>OY986041.1:135713692-138113692 GCA_963920215.1 Nineta flava
ACATATTTTTTATACGCATATAATTTTCTATGTAGTTCTTTTCGCGTGGGTTTGAAACTTTGAAACAATTTTTTTCTAAAATACATATTTTTTTAAATATTTAGCTGGAAACTTTTCAAATGAACACATTGTGTATAATAAATAGTACTACGTTGTACGAAGTATGATTATACTAAACCCGACTCTGATATGAAACAAACAAATAATATATTTATTTGTATATGTATAAATGATATGTAAAAAAAAATAAGATAATTGTGTCTATTTATATATGTCTGTATCTATATGTATCTGTATGTATCTGTAATGTATCTGTGATGTATCTGTGATTATAATACATGATTGTTTACTATACATGTACTGAGTACTGAAATTATTAGTTATTATTAAGTTCTACATATACAACATATTATATAATATATATACATGTTTTTTTGTAAATATTGAAATATAAAATATATATATATATATATATATATACTATTTTTAAATATATCATTTATCTACCATACATCTCTCCATAACTTTACCCCTTTCATTACCTCACTCACGTAGCGTAATTCCTGACTGCACTACCACCCGTAGATTTGTAGTATATGTAATAATTGTCTAGAACAGTGATTCTCAACCACTGTTCTTAAAGTGTGCCGCCAAATTTTAGAAATGTATATAATAAAGTATTAACAAACATAAAAACGAAAAAAAGATCGAGACTGTTAAATGTAGAAGACGATATGAGAGTAGCATTGTCATTTTTACGACCAAATATAAATGAAATTATCAAAAAACATCAAGCTCAAATTTGTCATTAAAACTATTCTTATTATTAACTTGTAATGAATCCCTTTAATAAACGTACTGTTGTTTTTGTAGTACATATTATTTTATTTTACATTCAAAATTATGATCATAAAATATTTTACACAGTGTGTGATAGGTAAGTAAACAACTTTTAAATTTATATTTTTCTTTGTGTACCGTCAAATTTTGAAATCGTTAAAAGTGTGCCGCGACAAAAAAAAAGGTTTAGAATCACTGATCTAGCATATATCACATATTTCATCTATATAGATATAAAGTATTAACTGTTAGGCTTATATATATATATATATATATATATATATATATATATGTATATCTGATAATTATTGTTCATACAATATTTAATATATATATTTTCTAATATAGGTCTTCATTCGGTCTATTATTGGTTTTTGTAGCGAATTTTTTTTTTTTTTTAGTCTGCTTTTGAAAGACCAAACTCATGAATGGGCAAAATTTGTTGAAGGATTTAGAGGATCAAGTAAACACAAACTGTGGAATATATCTTCTCGATCATATTTTCTGTAACTCGAATATTTATGGAAATATTTGCTCATTTAATACTCGAATACTTTGAATAATGAATATAACTGATTTTGAATCCCAGCTCTGACAAAATTCTTTAGCATATGTAGCAGCACCTGCGTGATGAATTTTTTTTTATATATTTAACAAATTTTTTATTTCAATATATCCAGATTATTGGGAGACAGATACCGGGACTGAACCCGAGCCTTCTGGATAAAAGACTTTTTTATATTTCTACCAAAGAAACAGTGCACTTGTTAGTATCAAATGTTTGAATGTTTTATTTGAAATGCAAACTCATTTGTCATTTGTCGATTTTGTGTGTAAAGAAAGGTCTTATCGTTCACTGAAAATTTTAAATTTTTAGCGTTCTTCTATTAATGTTGCATTATTTTATTTATATGCTAATCTTATGCTGATTGTTTTTAATGATACTGCTAAGCAAGGTTAAATTGTGTTTTATCCATCGATAAACTTTCAAGGTCCACCCTGTTTGGTACACACAATTGTCATATCCAAACATTTAGACGACATATTCAAGCAAGTAGACATATTATTGTTCATACAATGTTTTTTTTTTTTACAAAAATATTATCTTGGAAAAAAAAGTACATTTTTTTTAAATACAAAAAACTACCTACGTAGATACCTACCTACCTACATCTATCCCCCCCCCCTCCGACCTCTGTATGTAAATAAATATGAATACATGATTTACATATATTAAAAAGCATATATATATATATATATATATATATATATATAACACAAATAATAATTATAAAAATATTACCTACCTGCCTACCGACGATCTATCTATCTAAGTACCTACTATAAAATACTAAATATTAAAAATTGTTTTTTAATTTTTTAACAATTACTTGTTATATCTACAACATATGTATGTAGATAGATATATATACATATAAACTACGTATGTTGATAGATACATACATGGATACAACATATACTATATAATAGGTATTTTATCATTTATTAATATATATATATATATATATATATATATATCCAACGTACATCATTTAACCATTTATATGTACAGAATGTCACAGAATTAACTATTCCTTGCTTTCTGACGTGATCAAAAAACCAAAGAAATATAAACGTGGCCCGAGGCGCTGTTAAATCGATGATGCTATGTTAAAGAAAGTTAAAAACTTCTAAATTAATAGGGAATATGCATGAAAATTTTTTTTCACTTGAATTGAAGCATATTTACTTGACAAATATCAAGGTAAAATTACTTTTTAAATAACTTTAAAAATAAGCGAGATATCAATGATTGAAATTCCCGATTAGACAAAGAGGTTGACAGCCCTCTTGATATGTTATGTGATGTCATATTACACCCTCACCATTTAAAATACACGTAAAACTCCGTTTTAAGTATTTTTGCAAGAAAGAGACAGATAATAATCTTTAAAAGCTTATAGCTTCCTTGATATTTGTCGGATTTTAATTTCGTTTTTAAATATTATTACAGTATTAACAGTATTTTCATATTCTGAAAATAAATGTGAAAAAAAATTTTCATGCATATTCCCTATTACCACAGAACATGTTGTCTTCTTGTTTTATCGAATAAATTTATAATTATTGTCTCTTTCTATGATAAATTTCGCGTTTCACCAGCTTTTGGTTTCAATTGATTTCTTGAAAACATGGTCCTATACTTCTAAGACTTCTACTTCGAAAGATGTACGAAATAATCAAACTTATTAATTCATAATTGTGCAATCCATTATAATTTCACAATCACTCTTGCATGTTCAAAAAGTATATAATACCGATAATAAGTCCCTTCACGATTTTAAATTCAAAAAAGTATATGAGAAGTTAAGTAAATTTCTATTTTGCAACTTATAATACAAAGTGTGTTTCTTGGAGTTTCTTTTCTCCAAGTATTTACGAAAAATGATCTTGAACACCCTTGATCGCTGAAAGGGTGAAATGAGCTTGAAGCGGTAACGCTCCTAAAAACAATTATGCTTTCTTTTAGAAACGATTTTTCTTCAACTATATCCTCCCCAAGTTACCACGGTAATTGTTATTAGAAATTACCTTGGTAACTATCAACAAATATAATTTGACACTGATTCAATATTTTCAATAAAGATAATTTATATCATTCAACTTGTCTTCTAATTTATTAAATGTATTATAATTATTAATGATTCAAATATAATCATTTATTATTTTATATTTTTGGCTATCCGGCGGGGAATCGAACCGGTCTCCAAACCGGTCACCAGAAACTAGTTTCTGGTGAAACTGTCACCAAGTTAGCAGCGAGTAACATATCCTGAGACAATATAAGAGTAATTTTAATAAGAGTAAAGTTAACAGGAATAAATGTGAATGAAGAAAATTTTAAGAAAAGTAATTTCAATATATTTTAAAATTTAATATATTTTAATTTAGTTAATTTTCTATTAATTTTTTTTTTGTCTATTAAACTCGACTTTCTATATATTTCTAATTATCAAAGAATTACGACTAGCTAATTTACACTGATGATGACTACTTTGTAGTCGAAATACATATTTATAATACAAAAAAAGTGATCTATGTAAACGGGATGAATTTGAAATTTTATTTCAAACCCTAGAGTTCGCACTAATTATCTTTCGATAACATGTGTACCTTTTTTCCTAGAGTTTTACAGAAAAGTATCCTCCTTTGAGTAACTTCCGTTGGACTATAAGGTCGAAGTCCAATAGTCTTAGACCCCAATATAAAAGTAATCAATCAATCAACCTCGAAGGACTATTCTAGCTAATCTATTACATCTTGTACATTAGCATATATTGTAGTACCCATAAAATGGGTATGGGTACAACATTTTATATCCATAGATATATTTATCCAAAGTATATAATTATTATAAAATATTTTTTTCTGCAATTACTGTTAATTACAAGTATATATATATATATATATATATATATATATATATATATATATATATATATATATATATATATATACATATATATATATATATATATATATATATAAAACACAACTTTAAAAAAATAAACAAGTAGAGAGGTAGGTAATTAACAAGTGTATCAAATTGGAAATATATATATATATATATATATATATATATAGGTATATATAAATAATTTTTTATTGATTAGTAAGTTATTTAAAAGCAATCATATTAAATGTAATATATATATATATATTTTTTTATTTGAAATATAAAAAAATTTATTAAAAAATTCCATTTTATAAATAAATAATTCTTATTAATTTTTTTCCAATCAAAACTGATGTAAAATTGATAAACATAGCAATTAAAAAATTTAATACTATTATGGAACTAATCGAATATTGGTAACGTGGGCCAAACTCATTAATTTTATTCAATCCATTCAATTTATTTCATAAATATCAATGATAGTGCTTGTGAAGGTGTAATCGATGGTCCTGGTAAATTTCTTAATAATTATTAACATTGATTTTAATAATTAATACAAAAATAATATAACTGATTCAAAGCCTGACGAGATGCCATTGATTCTTAATGTTAAAGAGACTAGCAATGTGAGTTGAGTAATAAACGGCTGGAAAAGAACAAAAGTAAAGAGCAAAATTACCAGAAGGATAAAACATCGGTACTGCCCTGTCAAGATAACTACTGAGTGCCTAACGTTGATATCAATGCTTAAAAAGCACCACACTTTAAAAATTACGCTGGTACACTATAAAAAATAGAATAGTGGACCCAACTACACCATTACTAATTACACTAATTGACCTACAAACAATTGAATATCACTTAAGCTAAATATGTAAAGAAACTGGTCACCAGCCAAGTAGTTGAGCGGTCTACTGGGGGACTGAGAGGTTATGGGTTCGAATCCCGACATCGACAGTTTGTCATTTATTAAGAAAAAAAGGGGGAGGTTAATTGACTAAACTGTCGGCGTATAGACAAGAACGAAGTAACCGGCTATGCTTGTGAGAAGGTTTTCAGGAGTTTCCTTCACGAACTCCAGTTGAGTATCGGCATAGTTCCTATCAGAGACGGCTGCAGCCGCAAATCCTACTAAATCCTAGTCTCTTCGAATAAGAGTTCTTACTATATTCCAAATGATCAACTTTTACTCGAAAAATTTTTTCGAAAACCGAATCGCTAAGGCCCACAAATGAGTTATAAAACTTAAAAATATAACAACAAAATTTTGCAGGCAATTTCAACTTTTTTCAGTATCATTTTTTTGAAGACCACTCTGTATTTTGTTTGTATTAAAAATTGATTTCAATAAATTCTTATATACAAAAAAACAATAAAGTATTGTTAAAACAAAAAATTGTTCAAATTCAATAAAACTAATATATTTTATAACCAATATACTCTATATATATATATTATTATTGTTTATACTCGAATCAATATTTCCAATCGATTGGAGTTAAATATAAATTGCTTGCTTTATATGTTATGTTAGTGCTTTTTTTTATTTTAAAAAAAATATCCAATTAGTTGAAAATTCTATTAACAAAATTAAAATGTATTTATATATATATATATATATATATATATATATATTTATATATATATATATATATATATATATATATATATATATATATATATTTATATATATATATATATTTTGTGTATTAATTTATCTTGGAAAAATGTTTGTAATTTAGTTTTTTCAAATATATGGTCTGCAAAAGTTGATGTTATTTTTTTAAATTTTATAATTGATTTATGCCTAATTCATCCAGTTTTCTAACATCAACTTTTGCAGCCAATTTTCCAGCCAAGTTTCATAATGATAAAATTATATAAAAGTTTCCAATAAATGTATATCTATAATATATTGAAGTTGAATATAAAAACATAAGAATAAACAAACAATTATATATAAAATACCAACAACAAAATGTGACAAAACTTGTAAATAAGTGCTATAAATAATAAAATTGTATATTGAACTACTTTATACTAATTATATTATATAAATAATATATTATATTTATGTATTATATATATACATATATATATATATATATATATATATATGTATATATATATATATATATATATATATATATATATATATATATATATATATAAATATAAGTATTTATATTATTTTAAGTGATATTGGAAACAAATTGAAGTGATATTACAAATTTATTTAATTTATAATATCTGTTTTCATACTGTTACGGTTCCGTACCGTAAAAGGAAAAACGAAACCTGTATAAGATCACATTTCGGGTGGCTAAAAAGTTTGGACACGGCATAATAAATAGTTTCAGGTGGTTCTAACTAAAAATTTTCAATCGCTAAGGCCCGAGAAATCAAATAATCAGCGCTAATCAGATTTCGGGTCGAATGAACCCATAAGGGCGAAGCAGAGTCTAACTTTGAAATTTCAAATGGAAATCCATATTTTTTATTTAATACTCGTATTCTGCGGCAAAAAAAATACGTATCTTTTGTAGGAAAACTTTTTCTTAAAAATGCTTTGTTCTCTCGCTATTTTTTTCGGAGAATTTTTGGAGAATGAATGAAATGTAATGGAATTTATTGAATAGTGATGAAATATAACGTTAAATTTGGTCGATTCACTTCTCACTGCAGTTGTTGGTACAGAATCCTAATTGGGCAAGCCCGACTCACGCTTGGCATGTTTTTCTATTTGTAATCAATATCTCAAATAATTTAATATTTAATTTAATTTTAGAGTTACAAATTTATATGTAACAGTTTCGTTTGTGATATATACAAACTTTTTTACAGATATACAGATTTTTTTCGTTTTTATTTAACGAAAAGTTAAATAATGCGAAAATGGTCGATATATATTTTGAATCGTACAAACTTATTCCTATCATGATATATTTTGATACAATATATTTTTTTTAAATTATTATACTTTGTACTTATTGTACTTCTAGTCAATTTTTAGCACTTTTGTTTGTAAATTTCTGAAAACTTAGTTATATACTAAGCAAGCATAGATTATCACACTATTTAATAGCTGTCAGTTTGGGTGATTTACCCATAAACTCCTCGCCGCACATTCTGCACTTAATACATCCATCGTGAAATCCAATTGGGTGTAGTTCTTTCGGCAATATCCGGTGATAAATCTGGTAACCTTTCGAAGTTGTATCCTGTTCAGGTTGGTACTCTGACCTGGTCTCGAGATCCATTTAATATTT
Source organism: Nineta flava (assembly GCA_963920215.1). NCBI lineage: Eukaryota > Metazoa > Arthropoda > Insecta > Neuroptera > Chrysopidae > Nineta > Nineta flava. Next base: position 135,721,259 of record OY986041.1, read on the forward strand.
TTCCATTTTGCCCGCTTCAGTAGTTCCACTGGTAATCTTTAACTACCCCCTAAGGTGATTTCAGTGGCAGGCAAGGCTTTTAGAGTAGCTAAACTATCCGAGATAATTTATAGTTTCTGGTTTATGTAACCCTTACGTGTTTTCCCGACGTAAGCCAGTATGACGTGGACTTCTGCCTGAAAGATATAATTGATCTTTATTGATTTGATTTATGAAATGTTATTATTTTCATATGTAAATTACCATGGTTGTTAACATTCAAAGCAACCGTGATAATAGAGGGAAGTTATAGTTGTTATGCAACAGATAAAAATGATTAACAAAATTATAATAATAATTTAATGAAGAAGCGATACCGCTACAATGTGCATGGAGTGGAAGGAATTTTTGTGTATAGACAAGAAATTGGTAAGATATGCGACTGCAGCCGACTATGATAGAAACTATGCCGATAGTCATCTGGAGTTCTTGAAGGAAACTGCAGAAAACCTTCTCAAGCATAGCCGGTTACTTCGTACTTGTCCATACGCCGAGAGTTTAGACAATTAACCGCCTCTTTTTTTTCTTAATAATTGACAAACTGCCGATATCGGGATTCGAACTCATAACCTCCCAGTTTCCAAGTAGGCATACTGCGCAGTCATAATGCCTTAAACTGCTCGGGCACTTGGACTTGGGTCACACGGTTCCAGAAGTGTCGATCCGTATTTAGCATTAAAACACCTAGTACTTTGTCGATAGTAAGTAATAAATAATAATGTAATTATTTAATAAATAGATTGATAATATAATTAATAATTCTGTTTGTAGTACATATTTATGTTTGCTACAATATAGTCAGTCCTATCTCAGCCTTACAAAAACATTATCGTTTGGTATTTAAAAAAAAAAAAACAGTATAAAAAATATAATTATTTATAAATAGATAACAAGTTGTTCTGTATAGAACATTGTTATAATTATTGTAACAAAAGAAATGTTATACTTTTTAAATGAATTATTATTACTACTGACGCTAAATTACTAATTATAAGATTATATTGCCATTTTATAACTCAATTAATATATTCCCTTACTAACAGTTGATTGCATTATGAATAATATTATGTTGGGAGATTCTATAAAGAAAATAAATACATGGATGAAATCTATTTGAAACAAGTATAGATTTAAAGAAATTGGATAGAAATATTACCGTCGTGAACTTAGCAGAGCACTTCTAGCAATTCCCTCCCAAACCTATGCAACAAATTTGTTGGTCGTTTGTTGCACATTGTCGGAACAATTTTAAAATTTGTTGGACCTCATTTCAAAAGTTACAAACGTTTTTCCAAATTCTCTAATAGGTTCACGATAATAAATAGAGCAATGTTTGAAAAATGATCAAAACAACCAAAATGTTCCCTAGGACTTGTTGGACATTGTTGGAACAATTTTAAAATTTGTTGGACCTTTTTTCAAATGTTATAAAACTTTTAAAATGCTCTGCTAGCGTAAACCTAGCAGACCTATCGTATACCTAGCAGAACATGTTTGAAAACTGACCAAAAAAGTATCCAAAAATGTTCCTTAGGACTTGTGGGACATTGTTGGAACAATTTTAAAATTTGTTGGACCTTTTTTCAAATGTTATAAAACTTTTAAAATGCTCTGCTAGCGTAAACCTAGCAGACCTATCGTATACCTAGCAGAACATGTTTGAAAACTGACCAAAAAAGTATCCAAAAATGTTCTTTAGGACTTGTGGGACATTGTTGAAACAATTTTAAAATTTGTTGGACCTTATTTCAAAAATTATATTTAAATGCTTTGTAACTTGTTGTTCCAACAATATCCAACAAACGACCAACAAATTTGTTGAATGGGTTTGGGAGGGGACTGTTAAAAGTGCTCTGCTAAGTTCACGAGGGTAGAAATATTGTTATATGTGGTGTGCTCTCGGTATTCGAAAAGATAAATTCGAACAAAATTGGTCAAAAGCTTAAATGAAGAAGTTAACACAAAATTTGGAATATCTCTCTTAATATTGTTAGAATGAAATCCAGTAAGAAAGGCATAACAGCTAATTTGGTGCGTGTCTCACCAAATCCTGTGGATAGTTACGATTCCATATCCCGTAGATAGTTACGATTAGCTAATCCATACTGATGAAGACTACTTTGTAGTTGAAATACTTTTTAATTTATAAATTTATAAAATACAAATATACGATCTAGGAATTGGGCAAAATTATAAATTTAACTTCAAAACCTAGGTCCAATGTAAAATAGTGACCCAAATGCGCTAGGTTATTGGCCGATAATACCTACTGAAACAATTGAAACTATTTTTGTGAAACCAACCAGCAAGTAAAACTCAATTTTCAAGAATAAAGTTCAATTTTGTGTTTAATACTTAAGGATGTACGAACATTGGAGATTCAAAAAGATTGAATTTTTCTGAGATTCAAAAAGATTCGAAAAGGTTTGATTTTTTTATCAATTATAAAAATCATTTAAAGTTCATTTAAATCAATTATAAAAGTTTCAGGGGTTGGGGAGGGGGGGTTACTGGTGTCTTGACTTAATTATCTAATGTTAAAGTTCGAGTTTGAATGCATTGCTCTTATGGAGAAACCCATGAGCGGTGACATATTTTAATAATTTTCACTTGTAATAAAAAAAGACGAATAAAATAAAACTATTCAATAGAAAATAGAAATATTCATAAAGATTTTGATCTAATAATATTCCGGTATGACGGGCTTAAAAAATAATTTCTGGTAATTAAACTACCGCTGACAGAAATTAAATTTACCCGAAATCTCAGTTTTTTTCTTAAATATCTTTTAAGGCCCATCATGCCGGAATAATTTTATTGGATCAATATCTTTATTAATATTTCTTAGAAAATATGTCGATGCTCACGGGTTTCTCCATACGAGCAATGCATTAACACTCGAACTTTAACATTAAATAATTAATTCCCCCCTAATTCCCCTCCCCCCTTAATCCTACCTTAATCTATTTGAAGCTCCAATGCTCCTACATCCTTAAAACATAACTTAAAACCCCAAAAAGAGTGTTTCAATGTTTACATAAATGGCTGAAAATTTAGAAGAAAAAAACACGTTCGAAGCACTTTTAAATTCGAGTCAATAGGAAAGCGATTTGTGTAGGAAAGCGAACTAAAACATTTTAGTGTTTTTGGCCAGGGATCAGAGGACATTCCAAACCTATAAAATATCCGTGATAGTGTGATATAATTAAATAATGAAAAAATTATTACTTTTATAAAAGAAATTTTTTAGTAAATGTTAGACGGGTTTTTTTTATTGTATTTAATCTATCGGTTTTAACACGAATTGAATTTATCGTTTTCGAAATAAAGTTTTTTTCGTTCTTTTCATTTATTTATGATATTTATAGCTTAGTAATGTCATACTTATTATTACTTTAACAATATTTATTATTGGATTTGATATGAAAAAATTATTATTATTATTTAAGAGCACATATATATTGAGAGATTAAACAACTTCAACAAGAAATTCTTTACCAATTTATTTATTTCCTGTTTATATTCAATTTTAATTTCATTCACAAATAAACATATAAGAAGCAAAAAAAAAAAAAATTAAACATTTATTAGATGATCAATTTTAATTGAAATAAAATACCTAAAATATTGAATTACTGAGAATCGATTGATTATCGATTATCAATATCAGAGGCAGCAGAGTGTTAGTTAATATAATAATAATTAATTGGGTCTGCGCTCTTGTGTGGATTGGCTTGGCTCTGATGCACTTTACATGATGGCATTTACAGTCGGATCTTTCTAAACATCCCAGTTATGACCCCAAGTAATCGGTTCGAAGTACAGGCCCCAAGTAATTAATCCCAAGTACTCAGGCCCTAAGTAATCAACAATTCGAAAAACATAACTCGAGTAGATTTTCATAATTTATGGATGAAAATGGTCTGTAAATGTGACTTTCGATAAAATCGGAGACAAAAATTATTCTTCAATTTTTTTAAGCGGTACATAAAAAAATTTCAAAAAATGAAGAAAACAAAATGTTATCTCCGATTTTATTAAAAATTACGTTTCTTACCAATTTTCACTCAAAGCTATTTCAAAAATCATAATTCGAATCTAATTTTTCGAATAAATTTTCATTTTTTGTGAATCAAAATGGTCTAAAAACATTCTATTTTCAAAAACAACGGAGAAAATAATTTTTTTCGAATTTTCTGGTTAAAAATTTTAAATAATTGAGAACGATTTTTATTTCCGATTTTATTAAAAATAATGTTACTAAATCATTTTGGCCCAATGAACACGAAAATTCAGTCAAATCTGTGGTTTTTAATGTAAAACTTTTTTTTTCTTAAAATAATTACAGCCTTTACGGTGGTTTAGGCTCAGTAATCTTCGTCCAAGTAAGAGTGTAAACTAATTTCCACTCATATCATATCTATTTAAAACAATATTTATACATTAGACATATATAAATAAATTATACCTTTATATGTACAAAAAACGGCAAAAGACGAGCTATCATTTCAAAAATTTATAATTCATTCGGAGCCTTATTTATTCGATTTTTGGAGAAATGTTTCGAAGAAAAGTTGTTAGTATAGATATAATAAATAACTTTAATCTGAAACATTTTTGCGAAAATTGAATAAATAAAGCACAAATCAATTGTAAAATATCGAACAACGACTATATAGCACAACTTTTGACACCATTTGTACTACTCCTACAAAATATAATAAATAAAATAAAATAAATATTAAAAAGATATTTTTAATAAATTTATTGAAGTAAAAAACTTAAATAAACAATTAAATATTGTAAATAAAACAATAATAATAATATTTATGTTATAAGTAAATTAATATTAGTACCATCTATAAACGGTATGGAAATATACAATTAATATTAATGGCCGAAGAATAACAACAGACTATATAGTCTATAATAGTAGCTATAATAATAGCTACTATAAGAACCACACCTCAAAAAACAATTATTATTATTTTATTTTTATATTCTACATAAAATATTATTAATTTATTTATTTATCTATTGATATAATATTATTTATTTATCTACCTGTGTGTTTTTTTTAATGTACAAGGTGTTGCAAAAGTACCTTCACGATTTTAAATTTCAATAAGTTTCTATAAAAAAACCATTTTTTTTTAACAAGCTTTTTATAGTAAAACTTATTTTCTTTTCTATTCAATAGTATAAAACAACTTTACTTCTTATGTGTTTTTTGATTTTTTCAATATTAAGAGAGATATACCAAGTTTTGTGTTTCCCCGTTCCTCTAAACCACACTTTCCCCTTGTCGATTCTTGTTATGCTTACCATAAAAATGCATTGTCATCGAAACTGAACCAACGTGTAAAAATTCAACTCCGTAGGATAAGAAGAAGCGGTTCTAATTCAGCTTGCAAGATTTGACCCGAACATGCATACATACATACATACATTGCAAGTTAAATAAAAGCTTGTAAAAAATATATGAGAAATTAAGTAAATTTATATTTTGCAACTCATAATATAAATTTTGTTTCTTGAAGTTGTTTTACAACTATTTACAAAAATTGATTTTCCAGCATGAAAGCACTTTTTGGCAGATTTTGCTCTTTTTTTTCCACAGGCTAAAAATAACTAATAAATCCCGAAATTTCAGAATTTTTGACCGTTTAGAACGCGAGATAATTAATAGCAAATTAATAATTCTCTCTCATTAAAATTATCTGTTGTATTAAAAAAAATACTCGACAAAATTTAAATAAAGAAAACTAGGAGAGTAAAGATAAATATTTATTAAATTAATTTTTTTTTAAATCTGTTTTTTGTCCTGATTATATAAGACAGTGCTGGAACTGCCTTAACAAATGATGTTCTCTTTCGTGCTTAAAACTGTGATCTCATCTTCCATGACCTTTCGTAAAGTTTCTTGAGATATCCCCAAAATCGCTCGCCTATTTTCTAAGTTGTTCCAAGCATTGCGGGTTGTTTACATAAACCCTTTCTTTCTGATAATCCCAAGAAAATAATCTGCAATATCGTATGGTTAGAAGGAGCCTACCTGACATTAAAATATCGTCGACATTTTCTCTGAGTTGAAATAAAGCTTCTTCCGTTTTCCAAATAAAAAGTTACGATATTTATCCTAAAACTGTAGGCTGATATCGCTCCATAACTCCCAAGTGTTTACTATAATCTAAAAAAGAGAAACTCAAAAGTATGAATTCCAGAAAGAATTATTGAAGTTAAAAATCGTGCAGCTACTTTACGACACCCTGTATTTTATATTATTAAGTAAGTTTTTTGTATTGAGTCTGTTAGTTTTATTCTAAAGTAAATAAGAAAATATCAACCCTTGAATAAAAAGGTGGGTTAGGTTAAATAGTTATTAACACGTGTATGGATATACAGGTTGATCTATAAAAAATGATACGCATTGAATCAGGGTAAAAAACAAGTCTGTATATCTTGGAATACGAAGTATGCGAAGTTAAAATTATAAAATAATTCACAAGAGGCTATATATTTTTAATTTGTTACCTTTGGAAGTAATTCACTTTTAAAAATGAATCATACACTTAGCAATCGGTAGATCAACATAAGTATCGTATAGACGTATAAATATATTTAGGCTCTAACTTAATCGAACCTAATCGATAGCTTTTAAATAAAACACGTTGTAAAAAATATATTTAAAAAATAATAAAATAAAATTAACCATGAAATAACCATTTTTGTATATTTGTATACACCATATAAAACCAAAACATCACAAACCTAAAGTGATTATTGAATGATTAGTTACGATATACATATATATATATATATATATATATATATATATATATATATATATATATATATATATATATTTTCATGACCATACTAAATATTTCAAATATAAACACTATTTATATACGAGACAAAAACCCGTCGAAAAGTCATTGTCGTTGTGTAAAAAACAACCCTATGATTGTTTTAAATACACAAAGAACAAACTTCTCATTTGGTGTATGTGTCTAATCGCTAATTACACAAAAAAAATCATTTCTAGAAATTCATGTCCACTTATGACTATCTCCTTGGGGATAATTGTATGCCGTTGGAATTATTCCCAAGATATACAATGTCTATTAACATAGACCCAATAGGAACATTGTGTAGTGCATCTATCACTGTCCATATGCAGCGCATCATGATACGGTGCACTTTTTTTTCACCCAAATTCACAGAAATTTGTAGAGTGCAGTTTTGGCCGAACAAGGCTCTCCTCATCATCGCTCACTGTCCACTGACAGTAATGTACATATCACTGTCTGTATACATATCAATGAATATATATTCTACATTCTGCATTCTACAAATGTCTATGAGTAATAGAGTGCATCGTATCATGGTACGCTGTATATTGACAGCGATATATACATACATTGTTTCCAGATTGGGAGTAGTTTAAAAAACACACGGTATACTCCCATGCTTAGATAAAAGGCTGTAATTAAATCAAAATGCCTAAAATATGATATTCATCTCTTTCTTTCTAATTGTTAGAAATCTAAAAGCAGTAAAATGAGATTTACTACCTTTATACTCTGTAAAACATGTATTACTGCTTTTCTTCACTGTTTTTATTATTTCGATGTATTACTTTGTCAAAGGGAAAACGCAGTAATGCAAAATAAAAATGAGTGACGTTAGAAATATGTTAATATGTCAAAGTTTACATTTAAAGTTTACATAGTGTACAAACTACGTTATGATCATAAAATGAATATTAATCGTTTAAATTAAGAAATGATAGCTCAATCTTCTCGAATAATAATCTGTATTGCTCAATCGATACAGATAAAAATATAATCATAACTGGTAATAAAGATTAAAAAAGTAGTACTTGTGTTTTTAAGTGGATAAAAACAGTACAGTTTGAAAACTACTGTTTTTTTACTTTGAAAAATGAATTTCCGGGTTTTATATTTAGGAAATGTAACCAATTAGAAATATTTGACAAACTCAAAAACTATTAGCATCAAAACAGGCTGTAAATAAAGTTTACTCCCATTTAAAGAACATTCTAAATTCTTGCAAAATACTAAGCCTTCAAGTTTTTGAGAGATAGCTTTGAACAGTGCGCACGGCATATTCAACAAAACTATATATAAATTCATATAGTATTTACTAAATAAAATGTATTTTATATAAATAATAAAAATATACTCAACAAAAGTTGTTTTATTGGTTTTATAAATAACAATATATTACGGTTTATATTATATTTTGTAAAAATTTCATCACGTAGAAGCTGCGTAGATATATAAATTTTCTCAGAGAAAGAAACCATAATCAAATCAAGTTATCAAAGCGATATCACTAATGCTAATTATTACACGTATTCGAGTATTAATATCTAAAACAGTGATTCTCAACCACTATGCCGCCAAATTTTATAAATGTATATTGTAAAGTATTAACCAACATAAAAATGAAAAAAAGATCGAGACTGTTAAATGTAGAAGACGATATGAGAGTAGCATTGTCATTTTTACGACCAAATATAAATGAAATTATCAAAAACCACCAAACTCAAATTTGTCATTAAAAGTATTCTTATTATTAACTTAATAAACGTTCTGTTGTTTTTGTAGTACATATTATTTTATTTTACATTCAAATTTTACATTACTATCATAAACTATTTTACACAGTGTATTATAGGTAAGTAAACAACTTTTTAACGTATCTTTTTCTTTTTGTGATCTATAATCACTGATCTAAACTATAGCAATAAAGCTTTATTATTCTAGAGATATCCTAGCTAACAGTTTGATTATAACCTTGTTGCAATCTTTCATACATTGAGATAATACAATATCGAGTCTGGAAACTGATACATTAGGCCGGCCCAGATAAGATATACGTTTTATGTCAAAAATCCCCGGAAGAAGTTTAATCTAAAGTTAAGTAGTAAAGCTACACAAATATTGTTTACATATCAATATCGAATTGAAATAATTATCTGAACTGAGACTTTGTTTTTGTTTTTTTTGATTGAAATAAAGTTGTTAAACATGTCAGTCTTGAACCTGTGGCAGCTTGTCACATGATTATGTCATTGTCAATGTGATTCTTAATGTCATTATCATTGCTGTTATGTATGTAATTGTCATCATGAATTTGATTACTTCTTTGACGAAATATTTATATATTTATGAATACACAATATTTTCTTTTTTGAAATAAATTTAAATATATATTTTTTAACTCTAAAATATACATTTTATTTAGTAAATAGTATATATATTTATATATATACATATATATATATATATATATATATATATATATATATATATATATATATATATATATATATATATGTATATATATATATATAGTATATATAGTATATATATATATAGTATATATATATATATATGTATATATATACAGCTTGTTTTTTAAATACACCCAATCTGGAATACTGTATCGTGTACCGATCGCTGTCTATTTGTAATGTACTATGATATAGTTTACTTTGTCACACTTACGGACATTCCCAAATAGCAGTCGTGCTCAACTAAAAAAAAATTTCATTATGTAAACTACAATAGATCAAATAGTGTTACTATATTTTATTTGATCTATTGTAGTTTACATAATGAAATTTTTTTTTTTAGTTGATCACTTAAACCACATTTATAAGATAACTAATCCCGACCGCTTGTTTTTGTTATTTTTGTAGAAAGATATTTGTTATATCTTCAATTACTTATTTTTAGTTTTTTAAAGAATCGTAAGAAAATTACTATTGATATCTAATAAAACGTGTGTGACAACATTAATCGGGCTAAGTTTTATATGATAAACACACAAATTTTAACTGTCAATATTTACAAATTTAGTACCGTAAAAACGTCATATATTCAGAATTACAGAAGAATCGTAAGAAAACTGGAATTTTCTTGGGAACGTCCTTAAACAATCAATATTGTATTATAACATAAATAACTATTATATTATAATTATCACTCTCTAACAATAAACATTTATATGTAGTTGCATCTTACTCGTGCATGTATATCGTCGTTATTGTCCGTCGTGTGAGTGTAACACCATATCATGGCATACTGTGCATAGACTTTGATAGATGCACTACATAATGTTGATATTGAGTCTATTATAATTTACGTAGTGTATAAATATATATCTACACACCTGTGGTTAATTCTATCACTAGATTGGTTATAGTAGATAGTAAATAAATATTGGGTTTGATATTAGTTGACATCATGTAACAAACAAAACACATAGTGGATGCCAGCCAGCAGAATCAGCACATGTGAGGACAGACAGGCCCGTCAAACATATAAAAACATTACATATACACAACATTATACATTAAACATTACATCAAGAGTCACAATCAAATATATATCGATATATAAATAATAATAATGTACTTTATATTTACGTATAAATAATACTAATAATATTCAAACTTATCAATCTCTTCACAACGGAACAATGTTAAATCTGTTGATCTGGAGACCAGGTCATAGTGGTGTCGAAGGAAACGGAAAAAGGACATACCTTGGCAAAGAATGTAGTCAGAATACCCTTCATAGGATCAGAACCTATTTTAGGAATTCCAAAGACAGCATGTAAACAAGTGATCAACTAATGTATGAACGTTAAACACCGTGGTCACTGGGAAAATGTACCGCAGCGAAAATTTGGGAAAATAATGTTTCGGCATGTATCCAAGATGCTGTCCTTCGATTTTCTTAACCTGAACTGGATATTACTTCGAAAGGTTATCGGATTTATCACCGGGACATTACCACCTACAGAAGCATCTGTACATAATAGGAGTCCCCAATGGATTCATGTGCAGACTGTTCGGCGAAGAGGAAGAAACATCCTACCACATCATCTTTAACGGCGAATCTCTCGATTACAACAGTTACAATATATTCGGTGCAAATCACCCCGAATATATTAACCTTCAGAAAAACCTGAAAAGCAAGCTCCTGGCTATTGCCAAGATATGGGAGAAGCGAATCTCGTCAGACTGAAGTAGAAGAAGGTGAAGCACAATGGGTCATAAGGTCGAAGTGCTATACTTTTTATTTCCCCAGATATCTCTATCTATATATCAATCTCTTTTAGTTTATATTTGCAATTCACCGCGACTTTTCCACGTGGCACTTTTAAATGTACCAATAAAAGATTTTGATCAACCATTCTCAACCATTCTGATCCACCATTCTCCGTGTGTTTTGTCATCGACGTCATCAGTTTTTAATCGGACTATTGTTTTTCATTATGAACCGCTCGAATAGATTAGATTTTTTGTATTATCTCAAATATAAGATTTTAGCTAGTGCTTGAAATTCAATATTTTTACGGATTATAACGCGATATCGGTTATTTTACCGATAAACTTACAAAAAAAAAGAATCTCAAAAATGTTTTTTTATTGGTGATGAATCCGTAAAAGCCCCAAAATATATCAAATGAACTTTTGTCTGACCTGACAATATACACAAGACATGCTTTACTCAATGTTTTTTAAACGTTCTAAAATTTCGTTCTATTTGTAATTACGGGAGATATGTTTTTACCTTGGATGTGTGTCGAATCTCCTCGGGGTCCCATACCAATTGATGATCCTTATAAAAATTAACTATATAGATTCTTCGAGGGATAATCGATGTGACAAATTAAATTTAGAAAAATTAAGACACAAACGTCCTATGAAAGTCAGCGTCAAAGGCAATCTAGGGCTCCACCAATATGAATCTTAGACGAAGACTATAACATAATATGTACGTTAAATATATTTTTGAAACGCATCCACAACTATTCAGAAAAACATCCATAGATGACTTCAAATGGCACACACGGTATAAATATATATATGTATATATATATATATATATATATATATATATATATATATATATATATATATATATATATATATATATATATATATATATATTATTTACCAATTTACACCTCAAATACATGATAAATTTCCATTACAAATATTTATAAATTCTATAAAAAAAAGTACACAACAATTTTGTGATTTGATCGATAGCAAGCAAGCTACTAAAACAGCATAACATTGCTATTATATGTCTGTTGTGTATGTATGTATGTATGTATGTTTGTATTTTATTTAGTCAAAACGTTCAAATGTTAAATGTCAAATGCATTTTAACATTATATATATATATTGATAGGTATATCCTAGGTATATCAAATATGTAGATTATATATAAAGTTTATATATTATATATATATATATATATATATGTATATATATATATATAAAAATGAATTATACATTTTTTAAAAGTTTTATTAATATAGACCAAAAAAAAAACAAATCTTCACTAAAGAAAAACAATAAACTGCTTATAATGAAAATTAGGAGTCATTATTAAGACAAGACAAATTAAAAAGGTCATATCTTCTTCAAAAATTTGCTAAAACTCGTTGATCGTGACCTTACCTTATGCTTACCTTGCGAAACTAAAAAAAAGACAAATTACATTTTTTTATTAGAGATAAGATAATTTCCATTTGATTTATATTTTGAATACAAAACGCTTTTCTTTTTGAAAACAAACAACTTTTGTTTAACGATGAATAAAGTTCACTTTAATTATTCGTTAATAGAACAAATGGGTGAATTAAAAACACTACGACAAAACACCAAACAGCAATTGTGCGTTGGGATTTCGTAGTCTACATGCAGGTGCAACTACGCCGTGTACTTAGCTCAAAAATAAATATTTATTTCAACATTTAGGTATTTAAGTAAGTACTAATCAATCATTTGTCTGTAGATAGAATCGGCCAACTATTTGGTGTTTTTGGATACTTTATTTTTAATTTTTTTACAATGTAGTTTTAATTATCCTGACAATTTTAAATATTTTAAATTTAATTGATAATAATAAATTTTTAAAATATACACACACACACACACACCCACTCTAATATAGTATATACCTAACTACCTACCTATGTGCCAGCCTATGTACCTATGTAGATACCTTATCACGTGTGTTATGTTGTCACAATGTTATTGGTATGTCAACAAATGAACAAGCGTATATATCCGAGCTATCAAAATCAAAATCAACCATATCATGACCAGTACTATAATATATATATATATATATATATATATATATATATATATATATATATATATATATATATATATATATATATATATATATTTATATGTATATATATATATATATATATATATATATTTATATGTATATATATATATATATATACTACTTATATATATATATATATAAGTAGTATACATTTATTTATTTGAATATAAATGTCTATCAAATGTCTATCTATCTATGTTATATATATAAATCTACCTACATAGGTAGATACTATGATAGATAAATAAATAAATATACAATACAAAGCATGTTTATATAAATAATATAATATAATAATATATAATGAATATTTTAAAATGTTGTTGGATCGATCTAATCAATTATTTTTATTTCATTATATTATTGTAGATTCAAATACAGGATGTTTAGTATATGATGGTAAGTCAATCATCATATTGAAAATAGATGTCGAGAGATCGCGCTTAATTTATAAAAAGCAGTTAAAATATAAAAAATTAAATAAAATATACAGGTTGAATTGAGTACCCCCTTCTTTCGTCGGTAAAATATATTGTCAAAAAAACAGGTGCTTTTTTTTAAATTCCACAGTTGATTTGTGCTTTGTTACATTCTTTGAAATCAAGCGCTTGATATGAAACATCATACACTAGGGAATCGATTCTACCACTTCTGGCATTCTTGACCAATGCTCTACCGCCGAGTTACCTGAAATGTGACGGTAGTGGAATAAATATGACCTTTCAGTATCTTTGATGTAAATGTATTATTAATTTGTTTATTTACTATTTACGTATTTTCAATTGTTTTTTGTAAACTTGGGTCTGTTTAGATCCCCATTGTTAGTTCGGTTGCCATTCGGTTATATTATACCAATGGAAGTGACTAGCGTTTTACATAATTTGACATTTAAGTACTACGTCTGAACATTGACAACTTTCTTTGACATCAAATACTTGACATAGGAATTTTTAAATATGAAAATCATAAGTATGTTTGCGATAGGCAACCATACTAACGATATAAACAATCGCTAGTTCACAAAATGACACAATTAATAAATCTGTCTTGTTCATTCGCCTTTGGGGAAAATGTTTCGACTAAACTATATTTCCCCAATTTTGTTTAATTTATTTTTAGCATGTTTAGAACAAACTTGTATCCAAAGCATTTTGACGAAAACCGATTGAATAAGACACAAATCAATTATAAACTTTTTATGAAAAGAACGCTTCTATTGTGGCCATGTATTCATCAAGATAGTGAAAAAGTATTTACATTCCACTTGGCAACTCGTGGTTTAGTTGGTATAGCAAACAACGAAAAATAATGAAAAATATTTCTTATAAAATTTTCTGATTATTTTGAGAAAATCCATGAACTATAAGAATCAAATTTGAAATGAATTCTGACACATTCTGTACATTCAAGTATTAATAAATAATGAAAAATGATTTTAAATAATATAATAATATTATTGTCTATAGAAACGATATACAATACATAATTAAATAAGAATTATTATTAATTATTTATATAATTTAGATGTAGGTATCTGTTGTTTTTTTTTATTGACAGGAATGATATTTAGTTGTTTTCTAATCTACATATAATACCAAACATGTCTGCTGTCATTAATGTATGATGTACTTTATGCATGGAAAATAATATTTAGAAAAATATTGAGTGTTACACTGGTGTTCGGTCGAACATTCTTGTGTGACGAAATACTGTAAGATTACAGTCGCTAATAATGTCGAAACTAATAATGCATTTTCAATGCCTATAACCTAGATAGATAGATAGATTGTAGAGACTGCCCTGGACGGACTAAACTTCGACCATAAGGTCCATTGTGATGCCTAATGATGTGAGGATGTGAGTGGAGTAGAAGGAATTTTTGTGTATAGACTAGGAATTGGTAGGATATGTGGCTGCAGCCAACTTTGATAGGAACTATGCCGATATTCATCTGGAGTTCGTGAAGGAAACTGCAAAAAACCTTATCAAGCATAGCCGGTTGCATCGTTTTTGTCCATACACCGACAGTTTAGTCAATTAACCGCCTGCTTTTTTTTCTTAATAATTGACAAACTGCCGATGTCAGGATTCGAACCCATAACATCCCAGTTTCCAAGTAGGCATACTGCACAGACATAACGCCTTAGACCGCTCGGCTACTTGGACTGGTGACTTTACATAACTGGTTCATCGAATTATTGTACTACAGAGCTATAGGTCTTTAAACGTCTGCGCAAAAGTCCGTGATAGCATATGTCTATCTTCTAAGCATACCACACGATGTTACGTGTGTAACGATGTTTATCCTTCAAAATTGCTTCAAAAATATTGAGTTAATTGAGTTATTGTCCACTCGAGCGACTGAGTGACAATATTGCTCTCGTGGGCAAAAACTAGCAGAAACCAGCTAAGAATCTAAAAGTCAATATTAAAGTTTATAGTAAGTTAGAAAAAAAACTAGCTGAAAAATTTAAATCTAAAATCTGAAGAGTAAATAATTTAAATATACATAAATTTTTTATTGAATAAGACTTTCTGGAAAATGTGAATGGGAATTATTATTAATTGGTTGAGTTAAAATTGGTTTAATAAAAGTATTGTAATTGTGTTTTATAAATAACCCGGCCATTATTTTTGTTATAATTACACTTTAGAACGATAAAAACTGAACCACACTAACTAACTGGTACTCAACACTTGATTCTGATCGGAAATTTGTAGTGATATGAGAGGGGGTGGCTTTTAGGAAGAACTGTGGAGTAATACATCCTCCTCAGTCAATCACAAATAAATCTCGATAAAATTATTATTCATTTTTATGATGGTATTGTTATCAAATATATTTTTTATATAAAAACAAATAACCCAAATATATATTTATATAAAATAAATTTATTTGATATTGAGATATATTTTATAACGGATGTTTTAGTTTTATTCACCTTAGAAGGCTTAACTATACACCGGCTTTCCTTTACTCGATTTGACATCTGCATTTTAGCCAGATTTTCTATGTAGAGAAATATTCAGAAAAAATATATTTGTAATTATTATTTTCTTAAATGGTACAAAAATTTTAATAAAATGTTTTAATTTTATTAAAACAGAATTTGGAATGATGTATATGTAAATACTTTCGTATGCATCTAATTCTGTGGGGTACCGATTTGTACCGATTTCAGAGGTTTTAGATTCGATGCCCTCATTTTACAAATTTTTAGTACTCACACTGTGTATATTGCGTGTGAAATGTTGGCCACTGTTTGTGGACCAAACGCATTAATATGAAAATACTTTTAAAACAAATGTATTTAAATATATATCCTCCATGAACTCCTTCTCATCCTACAGGACACCATATATATATATATATATATATATATATATATATATATATATATATATATATATATATATATATATATATAACAATACACGTATCGATATATACATATATATACGTATATATATATAGCGTTAAGCTAATTTATATATATTGATATTTGTAAAACAAATTTTAATATTGTTAATATCATTCATTTGGTTTTGTATATATTATTTATTATTGTGATATGGGTGGTGTTTGATTATAGATAATTGGTATGAATGATATATATATTTGTGTGGTTTTTTTTTTATTATTTTATTTTTTATTATATTTTAGAGGTAGATTATTATCATTTTTTATTTGATGAATATAAATAATTCACATATGTAAATATATATTTTTCTGGATTAAAACCTGTTGAATAATCAAAGGTTTTAACGGCAGAGTAGATTGATTCATCAATAACTATGGTACACTTTCTAACGATATCTATGTATCCATTTAATTACTTCAGTTGAGATCAAAACAAAGACAGGTACTAAAGAAAAACCGCGAAATATTTATGGTATTAATGGTAAACATTAGTCCGAATAGATCTGGAATAATGTTTTATACAAAATGTTAGATAAAATAGTAAACGTATGAAAATTCTATGGGCATCAGAGACATAAAATTGAAGAGTACGTCACATTTCCAATAATCGACATTCAAATAGTATATCATATAATTGTGTCGATTATTGGAAATGTGACCATACCTCAATTTTATGGCTCTGAAGATCATAAAATTATCATTCGTTTACGATTTTAAGTTCAAAATCACTTTTTAGCCGCCATATTGATAATAACTTTCCGTATTTGATTGTGCATTGTGTAGTGCATATAGAAAGAATTATATACACATTGGAATGCCATTTGAATTAATCACTAATCTTTATGCTATCTCTACAGAGTTCTGTTTCAGTATTAACTATGACTACATGATGTTCTCATGTATTCAAACAATTAGCACATTACTATAACTACTATAACTACCTGCTATGATGGTTTGATATATGTATATATATATGTATATACTGTACAAACATCTGGATAATCTATAGGTATACTGGATGCGTATGGTTGTTTGTTTGTCATTTAAGAGTAGGGATTTTGTGATGCACATACTAAAGTTAAGAATTCTATGAACATATTTAACCCACTCTCATTGCATGTGTACTGACTGACTTCATACAGTAACCACACTGACAGCCAGTAATACAAAATATTTAACATTGATTCTCTATTGGAAAAGCTTTCCAACACACACGGTATACAGTTATTCCTAACAATTGAGACATGTTCTAAATGACAGAGAACATTCAACAAAACAAAAAATTATATCTTATAAATACATTTACACATTTTTTATTCTTTTATTTATTTATTAATTATTAAATACTTATTATTCAATATATGTATATCTCTACAATAATAAATTACAAACATAAAAACGAACGATATAAACCCAAACCCCTTTCCGCCCCATAATGTTCTCATGCTTGATGATGATATTATTGAGTTTTGTTTCTGGGTAAATTATATTTTTGTTTGAAAAAATAATTTTTACGGATAAATTATTAATTTCTTTCTATTATATATATATATATATATATATATATATATATATATATATATATATATATATATATATATATATATATTATATACATATATATAAAATATATAATTAGTTTTATTAAATAATCATTTGGGATTTCCATACTAATGTTTTTTTTTTTACGAATTATGAATTCGGTTTTGTTTTTTTTTTATTTTTATTAATAAATCTTTTTTAATTATTAATTTATTTATTTTATGATTGTTCTAGAAAAAAATTTGAATAAAAATGTTTTATTAAATAAATTACCTCGATAAATTTTTTATTTCGGATAATCAGTGATAATTATTAATTGCTTGTGTCTCCAGTAAAACGATTTTCTTCCCATATACAAACTCAAGTTCTTTGCACGTATATATATATATTTCAATTATTTCCCGACATGTCCAAATTTCTCTAGACCATCGATAGACACAAATTAATATTTAAATATGTAATACAGCTAGTAATTGATTAGTTTAAAATAGATAGTTTTAGGAGAGCATCATGTAGAATTAGTTGATTTAATTTAAGTAAATTATATTATTATATCATCCTGTTTATTAATGAATTAATTAATTAATCAATCAATCAATCAATATAAGTACTACAAATACTGTGTACAAAATGTTCCAGAAGGAATGGTAAATTTTCTAATTAGACAATAAATTTCAAATTTTGCCCCAATTCCTAGAACAAATATTTGCATTTTATAAATACGTATCTCAACTACAAAGTAGGCATCATCAGTTTGATTTAGCTAATCGTAACTATCACCGGGATATGGAGTCACAGATATGTTTCTCGTTAATAAAAATATCTGGAAGTCAATCTGTACGTTCAGGGGAGCTACCATCGCTAGGTCCAATCCAGATACTCTTCTTTCTAGAAGAAAGCGGGCTGGATTGAGTGCTCTAAGGTGAGACCATTCCTCGTTAGGCACTAGATGGGACAGCATAATAGGTCATATAGGTCGCAGTGCATTAAATTCCCCCCATTATCATTCATTCATAAAAATTCGTTGAATTTTACTTGTACGAGGTCTGTCCGAAAAGTATCCGACCTGTTATTACATCTTCGCGTCAATTACATCTTGGACGTCATCAGTGAAACCTCACGAACTTATCGGTTGCTCGCCGACACCTACAGGACGTATAGTTCATGCGCAGCGTGTATTTGTTTACAAAGCCTTTTTTGCGTTCGTCGGATTTTGTTCTTGTGAAAAATGACTGAAACATCAAATCAATGAATTTGCATCAAATTTTGCTTCAAACTCGGAAAAACTAGTTCGGAAACTATTCAAATGATGCAAAAGATCTTTGTGGATGAGTGTATGGGCAAAACACAAATATAAGAGTGGTATAATCGTTTCAAAATTGGCCGCACATCTATTGATAGTGATCCACGCTCTGGCCGACCTTCGACGACAACAACACCGGATAATATCGAGCGCGTGCCACTAGAATGAATTGCGTGCGAATTAGAAGATGATCTTGGAATACCAAAAACTACAATTTGGGAAATTTGAACCACAAATTTAGAAAGTGGAAGCGGTGAGAAATCTCATCGAATCTTGTGTAGCAGTTTTTAACTAAACACAATATCGCACTGCTTCGCCAACCTCCGTACAGTTATGACATAGGCCCTTGTAACTTTTGGTTGTTTCCGAATTTGAAAAAACCGCTCGAAGGACACCGGTTCGATGATGGCAAAAAGACGGTTGAAAATAATGCGACGAGGGCACTCAAGGCTGTTCCAAAAGCTGACTTCCAGGACTGCTTTGGAAAGTGGAAACACTGCTGGGAGCGTATTCTTCAATCAAATAGGAACTACCTTGGAGGATGCCACGCGCCCCATGACAAAAAATAACCAGCCAGCGCGGAGATATGATGGTAGGTCGGATACTTTTCGGACTGACCTCGTATACCTTAATCAAATGGGGACTACTTTGAAGAATGCCACTCGCCATTCAAACAGACCTCGTTTACCTAAAACAATGTGTTAATATTTCTCCTTGTCGCCTCCTTATATACTTCTTCTTTAAACATCCTGTATATACTATACAATTGTGACAGACTGACACATATATATATATATATATATATATATATATATATATATATATATATATATGCAAATATAGAGACAAATTGACTTCACAAACTAATAGGTATTATGGATACAACATATATAGGATAGATGACTGGGTACAACTTCTCAATAGCTATTGGATACAATGGTAATTTCCTTTTGTTGTAAATTATTAATTAAAATAATAATACTACACATACAGACAGACAGACAGACATCTATCGGTACATTATTGTAATAATAAAATTTATTAATAATTTTAACTTTTGGTCAAATAGTCAATAGTCAAATCTACATATATATACATATATAATATGTATATGTATGTATATATGATTGTATATATGATTGTATATGACCTGGATGTTAGTTGTCAAACAAATTAAAACAAATATTATTCATATAAAGAATGAACGAAAACCTCGTTGAAAAATCAAGGTTATCTTTCAGTCTGTCGTGGACTCGTGGCTAGATCTTTGACTAATATCAACTACTATTTCATTTAAACTTCATTTACTGCCTGATAAAAAAGATTTTTCCAATTATTCTCTACAGGTCAATTAGATAGACAATGAAACATTAACAATATTATTTCAACAGGGTAAAATTTTTTTTAGTTTATCAAATAAAGGAAAAAAACAGTAATTTTCCAAACATGTAAAAAAAGCAGTAGTTCTTAAACTATACTGCTTGTATCCACTGAAAAATATAAGAACTGCTTTTTTTACTTTTTATTACTTGTTATGATTATAGTTTGTCCAAATATTAAACTTTGTCGAAATAATAATATTAAGAAATAATAATAATAATAAGGTCAGTGTATGTTTGAAAGAAAAATTTAATTTGTTAATTTTAACGATGATTATTCATTTTATGATCATAACATGCACTTTGTGCACTTTGTAAACTATAAATGTTAACTTTGACATTTTTATATATTTCTAACCTCACTTATTTTTATTTTGCATTAATGTGTTTTACCTTTGACAAAATAATACATATAAATTATTAAAACAGTGAAGAAAAAAAACAGTAATAAAGGCAGTAAATCATATGTTACTGCTTCTATTACAACAATTAAAGACAGATGATCTCTTATTTTAGACATTCTGATTAATTGTGATCTAAAATCACACTTAAATGACTTTTCATGGAAATATGTAACATGTTATTAGTCGTTCAATAATTATTATGAAAAATTATATTATTAATTTAGTTAAGTCTTTTACTTAAGCACGGCAGAATTAAAGTAGAACCATATTGATTTCAATAATGATTCTTCGAATCGATTAACTTTTATAATAAATTTTCTACAAAAACTCAACGTATTTGTGGAATAATACTCTTTTAAGATCTGGGATATGGATTCTGAGTGTACCTAAGTTAATCTTGACATTCAGGTATTGGATTTTATTTTTATTTTTGAAATATAAAAATATTAAAATAAAATCCAATACCTGAATGTCAAGGTTAACTTAAGTACACTCACTTTATTGACAAAACAAACGCCGCATAGTCACCAAAGAATACCGCCAATAAATAGGTGGGGCTTTCCACACACCTAATCTAGTAGTCAGGCAACTTAAATAATCCTCAAGTCAGATTTTACCCTCAGCCAAATCGTATAAAAGGACAGAATTTTTTAATAGCATTGTGACACAGGGACCAAATTAGCAACAAGCAACATATCTCTGAATCCATATCTCAGAGATAGTTACGATTAGCTAACTCTTTTAAGATGTATCGTGTTAAATATGTGCACTTTTTTGAGAAAAAATTAATTTCCATACAAAATTTCAACAACTTTTTGATATATTATTAGACATCGTATATAACACATCCGACATTTAACAAAATTATATATATATGAAGAATATAGTACTAATTTTATTTAATTATTAAATAAAATATAAAGACGCAATAAGTACTTTGTTTTATTATTCAGTAGATTTGTAGATTTTTAATTGATCTATATCTATTAAATTTGCTTGAAACTAAAAAATTTACTATGCATAAAGACAAAAACTTTTGTTTAGTATATCGTCTAATTATTAATTATCAAATAAAGTTATTAAGTAAACCTGTTGTTTTTTTTTTTTAAATGAAATTACAAAATAATTGTACTAATTTATTATTTAAGAATATTCTGTCCAAGTAGCCGAGCGGTTTAAGGCGTTATGTCTGCGCAGTATGCCTACTTGAAAACTGGGAGGTTATGGGTTCGAATCCCGACATCGACAATTTGTCAATTATTAAGAAAAAAAAGGGGTGGCTAATTGACTAAACTGTCGGTGTATGGACAAGAACGAAGTAACCGGCTATGCTTGAGAAGGTTTTCTGCAGTTTACTTCACGAACTCCAGATGAATATCGGCATAGTTCCTATCATAGTCGGTTGTAGCCGCATATCCTACCAATTCCTAGTCTATACACAAAAATTCCTTTCACTCCAATCACATCCTCACATTCTTAGGCTTCACAAGGGACCTTATGGTCGAAGTGTAGCCCCTCCAGGGCAGCCTACAATCTAATCTATCTATATTTATTTCTTTTTTATATAATCAATAAAGGTAATATTTATTTATGAAAATAATCTGTTACATTTAAAATTGTAGAAGAAATTTTATAGATCAACCTATCCAATATATGTATATATATAATATAATAGATATTATATTATATAATAGAACTTAATTTGACAATCATTTGTTACAATTATACATATATTATTCATATAATACATATTATAATATGTATGCTTATTCATTTAATAATATTATACAGTATGTTTCTTAAGTCATTTCGGATACAAGTAAGTCATCGATAATAATATTAGCAACCTACACTCCCGTTTATAAAAATTGAACCAGTTGAAGTGTTACTGTATCCAATATTATATTTATATTTAGTAATATATATGTTTAGAATGATTCTTTTTAGTTCAATTTGTATGAACGAGAGTGTATATTGGTAATATATAACTTGGAGTAGGAAGAACCAACTATTAATAGCAATTGAACGACTATCATTTGTTATTTGAAGAAGTTATTTGAGGAAATTACCAGAATATTTTTGACAATTTTTCTAAATCTTATATATAATTTAAAAAAGTTTTTTTTTAAATCCAAATTTGTCGGTTTACTCTCTAAAATGTTTGTTTTCCTTGAAAAATATAATAAATTAGTTCGTTTTTGCATGCTTAAACTAATGCTAATACGCCTTGTTTACCCATACATATAAATATTTAAATATATTAATAAATATTCAATACTATTATTTATTATCTAAATCAATTGTATATTGTATAATATATATTTAATATTTATGAGTGTTTAATATCATATTATATGTTATTTTAGTTATATAATCAAGTCTGTCTGATATATATATATATATATATATATATATATATATATATATATATATATATATATATATATATATATATATATATATATATATATATATATATATTATTGGTTTGATATCACTTACAATTAAATAGATACCTACCCTACCTATGAATGTAGAAACAACAGTATAACATTTATAGTATTTACTATCTACAAGTACTAATAATATTATATACAAATAATAGATACCAATACTATATATACAAATATATTACTGGTTTACTAAAAATAATATTATACCTATATAGAATACAATAAAATAGACAACAACTTATAACTTAAGTAAAAAATATATATATAAGTAAAAATAATAATACCTTAAAGATGTAGCTTATTAATTTTAACAAAGTACTAAGCTACATCTTTAAGGTATTATTATTTTTACTTATATATATTTTTTACTTAAGTTATAATTTGTTGTTTATTTTATTGTATTCTAATATACGGACTGTGTTGGACAGCTTTTCCTATAGTAAATCAATGTTAAATATTATTTACTACTAGCTATCCGTCTGGTACTGTATGAAGTCAGTCAGTACACATATAAATAAAGTCAGTCAGTTATCTCACAGCTATACTGTATGTGTATGGTTGTTTGTTTGTCATTAAAGAGTGGGGATTTGTGATGTACAATATACATACTAAAGTGTACTTTCATCACATGTGTACTGACTGACTTCATACAGTACCAGACGGACAGCTAGTAATAAATAATATTTAACATTGATTTACTATAGGAAAAGCTGTCCAACACAGTCTGTATATGTATATATGTTCTTCGTATAGAGCCTGAGGAAGCTATAAATAAAATAACGAAACGTTGCAATTAAAGGTTTGCTAACTATTGTTAGTATAGTTGCCTTTCGGTTATATTATACCAACGGCAGTCACTAGCGTTTACTTAATTTGAAATCATACACATTCCGTTGCAATTCGAGACCAACGGTCTGCTATTGAGCCACCTGAGATGTTTTTCTTAAAATGGGAGGTGTGTATTTTAATATTTAATGTATTCCGGTATAGATACAGAAATGTATATATATATTATTGTGGTACACATCCTTGATACATTCTAACACATTATAAACATTTATGGTATTTTGTGGGTTTTGGATTATTATCTAATATTTGGATATTATATTATCTAGGAACGAACGATGGTTATAGAGGAGTATTTATACTATTCAGTGCAGGCGTCATCAATTTGTAAACAAATTATTATTAGGGTTAGGAGATTCTAAATTTACTATATATTTTATCCAATCAAAGATTTGGATTTTTCAACAAGGGACAAAAGCTTGTGAAAAATCTTCATATATTGTTGAGTATTTCAATATTTTGTACAAAGTCCGGATCCAGCGTCACTGCTTCCGTTCAAATTAGAGTTTGAAAGACTGGCATTCCATTCATTATTTACATTAGAAGCAGAGTTAGTGAAATTTATCAAGATCCGGTCAGCTTTATAAATGTATACAATTAATATACAAAGTTTACGAGCTCATCAAAAATGATATCATTTATAATGTGGTTCGTAATTCTAATATTGTTCTTTTATCAGAAGCATGGAATAATAATGATGAAGACATTCCTGTACCTAATTGTAAAGTCAAATTTAAATGTTCTATACATGCTGAAAATACACACAGATTGGATTCTCATAACGTGCCAAAAGACTAATAACAAAAATATTCTGTAGTAAATAGATTTTACAGAAATTTCATATGATTTAGATATTTACAGCTAATGGCGGTGTTTCAGTTAAACGATTTCGCAAAAATTCGTTAAAAATTTGAAAAAAATTTTCTGATGGAAAAGTTGATTGGGTAGACTTTATGGGTTGCGCTTAGAAATATAATATTCCGAGACAAATTCAGCCTACGACTTGCTTCAAGGACTGTAATAATACTTTAAGTACCCCGCGTACTTGCAAAATTTGTTTCAGTGAAATAATTCAGCAAAACTTTGTTTAATTTGAAAAATATTCAAATAAATCAGATGGAAAAGTTGATTATGTAGATTTGATGGGTTACGCTTAAAAATATAACAATCAGAGACAAATTCACCTTACGGGGCTTGTTTCAAGGACTGTTATAACATTTTATGTAAACCGCGCACGTACAAAATTTGTACAAATATAATTGTAATGTAATAATTATACTCATTAATACAAAACAAAAAATATTCTAAAACATTTTACATACAATTTAAAATAATTACCAAACGATTAAAAACTATAAAAATAAATTTAATAATAATACATTGTTTATTTTTTTCAAATTTTTTTTTTTAAACAAACAACAACAAAAATAACACTAATAAAATAATAATTTAAAGAATTCTATAAAAAAAATATAATACAACTAAAATCATCATTAATCCACGTAATTTGCATACAATCGAAAAAAAAAAAGAAAAAAAAAACAACAAAAATATTAAATATTTGTTGTGTTAAATATGTGATTGTGAATAATGATTATTTTAAAAGAAAATAAATATAAAAATTTTGAATTATTAATAAATAATTAAATACCGTTAAAAAAGAACATCTTTTTATATTTATTATTAAATGTTGTTGTTGTTTTTTTCGTTTTTTGTTTAAAGAATAGAAATAAATAAAATAAAACAATAAAAAAAAAATACAATAAATTTATTTTGAAAAATAATATATTAATACAAAAAAAAAATAGTGAAACAATAGGAAATTTTTGAATATAAATAACACAATTATATGTATAATATATTCATATATATTATATAAATATATATATACATATATATATATATATATATACATATATATATATATATATATATATATATATATATATATATATATATATATATATATATATATATATTTATTTATTTATTTATTTATTTATTTATTTATTTCTTATATAGAAATAGACAGAGTGTTTTAGATGAAATCGTTAGTAATACAAAGAAAGATTGTATTTGCTACAGCTTCATATCTTCCGTTAAAATTATAGTTTGAAAGTCTGGCATTAAATCCATTATTTACATTAGAATCAGAGTTAGTGAAATTTATCAAGATCAGGCCACGTTTATCAATATTTACATTAAAAGTTTATAAGCCCATAAAAATGTTATCATTGATAATGTGGCTCATAATTCTAATACTCTTCTTTTATCAGAAACATGGAGTAATAATGATGAAGACATTCTTGTACCTAATTTCAAATGTTTAGTCAAATTCAATGCTCTAATGTGAGAGCTGAGTTAAATTCTAAGGTAATCTCTGTCTATTGAAAAGAGTGACATGTCAATATTTTACTTAGTCTGTCAATATTCTACCCTACAAAGAGACTCCCCCCCCCCATTCCCCATTATCCCCCCCACTACAATACATATTAAATTAAATTCGTCCAAGTGTAACACTATAATTTATTCATAAAACAAATTTAATTATATATTTTATTGCTGTATATATTTTCAAGTAATTTAAATAAATATTAATTATATAAAATTGGATGTCATTTGAATAAAAAAAATGTCAAAATGCCCTTAGCTAAAACGTTACAGACTACAACCCAAGTCAAAGGTGGTACTTATTTAGAAAATATTTTTAACGATCACTTTTTATAAGCGAATCGGTGTGTTCGGTCAGACAATAGATGACGATGACTTACTTTTTAAAATTATATAAATTTATAAAAAAATAAAAAATAATTATATATATATTTTTTGGCAATAGTACAAAATAGTTTTAGGCTAGAATTGGAGACATCTAATTTGTTTTATTGTGGTTGACCAAGAAATAATATTTATATATATATATATATATATATATATATATATATACTCGAATTATTTTTATTTATTTATTAACCTATTCGTTTGATTTGCCGAAGGCGATTTTGTTTTTGGTATTTTATCTAATAGAAATGCAAATAAATAGTATTTTTATATAACGAATAAATTTTTTGAGGGTATTTTAAGTTTTTTGTCCATTAGGAGCTTTAAATAAGCGTGAAAATATGATTGTTTTCAAAATTTTTAAAAAAATTGCTTTTATTAACTTGACAAAATACAAATTTGTATAACTCTAACTTAGCACCGCTTTTATTTGTAATTTTTGTAAACGATCTACCCCAGCACATATACCAGCATCCATTATATATTTGCCGACGAGTATAACGATTGTAGGAAATTCGGTTACCGACATCCAAATCATATTCAACAACGTCCTAGAATATAAAGATTATTAAAATAATCAAAGAGAACTCTAGGTTTTTTTGAAATTATATTTCAAATTTTGCCCCTATTCCTTGAACATTTGTTTATATTTTATAAATACGTATTTCGACTACATTGTAGTCATCATCAGTATGAATTAGCTAATCGTAATTATCTCTGGGATATGGATTCAGAGATATGTTGCTTGTTGCTAATTTTATAAACGTCAAGAAGACAAACATCGTTAATTTCTCCAGAAATATTATCAACCCTCAACTTGAAGCACATGATAAACCTTTAGAGACAAAGAAATCAGAGAGGGAGAAAATTCTAGGATTGTATGTTGATAACAAACTATCCTGGCACACGCACTTGCACACGCGTACACACGCGTAAAAATCTGGGCAAGCTGATTGATCTATTTCGTAACATCTCACAGAACACTGACCTACAGACAACAATGGCCGCGTACTACGGATTAGTGTATACCCAGCTTAAATATACCATCATATTTTGGGGTAACTCTATACAGATTTCTATAATCCATTTGTATTGCAAAAATCAGCAGTGAGATAAGATCTATTGTGATGCCTAAGGATGTGAGTGGAGTGGAAGGATTTTTGTGTACAGACTAGGAATTGGTAGGATATGCGGCTGTAGCCGACTCTGATGGAAACTATGTCGATATTCATCTGGAGTTCGTGAAGGAAACTGCAGAAAACCTTCTCAAGTATAGCCGGTTACTTTCCTCTTGTCCATACGCCGACAGTTTAGTCAATTAACCGCCCTTTTTTTTCTTTTTAATAATTGACAAACTGCCGATGTCGGGATTCGAACCCATTCAAAGTAAGCATACGCCCTAGACCGCTCGGCAACTTGTACTAGTGACCAAACTACCTTAAGAGTAAAAAACAAAAAATAAGTTTAAAAAAACTATTAAAAAAATGCTTTTATTGGATTATGAACTAAAAAATCCAAAATAATTTAAAAGTAAATAGAATATAGAGATTGACAACAAAATTAACTTTAATGTAAACGAAAGTATCGATAAATTTCGGCATGTGCTTCACGTTTTGTCCATAATTTTTAGTCCATATCTAAAAATCTTTACACTCGGTTTGTGTATAAAATTTTAATGTTTCACGCGGCGGCACCATCTGCTCTAGAAGATATTATAAATTTGTATTAAATAAATAAAAAAAACGAGAATTATTTAAATTTATTGTTATATAAATTGTAATAAATAATTAATTTATGCATTATGCACAATATTAATGTAATTCACAAACAAATGCATTCACTGTCCTGTCCGTCCGTCAGTCAGTCGGTCTGTTACACTTGTAAAACTTTATATTTACAATTGTTAATACAGACTTAAAAGAGAATATGGGTTATTTATATGTTAAATTTATTAATTATTTCAGTTAATCAATCAGTTTTTATTAAAATATTGTTTTAAACAATTCAGAATAGAAATAAAAATTCAAATTCGCCCCAATAACTAGATCAGTTTTTGTTTTATAAATACGTATTTCGACTACAAAGTAGTCATCATCAATATAAATTAGCTAGTCGTAATTTACTCTTTGACAATTAGAAATAGATAGAAAATCGAAATCAATAATCAAAAATAAAAATAAATAAAAAATTAAACAAAATAAATTGAAATATAATAAATTTTATTGAAATTACTCTTGTTAAAATTGCTTTCATTCAAATTTACTCTTGTTAACATCACTCTTATTAAAATTACTCTTATATTGTCTCAGGATATGTTATTCGTTGCTAATTTGGTGACAGTTTCACTAAATTACAATATTCCAGAAAGTTCACAGTTTTTCTATGAATTTAAATGGATTTTTTCGAAGTTGAACTATTTAGTGGTTCAATTTATTTAAAATTTGATAAATAATCACCGCACTGACAAAAGATTATTTGAAATTATACTTCTTTAGACGTCTTTTATAGGTAGCAGTAATTTTCACGCTATTTCCATTATAGACTTGGCGAAATTTTTCAATTAAAATACAAAGAACAAAGTAATTTAATTTGTGTATTTAATAAAATATATAAAATACATTTTTGTAGACATTTCGCGTATTTCATCTATCGATAAAAACAGTTCCAAATCGGTGTTTGAATATAAATATATAAAAATTTAAAAATTACATTACAAATATAATTTTTCTATGAGATATTATTGCAAAAAAAAATATATATATAAAATTTTTTTTTTAAACTATTATCTTTTATTTATAAATAAATAAATAGAAAAATAATCTATGATACTTACGATAGAAAATTTCTATTGAATTCGAAAATATATCCAAGTATATTTATTGTCAACAACAATATTCAGAATATGAATGACAATCATATAAAATTATATTTAATAAAATAATAGTTAAATATAATTATATATAATATAATTTAAATCAAATTATCATTTATATACTTATAATATATTTAATTGGTTTTTGTACATTTTTATATATTATATAAATATATACAGGTGATCTAAAACTAAATATATACAAACTATTTGTTTATGGATAATTTTAGCAATTGTTGGGGGTTGATTTAACTCTGAGTATTATTTGGTGACCCTGATAAGACTACTTGATATAAGAATTAATATTATTGATAAATTTATAATTGAAAAATTAGTCTTGGTATTATTTTATACCCATTACTAATGGTTTCATAATATTTTGTTCACTATTTATTTATTATCTATACTAATATAATAATGCTGGAGAGTTTTTTGTTTTTTTGTTTGTTTGTTTGTTCGAACGCGCTAATCTCTGAAACTGTCAGTCCGATTTGAAAAATTCTTTTTGTGTAGGATAGCACATTCATGAGGAAGGTTATAGGCTATCTATCATTACGCTACAATTCTTAGTAAGCATCAAATATTAATATTTGTAAAGTAAGTTGGAAGAAAAATTATATTCAATAGATATAGATATCCATAGGTCGCTGGTTCAAATCCGGGTGGAAGGAGACTTTTTTTTTAATAATTTTTATATTTGTTTTTATTTAATTTATTTAACTTATATTTAACACGGTTGAAACAGCGTGGGATAGCTAAAATTTATTTGTTTTGGTAATTCGAGAATAATAACATTTAATGATTGCCATGGTATATATTTATCTTCCCAATCAACTTCTTAAGCATTATGTAAATTTTACTGATTTTTGTTGATATATTACCATCAACAATGTTTTAATGGTTTCAAATCATTTTTATCACTTTTCATAAAGTGTCTTAACCTCGTCGCCAAATATTTTTAGTACATTTTGTACTTGGATAAACGTGTATATTCATTTGTTATTCTTCTAAGTCATTATAATATTTAAGAATAATAAAAATAACAATACAATAAAATATAATTTTTATTTAAAAAAAAATATGTTAAGAAAATAAACTCAGTACACAATTCAGTGAACTGAATTATTTTAATATTATTTTTATTATTCGTATTATAATATTTTTACAATTACACACACATATTATGATGTGTAACAACAACTTTGTTTTTCGTTAAAAACAAAAAAAATAGAAAGCCATTTGATTTTCGCTTAAAATCTCCACATAATGGTAGAAATTAGTTCGATAAGAAATTTATTTATTTTTAATTATTTTGGTTAAAAATATTTTTTTAATGAAAACAATATTCATTATTATTTAAAAAAAAAAGACAATTTATTTCAATTTTTTTTTAAATAAAATTGTTAAATAAAGCAAATATTTGAAAAAAATAAAATTATTATAAAGTTTATTATTATTATTAATTTGTTAAGTTAGCTTGGAATGATTATATTAAATATTTTAAAGATTTTGGTTACAGATTTCTATTTTATTGATTCGATTTTCGAAAAAATGCTTCGTATAAAAGTTTCTCATTAAAAATTTAGTAACAACTTTTATTCGAAACATTTTCCCAAAAACCGAATGAATAAAGTACAATGAATAAAGTTAAATGTCCGTTGGTTAATTATTTTACAATCTAAATGAATTGTACTTCATTGAACACAAATAATTACATCTTTTGTCGTAAGATTCCATTATTGTACATAAAATTGAATAATTTCAGAGGATTTAAAAAAATTATTTTATTTATTTATAATATTTTTTTAATAAAACAGATGTTGTTTATTTTATAAATGATCTACCTACACGAATTATATATATATATATATATATATATATATATATATATATATATATATATATATATATATATATATATATATATATTATAAGATCGCTAAAGGCTTTAAAAGGCTGACGGACAGACGAACAGACTGATAACTTTATAATATGTATGTCTCATCAATATAATAATAATATTAACACATATGTTAGTTATATTGTTGTAAAATATATTTTTATTATCGTTTTATTATTATTATAATTTTTACTTTTTTTTTACATATTTATTATTTATTTCTTTATTTTTTTAATGGTGTTCAAACAAAAAATCAAACATCTTTACAATCAAACACTTACCACCCTCAAATATACGAAAAACCGATATTCTTGACCTTTGACCATGAATAAAATGTTTATCTATGCCAAATTTTCCTAACTTAAATTTTATTTTGACTTGGTCAAATACCTAAAAATATTATCAAAAAGTTGTGGTTCGGCTGCGTATAGTGAAGGAACGTATAGCATAATAAGACATGATTTTTGTCCAAGACTGTACCGGTAGACATGTTACTCATACAATACTGGTCTATACGTATATATAAATAATACCTAACATTTTTATAAGTTGGCAACGTCGCTTATATTCCGCCAGTTGATATACTGTTTGTTTACACACATGCGCTCGAATAGTACAACGTATGGTGACGTACATAGTTGTCAAGTTGTATCTATTCAGCTTGCCGACACGTATATTTATTTAAAAAATGTTTCACTTTGCGTTGTTATAACTAAACAATGAGACGGTCAATTATTATCGTTTTTTTTTTAAATACGCAGAACAAATCCAATAATTTATAGCAAGTTTTTTAAAAGATTCTTAAGTGTCGTATCTTTATTAAAAATAAAAAACTAATAGAAATCCTGCTTAAAATGGGTCGTCTCCATTGCTCCCTATGTTAATCATTCGAACTTCTATTAATTTTTTCAGTGTGCAAAAATAAATGAAAAAAAATTTGGAACATTCTAAAATTATTACCATTAGCACCACCTAAATCTACCTTAAGAATTTTTACCATTTTTTGAGGAAGTGATCTTACGTTCTTTGGTGTTATTTTAATTATTTTAAATAGTTTCTTGGTTCGAACTTCGAATCTTTGATATTGTAGTTTTAATCACACCATCTCTTTTAACTTTTTATGAAATAAATTTTATAATAATAATTCGTTTTCTTCTTTTCATTAATGATAGAATTATTATTTTTGCATATTTAATTATTTATTACACATGTAATATGTTTAGTGTAATAAAATAATTATTTTCAATTTTATTATTATTTCTATAATTACATAAAATTAGATATCTACAAACATGGTATAGCGATATAAAGTATCGTATTCATATATCTATTGAAAGTTGCGAATATATACAAATGTTTACTGTTTATTTATAAATAGATAGATTGTTGCGACAGCCCTTGACGGACCACAATTTGACCAAAAGGTCCATTATGATGCCTAAGAATGTGAGGATGTGAGTGGATGGAACATTTGTGTGGAGACTAGGAATTGATAGGATGTGCGGATGTGCAGACGACCCTGATAAGAATTATGCCGATATTTATCTGGAGTTCGTGAAGGAAACTGCAGAAAACCTTCACAAGCATAGTCGGTTACTTCGTTCATGTCCATACGCCGACAGTTTAGTCAATTAACTGCCTCCTTTTTGTTTTTAATAATAGACAAACTGCCGATGTCGTGATTCGAACCCATAACCTCCCAGTTCCCAAGTAGACATAACGTTTTAGACCGCTCTTCTACTTGGCTGGCTTTGTAAATCCTGATCGGATTTAATTAATCTTTGTTAAGATAGTTGTCGTTCTAATGGGCATATTTATAGAATGTTCCATGTTTTAAGGGTTCCACTTTTTAAGGGTATTATCACCGTCTCAAACTCACTCGATCAATGGAAACTACCCATTTTAAGCAGTAAAATGCATCAAAGCTTTTAACCGACAGTCTTTTATATTTTAAAGATGCAAGTGCTTTTACGTGTGGGGTTCTTTCATATATTATCTAAATTTTGTTTAATTGATAACAAATATGACCTTGATTTTCATGAGAACACCATGTACATGTAAATAAATATATACAACATGTTATTAATCGATCACCTTATACATTATATATATTGTAAACAAGTACCTAATTATATATATATATATATATATATATATATATATATATGTATACTTATTACAATTAGTTTATATAATTTATATAAATGAATCAATAATATATGACTAATATTTAATTAATTAATTAATTGATAAGAAAATACATTTTATACATATAAAAATATTTTATATTCACATATATATATATATATATATATATATATATATATATATATATATAATAATGAGTCAGTCATTTAGTTTGAGCGCATATATTTATATATATTTATAAATATATATATATATATATAAAATAATTAATAAATAAACTTAAATGACTAAATGACTTTAAATAATAATAATAATAAATGACTGACTTAAACGGTTTTAGTCTAATTTAATTGTGACCTTCATTCTTAATCAACGATGAATGAGGTACTTAAAAAATAGTTTACTTATATTAATTTAATTTAAGAAAAATTATTCAATCATTAGTTTAGCTTTTCTAAATTAAGCAGTATAAGATATTTGTTGGATTTTTCATTAAGTACTTAAACTTTTCATTATCTTTCGTCAATTTAAATGTCTGAATTAATTTAATTTATATATAGATCACAATCTGTTAAAACAGAATATTGATTTAATCTTAAAATATTGATATGTATTGACTTAACAGGTATTATATATCATAATGGTTTTCTTACAAAATATTTACATAAAAACAAATGTATATAAGAATACAATGCATAGTTAGCAAACGTAAAGCAACAAGGATCTGAGAATTTGTGTGTTTGTGTGTTAATAATATCTAAGAAAGTGGTGGGAGTAAAGTTCGTGAATGGGCAAAATTTGAAACCAACCAATAAACCAACAAACAATGTCCTTTTTTTTACAAATAAAACTATTTTGATTTGAAATTTTTGTTCATAAATTGAATGGTTTCGCCTCAATTTCATCTCAAAGATTTACTGTTGATTACAAAATCATATGTGTGCATATCTTTGTACTTTTAAAATTCAAAATAAAATAAACAGTTGACGCATTGAGAATATATTGAGTTCAGTATATCTCGGGTATTTGAGAAATTACCCCAGTTACTTGTTATTTTCGCTTGTTTTATCCTCAATTATTTTGTACATCTATTTAAAGCCGACCATTTTGACATGCCTTCATTATTTTCCAAGACAATCAAATATAACATTTAACGAATTATATTTTGGGAGATAATTAATTACATTAATTAATTAATTTTGTTTGTTACAGGCTAAGCTGTTAGAATCATCACATGCTTGGCTCGGAGCCTCGACGTCATCTATAGCAGGTAATCATAGTACGTATTATTTTTTTTATTTTATTTTTTTTAAATATTATTTTTATAATTTTAATTAATTTAATTTTTAATTAATTTTATTATATTTAACTGAATTATCTTAATCTTATATATCCTATACTTATTACCTAAAATCCTTTTTAAATAAATATTATTAATTTATAAAAAAATTTATTATTATGGGCCACGCATTGTCCCAATTTTTAATTGTTTATAAATATTTGAGCGATCTTCGATTTCTAACCAACGCATATTTATTGAAAAACTTTTACTACAAAAGTTGATGTTAGAATTTTATAATTGATTTATGGCTTATTACTTCGGTTTTCGAAAAAATACTTCGGATAAAAGTTCATTAGAAATATAGTAACAACTTGTATTCGTGAATTTTTTTTTGAAAACCGAATAAATAAGGCACAAATCAATTATAAAATTTTAAAAACATCAAGTTTTGATGCCTGTTGTACCTTTAGTATAATCGCTACTAAATCTTAATTTATTTTTATATTTAGATACCTTTGCGTACACTTACATATTCCCTGAGTTACCTTGGTAACTACTAACAAAATTTTATTCATTCAGGCAAAATAAACGTTTGGTTTCAATCCCAAAAGTATTGTCTATTTAATGTTTTTTTAGATTGGGATTTCAGATTCAGTTGGAATCATCTCCCAACATCTCCCTGAAACATTTTATCCGTCGGTCGAATATTTCCAGGCAAATATATTTTTAAAGAATGGCTTTGTTGTATTTTGGATTTATTTTTTGAAATCCAAGCCAAATTTTAATTAATCCCCAAACATAGATGACAATTCATCACAAGAGACCAACACCCTTAACATTATGCAACAATAACACCCAATAGATTACACCCATGTTATGAATATTGTAATAATAGTTATATATATATATATATATATATATATATATATATATATATATATATATATATTAATAATAAATTGTTAGAAATGTATTAGTAACTAAAGTACCTATGTATATACTACTAAACTATCTACCTACCTACGTACCAATCTACCAATCTAATAGGTAGTTAAATATTATATACAATGATAAATTATAAATTCTTGAAATCAAAATTAAACACATTGCATTCTCATATCTATATCTATCTACCTAGGTATCTACGTATGTAGTTTATATATAATTCTATTATGTATTTTGGATAACTATATATATTATATATATATATTAGGATGGCCCTTAACCCTTTTCAAATTTCTACGATTCCAATTTGATTTAAAAAATATTCCCTGGAAAATTTGAGCTCTTAATATCAAGCCGCCTAAGATAGAACGCTTTTCCACCCAAAGTTTCTTATGAAAATAAGAATATGCGAAAAACTTCTTTTGTTTTTTTAAATTTTATAAGTTGGTGACGAATAAATCTACAAAATCAGAAATAAAAAATTAAAATATGGCCTCGAATATCTTTTGAACTAGTGAGACTTAACGAAAACTCATAAGAAACCAATTTTTGTAGACGGTTAAATTCTCTACAAAATATTATTGAGTTCTCATTATTGTTGATTTGGTATCTATTCTCGTTATTACCAAATTATAAGATTTTTTTTCGCATGTTATTTCCATAAGAAATTGGGTGGAAAAGTTTGATGGACTATATCTAAGAGTTGATATTAATTGGTCAAATTTTCAGGGAATTTTTCAATTTGGAAGCTATTGAGCTCCAAGGACCATAGAAATTCGAATACACCCTTATTAAGGGCCACCCTAATTTATATATATATATATATATATATATATATATATATATTATATTGAAGGTGGGTAACTACCTATGTAGGTAGTTACACAACCATAGTAAGTTGTTTGAGGTTTGTTTAGTATGTTATATTACGATCAGTATATATATATATATATATATATATATATATATATATATATATATATATATATATATATGAAATGTCCTGTAGGAACAATTTGTATATATATTTGTTTGTAGGAAGTGATATCCAGACATTATATTCTGTCCAAATTTATATATAAATATATATATATAGGGTGTTTGGGAAAATGCAGCAACTCTTTTAGTTGATAGTAGAAAACTGAACGATTTAGATAACTTTTTTGAAATTTGCAATAAAATATTCCCAAGAGTGAAATTATCAGTTTAACAACAACACTGTCTCGAAATCTATCATTCATATTTGTTTTTACCTTTCAAATAAAACCATACATACATTGGTGGCCACTTTATGCTTGACTTTTGATTAAGAATTATACATATTTGAATTATTGTAACAATGCCAATATTCACTGTCATAAACTTGTGAGGTGAATTGTTTCAAATATAGATATTCCGTATATATTCGGCTATATTGTACTTGCGGTTATAAAGCGACAATTTTGTTGATAGATTTAAGGACATTTCCAAAGAGCAGTCGTGCTCAACTTTAAAAAATTCCATTATATAAACTACAATAGATCAAATAAAATATAATTGAGGTACAGTGTTACTTTTTGCCGCACTAACACTGTACCTCAACTATATATTTTATTTGACATATGGAATTTTTTTTTAAGTTGAGCACTTAAACAATATTTATAAGATAACTAATAGCGACCGCTTGTTGTTGTTATTTTTGTAGAAAAATATTTGTTATATCTTCAATTACTTATTCTCAGTTTTTTAAA
The DNA here is from genome assembly GCA_963920215.1 of Nineta flava. Taxonomy (NCBI): domain Eukaryota; kingdom Metazoa; phylum Arthropoda; class Insecta; order Neuroptera; family Chrysopidae; genus Nineta; species Nineta flava. The sequence goes on from OY986041.1 coordinate 135,759,497, forward strand.
AGAATCGTAAGAAAAATTACTATTGATATTTAATAAAACGTGTGTGACAACATTAATCGGGCGAAGTTTTATATGATAAACATACAAATTTTAACTGTCAATATTTACAAAATTTATTACCGTAAGGACCATTTAAAAAAATTCTACGTGTGGAAGATACTTTTAACTATATATATTCAAAATTACAAAAGAATCGTAAGAAAACTGATTTTCTTGGGAACGTCCTTAAGTGTTTGCCCGTTTTTACACGTGAAAGTTTTCCAGCCATATCATCTTTAACTGCGAATCTCTCGATTACAGTAGATACAATATATGTCGTGCATTTCACCCTGAATATATGAACCCTCAGGAAAACTTGATAAACAAGCTCCTGCCAGGACACAAGAGGCCACAAGGGCCATACTTTTCGAATCCCAACATTTATCTATTTATATATCTAAGCCATTACAACTATTTTTGAATCAGTCTACATATAATTAAACTTATAGTTGGATATATATATATATATATATATATATATATATATATATATATATATATATATATATATATATATATATATATATATATATATATATGTATGTATGAAATAATTGATAATATCCTTGTGGTCAGTTATATAAGACATTATTATCCTGACCACATACTAATTTTACGGTACATTACTTAATATCCTTAATTTACAATTATTACAAACCTGTATTTATATTAATTCTAGGGCTTTAGACTGCGTTGGATCAAACATCGGGATAATAACAAATTTCTATACAAAAAAATCATTAATCAAAATAAGTCTAGAATGATGTCAAAATAAAAAAAAACACCAACACTGCATAGTGTTTCTTACCTCCAACAAACTCGGCATAAATATCGAACGCAAAATTTAGAGAAAAAAAAGTAAATAAAACTGAATATAGTCCGGCCATGGACATAATTTACCGATAAATGATAATAGATTTAATTAAATATTGGTTTGAAAAAATTAACTCATCAATATGAATTAAAGTCATTAAATCAGAAATCGGTACAAAACCCTACAGAATTAGATGAATTCGAAAGTTTGTACATACACAAATTAAGAAAACAGATAATGAATTTAGACAGTGGCCCAAATTCTGATTTAATAAAATAAAATTTTAATACCTGAATATCAAGGTTCGATCAACACCCTCACCTTATTGACAATAACAACACCGCATGGTCAGAAAATACTACCGTCAGAAAATACTAATAAATAGGTTGGGTTCATCACAAATTTAATACCTTTAGTGGTCAGTCAACTCAAATAATCCTTCACGTACTACCTCAGTCAGATCATATAAAAGACAAAACTTTTTTAATATTATTGTGAGACACGCACCAAATTAGCAACGAACAACATATCTCTGACTCCATATCCCAAAGATATTTACAATTAGCTAATTCATACTGATGATGACTACCTTGTAGTCGAAATACGTATTTATAAAATACAAATAATTGTTCGAGGAATTGGAGCAAAATTTAATAGCGTCTATTTATTCATTGTTAGTAGTTTTTTTAATTACTAATTTGTCTATACTCAAAGGTAGGTCGAACGATTTTAATTTGACAATACGATCATTAAATTATGAACATGGTCATACTAAACGAATTCTACTGTATTTTTGCATGTCTGCAAAATTCTGAAATGCAAACAAAATAAAATATTGTGAATATTTAAAAAACTGTTGTTATGATTTTTTAAATATATGCCATTGAAAAATTTATTATAATAATTTGATTAAATTTTCATCAATTTTCATCATTATTATAATCAATTTTTCTATTGTAATAAATACATATAAATTGATTTATACTTACCCTTGTCTAATCCATATATATATATATATTAGATATATATATATATATATATATATATATATATATATATATATATATAAATCGTGTATATATGTGTATTTACATAACGTAAGTATTCAATTGTTCAGTGGTCATTAAATATATGGTACCAACCTACTACCATATCATCATACCAGAAGCCCCCCTAGAACCAGACCAGACCACTTTTGTACTAGTAGTACCTTTGTTTCACATCACCAACGATGGATCGTATCGACTCACTACACTGATCACAACTAGTGCTGGTATAGATAGTAGTAACTCATAGTTCGATTACCAATGTGTGTTGAAACCTATCTATCTAATATATTATTAGTAGTGTGTAACAAACATTATTACATACCAATATCATAGTACATACCTACCTAGTACCCATTACCTACCTTGTGAAGGTATCAGAACTTACTACTTGTGCACCAGATTCAAAACCAGTGGTATTAAAACAAATCATATATAGATATTTAAACTAAGAATATTTCGATTTACAATAATAGGCCCTACAAACGAGGAACATTGAACAGCAACATTGTGCAGCAACCTAGGATGTTGCTGTGTGTGTATAGCTGTTGCAGCAACAAAAAACATGTCCTTGAACGGTTGCTGTAAAAATCAAAATTATTTGATATTTTGTAGGAGGAGTTAAATGTTCATATACAAATTGGCCATATTATCTGAAATGTTATGCTTTCCTAATATTTTATTATGTTTTATTACCTATATTCGTTACAATTTACATTATATATATAATATTATACTTTATTATTTATATAGAATATAGATATTATCCCAACACTAGATTTACTAGAGATACATGCATATAAATAAACTATACAAATTAAATGAGATAGAGACAAGATGAGAAATGATTGAATTTTTATGACTAGCGTCATAAAATAATAAAATTAAATTTTATGTTCCCAAACTTTGGTTGCAACGTCTGTACTGAAAATATTTTATAGGCGGAGTTCAATGTTGCTGCAACTATGTTCTGCGTCTATTCCATACTTAAGGGTATTACTTATACAACACACTTGGATTCATGATAAAATGATCTTACTTAAGGACGTTTCAGCACTGTGGTATGCAATCAGTACAACAAACCGGTTTGATTTTGTTATAGCACCAAATACATAAACACACATATACAACACATAGACAAAAACACTGTTCACATATACAAAATAATGTTATGTTGAAGAAAAGGAATAATTTTTAACTTTTATAATTCGAAAACAAAACGGTTTTTTTTTTAAATTTATATAATAAATATTTAGCTTTACACTCCTAGCTTTTTTTTAAATTTTGTCGAGTATTTTTTCTAATACAACAGATAATAGTTGGGCGGGCATGAAGTTTCACATGCTTCTAATGAGAGAGAATGATAACTTTCCTATTAATTATCTCGTGTTCTAAACGGTCAAAAATTCTGAAACTTCGGGATTTATTAGAAAATATTATTTTTAGCCTGTTTTAGCCTTAAAGGTAAATATTGTTCATGTATTCTAAATATGTTTTGTTTTGGGCCATTTTTTTTAGAAATCGCTTTAAAAAAGTATAAAACATTCATCGTAAGCATCCAAGATGTTGTCATGAACGTTTTTATCAATAGATAATTTTTTTGAGGCAAGAAAAATTTCACACTATAGCGACTTGCCAGAATCTCGGGGAGCTTGGTTTGGAGATTCTTATGCATTCACCTTATAGTCCAGACCTGGTACCAAGTGATTAACACCTGTTCCTATCCATGGCGAACTATTTTGCTTGTGAAAAATTCGTCTCAAGAAAGGCTTGTGAAAATCGACTGTCCCAGTTTTTTTGCCAACAGGGACAAGAGCTTCTTTGAGAGAGGTACAATGTAATTGCCCTGAAAATGGTAACAAGTTATCGAACAAAACGGCGCATATTTGACCTAAATCGGATCATTCTAAGTATGTTAAATAAAACCATCAATTTCATGCAAAAATAATGGATTTGTTTTTACAACACTAATATAATTTTTCTATTGTAATTATTCACCGATATCATTTAATTAAACTTTTGTGTCTTAATTGTAGTGTTAACCTTATTTAATACTATTTTCATAAATGATTTAAGAATAAGTATAACTTCTTACGTGCATACATAAGTACACACACACACTCTTTGAGTAATATGGTTCCATTTTATTGAACCAACTAGTACTTATTGTATATATATGTAATATACCTACTTGTCTTCTACTGATTATGCTAGTTGAGTTATATTGAGTCAGGTAGTAGGTAGAGTGATCTTTGTCTTACATAGTTAAAAAGTTAATAGTAGTAAGTAACCATATTACCTATTGCCTATTACCATTACCTTTAAGTATAAATAAATAGTTAAAGAGTTAAGTAGGTTGGTATAATAGTTACATGGTAGGCGGATACTTTATACTACCTACGACTACTTCTTTCTACTCATATCAAAACTATTTACTATATAAATATTAAATAAATACGTACATAACAATATATACCTATATATATATATATATATATATATATATATATGTACATAATAAGTCGTACATACGCGCCATTTATATTTATTTATTTTTAAAATTATATACTGTTTTTTTTTTATTTACTTTCATTAAATTATTTATTATATATAAAGAGTTTGCAAATTATTGATGTTTCTGTAAATATTAACCGAGTTTAGTGCTGGATTTACGCTTAGACCTAGGCTTAGAGTCGCATAAATTTTAGGAATGCGAAAAATTTCACAGATGAAAAAATTTAATGAACGATTCAAATTTGTATTAGTTTTGTTATCAATTTATGAATAAAATTTTATTAACGTAACCCTAGTAACGCATATGTAACTATCACAGTTGAGCCTTACTACTCTGTTTCTAATTATTGCCACCGGATTATCAAACAAACGCCATTAAACGTGTATTTATACGAGTTTTTTGAAACTTAACTAAATGATTTTTGATTAAATATTGATATGCTAGTTCTTTCATACTATGTCTTACGTATCCTTAATGGAAATTGAAATTAGTAATGTATTGTTACGCTCAATGTATACACAAATAATAATGTGATTTTTGCTCAATTTCATGATGTTTGATTGGTTTGTAGGAGTTGAAGGGAATGATGATTCCCTGTAATCTTTGTCTATAAAAGTCAAATAGACACAATTTTGGAATTCAAACCAAACTTCTATCCTAATAAATAAAGGTTATAAACTCCCTATCTCCGCCCCCGTTCATTTGGGATTCATTCGGACGATACGGGGAGATTCAGTATCACTTCAAGGCCCAGATTACCATTCGCCATCCGGTTGCCTCTCCGTCCAAATTTGACGTGCCATTGCTTTAACTAGCATACAGTCAGTAAATAATTCTCCGTCTTAAACAAAAACATTCAAATGATTAAATACTTCAGAAAGGTATTTAACTGGGTACTTCAATGTAGAAATTATTAGGTATTTATTGATATATCTACTAATATAAGGACCAATGTGCAAGGATATACAATTTATAAAACATTATTTATTTATTAATTATATAATTTATTTTATAAAGTTAACGAACAATAAATAAGTATATTTAAATATACTATAAATTGAATATAATCATTTATATATTTATTTTTTTTATTTTAAACAATTATTCTACAATAAAATAATTCTAAGAAAATAAATATTAAATTTTTCCATTTTTTGTTATTGATTGATTGATTAATATCGGGGTAAAAACTATTGCACTTCGACCCTATGGTCCATAGTGCTCCCCCTTGTACCTCAGTCTGACAAGACTCGCTTCTCCCTGAAATATGGGAAAGCTTTCAATCAATAAAAATATATCCAGTGTCGTAACTAGGGCGGTGCCAGCGGTGCCCAGGCACAGGGCGCAGAAATGACCAAACCAGGACCACAAATAATATGATAATAAAAAAATAAAAATAAAAAATAAAAAATAAATAAATAAATAATTAAAAATAATATTAATATATTCTTCTTACAAGTAATAGAAGTAAATTACATTATAAATATAAAAGATAATGAGATCGTTCGTAAACATTGTCGTATGAAAATGTAATCAAGGACTTCGCAATGAAGAAATCTTTAAGTAAGTTTACGGTTTTCCTCGGAATCTCTACTCTATTTTAATTGGCAAAATGCCCCACCGTCGCGGATCAAATCCTCAACCTTTCAGCTCTAAGCAGAGTATGTTTGACCTCGCGGCGGCCACTTCTTAACATTTTTCCCGTATCGCGTAATTGATATGTCAGATAAATAGATTGAAGCGGCTGCCCTGGACCATAAGGTCCATTGTGATGCCTAATGATGTGAGATGTGAGTGGAGTGGTAGGTATAGACTAGGAACTGGTAGGATATGCGGCCGACTTTCATAGGAACTACGCCGATATTCATCTGGAGTTTGTGAAGGAAACTGCAGAAAACCTTCTCAAGCATAGCCGGTTACTTTGTTCTTGTCCATACGCCGACAGTTTAGTCAATTAACCGCCCCTTTTTTTTTCTTAGTAATTGGCAAACTGCCTATGTCGGGATTCGAACCTATAACCTCTCAGTTTCTAAGTAGGCATACTGCGCAGACATAACGCCTTAGACCGCTCGGCCAAAAACTCCATTATGTAATTTTCAAACTCCAGAATTTCATAATTAAATATGAAAAAAAAGGATAATTTAAAAAAAAAAAAACTAATTGATTGATATGAATAATTAAAATAATAATTATATATTTGATATTGAACAAAATTATATTAAATTATTTATGTAACATATTTAAGTATATATTCATTCCTCTATAATGAACATTAAACAGGACACCAGGATACACCAGGATACGACAACACCATGATATTTAATACTCCGTATATATATATATTCCTATTCATGCATCTATACAGGACAAACATTGATACATAATTAAATATTACAAATAATAATTAGATAATAAATATTAATATTAATATTAGGTTAGATTTTGATACATATATATATAGATATATATATATATATATATATATATATATATATATATATATATATATATATATATATATATAAATATGTAGGCGTATCGCATGTATCCGACCAAAAACAAATATTTGAAAAAGGGGCAAAGTTCATGTTTTTTAAGGATATTACAGCATGAAACCACTTTTCGACTAATTATGTTCATTTTTTTTTCAAAGGCTAAAATTAACGTTTTCTAATAAATCCTGAAGTTTCAGAATTTTTAACCGTTTTTGACGCTTTCCTAACCGTTCCTGAAATTAATATATGGTGCATTATACATACTTTAAGGTGTTTCCGAAGTTTCAGAATTTTTGACCGTTTAGAACGCGAGATAACTAATATCAAAATAATCATTCTCTCTTATTAGAAGCTTGTAAAACTTCATGCCCGCCCAACTATTATCTGTTGTATTAAAAAAAATACTCGACAGAATTTTAAAAAAACTACGATAGTAAATATAAATATTTATTAATAAAATTTAAAAAAATCGCGTTTTACCGTTTTGTTTTCGAAAAATAATAGTTTAAAATTATTTTTTATTTCAAAATTACATTAATTTTTATATTAATATATGCATATGTGTTGTGTACCTTCAAAAAGCTAAAACGCTTGCAGAATAAATTTATTTTCAGATATGTGATTGTTATTTTTTCTTCAGCAGATATTTAATATTTTACTTGGCTACTCTTTTTTTAATTTTCATATGACAAGTTCTAAAATGCTGAAACTGTCCCACGGTTTTTGGTCTTCTGGTAGATCTTAATCTTTTCTTGGCATGAAACTGATAAATAAAAATGATTTTAAGCAATAAAACTATCTTGTTTTATACACGCTCATAATAACCTCCATAAATACAATAAAGTTAATAATATATTGAAATGGTTCGTGTGGATAAAAACGTCCGGAAGTCTGGGCACTCACTATAGCTCGAACTCTATCCCAGCACTCGCTTCGTGCATACACATATTACATTAGTTTGTCAGTAATTAGTATTTGATTCGTTGATTGGTATATATTTATTAAGTATAATATGATTTAAATATGATAACTAATATACAGGATGATTACCTGTTTTGTATTACATAAATATACGTATTTCAACAGCAAGAAGTCATCATCAGTATGTGTTTGTAGTGGACTTGTTACCAAATCTCAATATGCTTTCTTATTTAGATACCTTTGCATAATCACTACATATTCCGCCTGTTACTTAGGTAACTGTATGTTTGTTACCTCAATAACTATCAATAAACAAATTCACATTAAAAACCAAAAACGCACAATTCACTTTATTACAAGCTTTTATTTAGCTTGTATGTATGTATGTATGTGTGTATGTATTTCCAGGTCAAATCTTGCGAGAAGCATGAAAAGAATCGACAAGGGGAAGAGGGGTTTAGAGGGAAGGGGAAACACAAAATTTGGTATATCTCTCTTAATATTGGAGAAATCGATAAATACTGTCAAAAATCTGTCTAAAATCAAAATATATTTTTAACAATAAACATGCTTTTACATGACTTTATACTCAATGAGACCAGTAAACAAATTTCGCTGGGTCGCTAGTTCTACCGTACGTTTAGTATACATCTTCGCATAGCAGATCTCCCACGAGTATGAAAGAGTACATATGTATACATTAAGCAATGTGTATGAGAAGGAGGTCTTATAGGCTTGATAAACAAGCATATTTTTCAAAACAGTGAATAATATTCATAATTGTTCTATGGTTGGTGATTGTCTCATACAACACAACACAACACAACACAACAGTAACAAAACACACACAACACATACATAAGCACATACAACAAAACACATAGACACATACAACACACCAGCAACAAAACAAACCTATAAGACCTCCTTCCCATGCACATTGCTTAATGTATACATATGTACTCTCTCATACTCGTGGGAGATCTGCTATGTGAAGGTGTAAACTAAACGTACAGTATATTTAATTGAATTCTGAACAAGCAAACGAACATCCATCTTGAAAATCAAATACTTTATAATAAATAATTAATTAATTAATGAAATATGTAAAGTAAATCAGTAATTAAAATCAACATAAATAAACAAAAAGTAGAAGATATAACTAAAATATTGATCATGTACACAAGAATATAATATAATACTAACATTACATTATATTATATATTATTATATACAACACAACTATTAACATTAATAATAATAATAATAATATATTATATTTATATTATAAATTACAATACAAACAATATATTATAATACTGTGTATACATATATACGTATATACATAAATACATATATGTATGTAATATAACTAGAGCTTTGCTATTGTAAACTAAAGTAACTATATTATATTATTATATTATATTATATATTATTATATTATATTATTATTATTATCGTAATAATATGTAAATACAGTCAATCTTTTCTAAGAGATCATCTAGATTTCATTTAAGGGAGTTCCAGCACTGCCTTGTATAAATCAGAACAAAAAACCGGTTTGCTTTTATTATAGATAAACATACATATAACAAAAACATATACACACATACACAACATATATACATATACAAATTAATGTAATTTTGAAATAATAAACAATTTTAAACTATTATATTTCGAAAACAAAACGGTAAAACGCGATTGTTTTTTTAAATTTATTTAATAAACATTTATCTATACTATTCTAGTTTTTTTTTTTTTAATTCTTTCGAGTATTTTTATTAATACAACAGATTATTAGTTGGACGGGCATTAAGTTTTACATGCTTCTAATGAGAGAGAATGAGAGAGAATGATTACAATAATCTCGCGTTCTAAACGTTCACAAATTCTGAAACTTCAGGATTTATTTGAAAACGTTATTTTTAGTCTGTGAAAAAAATTTGCAAACTCAGTCGTGAAATCAAAGTGATGTCATGCTGGAACTCCCTTGGGCGTTCATGTGGCGCTAGATATAGTACATTAATATGATTCAACAAAAACCAATATAGTAAATTCCTCAAACTATAAAAAACTCACGATAAAGTTTATCATTTTTATACCCGGTATATGTAAATATACAAGGGTATATTATTAAGCTTAATCCCGACTTTGTAACGCTTGAAAATATTGATCTAAAAACTTGCCAAATATCTTTCCTCTACCATTTTATTGATGAAAGAAACTCACAGTTTTGAACCCTGCCCGTGTTTTTTTACAACAATCGTTGAGTATTTGATTTTCTTATAATTACTAATTGTTTCCAATTTTAACGAAGTTCAACTGTATAATTGATAATAATTAATTATATATGATAACTAAACTATAAACTAATAATAATATTTGATTAAGTTTGTTATATATTATTTGAAATAATCATATTTTAATTAATTAGATATATATATATATTTATTGGATACGTCTAATAGTTAGGTTTCGATGTTTGGAAAAAAAACTTATACGTTTTAATTCGCATCGATTTTTCGACGTTTGTTTATACCTTATAATGAAAATCATGAAAAGATTTCTTAAATTTTATTACAATTTATTTTACCTCATTAATTTTTCTATAATCCTAATGCCGGCTGTACACACTCGACGAAGCAAGGCGAGGCATAGCGAGCACGAGTGTGGACTCACAACGCTCGGCTTCGAGTCGGCGTCTCGCCTCGCCATCGCTCCAGTAAAATTCGGTTTTTTTTAACACGAGTCAAAGAAGCGAATGGTGAATACATTTGACACAAGGACACTCTCGTCTACATTCGATTCAACGTTCAACCGCTATTTTTAAATATTCAACCGCTTTAATTGTGCCCATTAATCTTAATAGTAGAACACGAAAATAAATTAAAACTGTATAAATTTATGAATACTTTTTTTATTCTTTTAGTGCCTTTCATGACTCATTTGAATAATAATTATTTTGAATAGTTTAATCAAAAAATTATTACTCCGTAATTATTAATCTAATAATATCATTTTTCAGGTATACCAACGTAATTTCATTGACTAAATGACGAGAACTGAATTGCCGGCCGAACACTCGGCGAGAGTGTACACAACTCCTCGCCTTACGAATGTCTCGTCGAGTGTGTACTTGTGGCATAACATTTCTTGGTATTAAAAATCGGGATGTATCAAAATTCACAATTAAACCTACCTTATAATTGGAGAAATCATAAAGAACGGTTATTTCTTTAAAAAAAAAAGCTAAATGAAGAGTTAAGAAGAAGTTGCTGATTTTCTCGGCAAAAAATTATGCTCTTTAGCGAATAAATAATCAACCCTGAAAGGAAGTTTTTTCTAAAATTTGCTGCTGCAAAAGTCACTTGAATACAACCTTTTTCTACAGCCTGTATTGAGGTCTCTGGTGTTTCAACCTTTTAGCAGTTATTCTAATTTGTGTGACCGCGAAACTCGTAGACCGCATGGTATATCATGGGGAGCGTCGAGGGGCAGGAAACATTAACCTACGAGCTATATTTTGTCATTTACCCACCAGAGAGTATATCTAAGTACTAGAGTTCCAAATATGGAAATTGTTAAGTATCTTGTGACATCCTGTACATTATATATATATATGCAATTAGAGGTAGGTACCTACCCACTATGCAAAGGTACATACGTATATACCTATAACAACATTGAAACACACAATTGAAGTACAAACCTTATTTATAATTTATAATTTAATATCTGAACTGTGTAATATATATATATATATATTATATATATATATATATATATATATATGAGACTCAGGGTTACAGTCACTGAACGAGTAGTAATATTATTACATGTAGTAATGATAACATACCCAAGGTATAATATACCTACCTACCTACCTACCTACCTACCTACCTACCCATCTATCGACTGAATGTATCTAAACGAACAATACCTATATATACATATGGCCACTAAAGTTACGCTCAAATTTTTCAAAATTATATAATCGTTTTGTGTCGGGTACATTCGGTTTACGAAAAAAATGCTTCGGATAAAAGTTTGAAAAGTTGTTCATCATGCATATACTAACAACTTTTATTCGAAACATTTTCCCAAAAAACGAATGAATAAGGAAGGTACCTACACATCAGCTAAATAAAAGAAGTGTGTTCGAACTTATGTACGCACTACTTAAAATACTATTAAATTATGTGAGCATAACTATTAAGACACAAAAGTTTAATAAAATGATATCGGAGTAGCTTTTCACTCCGATATCATTTTACAAAAGAAAAATTATATATTGTAACTAAAACCAGTGATTCTACATTTTGTCATGGTAGAACAGAACCAACGTCACTACTTACGTTCAAATAAGAGTTTGAACGAGTAGTGAAATTGATCAAGATCGGGACTGGTTTATCAATATATACATTTAATATACAAAGTTTACGAGCCCCATAAAATTGATAATATTGATAATGTGGCTAATTCTAATATTCTTCTTTTATCAGAAACATGAAGTAATAATGATGAAGACATTCCTGTACCTAATTTTAACTGTATAGTCTAATTAAAATGTTCTAATATTAGAGCTGTAAAGAAGTATCGCTTCAAAACTTTTGAATAATGAGCGCTACTTTTATTACTTTTTAACCCGACTTCAAAAAAGGAGGATGGTTCTCAATTCGTCTGTATTTTTTTTTTTTTTTTTTAATGTGTGTCCCCTCAGAACTCCGTCATTTGTGAACCGATTTTGAATTTTTTTTTGTTTTAAAGGGTTTGGTTTTCCATTGGTCCCATTGTCACCAAATCGGATTCTGATTAGCGGATCTCCGGGAAATCGAGAAAAATCCTCATTTTATATGTGATAACCGATTTCTGCGAATTTTTTTTTTTTTTTTGAAAAGGTATACTCATTCATAAAAAAACCGACCCCAAAAAAAAAAATTTTACAAAAAAAAACCAAATTCCTTGTAAAAAAAACTGAAAATCTGTTATAAAAAAATGCACTAAAAATTATAAAAAAAAAAAACGGATAAATAAAAAAGTGTTATAAAAAAATTCACTAAAAATTAGTTGGTCGTTTAGTTGGTCTACCCATATTTAGACAAATAAATTCAGTTATAGAACTTCAAAGTCACTCAAAAGCGAGAAATAAAACCTATTTTGACAAAATGGAAACCCGACTTCTAAAATCAAATATTCTATAACAAAAGTAAAAAAATAATTGAATAATTCTTGTGCCAATTTTAGTCCACCAAAGCAAAAAATTTTAAATATATATGTACAATTATTGTTATTTTTGGAGGCGGTGTCACCATAGAGAAATTCACATAACTTTTGGACACCGCCTCCAAAAATAACAATAATTGTACATATATATTTAAAATTTTTTGCTTTGGTGGACTAAAATTGGCACAAGAATTATTCAATTATTTTTTTACTTTTTAGTGCATCTTTTGTTGTAGAATATTTGATTTTAGAAGTCGGGTTTCCATTTTGTCAAAATAGGTTTTATATGGTTTAGAGTAACTTTATAGGGTATATATAATATATATATATATATATATTAATATATATATATATATATATATATATATATATATATATATATATATATATATATATATATATATATATATATATACATATATATATATTATTCAATCTAATAATTAATATTTAATTTTTAATTAATTATTCAATTTTATGATATTTTATATATCTACCCACACGTACTGATCTGTATAGGCAACTTACAATATATATATTGATAATATTTTATAATTTAAGTAGGTACTGAGTAATTCAAGTAATTACGGTTTAAAAATTTATATTTGTTTTTAGTCAAATCGAAAAAGTTTTCCAAATCAACAGAATTTAATATAAATTATTGAATTCAACATTGGAGTAGATTATACGCACTTAATTACTTTTTTAATGAGGGTATCCCTCATGCATCTATTTTTTAAAGTATACAATCTTTCTCATACTTTTTTTTTAGTAAAAAGTTTAATTGAATGCTGTGAAGAGAGGTGAAACTGCATAGAACCATCTAATAAATAATATAAAACGTATGATTACTTTCATAAAATCGAGCATTTAGTATTTATCCTTATTTATTTATTAAAAAATTCGTTACGCAGGAGCTGCTTCAACTTAGCGAATTTCCTTAAAATACATAAATCACTTTCTAGCGGTCGCAATTTTAGTCTGATCAAAATGTTGAATATGATTTGCAAAGCCAATTGTATTAATAAATAACATACGTCAAGGGGAAATGGGGGCCTAAAAAAAGAAGAAAACACAAAATATAAAATATCTCTCTTAATATTAGAAAAATCAAAAAATATGTAAGGAATAAAGTTGGAGAAAATCATGTTTGCTACAATTCATCACCTTATCATTTTTCCTCAAACTCTAATGTGTACAGAGATAGTGAGGAATTTAATTTTCAATCTTAAACCGTCAATATTTTTGTAAATATTAGGGTAACAGAAAAAATGATAAGAAACAAAATTACAGTAAAACTTAATACCTACAACTTTATATCTTATAATTTTTTCGATTTTTCGAATATTAAGGGAGATATGACAAATTTTGTGTTTCCCCCTTCTTCTAAACCCCCCTTTCCCCTTGTTCGATTTTACCCATTAACGAACTTGGCCTTTTGAATAACAAAAGCGCCTTGAATACCAAATTTCATTCCGATACAATGAAAACTGTGACCGCAAGAGTGATTACAGACACACACACATATATATATATATATATATATGTATATATATATATATATATGTCCATAGATATATATATATAAATTTTACAGGTGGTGATTTTTGACATTTACTAGGTAGGATCGATGGACATTTGAAGAAATTTTTGCGTAATTTTGACTTCGGTACGGGACCAATAGCTCTATTTCCTTTCAGTAAATTCGCTAATAAAAATTGAAATAATAATATTTGTATATTAGTTATTAGCTTGTTAGTAGTAGCACACATTTGATTTGTATATTGAAAATATATTGCTTCAGTTTTAGTGTGAGATTTATCAAAGTAATACCTTATTATACCTTTTTATACCTATATATACCACCTACATATCATGATAACAATTGGACGTTGGTCAATTCCGCACTTTGCATCGACCAGAGAATGAAAATTAAAAATGATTTTTTTCCCTGATAATAAAATGGATTATCATCAGTCGTATAAAAAGTGTCTCGGTACATATATTAACGATGGATTTCGGCAACGACCGCGTGTCGATACATATATTAACGATGGATTTCGGCTACGAGCGCTCGGATAATAGATAGATAGATTGTAGAGGCTGCCTTGGACGGGCTACACTTCGACCATAAGGTCCACTGTGATGCTTAAGGATGTGAGGATGTGCATGGAGTGGATGGAATTTTTATATATAGACTAGGAATTGGTAGGATATGCGGCTGCAGCCGACTATGATAGGAACTATGCCGATATTCACCTGGAGTTCGTGAAGGAAACTGCAGAATACCTTCTCAAGCATAGCCGGTTACTTCGTTCTTGTTCATACGCCGACAGTTTAGTCAATTAACCGCCCTTTTTTTTTTTCTTAATAATTGACAAACTGCCGATGTCGGGATTCGAACCCATTACCTCCCAGTTTCCAAGTACTGCATACTGCGCAGACATAACGCCTTAGACCGCTCTGCCACTTGGACTGCTCGGATAATAAGTACTTTATTATCAATTAGGGCGGCAGCCTCGAGTTTTGACGATAGTCGCAATTTTCACTCGATTAATTTTAATTAATCGAGTTTTCAGTTTTGATTAAAGCAACCAACTTGTAATATAGTGTTTTGTAAAAACTGCATGCATGATTGAAGTTGTTTCTGAAAAATGACATGCATCTTTGTCCATTGGTATGTACATTTTCAAACTTTTATAGTTCACTTTGTGCTTTATTTATACGGAAAATGTTTCGAATAAAAGTTAATCATTTTAAATATACTAACAAACTGTATTCGAAACATTTTCCCAAAAACTGAACGAATAAAACACAAAATGGCTACACAATTTTGAAAAAAGGACCCGACTTTTGTAGCCCATAGTAGTATATATATAAGGACATTTTAATCTTTAAAAAAAATTTTCTACTTAGACACATGACTTAAATATTAAGTTTTTACAAATTTATGAAAAAGTGGGAGCGCTGGGTAGTATTTTTATATTATATTTTGATCCAATACTAACTGTAAATATGAGAAAAATATTAATTAAAGAAGAAAATAAGTTTCTATTAAAAAAAAACATTTTTAAAAACAAGCTTTTTATTGTAAAACTAATTTTCTACAACTTTGGTTTCTAATTCAGCTTTGACCCAAGATTTTCCCAAGATTTGACCCGAACATACATGCATTATATACATATATACATTGCAAGTTAAATAAAAGCATGTAATAACGTGAATTGTGCGTTTTTGGTTTTACAAACAGTTCTTATGGCAGGGAAAATATGCGGAATTAACTTAACGGGCCCGAATAAGTAATATATGTATATAAAACTACATACAGATTGCTAGTTATATATAATATATGTTGTATATATATTCGTTACGGATATTATGAATAAAGTTGATCCGTATAAATTAATTTAAATCGTTATAATATATATATATATATATATATATATATATATATATATATATATATATATATATATATATATATATATATATATATATATATATTATATATATATATATATATATATGAGAGACTGACTCATGAGTTCGTGTATTCCATTAAATCAAAACAAAAATACAAAAACAGAATGCTTTCATAACTCTTGTTTTCTTAGCTGATTCTCTGGGGTCTTACATTTTATTTCATTTTCATGCTAACAATGCTAACAACATCAATACCTAAATAAATATTGTAAAAATTTACAAATACACCACTGTTCAAAAAAAAAAAAACTGGGAAATTCTCGTTTTATTTATTATTGTTTATTAATATATTAAAATCACAAATCATATAAATAAATATAATTAAATTTATAGATTTTTATTGATTTATTTGCATAAAATAAAATTAATTTTAATTAAATACATTCACAAATGTATTTAAAATTGAATATTATTATTGATATGAGATAAGAAAACCTGTTGAAAAATTAACAACAATATCCCCCTTGTTTTTCCATTGATCTAAACTTTCTGTGTACTTGTGAAACAAAAAAACCTTCAATTTTTTTTATAAACATTATTTGGTTTTTAATTAAATATTGATATGAAAAAATTAAATCATCCACCAGGAATCTGGAATCCAGACCTCTGGAACCTAAACACAGATAGAAAAGCACGTAAACACAGTTGGATGAAAAATTTAATTTAGTAAATTATTCTTCATAATATATTCTATTTTATTCCTTACAACTTTTTCCCCAAAATACAGATTTCGCTCCGGGTTTTGATTATCTATAATTGAATAGAAAATAGGTCTATAGATGTTTTTAATATTTTTTCCAAAATATAATATTTCTGCGATTTTTTGTTCTCTAAAAGTTGGTTTTTTCCTGAAATTAAACATGGAATAATTCCATTACTGTAGTGTATAACCATCACAAATCTTACTTTGGGGGAAACGAGGTGCATTATACATACTTTAATGTGTTTCCGAAGTTTCAGAATTTTTGACCGTTTAGAACGCGAGATAATTAATAACAAAGTAATCATTCTCTCTCACTAGAAGTATGTAAAACTTCATGCCCGTCCAAATATTATCTGTTGTATTAAAAAAATACTCTACAGAATTTAAAAAAAAAACTAGGAGAGTAAAGATAAATATTTCTTAAATAAATTTAAAAACAAAAATCGCGTTTTACCGTTTTGTTTTCGAAATATAATAGTTAAAAAAATTTTTTTCTTTCAAAATTACATTAATTTGTCTATAAATATATGTATGTTAGTATATATATATATATATATATATATATATATATATATATATATATATATATATATGTATATATATATATATAATATATATATATATATATATACTAACATACATATATTTATAGACAAATTAATGTAATTTTGATCCTTAAATATATTATAATGAATGATATATATATATATATATATATATATATATATATATATATATATATATATATATATATACTAACATACATATATTTATAGACAAATTAATGTAATTTTGAAAGAAAAAAAATTTTATATATATATATATAAATATATATAATAATATATATATTATATATATAATAATATATAAAATATATATATATATATATATATATATATATATATATATAAATATATGTATATGTATTTGTTCTATAATAAACGCAAACCGGTTTTTTGTCCTGATTTTACAAGACAATGCTGAAACTTCCTTAATAAATTATCAGCACACGATAAGGTTATAATAAATTTAAGGATAATTAAATCGCAATTTTTTATTTAGCAAACTATGTGAATTGGCTATATATTGTTATTTAGCCAATTAAATCGCAGCTTAGGTTTGGATTATTATTATTATAGCCTATAATATAAATCAATAATATTATTTATTTATGTACATAATATAAACTTATGTACCTTATTTAAAAATTAATAGTTTTAGCATTGTTTTTATTTTATAATAAAAAAATACTTTAATAAATTATATCAAATCATTTGACAAACATTCATAATATTATATCAACATAGTGTACAGTTCCATACACCTGAATATTTCCAACACACATTTCACAATACTTTTGTTTGATAAAGATTTTATTGAGTAGCTCCACTCTGATATATTTGTTTACTTAAAACCTTGCATTCGACTTTTAATTAATTGTTTTTGTGTAAACTAGCATCTATTTATATCGCCATTGTTAGTATGGTTGCCATTCGGTTATATTATACCAACGGAAGTGACTTGCGTTTACTTAATATGACATTTAAATAATATGTCTGAACATTGATAACATTCTTTGACATCAAATGCTTGATATGAAATATCATACACATCTAGAATGGGAATCGAACCGACGATCTCTGACATTCTAGACTAATGCTCTGCCGCTGAGTTACCTGAGATGTTATAGTAGTGGAATACATATGATCTTTAATCTACTTCTATTAATAATCGGTTTATTTCATGTAGTTTTACATCTCTTGTATCGCAGACTGTCCCTATCACTTTGGATACGACTTGAATTAGTCACTTGATCTCTATACTATCTCTGCTATCTCAGAGTTCAGTTACAGTATTATTTCTGACCACATGGTGTTCGTATGCACTCACTATTTAAACTTGATCATAAATATCTGCTATGATGTTTTGATTACTATATGTACACCTATCTCAATAAATCATTTCACAGGTGAGAGTTTAAAATACAATTAAACAAAGTTCATTTGTTTTTGATAACTCGTACTAAGTGCCATTCATTTATCGGTAGAGAATATCAGCCAAATTCCTGGCGTTGTCGGGTCCACTATTTCATTTTATATAGGGTACAATAAAACCGTTTAACTTTAATCGAATTTACTTATTTTGTTAAATTCCTTATTAAACTTTTGACATATGTTTATTAAATTTCAAAATAAATATAATAAAAATAATAATAATATAATAATAATAATAACACGCACACTCACACTCATTCTCCGGTTCACATGACAGACTTGAACAGAAAATAAATAAAAAACACAGTTTACCGTCACTTGACTACGTCCGTGCGGTAAACTAATCGGGCTCAGTCTAGAATAAAAAAAGAAAAAATAATAATAATAATGGGGTTTTATCTCCGTTTCTGAGACTCCATGGTCTATAACAGAGATCACCCACATCATTATTTTTTAACTTATATTAATTCGTTTAAAAAATACATTAACAATGCAATAATGATCCTCGCACTAGTGGTATGTTAAAATCAAATATATACATTGAATATTTGAAATGTCTCCAGTATGCTTCTATACTTCTATACGTAGTACGTAGTAAATAAATTGAACACTTGTTATAACACTTAAAAACATAAACATTTTATATATATATATTATTAAATATTAATAATTTACTTTTTTACTCTATATAAAATTTTTAGTTCAATATTATGTGTTATTATTATTTTATTTTATATTTATTTAATATTTATTCGCGATTTTTATTTATAATCCATATTATAGAGTGAACCAAAAATTTGGGATACGCAAAACTTGCTAAGCGTTACGCCTCTGGTGGTCTTATGATGTAACTAACAAAAAAACCAAAACAAGAAATAAATTTACATGGTACTTCGATAAAATCGAAAAATGACGAAAAATTTTTAGTCTCCGATTTTAATGAAAATTCAATTATAAGGTAAAATGGCCCCAAAAAATACAAAAATCTACTTGGTTTGACGATTTGACGAATTGTTTCCGAGATATGTCCTCTTTTTAGGATTTCATATTCAATTTCAGACGATATCTCAGGAATCGCTGTCCAAATCGTTAAATGAATGCGATTTTTATGTTTTTTGGGTCAATTTTACCTTATACAGTGAATTTCATTCAAATCAGGAACAAAAATTTTGTGTCGATTTTTTGCGATTTTTTTAAGGTATACCCCTTAGAAAAAAAACGAAAAAATGACCAAAAATTTATAGTCTTCGATTTTAATGAAAATTTATTTAAAAGGTAAAATGGCCCCAAAAAATACATAAATCTACTTGGTTTGACGATTTGAGAGATAGTTTCCGAGATATGCCTTCTTTTTAGGATTTTATATCCAATTTCAGACGATATCTCAGAAACCCCTGCCAAATTTTTTTATAAACAAGAGCTTAATAATAGTTACGTGGATTGATAGTTACGTAGATATTTATTTTTTTTAAACGATATGAATTTAAAAATACCACTCTATAAATTATATATATATATATATTTATATATATATCACCGCGTATATTTCCTATATTTGATTTAAATAGTTTGTAAAATGTATTTATGATTATTTATATATATTTTTTTTAATATATGTTGCGCTACGACCATGAATGGTTGTTAGCAAGTTTTACTTACTCAATAATATAAGAGTTTGTATATACATACATATACATAACATATACATATATACATACAGTTGGTACCCATGTATTTAATATAAAAAAATTTTATATTTTATATTAAAAAATAACACACAAAGGTTTTTATTAAAACAAAGAAAGAAATCAAAGTTTTATATGTTTTATTATTCATATTTATAACTAGGTATACAAACTATATCTAACTACAAGGTGTTATAAGACTAACGGTACATTATTGATATGATGGTAACCCTATTCAAAGATTTAGTTGAATTGTATCTGTACAAATTACTATACCGTAATAAAGTTTTTTGACGATTTTTGAAAAAAGTGTTAACCAAGTTAAGTTTTTGTTAACTTTTTGTAGAGACATTTCGTAAATTTGAATTTCCTGAAGTATTATTCTATATCGAATAAACGTTTCAAATTTTATAATATTAATTTAATCAATCTACAATATATACAGCCCTTTGTGTAACTCACTCTTTCACTTACTCACGTATACAAGAACGTATAGAAGGACGTTTTTGCATTCGACGCGGAATAACTTCAAACTTACGGGATAAATCGGAAAACTTAATAATCATACTAGAAAAGTTAAGTTTTTTGCATATAAAGATTATTAAAATAATCAAAGAGAATTCTAAGTTGTTTTTGAAATTACATTTCAAATTTTGCCCCAATTCCTAGAACATTTATTTGTAATTTATAAATACGCATTTCGACTACAATGTAGTCATCATCAGTATGAATTAGCTAATCGTAACTATCTCTGGGATATGGATTCAGAGATATGTTGCTTGTTGCTAATTAGGTGCGTGTCTCGCGTAATGATGACTACCTTGTAGTCGAAATACGTATTTATAAAATACAAGTAAATGTTCTAGAAATTGGGCCAACATTTGAAATGCAATTTATTGCATATGCGAAGACCGAAGCGAGTTATATAAAATAGAGTTATAGTAGCCAAAGAGTATTTTCTTATAATAATAACAATCTCCTATTTAAATAATGATTTGTTTTATATATTGAACCATTCATAAAAATATATGTTAAAAAAATTGTTGCCACAATATATTTAATACATCTTGTACATAATATATACGAATGTAACAATTACCAATTACCGATTTATATTATATATTTGTATATATATATATATATATATATATATATATTGATATGAGAAATTTTTCTATATATATATATATATATAATGTATAATCGTTTATTGAAAAATCAACGTGTGAGGTTCCAACTTTATATAATAATGATTATATCAATAAAAACTATATAAGATTACATATGTACGTACTTGGGAACACATATGGTCGAGTTCTGGGAGCTAAACAATACAGCTAAAGCAGCTTACTTACTACGTTAACTGTTACAATTCAAATACAACCAGTAAATATATTTTACTTAATAAGCTCTATATTTCGAAAACACAATAATTCTCTCAAAATGAATAAGTTTATCTCATTTTTCAATTTCTCACATATGCATAATATTTTTATGAATATAAAAAAAATTAAACACTCCAAATGATTTTATTACACGAAGTGTGATTATTTCTATTTATTAATAATTTCTCCGTCAACGATATATAAAACTTATCAAACTTGGGTGGTCAATATATATATATATATATATATATATATATATATATATATATATATATATATATATATATATATATATATATATATATTTATATATATATATATATATATATATATATATTTATTTATATAAATATATATAAATAGATATATATATATATATATATATATATATATACATATATATATATATATATATATATATTTATATATATATTTATATATATATATATATATATATATATATATATATATATATATATATATATAGGGTGAACCTAACCAGCCGCATAATAGAACAAGAGTCGCGAACTTTACACCAATGTTTATTTCTAACCTCAATATTTAATAATCAATAAACAAGTTTGTTGATGGTTGCCAAGTGTAACCTAGGGACATATATATTCCACTAAATAATAGTTTTGAGCCCTGACTCGAGCATGCTGTGTAAACATTACCTACTTGCGGAAAAAGTTGGCGTTGTCCGGGCTTCAAAAATTTATTATAGGACATTAATGTAAAGTAATGATTTTTATCTAAATTTTGACAATTTAAAACGTTAATTTTTTTATATTTTAAATTTATTGACAAATAATTTATTTCGGAAATTTTGTCCCTTCTTCTGTTTTGTATACCAGACGATTCCCTTCTTGAGGTAGGGTGGTTCTCCTTCCGACCAAATGGCCCTATCACATACTACGGTGAAAGGTTTTGAGAAGGAGTATGTCTTGGGAAGTATATCTGTGCCCATTTCTAAATATTCAAACACCACCAATATAATCACAGAGTATAATCGTAAAAAGCTCTAAAAAATTGGAAACTTTTCCATATATGATAATAATAATATAATTGTACACACTGTAAAAAAACACACACACAATTCCCTAAAGTCAAATAAATTAGTATTTAGCGCGCGCTTCGAACCCAACGAGAATATTTATTTATGAAAATAATCAAATATTTTATAAATTAATAATTTCCCAAATCCCTATAATTACAATCCTAATTTTTCCCTAAACACCACCTATATATATAAACCTAATAATATATTTTTTTGTTAATTAATTCATTTCTTTTTTTTTTTTTGTTGAAAATTATTTTTTGATTTTGAACCCTCTTTATGTACCAAACTATAGAATATCGCAGTATGTTGAAATTAAAAGCACCCACTTGGACCCAATCACAGCTCAAAGAAGCCATCGAAGCGGTTGTCACACAAAAGATGCGTTTTACTCAAGCATCCGCACGCTACGGTATCCCAAAAGGGACTTTATACGATAATATATTAGGCAAATCGAAGCGAATGGTTGTCTTAGAAGAGGCCGGTCTAACGAAAACCGAAGAGGATGCGGTTTTAGAATTCTGTTGTGATGTTAGCGTATCACCGTATAATCGACGTACCAAAAAATCGCTAACATCAGTATTAGCATTTGTGGAGAAATTGCGTCGGGCTCGTGACCCAGAATTTATGTTCACCGGCTTATCTGGGTTCCGTTGGTGGTGGGCATTTTGTAAAAAACATAGTATTGTTTCATTGTATTATGAGAATAATAATTCAAAAGTTACGAATTCATCATTTTAGGGAGGGAAATTTTTGTCGACGTTGAATTGCTACAGCTCGGAGAAAATCTAAACTAAAATATCTTCTTTCTAAATGTATCAATTCTTTTTGCGATTTCACTGAAGCAGTTTTATTTTAGAGATCCAATAAAATGGAGTCTAGTTAAAAACCTTCATCATTTCCGCAAGATTGGAAATTTGTCAAAACATCTCTCTTAAAACAAAAAAAACAACATCTGTCTTTCCTTGCTAGCTTATTGGTAAAGGTACTCGTGACGTCATATTCGAAAATGGCGGCTTGGCAGAGAAACTGTTTAACCCTTTCGAAATTCCTCATCATACGAAAATGGTGTCGATTTTTGACCTGACGCCAATTTTTTTGATTCTTTACCACTTGTGGTTGAATATCGTCGGGTTTGAAGGTAGTCTAAAAAGGAAAGTACTTTCTTTAAAATCTTCAAACCCCTTTTGTTTAAGAAACTTATCATATTTGAGTCAAAATCAGGGAAATCTATAATTCTCATCTTTCTTTAGAACAATATTTTGTTTTGAACCCACCAACAGAAGTACTAAATATTTGTATTCGTAGAAACTTCTGCTATTTTACAAATGAACGAATTTTATTCGAAGATAAAATTCATTCTAATTTCCATATTCTTGCTAAATTTTTTGCTCATAATTTCTTGTAGATTTTTTTGAAAAAGTTACAATTTTTTATTACTAGAATTTTATGATAATTATTATATTTTAATTTATAATTTTGTATAAATAAAGACCTATCCCCAAATATTTTTGTTAAACATATAAAGGTCTAGTTTAAACTGTAAAAGATTCCACACAAAAATTAACAAATAGCCCGGACTTTAAGAAATTGTTAATGCAGTCATTTCTATAGAAACTGTAAACTGTATAAGAGATTTAGCCGTCAGAAAATGGCTTGAAGTTTCAAACGGTTTGGAATTTCGAACTTCTGATAGTTTTTCTAGAGACTAGCTGAAAAATCCGGTGTTGCCCGGACTTCAAAAAGTTAATAATGCACGCATTTCTATAGAAACTATAAACTATATTCGAGATTTAGCCGTCAGAAAACGTTATGGTAGTTAGAAAATGGCTTAAAGTTTAGAACGGTTTGGAATTTGGAACTTCTGATAGTTTTTCTGGAGTCCTAAAGAAAATTTCCTTACGGTCTTCTCTCATCATTATTTTGCTATCTCCTACAGTTTTCTCCAAATAATTCGGACAAACATACACACAAACATATTTCCCTTTTATGGAGATTTGGACATTTTTGTTTTACAAAATATTTTCTATAACTCTGTCTATTTTTTACAGTCTAAACCAGGCCTTAGAAAATACGGTAGCTTTAAGGAAACAAAACATTCAATTTGAGAAAAAAACATTCCACAAAAAAAAACGCCTTTTACAAAAAAAAAAAGCAATAAAAACGTTTACAAAAAATCAGTTCCTTTGTTTTTGATATCAATTTTTCAAGTGCCTTTTCTTGAATACTTTGTGTACAATTTACTCAATTTTCAAAACGAATTCGAACCGAATTCAATCGAAACTATTCGAAGACAACTAAATATTATTTTAATACTCGTTCATATATTATTATTAATTAATTATAACAAAAATATATTTTTAATCGAACAAATTAATTAATAAAAGAAAAAATAAGTAATAAATTTTTTTTTAAAAAGCAATAAATTTTGTAAAAAAGAAAAATTTTACTAAGACTGTTATTGACAATTATT
Organism: Nineta flava; assembly: GCA_963920215.1. NCBI lineage: Eukaryota > Metazoa > Arthropoda > Insecta > Neuroptera > Chrysopidae > Nineta > Nineta flava. The sequence goes on from OY986041.1 coordinate 135,785,333, forward strand.
AATAATTATTAATTAAAAAAGAGAAATTGATTTAAATATTGTTAAAATAAAATTTATTTTTTCCAATATTTTATATAAAAAATGTTAAAATGTCTTTTTACAAAACAAACAAAAAAATTATTTCTTTTATGTTTGATATTAAATTTATTGAAATTAATTAATTAATTTAGGAAATAAGTTTCACAATTATATTTGTTTTCAGGAGAATTACAGGATTTAAATAAGTTTTTTTTTTACACACAAATAAAGCTTTTAAAAGACTCCTTGCCAATTTTTATTATTAGTAAAAATTTAGTTTTTTTTATTTATGCTTAATTTTAGATGTAATTTCATTTGCATAATTTGTAGGTTATGTTTTGTTTTGTTTCTTTGACAGATTCTGTCAAATATTAATAGGTTAAGTTTTTGTTTTAGTTTTATTATAGATTTATTCAGGATTGTCATAGAAGTCAAGAAGTATTTGATCTATAAATATGTTTTTTTTTACTTAATAAAAAGTAGACATCACATACACGAAGGCCCTAAGAGATCAGCTATTATCGATTACCAATCAGGAATTTATTCAAGTAAAAGCGAATTCCTACTGTTCATAGGTTCTAACGTTAACTTCTAAATAACCCTACTTTTGACGAGTTATGAATTTTTTCGGGTTTAATTTTGACCGACCTTAAGGTGATTTTATCCTGTATAACTTTGAACTCATGCATTTTGAGTTATTTACGGAAAATTTTTCGATATTGTGGACATATTTTGACTAATGCCTTTCTGTTAGGGATATATGGAAATCTTTCCCTTTTCTCAAGTAGAAATTTAAATCGAAACAAGAATATTCATTAATCCACGTATTCGGGAGTACTTTGGATTATTTTTCAGACAATTTTTGTAAAATTCTGGGACTTCAACAACAATTTCTTTTAATATCTTCTCACTAACACCTGAAAAATTCCCTAAACAAAATCCACTCTTTGTAAATTTGCAACATGAATTTTGTATTCTTTGAAAACTGTGAACCCATTTTTATGAAATGATATGACTTGACTTTCTTGTTGAACGCCATTTCATGTTTATGAATTGTACCATGAAAACGATTCCATTTCGTTTTTCATAGATTATGAATCATAAAAAATGAACAGTGCGAATCCGCCTTAACATTGACAAATGACAATTCTGAAAACGCACAATTAGAAAATTAAGCCTACTTTTGTAATTTACAAAAATTGTATTAACATTAATTCTGTTTAATTTTAAAGCTTTTATTTTTGTTAATTAACTGAAATTAATTGAAAAATTGTAGATAAGTAATTTTAGAGGTTAAGTTTATATTTTTATTTGTGCCTATTTTTTTAATTTCATTATTTTGTTTTCAAACATTCCATTAATTAATTAATATTTGTGTAACGTTCATCAATTATTTTTTCAGAATAAATATTATTAATAAATAAAGATTTAATAAAAAAATTAAAAAACATTATTGAAATCGAGTAATATTTTATTTTATTTATTGTTGTATATTTTTTTTTTTTTATGTTTTTAGGTCATATTTAATTTTGGGTAAATTTTTTATAATTTATTTATTAATATTTTTAATTAATTTAATTATAAACATAATTAATAAAAATCATTTTTATAAAATTATTAGAAGGTTGATTCAATTTCTGCCGAATCGAACCCCAGACTTAGACTTTTATGAAATATTAAAATTTTTCCATAGTTTTGAAGCAAATTTAAGTAGGGTCTTACTCTTATAAATTTTTGGCTCAGACGCATATTTCTTGTTTAATTGAATTCAAACTGAAGATGACCACTTAGTAGCTAAAATGTAAATAAAAAAATCCAAAAATGATTTTTATTAAAAATGACAAAAAGTTAAATATAAAAAGACTAAAAATATTAACGAAGACTTGTTTTACCCTTTTCAGCAGACAGCTACCAATACCAATTACAATCCATGTGGCAAAAATGTTGGAACACAAATCAAAGTCTGGTACACAATTTACGATTTCGTGAACGCGGACCATTGAAATCATGGCGTCCAGAAACAATGGCCGAAGCAATATTCTCAGTATTAAAAGAAGGTTTATCGTTATCGCAAGCAGCGCGCAAATATGATATACCATACCCCACCTTTGTATTATATGCGAATCGTGTACATAATATGTTGGGACCATCGGCGGATGGAGGTGCAGATTTACGGCCAAAAGGTCGAGGACGACCACAAAGGATACTGTTGGGAGTATGGCCCGATGAACATATTCGAGGTGTAATACGTGCTGTGGTCTTTCGAGATTCTCATCAAGCAATCAAAGAAGAAGCTCAATTAGCTGCAGCATATCCACGATTACATGTAAGTTAGCACTGGGAGGTTAGTTCCGTCGGACGGATGTTAATTTTGTGTAGTTGTTACAGGATGGTCTAAGTATACACAGTTATGGTACACCTGGATCATGTAGTAGTAATGGGGGACCTGATCCTAGTGTATCACCGGGGGCAGCGGCCGCAGCAGCTGTTGCTGCTGTAGCTCAAGGTTTACGCCAACAGATGTGTAGTATGGTTGCGGCAGCTCAACATCATGGCGGTGGTAGTTTAAGTGGTCTAATACCTGGGATGATGTCACGTGGCAGTCCAACTGATTCTGCACATGATTTACGGATGAGTCCTGTAGGATCACCGTTGGATACGCCGCTGTCATCACCGTTAGCATTAACTGAACCAGCATTAAATTTAGCAACAATTGGAAGCAGTGTGGAAGTGGGTATTGGAGTATCGGGTATGGCGTATAAACAGCCTAGACGATATTCAACGCCCACGTCAGAACGATCTTTATTCCAAGTGAGTATGATTTCCAAAAGTGTCGTGGAAAGTAAATTGGCGCGTCCACAATCCTGGGGACAAACTCGAATTTCATTGATACGAATCACTACTTCTGCAAAAAGGCCAAGTTTCATCCAACAAAATCACGTTTCTTTTCTCATTTTGATCCGAAAACTTACTCAAGCGAAAATGATCAAAAGTCCTTAAACTTTTTAGGATTTTATTGTTTATGGCATCTACTTGATCTCCTAAAATTTGAGTGATCATTATACAGTTTTTGAGGTCTACAATTTTGAAAAACTGGTTTTTAATTTTAGATTCGTTAAGATTTTCCATTAAAAAAATGATAACAGTTTCTGAGAAAAAAAAAACTTATTTTTCTCAGCCATATTTTAAGAATTTTTCCAGTAAGTTTATAAGTTTTTCCTATAAGATTCAAATTATTCTTACAATCTGACCAACCTTGCACAAGTTATAATTAAATTGCTGTATATCAAGTTAGAACTAAATAATTAACGAATGTTTAATTATGTTTTATGATTAGATCAAAGTTTGTTTTCTTTTTAAATAAACATTATTAAACTAAATTCTGTAAATATTAATCACATATGATAGGATATAACCTCAAATATTATTAATTTCTAAATATGTCAATTGTAAATATACACACCGTTGCCAATCTTTCGAAACCGATAATATAAATGGGGTTTTACCGACTTTCTCCTGTAACTCGCACATTTTAATTTGGTAACCTTCAAAAAAATGTGTTTGAAATTATATATGACAGGTTATAACCTCAAATATTATTAATTACTAAATATGACAGTTGTAAATATATACACACCGTTATCAAACTTTCGAAATCGATTATTTAAGTGTCGTTTTACTGATTTCCTTCTGAAACTCGCACATTTTAAGTTGTAACCTTCTTAAAAATGTGATTGAAAATATATGTGACAGGTTTTAACCTCGAATATTATTTATTTTTAAATATGACAGTTGCAAATGTACACACGGTTGCCAACCATTGGAAACCGATAATATAAATGTCTTTTTACCTACTTCCTCCTGTACATTTTAAGTTGGTAACCTTCTTAAACATTATGATTTCCCAAATAACCTAACAACTATTAACATTCACATATTCAATTTTTTGTTTATAGGATGAAATAGAAGATTTAGTAAAAAGTCCATTAGAATTAACATCACCGCGAATGACACAATTACCAACCGATCCAAAAGAAGTCCAAATAAAAATGGAACCAATGACAGAATGTCGGAGTGAATGAGATAAATATGAACAAATAAAGAACAAATATTATTGTAGCATCATCAATCCAACAATAATAATACATTAAACAATGAACAACAATGTATAAAACAACAACAATAAACAGAGCATTAATACAGGAGCTACAATAACAAATACTACCTACAGTCATCAACTACAAAACATTTACTCACAATGTGATAAATATTATTCTTTAATTACCTATATTTATATTAATTAAATTAATTAAGAAACAAAAAAATCTAATTAATTCTTTTTTTTTTTTAATTATACAAAAAAGAGATTATTAATTAATTAAAATGTATCTATTTATACATTTTTCCAAATTAAACAAAAACATATTATTAGCTTATTAAAAAAAAAAAAAAAACTATTATAGATGAAAATAAATTTTGGACATTTTTATAAAAAATTTATAAAATATTTAAAAAATATTTAATTAATTATTATTATTATTATGATTATAATATTTAGAAAAGCCAAAGTTCGGCCAGTTTCCGATAAGACTGTATGTTTAAGTAAAAAAAACTTTTTTAACAAATTGTACTAAAAAAAAAATACACAAAAAATTCAAAATTATTTTTAAATTGTATTTTTTTTTAATTGTATTTTTGATTTAGGGATTTTTAAGTTTTTTCTTTTAAATCACATTGTTATTTAAGTTGTACAAATGATTATCTATCATTCGCTCTTTTGATTTTTGGAACAAACTCACTCTCATCGACAATCCATTCACTATTTATGGTTGTCATAAATACTTATTTCATAACGAGAAGTTCAAAAATTGGTGCCGGAATTCAGTAAGTATTTAAGTTAATCATAAATTGACAAACAAAAATTTGCAATAATTCGAATATTCTAAAACAAACAAAAAATCAATCTGAAACCGTTTAAATATAACCTCTAATATTTTTGCGATCGTCAAATGTCATAAATTCAAATATTTTTCTTGCATCATAAATGCAACTGAAAATTTAGAGGTCATAAAATATTTTCCATACTATCAAACTAAACTGTCAAACTGTTCACTATATTGCTTTAAATGTGAAACTTGTTGCACACACATCGGAGCTTTTAAGTTAAAATTTGGATCTTTTTAATATCCACTCAATCACCTCTATCTTCTACTATACCTAGTTAGTTTCCTTAAGTATTCGTTGTAAAACCTACTTGGCAAATGACAGGACTAAGATTTCTAGCTCTGCGAGGACATTCTGCCAGAAGGCGGACGGACGTATCAACTTTAGGAGATAGGCACATCTATGCAAAATGTCTAGCAAAATATATCGAATATGAAAAGTATTTTATGACCTCCAAAACATAGTAAACTATCCGCAATTAAAAGTAAAGTGGCTGACATCTTGTATTTGAATCCAACGCATTTGTTAGTACGAATGAAGGAAAAATGTTCACTTCGGTTAGGTTATCTCAGCTGCCGTAATGGATTAAACGAGATTGAATATTTGGTAAAAGTGGATTGCTCAGTTCCTGATCGTTATAAAAATCTAACCTCAATAACTGAAAAGAATCCCTAACTAGTTTACTTGTTCCATTAATCCTTACTTAGATGTACGATGTCCTAACAGCAAACGCTGCTTTTAATTACGAATAGAATTACACAATTACAAAGACAGACACACAGACATATTGAAAACGTCAAAACCTTACTTAAAATAATAAATAATAGATGTCTCTCATCATTAATTAATAAAAAATAAAGATTATTAAATATTAAAATAATCAACAAATAATTCCATCCATTCTACAAAATGATGGTTGGATTTTATTCTATATAGAATTCAGGTGTGATTTCAGGTAAATTTAATTAAAACAATTTTACAATTTTAAATTTATTAAGAAAAAAAAGATAATTTGCATGCAATCATCTCTCAATTAATTTGTTGTTAGCGTCTTCATCATAAATTGTTGTCGTCAATTTAAATCCTTAAAAAAACACACATACATACACATATCCTTAAAATTATTGATGTGATTTTATTACATACTAGTCGATGATTCTATAGGACGTTTACCACCGTCATACATAACCCTAAAAAATTTGGATTAGTTAAATAGGTAAGCGGGAGTTCACCATAACGGGCAAGATATGTGGTTTTATATTTTGAAAGTTTAGATCAAAATTCTAATGTCGGAAGTACCCACTTGGCGAATGTTTCGGCGAGACATTCGCAAGGCGAGGAGCCGCGAGTTCAGCTGGTTAGACTCTCACCGAGTGTTTAGCCGGCAATACAGTTCTCGTCAGTTAGTCAACCTAGCTTGGCCAGAAATTACGTTGGTATACCTGAAAAATGACATATTTAAATTAAAAATTACGGAGTAGTAATTTTTTTATTTAACTATTAAAAATTATTATTATTCAAATGCGTAATGACACTAAAAGAATTTAAAAAAAGTATTCTAAATTTATACAGTTTTTATTTATTTTTATGTTCTAATATTAAGATTAATGGATACAATTAAAGCGGTTGATAGTTGAATATTTAAAAATGGCGGTTGAGAGTTGAATCGAATGTAGACGATAGTGTCCTTCGTGCTCGAGTCAAATGTATTCAAATATATTCATCATTCGCTTTCTTTGACTCGTGTCAAAAAAACCTACTTTTAATGGAGCGTAGACGAGGCGAGGTGAGTCGACACAAGGCAGACTAAGCATTGTGAGTACACTCTCGTGCTCGTTATATCTCGCCTTGCCTCGCCAAGTGTGTACTGCCGGCATTAAAAATAGAAATGAAAATTGGATTCAAATAGTCATGCGTTGATCGCAAACCTTGTGACGTAATGAAAAATATGCCATTTATAATCCCAAAGCTAATTTATATTACAACGAATTTTTATTTTCAAATATTTTTACTCATTTATTTTGAGGATATCTGACGACGAGAGTAAACTTTCTATGGACTCTTAGACTAAACACTTTTTAATTCCCTTCAGAAATTTTTCATTCGTTTTTGTTTTTATTTACAACAATAAAACAAATTGTAAAATATATTTATACATAAATATATATATTAATTAAATATAATTAATTAGAATTTAAATAAAGAAAACAGAAACAGTACAATTCACTTAAAACACAGCAGCCACACAATAGTAAGATTTTTAATTTTTAAAATACATAATATTTGTTATTAGAATTCATAGATATAATTATTACCGTCCCTACTATATACATACTAACTGATTAATTACAGCAAATAATATATTTACTATCCATTTTCACCAAGTCAACTTCTCCATTCTCCTTAAGACCACCCCCATCTCAATCAATCCCTCCTCAGACCAATGAATACCGTTCATAGACTGTGCTCTGTCCTTGTAAGGGGAGATCCAGTGAAAAAATAGTCATTTTTGTATAAAATAGAACATAATTTAAAATAGGTTTAAACATATATAATATTGTGTTGTTATACGTACAAGGTGTTTCAGGTTGAATGGCAAAAGATTGAGAATAAATACATTGCCTCTAAATCGTTCAATTCATAGTTGTACAAAAAAATACGGTAAAAACCAATATAATCCCCAAAAAAATCGGATATTGTGATTGATCACTCAAAACATGTTTACAGCCAAAGTTTTAGCCAAAACTTTCTGTCAAAAAGTTTCATTTGTACACTTTAAATAGATGTTGAGCGAGATCTGTTCGAGGCAACTCGAATACCCAAAGTTTTTGGGACATTCTTGCTGCTCAAAAAAGTTTAACAAATGAAAGAATTTTTTTTTAAACAAGGTGATTCACGTAGGTCGTTTTTGATCAATCATCTCAGATCTGTGGGATTATATTCGACGCGTTTTATTGTTCACTAAAATTTTATAAACTAAAGTTTTTATTTTCGAAGCTATCGCGGAAAAATTGGATTTAATATGTTAGATATTGTCACCTTTGTGTCTTTCTATTTCTATTTGCTTTTGACACATCGCACTCTGATCAAACATGGCGTGTTGGTTCATGAACAGTCCATTCTATATACTGAAGTTGCTGATCTAAATCGGACTATTTCAATAAAGAGTCACAAATCTGCAAATCTTGTGTCTTGAGAAGGGAAAATTTCAGTGTAATTTGTTTTCTTTTCAACTAAATTTAATTTTCTTCTAATATTCAAATGACACTTAAACTTAACCTAACCAAAAACAATTGACAAACACCAAGAACCTGTAACATAACAACACTAAAAACAAGAAAGCACAATTGAAAATAGCGAAATAAATTCATCATAAATTTTAAGGATTTATAAATAATTATATAAATTAAAACAAAAAAATTAATTAAAATAAAATAACTCCAATCATTTTTTTTTTTTAATTTAATTTAAAATTAATTATAAATTAAAACAAGATACAATGTACAAAAAAAAAAACTTTTAAAAAACAATTATAACAAAATAGAAAACAAATAGAATTGAAATACAAAAATAATTAATTATAGAAAATAATTCATTATTAATATTTAAAAATAATATTCAATTATTTACGCTCTATATAAAAATCAATCAATCAAATCAATAAAAACAAAAAACCGTATATTATTAAAAGTAGTGCAATATTCATTTGTTTGTTCTAATCAATTTATTTATTTATCAGCTAAAATTATTAGCTCTACATAATAATTTATTGGAAGTTTAACATTAACAAAGCTAGTTTAGGGAGTCTGTGAAAATGGCGGATCTCATTAAGACTGCGTCTACCTTTGCTAAAGTTAAGAAAACTGAACTCGTAAGTTTAAATAAAGTGGAATTAAATGGAAAGAGCTAGTTTGAAATAATGAATGAACGTCTATATTACATTGGCGTATCTAGTGGGAGCAATTGGCAGTAAAGTTCTCTAATTATTTATGAACAGCTATAGTTGTGTGATCCATAGTCGAACACGATCACCACAAAACATCTAGCACTCTTTGTGAATTGCAAGCTACTCCTGTAAGAAACTATATTAGGTTAACGTTATAACAGCCGTCACAGGATACTGGTTGAGCGGCAGACATGCGAAACGTCTGGGGCTAAAGAGAAGAAAGAGACGGAGGTTTACTTACTATAACACTGCCCAGTTCTTATCTTAACACTCACTCTTTTGAGTTAACTATTCTTTGACGACTCCACGGAGCTAAAATCTACTGGCGTCAAAGCCCTATTGCTATACTTGAACAGCTCCAAATCGTTATAAGAGATAATAGCAACGATGAGTCAGCCTCTTTCGGTATCACAATGGACATTATGGTCTAAGCGTGATAAAGCCAATGATCCATATATGAGCCAATGATCCACTTTGATTGGCCTTTATCAAAGTATTACGTTTAATAATTTACGGGTTATTAACTACTTGAATTTCTCTAAGTAACACTAAGCCTTTCGTCGTTTTCACAAGCTCTCTAAATAAAAAGCTTTAAATAATTCTCAATTATTATGTTATTCTATTCTAGACTTTTCCAGTGCAATAATTCTTATTTTTCTTCGAAATACAATAATACATATCATTTAATTGTTACAATATTTATAGTTTATCATTTTTTAGATGATGAATAAATTGATTGAAAATTCGATTATGTACATTTGCCAACACCCCCCCTCCTGCAGCCTCTCGATCGATTCAATATTTGTTTGTATACAGAATAGCAATCAAATAATCTTCGAAATACAACAAAATGTCAAATTTTGAGGTTAAAACCGATTTTTACCAGAGTATGAAAAGTGTGTTCGAAATGTATATCTATTGGAAAACACCCACGATCACTTTTAACAGTCCCGATTTTTGAGTGTAATTCTGTTTTACAAACAACAACCTTGTAAATCTGCACTAATTTATTTTTTACAAAATGAATTCCTTGGTTTTATATTTTAAAAAATAGTAATAAAAAAAAAACGCAAACAAAATAAATAAATAAATAAGCAAAAAAAAAACCAATGCCAAATGTATAATAAAAATAAAACATTTTAAATGAAAAGTAGTAGAAATATTATTAATTAATTATTATTATTAGTAAATAAGAGAAAAATAGGATGAAAAATGAAAAAAAAAATTACAAAAAAACTCTTTAAACAATAAAATAGAAACACAAATCATTACTTTTCACTTTGAAAGTAATTTTACTTATTAATTCTTTAACGTCTTGTATTCGTTGTTGTTCTTTCTCTCTCTTTCGTCATATCTTTCTTTCTCATTCTATCCGTGTATTCGTTCTTTATAAATTGATGTATATTGATTCTTTAATTCCACGCATAGAAACAAACCTTGTTTGCTCTTTATGAAAAGTTCTGTCTAATGAAACGTCATGTCATCTTTAAATTGAGGTTATACTCTTACACAGATTCCTATACTCTATTTATCGAGAGAATAATCTCGATCCAAACGGAAATTTATACTTACTGCACTTTTTATGGCTTATTGGTGTAGCATTTTTGACGCTATCCAAATTTTCTTCCAATTAGCGATCATTAGCGTAGGATGGGTATTAATATCTAATTGAGAATGGAGAAAAAATTTACGTAGAGAGGATCTGACGTCTCAATTTTTTACAAGAGACCATTGTTATCTTACAAGTCACTTGGTTTTGCAGAAGAAAGGATACATTGTCCTCGTTTTATACCCGTATGAGCTGGATGGTCATCCTGGTTTGTTCATAGATTAATCAAAAGCCAACTGACTACCGAATTGCGTACACTTGGTTATTCTCTCTTAAAATAGACTTCAAAAACACTCCTTTCAAATTGAAGAACCAATATAAAACAAGTTAGTTTCCACTTTAAAGCTAATTTTCATCAATTTTTGTTAGGTAGCCATATCAGTGATAAAAACTACTCAGAAAAATTTCCCCCTCATAAAATATTATCGCTGTATTAATAAACTGTTGTAATCGACGTTGACTCAAAGAAATTAATTTCCATTATCTGTCATCATGAATCCATATTTTTAATTTTTATGTTAGTATAAATTTTTGGCAAAAATATATAGCCCTCCTAACCTCCTCAAAATGCTCCTTGTTCATTCTAGTCTGTGCGTAATTTTCGGTACGCATACATTTTAAGTTCAATTATTTGTTGTTGAAATTTTGAATAATTTATACTAACAAAAAAAAACAGAAGAAAAATCAATTTGCCAATTTTTGAAAACATAAAAAAACTATTTTATAAGACGATGCTTAAAAATAACAATCCCCCAGTAAGTGAAAATTGTGATTTTAAATTTGTAAGATTTTGATGTATGCGCATGCGCGATGATCAGCAAAGTGGATGCAAACAAAAGAAAACTATTTTCAGCCACCATTTTTTTTAAATGTCAAAAAAAACCATTGATTTTGATTACGCATCACACTTGTAAAAATAAAAGAAATTGTATTTAAAAAAAAAAAACATAAATTTATTTTTGTTATTAGGAAAAAAAATGTACAAAATTTATATAAAAAAAAAAATTAATTGTAGAAAAAAAAACTATTTGAAAAATATTTATTATTATAAAAAAAAATGCCTTCCTGCCAATTTGGAAATATTTATAAAACAAAAAAAACAATTTTGTGTAAAACTGTTTGAGTGAAAAATCGCATTAGAGCCCGCAGCAGCCAGCATCCATACGCATTTATAACCTATCATATCATAATGGCAGAATTAATCCAAAAAAAAAAAAATTGTAAAAAATATATATTAAAAATACAAAAAAAATTTATAAAAAAACAAATGTGGCCTTTGAACTTAACTTTAGCTATTTATTATTAATTATTAATGGACAGGAAGATATCTTACCGATGCGATGAGAACATATTTCAAAAAAAAATATTTTTCAAAACAAATTTTTAGCATTCATCTGGTGTGCCTATCTTTTAAATCTAATCTTTTTATTTCCAAAAACAAAATTTAAAATAAAAAAACGAAAAATTTCGCAAACATTTTTATTCCAAAAATCATGCCGGAGAGATTCTTTCATTTTTGATTTTGAGATTTAAAAAAATACAATGTCTAGGCTGTAATGTGTTCAAAAATGTCTAGTAGTAAGTGCCTTCCAATGTTCTAACCATTTTAATGTTAATTATAATAACTCTGCCATTATGTTAGTGTCGCAAAGTGTGTGTAAGACCGTGCTTATTGGATCCAGATGTCTATACTATAAGCTTGTTGATTATTCTTCTACTGGAGGTACGGGAATTAATGATTCGAGCAAAATTTCCACTTTATATTTCCCAGTATTGAAGGATCCAGGCAAATTAAGCGAAAAAATCAAAATTAACACCTATAAATATTTTTACTTATCCTACACAAATTGTGCACATCTTGTTTACCAAGAAATGCCTGGAAATTTCTCCCATTTTTTCACAAAGCTAAGCTCGCCAATAGACTACGAAGCGTATTCTAATTTTAATCAAGCTTATACATCCCTTAAATGCATTGCTTTAAAATATGCAAGAAGAAACTTGGCTTACGTGAATCTCGCGAAGTTCTTCTGAAGTACAATGTTTTCCACTTTTCCTCTTCTGAGTTCTTCCCAGTAGACATGATCTCTCAATCCGCAGAAGGATCTTTTTCTACCTTCTTTTCTCTTCCTCTCCTGGGCCTTTTTCTGTTGAAGTACTCAAGAGAGATCAAGCCTAAATACGTCTTACAAAATTCCTCGACTATGCTTCTTTCCGAGAACTTCTGGATCTTTTCCTATTGAAAAATAATTTTGACCTACTTGTTCAACGGTAATGCATTCTGTTGACTAAAGTAAGCTTTTCCTTCTTCCATTTTCCTGACTCGTTTTAGATCTCTCCTGTTAAAATTCTTAGCCTGCTTAAATTTCACAATGTTCCTTCTTACCTTTCCTTGAGTTCTCCCCTGTTAAGATTTTTAGCCTGCTTAAACTTTACAAAGTTCCTCAACAACGAAACATTTTATTATTTCGTTCTTCTTGAGTTTTACTGGATCTTTACCTTTTGAAGTACGCAAGAAGATCTGTGTCTTCTTGTCTTTTAGTCCTCCGAAGTTCTTAAATAGCATAACCTTTTCTTCCTTACCTCTTAGACAACATCTCTCAACCTATGTGGAATAATATTCGGCGAGACATATTCTTCCAGGCATAGCTAAAGCAATCTTACTTGAGTACAGACATCTGTGTTATTGGATGAATATATCAAAATAAAATGCTGCGTACTTTTTTAAGTACGATTTTAAATGAAAGAAAAATTACAATTATGGCATATTTTTTAAAAAATTAACAAATTGTGGAATTCAATGATATTTTTCATATTAAAAAAAAAAACTTTTTTGGAATAATTATTTGTTTTTTTGTAATGGAAAAAATTGTATATAAAGAAAATTTTTTATCAACCTGTTATTTGTAAAATACAAAAATATCATTGAATTACAGCAAAAAAATTATTTATAAAACAAAATATTTCGATGTAACTCTTTATAAAAACAAAACAAAAAGTCTTTAATTAGTTTTATACTCGAAATTTTATCAAATCTTCATTTTATCTAAAGCAAAAAATAATAATAATATTCTCAATTTATATTTAAAAAAATACAGTCGATGTTTTTAATTAGTGCTGTGTTTAAGTAATAGTTTATTAATTAAAAATTAGTAATTTATTGTATTATACGAGATACTTTTAAACCTAAACCTAACCTAACTTTTAATTACAATGAAATGATTAAAAAACATACATTTTTGTGAATATATTTTTACTGTTTATTAGTTTTTGTTTATAATTTTGTTAATTTTTTTTTATCAAAAGTTATTTATGGCAAATTCCATGAAGAAAATATCATTGTATAAAATTGGATTCGTTAAAAAGATTAGAGAATGAATTGAGTTCGTCGAATGTAACCGCCATTTTGGCTCCAAGATGACGGGTCTAGAAACAAAAAAGAGGTTGAAACTAGACTTCTCATCTATCATCAACCCGACTTTTCTCCCGCTCCTTTTGGTTGGTTATAAGAACTTTGCTCAAAGCTAGATAAGGAGTTTATCCTTTCTTTTTGAGAATGTTTGTATAATGCCTCATTTTATCAGTTAAAGATACTTTCATCAGGGCACGTTCTATTGATACCCCTCGTAGATTTTGCGATAGTAAACAGCTCGATATAATTGTGAACAGTCAGAATTCTAATCAAGGATTGACGTTATCTCAACTTTTAGGATTGGACCCTGCTTTCATTAAATTTTATTTGAAGCCCTCTACACTTTTCTTATTCATATTGGGTAGTGTTCTGTCATTGTAGCTATTTATTGGAAAAAAAAAAGGTGAATAAGTCACTCTTCTTCTTAAGAGTCAAACCAACTTCAAGTTCGTGTTTAGACCTGTCTATTAAGCCAGGAAGAGAAAAAATTACGATAATGTAATTTTGAAATATTCATTTTCCTATTTATATAGGAACAGAGTTCTTATTATAAAAGGAGAATTACATAGCATCTTGTTATTACAATACCAATATGTACAAGGTGTTACATTATATATGCCCGTCGACAAGGCTTAAGGGTGGTAAATGGTTGTCGGTACTTACTAATCTATAGATTGGCACTGACCAAGACCATAATACAACATGCAGAGCTAAATTCATACTCTATGTCTATGACCATAGATAACTTAAAATCAGGTTATATGTTTTTTTAAAAATAGAAATCATGAATATATTAATTCAATTATTCATAATACTTATCAATAGAGCAGCGATATCGATAAACAACACTTTTTAAATTAAAAATTAATTAATTAATCACATACAAACAAATACACACACACTCAAAGAAGCAAACAGAATGTTATGTAGATGTTATGTTGTTTACCGTACCCGTGTGTAACGTATTATATCCCTACTCCTTCTCCCACCACACAACAAATTCAATAAAAACAAAAGTATTAACAATCAATCATACCCCCCCCCCCCTGCCCCTTCCCAATAAATAAATAGATAACAACAATCCTTTAAATAAATAAATCCAAATCATCCTCCCTACCCCCTCTTAGTATCTGTTTGATCATTGATTATAAGGTATCGTCGTCCGTATTATCGATCGTCGATCGCTACGATTAATTTAGTTAGTTTATTGTATTTAATTTATTGTTTAATGTTGCCGCAATATAAGTGTAAATGACATGTATCGATTATAATAAAACAAAATAATTAGAAACATTTAAACTTGTGATTTTGGTTTGTTTTTTTTTTTCATTTTAAAACCTCTACATTTACAGATTTTTGAAAAAGTTTATTTACTAATACAATAGTCAGTATTGTATTAGTTAGGGAGTTGAAGAAGGTCGCTTTCCATTAGACACACAGTCGCTGTGTGTGACACAGTGCGTGAGGCTTGACCGTTCCATTAGTACACCTGCCTGACACCGTGTGCGCAGAGAGAGGCACAAGGAAAACCGAGTCTGTGCTTCCTAATTGGAAAGCTGCTATGCCATTTTTAGCCAAATAAAGGTAGAGTGCTTAGATTTACAAATGGAATCGACACAGAAGCACACTTGTATAGAACAAATGATTGGAAAAAAATTAATTTATAAAAAAAGTCATGTTGGCCAAATTTATATTGACTATTCGGGTGAGGGTGTACAAAATACATAATAATGATAATAATGGGTTTTTACCTCCGTTTCTCAGACTCTACGGTCTATAACAGAGGCCACCCACATCATTATTTTTTTAACCTTTTATGAATTTTATAATTATATACCTTTTTAATGATCCACTAGAGGACAAGGAATTTGAATGCAGACTAGGTAGGTTTTGCGGCTGCAGCCGACTTTGATGGGAACTCTGCCGATATTCATCTGGAGTTCGTAAAGGGAAACTACAGAAAACCTTCATAAGCATAACCGGTTACTTTTTTTCTTGTTCTTACACCTACAGTTTAGACAATTATCCACCCCACTAATTATAATTGACAACGCAGAAGAGAAAGCTTTATTTGAATCATAATAAATTGATAATTCATAAAAATGTCAGAAATCAATAAACAACTATCAACTTTAAATTTTAATTATTTAATTTACATTTTTAAGTTGTTTACAGAATTTATTATCCAATAAGCTGGGCTCTTATAATTATTTGATGTCGAACAGAAATGTGAGACCAATATCGTTCGTTTTCTATTATTTTTTCGCATGCGTTTGTCTCCTGTGTTTAGATAAACTGCTTCGGGTATTAAATGTTTTATCACAATTATCACATGAAAATGGTTTTTCTCCAGTGTGAATTAGTTTATGTGTAATTAAACTGTATCGATGGTTAAATGTTTTATCACAATCATCACATGAAAATGGTTTTTCTCCAGTGTGGATTAGTTTATGTCTAATTAAATTGCTTCGCGTAGTAAATGTTTTATCACAATTATCACATGAAAATGGTTTTTCTCCAGTGTGAATTAGTTTATGTTTAATTAAACTACTTCGCGTATTAAATGCTTTATCACAATCGTCACATGAAAATGGTTTTTCTCCAGTGTGAATTAGTTTATGGTTAGTTAAATTGCTTCGCGTATTAAATGTTTTGTCACAATCATCACATGAAAACGGTTTTTCTCCAGTGTGGGTTAGTTTATGTCTAATTAAATTGCTTCGCGTATTAAATGTTTTATCACAATCATCACATGAAAATGGTTTTTCTCCAGTGTGAATTAGTTTATGTTTAATTAAACTGCTTTGATATCTAAATATTTTATCACAAACATTACATAAAAATGGTTTTTCGCCAGTGTGGATTAATTTATGTTGAATTAAATTACTTTGCCGATTAAATGTTTTATTACAATCATCACATGAAAATGGTTTTTCTCCAGAGTGCATTAGTTTATGTTGAACTAAATCGCTTTGATAATTAAATGTTTTGTCACAGTCATCACGTGTAAAACCTTTTTTTCCAGTATGAATCTGTTGATGTTCCGAAACATTTTCATCGAATGTTTCATCCTTAATAATTAGCTCTGTATTCAATTCTTTTTCAAGTTTAATGTTTTCATTTTCATGGATTCGTTCATGTTCTTCTTTAAATATTTCTTCTTTAATTTTTACATGTTCCATTTTAATATTTTCAGTAAATGTCTCGCCTGTAATTATTTCATGTTCCATTATATAACTTTCATCTAATATTTCATCTTTAATCATTGATTCTGTCTTCAATTCTTTCTCAAGTTTGATGTTTTCATTTTCATAGATTCGTTCATGTTCTTCATTAAATATTTCTTCTTTAATTTTTACATGTTCCATTTTAACATTTTCATTAAATGTCTCGCCTGTAATTATTTTATGTTCCATTATATAACTTTCATCTAATATTTCATCTTTAATCATTGATTCTGTCTTCAATTCTTTTTCAAGTTTGATGTTTTCATTTTCATGGATTCGTTCATATTCTTCATTAAATATTCCTTCTTTAATTTTTATATGTTCCATTTTAACATTTTCATTAAATGTCTCGCCTGTAATTATTTCATGTTCCATTATATTATTTTCATCTAATATTTCATCTTTAATCATTGATTCTGTCTTCAATTCTTTTTCAAGTTTAATATTTTTTTCGTTGATATGATTATTTGCCATTTTGTTGATTTTATTAAGTCACTATTTCTTCAGGTGAAGGTTAGGTTACAGTTATAAAAGTCATAGGCATAGATACTAAACAAGGATACCTAACTCCATGTAAACAAATAATTGGCAAAAATAAGATGTCAGTAGTATTCCTTCTGCACCGTAAACAGAACAGAGAGTATAAGGCGCGAGTTTTGAAAAACATTACGTATTTATATTATTATAAAAATTATTTCCAGCCAAAGTATTTTTCCAATAAAATATTTTTTTAAATAAATGATAAGTAATTTCAATTTTTCAATAAGGAATTAGTTGAAGTTGAAGTGATAGTTAAAATTCGCAAAATAATTACAAAAAATAAAACATCAAATAATTAAATAGTAACCTGTAATGTTGGAATTGTAAAAATGAAAATAAATTATTGAATCAGATATTAAATTAAACTTTTATTTATTAATAATAATGCTGAAAATTAATTTTTAATATAATGTCATACAATTTAATTAATTTTGGAATATTTATACTCGCTTTTGGTACTTTAAAAGGTCCTGGTTTTTTAAACCCAATTGATCCCGTTGCTTATTGTCACAAGCATTACCACTTTTACAATTGTCTACTGCACATATTCTTCCCATTTTAAATGTTTTTTAAACAGTTTTTTATTTAATATTCGTGTCATGCTATGTTTAAACCGAGCATAGCCCAGCCGATACAGGTTGAATGAACGAAGTTAGTCACACAACACAAGTTCATTCGATTTGAGATTAGTATTAATTATTATTGCATTTCTCAAATTTAACTGTTATTCAAAAGTGATATAAAAACATGAGTAAAGCACATGTTAGCGAAGTTTGGACTTATTTCACAATTTATGACGCTGAAAATGTAAAATGCAAGTTGTGTGATAAAAAATACTCTCTCAAAGGAAGGACCACTAGTGCTATGCAAAATCACCTCATTTTCTCTTTCAAATATAAGTAAATAAAAAAATATGAATCTTATCATTATAAAGATTATTAAAATAATCAAAGAGAACTCTAGGGTTTTTTTAAATTAAATTTCAAATTTTGCCCCAAATCCTAGAACAATTATTTGTATTTTATAAATACGTATTTCGACTACCAGTTAGTCATCATCAGTATGAATTAGCTAATCGTAACTATCTCTGGGATATCGAGTATTACCGCGTAAGAGACACTCACCAAATTAGCGACGAGCAACATATCTCGTGACTCCATATCCCAGAGATAGTTACGATTAGCTAATTCATACTCAAAATACGTATTTATAAATTACAAATAATAGTTCTAGGAATGGGGGAAAAATTTGAAATTTAATAAATCTTATCTGTTATATTATCATTCTTATCCATCCATATATAATTTCATTTTTGTTTGTAAAATACATGTTTCTTGTGAATACGAATGTCAAAAAATATGCGAACAGGGAGCAAAAATAATTAAGAAGTGTGAAGTATTCAATGCAATTTAAATTTTGTCGTTCACGAACGAACTCTAAAAATGTTTAAATCGGCTAAGTATTTCTCAAATCATCTTTGTCACCGCTAACCGGTTAAAGATAATTTAATAATTCATGAAAGTGTCAGAAATCAATAAACAACTATCAACTTTAAATTTTAATTATTTAATTTACATTTTAAGTTGTTTACAGTATTATTCAATAAGCTGGACTCTTCTTATAATTATTTGATGTCGAACCCAAATGTCAAACCAATATCTTTCGTCTTCTATTATTTTTTCGCATGCGTTTGTCTTCTGTGTTTAGATAAACTGCTTCGCTGCGTAAATGTTTTATCACAATCATCACATAAAAACGGTTTTTCTCCATTGTGGATTAGTTTATGTTTAGTTAAATTGCATTTATGGTTAAATGTTTTACCACAATCGTCACATGAAAATGATTTTTCTTCAGTGTGAGTTAATTTATGTTCATTTAAACTGGCTCGCTGACTAAATTTTTTATCGCATAAATTACATGAGAATGGTTTTTCTCCAGTGTGAATTAGTTTATGTTGATTTAAACTGGCTCGCTGACTGAATTTTTTATCGCATGAATTACATGAAAATGGTTTTTCTCCAGTGTGAATCCGTTTATGTAGATTTAAACTGGATCGCTGACTAAATTTTTTATCGCATAAATTACATGAAAATGGTTTTTCTCCAGTGTGAATTAGTTTATGTTGATTTAAACTGGCTCGCTGACTAAATTTTTTATCGCATAAATTACATGAATATGGTTTTTCTCCAGTGTGAATTCGTTTATGTTGAGTTAAAGTGCTTCGATAATTAAATGTTTTGTCACAAACATCACATGTAAAATCTTTTTTTCCAGTATGAATCTGTTGATGTTCTGAAACATTTTCATCGAATGTTTCATCTATAATAATTAGCTCTGTATTCAATTCTTTTTCAAGTTTAATGTTTTCATTTTCATAGATTCGTTCATGTTCTTCATTAAATATTTCTTCTTTAATTTTTACATGTTCCATTTTAACATTTTCATTAAATGTATCGCCTGTAATTATTTCATGTTCCACTATATAACTTTCATCTAATATTTCATCTTCAATCATTGGTTCTGTCTTCAATTCTTTTTCAAGTTTGATGTTTTCATTTTCATAGATTCGTTCATGTTCTTCATTAAATATTTCTTCTTTAATTTTTACATGTTCCATTTTAACATTTTCATTAAATGTCTCGCCTGTAATTATTTCATGTTCCATTATATAACTTTCATCTAATATTTCATCTTTAATCATTGATTCTGTCTTCAATACTTTTTCAAGTTTGATGTTTTCATTTTCATGGATTCGTTCATGTTCATCATTAAATATTCCTTCTTTAATTTTTTCATGTTCAATTTTAACAGTTTCATTAAATGTCTCGCCTGTAATTATTTCATGTTCTCTTATATAACTTTCATCTAATATTTCATCTTTAATCATTGATTCTGTTTTCAATTCTTTTTCAAGCTTAATATTTTTTTCGTTGATATGATTATTTGCCATTTTGTTGATTGTATTAAGTCACTATTTCTTCAGGTGATGGTTAGGTTACAGTTGTAAAAGTCTGGTAAAAGTCATAGGCTCATAGGCAGTGTTGCCAACTCTCTGACTTTGATACCACTAAGACGACCAATCAATTCCACTGAAAAACCACTAAACTTGCCAATCAATTCCACTGAAAAACCACTAAACTTGCCCCTGGTGGACTTTATTAAAAATTTTATTTCAATTTAGCGCGCGAATATTTGCCTAAAAATAATTATCTGATTTGTATGTATTAAATGAACATCTATAATAGAATTTGGATCTTTTTATTATTTTATAATACATAGTCTTATAACATTAACATTGGACGTTAATATACCGTTAATAAAATCGAGTAAAAAAAGAAAAAAACAATACAAATTGTAACATTCATAAGAAAAAAAGATTTACTTTTCATGCTGACATCTATGATTAAGGAATTAAAATGTGTAAAAACTGATGACCAACCATACCACTGACAAAATCTACTAACTACTAAAAGTGAATTTTTTCTACCGTTGCAGAATAAAAACAACCAGATTTGGTGGAAAAACTACTGTGTTGGCAACACTGCTCATAGGGTTACTTGTTATGAATAGAAATAGAATGGTA
The DNA here is from genome assembly GCA_963920215.1 of Nineta flava. NCBI lineage: Eukaryota > Metazoa > Arthropoda > Insecta > Neuroptera > Chrysopidae > Nineta > Nineta flava. Next base: position 135,806,609 of record OY986041.1, read on the forward strand.
CGCTTGTAGGTCCCTCTGTTAGTTCGTTCGTTAGTCGGACTAAAAAACCAATTACAATTACTGTGAGTAAAAAACTGCCAGCACATTCTGGCAAAGAATACAATATACAGTATTCTTTGATTCTGGCAACCCTGACAAGTCCTCTTGCGGCAGATACATAGATCAACAGACATCGCTACTTTTTAGTACACATTTACTAGCTTTGAAAAGCTGCCATCTACACGTGTAATCAGTTAATGATGGATGTCAGTGAAAAAGTTCACAAACTTTGTCTAACCTAAAAATTAAAACTGGAAATATAACCTTAAAAACATTAAATAAATTTGAAAAATGTTAAAATTAGTAAAAAATCTATCTAAAAAGAATTACATATTTAACTATTCAACACAAGCCGCAATTTTAAATGAAAATCTATCACAAATTTTCCGTTCATCTGAAACTAGTCCTACAAATCATACATCAGAAAATTTAGGACAATTTTATGAAATTGATACAAATGTGAAGAAAAAATTATTCCAACAAGGTGGATTACCAAAATCATTTGAAATACAAGCAAAAACATTCGATGAATGCTGTCTAATGGTACGGAATCCTGCACTTGACATTATCAATTGTTTAAAAAATGTCAATTTTACAAAGCCATCAACACGGTTTGTATTATACGGCAAAAAAGGATCTGGAAAATCGTTAACATTAGCTCACGTTATACATTACGCATCGGAAAATAACTATTTAATAGTACACGTTCCATGGGTGGCAAATTGGATGAGAAAATGCAAAGAGTATGCAAATTCCACAACCAAAGAAGGTTATGTCGATTTACCAATTGATGCTGCAACATGGCTTGTACATTTCCGTACTCAAAACGCACATTTACTATCCGATCTTGTCACCTCTAACGATTATGTGTGGAGCAAACGAGAAAGTACTCCCAAAGGCTCCAAATTAATTGAATTAGTTGAGCATGGAATAAATCGTATAAAATTCGCTTCCGATTGTATTGTTGCAATCGCTGAGGAAATCAAAATACAGTCCACTCTGGGTAAATGTAAAACACTTGTCGCTATCGATGGTTTCAACGCTTTCTTCTATCCGCACACTCGAGTTTACACAGACGCTAAAGTAGCTGTCCCGCCGAGTAAAGTACGATTAACCGATGCATTTTTATCGTTAACACAATGTGATTGGTGTAATGGAGCGATTGTTGTGACTGTGGATGAACAAGCTGTCCCAGAAAAGGATCATGGCTCACATTATCCATATTATTTGTTGGGTAAAAACGGTTTTGAACATTTAGATCCATTTGTGCCGATCTTAGTGCCGGAGTATACATCCCAGGAGTTTGAAAGTTGTATGCAGTATTATCGTGATCGATTATGGGTCCAAACGGTTGGTGATCCTCAAACACAAAATGAAGAGTTATATTTTTTAAGTGGATTAAATCCGTATCGATTGATGAAACTGTGTGCACCATTGTAAAATAAAGTTATTTTTAATTTATGTAAATAGTTTTTTAGTGTTATACAATTTTTTTTTTTTTTATTGTTTCCTGAAATAAATTTGTGACTTCTTAAACGGTTTTATTTAGTTGCATGTTCCGTCTATTAGGGAATTTCCTTTACAATGAAATAGAGCCATTTACTGACGTACGCAATTACTAAAAAAGAAAAAAAAAACTCATTCGATGAGGATATTTACAAAAATCAAACTAATTAGCTATTATGGAGGTTAGAGTATAGAAGGAGAACTTTCTCCATGTTATAAAAAGTGTCCCCTAAATAGAAGAAAATTGAGATGGCGCTAGTGAACTGGAATACCAATTTTAAAGAGACTAAAAGTAGACAAGCACACGCTAACATCCGCTTTGTAAAGGCGGAATTTTAAAATTATTATATAAATCATATGAAACCTCAGATTTAAATAAATTCCATGAATATAATAAACAATGAATTAGTGATCGATTTGAAAAGTTAGGTATTTGAATAACAAAATTATAATTAAGAAACTTGAAGTAATATATATATATATATATTTCAATTCATAAATTCTGTTCAAAAAATAGAATAATCAAATTTTAATCGTAGAAATTAAAAAATTGTTTGATAAAAATTTAATGAAGCATAAATTGAATATTTCTATATTAAACTGTATATATTTATATTTTTTGTAATGTATATTATTTTTATTTATAAATAAAAATGATCACATTCAACTATAACTACTTCCGGTTGGCAACTTCACTTCGTTCTACACTAACTATCTTCAGAGCAAATCCACCTTCTCACTAACGCCATTGTGGCCATTCACTGAAACTTAATTTTACGCTTTTCGGTGGCCACTTTTTTAGTTGAACCATATGAGATAGTTCTCCTCCTATACTTTAACCTCCATATTAGCTATTTATGTACGTACACGCAAGCGTAAACATTCAAAGCAACGGTCTGTAGCTCACTCTGTGTAAAAAGTTAGTATTGTAACTTTATTATGAGCAACTTTCAATAGTGAGAACATTATAAATAAAAATAAATTTCTCGCGATAATAAATTAAATAATTATTCATAATTAGTATTTTCTTTTCATAAGAATGGAAAAATCTGGTAATAACAAACAATTAGGTTCTTTTATGTTTCCGTTGGAGTAATATTCAACGAGTTATGGCTAAGGTTTCTCTCTATTTACCGACAAACTTTTATCTCTGAATAACTCCGAAACTATAAACTTTGCAGAAAAACTGTATTGAACATTTTTTTGTTTAAAATTAATTACTCTTATCAATTTGTGGGGTCATTTTGATTGTAGATATTTTCACCAGCGAAATGGGGTGGCATCCACCCTCAGGGTAAGTCCGCTCGCCAAAATATTTCTGATTTCAAATAATATATAAAAACAAACATTAAAAAAAATCATTAAAATCGAAACGGTTTCTGAAGATTGGGTAATTTCATAGCTATTTATAGGCTTTATTGATCCACAAAGTATTTCAGGTTTTCCAGGATTTTTACTTCTGTGGCGCCCTGCTTTCATTAAGAAAAGAGATCGTTTAGGTGGGAATCTTAGATTGTAAGCTATTTTTGTTATAAACTTTTTTACATAAATTCAGGATATACCGGGTATTTAAGCAATTAACTCAGTCATTTTCACTTTTTTTTAAATTTTAATCATAAATAAAATGAACAAATTACGTTTAATCCAAAAAATCAAGGTGGGTGGTTGGTGATCCACAAATTCCGTTTTATCCACAAAAACAAAAAAACACTATTAATTCCAATTATTCTACATTATTAATATAATAATGAACAATTTTATTAATGTTTTAATTAATTATTATATTATATATATATACATACACATACATTATACAGAGAGTTTCAGGTGGAATGGTAAGTATTTAAAGAGTCGTTGGTATGAACAATTTTGAATTAAAACGGTCACATGAGCCAGGAAATTTTCGAAAAAAAAGTGGGATTTGAGCTTCCAAAATCTCTTATAACTCCCAGTCGCATGAAATTTGATATTTAATAAATAATATTGGGAACTCTAACACTTGGATATGCTCTCTGGTGGGTAAATTATAAACAAGAGCTAGTAGTTCGATGTTTCGTTCCCCAACCCCCGTGACATACCTTCTTCAGCCTACGAGTTTCGTGTAGTTGCACTCGGTTGAACAACTTAGTAACTACTGGATAGTAGGTTGAAATATTAAGCACCGTCTCGTGGCCAGAGATCCCAATTTTAATTCAAAATTGTCTATATTAACGCTTCCCTTAGCCATTTACTATTCTCCCTAAAACATCCCTGTAATTTTATTTTATATGAAATACGATTGAATTGTTAATTATAGATACGATTATATCATGTATATATTTATATTATTCTGTTATACAGGATGATTCATTTATAATCATGTTTAATTTGTCTATTTAAATCACGTAGAGAGACCATTGACCTTGATAAACTAATAGCGTTTTCTTTTAAAGCACTAAACAGCATGGTCGCTACTCTGTGATAACGTTATGCTCGAGAATTGTGCGGCCATTTTTATTCAATCGATCGTGTTTAACATGGATACTACACCAGGATACCGAACTCAAACGGGAGAATTGACAAAATATGGCAACAAAATGGTAATAGTAATATTTACTTTTTATGCCACTGCGTCGTTAGTTGTTCATCCGTACTACAATCCGTACCGAAGTGAATATAGTATAATAAATAGGAGTGAAGTAAGCAAGTAACCAGTTTTATTTCGTAGTGATTATTTTGAAGTATGCAAATTGTTTCAACTAATTCCTTATTGAAAAATTGAAATTACTTATAATTTATTAAAAAAATATTTTGGCTGCAAATAATTTTTATAATACTACATAAATTCGTAATGGTTTTCAATTAAAACTCGCGCCTTATACTCTCACCACTGTTTCCGGCATAGAAGCGACACTACTGACTTTTTTGACCAATTGTTTGTATACATGGAGTTCGGTATCCTTGTGTAGTTTCCATGGTGTTTATGATCATTTATTATTATGTAATAAAAAAAAAAGTAATAAACATCTGAAAATGAATTTACCCCGCAATGAGACTCTTAAAATATAATATACGCAGTTTTTCCTTTGCAGCTGTGCGAAATTTCGGAAAGTATTCATTCATAACTGATTTCGTTCAGTCTAATAACAGTATTCGTTCATGAAGAAGAAAAAATATGTATAGTATACTCAAACTACACAGTCCAGCAATATCAACAAACAAAATAGCGTGATCAGAGCACATGGTACAATTCGATAGGTTGTTTTAATAACTTTAAATCTGAATGAATACAAATCTCAGTTCATTCGTATATTGGATTTTGTTTAAAATATTTATTTTTAGTTTTTATTGTTATATTTATTCTGGTTATTGTTTTAATTGGTTCCATTCGTTTGTATAAACAAAAAAAAACGAAAACGATAGAACGTAGCCGGATCTGTTTTGACATATGTTCACGTGATCAGTGCATGTATTTGTTATTGTCGATGGACTCCGAAGCTTAAGTTTAATATAGTTTGAATTATTTTGTTGTAATAATTAATTTTTGGGTATCTGGTCTACCAATCAAAAGAGTATCAGTTTTTTTATGTTAAATTATCCTAAATTTAAAAAATGAGATTTTAAAAGCCTTACAATTTGAAAAATGATGTTTTTGAGATCTAAATGAAGTATGAAGTAAGCTTTTTTTGTCAACATGGGCGTAGCCAAGGTGGAATTAAAGACCAAACCATCTCTTTGAGAATTTATCTTGAATCAACTAATATGATTTTATATTCTACAGACTTTATGAGCGGACCACGTTTTTTTTCAAAATTTTCCATTTTCTCTCTCTAAGAATATGTATTTGATCGATCGATTAACAGAGTAACCACCACGCATTATAATGACGATGGTTACAATTTATTTTCTAAGAATTTGACTTTGTCCCGCTAACATTATTCTATGGTGTTGATTTGTGCACCACTTTGCTCACCCCTGAATAAAACTGTTGCTACGCTCTTGTTTACGAATGAAGAATAATTCAAACATTTCTGAACTGTGAAAATTAATTCGAGAAACACAACAATTTCGAATATATTAAATGAGAACAATTTTCTTTCAACGATTTTTAAGACATTTCTTTTACATAAATCATCAACCTGTATATTTTAATTTTTACTCAGAACTAGCGAATATTAGCGCTAAGAGCTATAGAATTATTTTTTTTTAAAAGTACACCTAGTGAACTGAGCAGCTGAGCAGCGATTTTTGTGTGGGTGAGAGTGTGTTGTAAAAATCAGCTATTTGTTTTCTTTTTTTTAAATATGAGCAATAAATTGAATGGAGGAGGGGAGGGAGGGGTTGGGGGTTGGTTATCTTTAAGCTGTTCGCATTATAATATGTACTCCAGAATCTGTATCCACTGGTTCACTTAATTCACCGACTTTTAATGCAAATGCAGCCTCTTCGAATGGTCGTTGCATTGTACCCCGACCAAATGGTCCTAAATCACCGCCACGTCGTGCTGATGAACAATCTGAATAGTTTTGGGATAGTTCGCCGAATGATGCTCGGCCTTGAACTATTTGTTCTCTGTAAGCTATAGAAAAAATTTTACAATTAAACAATGTCAAGTTAAAAGTATTCGTATTGATGTTATTGGGAACTCTTGGAACACTTGAATATGCCATCTGGTGTGGGTTAACTATAAACTAGAGCTAGTAGGTCGATATTTCCTGCCACAAATCCCGTGAGGTACTCTTCGGCCAACGAGATTCTATTTATGATTCATATATTTATACCCGGTATATCTATATAAATAAAAATTAAATACTGTCCGTTGGTAACCGAATCCCTTCAGAACGGCTGGACCGATTTGGCTAATTCTTTTTAAAAAATGTTCGTTATAATCCAAATAAGGTTTTAAGGGAAAAACAAATAGAAAAAGTTGCCCGGAAATTTGGAAAATTTGAAACAATGAAAGTGCTTAACTATTTCTATGTCACTTTTGTATAATTTTTATGTTTTCTTCTTCACGCCAACGTTTATTTTGACAATTTCAGAGGTAACAAAAAATTCTTACAAAAGGGGATATTTGGGCTTCTGAATCAATAAAAAGATCGATAATATATAAATAATATCGAGCTTTTTTATAAACAATTGAAAATGTCACCTCCGGCTTTTATTGATCCATATTTTAGTTCGAATTTATTTTACGATTAAAATTACTTGTTAATTTAAAATTCCAAGATATCCTCCGAAAACCTTCATTATTCGACTTGTCTCAACATTTTTGGACACGCCCAACTTATAATCTTTTTAAGATGTCCAAGTGACACTTTTTGACCAAAACTTGAAACTAGGATGCAACAACTTTTTGTTATTCTACTAGTCGTTTCATTTTAATAATTTCCCGCTTATTTTTTAAAGCTATCTACTGAGAAAGTGAAAATTTTGTAGTAGATGTCAATCAACTTACATTTTAGAAGATCTAAAGCTTCTTCTTTAGAACGTGTAATATTTTCTTCGCGCCATGAAGATGGTCGCCTCGAATTTTTATGTTTAACAAGTAAATGTGAGCATTGTACTTGTTCGGGGCCACAGGATGCAACAGGCTCTGCTGGTTTATCAGGAACATCCCATTGTGATTCTTTTGTATAAACATTTAAATAGTAATGATGTCCTGAAAAAGAGGGATTCGTTAATACGTCATGTGTTGAAAAAAGGATACAAGCATCATAAAATACACACCCGTTGAACGGCTTAAACGTTTTTCCCAACCGGCAGGTAATTGAGCGGCATCTCCATCAGCGGGCGCACTAGACATCACGAAATATTTTATTTACAAAATACTAACTTTACCAGAAAATTAGAAATTATGTCCTCGTTTTTTTTTCTGCCACAAAAAAATTATAAAATAACTGTCCGTGTTCTTTCGTACCAACAAAACTCATATAATAAGCGACGTAACGATAGCTAGTTATCTCTTTTTAACCCATCGCTACAATGTATTAGATAGAATGCAATGGAAGATAGAAATCTGAAAAATTGAAGGAATGTAACTGTTTGATAAATGGAAATTCGGCAAATTTTTCAAATTCGTTTCAATAATTTCAGTTTATACATAATTTCTAGAAAAGAAAATATGTAAATCAAATCTGAAATCCAATTTGTATTTTTAAGTTGGTAACAATTTGACATCGTTATATAGATGTCTGTATTAAACTTAGATTGCTAGCTTCTTGTTGAAGTATGACAAAACATTTAATCATAAAAGCAGTTTAAGTAATGTAATAATACATTAATTTTCAGAACTATGTTCGATCGTTTTGTTTTTGTTCAAAACTCTACACGATTGACCCCCACCCACACTCTCTACCATCAATGAGACTTCTGCAAAATGCGGCTCTTGCTTTGACGATATCATTGGAAACTATAATGAATATGAGAAAAAATCACGACTATATTCGATCAGTTCACTTTTATGTAGCCCCAGCTCTTAGACCACTACTGCTAGTAGTATTAGATTACTAAGAAATGTTTGATCAAGAGAAAATTAACGCTCTTTTAGCGATCTAGTTTCAATACACATCTTTGTGTATTCTTATTATATTGACCATAGACATGTCTATGCGTGTATGTCGATTTAACCTAACCTTAAACAGATAATAGACAGCTGTCAATATCATAGACATTCTAGTTTCAATACACATCTTTGTGTTTTCTTATTATATTGACCATAGACATATCTAAGCGTGCATGTCGATTTAACCTAACCTTAAACAGATAATAGACAGCTGTCAAATCATAGACATTCTTATATGTCTACGCATACACGTGTATTAAGAAATATTGTATTTCGATTCAGATTTAATCATGAGCTTTTTTATTGATAAAGGAGAGAATGAAGAAGAAATTAAAAGCATACCCCTTGAAGAAGGTAAGGTCAAAAATTAAGCAAAAAAATTTTGATAATGATGAATTTTTGTTTTACTAGAATTACCAAACGAAATTGCAGACATTCTGAATAGCGTCAGAAATACTGTAACTGTTCCAAAACCATTTAATAAACAAACTAAATCGAACACTTTAGATGAATTTGCGAATAATTTATCAACAATCTTAAACAATAAACGTGAAAAAACATTAATTCGTTACGATTCATCAATCATTTTAAGCAACACCAAACAAGATGCAGCTGTTTCGACAGCATTAAAAAAATCAGTAGTTTTAAATGATCCAAAATTTGATGTACTTAAATTAGTACCGAATTATGATATCAGTGATAAAAAATTAAAGAAAATTAAACAGGTTTGTATTTTTGCAATACAAAAGTGTTGGAAAATTTGTTAACGGCTTTTTTCTGTTTTATAATAGATTGAACGTTCAAAAACCAAAGGACGAAATTGGTTCGATTTGCCAGCCACCGAAGTAACGGATGAAGTGAAACGTGATTTAGAAGTGTTACAAATGAGATCTGTTTTAGATCCAAAACATTTTTATAAGAAGAATGATTTGAAAGTTTTACCTAAATATTTCCAGGTATGTTAAATTTTAGTACATGTGATTTTAAAGGTCTGGGTTTCTAAATCGTAATCAAGTTTAGTGAATTCGGTTTTAATTATTTAAAGTTTTCAAAATTGGAAGTGCCATCTTTAAGATGCTTTTTTTGAATAAGTTTATACAAGTATGATAATTGTCATATCATTTTGGTGTAACTGATATCAAAAAACCGATTCTTCGTAAATATCTCTACCGATATCTTGTAAACGGCTCACCAAATCGGGAACAAAAATAATTTTTCAGTTTTATGCTATTTTTGTTTAGTTTTAAAGGTAAATTTGGCCCAAAAAAATACTAAAATCTAGTTGATTTGACGATTTGATGGATAGTTTACGAGATATGTCGTTTTATTACGGTTTTATGCTACTTTGTATATGATTTCAGGCGATACCTTCCAGACCAATCACCGAATAGTCAAATATGCACGATTTTCGTATTTTTGGGGTCCTAATAACTATATATAGTGAATTGCATCCAAATCGCGAACAAAAATTATTTTTCAATTTTTTCGAATTTTTTTAAGGTATACCCCTTAGAAAAAAATCGAAAAAATAACAACAAATTTTTAGTCATCAAATTGAATGAAAGTTAGTTTATATGATAAATTGAACCCGAAAAACACAAAAATCCAGTTGGTTTGACGATTTGACAGATTGTTTTCGAGATATGATCTCTTTATACGGTTTTATGCTCCTTTTTATAGGATTTCAAGCAACATCTCTCAAATGGTTCATTAAATCTTTAAATGAATACGATTTTCGTATTTTTTGGATCAAATTATCTATATACAGTGAGCTTCATCCAAATCGCGAACAAAAATTATTTTTCAATTTTTTTTAAGGTACACCCTTTAAAAAAAATCGAAATTTTTAGTAATCGATTTTAATGAAAAATTCAGTTAGTTTCACGATTTGATGGATAATTATCGAGATATGTATTTGTAATAACGGTTTTACGCCATCTTTTATACTATTTCAAACGATATCTCGTAAACTGCTGTAACCGAAACAGTAACCGAAAGATTCGCAGTTAAAGATGATGTGGCTGGATGTTTCTTCTTCCTCACCGCACAGTCCATATAGATCCATTGTGTGCAGATACTTTCGTAGATCATTATGTCCGGTGATGAATCCGGTAACCTTTCGAAGTTGTATCCTATTCAGGTCGGGTACATCGAAGGATAGCTTTTGGATGCATTCCCTGAAACAATATTTTCCCAGTGATCGCGGTGTTTAAAATCTATCCACTCGTTGATCACTTGTTTATATGCTGTTTTTGGAATTCCTAAAATAAGTTCAGAGTCTATTAAAGGTAATCCGACTCCCTTCTTACTAAGGTATCTGCTTATTCCTTTCCTTCGAAATCACTGTGACCTGGTATCCAGATCAAACGTTGTTTCGTTTTACCAGCTCCAGTAGTTTCTCTAGACAATCTCTGAGGTGATTTCAGTGGCAGGCCGGGCTTGTATAGCAGCTTGACTGCCCGAGAGAATGCATACGGTTTGGTTACCAGACCAAGTAGCCGAGCGGTCTAAGGCGTTATGTCTGCGCAGTATACATACTTGGAAACTGGGAGGTTATGGGTTCGAATCCCGGCGTCGGCAGTTTGTCAGTTATTAAGAAAAACAAAACTATCTACTAACCGGCTATATTCCTAGTCTACTCACAAATTCCTTCCAATCCACTCACATCCTTAGGCATCACAATGGACCTTATGGTCGAAGTGTAGCCCGTCCAAGGCAGCCTCTACGATCTATCTATCTACGGTTTGGTTTATGTTGCCTCTACGCAGGTTCTCCCGGACGCAAGCCAGATATGCCAATTTTAAAAACTTTCGATAAATTTCTCCGGCAGATCTGTGCCTAAACATCAAAAATGACTGAACTATAAATGCATTTTTATTATTTTCAGATTGGTAAAGTTATGGATTCTCCATTAGACTATTACAATAATCGTTGCACGAAAAAAGAACGCAAACGTACATTGGTTGACGAATTATTAGCCGATGCTGAATTTAATAAATATAATAAAAGGAAATATGTGGAAATTATTGAGGAACGACGTAAAACAAGTTATAAAGGTCATCAACGTGCAAAGAAATTAAAAAGAAAAAATAAATAAACAATAATGTTTTTTTTTTTAATAATTAAATTTATTCTTAAAAAAATATATAAAAAAATTTACAAAAGACTTGTGACTTGTTTTTCTTCTCTCCTTTTAAAAGAAACCCCCGGTTATTTCAATTGTAGCTCCATTTACATATGAACTTTTATCAGATGCTAAAAATACTATCACTTCGGCAATTTCTGGAAGAAGAAAAAATAGTTTAGGTAGTTATTAAATCTTGATAAAACCAAAATGAATTGTTAGGTTAGGTTGCAGTGGCTGTCTATGTGGGACACACTTATAGCGTTTTCTTTTGACTGTCCTCGTGTGCACTGAGAGCACTCTAAGTATAAAATGTATGTTCGATTGACTATTATAGATTGCTCGCACTGAGTTTTTCGATTGACGATAGAGAGCACTCCTAGTGCGCTTCGTGTTGATCTGACTAGTTAGGTCCGAGCAAAAGTGTAGTGCAATATGGCGTCGAAAAACCTACAAATGTTGACATTGTTGGAACTATTATCATCGTCAGAATGTTCTGATGATGAAGACGCTTTAATTATAATTACAATTACCTGATGCACCCTGTGTATATTATTACCTGCTTCGTTAATAATAGTACAAAAAGTCATCAGTGCCATCAGATTCAATTTTATTTCCATTTTTACTAAATAATATTTGTTTTACGCTCACGGACGGACATATTTAGAAATCAAAGAATATATATGTATAGTGCTGCCTCTACAGTCTGATCAGTAATCCAAAACAACAGCTCAAATGTACTTAAGTATTTGACACTGAAAGTAAACCTAATAATAAATGATCATAAACACGTTCGATTGAATAAAAATGGCCGCGCAATCCTCGAGCATGACGTTATCACTGAGTAGCGAGCATGCTTTCCCGTGCTTTAAAAGAAAATGCTATTAGTCCATGAGGTTCATCCGTATAAATTGCTAAGCGTTACGCCTCTGGTGGTCATTGATGTAACTAATAAAAAAGCCAAAACAATTTTATAATTTAATAATGTCTCGATTTTGTTCAGTGCCTTTGTGTTCATCCAATAAAAGAAGAAACAAAGAAATTTCGTTTCATTATGTTCCAAAGCTGGACGAAGAAAACATATTAAATGAAAATAAGTTGGGGTATAAATGTTTAAAAGATAGACACAAAGCGTAGAAATTGGAATTGAAAATTGATAAACCCATTTACTAAATTATTAATATTTACTAACTAACCTAAAATATCGAATTTGTGTACAGTTTGCAATTGAATACTTTTGGCCACAAAACTAAATATTAAAATTATTGAAAGTATCAAAAATTTACTAAAATCGATACAAAATAATAAAATATTTAAAAAAAACACAAAGGTACGTCATGTTATATTTATAAACATTGTCTCTAGATTTAGTTTGTTTATTGATCACGCGGCGCTACCATCTTTAATATTTTCGCGTATTGTGATACCTGAAAAAAGGGACCGTCCATCTCACACGGAGCCACTACTCCTTGAACAATTCGGAAATGCCCAAGGACAACAAAAGAGATTTTTGACATCGATCGATTTTAGTAAAAATGAATTCTCTTACCTGACGGTTTTCCCATTCGTCGCAAGGGAACTTGTCGTAAAATACCCTCGATCACTTTATCTGGAACAGTTTCAACCATTGGAGTTCGTATAAAACCGGGTAAGAGTACATTGCATCGAATATTAAATTTTCCCCATTCTTTAGCGGCAGTTTTCGTTAAAGCTTCGACACCAACTTTACTCGCATTGTAATTACTTTGTCCAATATTGGCAATTTTTCCAGCAATACTTGCAATATTTATAAATGATCCGCCTGGAGATGGTTCCATATTAGCGAGAGCATTACCAAATGTTTGCATTATATTAAAAGTTCCCTAAAAAAAAACACCGGAAAATACGGTTAGTTCATAGATGTTTATTCTTTAAATTAGATGCGCCCAGGGATGGATAATATTTGAAATGGTTCCATTTTGTATTTTGAAAAATCACTCCCATTTTATTTTTAAAATAAAACTAATAATAAATAAAGCAATAAGAGATAACGATTACAATTTTTTGGTTATTCATATTGTCACTCGCTTACAACGGACATTGCCATTAAGCTTGTATTGTGGATGTAATGCGCATTCAAATAGTTGATATTTTATCATGCGCAGTTGCATCCTAGTCTTTTCTCATGTTTGATTTTGTAATATTGAAATTCAAGTGGGAATCAAAATGGGCGGATAAGTCTATGAATAGGAAATGGAAAGCTACAGCAGGCTGCAGACAAGCCAAGCAAATAGCTAAGTAGAGCGCCGTGAGGTGAGCCTGGCTTATTGGCAAGTATCGGAAAGAGATACACCTTCTTGCCATCTCTTTTGAGGTTGGAGAACAGTACGATCTACCCGAACTGTAATAGGGGTATCATCCGCCCTTCCCAACTTCTGGCAAAATATGCTTTTAGAACCAGAATAAGGCATTTAGCCTGCGGCTCAACCCAAATGGGGGAAAATGAGATAAAACAACTAAAGTGGAGCTCTCACCTGTCGTTCGCAAAGAGAACGGGTAGGTTCGATAACGAACTCAGGGCTAGAGGAAACGAACCAAGTGTTGTAGAGGACAGAAGAGGTTGAGGGGATGGGTTTCTTAGGGGTCGGTAAAAAAGGCCTAGACAGGCCTACTTGCCAGGTTTCAGTCTCCCTCTCGCTGCAACTAATCCACTAGAATTTTAAAATGATTTTAGATAATTTCACTAATTCACAGCGAGATAACGAGTACAATTATTTGGTTGTTCACGCGCTTTCGACGGACTTTGCATTAAGTTTGTATTATGGATGTAGTGCGCAATCTAATAGTTTATATTTTATCATGGGTATCTGCATTCAGTAACACAAAATTTCTAGATTTCCAGAAAACCATTTTACATTTTGTAAATCATTTTAAATGTATTTTAGAGAGCATCTAACTATTCCCATTTCAAATATGTTCAAAAAAGGCATTTTACCCATCCCAGTGGTCACGCGCTATCCACTTACATTTAAATTCGTATTAATGACAGCATTAAAATCTTCTTCAGACATTTTCAATAGGAAATTGTCTCGGGTAATTCCAGCTGAATTTACAACGACTGTCGGGGGCATACTAAATTTTTTTTGAATTTTCTTTAACGCAACACCGACATTTTGTAAACTCGTCACATCAACTTGTAGCGGCAAGTGTTCATCGATGTCATTTAATAAGGCCACAGTGTTTTGTGCACGATTTAAATCGATATCGGCAGCAATCACTTTTGCACCTTCTTTGGAGAATAGTTGACATGCTGCTCGACCAATTCCTGAACCAGCTCCTATTAACATAAATAATTATTTTAATATTCATGTTTGGTGAAATTTTGATTTTACAAAAATGTTTCCAGATTTTTTAGGGTATTTCATCTTTCGCTTACCAAAAAAATTCGCGACCAAGCAGAAATATTGCCTTTATTTTTATGATCTAAAAATTTATACCTATGGGAACATCTTTAACTGTAACAGATTCGTTGCACTCGAAATAAATCGCCTAAAGTGCGCCTTTAAGCTAGACCATGAAGAATAGATATATTAGGAGATTGAACGACATAGGCAAATCGTCTGTTTTTGTGTCCTCAAAAACGTGTTAGAGATCATAGTTATTATTTTCGCCACTAGTGGCAGTGCGAATCTGCCCGTACGGAATTATTATTATTATTACATATTAAAATCAACGGTTATCACATCTTACAAATAAAAATTGTAAGTATAAAAATTGTTTAATTTTATAAATGTGAAAAAATGGGACGATGTTGTACAGGGAAAGCATAGATATACTGCTATATATCTATGAGTGAAAGGTTGTTTAAGGTTAGGAATGCGTGTCTGCATTTACGAAAGGAATATGGTCTGTAATTACCGGTTTTGTTATCTTCTTTCTTTATCTAATATATGTCAGTTATTGTAAACTCATATTGTATATTATTATTATTAATTGCAAAATTATCACTATGATTCTTCATCTTTTAATTTATTGCAATTATTAAGAATTCTCTATTACTAATATTTATTTAATTATTACTTGATAATCGAAAACAATTTTTTATTATCTATAAAACTAAGACTTCTTATTAACTGAATGAAAATGATTTCTTGGCGCCTACATTTAAACATTTAAATTCCGTACGGCACTGAGACCAGTGACCCCTACTGATAAAAGATAGTTACACCAATTCTTGACCGTTTTTTTAACATTACGTTCGCTCTCCTAATATATCTATTCTTCATGAGCTAGACCATAGAAGTAGTATGACATAACCTAAATTAAAGTCACACATCCCTCTGGAAATGTGCAGGGAACCAAGTTTAGAGCCCTGCAGACATATCCATTAACACTTCCAATGCTGACGTCGTATATATTGGGAACTGTATTACTAGGATATGCTCTATGGTGGGTAAATTATAAACTAGAGCTAGCAGTTTTATGTTTTCTGCCTCAACCCCCGCGACATACCCTTCCGACTACACGTTTCGTGGACACACTCTAGCGAACAACTTAGTAACTACTGCTAGTAGATTGAAATATTAAGCTCCGCCCCCTATCCCAAATATCTCAATACAACATTAGTAAATAAACTGGTTCTGGAACTGTTTTGACCTGGCGTTGAAATTGGTAAGAACAAAATCCCGTCAGCGAAAGTTTTCTGCTTGGTCGCTTATCTCTAAAACTAACTTAAGTAAGCCCGGGAGAATTAGAGAGGATCTTTGCATTCTGGATTTTTTCCACATAGGAAAAATATCGGCGAAGAAATTATGGGCCTATTTAGTGGCGAATTTACGGGATGGGTAAGGAAGGTCGGTAGCTACCTAAATTTTGACAGTTCTTTGATTTTACTGGGCACGTGATTAATCACGTGGCCCATTTCGATGCCCGACTCTAGCATGCAAATATACCTCAAAAGGAGGGGCCGCCAATTATACAGCTGCAAAAGGCGGCAAATTGTCTTAATCCGCTCTGGGTATGATGTATGGAAGTTGATATCGCAGGACCTCATTCGTTGTATTGAGTTCGTCTTTAGCGAAACTTTTTTGCAATCCAGCGATCGGATCCCACTCAAAGAGGACATAGAGAGCCGACCGACTTAGGTACTACAGACATGGGACAATAAATTCCAACTAATTATTACTATTATTATGTCTCTTACCTAAATGATACTAAATTTTTCACAAAAATACGAAATACCTTAAAAAGCCTACAATATTTGCACTAATAAAAAAACAAGAAAGTATTTCCAACAAGAAAGTATTTACAAACAAAACATTAACTGGAAACATTTTTATTGTTAGTAACACTAAAACATATAGTAAAACACTATTGCAATTACCAGTGACCAAAACAAGTTTTCCTAAGAAAGCCGTCATTGTGTTAAGACAACAATAACCGCAAATGAAAAAAACAACAACAACTCGAACTTATTTAACAAATTTTTTATAATTGTATGCAAATCATTTAGAATCAATTAAACTTTGCACTCTTAATAAAACATTATTAATTTTATCACTCACATAGGTCGTGTTTACGAACAAATTTAAATATGAACAAAATAAACAATAGAACAACAAAAACTCAATACACACAGTTTAACTCGCTCCTATCTTCCAAGGATGAATTAAGCTGCTGATAAAGTTATTTAATTCCAACGTTTATTTTTAGAACTGGCTATATGTTTACATGATTATTACAAGTCGAGTGCATAACAAAAAAATAATCTATTTCTCCAAAACAAAACGTGGCAAATAATTATATATTTTGCACAATTTATTTCCTGATTAGCATTAGAGATATAAAAAAATTGTATTTGTAAATTCGTAGTAAATAAAAAGAGAAATGCCTACCAATAAATAACAATTTTTATATTAAACTATCCTTATTGTGTAGATGCAAACAAACAAAAAGTCTCTGTTTGACTTTGAAGTCTTATAGGTGGGTAATAAATGATAGATCTAATTACACTATATTTGACATTATTTTATTAGAAGGCGATAGATATACATATTATGTGTGTTTTGTATATGTTATCTTTGTTTACGACAGATGCATGTCAAAGTATATTGTAAATTCAATCCACAAGTGTTTGTGACATGAATATCTTAGGTTGGTAATTTTATTTTTGCTATAAACCGGTATTTGTGAATTCTAATTGCGCATAAATTATTTTCGAATTTTCTATAGAAAATTTTTAGAAATTTCAAGTCTGAATAAAGTATTCAGGTGTAATTTTTATTCGTACTATACGATAAAAAAAACATTAAATGCGATATTTTGAATGCTTTGATAAAACTTCATAATGTCTCTAACAGATGGCGAGATTATGTCTATTAAATTTATTAAATAAAACAACCAATACTGTTCAATTGTTTCTTTCTATTTTTCTTTACAAATGAATTTCTTGAAATAAGATTAGTTGAATTTTACTTCTTGACATCAACAATTAGTGTATTTCCCTCAGGACACATTTACTAATTTGTCCGCAGTGTAACAAAACTGAAGGATTTTCCTCCTACTTAGAGGATTTGCTAATATGAAATACAGCACGTATCGAGTATAAATAAACATTTTGTATTCTGATTCGTTATATTCAACTTAAATACAAAAATATGGCAATCACAAAAATAAATATCTTAGATTTTCTACTAGGCTTTATTAATTCATTAAATTGGGGGGAAAATCGTCCAACCTAGTTACCTAGCAGCACTTATTTATCAAAATGGCGTCACAATCTATGTTGCTTAGTATCTGTCAAGTGTCCTGGCAAGTAACTAAGTTAGACATACTTAGTAATTTACTTAGTTTATTTAGGTCAGGATTGAGTTATTCTAAACACGACCATTTTATAGGCTCGTAGATAGGAATGGTTTCCATTACCACTGTTCCACCATATATCACTTGATCATAACATTAGGATGGTCAACATACTTCGTGAAGATTGTAGTTAAACATTTCTAATTTCTTTCTTCCATCTGGACCACGTCAACAGAGAGTCAAAGATGAAAATTAACGATTATGTTTCAATGCATTCCTTTGTGGTATTATCTATACTTTGTTTTCTTATATTGACAGCTGTCGTATCTGTTTAATGTTAAGTTAAATCGACATAAACGTCGATCAAATTGCCAGTTAGAAAAAAACTGAACTATTGCTCATAAACTTACAAAATAGGTAACGAAGGGATTAAAATTAGAGTGTTGAGTATTATGGAAAGGAATTTAGGAAAATGGATCAAAATAATTAAAACAAACAATTAATCATTTTCTTACAAAATTCTTTCAATTTATTTTTCCATAAAATTATTTACACAAAATAAAATTAGAAAAAAAATAAGTCGCTTAAATAAAAAAAAAAGAAAATTTAATGACAAGAATAAAAAATGTGCAAGAAGTAATTGGTTGAGTATTCGGAATCAAAGAGAATCGAATAGGGAAAAGTACACTAATCAAAATGTGTCCTCTAGTGGTACCTTTTTACATTATGCGTAGCTTTGTCTCTATACTATTCTCTTTGGTTTTCTTACAATAAATAATACTTAAAAATTAAATGTTGTGCATAAATTAATAATTCTTCGATAATAAATATTAATTAATAGACTTTGTTGTGTTTGTTTCTCTTAAATAACCATTATCTACGATATTAACCTAAATAATATTTACATAAATTTTTGTGTTTTTTTGAAGTGTTGATGATTATTCGTAAACATTTCGATACCACTAGCTAGCTAGCTGATGGTAATGTTTATCAGGTCGAATATCTATATTTATTTGATCATTATAATTTTTTTTCTTATCTATAATAATTACAGTAACTGTTTATTTTTATTTTCTGTTTTTACATACAAAATGACTTTGATTATTTTTTAAATATTAATTTTAATTCTAAATATTTTAATTACACACATTTAAATGAAAATGTAATAATTTTATCAAAATTAATTAGAAGGTTAAATAAAACTAAAGTGTTAATTAATATTTGGAATGTGGCAATGAAATTAACATGTAATTTATTTGTCCTTATAAACAAATATTCATAAAAAAATTGTAGTACTATTTTGTGTTCTTAGATTTACAGTAGAGACTGGTATAATTCATTGTCAAGCATGTGAGAAGAACTCTCTGTCCTTCCGACTTATGACAAGCAGTAGTTTAGTCTCAAAGATTATTTCAAGAAACTAGGCCTGGCAAACATGGGTTATTGAAAGTTCTTTGAAGACATGGAAGAAACTCTGGAAGACTTCTTCTAGACATGAAACATTAGGCTCTTACACTTTGTTTCGTGTAATTCTCTTTAAAGTGTTTGGAACCTTAGATAAAACTAGAACAAAGATAGTTTCTTGATCCGGCTCGAAGGACCAAAATAAAAGTACATTGACCGAGCATCTCTAAATCCGATCTAGTTTATTTCTTTTCAAAACGAAACTGACTTGGATGGGATGTTCTAAGCTGAGACTGTATAGCAGACTTTAGACGGGTTATTAAAATAGGCCTCTTAGGCTAAAGTACGCTATATTGTCTTCCACTCACTTGCATTACGAGAATCTTCTAATGAGATGCAGTTTTTAATAAAATATAACAAACACAAGCGACTATTTCTCAAAGCGAGAGTTTTGTCATTTACGGCAGTTTAGCTTGGATATGAACCAAATACATTTTTTCTTTTTAATTTTACACAATTTACATTTTTATATATTTTGATTTAAATTTATGGCATCAAGTTTTTTTTACGCTATCGAACATAATAAGCTCGTATCTTCGATTAAATGAAATATTCAGAAATGTACATATTATATACTGTTGAATCTATAATTTAATGACTGAAATTATTCTTAAAAAAAAGTAAACTTCAGATGAAGAGCAGCTTTTTTTAAAGATATTCATTTTTCAAAAGTTAATGTTTCACAAACTTCCCGAAAAAAAAAATTCAGTCGATTTTAGTGAAACATTTCCCTTTAAACAAACTTATACATATTAGGCTCAAATGCGTTGTCTAACGTCAACGGTAATCAACAACCGGTCTACGGTCGAGTTTAGAGTATTTGGAATCCTTTATCAGATCTGGCTGTAGATTTTTTTGTTCGAAAACTCGCACAAATCATTGTTTGATCCGGCTCGAAGGACCAAAACGATTTCTTAAATACAGTTGAGTCTGATTTAGTGCATTTGAAATACTATAGATTATCTGATTGTAAGTTATATAAAAAAATCCTCGTACGATCTGGTTCGAAGAACTAAAAACGAACACTTATCGTTACTGTTGCAAACAACTTACATAAGACAAACGCCATATTTGATTCTTACATATAATCGTAATACCTAACAATAATTAAGAAATATATTAATTAATATAATATATATTACAATTTTATTATAATTATATATAAACAGTTATGTTACATACAGATATTTTCAAAATAAAATAATTCGGACAAAAAAAAAAATTGAATACATTTGTATGTAAAAAATTATTTTTAAATTTATTTAAATATATATTAAATAAATAATATTTTATTTTAAATACTAATGGTTTTCTGAAAAAAATAATTATTTTTTATGTTATATTTATTTAATTTTAATTTATTTTTTTTTTTTGTAAAATTTTTTACGGTATTTTAAGAAAATTTGTTTATTCATTTCAAATTACAAAACTAGAGTATATCTTTGGCTTTTTAATAAACTGGCATTTTTTCGTTTTTTGTTCTTTTAACTTTAAGTTTAAATAAAATAGCAAACTTAATTAAATATTAAATTAATTAATAATAAATGGGGAAGGGGGGTTTCTCTAAGAGTACTAATAAATAGTTCATTAATTAAGTAAAATTTACATAAATTGGTTTGTCGATATGATTGTGGATGGATAATACGATAAGTTTTATTCAGTTTTTATTCGAAAAATTTTGATTAAAATTCGTTCTTTGGTAACCAGAATATATTTCAAAGGACGACACTTCAACACCTGTGTCGATCTAAGTCGACCTGTGTCGAGTGTTTTCTTTTCTTAAGATACTAATTTGTAAAGGTATGTGTGATGAAACGGTTCGAAGGACCAAATTTTGGATACAAGTTTTTAAAATAGCTCATACATTAGGGATCTTTTTATACGGCACGGTGTATAAAATGATAATTTTAATCAAAATTTATAGTAAAAAAACTAAATATATTGTAAAAAAAATAAAATAAATAAAAACTAGATATGTCATTATTTGATAAAAGTTTTACAAATATGTTTTTGTTGTTGTAGGTATTTGGTAACTTTGTCAAATCCACAAAGTTTTCTATCAAAGAGAATAAGATAGTTCCCAATACTTTATATTTGTTACTCAGTAAAACTATTTCTTAATCAAATACTAGATGTCACTTAAATCACTGTACTCTCTATCTTATTCTCTTTGATTTGTTATAGTTAAATATATCTTGAACACACATTTTTTTTTAAAAGTTAGAAGTTTTCTATGTTTTTAAGAAGTTCACGTCAAGTTTGTTTTTAGGTTAGTTAAAATTCAATTCCTTCTTTTTTAAAAGTTTTTATGCACAACAATTATTGAGTATCCAATGGCGATATACTTGACGTCACTTGACAAGTTGGATGCCTTTTAACTTTCATTTCACTCGTAGAAACTGCAATCCATTCGTTACGTGAACTGTCAAACCATGTTAACCCTAAATTGTATTTGCCATTTAAGTTGGCATGTTGGCAATGTGAAAACCACCAACCGCCTTCATAATTACTTGCGCAATGTGTATTCGAGATATCTCGATCGTTGTCGATCGTTGAGAATTCCATATGATTTTGATAATCGAGAGCATCGCTACTATTTCCATGATATCCGCTCACATGCAGACGATATCCATTCGCGTAATTCTCAACTACGAAATTCTCGTATTCGGCATAATAGCTTTTACCATAGATATCAATCATTTTAATATATAACTGTGTACAATTATCATGAGTTAATCGATTAAGCACACGATTTCCTATCCAAAACTCTCCGGATGCAGAACCAAATCCACGTGAATATTCATCCCAATTACGATTAAAATCAACTGAACCATCATGTCGCCGTTGAACAGTGGTCCAACCGTTGTTACATGACACCATTACCGGTTCACCAGGACCCGGGGAGATTAAATATAATCCAGGTGGTCCCTGGACTGAAGTACAATCGTGTGGTAATTTATTAATAATTGAATGGTATTCATTTTCGACTTCTTCCAGTTCTTCGACAATGTTGTTGGTGGACGATGTATTTAAATTTTGAATACCTTCGGGTAATTTTGATGATTCCACCTGGAATAAACGAAAAATTGTGGTTAGATTTTTTATTTTAATAGAATTTATTTTATGTTTTAAATGTAATTTTCTAAAGGACTGTTAAAGCTGTGATTTGCTCAAATATGTTTTTACAAGGTGATATAAGAGATAAATTTGGATTACATGTTTAAATTCGTATATGCATTTTACGATGTCAATATTGGGAAAATTCATTTTAAGGTATTTATTACGTTTTTGTTGTATCAATCTATTGGTTAATATTTGTACTTTGTTTAGTTGGTTTAAAACTAATAGTTTGTATTATGACTAACAGATGGCATATGTTGTTTAATGGTTTATATATTATGCCGGCAGTACACACTCGGCGAATGTCTCGGCGAGATATTTGTAGGCGAGGAGCCGCGAGTGGTATACAATCTCACCGAGTGTGCGACCGGCAATACAGTTCTCGTCAGTTAGCCAACGCGACTTGCCCAGAAGTGACGTTGATATACCTGAAAAGTTACATTTTTAAATCAAAAACTACGGAGGCGAATGTCTCAGCGAGATATTTGTAAGGCGAGGAGCAGCGAGTGATGTTTTAAATTAAAAACTACGGAGTATTAATTTTTTGATTAAACTATTAAAAATAATTATTCTTCAAATGAGTAACGACACTAAAAGAATAAAAAAAAACCATAAAGATGAAAATATTGTAAGCTGAATAGAACTTAGACGAGAGTGTCCAAAGGGTGCTGTCTTCGCCACTAGCTTCCTTTGATTCGTGTCTTCCTTTTAATGGAGCGTTGATGAGGAGAGGCGAGTCGACATAAGGTAGACCGAGCATTGTGAGTACACTCTCGTGCATATTAAGTCTCGCCTTGCCTCGCCAAGTGTGTACTGCCGGCATAAAACAAAACTTTACTTTTTCAAACACACTGTATATAAAATATCCTACACGTGTCATAGGATAAGTTTAAGAGATTTTATGTCATAATTTAAAAATGGAAACGATCTATCTATAATTTACTTTACATAAATAACATAATAACATAAAAAATTATGTTTTCCATTTTTTATAACATATCCTCCGTTGTTATACAGCTATACAGCTATATCCAATACTTAATATATATTTGATTAGTGCACGCATACAGTGTGTGTCATTGAAATTTCGACGGTAGGTACATCAAATAAATTAAGCCATTAAAATATTTTATATATATTAATGATCACAAATATTTATCTCCTAAAAAAATTATTGCCATTTTTAATATTCCGGTCAACGTACTTGTATTTACTAATTAATTTTTTTACGATAGTGTATATATAACGTACGTACACTCCCGTTTAATAAAATTGAACAGATCTGAATCGAATCAGTCTCTCACAATTTTGATTATGCTTGTACTAAATGTTGTTTACTATACTTCCATTTCTTTTTTCACACTTAAAATATATACTACTTATCTTTGTTTATAAATGAATTATTATACAGAGAGTCACAAAAGTGAGAAGTTTTATGAAATGTAAGAAAATTAACATTTCAGGTCTGTTCAATTTTATTGAACGGGAGTGTACAGGTGTTCGCGCTGTGGCACTCTGAAGCACTCTGTACACGCAAATAAATAAATGTACAACACTCATAAAAAATAAATATAAAAATCGTATAAATTTCCAAGTAATAAAAACCCATTAAAAATGATATCCTTAAACATAAAAATGGTATAATAAAAATTCGTAAAAAAAAAAACGGTAGTATAGCTACTCGTCGGTAGAGCAGAGGTGGGCAAGAGTTGACTCCGCCAAGCTCTGAGTGAGAGGTAGGGAAAAGAGATAGAGTTAATACAGGGTAACCTACCAATTATTAATATTTTCTTTTTTTATTATAACATTTTCTGAAAAAAATATAATAATACCAAATCTTTTTTATGGTCACTATTATACAAAGTAAATAATACATACAATCATTCAATACATACTCTGGAACTTTGAGCTGGTAATTTGGGTCATAAAATGTACCTTTTTAGTATATATCATATTTGTGTATGAATAAAATAAAAATATATAAAAAATATATATAAATCTTTTGAACCTTTAAGTTTACCGCTGGACCATTGTAATAAAAGAGGGAAATTTTTGCAAAGGATAATTTAAATAGAATTATAGTTTTGGAAATTCCAAATAATTTGTCTAAATATTTTACTATTCATATCCGAGAACTAATAAAGAATTATTTACCTGATTTAATTATTTTTTCTTCGTATGGAGTATGCTCAGTATAGTGTCATGGGAATTTGATGAATTAAGTTAAATTTGACATAAAGTGGGAATTTGAGTTCTTCGAGTTAGTCTACTTTGAAATGAAAAAGTGAAAAGTACTATTTGTAGTAGTGGAAATTATTTTTCGCATAATTTGTTTTTCAAAAAAAATAAAATATTGACTATACTATAGACTATACTATATAATTATTGGGCAATAATCGGTAGGACAGCCTGTATTGAAACATCGTTCCGTCTTGCTTCAAAACATACCTTCTTTACTTACTCTCACCCAGCTTATGGAGAGCCCGTAAGGCTCAGACGAGCTGTCTGCGCCCACCTCGTCGGTAGAGTATATATAGTGAGCGATATTATGTTAGAGGTAAACGGTTTTGTTATGAATTATAATAACACCGTTTTTTACCGTAAAATGTAGTATAGTATAATCACTGATCTCTAAACGAAACTTAGATAAATCTAATATCTGCTGTATCGGTTTTCGTCGAGTCTAGATAGCAGAAGGTCTCACCTAAAAATTCAATTACCTTTCATACAGTCCTCGATTGTACTAATTGCTACTTTGGCAAGATGAACCATCTTGAAATAGAGTGATCGTGGGGCGAGACAAATCAAAGTAGCACAAGATGAGCCGAGAACTACTAATAGACACTCACTTTCGAGGCTTTATGATGATGACAGTCTCTAGAGATGAGTGAATTTGCCGGAAACGCAATTTCCATGCAAGGAAGTATAGGATCTGGAACAGATTTGGTTGTTTCTTTGTGCATATTCAAGAGGTTATCAGGCATCTTATCCTTTAATGATTAGAGCGTCAGAGATCGCTAAGAAATGCTTTGCACTTATCGCAATCTCTCCCTAGAATTTACAGCTGATTTGGATTTCTTAGCTTAATTTTCCAACACAGTCTTTATGCTTGCTATCCGCTAAAGGAGGAAATCTGTGGGTGAAGCATAGTATCTATTAATCATGTTAACGTTCATCTTAGATAGCAGAATGAATGATAATCGAAGAGAATTTGGTGCACTGCGACCTGTAAGATCTATTGTGCTGCCGCATTTGGTGTCTAACGAGGAATGGTTTCGTCTTCGAACACCTCATCCAGCCCTGTTTCTTTTACGAAGTACAGGATTGGGTCGAGGGATGGAAGCTCCCCTGAAAGTATGAGGGCGTCACAGTCTCTTAGAAGGTGTTCCGGAGTTTTCTCCATTTCTCCACAAAACCTACAGTTGCCCTTATTTCCCAAGCTTTTCTCCGGTAGTTTGATTGAAGTTCTTAAGAAAGTTTATGGACTATTGGAGTTCCTCAAGTATCTTCCAGATCGAAAGTATTTTGGACTGCTTCGATTTTCTCCAGGTACTATTCTGAGAAATATGTAACTCTGCTTTTTAATTTCCTTTTACTATCATATTCACATTGTGGGCTTTCTCAAATCATGATTTGAGTAGAATTAGAAAAGATCCACCTTTTAATGTCTAGGGTTGAACTGAGTGCATCTTTTTACTGAGAAGCTTACGATACAGGGTAGGTTTTTGGGTAGGTTTGATTGAAATCAACTTTCAATCTAGGATCTTTACATCGAAAATGTTTGGTAAATATTTGAGCAGGCATTGTTAATAAGAGTGTTGCAGTGGGAAAAGAGAATTTTGAGATGAGAAACACCTCGTGATTGTCAATAAGAATAGATGAGACTTTTCATTGAGATTATTCTCGATAATTGTCCAGAAACAAGATGAGATTGTTTCTCGACGAAAGCACGAACAGTTTCTTTTTTTCGTCTTACATACAGAGGTCCTTATTGTATTGCCTTGTTAACAATCTATGCTAGTTAACAATCTATGCTAGACAATGCTAGTTAACAATCTATGTTTAATATAGAACATTAATGTAGATGTAGATGTTGGTAGTAAACCCTCCAGAGCTACACCTAACGTTACTTCGGAGCAAACAAACCACGGTTGTTAAATATAAAAGTATAAATTACAAAAAAAAAAAAATTGTATAACCCATATCATGATGGGATCGCATCTATTCGTGTTCGCTACTACTCTCGAAATGGAAAAAGGTATTAAATGTACAGAACACGATCATTTTGCAATTAAGACTCAACTTCAAATAAAAAAATAAAAATATTATTTGTATATTGAAATTTTTTTTATAAATATATATAATATTAATTTATATATATATATATATATATATATATATATATATATATATATATATATATATATATATATATATATATATATATAGATTAAATTGCAATTAAAAAAAACATTTGCCCAATTTTTTTGGATCCCTGGGCACAGTTTTTCTAAGCTTACTGACATGCGAAATCTAAATATTAAGCTTCATACGGTTACTTGCAATTTGTTCTATAATTTGTGTATTTTTCTTATCTTGTATTAAATATAGATATTATACTTTTTATATTTGACTCTACAGCTGATTTAATATTTGTTTATTTGTGTATACTTAAGCGTCAACATAACGATGTTTGTCCAAATTACTTTCGGTTACGTATGACAATCTGTAGAAGACTTTAGTGTATACTCCGACAAATTTCATTGTCATTGATCATTGATCATGAGCAGCTATTACGTCACAGTCGTCTTTGGTGTAGCGGAAGCATACTGGACTAGATATCCAGAGGCCCGAGGTTCGATTCCTGGTTGACGAGTTAATTTTTTCATATCAGTATTTAATTTAATTAAAAATTCAATGCAAATGAAATTTGTCGGAGTATACGCTAAAGTCTTCTACAGTTTGTCATACGTAACCGAAAGGAATTTGGACAAACATCGTTATGTTGACGCTTAAGTATACACAAATAAACAAATATTAAATAAATAAATAACTTCAACAGAAGTAATACTGTCTAAATAAATAAAAAATTAGAATAATATGAAAAAGTTGGCTGTTCTGTTACGTCACAGTCGTCTTTGGTGTAGCGGAAGCATACTGGACTAGATATCCAGAGGCCCGAGGTTCGATTGCTGGTTGACGAGTTAATTTTTTCATATCAGTATCTACAGCTGAGTTAATAGTTTGATTTAGGCTTAATTGAATTGAGTTGATTTCAAATGGTGTTCTATTAAGAGGTTTTATTTAGGTTCACTTTCTCTAATTTCATTCAAATATTGCCACTGACTTATCTCATCTATTTCTACTGAGCATAATCTCATGAAACTTTGCAGACGAATTTAATCCTCATGACAATACACTTCGAAAATATGCGATGAAACTAGAAATTTTTTGGTGGAGGCGTCGTGAAAATTTATGGAAAGTTTTGAGTTTTACAAAGGATGTATTATTTTAAATGCGCGTCATTTAGAACATTCGCTTATGGCATAAAGTTTTCCGCCATAAACAGTCAGTATCATAAGCTGTCAGTGCTATCCAACCCTTGTAGTGAGAGTCTTCTTCACACTTGAATCAATCATTTTTTTGCCGTTTTTTAATGACTACTATATATGAGTTGTGTCTAAAGGCAATCTAAACCATATAAATATATTTTTATTTGAGATATTTAAAAGGTTTTTTGTTTCACTTTTAGGTTTTATGATTATTTTTATGATATTTGCTTTTTAAAACGTATAATTCTTTTTTGCGTGTTTAAAAATTTTTTATAATAACGGGCGTAGTTATACCTTTCACATGTGAGGGGTCCAACAACGCACAAAGTTAAAATAGTTTTTGCCTGTGTCTTAAAAAAACAAAGCTCTAAACGACAATAAAATCTGAAAATTTTTCACCGTGTACTATTATGTGGCACAGATAGATAGATAGATTGGAGAGGTTGCCCTGAACGGGCTACACTTCGACCATAAGGTCCCTTGTGATGCCTAAGGATGTGAAGATGTGAGTGGAGTGGAAGGAATTTTTGTGTATAGACTAGGAATTGGCAGGATATACGGCTGCAGCCGGCTATGATAGGAACTATGCCGATATTCATCTGGAGTTCGTGAAGGAAACTGCAGAAAACCTTCTCAAGCATAGCCGGTTACTTCGTTCTTGCCTATGCGCCGACAGTTTAGTTAATTAACTGTCCTTTTTTTCCTAATAATTGACAAACTGCCGATCTCCGGGATTCGAACCCATAACCTCTTTCCAAGTAAGTTTCCAAGTATGGATACTGCGCAGACATAACGCCTTAAACCCCTCGGCCACTTAGACTGGTTGTGGAACCAGTCTAAGGATACCGATGGTGAATATTCGGTGAATATTAGCGTTTTTGGCGAAGACCCCTAGCACCCACCCCGTGAATACGTCCGTATATATATATACATATATATATATATAAATAATAAATGGTTATTACGCTCGATAAACGATGAGCCTTTAGACTACAAATGCAAAATCATTCGAATATATTTATTTTTTAATTTAGTTTGTTTGAGAGAGATTAAAATCTGAATTAAAAAAAGATCCAAAAATTATGAACAAACAGACCGTGATGAATTAAATAAAATATGATACTTTTGTTTTTTGATAAAAATCAAAATTTGATATACATACAAGGGCCCTAGGTATGCATAATAATTGCCATTGTATATCATTAAAATCATATTTAAACAAAAAAATTAACTACTATAGTCGATTCGTTTTACATTTTAGATGATGACAATTTTTAATTAGAGAAATTAGACAAAAAAAATCTTGAAAATCATACGGGCTCTAAAAAATGGACAACTGGAAAAAGTGTCTGTTTTTTTTTTAATATGAATTTTTAACGTTATTAAACTCGGTAAAACGATTCAACTATAGATATGATGATTTTAAAATTAAAAAAATTAAATCAGTGTTATTTGAAACGATTTATTTTTTAAAGTTGTTGATTTGATTGGTAACTGTACACTTCTGTTCATAAAAATTGAAACAGTGTGTCATATTCTAAGCGTATATATATTATACGAGTATATAATGTATAATATTACACACATTAACATCTAGAATATTTCAACTGGTTCAATTTTTATGAATGGAAGTGTACAATATAGTATACTATGGGCCAAAAAAGGAATTATTCATTCGATTTTTGGGAAAATGTTTCGAATAAAAGTCGTTAGTATGTCTTTATTGAACAAATTTAATCCAAGGCAGTTGGTCGAAAACCGAATGAATATGGTACAAATCAATAATAAAATTTAGCTGCGATGGATAGCTGCCTGACTATCTGCTCATGAGACATTAATTTAATTGGCGACGAGGTCAATAGTTTTGCAATATCTTTCCTGGAGAATAATTACGATTAGAATATTCACATACTGATAATGGCTACTTCGTAGTCGAAATACGTAACACATATAATCGAGCATGGAAACGTTCGTTTGAAACTTTTTAACATCAACTCAATAGTTAAGATTTCCGGTCAAAAATCTGTGATTATTTGCACATTTCAAAAGTATGTATTTGAATATACACACATCTACAATACATTGATGAAGTATTCAGTATATATAGGATATTTGAACAAAATTGACTCACTGTTAAGTGTAAAATTTCTTGTTTTAAGCCTTAGGTAAATGATACACTTCACTGAAATGACGTATATGCCACACGGTGACATTTTGATCCCAGGGTGAAAAAATGAGCAATACTTCAAGTGCTTTCAAAACTTCTCATTGAAAAAATTTTGGAACATATTTCTCACCCATACAAAGATGCCTCAACCTAAACTAAATCGAATTTTTCAGACTTTCATCTAAACAAAAATCAGGAAAACAGTATGAAAAAAATTGGTTTCCACTCAATCACGCGGCATTTTTTTAATTTTCAATATTTTTAAGAAAAAATTTTGATTTTGAAAGATGGATGTTCCCGTAAGTGAGTTTAAATGTATTTTGAGGCATGAATGTTGAATTTTTCAAGGAAAAAATGACACGGGGTGAGATTGAAAGATTATCATGTGTTTGGCCCGGGTCTGGGTCCGGATCCACACGGAAGAAAATTTGAAAAAATTTTATTGAAAAATGTTTGGGGTCAAAATAGAGTCTTAAGCATTTTATATCAATATTATACTTTTTCACTATCTCGATGTACACATGAGACCCCAAATATATCGTCCTCTGTCTAAAACCTATTCTACAATATATTACATAGACAGATTTTTGGGATTCAAACCAAACTTTATTTTGCCTAATGTCAAAATAGTTAGTTGACAGTTACCAAAGTAACAACATGTAGTAACCGAAGTAACAAAGGGCATATGTAGTGCGTTCGCAAAGGTATCTAAATATGAAAGTATATTGAGATTTAGTAGCGAGCCCACTACATTATCACCGGTAAAACGAATCAACTATAGATTCATATTTCCATTCAATGATTATAATTTTTTTTTCTTTTTTTTTGAAATAAAATTAAATCAGAGAGTTATTTGAGATAAACGATTTTTTATTTTTTAATTGTATTCGTTATCGGTTAGTAACTAACTGTATGTAGTACCTGCTGCTAGTAGCTGGCTGCTATAGTTGCTAGTACCATATATGCATTGAATAGTGAGTAAGCCGAGCTTAATTAAGTTGATTATGATTGAATGATTTTATTAAATCGATTTGAAATTAAAAAAAAATGTTAAAACCAATAATAAATATAAAAAAACGTAATTGTTTGTTCAAATAAAAAAAAAATTTATATATCTCTCTAAATGAATTGATAGAATATTCTACCTATCAGCACTACCATACCAAACTACCCCCTACGCCCTATCCCCCTCGCGTTTCGATAAATTCTATACCCTGTAGATCATTGTTAATGCTAACTTGGTTTATTCAATTTTTCACAAAATACAGGGATTTAAAAAAATGTTCATGTTAATAGTACTAGGTTTTTAATCAAAAAAAAGTATAGGGGGGATGGGGTGTAGAATAATGCCTATTGGAATATCTACATTAGACCAGAGTTGCACAAAATTGTGGACATCAATACTTCCATTGCATTGCCACCTATGAATGAGTTTTTGAACCTGTATACGTGCTGCCATCTATGAGCAACTTTTTAAAACTGATTTGTTATATGTAATGTCGCCCTATGAACAACTTGTTGAACTAGCGCGTTGCAAGCGTCGCCAGTTTTACTCCGATTGGAATGAAATTTGGTATTCGAGACTCTTTTGGTATTCAAAAGGTCAAGTTCGTTAATGGGTAAAATTGGACGAGGGGAAACGGGAGTTTAAAGGAACGGGGAAACACAAAATTTGACATATATCCCTTAATATTTGAAAAATCTAAAAATTTATCAGTAGTTAAGTTGTAGGTACTTAGTTTTACTGTAATTTTGTTTCTTATCATTTTTCTGATAACACTTATATTTACAAAAATATTTACAATTAAAGATTGAAAGTTAAAATTCTAAATATCTCTGTTCACATTAGAGTTTGAGAAAAATGATAAGGTGATGAATTGTAGCAAACTTGATTTTCTACAACTTTACTCTTTATACATTTTTCGATTATTCTAATTTTTTAGAGAGATATTTTATATTTTGTGTTTTCTTCTATCTTTATGCCCACCTTTCCCCTTGACGTATGTCATTTATTAATAAAATTGACCTTGAAAATACTAAAATGATATCAGATACGACATTTCATTTTAATCAGACTTAAATTGTGACTTGAGATATTTATGTATTCTAAGAAAATTCGCTAAGTTGATGCAACTCCTGTGTAACGCGTTTTTTTTTTAAAGATACAATGCACTATTAAAATATTCTTAACTGTCATCTGTCAAAAGATATAAACATGGGGCATTGTGAATTTAAAGTATGCAAATTTTTACATATATTAAATATTAAGGTAATCATCCTGGTTGGTAGATCGCATCTCATCACATTTTTACATGAATTATACAACAAAAAAAAAAATGTTGTATTAAAAAATTACCATTTATCAGGGCTGCAGAGAAAATAACGAGGGTTGGTTGTTGAATGTATTATAGATTATATAATTTTAATGAAAATTATGCGGTCCAAGGATAAAACATTTATCATAATAATAGAACCCTATAAACTAGAATTCAGTACAGGCGGATTCTTGTCGAATAAAACGAACTGCAGGATACATAAATTTTGGATCATATCCTGTTTTAATAATATCGTTATACATGATTTATAATATTTAATATGTTATTTATTTGGCGATGCAATAACAAAAAAAAAAAAAAAACAATACCCTCAATATATATTTCGAAATAGCGCGCATTGTATACTGATGGCCATAAAAAATGGAACACATCCCTTTGCATGAGTGGTATGACTTATTCATATTAGTCTAGGATATGTCGCGTCAAAAAATCCATGAACCCTAACTTTCTGCCGTGTGTGGTAAATAAGCTCTTGAGTTGATGGGAAGCATTTTCTCTCATACCATATATATATGGCAGAGCGGCCATATTCGAGATGGGGGGGGGGGGGGTTGGAAAAGTGGACACTAACCGTCTGGAAGCAACGGTAAGTCAGTATCCATTTTAGTACCAAAAGTATCCATTTTTTATACACCGGAAAAAATAGAAAACCAGAAAAAAATTTTAAGGTGGTTTCGGAGGCAAAAAAAATATTTTATGGGTTTCTTCAACCTCACTACCCTTCGAAATCGCCATACATTTTTTTCTGCCATTATTTTTTCCGGTGTATAACAAATGGATACTTTAAAACGGTTAGGATCCAGACGGTTAGGATCCACTTTTCCACCCCCCCTCCCTCTAACTCGAAAATGGCCACTCTGCCATATGTATATATGGCATGAGACAAAATGCTCCCCATCGACTCAGGAGCTTATTTACCACACGGCAGAAAGTTGGGGTTCCTGGATTTTTTGACGCGCCATATCCTAGACTATATACAATTACAGGTTCAAATCCCAGTATAGTCTTAACAATTTTTTGAAGTTATAATTCGTTTGGCACGTTATGAGAATCCAATCATAGTGTTTGTTCAGCGTCAAATGGAAGTTGCGCGCGCCGATCGATGTAACACAGCTTTCTATCCTGTTCTATGTTTTGGTGTAATATTGATTGCATATATTATTTAAAAAATAGAATTTTGTTTTTTCTATGGTGTAATAATGCTTGCCTATATATTATTCCAATTTTTTTGTACCTCCGTGTACAATCTATACAAATTTGTATGGCAAGCTCAACTTATTTTCACAAATTACAAAAAATTTTATTTCGAAATGTTTTTCACTTATCGCTTTTTATCACTATATAGAAATTTATATCTATGGGAGTCATCAATCAATCAATCGACAGGTATATTATATCACGTAAGCTTAAAGCTTTCATATATTATCTGATATAAAATAAATCCAGTTTATAATTGAAACATAATATTCTTCCTTTTTTTTTTCAACATGAATAATATTTTAAACGTGAATGATTGATAGGCAACTTTGTATATCATTTATGTAAAACAAGTTATCTAGTTAAACAGAAATTATTTATTTTCTTTAGAAAAGTAAGTTATTCATATAAGAGATTGAATTGAGACATTTATTCGAGAAATTAATTCATTTTCATGTTTGTTAATTCTCTCTACTTTGAAACATGTCTCTTTAGAATATTTGGTATTTCAATTAAATATGTTTTCTGAGAAGTTTTTAGTTTATGGATTTAAATAGAGATATTATTTATTCAATTTAATAATTCGAAATTGAGACCAAACTTATTTTTCAATGCAAATTGTGGCAACACTATTTGCATTGAAAAATAAGGCAACACAAAATATATAAAAGTTATATTTTATCCATTCACAAACTCGAAATTACGTTTAAGCTCTAGAACAGTGATTCTCAACCATTGTGCCGCGGCACTTTTGTGTGCCGCCAAATTCTTAAAGTGTGCCGCCAAATTTTATAAATGTATATAGTAAAGTATTAACCAACATAAAAACGAAAAAAAACATCGAGACTGTGGTAAATGTAGAGGACGATATGAGAGTAGCATTGTCATTTTTACGACCAAATATAAATGAAATTATCAAAAAACATCAAGCTCAAATTTATCATTAAAAGTATTCATATTATTAACTTGTAATGAATCCCTTAATAAACGTACTGTTGTTTTTGTAGTACATTTTATTTTATTTTACATTCAAAATTATTATCATAAACAATTTTACACAGTGAATTATAGGTAAGTCAATACCTTTAAAACTTATCTTTGTGTGCTGTCAATTTTTGAAATAGTTAAAAGTGTGTCGCAACAAAAAAAAAAAAGGTTCACAATCACTGCTCTAGAATATGTCCACAAAGTTTGAGCTCGATATCTCATTTCTGTTTCGAGTTCTCTTGTTGACGCACCGATTTTATTGAAATGGAAAATTTAAGTAATCAGAATCGTTACAAACATTGATGTAATATATTTGAATTCATGTACATGACCCTAAAGATTACAGTATCAAATTTTCAATTAACTAAATCGTATTACAATTGATATATGGCCATCATCAGTTTCAATAAATCCTTTTCATTGGAATTAATTAACAGTAATAAAAGGGATATCAATATCAATAATAAACAGAAGGGCAATAACGATACAACCTAACCTAACTTATAATTGATACAAAATAATATAAATAAAAGAGGAGTCACTATAGTCGATGGATCTGCTTGTCTGTCTGTCTGTCGCCGTAGGTAGGTAGGTAGATAGATAGATCGCTTGTTGGTGTATCGTAAGGCAACAAATGGTAAAAATCATCATTTTCATTTGATTTGATTTTCGTATTGAATGAGCAACAGATTCAACCGTGTGTTACTAATCGAATTTAAATTAAACTCCAATAGATGAAAATTTGATTGTACTTCTGTGCTTTTTCATTTTTTATTTTTTTAAATACAAAATAATAATAAAGCTCTGAAAGCTGCTGTATATACTACGCTGCTACTATAGGTACGTAGAGATTATATATTTTATTTTATTCTATATGCTACAATTATTATCGATAAAGCTCACTTAATCTCTTGTTACAATATTTACTAATTATCTATATTTTTATTTATCTCTATATATAGGCTGGGTGACGTACAATGTGTCGTAGAGGTTTTTATTTTCATGTTTAGGTCTCTATCGTTTAGTCTCGAAATTAATAACTCTCTCCGAAATATTCAACTCGAAGGATCAAATGTAGGATTCTCTGTTATTCAAAAATAAGAATCAAATATTCGGCTCGAAGGACCAAATGATGGATTCTCATGAAATATAAGCATGAAATATCTGGTTTGAAGGACCAAATATATGTTTAGACATACAGTGGTATAAATGAAAGATCAAGAAGTTTCTTAGCTACTAATATGGAGATATTGATGTCATTGATGTTTAGATCTTATTAAATTTATATTTTTTAACGTCCTAATATTGCTCTGAAGTAATAAGAATGAAATATCCGGTTCGAAGGACCAAAAATATTTTACGATCGGAAGATTCTCTTGCTTTAGACGAGAAATTAATATTTCAATACATGGTAAGAATGAAGCTCTGAGGACATTCATTGACATCAAATGTTTGATATGAATAATCAAACACATTTAGGGATGGAGAACGAACCCACGACCTCTGGCATTATAGACCAATGTCCTACCAACTGAGCTACCTTAGATGTTATGGCAGTGCAATGAATATGATCTTTCACTATCTAAATAATACAACGACCACTACCATAACATCTAAGGTAGCTTACTTGGTAGAGCATTGGTCTAGAATGCCAGAGGTCATGGGTTCGTTCCTCATCCATAGATGTGTATGTTACCTATCAAGCATTGATATCAAAGAATGTTATCAATGTTCAGACATATTACTTAATAGCCAAAGTAAGTAAACGCTAGTCACTTCCGTTGATATAATATAACTGAAAGGTAACCATACTACTAAAATGCCTAATAAAGTGTTTTAGGTAAGCTCTGAGGTTTTGCTGAGTGAGAAATTATAGCTTTATTCTTACAAGAAACAGAAAACCGTTCAATGTAAAACAGCTCAAAGTTACAGCCCATAAAGCCTCTTAGCATGTAGGGTCTTACATACAGGTACATATTTTTGAACATTAGTCTTAAATAATAAGAATAAAAAATATCCGGTTAGAAGGACCAAAATGTATATCTTAGATTAGCAGAAATTGAAAATGAACGATCACAAACACAATAAATTAGTAAATAAAAATATTACTCGGCATATTTAATTTAGTTTTTTTTTAACACCGGAGGCTTTTATTAATGGAGAATAATTATTTTGCATTTAAATAATAAAAATATTTATTTAATACTATTAATTAGTATTTTCTGATGGTAATATACATTATATATATTTATATAAATATTTTTATTATTATAATATAATAAAATCAATTTAATTGAATTAAAATAAAATAAAAACAAAATACTATTATTATTATTATTACAATCGGTTCTGTATATTTGTTACGAATGAATGTATACGAAGTTGTATATTATTATTTACTTTGATAAATAACAAACACAAATAGTTATATATATTTATTACACAAAGACTTCGTCTTTATTTGTCGGTGGAACGAGACACGAGACTGATTATATGAAATTCTATGAAAATGATGAATTCTAAATTCAATAATGTCTTCAATATAGTATATACAAACTATTTTATACAGCGAGTTTCGGAGTATACAGAGGGGTCTGGTCACAAATTATACGTGTTTAAAATTATTGGAAATTAAAAGAAACTTAAGTATTTATTTATTTTTTAGCTTATACTTATATTTTATGTTTATTTTAACTTTTTTATACACTGATAATGGTCATGAAGTTGTTTTTTTGACCACGCACGGCGCTGAGTAAGGTTGTGCTCGGAACGAATAGTGCTTGTATATTATTAGGGCAAAACAAACTTTCGTTTGAAACGATATATCAAAAGATAGTTCTATTACAGAATGCTTCACGATAAAT
Organism: Nineta flava; assembly: GCA_963920215.1. Classification (NCBI taxonomy): domain Eukaryota; kingdom Metazoa; phylum Arthropoda; class Insecta; order Neuroptera; family Chrysopidae; genus Nineta; species Nineta flava. Next base: position 135,844,289 of record OY986041.1, read on the forward strand.
CGCTTAAAGAGGATTTAAAACGCTCTCATTTAACAACTTGAGAGGAATGTTATGAAATCGTATAAAAAAGCACATAAAATCGTATAAAGAAGTCATATCTCAAAAACTATCTGTTAAATCATCAAATCAACTGGATTTTTGTGTTTTCTGGGTTCAACTTACCTTATAAAGTAATTTTCATTCAAATTGATGACTAAAAATTTGTTGTCATTTTTTCGATTTTTTCTAAGGGGTGTACCTTGAGAAAATTCGAAAAAAACCAAAAATACTTTTTGCACGCTACTTGATGAAATTCATTATATATAGTAAATTGAACCCAAAAAATACGAAAATCGTATTCATTTAACGATTTAGTGATCCATTTACGAGATATTGTTTAAAATCGTTTAAAAAAGAGCATAAAATCGTATACAGAGTTCATATCTCGAAAACTATCTGTAAAATCGTCAAACCAACTGAATTTTTGTGTTTTTTGGGTCCAGGTTACCTTATAAACTAACTTTCATTCAAATTGATGACTAAAAATTTGTTGTCATTTTTTCGATTTTTTCTAAGGGTGGTTGACCTTGAGAAAATTCGAAAAAAACCAAAAATACTTTTTGTACGCTACTTGGATGAAATTCACTATATATAGTAAATTGAACCCAAAAAATACGAAAATCGTATTCATTTAACGATTTAGTGATCCATTTACGAGACATTGTTTAAAATCGTTTAAAAAAGAGCATAAAATCGTATACAGAGTTCATATCTCGAAAACTATCTGTAAAATCGTCAAACCAACTGAATTTTTGTGTTTTTAGGGTCCAGGTTACCTTATAAACTAACTTTCATTCAAATTGATGACTAAAAATTTTTTGTTATGTTTTCGATTTTTTCTAAGGGGTGTACCTTAAAAAAATTCGAAAAAATTTAAAAATAATTTTTGTTCACGAATTGGATTACATTCACTATATTTAGTTAATTGCATCCAAGAAATGCGAAAATCGTATACATTTAACGATTTAGTGATCCATTTACGAGATAAAATCGTATAAAGAGTTCGTATATCTCGAAAACTATCCGTAAAATCAAATCAAATAGATTCTTGTGTTTCTTGCATCCAATTTACCTTATAATTTATAACTCCTGTATAGATAGCTCTCCTTATGAGAGCTGTCTATACCCAACCCCTCCCCCCTTTATCTATTTATGAGAGTGGTTTATCCTGGAAGATGACAGTTCATGTCTGAGACATTTTGTATCATAGTAAATACAAAGTAAATCATTTCATATCAGATCAAACAGACCAAGTTTTCTGTAACAATATGTAGATACAGTAAGACTATCATTAACAGACAGACAGACAGACAGACACTCTGACATGTGTTGATGACGTCAGATGGAAGGGGAAAGAGAACTCTTTAACAGTATATAATACAGATAAAGAAGAGATAATTGATTTAAAGTTTATAAGTTGTTTGTCACAAGATACAAGACATAAGAAGACATAATAGAAGGGTTTTTGTTTAATCAAAACTCCAATATGAATAACAATTGAAATATTGTGTTTATTAAATTAGTAGTATAATAGAGTTTATTGTGTCCACAAAACTATTCTACAGAAAAACATAAAGTTGGGTTAGAATATTATTTGGTAAGATTACTTTTGAAATAGTTCGTTCTTTGTGTTACATAATATTGATTCACTTCAAAGTAAAAAAGGGTTGAATATCTCTGAAAAGCTTTGGTGACAGCATTCTTCCGTCTCTGTGTTTAGTTTTCAAGTTACTTTTATTTGAAGGGGTCGCCAAAATCAAATGTTTATATACACATACAGAAATAAGTTTGTCACTTAGTAAAGTAGTTCTATTATAACTAGTTCTATAAATATTAAAAACAAAAAAATTGACCCATCGTGGGACGCTTAAATGTTGAAATGCTGTATATGTACTGCCATCTATGAGCAACTTTTTAAAACTGATTTGTTATATGTCATGTCTCCTATGAATAACTTTGTGATGAGCGTCGCTTGGCCAACAGCCGGTCTAAACCACCGCGTTAGATGTTGCACTTACAAGAAGAAGGCTTGATTGAACAGAGATTTTTGATTGAACACCATTTTTTGTTTATTTTTAGAGATCTATCCGTCTCAGGGTGAAACGAAATCAATATATAACTATTTTCAATCCGTTTAAGCAGTTTAGAATCTTAAGTTAGTCAAAATTGGATAAATTAACGCACTTAAAAATTATTAGAGGAACCAGGAGTAAGCGGGGGCGACAAATGTCCAAAAAAGTAAATTTCCTCACGTAAATTTAGTAATGCTGTCTCTCCCCCTCAGGGATTGATTTTTCAAAAACGTCAACGACTTAAATCTTTTTTTACGTTTCCCAAAACTCGTTCATGTATTTCTAAGGCTAAAAAAACTAATTTTCAGGTCTCTAAGTTCAAAGATATCCAATTCCATTCAAAATTCTTTCTTAGTAGACATTCACATTTCAAAATGAATCTACTACTTAATTTCAAGTATCTAGCCTCAGAAGTTTCAGCTGAGCGTTGATGAATCAGTCATTTATTATTTGTTTATATATAATACCTGGTTGGTGTCATCTTTTAGTGATAAGACAAAGTATTAGTCAAGTTTCAAACCAACTGGACAAAGAAAAAATAATAATCAATATGTACGTAATAAACATCTAAAAATGAATATTCCCAACCTTGATACCCCTAATACGTCTCGCTAGGGTCATTTTCGAAAACATCATTACATATATACGTGCCTACATATGTTGCTCGATTAATAACGCTGATTTCGCAATTTATCGGTGTACGTATTAACTTATGAACGTTTACACTTCGCACATGGCAGTTAAATAAACAAACGCTTATACAGTATTCGTTTTGGGAGTTAGTACGATTAGGCGCTCAAGCATTTGTTGCCTACCTCGATGGATAAATCGTCTGTGAGCGTGGTGTCTATCATGGAACTCAACCATTAGCGCGTTTTGTCATCATACCTAGCGTAAAGTTCAACACTAAAATCACCGCTTGATAGCGCTGAAGCCGTCTAAGCACCTAAAACGAATATACTTTGTAGCATACACCTACCCATATCTGCATAAAATGGAATATGGAAATACCATCTGGCGGACATATAGAAAACTAAATATTATGAGTAAACAAAATGTCTTACCTTTAGTATATGATCATGTAACTTGGAATTTTGTAAATAATTTGATGCTTGTAATAAACTAACGGTGATATTTAATTGTTCCAAAGTTTCATGGTCGAATTCGAACTTATCGTGCATCGTATTTACGGTCGTTGTAAGCATACGCAGTTGTTCCATTAAATTCGTCTGATCATCCTTCATCAATGCAATCTCTGATAAAGTTTGTGCCATATTAAATTCCAATTGTGAGATTTCTTTACGAAAATCGGGTACCGTTTTATCCACTTTATTCTCCAATTGTTCAACAGTTTCGAGTAATTCGAGAATAGATCGATGTAAACGATCAAAACTTGTTACTTGTTGACTGATATTAAACAATGAGACCGTTTGTTGTTTCTCAATAGCTTCTAAACGATTGACACGTGATAGCAAATTATTATTGTCCTCGAGAATTGCATTGTTTGTTAAATCTGTTTGTACCGCAACAGTATTGGAATCTTTTTCAATATGATTGACACGTGTTTCAATCACATGGATACGATTATCGATTTCTTTCAGATCGATTGTTGCCCGTTTATTGTGTTGTTTATTTTTGGACATGTCATTGATTAAATCCTCTAACGCGAGTATTTTATCCTTTAAGAGTGTCTGTTGTCGTAACATGTCTGCGTGGGTTTTTTCGAGCTTGAAAATATGATTACGCATGATACGTTGATGACGTGATTTTCTGGGTAATGGTGCTACTGCTGTTGATATTGTGGATGTTGATGTGTCATGGCTTGTTTTTTGGTTCGGTTTCTTTGGTATTTGTTGCCAATTGTAGGACCATTCTAGTTGGGCGACTTTTAACTGTAACAGAAAAAGGAACAATTTTTATTAGTTTTGTGAAAAGTTTATTAAACATGGAGAGAAATTAATGAATTAGCAGGTTTTATCTAGGTATTTTTAGGATTAGGTTATTTTCGGATAGAGATTAGGTATTTTAGGCATTTTTGGTAGATTAGTTATGTTAAGATACAATAGCTCGATGATGCGTGCCCTACATTCATGAATATATAATGTAATTAATATTAAAAAGGATAATGCTGAGGGTGGCATCTGTTATAGAGTGTGTGTGTCTCAAGAACGGAGATAAAATCCAGATTATTATATCATTATTATTATTCACGCGTTCTACAAGGTGGCGCAAAACTACTTTCACGATTTTAAATTGAAAAAAGTATATGAGAAGTTAAGTTAATTTATATTTTGCAACTCATAATATAAAGTGTGTTTCTTAACGTTTTTTAGAGTTTACTCCTTAAGAGTCGATTTTACATATAAGCATTCGGTTTTGAAAAAATATGGAGACTAAAATATAGTGATAGAAACCTCTTTACGAAAAATCAGTCAGTCAGATTCATGTCTCGCTGTATAAGAGTCGTACACAGGTTATGCTGTGTACGTCTGTCACTGCACTCAGTCAGTCAGTATTAGTATGGTATATATTGTATACATAATATAACATATTATTTCTATTTATAAGACATTTAATTATTAGTGTAGTTTATTTATATAAATATTTTAAAGTTTCGATAATTAATATTATTATTGTGGTTTATTAATATTGATAATTATAGTCACATAAAGTGAAGTGAAAATTATATAAACAATGGAAGAAACTAGTGTAGATAATAGTGCAGGAACATCCGATAAACACGTGGTGATAGGTCGGTTATAATTCATGTATTAATATGATATATATTGTACATATGAACATGTGCGCTTTCTATTTATTGGACATTTAATTATTAGTGTAGTTTATATAAATTTATATGAGCTATATCTATAATTAAATATTTAATTTAGTATGGACAATATATATGGGGCAAAGACAATCGTCCTTAAGGAGTAAACTCCACCAAACTATTTATGAAAAAAGATCTTTAACAAATGATGCTCCCTTTCGCGCTGAAAACTATCAGCTCTTTTCAGCACATCTTCCATGACCTTTCGTAAAGTTTCTTGAGATATCCCCAAAATCTCTCGCCTAATATTCTAAGTTATTTCAAGCATAGCGGCTTGTTTAAATAAACCCTTTCTTTCAGAAAACCCCAAAGAAAATAATCTGCAATATCGTATGGTTAGAAGGAGCATATCTAACATTAAAATATCATCGATAGTTTGTCTGAGTAGAAATAAAGCTTCTTCCGTTTTCCAAATAAAAAGTTACGATAATTATCCTTTCTGCAGGCTCTGGTATCGCTCCCTATCGAAACTCCCAAGTACTTACTAAAATCTCAAAAAGAGAAATTCAATAAATATGAATTCCAGAAAGAATAGGGAATATGCATGAAAATTTTTCTTCACTTGAATTGAAGCATGTTTACTTGACAAATATCAAGGTAAAATTACTCTTTAAATAACTTTAAAAATAAGCGAGATATGAATGATTGAAATTCCCGATTAGACAAAGAGGGTGATAGCCCTCTTGATATGTTATGTGACGTCATATTACACTTTCACCATTTAAAATACACGTAAAACTCCGTTTTTAGTATTTTTGCAAGAAAGAAACAGATAATAATCTTTAAAAGCTTATAGCTTCCTTGATATTTGTCGGATTTTAATTTCGTTTTTAAATATTATTACAGTATTAACAGTATTTTCATATTCTGAAAATAAATGTGAAAAAAAATTTTCTTGCATATTCCCTATTATTGAAATTAAAAATCGTGAAGGTACTTTTGCGTCACTCTGTATACGAGTTTCCTGTTTAAGATAATAATAATAAAAAACAGAAATCGAATGATACTCTCAAACATAATAAAATGTGAATTTTGTGTAAAATGTGTGGAACCAGTTTTTTGGTATGCCGTTTTTTTTTTTTTTTTTTTTTTTTTTTTAATTTATAAGATCGTCGACCATGTGTTTGGTTTTGTTCAGAGAAGAGACAGAGACACAGTCTTGGTCCTTAACCCTACGCAGATGATGTTGTTGTGTAACTAAGCATTTTATAACAAATTATATTAACTTCAGGTGCACAAAATAATGGACCGAACTGGACCGGACCGGCTTGCCTCTGTAGTCAATTTGAGTATGTAAATTATATTCAAATTTGAATATCTATATACATTTATTATAATTCCGTTGAATATCCTCTGTCCGATGTCTTCAGTGTTCAGTGTTTGCCCATATCTCAAAAACTTAATCACATATTATTGGAAAATAACTTTTCATTATTAAAGTACGAGATACGTAGACTAAGCAAATTTTTCATAGAGCAAAGAATCATAATGAGTATCGAACTATGTTATTGTAGTGACGGGATCGTGTCAAGAATAGGGAATATGCATGAAAATTTTTTTCACATTTATTTTCAGAATATGAAAATACTGTTAATACTGTAATAATATTTAAAAACGAAATTAAAATCCGACAAATATCAAGGATGCTATAAGCTTTTAAAGATTATTATTTGTCTCTTTCTTGCAAAAATACTAAAAACGGAGTTTTATGTGTATTTTAAATGGTGAAAGTGTAATATGACGTCACATAACATATCAAGAGGGCTATCACCCTCTTTGTCTAATCGGGAATTTCAATCAATCATATCTCGCTTATTTTTAAAGTTATTTAAAAAGTAATTTTACCTTGATATTTGTCAAGTAAACATGCTTCAATTCAAGTGAAAAAAATTTTTCATGCATATTCCCTATTATTATTATATTAAGTATTAGAATATTTAAATTGTATATATTTCTGTAAATTTTGGAAAAAAATATGTCAGTCAAGTTATAAATTGACCAATTCCCCTGACCAATTTTCACCCCCCCCCCCTATTACTTGACTAATTTTACTTAATAATGAACTTGTACGCAGGAAAAATACTGAAAATATTACGAATTATTTCTTCGGCGGTTGATATATTGGCGAAAATTACTATTGACACTAAAAGTTGTGATATTTTTTGCAAAATTTTGATACCAGTTGATTTGTATCGAATTCATTCAGTTTTCGAAAAAATGTTTCATACGAAAGTTGTTAGTATTTTTATAATAAACAACTTTTATTTGAAACATTTTTTCCGAAAATAGAAGTGATTCGACACAAATCACCTACAAACTTTGAAAAATTTAATATTCACAGATATGAAAGTTATTTAAAAATATCAATGGTTTCTTTCTTTAAAAAGAAGAATGTACCGTTGATTCTCAACGGGTTTGCTTCTGTTTTATTGTATATAAATTTTGATTATATAGCAAGTGAATATTTTGTAAGTAGATGGAATTTTTTAAGCAGATGTTTTAAATATTTTTAAATTCGCTGTATACATATATATATATATATATATATATATATATATATATATATATATATATATATATATATATAATGTTCCTTTTTATTTTTAATGATTTTTATGGCCAATGAATATATTTATTAATATCGATCGATAATTATTAATAAGTTGTAAATAATTATTGATATTTGAGATAATAAAATCAATTTTTATTTGGCTTCATTTTTATAGCTTTTGATTTTTAAAATTCTTTTTTCAAATCGTTAATCGTATTACTCAAAGAATGCTGTTGGTTCAGCTTGTACCAGTCCAAGTGATCGAGCGATCTAATGCGTTATGTCTGCGCAGTATACCTACTTGGAAACTCGGAGGTTATGGGTTCAAATCCCGACATCGGCAGTTTGTCATTTATTAACAAAAAAAAAGGGACAGTTAATTGACTACACTGTCAGCGTATGGACAAGAACGAAGTAACCGGCTATGCTTGAGAAGGTTTTTCTGCAGTTTTCTCACCAATTTCAGATGAATATCGGCATAGTTCCTATCATAGTCCGCTGCAGCCGCACATCCTACCAATTCCTAGTCTATACACAAAAATTCATTCCACTCCACTCACATTCTCACATCATTGGAGTGGAAGGAATTTTTGTGTATAGACTAGAAATTGGTAGGATATGCGGCTGCAGCGGCCTGAGACCGCTCGGCCACTTGGAATGGTAACCGCAGATGTAAGTATTTATGCGATTGATTTGGTGAGCAAGCGCAATAGTATTTTTTTAATGCATGTTTTTAGTTTAATGACATAGAGAAGAATTCTATTTTTAAGAGTTATAGCTGTTAACAAACATGCGATTGATATATTTCAAGTGAATTTCATCGTGTGCACAGCAATCTAACTTTCAGTTATATCAAATATATTTATTGCGACTGAAAACTTTGTTAGAATGGTGAGATGGTGTCTCATTAAAATTATTAAATCCAAGAGCACAATATATTTTCTATGTCAAATCGAATGCAGTACCATAATTGGTTAAAGCACAATTATAATTGGTTTATATATATATATATATATATATATATATATATATATATATATATATATATATATATATATATATATATATCCGCTGTATAAAACGATATATGTGTATATGAATGCAATCAGAACACAAATTAGTTACTTCCTAGAGAAATAATAATTTTGATTTCGTATACACTCACACACACACACACACAAACACACTGGAGTTGAAAGCTGTGTTGAGTAAGGTGCCTAGCTCGGTAGCACCGCTCTTATCGCTAGTAGTGAGCTAGTAGTGTATATACGTTGGTTTGATATATACGTTTGAAGAATATTTTATAATTTTATTTTCTATATAATTATATGTAACAAGTATTATTATATTTTGTGTACAGTACAAACCATAAACAATATTTTCAAACTAAAATTATATTTATTGCTTAAAATATCTAAAACTAATCCCCAATACGTGAAAGTATTAAGGTCACGTCTAGACAAGTGTAGATATATGATATTGAGTCAAAAGTTAATAGCAGTCAAGTTTTTTACGAACATCAAGTGGCTTTTTATGCAACCTCTTACAACAATCTACATTTGAAACTGTAGAGATTAATGAGAAGTTCCAATTCAAAAAAAATGTTCCTTTGTCAAAGCGACTGGAATTCGAATACGTTGAAGAGTACAATAAGAGCTCGAATAATAGAAAGCCGAAAAACTCCTTTTAGAACTTCTAAAATGATACGGAATATTAAAAAAAAAAGTTTTATCCAAATCTACCAAATTGTTTTTAAGTTAAATCCATTCAAACATATTCGTTCCAAAAAATAATATTATCAATTTAGTTTAATGTATAAATGAAGGATAAAAGGGAATTATAAGTTAAGTCCCCATCATGTAATGGTTGGAAATATAAATATTTGATAACAATTTTTAGTTAAGGTACTTTTAACATGTACTCATTGGAGTTTTCGTAAAAACGAATAGATATAACAAGCTGGCGTTTTCGTGAGCATGCTGTTGGTTTCGAGTTTGTGAATAGACAAAATTTAGACTGGAACTATTTGAATGTTGATGCCGTGTACGAATATATCACAGCATAAAGACGTACATATTATATTTACTATACATTATATTAAGAATATGAACCAATTATATAATTAGATCAGAAGCTTGGTAAGGTATACGAGACTTGTAGGTGTACCTAACTACCTAGTCTACCTACCTACTTACCTAGGGTAGTTTAGTTTAGTAGGTAGGTTAACTCTCTCATCTTAACAACAAGTTAAGTCATTTATTATAATAAGTAGTACCAGAATTAAATCTCTACTCTACTCTAGGTTAGCTATGAGCATCTATATACTAACTTGTTAGAGATGTATATAGCTCATTTATTGTAGTACAATAGTAAATGTATATATATATATATATATATATATATATATATATATATATATATATATATATATATATATATATATGCTTGTAACACAGTTAAAATATCAAGTGGTTACGTGTACTTGTAGTTATATATACCACTTGTATACTTGGGTAAAAATATACATTATATATTTATATATATATATATATATATACATATATATATATATATATATATATATATATATATATATATATATATATATATATATATAAATATATATATATATATATATATATATATATATATATATATGTATTCTATGCATGTATTGCAATGAAAATCTAGTATTTTCATACTTAACTTTCATATGGTGTCAATAATAACTCCAAACAAACAGAGGTTTTTTAATTATACTTATAAAGTCTCCTTTATATCATATAAAGTACTGTCCAACTATTAGACAATGGTTGGTCAAACCTACACCAATCTAATATTATAGGTACAGTTTGTTTTCAATAGGGAATTTCTAATAGGGAATCAATGTTAAATAAATAAATGAAATATTCATATATATTTATTTGTGTATACTTAAGTATTTAATTAAAAATTCAATGAAATTTATCTATATAGTATACACTAGTCTCCTACAGTTTGTCTTACGTAACCGAAATGGAATTTGGACAAACATCGTATTGTTGACGCTTAAGTATATACAAATAAATATATATGAATAATAACTTCGACAGAAGTAATACTGTCAAAATAAAAAATAAGAATGATATGAAAAGGTTGGCTGTTACGTCACAGTCGTCTTTGGTGTAGCGGAAGCATACTGGACTAGATATACAGAGGCCCGAGGTTCGATTCCTGGTTGACGAGCTAATTTTTTCATATTAGTATTTAAATGAAATATTAACTATAAAACTATACAATACACATACTTACAAACATCTGGATAGTGTTTAGGTATACTGTATGCGTACGATTGTTTGTTTGTCATTTAAGAGTGGGGATTTTGTGATGCACATACTAAAGTTAAGAATTCAATGAACATATTTAACCCATTCTCATGACATGTGTACTGACTGACTTCACACAGTAACCACGGCCAGCCAGTAATAAATAATATTTAACATTGATTCTCTATTGCAAAAACTTTCCAACACACACGGTATAACTAACTACCTGTAGCAATGTATGGCGATGTATGCCATTTTACAAAAACTGAACTCGTGTTAAAAAAAAGAAGATATCGGATCCATGCCGTAGATTTTTCGTGAAAACGGACTGGATCCGTAGACATTTGACTGTCACTGGTCCCTGTTTTTCATTTCAACTCTTCAGCCTGTAGACAGTGCAGTGCGTTGGGGTCTTTGTGGCGCATCAACAGATAAAAATGAATGTATATGGAAGTAAAGTGATTAATTTGCATACAATCTTGTATACGTTAGTATTGTTAAATTTATGATGCATATAAAAAATTTTTGTAATAAATGCATTGAAGTGCTCCTTATTTCACAGATTATTGGCTTGCTACAAAATTTTTAAGATTCTCCTTTGTTAAGATGTTTGATCTTTTTTTTTTATAAAAAATTTTGTGAACAAAAAAATTCAGATTTATATCCAATATGGATGGTACAATTATTCTTGAACAGTATTATAAAATAAAATCTTGTTGAAGTCCTTTAAGAAAAATTTTTTTTTATCCAAGAATTTTTGACTCTCGTATATAAGGAAGATAAGTAGATATTTGGTATAAGAAAATAAGTATCTTGACATCTAAAGTTGTGACTTGAGAAAACTATCTTAACCAAAGATAAACTGACTTTTGACTCAAGAATCTCGAAATTCTTAAACTGAAATAATGATCTCTTTGGACTAAGATGCTAAAATTTCGGACCGAAATAAACATTTGTTTAATCCAAACAAAAGAAACTTTTTAAAGAAGTCATGGATATACTTCAGTTAAATATATTTCAGTTAAATATACATACTTTAATTAAAGAAGCTGCATAAACTATCTCTTCTTGAGTTTTTTATTTATTTTTTAATAAGAAAAATACTTTTTTTTTTACAATAATTTTATTTTCTTGACTCAAGAATCACAAGAGTATTTGGCCAAAAAAGACTCTTTTAGGCCAAGTCTAATGAACTCTATTTAAAATAATTTTAAACACCGTTCAAGAATTTTAGTTTCTACGCTCAACTAGACAGATCTTTTTGGTTCGACTACGTAGTCTTGGATGAAAACAAGGATTTCTTTATTGAAGCAAATATTTTGAAGAAAATATATTCTCTTGAGGAAAGAAATTCCTTCTATCAGTGTACTCGTATAGGATATATCATCAGCATTTTAATTGCGTATACTTAAACGTCCTAATACTATAACCAATTAATCTCCAGTACGGTTACGAACACATAAGTATGAAAGAACAAGCCTATACTATACAGACTATCACGTCATTGAACTTATAGAGAGCACCCCATGTTTTTGTTTAAAGTTAATTTTGTTGTCAATCACTTTATTCTATTTTCTATTTTAAATTATTTTTTAATTAGTATTTCAATAAAAGCACGTTTTTTATATGTAGATCTAAATTTTATTAAGATTAGATTTGTATGTATGCAAAAATTTCATAGATCCTGTGATTAATTTAAAGATAAATTTGGACATAATTCGGATAATTCAACAAATTTACATTATATATTTGTAAAAAAAAAGTAAATAAATACTTGATTATTATTTTTAAATAATATTTACATAATTAATAACGTTTTTGTAGTAACTTAATTTTAAATATGTATAATTATTTATTTACATATTTAATAATAATATATTATTAATATTATTTAAAATTATTTATTATTGTTTATTTAAAAAAAAAAACAAAAAAAAAAAAAAAACAAAAAACAAAACATGTTTACAAAAATATAATAATTTATTAATATTTAATAATCATTTTTATTAACATCAATATTTTAAAATTTGTATATTATGTTTAGAAAACGTTGGAAAGATAGACCCTAGTAATTCCAAGTAGCATCACAAATTCACAAATCATTCATAACTTGGTGTTATTTGCATTGTTTTGAACGGATTTTTTCAGAAAAAACTTTAACACGCTTATAAATAAAGTAAGTGATAAATCGAAAAGTGTTTCAAGAACTTCCTTTACACTCTTCAGGGATGCTATTTTGTATATGTTATATCTGATATCATTTAGGGTCTGTTTTCACTATAGAGACTATTAATTTTTGAAGTTATACTTCTTTTGGCACGTTATAAGAATCAGACTGTATTTTCAGCATGGAAGGAATCGCTGATACATCACTCGAATGATCGATGTAGCACACTGATTTCTATCCGTGTTTGGAAAAAAATTCTGTAAAAAATGTGTGTCATACAGTATATAGACAAACTTTATATATACATACATTATATTCTTAAGCGAAACAGACAGAAGTATGTCTGTCACATAAGCGGTGTGTGGAATTTTGGATATTGAAAAAAAAGACAATATTATACATTATAAAAATAATAATTTTTATTATTATTTTATTATATTATTTTTATATTTTTTTTATTTTTATAGAAACATGAATGATTGTTATTTGTTGTGGTAAATAGCTACACCGCCAACTAGAACATTAGAACATTTTAGTTTCACTCAACAGTTGAAATTAGGTACAGGAATGTCTTCATCATTATTACCCCATGTTTCTGATAACAGAAGAATATTATAATTGCGAACCACATTATCAATGATATCCTTTTTATGGGCTCGTACGGATTTTAAATGATATACCTGGCTTAATCTTGATCAATTTCACTTACTCTGATTCTAATGTAAAAAATGGATTTAATGGCAGTCTTTCAAACTATTATTTGAACGGGAGAAGTGACGTTGGTTCTGTTCTACTATGATTAAATGGAGAATTATTGGTTTTAGATACAATATATTACTTTTGTTACTCAGAATTTTTGATGTGAAAACTTCAATAGCGAGACTATACAAGTATGATTTTATGTGGTGAGTGAAATGAAATTTCAGATTATAGAATGTCACGTTTTTTTGTAACGATCGATTATGTGACAGTCGCCAAACTTCGGCATTGTTAAGATAGGAGATATCCATTCATAGTGTTTGTCAACCAATCACACTGCTTAACCAATCACATTGCTCAAAATAAATATGACATTAACGTTTTTAACATCATGCTTGAGTCCCGGACTCAAACCTTTTTTTGCTATGTTCATAAGAGAAGTTCTTAGTGTGGACTCCTTTTATGTTGGACTAGTTTAAAATAAATTTGTAGGCTTTAAACCTGAAACACCCAATAGTACATATTCTGCGACCCTCTACAACATTCAACATACCTACAATATTATGTTGAGTTAAAAACATTGTATGTTATTTGAACCTAAAATTTCAAAAACAATTAAAGCCATTAATATACAACGTTATAACGTAATATAAACTCCCAAAACAATTAAACAGTAATTATTTTGTAATGGTTAGTTAGTTAGGGCCTTTACTACTATATACACAAAATAATAATATTCCATTGAACCATATCCATCTCATTCCACACACTCCTACCCGAAAATAATATTCCCTCATACTTGATATCCCTCTATTAAACTACACACAAAAAAAAGTTATATTTTTAATAATAAATTTATTAAAACTAAACTTTTTTGAGTGGTTCGAACAACTGCATTATAGATTTTTACCTCCATATGTTGGTCCTAACTAACTAGAGAGGTTTGTTTCATGTCTAAAGGCGATCTTTCCCGTTTTGAGCCTCTCTCGATCAAAAGTGAGGTACATAAAGAAAATTGATTTATATCGAACCGGTTTAATTTTCAAAAAAAATGTTTTAAATGAAAGTAGTTTGTTAAGAATATACTTACAACTTTTGTTGTAAACTGTTTTTTTTGTAAACAAAATGGATTTAGCACAAATCAACTCTAAAATTTGGAAAAAATGAATCCAAAAGCTACATTCCTTTTTCTAATTTTCTACAGTTGATTTGTGATGAGCCGATACGGTTTTTAGTAAAAAAAGTTTCGAATAAATGTTGTTCGTCATACAAATACTAACCACTTTTGTTATAAACGTTATTTCTACACCAAAAAAAAAATACACCAAAAACATCACCACAGAGGATGAAATGTTAAGCTTTTGGTTGAACAATCTTCACTCAGTCAAAATTGCGAGTAATTTCTTGGTTCTTTCGAAATTTGTCAAATTCAGTTTTGAATAATTTTAATAATTATCATATAATGTTTTTTATCATATAGATTTTAGCCTATACATGGAGGTTATGAGACGTTTAAAAAAAATGAATATTTGATTGGTGTATATATTTTATTAAAAATCAATTTATTTTTTATTAATAAAATATGTAGTTAATTATTTATACAAAGTATTTTAAAAATCAATCAAATTTTTATATAATGTATTTCAATTGATAAATAAGCATAAAAGCAAAAATTATTCAGTTAAAGCAAGACATAGGCAAGCACTATTACACCTTTAAAAAAACCTAATTTCATGTTTAAAATGATATAGTCATGCATTATTACACCAAAAAAATATACATGTTCATTTTAAAAATGATATAGGCAATCACTATAACACAATAACATGTAAAAATATAATCTATTGTACAATAGAGCAGGATAGAAGACTGTGTTACATCGATCGACTTGTACATTCATTCAGAATATTAGCTATATGATATGAACATATATAGTCTTGGGTTAAACAAACATTCTGTCTTTTTTTGGAAGAATTTGATGAAGCTGTATATAAATACAGTTCAATACTCGAAAGCTATGCGTTTCTGGGCAATTATGTCCATGAGGGCTTTTTATCAGAATGACTTATAGAATATCATATTAAATTTTTAGCTAATTTGACCGGGATTCAATTTCCATAAGATTTGTGCACGGTCCTTTCTTTATTGGATAAATTGATATGATGACTAGTACACACTGGAATCTGACTGTTAAAAAAAACTATAGTAGATGATTTATAATTTCATAAATCAATAGACGATAATAATTAAAAATAAATTGATTGAAATTCAATATTATTAAATTGGTTAAAAATCTGCCCACAACATAAATAAACAATATTTATTGGGTTAAAACAGCAGTAATTACTAAAATTCGTATAGAAATTCAATAATTGTTAAATTTATTGTGTAAAAACCACAATAAATAATAATTCAAAAATCATTTGCTATAAATATTAAAAGTGTTTAACGAAGCAACCACAATTTATATCAGACCAGATAGACAGACAGACAGGCATACGATATATTATTAATATAATATGTGGATATTGCAGCCATATTAGTGCTTTAGTATATATATATATATATATATATATATATATATAAATTCGTTTATTTATACGATTTTGGCCATTAATATATGAATATTGGAAAAAATATTGTCTATATAATATGTATGCGGATGGCAAAATTGGAAATCTGTTCAACGATATTATGTCTGATTAATACAATTCGTCAGGGTTTGCATTGTCTAGATCAGTGATCACCTCAACCTTTTTTTTGTCGCGGCACACTTTTAACGATTTTATAATTTGACGGATCAAAGAAAAAGATAAGTTTAAAAGTTGTTGACTTACCTATAATACACTGTGTAAAATAGTTTATGATCATAATTTTAAAT
Organism: Nineta flava; assembly: GCA_963920215.1. Lineage (NCBI taxonomy): Eukaryota > Metazoa > Arthropoda > Insecta > Neuroptera > Chrysopidae > Nineta > Nineta flava. Next base: position 135,860,833 of record OY986041.1, read on the forward strand.
GTAAAATAAAATAATATGTACTACAAAAACAACAGTACGTTTATTAAGGGATTCATTACAAGTTTATAATAAGAATATTTTTAATGAGAAATTTGAGCTTGATGTTTTTTGATAATTTCATTTATATTTGGTCGTAAAAATGACAATGCTACTCGCATATCGTCTTCTACATTTACCACAGTCTCGATGTTTTTTTTTTTGTTTTTATGTTGGTTAATACGTTACTATATACATTTCTAAAATTTGGCGGTATACTTTTAGAATTTGGTGGCCCACAATAGTGTCACGGTTGAGAATCACTGGTCTAGATGAATGGTCACCAAACTACGGTCTCCAATCTCCCAAAATATCTCCGATCTCCATATATAAATGTTGTCAAATAAATAAAGATTATACAAATTTTAATCCGGAAAATTGAATAGGTGATAGATCTCCCAAATATAAGCAGAAAACTTCATATGAACTTGGACGTTTTCAAGTTTCGTTTTCGAGATACAGGTTGTTAATAAAGAAAATTGTGCGTGTCAGCTACAAAGCGCGATGCAGTTTACTCTTATCAGTTATTTAATTTTGAAATATTCTGCTTAGTTGGCGCTAAAAGAATAATACATGTGCTGCCATCTATTGTCAGGTAATATGCCATCATGTTACGTGACATGTGCTGCCACCTATGGCACTAACATTAATGCATTTATAATGATTTTATAGTTATTTTTTAGAAGCTAACATTTAATATACAATTCAAAATATTATTTATATTTTTATAAATAATTTATTTTACTATTTTTTTTTCTTAAAATAATTTAATGACCTACGAAAAAGGAAAATTTAATGGAAAATCAATCTGAAAAGATCTTGTAAAACATCATAAATTCAAAATTGAATATCATAATGCTTTTTTTTCACTTCCCATCAAATTTTCATACCGGGGACTTTAAATTGAAATCGATTCTTAAGGAGTAAACTTCAAAAACTTTTTGTTTTCAAATGCCTCAAAAACTACTTGACTGATTTCAATTACACTTAAGCCACAAGGAAGTGGCTTAATTTGATGTAATTGGATTTAATTTAATTATTCCAGGGACGGTACTGGAGCATCCTTACTAGATATTTTAATGAAAATTTTGAGTGCGCCACTGGTTTTTTCGTAGTTTTCTATTATTTTTAGATTGAGTAATTAAAAATACAATTTTTTTTCTCTCTCACATTTTTTGTTTATCTTGCATATTGCTTGAGAAAAAAAATAAAATTTCGAACAGTGGCCTGAAGAAATGAAAAAAATCTTTCTCAATTATTCCAAAATCCAATTTCCTATCAACAACGTTGAAGGAGACTTGCAACTGGAATCAATCAACCACTTTTGGAATCGATAGAATCTGTAGGTATTACATGATGCGGTAATATAAACTAGCAGAAACTTGTATTGACCGATTTAAATTTTTTACTATTCATAAACTTTTAATAAATTTTAACATTTTCTATACTATTTTCCATTTGATATATATATACAATATTTAATCTATTTATTGATCGTAAATAATAAATCATTAATATATTTTTAAATTTATTTTATATTTTATATTTCATATTTAAATATTATTTTAAACGTTATAATAAAAAATATTTAATACAGTTATTCTCGAAATACAAAAATAGATTATTATTATTATATGGATGCGGTAAAATGAGTCTATAAGAGAAGGAGAAAAATGGTCTTAATAAAATTTTATTGCTTCATTAAAAAAGTCATAAATTCTATAATAATTAAATTTGCAAATATTTAAACTATTTTGTGCTAAATATTAATGATTCAAAGATATATTTTACGTTCGTACAGATATATTCATTACGGTACAGTCATGTTTAGCTTAACAAGTATAAATATATAGTTTTTATATATATGAGATAGTGAGAAATTATACACGTTCTAACATAGCATCTGGGTAGCTCAATTGGCACGGTCTTAAATACCAGCGAGTTGAATCAGGAGCGTCGGCAGTGTTTGGCCCAAGGCCCACGCGCGGTAGGTTAATCAGAGGCGTCGGCAGACGGTGGATTAAGGCCCACGTTTTAGACCACCAGGTCTCTCAGCTCGTAACTACAATTCTCTACCTTACACTACACTGATAGAAATAATTCTTTGCAGTAAGAAACATGTTTTTAAACCAAGAATTTCTGACTCTTTCAATAATATATATTTGGTATAAGAAAATAAGTATCTTGACATATAGTTTTGACTTGAGAAAATTATCTTAACCAAAGATAAACTGACTCTTGACTCAAGAATCTTGAAATTCTTAAACTGAAATGATGATTTCTTTGGACCAAGATGCTAAAATTTCGGACCAAAATAAATATTTGTTTAATCCAACAAATGAAACTTTTTAAAGAAGTAATGGTATACTTCAGTTAAATATATTTCAGTTAAATATTTATACTTCAGTTAAGAAGCTGCATAAACTTTCCCGTCTTGAGTTTTTTATTTTTTTTGAAATAAGGAAAATACTTTTTTTACAATAATTTCATTTTCTTGAATAAAGAATCACAAGAGTATTTGGCCAAGAAAGTCTCCTTAGGCTAAGACTAACGAACTCTATTTGAAATAATTTTAAACACCGTTGAAGAATTTTAGTTTCTTTGCTCAACTAAACAGTGGTTTTTGGTTCGACTGCGTAGTCTTGAATGAAAACAACGATGCTTCTTTATTGAAGCAAATATTTTGAAGAAAATGTATTATCTTGAGGAAAGAAATTCCTTCTATCAGTGTACAAATAGCCCAGTGAAATAGACCAAAAAAATTAGGTTACCTCTTAAAAATCCAATTGGAGATGATCCAATGGACTTATTTCCGTTCTGGCACTATGAAAACGTAGTAAAAAGTCTATAGCAAAATCGCGCTGGCAAAAAAAGTTATCGATAGTCAACGTAGTTTTTTGTAAAGTACTAGTTTTACGTTAACAGAGGACATTATAAAATTCATTCTTTAGGTAATTCTACAACAGAAAAGGTATTTTATAAAATTCGCGTAGGACCAACAGCTCTCGAAATATACGGCTAAGAAAAGATTGAAAAATCATGCTAGACTGAACATTAATAACGAAGCTCTATCAAAGAAGCTCTTTTCAACAGTTCTATCAAATTAATTACAAAAATTAATCAATTAGGATTAAGATTTCCAGAATAAATAAGTTTTTACTTTAAGAATGAATCACCTGGTACAAATAGTATAAAATCATAAATATATAATATAAAATCTATTTTTTAAAACTAATAATTGTAGATTCACCAAACTGCAGACTAGCTAGCTAGAGATCTATCTAACAACTCCTTACATATGTGGTGGAAATAAATGTATAACTTATCAGAAGATATTTTCAATATGTTTGGTAATACCTTCTTCTTTCTACCAATATATCTGAAGTATCTGAAACATCATATCATCATATTATATTTTATTATGTACAAGGTGTTCGGGAATACAATAATAAAAGTGCAGTAAATATATATGAATAATAACTTCGACAGAAGTAATACTGTCTAAATAAATAAAAATAAGAATGATATGAAAAAGTTGGCTGTTACGTCAGAATAGTCTTTGGTGTAGCGGTAAGCACGCTGGACTAGATATCCAGAGGCCCGAGGTTCGATTCCTGATTGACGAGTTAATTTTTTCATATTAGTATTTAATTAAAAATCCAATGACAATGGTCTATGAAGTATACACTAATCTTCTACAGTTTGCCTTACGTAACCGAAATGGAATTAGGAGAAACATCGTATTGTTAACGCTTAAGCATACACAAATAAATATATATGAATAATAATTACAGTCCACTTTGATTATTTACAATGTATATGACATGTTTCGGCATGTCAAATCATTATCAAAACTGATAATAGCTTCAAGAAACTGAACAACCTGCATTGGTTGTGTTTGTTGAACAATCGACTTGCTATTGAACAATCGATGATGTACTCAAAGTTAGAAAATGATATTACGAGTCAATCTGGGACTTTGTCAGTTTCAAATTACACCGTTCACTGCATTTTCATCTATTGGAAACGGTAGGAATCTTGGACCTCAATATCTAGTCACCTTCGAGCAATACATGTGATCTTAGGTTACATATGATAACATACTTGCATCTTGTCTATTTAATATTGGTGCAGAGTATAAAAAAAATTTGCGACAAGCTCGCAAATTGTCTTTTATTAATAATCTATATTAACATAGATTTCATTAACTAGCGCAGTATGCATACTTGGAAACGGGGAGGTTATGGGTTCGAATCCCGACATCGGCAGATTGTCAATTATTAGGAAAAAAAGGGCGGTTAATTGACTAAACTGTCAGCGTTTGGACAAGAATGAACAAACCGGCTATGCTTGAGAAGGTTTCCTGCAGTTTCCATCACGAACTCCAGATGAATATCGTCATAGTTCTTATCAGAGTCGGTTGCGGCCGCATATCCTACCAATTCCTAGTCTGCTCACAAATTCCTTCCATTCCACTAACATCCTCACATCCTTAGGCATCACAATGGACTTTATGGTCGAAGTGTAGCCCGTCCAGGGCAGCCTCTACAATCTATATTCCTACAAAACCACGCCTGTCATTTGTGTATAGCTATTACTATAACATCGGATTGAATACGGCTAAAAACTTCACATAATTCTTGTAGACACCTCTATCTTTATCGAAATTGGTGTAGGTCGCCTTATATCGATTTATATCAAATCCATACGGTTTTCGAAAAAAATTTTTCGAACTAAAGTTGTTCCTTAATAAAAATATCAACAACGTTGGTAGTACTAGACTATCAAAAATCTTATGGATTCGGGTCAAATTAATTGCAAATATTGACATATTCGATAGTGTCGTTAAACTGACAATTTTATTCTTTTGCAAAATTTTTTTTTATAGTAAAATTTCAAAAAGTTGTTGCATAGTTCTATTAACTCCTTAAAATATTTGTAATATTTTTACTCAAACATTTTGTACATATAGTGGGCTGATACTATTATTGAACGAAACACATTTTGTAAATAAAATATTACATCAAATAGAGGACTAGAATACTAGAGATTCTAGACCAATAGACCACCAAACTATATGGATACACTTCCAGATATAACCAACATATTCTCATTTATTCAATTCTAATAAAATATTCTTTATATATATATATATATATATATATATATATATAGAAAACTCATAGAAAAATATTCTCTTTCGATATTAAATTTTGTATATATTATTATTAAACTTTTATATATATATATATATATATATATATATAGATATATGTTATTAGTTAGGCAACCATGACTCGATATATAAATATAAAGTGTTTATTTGAACACAGATATGTGATGACCTAACCAAAAAGTAATTTCTGACTTAGTTTTCCAGTAACATATTTATTTGATTGGTGAGATAATATATTTCTTTGAGATATGCTTTTAAATATTTGATTTTGAAGTTTTTAATATATATGAGTTTATATATTATTGGTTGCACCAATAGATAAAATAATATCTTACTATACCATGTGTGTATTCAATTGATTCACTTCGATCTTATGGTCCATGGTGCTTCCCCTTCTACTTCAGGAGCTGGCTTATCAGGTCTTTCTGAAGGTTCATATATTTGGGGTGAGATGCACCGAATATCCTGTACCTGCTGTAACCTAGAGGTTTGCAGTCAAAGATAAAGTGGCTGAATGTTTCTTCCTCCTCGCCACACAATCTGCACACAATGGACCCGTTATGGAGTTCCATTGTGTTTAGATGTCTCCGCAGAGGATAATGTCCGGTAATGAATCCAATAATCTCCGCAGTTGCATCCTGTTCAGCCTCAGTGCATCGAGAGATAGTCTCTTGGTTGCACTCTGAAGCAGTACCTTCCCGAGCTCTTGCCGTGGTAGTTTTTTCCAGTGATCCCGGTGTTTAGCATTTGACCACTCGTTGATCACCTCTTTTTTCAATATTCAGAGAGATATACCATATTTGGTGTTTCCCTCTCCCTTTAAATCCCCCTCCCCTCCTTTTTCTCTTGTCGATTCTTGTCATGCCATAAAAATGTATTGTCAGCGGAACTGAACCAACGTGTAAAAATTCAACTCCGTAGGATAAGAGGAAGTGGTTCTAATTCAGCTTGCAGGATTTGATGCATATATATATATATATATATATATATATATATATGTATGTATATATATATATATATATATATATATATATATATATATATATATATATATATATACATTGTAAGTTAAATAAGTTTGTAAAAAAAAGCTTTCAACAAAATTAATATAAAAACCAAAAAGTTTGAATAACTTTTCATCTAAATATAATTGACAATATTTAGTATGAACTTTTTGTTTTCTAATAATATATTGAACGTGTTCAATACAAAAATAAGAAAATGTTTATATTGTTTTCTTTATAATATAAGAAAAGACCGTCGCATAACTAAATGTACAATGACAGTGCTGGCTGAACAACACAAAAGAATTCAGGAAGCAATTCTCGAAGAAGAATAAGACGAAGTTTACCATCATGATTATTATGATTATTATGATTACTATTAGAAACGAAAATGTTAAACAATTTTTACAAAATAATAAAAAGAATAAAAATAAAGAATAATAATAAAATTGGTTCTCTGATCACGATTATTATACAACAATAATAATAATAATCATCATCGTCATCATCTTACTTACGTCGTCTCTTATTATAGTTTAAAAAACTTCAATTTTTATACGTTAAGAAAAAATAAAAGAGTAATTGCGATCAAGTATGCACCAAGATACGGAATACGGGGGTACTGAATTAAGACATAAGGATGTACGAGTACTGAAGCTTCAAAAAGATAAAGGCTTGATTTTTTGTTTACATGTTGTTGAAGAGCATATAAATCAATTATAAAAGTTTCAGGAGGGAGGAGTTATATATATAGATAGATAGATTGTAGAGGCTACCCTGGACGGGCTACACTTCGAGCATAAGGTCCATTGTGATGCTTAAGGATGTGAGGATATGAGTGGAGTAGAAGGAATTTGTGTGTAGATTAGGAATTGGTAGGATATGCGACTGTAGCCGACTATGATAGGAACTATGCCGATATTCATCTGGAGTTCGCGAAGAAAACTGCAGAAAACTTTCTCAAGCATAGCCGGTTACTTCGTTATTGAGCATAGCCGTCCCTTTTTTTGTTCAATAATTGACAAACTGCCGATGTCGGGATTCGAGCCCATAACCTCCGAGTTTCCAAGTATGCATACTCGGATACTTGGACTGGTCGAAGGGAGGGGTTACGGGGGTCTTGAATTAATTATTTAATGTTAAATTTCGAGTTTTAATACATTGGTCTTATGGAGAAACCTATTTTTACATATTTTGATAATTTTTACTTGGAATAAAATAAGACGAATAAAAAAAAACCTCCTTATTCACGCACTTGAAGTCACCTGCTAGCCCGTTACATACCCTAAAATTATACTCGCGGACAGACAGATATACACTAAGCTATCAAAACTGGTGTAGAAAATGGCGTTAAATGTATTTACTATCAATAACGAACGACAGCCAATAAGCGCTCAGAAGGATAAGGCCATAGCATAAATAATTGAAATTCAAATAATATATTTTATTGATTTGCAATTTTATTGCTTTGACGTGTCCATTCCTTTTAGAAATCTAGGGCATACATCACGAAATTCTAAATGCTCTGATTTTTTTCCAATTCTCGTTACGGAATCCCAGAAAATAACTATACAATTCACTCAATAATAATAATAATAATAAGTAGAACTTTCTGATATGAATGTTCAGAAAAAATATTACAAGTGTTCAGTTCAGTTCAGTACAGTTCTCTGAACTTCAACGTAATATTATAACGTTCACATACACAATGTATATACAATACCATATAGCATAGATCCGTGTAGTAGTAGGTAATACTTGTGATCTACGGAATATTCGAAAACTCGCTTATAACATATTTCACATAGATTCGATGTATTTCGTTTGTTCGATATATAACTACTCCCTCCCTCTTGTTTCCTTTCATAATACATATTATATAAAACTTGTAGAAAACTTCATATTATATTGTGTGCGCGCTCTCAATTCAAAAACTAGCTCACTCTCTACTAACTAATTCTCTAGCTAGTACGTACGTATAGTATTCTATAGTAGCTAGTAAGTAGTAACTAGTGCTAGATTGAACGATGTAAAGAGCAGACCGTACTAACCACCATACGCCATCATCATACTTACAATAATAATCCTTAAAGTCAATATTTGTTTAGTAATATGAATGTTGTAATAACTAACCTTAAAATGAACAAAAATGCTATGGGTATTATTGTTTAATCTACAGGGTGATTTATGGGGTATCTGAGTGTACAGTCCAATTTCTTAACTATATTTCAAATATATATAGAAATATATATATATATATATATATATATATATATATATATATATATATATATATATATATATATATATATGCATGGATATTCTTTTCCCACTCTGAAAATAATTTTTAGGACCATTTTTTCTCCTAATGGATGATTTACGCTGAGAGGATTTGGTAGGATGTGGCTATAGATTAATTCCGAAAAAGAACTAGATCCTTAAAAAGATAAATTTTGCATAAAAAAATCTCTTATACAAGATGGCGCAAAAGTACCTTCACGATTTTAAATTAAAAAAAGTACATAAGAAGTTTCTCTAATATAAAGTGTGTTTCTTGAAGTTTTTTTCCAACTATTTACGAAAAATGATCTTTAACAAATTATCAGTGACATGGCATAGTGGGGGCGGCATGGGCGGAAAAACTTCACAATAAATAATAATAATATCTTGTAAATACTTGAATCATTTCATATTTGGATAGTGCAAGAAAAGACTTTGCTCTTAAAAAAGTAGACGAATAAAGTTTTAGTTAACGACAGAAGTTTTGTTTTTAATTCTAACAAGTATATTATTTTTCAATAAAAATTTATATATTAACAGTATCGTTCTAGTTCTAATTAGAACTAGATTTGAGTTTTATATTCAATGCGCTAATAACTTAATCTTGTTGATCGTCAAGGTATAATCATAAGTGTTCTATACCTGTTATATCAATGTAAGTAGCATACGTGTACGAATTTATGTACCAAATGTGATTATTATATTGTAAAACATATATATATATATATATATATATATATATATATATATACGATTGTTCATGCCGAAAAGTTCTTTAGACTAACTGTATATTATAGTCTTTTAAATTGAAATTTAAAAGTAAATTCCTAAATAAGAGGGCGGCAAAATTTTCTTCCGCCATGAGCGGCTGACACCCGCACTACGCCACTGCAAATGATGTCCCATGTCACGCTGAAAACTATGAGCTCTTTTTAGCACATCTGCATGACCTTTCGTAAAGTTTCTTGGGATATCCCCAAAATCTCTCACCCAAAATTCTAATGTTGTTCCAAGCATTGTGATTTGTTTACATAGACCTTTTCTCTCAGATAACCCCAATAAAAGTAATTTGCAATATCATATGGTTAGAAGGAGCCTATCTGACATTAAAATATCGGTCGATAGTTTCTCCGAGTAGAAATAAAGATTCTTCCGTTTTCCAAATAAAAAGTTACGATATTTATCCTTTCTGCAGGCTTTGGTATCGCTCCCTATCGAAACTCCCAAGTATTTACTATAATTTCAAAAAGAGAAACTCAATGAATTCCAGAAAGAAATATTGAAATTAAAAATCGTGAAGGTACTTTTGCGGACACTCTGTATATGTACAATTTTTTATTCATAGTTATACCACAGTTCATTCAATCGACATAAATAGAGTAATTTTTATTTTTTTTTTGTAATTGTAAACATAAATTTTTATTTATTTTTTTATATTGATAAAAAAATTTTCATTAAAAAATGTTTTTTATTTAAATAAAAAATTTTTATCTATTTTTTTTTTCAATAGTAGTAATTCTTTCTTTTTGCACTTGAATGCTCATTTAATATAAATAAATATGGGGAGGAGGGAGGGGGTGGCTCTGTTCAAAGCGATTTTAATTATTATTTTCTTTGAAAAAATATTAATATATACCTACTTACATAAAAATAATAAAAATGATATATTTGATCAAAATTTTAATTAATTAACAAATAGTCTAGATAGCATTCCTAGGTTGCACCCAACGGTGGATTCCCAACGGAGGGAGTTTGTCAGAAAAGTTTGTTACGCAGGAGTTGCGAATTTACATAAGAATAAATAAATCACTCTCTAGCGGTCACAATTTCGGTCTGATCAAAATGAAATGTTGTATCTGATATGATTTTAGTATTTTCAAGGTCAATTTTTTTAATAAATGGCAAGTCCAGGCGCATAGAGAAAATATTCGTTACGCAGGAGCTGCTTCAACTTAGCGAATTTCCTTAAAATACATAAATCACTTTCTAGCGGTCGCAATTTTAGTCTGATCAAAATGTTGAATATGATTTGCAAAGCCAATTGTATTAATAAATAACATACGTTAAGGGGAAATGGGGGCCTAAAGAAAGAAGAAAACACATAATATAAAATATCTCTCTTAATATTAGAAAAATCAAAAAATACGTAAGGAATAAAGTTGGAGAAAGTCATGTTTGCTACAATTCATCACCGCATCATTTTTCCTCAAACTCTAATGTGTACAGAGATAGTGAGGAATTTAATTTTCAATCTTAAACCGTCAATATTTCTGTAAATATTAGGGTAACAGAAAAAATGATAAAAACAAAATTACAGTAAAACTTAATAACTACAACTTTATTTCTTATAATTTTTTCGATTTTTCGAATATTAAGGGAGATATGACCAATTTTGTGTTTCCCCCTCCCTTTAAACCCCCCTTTCCTCTTGTTCGATTTTACCCATTAACGAACTTGACCTTTTGAATAACAAAAGTGCCTCGAATACCAAATTTCATTCCGATAAAATGAAAACTGTGACCGCTAGAGTGATTACAGACACACATATATATATATATATATATATATATGTATATATATGTATATATATATATATATATATATATATAAATATGTCCATAGATAGATTTTTGATATCTACTAGATAAGATCGATGGACATTTGAAGAAATTTTTGCGAAATTTTGACTTCGGTACGGGACCAATAGCTCTATTTCCTTTCAGGAAATTCGCTAAAAAGAAAACATAAAAATAAAATATAAAATATTTTTCCTAATATTACAAAAATCGAAAAATGTATAAGGAGTAAAGTTGTAGAAAACTATGTTTGCTACAATTAATTCCTTGATAATTTTTTTCAAACTCTAATGTGAGCAGAGATATTAAGGTTTTAAATTTTCAATCTTAAATTGTAACTATTTCTGTAATTATTAGTGTAACAGAAAAAATGATAGAAAACGAAATTATAGTAAAACTAATTTTCTACAACTTTACTTCTCATGTTTTTTTGAAAAGCTCTTCTACTTAGCATTTTACAATGTCAAAGAAAATGAGTTGTATTTCGATTCCAGGAAAAAACAACACAAATGTTCCAAATAATTAAAATTTTAACAACATTGAATAATTTATTATATAATTATCATATATTAAGTAGATTTATATAATGCCTTTTGTAAATGTAGTCTTTTGACGTTAAAATAACAAACTAATTTGCATATGAATAATATGTTGACAAAAGAAGAGAGAGAGAGAGAGAGTTGAGTTCTACGTGGAATATTGTCATCCCAAATAATATTGTTATTATATTCCTTTCAATATGACTTTATTACTCTTATTGTTAGTAACATTTAATCCTATCAAAACAAATATTACCTACCCCATTCACTGCTTATAATTAGTCAAAACATCATATTTGATTTTAAATACACAGAGGTGTATACTCTAGTACAGTGATTCTCAACCTTTTTTTTTGTCGCGGCACACTTTTAACGATTTCAAAATTTGACGGCACACAAAGAAAAAGATAAGTTTAAAAGTTGTTTACTTACCGATAATACACTGTGTAAAATAGTTTATGATCATAATTTTGAATGTAAAATAAAATAATATGTACTACAAAAACAACAGTACGTTTATTAAGGGATTCATTACAAGTTAATAATAAGAATACTTTTAATGACAAATTTGAGCTTGATTTTTTTTGATAATTTCATTTATATTTGGTCGTAAAAATGACAAGGCTACTCTCAAATCGTCTTCTACATTTAAAAGTCTCGATGGTTTTTTCGTTTTTATGTTGGTTAATATTTTACTATATACATTTCTAAAATTTGGCGGCACACAAAAGTGCCGCGGCACAGTGGTTGATAATCACTGCTCTAGTAATTCATTTGAGGGGTTTCATTTGATTTACGTTGGATCAATTCGTGAAGAAAAATGAAATATTTTATTAAATACGGGTCGTTACTTGACGAAAATCCATTATGATTATTAAATTAAACAACATATTTGAGATTTTCGTAAAAATATTTTCATTTTTTTTCTTGTAGTTTCGGGAATAAAATTTCTTCTTCAGGGAAAATATAGTAATATTTTTATAATATTAATTATCATTGTAGTTTCGGAAAAAATGTAAAACATTTAAATTTGACTGTACAGTTGAAATATGGTACAGGAATGTCTTCATCATGATTACTCCATGTTTCCGATAAAAGAAGAATATTAGAATTTCGAGCCATGTTATCAATCGTAAACTTTGTATATTAAATATGTTAAACCTGGCCTGGTCTTGATCAATTTCACTAACTCTGATTCTAATGTAAATAATGGATTTAATACTATTCTCTCAACGATGCTGGTTCCGTTTTACCAGGATAAAATGTAGAATCATTGGTTTTAGATACAATATATAACTTTTACGATTGTAGTTTTCCACTTCGATATTATTTTATTAAACTTGTGTGGCTTAATAGTAGTGTTTTCTCTAGTGAATAAGTATTATGGCTAAAATATTCACAGAAATTTCCACATTGATTAGGAAATATATTCGTTAATAAAAATCCGCACATTTTTTCGACGTAAATTTTAATTCTGTTTTATACGCTCCTGAATATTAAATATTAAATTTATAATAATAATAATAATATGTATAATAAAAGTTTACTAAACATTTAATAAAATATATATTTAAACGGGAAAATTGATTAAATTTTAATTTATAAATAATCTTTTCCGAATTTAATATGTAAATATTATATATGAAAAATAATTTTACCTACGGAAAATTTTGATTAAGCAATAAATCTTCACAATACCCAATATGTTCAACAACGTTTCGTTCAACAAGTTGCAGTGAAAAAAATTTGATATTAAATTAAAATATTGAAACAAGACATAGAACAACTGCGTTAATAATTAAATTGCTTGATAATTAAATACCCTGTATATATTTATTACAAACATCTATATTGATTGTAGATTGCAGAAAAATTTGTAGCCAAACAATTTAAAAATTTTATCGTTTGTCTTAAAAAAAGGAATATATATTTTTTATTGAATCTTTTCCCTTTCACGAACTCAGTCACTTTTTAGCTCTAGAACATGATTAAGATATTTCAGGTCATGGGCCCTTTTTTTGTTGTTTGAGTTAGCGTCGTTGGGACTAAACTTATGATATCCTTGTATGTATGCAGGATAAAATTTTGATTTCGTATGCATTTTAATAGCTCTATTCAACAAGTTTTCCTTATAAGAAAACAGGATAAGTAATGGAAAGCTTTTTTAGAGTATTTAACGAGTGGTTTTTTCTTGTACAAGCTCTGTATATCTGAAACCACGCTCATTTGTTTTGGTTCGTTTATATATATATATATATATATATATATATATATATATATATATATATATATATATATAATATATCACTAGACCGTAAAACCACAACGAATGGCTTATGGTATTTGTGTAACTGACCTACAAAAAAAATCTGGTGTTACAACTCATACGACTTCAATATACCAATTCGGATAAAAACACGACTATTTTTATCGAGTCCTAATGGTTACATTATCTCTTTCAAATTTTAAATACAATTAATTGTTTATTGTAAAAATGTAAGTAAAATAATTTTTGACTGCAGCTAATAGGGAATATGCATGAAAATTTTTTTTCACATTTATTTTCAGAATATGAAAATACTGTTAATACTGTAATAATATTTAAAAACGAAATTAAAATCCAACAAATCAAGGAAGCTATAAGCTTTTAAAGATTATTATCTGTCTCTTTCTTGCAAAAATACTAAAAACGGAGTTTTACGTGTATTTTAAATGGTGAAAGTGTAATATGACGTCACATAACATATCAAGAGGACTATCACCCTTTTAGTCTAATCGGGAATTTCAATCATTCATATCTCGCTTATTTTTAAAGTTATTTAAAAAGTAATTTTACCTTGATATTTGTCAAGTAAACATGCTTCAATTCAAGTGAAAAAAAATTTTCATGCATATTCCCTATTATCAAATATCGGCAAATTACTTTCTTAAAAAGAATTGTTCGAGATCTGAAAATAGATCCACTTCGAATAAAACATTAAAACTATGGATAAGATATAAAAAAAAAATGTATCAAAGAAATTTTATGTTTCAATAACCCGATACACCCGGTATATAGAATGGTTGGTACCTATATAGATGTAAAATAAGCACGACACTTCTACGTTTTTATAGTTTTTATATAGAAAGTACTTTTTCTAATAAAATATTTTAATTGAATTATACACATTTTAAAATTTCAATTATTTCAATAAAAAACTATATAAAAAAAAATCAAACAAAGATAATAATAGAGAAAGATAGAAAATAGAAAAATATATATAAAAACTCAAACTTAGTAGAGAAGCAAACTAGCGTTAGATTGTATCGGTAGATATCAATATGCAATATTGTATGTATCGGTAAAGTACCGATATATACCTAGATATTATGTAGATCATTTTGTTGAATGTTTGATGTGCAAAGTATGATATTCAAAAATAAAATTAAGAAAGAATTACGCCCTACGATTATTTTTCTGGATCAAATACTGTGAATCAATTAGACAAAAGTCATAGGGCAACAATACTGGTTGTTGACTATGGTCTTTGACCCGAAATTTTTATTGGTGGTTACAAGCTGTAACCTAGGGATACATGTATTGCACAAAGGCAACTAACTATATATTAGGTCTCAAAGTCTAGAATACTGCAAGTCAAAATATCAGAAAATGATAAATCCGTCACATGACACGCTGAGCAAAACGGCCGTATGATAAATTTAATACTGCAGCTTAACATTGCCATGGAGTTTAAATACGTGAGCAAAAAGTTAAATACGTGAGCAAAAACTTGAACCTAAATAAAAATGGTTTAATAGTTTCTATTTCTGTACTTGGTTCTTCGTTCAACCTGTCCTACTATAAAGATATATTTTAATGTATGGTCCTTCGAGCCGGATGTTTTGTTTCAATTCTTATAGTTTCATGTTCAAAAGCAGTATTTTCATCAGCAAAGGCTATCAAAATGTGGAATTTAAAACTGCTGAATGTCCTACTTTAAACAGAATTGTCCTACTTTAAAGACATACTCTCGATTTGTTTCTATATATGGTCCTTCGAGCCGGATGTTTTGTTTGAATTTTTGTAGATTAATATACAACCGTTCGATCACTAGTGAATGAGGTATTTTTTAATTATTAATATTCATTAATAAAATTAATGACCTGTTAGTCAATATAGTATAAGCTTGTCCTCTTCTAGATAAAACTTGTATTTTCTTAGCCGTAATGGAAATTGGCATTGGTTTAGTATTGTGACAAATATATTCATCCAGCTCAGTATCTGTGGTGTAATAGTAAGCGCACTGGACGCGATATCCAAGTTCCTTCCCTGGCGGATGTAAAAACTTATTCGCAATAATATTAATTACTATAAATACAACCGTTTAAAAAGTATATTTATTTCAAATAGAAGTAATTGTACTGTTGATTTTTCAACAGGCTACTTTAAACTATAAAGATATTTATCTATCAATTTGAAAACATTGTAGAAGTAAAATTGAAAACGTGTGGGGGTTGTAAAATAGAATTAGTTTTACAAAAATATAACAGAAAATAAAAAAAAAAACCAAATAAAAACAAGCAGAGCAAAATAATATTGATCTCGCAAAGAAAAATATTCCAACCGAAGAATTATTTTTACTTTACTCTTTCCTTACTTTTTTTTTTTTTATATACAATCAACTGGAAAATATCCTATCTCTCTTTTTACGATGATACCACTTTGTGTGAGTCGGGAGACTCGGGACTGAAGGAGGGGTATGTGTGAGTGACTGACTGACGGTAGAGAGTTAAAAGTGGGGGAGTGGGATGAGATGTACTCAGGTGGTTGTAATAATAATGGTTTGAAAACTTGCATTCTTTTATATATACGCTCAAAAATCTATAGCCTTTTAAAGTTTTTATGGATGGATAACAATATCACCAAATTAAAAAAACAGAAGAATTAATTTAAATCCAAAGATATCGAAAATTTTATCCAATTTAAAGATTGTTACGGGTTTTTCTAAGATATTGACTGTAAAACCCGGGTAATGTATGTAATTTCGTATTCAAGAACGTATATAGCGAACTTCTATGAAAGGTGAAAATTTGAATCACATTTTTAAGTAAATTTTTCATAGCTTATGGGTCAGAAAATAATTTAGGAGTGGATATGCTCCGATTTTCTACATGGTCTGAAGAGAAAACACAATATAGCCATTGAATTGAAAGAGGCAATCATTGAATAAGGCAAATTTGGACTCGAATAAATCGAAAATGCACGCTAATTTACCGTTTCATGTGTTACTTTGTAGCCTGTATAGCCCTTAGTTGCACAAGACATCACTCGTCGAGCGATTATTTTTATTTCTATGACGAGAGAAAACTTGCCCAAATACTCGGTTGAGTTTATGAAAAAATGTTTCAAATAAAAGTTATTTATTTTAAAAAAAGAAATATTTTTTATCCTTTATTTTTTTTTCTATCTCTTACCGTTTCAACGATGGATATTCTCCTATCAATGGGGAAATCAATTTTGTTAATTCGATTTTTAGCTTTAGAATACACACAAAATTTCAGCTCGTTATCTCTGTTCGTTATTCAGTTATCGTGTCAGACGGATATGCGAAAATGAACTAATTAGGCCGTTTTATGAACACCTATACCAAAATTTTTCTCCTCTGATCAATTTTTTTAACCGTAACAAAGTCGAGACTCAATTTAATAAACCCTTGTATACATTATATATATATATCGGAAATAATACTGTTTGATAACCTTAAATAAAGAACATACTGTACCGCGTGTACAAGAAAATATAAATACTGATACACCTTGTATGCATATTTGAACGACATTATTGAATCAGTGCAATACAGAAAAAAAAAACGAAAACCGATTTCTTTTTAGTACACAATTCGCGATGCACGAATTGAAAGAAAAACCAGTTTGTTTCATACAACTTTACCGATAGTAAAAAACCCCAACAGTTGGTTTTTCCATCGACTTTCTGTGCTATCCTTTTCTTACTCATTCCTCCCGCCGCAACGAAACCACACCACACCTCATTCCCCGGTTTTAGTGTTTTCTTCACAATAATTCCGAACAAACTAATCTCACATTTTATAACAAATTTATATATAATATAAAAGTTTGTTTCAAATTAAAAAAAAAAAAAACAAGAAAAAAGAAAAAAGAAAATGGAATAAAACTCTTGTTGTCTTTGTTTGTTCTTCTATCTGATAAAGATACGGATAAAGATAGTTAGAGATAGCGTCAGTCAGTTTGTTTGAAGATCATCGCCAATAAGCACATACACAAATATTGTAAGTACAATATTTTTTTCGGGTTTGTTTTCACTTCTTCAAGATTGTCTTCCATGTACACTGGGCCACTGTATGTTTTAAGGTTATTGTGAAACTGGTGTGGGAAATTAGGGGTGGTGAGTTTGTCCTATACTAAATGCATTGATATCTCATCCATTGCCAACTCTAAATAATTAAAAATTTTGCAATTAAATCGTTTCAAATAATTTAATTTTTGTAAAAAAAACATATTGTTTAAAACTTAAATCCTAAATTCCATTTAATAATTAAAAATATGTGTTTTTATGTATGTCAAAAAAGTTGCATGGTGGTAAAACTACATAAAACTAAATAAAACTAGATACAAATAAATATAACTAAAAATAAAACTAGATAAAAATAAACATCACTAAAAATAAAACTAGATTTAGATCATTTTTGGATTTACAAATTTAATTATCTCAGAAACAAAAAACACGATTAATTTGAAATTTGGTCCAGGTATTTATAAGACTTTGATAAATATTATGACATTTTTCATAACCCTGGCATATCTGGTTGTCGAGATATAGATTTTTGTATTCGTGTTTTTACCGACAAGTCCATTTAACCTGTAATGTAAAAATCTCTTAAAAATCGTAACTTTAACATTTTTTTACTCAAAAACTAAAAACAGGATCAACTTCAAATTTTGACAGGATATTCTTTATTATTGAAATAATAAGCTGTAAAATTTTGAAGAACCTGCCATTCAATTGAATTTTATTCACAACAACCTTCAGCTCTCCTGATAGCAAAAAACCCATTTTTGTGAATGTTTGTGAATCTAAATACTGGAATAATAATATAAAATAGTCAAAGTACATTAGATAGTGAGAAATTATACACGTTTTACTGTAGCATCTGGGTACCTCGGATGACGGAGTATTGGTTTAGTATGCCGCAGTTCGTGGCATACATCTCCATCCAACAATTTTCATACATTAATGGCAAAATAATGCTACAAATACAAATCTCAAAGTAAAAACAGACATTATTAATAATAATAATAACATTATATAAAATAATATCTAGATTATAATCCATCTTTGTTATATATATATATATATATATATATATATATATATATATATATATATATATATATATATATATACATATATATATATATATATATATATATATATATATATATGTATATATTCCGTTCTTCACAATTCCTTTTTTGTATGTTAATTCGCTTATCAAATAAATATATATAAGGAATATAAATAAAAATTTATTATTTCTTATATATATATATATATATATATATATATATATATATATATATATATATATATATATATATATATATAAATATATATATATATATATGTATAATTTTCTTGAATAATAATGATATTATTATGATTATTATTATATTTTATGACAACGATCAGATGTGTCACATTTGAATAACCAATTAATTTAAACATTTGTCACACGTTATATATTGTTATGTCGTATATAAGTGACAGGCTCGGCTCGTGTGTTTTACTCGGCTGAGTGTGACACAGTGACAGGACTCAGTGAACTTGAAAAAGACAGGAAAAAAAGAACAGAAGCGAAGAGAAATTGGTGTTGTTTTTTGGGGTTATGTTTATTATAAAATATACAAAATGTTGATATTTCCGTTTCACTAAATTTGTCAGACATATTTTTATTTGCTAAAATACAAGATTTTGTTATTAGAACGAACATTCATTTACATTG
This sequence comes from Nineta flava, assembly GCA_963920215.1. Classification (NCBI taxonomy): domain Eukaryota; kingdom Metazoa; phylum Arthropoda; class Insecta; order Neuroptera; family Chrysopidae; genus Nineta; species Nineta flava. The sequence continues at coordinate 135,880,465 of OY986041.1, forward strand.
CATACGTGTAAACCTCATAGACAGTTTAAAATGACAGTGAAAATAACTGAGTTAATTGCTTAAACACTTAATTGCTTAATTGTATATACCGGATTTATGAACAAAAGTTTCTCATACAAGTTGTTTATAGCGAAATATATAACGCAATTTGTTAATTTAAATAATTTAACTAATAAATAATATGCCATGTAAAGAATGAAATTTTACTTTATCAATATATTCACCGTACATAGCAACGATGTACTACACTTATATAGATATATGATGACCGAACTATGTTTCTGAAGAAGTTATACTCATTGTACGCTCCCTTTAAATGTCTTAATTACAGCTCGTATTGTGTATAAACAAAAATATTTGTTTTATATTGTTTTATACATAGTTATAAACAACCAAATTAGTTATTTAAATTTTTCTCGTTTAGACGTTCAAGGTCAAATCAAATAAATAAATAATAACATTCTTAGTACAGCTAATCCAAGAAATTGGTAAATCCAGGCAGTCCGCAGTTTAATGACCGGCGAGCTATATGATACCATTTAATTGTGTTGTTATCAGAATTGCATACGTTTGCAAACGACAAGGAGAACTGGTCGAAAAGAGACTTGCAAAATTTCCTTACACAGGTCAAGATATATTTTGTAGAATGTATTTTAAGTATAATTTGCCATAGATTAGCTCGGTTTTATTTAATGAAGTTCCCTTAAATTTTTACCATCCAGGTTCTAGAATTCTATTTATATTTACAAACAAACTTTTCACAAAATATTTGAACTTGAGCAAAAAACCGACAATTTTCCTGCTACCTATGACTCTAATAATATCGAAGTTATAACTTTAAGAACTTGGGTACATTCTTCGGTGAATTCTTGAAAAATAAATGTTAATTTTCAAGACGACATTTACTATGGAATCGGCCGAGTCTGATATGTATTTCAATGTTAAATTGAATCTAGTAATTGATATTGCTCTTAAATTATCCACAAATCTCTTGGATTACACTAAAAGCATACAAATTGATACAAAGCATCATTAATGAAGAGGAATTAATTAATAATTATTAGTTAAGTTTGTGGCTTAAAATCATATCAATAAATTAGTCATTAATTCATTATCATTATTATACACAATTATTGATAATGGTGGGATTATAGTACCTATCATTATAATGTATGTACAATGCTAGATTAATATACGTATATCGTAGCCAAAATATACATGTCAATTAAGTTCGATTATAAACTGTCTAGACAGATTACAATCTTTCGTTCGAAAATTTATAATATTATATTGCAATTGAAAATTCTTCTCACTTTAAAGCCCTAGCATTTTGTCGGAGTTTAGTCACGTGGACGGTCGTTAGCCTATGTTGATTTGATGAGAGTTTTTTGTTTTTGTTTGAAAGGGATTCGAAGTTTTCATTGAAGAAGAAATATATTATAGAAGGTTTAACGCCAAGGTTTATTAAATGATAAATCTTTCAAGATTTCCATTGCATGATATATTTCGGTCCTTTTAATTTCTTTTAATTTAATTCAAAACATCTATCTAGCGAGACTAAACAAGATTTTATATGGAGAGTGACATAAAATTATACTATGTGACGTTCTTTGTAACGATCAGCTAATTGATAGTCGGCAATCATCGGCCTTAGACAGGAGATAGGAGATATCCATTCGTGTTTTTGGCCATCAATTACATTGCTATACCAATCACATTGCTCACAAGTACGACGTTTATGTCCCAGACTAAAATATTTTTCACGGATTGACGTAATGTAAAATCCAAATTATAATTTGGCTAGATCGATTATAATTAGACTAAATTGTAAATTCTAACCACAATACGAATATGTTTACATTATTATAAATTAATAAAATCATTTAAAATAAATAAATAAATATATTGTATATGTATACAGACTGTTTTCAAAAGCAATTCTAATAGAGAATCAATGTAAATAAATAAAATATTAACTATAAAACTATACAATACACCTATACAATACACATACACACAAACATCTGGATAGTGTATAGGTATACTGTATGCGTATGGTTGTTTGTTTGTCATTTAAGAGTGGGGATTTGTGATGCACATACTAAAGTTAAGAATTCAATGAAAATATTTAACCCACTCTCATTACATGTGTACTGACTGACTTCATACAGTAACCACACGGCCAGTCAGTAATGAATAATATTTAACATTGAATATCTATTGGAAAAGCTTTTCAACACACACGGTATATGTATGTTGAGATTTTATTAACCAAAATTCGGTTTATATGGGTGGATGACATAGTAGATGAGGGATTCGGATGGAGGGAGTAATTGTTATTTGACCAGTGACTCCACCAAAAAATAGGCTCATATTGTTTAGTATTGTTGGTTGTTATCAATAACAGAATGTCATTTGCATACAGCTATTATAGATAGTGTTTTATCTAAATAAATAGTTTTATCAATATAACAGACATAATATATTTGTATATCATATTTCTGATATTGTTGAATATCCATTGTTTGATGGCCTCTTACAATCGAAGAACTATAAGCTCTAGAATGTTGAATTTAGGATGTGTTAATAACATTTTGAAGTTTATACTGCTTTTACCAGTCCAAGTGGCCAAGCGGTCTAAGGCGTTATGTCTGCGCAGTATGCATACTTGGAAACTGGGAGGTTATGGGTTCGAATCCCGAAATATGAAAATACTGTTAATACTGTAATAATATTTAAAAACGAAATTAAAATCCGACAAATATCAAGGAAGCTATAAGCTTTTAAAGATTATTATCTGTCTCTTTCTTGCAAAAATACTAAAAACGGAGTTTTACGTGTATTTTAAATGGTGAAAGTGTAATATGACGTCACATAACATATCAAGAGGGCTATCACCCTCTTTGTCTAATCGGGAATTTCAATCATTCATATCTCACTTATTTTTAAAGTTATTTAAAAAGTAATTTTACCTTCATATTTGTCAAATAACATGCTTCAATTCAAGTGAACAAAAATTTTCATGCATATTCTCTATTGACTAAACTGTGGGCGTATGGACAAGAACGAAGTAACCGGCTTTACATGAGAAGGTTTTCTGCAGTTTCCTTCACAAACTCCAGATGAATATATGCATAGCTTCTATCATAGTCGGCTGCAGCCACATATCCTACCAATTCCTAGTCTATACACAAAAATTCCATCCACTCCACTCACATCCTGACATCTTTAGGGACCACAATGGGCCTTATTGTCGAAGTGTATACCGTCCAGGGCAGCCTCTACAATGTATCTATCTATCTATACTACTTTGGGCACTTGGTCTTGATACATTTCAATAACTCTGATTCTAATGTAAATACCTGTGATTTAATGCCAATCTTTCAAACTCTGATTAATTTTCTATTCTATTTTTCCCCACTATTTAATCATTTTATTTAAACTTACGTGTCTTGCTAGTAGTGTTGACCTATTGAATATTATTTAAAAAGAAGTATAACCTCTTACGCGCATTTATAACTACACACACTTTTAAAAAAAGTGATGAGATATTTCAACATTATAAACGGTTCAAATATGAGAAAGTTGGCTGTCACATCACAATCGTCTTTGGTGTAGCGGATGCACACTGGACCGGTTATCCAGAGGCCCGAGGTTCGATTCCTGGTTGACGAGTTAATTTTTTCATATCAGTATTTAATTTAATTAATAAATTCAATGACAATGAAATGTGTCGGGTATACGCTATAGTCTTCTACAGTTTGTCATACGTAACCGAAAGGAATTTGGACAAACACTTGTATGTTGACACGAAAGTATACACAAATAAAACAAATATTAAAAAATAATATCACTTCAACAAGAAGTTTATACTGTCTAAAAAATATATAAAAAAATATATATATATATAAAAATTAGAATAATATGAGAAAGTTGGCTGTCACATCACAATCGTCTTTGGTGTAGCGGATGCACACTGGACCGGTTATCCAGAGGCCCGAGGTTCGATTCCTGGTTGACGAGTTAATTTTTTCATATCAGTATTTAATTTAATTAATTATAAACGGTGCTTATTTTAAATAATGTACCTGAATATTTCTTCAAGGAAGGGTTAGAGGGACCTTATGGTCTTTATTTTCACTTTAACCATTCAAGGTTATTTGAAGATTACGAGGCGATATCAGATGGCGATTTCAACCCATATTTTGACGGAATCGGATAGCGGAAGATAAGAGAACATTAAAACTAGGTAATAAAGTTTATTTGAGCTAATAATTATCTATTTTTTATAGCCATGATAAAAAATGAATTTTCAAACATAAGATGACATTTTTTGGAGAAAAATAAGATCTAGTCATACTGATTTTAAAATAAGCTGCATTTATTACAAATTTTAATGTATTCTTATATTGCAAAACTTTTCAAATTAATTATTTAAAAACTTTGATTGCAAATTTTTCATATTAATTTCTTGAACATTAAAAGTTAATGGTTTTTGTACTTTTTACAATGAAAATATCAAAATAGGTTTGGTTACTGAAGACTGAATTGTATCGGTAATTTTTCAACGGGGTTTTCGCCTCGTAACATAAATAATATATTTGTATTAAAAGCCGAAATAAGAGCTCTGTGTGTATACTAAATAATTATAAACAAATTAATTATTAATAATTCATATTTTCAATTATTATTATCATTTATTAAACAATAATAATAGGAAATTCAATTAATATTTGATTATATCACTATATATATATATATATATATATATATATATATATATATATATATAAAATTATTATGGTTATTTTATACATTTATACAGGGAATTTCACATAGGTTACTTCTGAAATGAGTAACTGTTTTTCTTCATGAATTATTTAATTTAATATTTAGTAAAATTATTTTGATCTTTTCAATTCTAACCCTTCTAAGACCTTCTGTCTAATTTCTAAGAACCACCCTCCGAGGATGAAATACGGGAGGAAACTTTCTAGGCGATTTCTTGGCATATAATTGTACAATATAAAAAATTTAAACTATGGTTTATGAAATTATTTGTTGATTAAAAGAAGCTATCATGATGTAATTTTAAATGAAAGTAGTTTTAATCATAATTTACGATTTGAACCCAAACTATTGAATAGATGAAAAAATGTTGCAAAGAAAACTTCAGTTTTTAGAACATTTTAAAATATAAAAAAAATTGACATTTAACAAAAACTAATTATTTGACACATAATTGATTACTCTTTCGGTTTGCACACAATAAACAACCATGTTTTTTAAGCCACGCCTCTGGTCAGTTCTCAATTACATGATTTAACAAAGAAGGTTTTGAACACAGCCCTGACTAGCGCCCACATAGACATCGAACAGTAATTTTTTATCGTGTCGACCAAGCAAAAATACTTAACGATAAAAATTTCATTAAAATCGGTGCAGTCGTTTTAACGTTATGCCAAAACAAATAGCAAAACAAAGTACTTAAAGCATCTACTATGAATCAATACTTTCATTACTCTACTATATCTATTACACCAACTGCCTTAATAAATAATATTTCTCAGATTTCGAATTAAATTCAATAATTAAATTGTACTAAGTAATTAATATAATTGGATGTATCAAATTTTATTCGTTAATAATTCTAGCATTACGAATAACAATAGTGTTAGCATGATCCATGGTCGTAGTAACAAATACTTAAAAAAGGGGGGGGGGTAAGGTAAACCTACTTAAACAAACGTATTTATATGCCATCTAGTGTTTACAATTTTGGTAAAGGAATGGCATTTCATATGTCTAAAATGATTCCAATTTTGAAACTTCCTTGAAAAAAATCCCTGATTTTGCAACTGATTATTCCCTGCCTCCAGCAAAAACTTTCGATAATGTTTGATGTATCCGAATCATATCAAGAGAGAATATCTCGGAAACTATACGTTTTTGGATCGGATTTAAAAAAATAAACTTTCTATTTTCATTCAAATTTATGAATTTTGGCTGTTTTTCAATTTTTTCTAAGGGTTCTTCAAAAAAAAAAACCGCATAAAATAAATGGGGCTATTTTGAAAGATATATCGAAGGATCATGTCAATTATTTTCAAAGAAGAATATCAAACTAAAAAACTTAATTTATATGGAATTTTTTTAATTATCCATAACCATCAAAATTCCCTGAAATGTACAAGTTTTGAAGGTTTTCCCAGTCGCTTGCCACCTTCGAAAAATGCATTATTATCACTTGACCATTGGTCCCACAACTCCACAATATTTCCGCAGATATATTTGCCATTTTGCTATTTTATTAACATAAAAAGCTGTCGCCATGGTAACTTAATTTGGCTCATACGTTCCAGTGGAAGGAATTTTTTTGTATAGACTAGGAATCGGTGGGATGTGCGGTTGCAGCCGATTCTGATCGAAACTATGCCGATATTCATCTGGAGTTCATGAAGAAAACTGCAGAAAACCTTCTCAAGCATAGCCGGTTACTTTTTCTTGTCCACAAGCCGACAGTTTAGTCAATTAACCGCATCTTTTTTTTTAAATAATTGACAAACTACCGATGTCGGGATTCGAACCCATAACCTCCCAGTTTCCAAGTAGGCATACTGCGCAGGAATAACGCCTTAGACCGCTCGGCCACTTGGACTAATACACTTAATGTCTGACAACTTTTAATGTCGAACCTTGCCAATAATTACCACGAAAACTGTTATGGGACCCGGCAACACACATTAATAACCTCCTTAGGACTACGACCATGTATATACACGAATAATAAAATTCCATATATAATACATTACGATAAACCCAAATCGAAAACATTTCGATAACAATTATTAATTAAAACCACAGTTTGTTTAAACTAAGTACAACTACCAGAGCTTTTCAAACTGGACAATCTCTCTCTCTCTCTCTCTACAAACATAACTTTGGTATCTATATCATCACTTCCTCGAATATTCGATATAGAAAGCATTCCATACAGTCAGTAGCGCTCGCATGCTTGTACAGCTCTGGTGTGATAAGATAAAGATATCGCATATTCTATGTAATAGATATTCTACAGAAATATTTAAATACTAGTTCGACTATGTTATAGATAGTAGTTTCGAAATTGTTTCGAAAATATTCCAATAAAATTATCATTTAAGCTTCGTTTGTGCGAGCATCGAATTTAGATGTTATTAAATGGTGGAACAGAGATAGCTGATAAATATTGGACTTGGAGAATTTATGTGGTTTGGTTTTGCAGTATGTCATAAGACTAATGAATTATCGGGAATTCTTGGTCAATTAAATTCTAGGTAATTGTAACGTAATTAAGATATAATATATCTGGTTCAATATGAAGCTTTGTGCTTGAATACATAGAATAATGTTTAATACATCTTAAACCAAGATCTTAGACTATCGCAGGCATACATTTGGGTACCGACAAGAAATTCAGAGAAGATAAGATTGAAATTATCTTAGGGGTACGGTTGGTACAAGGCAAGGCTTTCTATCATTGCGACATAAAAGATCCCGTTCTTGATGGAACACTGGATTTAACCTGGAATAAGTTGCCTCTCATCGTTTGATAAGAGGAAAGTTTCATCACCTAGGAAGTTAAGCCTTTTCCAGGCTTATATCTCAGTTGGCAATGCGTGGATTGCTTAATGATAGGATTATCTTAGTCCTCCTCGTGGTCTAACTAGAGGTTGACCTTAACTTTACCCTGGCTCTTTTGATACTTCTCTAATTAAACGCACTCATACCACAAGTAAAGTACGTGTTGGTATATTTAGCTGTGTTTTTATACACCCTCGCGTATGTAGAAGTAAAAAGAATAGTACATTCACTGAACATTTTTTAAGCACATCTAAGCTTAGTCGCACTGAGACTGTATACAGATTATTTTAATTGTAAATTTTACGATAACCAATTCATTGTTAGTATGGTTGCCGTTAAGTTACATTATACTAACAGGGGTGACTAGCTTTAATATTAACCCTTACATTGCAATAGTGAAAAATTTTACACACCACAAAAAGCTTTCATATGGCTAAGCCGAAAGTCGTTGGTTTGATTCCCAAGATATATGTGCTTTTCATAAATGTGGTAAACTTAAAGTTCATCTATAACTCCTTCTTTGATTACTATGCTTTAAGAAGCTTTATACTTAGCTTTCTGGAATATTAAACAAAATTAATTTTGTTACCCTGGTTCGAGTGAATACCCCAACAGCTTTTATAGATTTTCCGACTGTATATATATATATATACATCAATGTAAACGAGTTCTCACCATGATGATATAACTCAAACACAGAGCTTTTAATAATAACAAACAGCTTTTTTAAAATCCATTACATAACCCATATCACTTACAAAAACTGTAGTCAAAAAAATAAACAACACGTATTTTGTAGATCATAAACAAAATTTAATCAACATAGCTCTTCTACACTATTTTATGAGCTTTTGTTTTGTTCGTTAGGTATATATATATATATATATATATATATATATATATATATATATATATATATATATATATATCGTTGAAATATATTTTTATAGTCATCATATATCTTTCTTTCTCTTTACCTATTAATTTATTATTCATATCGTATACAGCAGAGGTGGGCGCAGACAGCTCGTCTGAGCCTTACAGGCTCTCCATAAGCTGGGTGAGAGTAAGTAAAGAAGGTATGTTTTGAAGCAAGACGGAACGATGTTTCAATACAGGTTGTCCTACCGATTATTGTCCAGTAATTATATAGTATAGTCTATAGTATAGTCAATATTTTATTTTTTTTGAAAAACAAATTATGCGAAAAATAATTTCCACTACTACAAATAGTACTTTTCACTTTTTCAATTCAAAGTAGACTAACTCGAAGAACTCAAATTCCCACTTTATGTAAAATTTAACTTAATTCATCAAATTCCCATGACACTATACTGAGCATACTCCATACGAAGAAAAAATAATTAAATCAGGTAAATAATTCTTTATTAGTTCTCGGATATGAATAGTAAAATATTTAGACAAATCATTTGGAATTTCCAAAACTTTAATTCTATTTAAATTATCCTTTGCAAAAATTTCCCTCTTTTATTAAAATGGTCCAGCGGTAAACTTAAAGGTTCGAAAGATTTATATATATTTTTAATATATTTTTATTTTATTCATACACAAATATGATATATACTAAAAAGGTACATTTTATGACCCTAATTACCAGCCCAGAGTATGTATTGAATGATTGTATGTATTATTTACTTTGTATAATAGTGACCATAAAAAAGATTTGGTATTATTATAATTTTTTCAGAAAATGTTTTAATTAAAAAAAGAAAATATTAATAATTGGTAGGTTGCCCTGTATTAACTCTATCTCTCTTCCCTACCTCTCACTCAGAGCTTGGCGGAGTCAACTCTTGCCCACCTCTGGTATACAGGTATCTCCATTTATTATATAGTCGTAAATTATAATTCCAAAATTGTGTGGATGATTATAAAATTGTTTAGATTCTGTAACGATTGTAAGTTGTTTCAAGGTTAGCACCCAGTTTTTACCCTCGACACAAGAAAAAATTGTTAAAAGCTCGAAGCTTTAGTTTGTCTGTGGCGGCATCGAATGTTTCAAACATCGGTTTTTTTTTTCACTTTGCAGTATCAGGAACTTATAGTAATCGGTCCGAAAATCGAAATAAAAATTTACACTATATCTTTACGTTTTATGATCATCAGAGTCTACAAACACCATTTTGAAGAAGATTTTTGAGAAGAAATCTTGAGAATGAAAAAATGATATAGACTTTGTTGAGGTGTCAATCGAAGCTTTAAAACTTCAATGTTATCTGAAATAATTTATTTAGACAGTCAAGAAGATTGTGGGACTTTCAGAGAAACACAAAGCTCAAAATAACTGACTTAACTTATCAGGTCTTGCTGAAGGTTTATATATTCAGGATGAGATGCACCGAATATCCTGTATCTGCGGTAACCTAGAGGTTCGCAGTTAAAGATAATGTGGCATAATGCCCGGTAATGAATCCGGTAACCCTCCGCAATTGTATGCTGTTCAGCCTCCGTACATCGAGGGATAGCCTCTTGGTTGAACTCATTGAAGCAGTACCTTCCCGAGCTCCTGCCGCGGTACTTTTTCCCAGTGATCACTGTGTTTAGCATTTGAAGCACTCGTTGATCATCTGTTTACATGCAGTTCCTGGAATTCCTAAAATAGGCTCTGAGCCAATGAAGGGTATTTAGACTCCCTTCCATGCTAAGGTATCTGCTTTTTCATAACCACTGTGACCCGGCACTCAAATCAATTTAACATTGTTGCGTTTTGCCAGTTTCAGAAGTTCCTCCAGACAATCCTTAACTACCCTTGAGGTGACCTTAGTTTCAGACAAGACTTTTAAGGCAGGTTGACTGTCCGAAAGAATACATACGTTCTGGTTTATGTAGCCTCTACGTAGGTTCTCACGAACGCAAACCAGTATGGCGTAGACTTCTGCTTGAAAGACCGTGGCATATTTCCCCAATTTGAGGCTTATGTTTGCTTTAGGTCTCTCACCGTAGACTCCCGTCTCGGTCTAGTGCATAATCTGATATTAATTAAAAAAGTTTTTTTTATGAAAATTTGTTTTCTTTAGATAATAGGGAATATGCATGAAAATTTTTTTTCACTTGAATTGAAGCATGTTTACTTGACAAATATCAAGGTAAAATTACTTTTTAAATAACTTTAAAAATAAGCGAGATATGAATGATTGAAATTCCCGATTAGACAAAGAGGGTGATAGCCCTCTTGATATGTTATGTGACGTCATATTACACTTTCACCATTTAAAATACACGTAAAACTCCGTTTTTAGTATTTTTGCAAGAAAGAGACAGAAAATAATCTTTAAAAGCTTATAGCTTCCTTGATATTTGTCGGATTTTAATTTCATTTTTAAATATTATTACAGTATTAACAGTATTTTCATATTCTGAAAATAAATGTGAAAAAAAATTTTCATGCATATTCCCTATTACAGGCTATTGGCGCGGTAATTCAGTGAAACGATTACGCAAAAGTTTAATGCAATTTTGAAGTAATTTACATGCACATAATTACATAAATCAACCTGTGTAGTATTTTTATTCTTTGTGTAAATTTTATTAATGAAAACGAAAAAAAAAAAACAACTATGTGAAATAATTTGTACAAGCACAGTTGTTTTTATACCCAGTATATTTGTAAATATACAAGGTATATTAAGTTTAGTCCCGACTTTGTAACGCTTGAAAATATTAATCCTTGACAAAAATGCTTCACATAGGTATTCATAAAATGGCCTAATTCGGCCTTTTTCACATGTCCGTCCGTCCGTCTGTCCGTCTGTCCGTCTGTCCGTCTGTCCGTCTGTGAAGCCGATTACTCAAAAACGAAAAGAGATATCGAGCTGAAAATTTTTTTGTGTATTCTTGACCAAAAAAGTAAGGTCAAGTTCGTTATTGGGCAAAATCGGAACGTGTTTCCCCCCGCTAGGGGGGAAAAATTATATCTTTGAAACCGTAGGAGATAGAAAAAAAATTTGTTAATAAAAAATCTTCTTCTCTTTGAAACAAACAACTTTTGTTTGAAAACTTTTTTCATAAACTCAATAGTTTTATCAAAATTAGTCCTCAAAGTTGAAAAAAATGAGAAATACAAATGACAGGCGAATGAAGGCATGGTCTCCATGGACCCGTAGGTATACATAACAACTACACATACTATTTTTATATCCTGTATATGTAAATATACAAGGTATATTATATTAAGTCCCGTCTTTGTAACGCTTGAAAATATTAATCCTTGATAAAAATGCTTCACAAAGGTATTCATAAAATGGCCTAATTCGGCCTTATTCGTCTGTCCGTCCGTCTGTGAACACGATAACTGAAGAACGAAAAGAGATAACGAGCTGAAAATTTTTGTGTGTGTTCTAGACCAAAAAAGTAAGGTCAAGTTCGTTAATGGGCAAAATCGGAACGTGTTTCCCCTGGCCAGGGGGGAAAAATTATGTGTTCGAAACTGTAGGAGATCGAAAAAAAATTTGTTAACAAAAAATCTTCTTCTCTTTAAAATAAACAACTTTTGTTTGAAAACTTTTTTCATAAAGTCAACCGTTTTCTCAAAATTTGTGCTTAAAGTTGAAAATGAGTCGATCGATGACGGGCACATGTGCAATCATAATATACATCAAATAGTATTGTTATACCCAGTATATTTGTAAATATACAAGGTATATTAAGTTTAGTCCCGACTTTGTAACGCCTGAAAATATTAATCCTTGACAAAAATGCTTCACAAAGGTATTCATAAAATGGCCTAATTCGGCCTTTTTCACATGTCCGTCTGTCCGTCTGTCCGTCTGTGAAGCCGATAACTCAAGAACGAAAAGAGATAACGGCCTGAAAATTTTTGTGTGTGTTCTAGAGCAAAAAAGTAAGGTCAAGTTCGTTAACGGGCAAAATCGGACCATGTTTCCCCCCGCCAGGGGGGAAAAATTATATCTCTGAAACCGTAGGAGATAGAAAAAATTTTTGTCAACAAAAAATCTTCTTCTCTTTAAAATAAACAACTTTTGTTTGAAAACTTTTTTCATAAACTCAACAGTTTTCTCAAAATTTACCCTCAAAGTTGAAAAAAATGAGAAATACAATTGATTGGCGAATAAAGGCATGGGCTCCATGGACCCGTAGGTATGTATAAAAACTGTACATACTATTTTTATACCCAGTATATTTGTAAATATACAAGGTATATTAAGTTTAGTCCCGACTTTGTAACGCCTGAAAATATTAATCCTTGACAAAAATGCTTCACAAAGATATTCATAAAATGGCCTAATTCGGCCTTTTTCACATGTCCGTCCGTCCGTCTGTCCGTCTGTCCGTCTGTGAAGCCGATAACTCAAAAACGAAAAGAGATATCGAGTTGAAAATTTTTGTGTGTATTCTTGACCAAAAATGTAAGGTCAAGTTCGTTAATGGGCAAAATCGGAACGTGTTTCCCCCCACTAGGGGGGAAAAATTATATCTTTGAAACCGTAGGAGATAGAAAAAAAATTTGTAAGCCAAAAATCTTCTTCTCTTTGAAATAAACAACTTTTGTTTGAAAACTTTTTTCATAAACTCAACAGTTTTATCAAAATTTGTCCTCAAAGTTGAAAAAAATGAGAAATTCAATTGACAGGCGAATGAAGGCATGGTCTCCATGGACCCGTAGGTATACATAACAACTATACATACTATTTTTATATCCTGTATATGTAAATATACAAGGTATATTATATTTAGTCCCGTCTATGTAACGCTTGAAAATATTAATCCTTGACAAAAATGCTTCACAAAGGTATTCATAAAATGGCCTAATTCGGCCTTATTCGTCTGTCCGTCTGTGAACCCGATAACTCAAGAACGAAAAGAGATAACGAGCTGAAAATTTTTCTGTGTGTTCTAGACCAAAAAAGTAAGGTAAAGTTCGTTAATGGGCAAAATCGGAACGTGTTTCCCCCCACTAGGAGGGGTGGAAATGTTCGCCTTTGAAACCGTAAGAGATAGAAAAAAAATTTATTGACATAAAATCTTCTTCATTATAAAATAATCAACTTTTGCTTGAAATGTTTTTCCATAAACTCAATAGTTTTCTCATAATTTGTGCACAAAGAGCAAATTTGTGCACAAATTTGTGCATAAGAGGGGGGAATTACACATCTTTGAAACCGTAACAGATAGAAAAAAAATTTGTTGACAAAAAAACATCTTCTCTTTAAAATAAACAACTTTTGTTTGAAAAACTTTTTCATAAACTCAATAGTTTTCTCAAAACTTGTCCTCAAATTTGAAAACAATGAGAAATATAATTGATAGGCGAATGAAGGCATGGTCTCCATGGACCCGTAGGTATACATAACAACCATACATACTATTTTTGTACCCAGTATATTTGTAAATATACAAGGTATATTAAGTTTAGTTACGACTTTGTAATGCTTGAAAATATTAATCCTTGACAAAAATGCTTTACAAAGATATTCATAAAATGGCCTAATTCGGCCTTATTCGTCTGTCCGTCTGTGAACCCGATAACTCAAAAACGAGAAGAGATAACGAGCTGAAAATTTTTGTATGCGTTCTAGACCAAAAAATTAAGGTCAAATTCGTTAATGGGCAAAATCGGAAAGTAATTCCCCCCGCCAGGGTGGAAAAAATATATCTTTGAAACCGTAAGAGGTAAACAAAAATTTTATTGACAAAAAATTTTCTTCTCTTTAAAATAAACAACTTTTGTTTGCAAAAATTTTTCATAAACTCAATAGTTTTCTCAAAATTTGTCCTCACATGTACAAACATAACATACATCAAATAGTATTGTTTTTATGTTTATTTCAGTTTTTTCAACCAGGTGTGTATATAAGTTTTTTTGTACAAAATTTTGCAAATAGTTTATTCAAAGGTCCATCGATCCTATCAAAAATTATCTATATATAATGTATATATATATATATATATATATATATATATATATATATATATATTTAAATATATATATATATATATATACATATATTTACATATATATATATATATATATATATATATATATATATATATATATATATATATATATATATATATATAATATAACGCTTCGTGTGGACCTTACACTTCTCATTGACGCTTCGCTTTGAATACGGTTCGCTGTAGCTTACGTTTCGTGTTGATAAACGCAAAGCCTTGACCGAACAATTCTTACTGATTAACGGTTCTTATTGGCTCACTAACGGTTCGCTTTAGCTTACGTTTCGCATTAGTAAACGCATTGCGTTTACTAAAGTTTCGCGGTAACCTAACACTTCCTATTGACTAACGGTTCTCATCGACCAACGCTTCACGTTGGCTGACTTACCGTTTGCGTTGATTAACAAACGCTTTGCGTTGATCTGACGCTTCCTATTGACTGACGCTTCTCATTGACCAACGCTTCGCTGACTTACGTTTCATTAAAGTTAACATTAAGCTTACGTTTCGCGTTGGTTAACGCTTTGCGTTGGTTAATTATTCGCTTGGCATAACGCTTCGCGTACCAATGAAGCTTCGCTTTGCATAACTAACGCTTCTTATTGACCAACGCCTCGCGTTGGCTGACTTATGGTTCGCTGCAGCTAACGTTCCGCGTTAGTAAAAGCTTTGCTAACAGTTGGCGTTTACTAACGCTTCGCGTTGACCTTACGCTTCCTTTTGACTTACACTTCTCATTAAGCTACACTTCGCGTTGGGTGATTTACGGTTTGCTTTAGCTTACATTTCGCTTTGCGTTTACAAACGCTTTGCGTTGATAAACTGAAGTTTCGCATTGATTAACAATCGCTTGGCGTTGATTAACTAACGCTTCGCGTTGATTAACTAACGTTTCGCAATGATTAACTAACGCATCGCGTTGTTAAACAAACGCTTCGCGTTGATTAACTAACGCTTCGCGTTGACTAATTAACGCTTCGCGTTGATTAACTAACGCTTCGCGTTGACTAATTAACGCTTCGCGTTGATTAACTAACGCTTCGCGTTCTTTATACAACGCTTCGCGTTGATTAACTAACGCTTCGCGTTGATTAACTAACGCTTCACGTTGATTAACTAACACTTCGCGTTGATTAACTAACGCTTCGCGTTGATTATCCAACGCTTCGCGTTGACTAACAAACGCTTCGCGTTGATTAACTAACGCTTCGCGTTGTTTATCATACGCTTCGCGTTGATTTACTAACGCTTCGCGTTGATTAACTAACGCTTCGCGTTGATTAACTACGCTTCGCGTAGACTAACTAGTGCTTCGCGTTGATTATCCAACGGTTCGCGTTGATTAACTAACGTTGTGCGCTGACTAACGCTTCGCGTTGATTGACTAAGGCTTCGCGTTGATAAACAAACGCTTCGCGTTGATTAACCAACGCTTCGCGTTGATTAACTAACGCTTCGCGCTGATAAACTAACGCTTCGCGTTGATTAACTAACGCTTCGCGTTGATAAACTAACGCTTCACGTTTATTAACTAACGCTTCGCGTTGATTAACTAACGCTTCGTGTTATTTAACTAACGCTTCGTGTTGATTAACTAACGCTTCGTGTTGATTAACTAACGCTTCGCGTTGATTATCCAACGCTTCGCGTTGACTAACTAACGCTTCGCGTTGACTAACTAATGCTTCGCGTTGACTAACTTACGCTTCGCGTTGTTTATCTAACGCTTCGCGTTGATTTACTAACGCTTCGCGTTGATTTACTAACGCTTCGCGTTGATTAACTAACGCTTCGCGTTGACTAACTCACGCTTCGCGTTGATTAACTAACCCTTCGCGTTGATTAACTAACGCTTCACGTTGATTAACTAACGCTTCGCGTTGATGCACTAACGCTTCGCGTTGATTATCCAACGCTTCGCGTTGACTAACTAACGCTTCGCGTTGATTAACTAACGCTTCGCGTTGTTTATCTTACCCTTCGCGTTGATTTACTAACGCTTCGCGTTGATTAACAAACGCTTCGCGTTGATTAATTAGCGCTTCACGTTGATTAACTAATGCTTCGCGTTGATTAACTAACGCTTCGCGTTGATTATCCAACGGTTCGCATTGATTAACTAAGGCTTCGCGTTGACTAACGCTTCGCGTTGATTGACTAAGGCTTCGCGTTGATAAACTAACGCTTCGCGCTGATTAACTAACGCTTCGCGTTGATTAACTAACGCTTCGCGTTGATAAACTAACGCTTCACCTTGATTAACTAACGCTTCGCGTTGATTAACTAACGCTTCGTGTTGATTAACAAACGCTTCGCGTTGATTATCCAACGATTCGCGTTGACTAACTAACGCTTCGCGTTGACTAACTAACGCTTCGCGTTGACTAACTAACGCTTCGCGTTGTTTATCTAACGCTTCGCGTTGATTTACTAACGCTTCGCGTTGATTAACTAACGCTTCGATTTGATTAACTAACGCTTCAAGTTGACTAACTAACGCTTCACGTTGATTTACTAACGCTTCGCGTTGATTATCCAACGGTTCGAGTTGATTAACTAACGCTTCGCGTTGATTGACTAAGGCTTCGCGTTGATAAACTAACGCTTCGCGTTGATTAACTAACGCTTCGCGCTGATTAACTAACGCTTCGCGTTGATTAACTAACGCTTCGCGTTGATAAACTAACGCTTCACGTTGATTAACTAACGCTTCGCGTTGATTTACTAACTCTTCGTGTTGATTAACAAACGCTTCGCGTTGATTATCCAACGATTCGCGTTGACTAACTAACGCTTCGCGTTGACTAACTAACGCTTCGCGTTGACTTACTAACGCTTCGCGTTGACTAACTAACGCTTCGCGTTGTTTATCTAACGCTTCGCGTTGATTTACTAACGCTTCGCGTTGATTAACTAACGCTTCGCGTTGATTAACTAACGCTTCGCGTTGATTAACTAACGCTTCGCGTTGATAATCCAACGCTTCGCGTTGACTAACTAACGCTTCGCGTTCATTAACTAACGCTTCGCATTGTTTATCTTACGCTTCGCGTTGATTAACTAACGCTTCGCGTTGATAAACTAACGCTTCGCGATGATTAACTAATGCTTTGTGTTGATTAACAAACGCTTCGCGTTGATTAACTAACGCTTTGCGTTTACCTTACGCTTTCTATTGACTAACGCTTCTCATGACCAACGCTTCGCTGACCAACGCTTGGATGACTTACGGTTTACTTAAGCTTACGTTTCGCGTGGGTTAACACTTATCGTTTACCAACGATAATTTTACGATTTGCGTAAAATCACGCTTCGCGAATCACCAAAGCGACTCTCCGGCGCTTCGCTTTGACTAACTAACGCGTCTCTTTAACCAACGCTTCGCGTTGGCTTACTTATGGTTCAATTAAGCTTACGTTTCTCGTTGGTTAACGATTTGCGTGAAATCACGCTTCGCGAATCTTTGACGCTCCGCTTTGGATAAATAACGCTTCTCATTGACCAACTCTTCCGTTTACCAACGCTTTACGTTTACCAACGCTTTCCATTAATTTTCTAAATCTTCACGTTGACTACCTTTTCGCGTCGCCTAACGGCTCGCGATGACCAACGCTTTGCTTCGCGTTGATTAACTAACGCTTCGCGTTGTTTATCTTACCCTTCGCGTTGATTTACTAACGCTTCGCGTTGATTAACTAACGCTTCGCGTTGATTAACTAGCGCTTCACGTTGATTAACTAATGCTTCGCGTTGATTAACTAACGCTTCGCGTTGATTATCCAACGGTTCGCGTTGATTAACTAACGCTTCGCGTTGACTAACGCTTCGCGTTGATTGACTTAGGCTTCGCGTTGATAAACTAACGCTTCGCGTTGATTAACTAACGCTTCGCGCTGATTAACTAACGCTTCGCGTTGATTAACTAACGCTTCGCGTTGATAAACTGACGCTTCTCGTTGATTAACTAACGCTTCGCGTTAGTTAACTAACTCTTCGTGTTGATTAACAAACGCTTCGCGTTGATTATCCAACGATTCGCGTTGACTAACTAACGCTTCGCGTTGACTAACTAACGCTTCGCGTTGACTAACTAACGCTTCGCGTTGTTTATCTAACGCTTCGCGTTGATTTACTAACGCTTCGCGTTGATTAACTAACGCTTCGCGTTGATTAACTAACGCTTCGCGTTGATTAACTAACCCTTCGCGTTGATTAACTAACGCTTCAAGTTGACTAACTAACGCTTCACGTTGATTAACTAACGCTTCGCGTTGATTAACTAACTCTTCGTGTTGAATAACAAACGCTTCGCGTTGATTATCCAACGAATCGCGTTGACTATCTAACGCTTCGCGTTGACTAACTAACGCTTCGCGTTGACTTACTAACGCTTCGCGTTGACTAACTAACGCTTCGCGTTGTTTATCTAACGCTTCGCGTTGATTTACTAACGCTTCGCGTTGATTAACTAACGCTTCGCGTTGGTTAACTAACGCTTCGCGTTGATTAACTAACGCTTCGCGTTGATAATCCAACGCTTCGCGTTGACTAACTAACGCTTCGCGTTGTTTATCTTACGCTTCGCGTTGATTAACTAACGCTTCGCGTTGATTAACTAACCCTTCGCGTTGATTAACTAACGCTTCAAGTTGACTAACTAACGCTTCACGTTGATTAACTAACGCTTCGCGTTGATTAACTAACTCTTCGTGTTGATTAACAAACGCTTCGCGTTGATTATCCAACGAATCGCGTTGACTATCTAACGCTTCGCGTTGACTAACTAACGCTTCGCGTTGACTTACTAACGCTTCGCGTTGACTAACTAACGCTTCGCGTTGTTTATCTAACGCTTCGCGTTGATTTACTAACGCTTCGCGTTGATTAACTAACGCTTCGCGTTGGTTAACTAACGCTTCGCGTTGATTAACTAACGCTTCGCGTTGATAATCCAACGCTTCGCGTTGACTAACTAACGCTTCGCGTTGTTTATCTTACGCTTCGCGTTGATTAACTAACGCTTCGCGTTGATAAACTAACGCTTCGCGATGATTAACTAATGCTTTGTGTTGATTAACAAACGCTTCGCGTTGATTAACTAACGCTTCGAGTTTACCTTACGCTTTCTATTGACTAACGCTTCTCATGACCAACGCTTCGCTGACCAACGCTTGGATGGCTTACAACACTTTCCGTTAATTTTCTAAATCTTCGCGTTGACTACCTTTTCGCGTCGCCTAAAGGCTCGCGATGACCAACGCTTTGCGTTAACAGACGGTCGCGTTGTATAACTCAATTATATAACTCAATATTTAAATATATAAAAATCGCAAGAACATTAATATCAAATTTTTTAAATGCATGAACATTTTTACTGTTTCAATATTAATTATTAATACAAAACAAACATTTACAAATCTAGAGCACGGTAGAGCGCAAGGCCGAGTTTAAGGGACATTTGGCATTCTCACTTACAGTGCTATTACTACAGGAAATATCATAGATAATTTGACCCCGAAATATCTTCTGAACGAAACCAGCAACAGTGCTGATTTTTTGATAATTCATAATTTATAAACATTGGATAGGCAGAAATATTAACAATACTAAGTATATACAACTCAGTATATACTGGGTATTCAAACAATTAACTCAGTTAGTTGTTACATTACTTGTTATTGTAAAACTTTACTTTAAGTTATGATGTCGTCGTTGAAGTTTACGTCCGTTGTGAGAAATTTGTGAGTGTATAGACATATATAGATGAGAACATATTCACCTTTTCAGTTTAGTTTGACGTCAATCAAATAAGTATATGTATTCGAAAATGGGTAGTAAATATTCCCATAGGATAAACGTATCTTTCGTCCTGGATTTAATTCTGTGATCATATATTTCTTCCCAATAACCGTTTTAATTAAGTGTTTAACTATATTATATGGCTATTGAATACCTTTATTCAAAAAGGAAAGTATCCTTTGTGCTAATCTTCTGAATATGGTTTTGTTTCGACTAGATAATTTATGGAAAATTCTTGAAATCAGATTGTGTTTCAAAATTTACAATATTCATGTTAGTAATACCCAATAATGTTAATTCGGGTGGCGCATAAGTAACGTTATGATTTATTTATTGAATGTGTATTTGTGCCTCATGTGTTTTTAACTAGTGAACTAATTTAATCTTATATGGGAAAAGGTGTAACGTATGTAAAATTCTTTGAAAAGAGCGCGACATCACCAACTGCTGAGAACGTCGCCTGGTGGAAGTTTCGGGGTTTTCCTCAACACTGCACGAGGTCTTCCAGCATGCGGAGGATCACAGACAGCCCCATGTTGCCGAAAACGCTGAACCAATCGGTAAATTGTCGAAACATGAAAAAAATTTCGATATGATCTTTGTGTCTGAATAATCGAATGCTGTCTTTCAAAATAAAATTGAAGAACTTTGGTTCTTTGTTCTGTGCTGAGTCTTTTCATCATAAGTTTTTCAAAGTTAATTCATAACGTTATTTATGCGACACCCTATATTACAGTATTATGTCAGCGTCCTACAGAAAGTTTTGCTTTCTGGACATTGCTATCAAAATATATTTTAATCCTCGAGGAACACGTTTAGTTCCATCTTTTGTTCCAACAATCCAATTGGGCTGAAGAGGTATAAAGCTCTCATATAAATTTCAACCAAGTTGGATGAGACAAGCGGGTGACGGAACGAACTAACCCTTCCAAAAAAAAATCCATCTTTAAAATCATAAGACATAGAAAAGGAAAGTATAGATACAAAAAATGTTTTTCAATTTTAGCTCAAACAGCTGTACTGTCACTTATAAATTGCAGAAGCATGCGCATTGCATACCTTGGTATATCAAAAACAAATCATATTTGAAAGATTATGGTTTAAAATACATATTTTTAGGCCGAATGGATTGATTTGGTTATTTACAATCTTAGAATCACTTTTGAGTTCTGGAACACACTGAAGGTATTTCAGCATCGTTATCCTTTTCCATTTTTAAGTTATAATTTTGACGGATAGACGAATATGTTGCACATTTTTCTCTACGATCAATAAATCTAATCGTTTTGAAATTGAGATTAAACTTAAACAAGAAAACGTATAAAAATAAATTCGCATACATTACCCAATGAATTTTTCAAATAGTTGTGATAATTACCTAAAACAGAAAAAAAAAATTCAAATTAATATTTTGTTTTGCTAATTTTATTTCAAAGAACGGTACAAAATTGTGTGTGTTTGGAGAAAACTATGTAGGCGATACCGAAATATTGATAAGAGAAAGCCCCAGGTAAAATTTTCGTTTCTACTCAAGAACCTATCACCTATCAGTAGTTCTAAATTCCAAACCGTTCCAAAGTTATAGTCGTTTTCGGAAGATTATAACGTTTTCGAAGACTGATCTCTAATATAGTTTACAGTTTATATAGAAATACCTGCATCAACAAAATTTTGGAAGTAAATTATTTGTTAATAAATTTTAAATATAGAAAAAATTTCAAAGAAACAAACAGTGGGTGCGGTCGGGCGAAGTTACTTACGCTCTTTCTTCAACTCTGAATGTAATTTGAAACAAATTCTTTAAAATTTTATTATTCACGTCAAGCCTAGCCAACTAAACTCATTAAATTGAAATGCGCGTGCAGCACCGTACACGTGATAGAAGTGAAACTTCTTAATAATAGCTAAAATACAATGATATATAACGATTTATAGTATGCTAGTATAGTTTATTGTTTCTATGGACATTACAATCAAAATTGACATTTCAAAATTGAAAAAAAAATTTTAATAAAATAATTTTATAGTTATTTTTCAGAAGTATAGTTTCTGTGGAAATGACAATCAACAAAATAAAAACTATGTGGTATACATACATATATTTCATATGTCATATGCCATCGATTAATCAAAAGCAGCAGATCGTATTTATTTTATTATACACACTAGAGACACTACTAAACACACTAATACACACACAGAATACCACATTTTATTACGTGGTGATTTGTACCTAAAAATACCACCCGTAAGCCGCGTTTATGGAACTTTGTTCCAAAAATAATTATTTGACATATATTTCCTATACACTCTCTATAAAAATTGGTTGAAGCCCGGGCAACGCCGGCTTTTTCAGCTAGTAATATAAAAGTCTGAACATTATATTTATGCTTTTGCGAAAAATAAGTTCTAAACAAATATTGTTTGTACAAAATCTCGTCAGTACAGTCTCTGATCGTTATCCTTGTGGCAGGATTTTAAGGAATCCATACTATAAATTAATTTTATTGTACTGTTTATTTCAATTGAATAATATATATATAGTCTTCTATAGTCTTCTCTGTATTTCTAGAATTCTAGATATTAAATTTACTATTGCTTCGTTAGCTGGCTTGCTGAGGCTAGTTTGTAAGTAAATGTATAATGCTCTAGAGTTAGTATTGTAATTGCAAACTATAATTGTAATTGTATTGAATTGTGTAGTATATGGATGGTATTATGTATGTAAATCTTCTCAATTGTTTCTTACATCAATTAAAATTGTGTTTATATTTTAAAGCTACAATTACACGTACATAAATAGACATGTTCATAAATAGATTACAACTGGAGGAACCACGAAAGACTAGAATTTCGAAGATAAAACAATCTATTATTCGCAAAAATTTCGATTTCAATTCAAATAAATTTGTCTTGAGGCGAATGTTGAGAATTGATAGATATACAAAATTGGTTGTTTGTTACTATGTATAAAACAATATAAAACAAATATGTTTATTTTAAACCAATACGATCTATAATTAAGACAACTTAAGTGTGCATATAATTACTATAAATTCTCCAGTCACAGAGTTCGATCAGCATATATATATATAAATATAATACATCGTTGCTATGTAAAGTGAAGTACAGTTGTTGATAAGTGAGTGCAAATGATTTCTTTACGCCCAATATTAAATATATATTAAATATTATTTAAAATCTATACTAAATTACTGCATATCAGTTAATTGAAATATTTTAAATTAACAAATTACGTTAAATATTATTCCAGTGCGAAGTGATCTTTTGAGTTGTACTAAGCGTCATTAATTTCAACGGACTGGCCCAATCTGTTTGTATTGGAAATTTACAAATTTCAATTCACAAACACAGAAAAGAAGACTTCACACAATTTGGGTTTCAAAAATGACGTTAGGGTCGGATCAAAAATTGGCTGCGATAGTCAAAATAGTGTCAAGAAAATCACAAAAATTAATTTTGATTTTTCCCACCGATTTTAGCGAATTTCCTAAAAGGAAATAGAGCTATTGGTCCCGTACCGAAGTCAAAATTTTGCAAAAATTTCTTCAAATGTCGATCGATCCTACCTAGTAGATGTCAAAAATCACCATCTGTAAAATTTATATATATATATATATATATCTATGGACATATATATATATATATATATATATATATACATATATATATATATATATATATATATATATATATATATATATATATATATATATATATATATATATATATATATATATATATATATATATATATATATATATGTGTCTGTAATCACTCTAGCGGTCACAGTTTTCATTTTATCGGAATGAAAATTGGTATTTTAGGCGCTTTTGGTATTCAAAAGATCAAGTTCGTTAATGGGTAAAATCGGACAAGGGGAAAGGGGGGTTTAGAGGGAGGGGTATACACAAAATTTCACATATCTCCCTTAATATTCGAAAAATCGAAAAATTGATTAGAAATAACTTTGTAGGTACTAAGTTTTACTGTAATTTTGTTTCTTCTCGTTTTTTCTCTTACGCTAATATTTACAGAAATATTGACTATTTAAGATTGAAAATTAAATTCCTCACTATCTCTGTACATATTAGAGTTTGAGTAAGAATGATAAGGTGATGAAATGTAGCAAACATGATTTTCTACAACTTTATTCCTGACGCATTTTTTGATTGTTCTAATATTAAAAGAAATATTTTGTATTTTGTGTTTTCTTCTTCCTTTATGCCCCCATTTCCCCTTCACGTATGACATTTATTAATAAAATTGGCCTCGCAAATACTAAAATCATATACAACATTTCATTTTGAAAAGACTAACAGTGGGACCGCTAGAAAATGATTTATGTATTTTAAGGAAATTCGCTAAGTTGAAGCAGCTCCTGCGTAACGAATTTTTTTAAAATTTATTTTACATAAATTTTCAATCCAAACATTCAATTTTGCTGGAAAAACTGTTAAAAAAATTCCAATAATGTTGAACACAATAGTATATCTGTATGTAATGTTCTGGATCGTGTAAATTGGACGGAAAGGTATCAAATTAGGGAATACATATATATATATATATATATATATATATATATATATTTATATATATATATACATATATATATATATTATATATATATATATATATATAATATAACAATGACCAAATACTTAACAATTAAATATGTTAACATCTATAGTCGGTATAAGTTGGGTTGGATTTGATATAATAATAATAATATTATCAAACTAACCACAGAACATAATATTATAATATTTAACAATGTTCAATATTCATGTTAAACAATATATCATATATCTATAATCATTATAATTATAGAGTATGTTATAGAAACTAACTTAATTAAAATGACGTCATATTGTTTTAAATTAGTATAAGGTTGATGAATGTTCAAGATGCAAATGGTTCTAATATAGCGATCTAATAACGAATTAGTGTCCTTTGAAAGAAGAAGAAATGCAGAACTCAGTAAAATTGTGATATGTAAATTTGTTACCAATTAAACTAGCATGTTAAGGTAGGTCCAGCACTGTCTTGTATAATCAGGATAAAATATCAGCTTATTTTATTAAAGAACACATACATATACACACATACACTTTATATATATATATATACATATATATATATATATATATATATATATATATATATATATATATATATATGTATATATATATATATTTATATATATATATATAAATTTTGAAAAAAAATTTTTATCTATTATATTTAGAAAACAAAACGGTAAACCGCGATTTAAAAAAAATTTATTTATATAAATATTTATCTTTACTATCTTAGTTTTTTTAGTTTATAAATTCTGCCGAGCATTTTTTTTAATACAACAAATATAGTTGCGCGGGCATGAAGTTTTACATGCTTCTAATGAGAGAGAATGATTACTTTGTTACTAATTATCTCGCGTTCTAAAAATCTGTTAAAATATCTGTCCTTTTTGTATTTATTGTATTTATCTCACACTGTAATTATATTATAGAAAGTGTGTCTTTTATATTGATGATGGTACTGTTCAAGCAATGTTTTTTAATATTTTTAGGTATCGAACATAGTAGGTCTATGTTTCTTGCCACAACTCCCGTAAAATACTATTTGGTCTACAACGTTTCGTAATCGCACTCTGGTAAACAACTCAGAAACTATTGATAGTAGGTTTAAATTATAAGCTCTTCCCCTGCCATTGATCCCAATAGTTTCGTATCACTGTTACTTCTTCAGAAAAAAGTAAAAATCATTAGAATATACTTTCTGAAGAAGCAACTGTGAATGCGAAACTAAAGTGAAAATAAAAATTTTTATTACGATAATCTTAAATATTTATTTAATTTAATATTTATGAAAATTATCTTTTTAATTAAACTTTCTTCTCTCTTACTATTACTCTCTCTTTTTAATTAAATGAATCTTATTTTTGGGCGAAAGAAACCTTCGTCTTATTGTAAAATAAAAACAGTTAATAATTGTGCACTAGTGCGCAAAAATAAAGTTTGATAAAACTAATGACAGAAGAAGAATTTATTCTGAAAAACCACCACTCACAAAAGATTTCCTTTATTCATTCAGAAAAGTTTTTATTTGTGTCTGTGTGTCGGTTATGTCACCATTCCGTTTTTCCATGTAGAAAGAAAATTGAATGAATGCATGTTTTTGGTTTGTTATGGAAGAGTTGCTTTGTTATAAATAAATTAAATTTTGTTGTTAAATGACTTAAATAAGATTTTAAGTCCGTTCATAATAGTCTAGGAGCTGGCTACATAAAAGTGAACTGATAAAACATGATTTTTTCTCGACTTTCCCATGATATCGTCAAAGCAAGATTCGCATTTTGCAGAACTCTCAGGTGAGGCGGGGAGTGTAGGCGAATGAGGGTCAAAAAAATTGTTGATAAATAAACACGAAAATTGGTGTAGTATTACATATTGAAAATAGAAATTGAAAGAAAATGTTCCCAGAAGTGTAGGTTGAGGCGTAACTGCTCCCAGAAGCAATAAAGTGGTTAACTTTGAGTCGAAAATGAACTCATAAAACATGGTTCTGCCATTTTTTTTTACTGTAAGTTTACGATACAATTAGACTTGCAGAAGTTAAAAGTGAGGCTGAATGACCAAAAAAATTTAATTTTCGCAAAAAATTAAACCAAAAAGACTAAAAAAAACACGATCGAACATAGTTCTGAAAATTGGTGCAGAATTACATCTTGAAAATAGAAATTGAAAGAAAATATTCTCAGAAGTGTAGATTGAGGCCCAACCGCTCCCAGAAGCGATAAAGTGGTTAACTTTGAGTCGAAAATGAACTCATAAAACAAAGTTCTGCCATTTTTTTTACTGCAAGTTTACGATACAATTAGACTTGCAGAAGTTAAAAGTGAGGCTAAATGACCAAAAAAATTTAATTTTCGCAAAAAATTAAACCAAAAAGACTAAAAAAACACGATCGAACATAGTTCTGAAAATTGGTGCAGAATTACATCTTGAAAATAGAAATTGAAAGAAAATATTCTCTGAAGTGTAGATTGAGGCCCAACCGCTCCCAGAAGCGGTAAAGTAGTTAACTTTGAGTTGAAATTGAATTCATAAAACATAGTTGTGCAAATTTGTTTACTACAATTTTATGATAGCTCTTAGTCTATAACGCTCGCTGACAAGTTTATGATAGCTCTTAGTCTATAAAGCTCGTTGCTGCTATCTCTACAAACATGATGAACGAATGATCACAACAAAAACATTAAACACAACGACAAAAAAAAAACACATCCAACTATTATTTAATTTATTTATAATTCTAGAAAAACTATGTGCTCTTTTGAAATTTACTCTTTCGAAATATATTTTATACAGATATATTAACGGATAAGTAGTTATATATATATCGTGTGTTTATTGAATGTTTAGATCAGTGATTCTCAACCACTGTGTCGCGGCACTTTTATGTGCCGCCAAATTCTTAAAGTGTGGTGCCAAATTTTAGAAATGAATCAAGTAACATATTAACCAACATAAAAACGAAAACAACATTGAGACTGTTAAATGTAGAAGACGATATGAGAGTAGCATTGTCATTTTTACGACCAAATATAAATGAAATTATCAAAAAACATCAAGCTCAAGTTTGTCATTAAAAGTATTCTTATTATTAACTTGTAATGAATCCCTTAATAAACGTACTGTTGTTTTTGTAGTACATATTATTTTATTTTACATTCAAAATTATGATCATAAACTATTTTACACAGTGTATAACAGGTAAAAAGTTTAACAACTTTTAAACTTATCTGTTTCTTTGTGTGCCGTCAAATTTTGAAATCGTGAAAAGTGTACCGCGACAAAAAAAAGATTGAGAATCACTAGTCTAAATATTCAATATACACACTGTATATATTAATAGTCATATTTATAAAATATATATAATATAATGGTTATTCATTGTTCGCTCATGTAGTATGATGCTACTAGCAGGGATAGACACATTATATATATATATATATATATATATATATATATATATATATATATATATATATATATATATATATATATATATATATATATATATATATATATATTATATATATATATATATATAATACTAGTTCAGTCTAGTTGTTATAGTAATTTTCAATTTTAGTTAGTAGAATTCAACGGAAGGAAGGAAAACTACAAAGCTTTGTAAATGTTTTACAATCGATTGAACTTTGTAATTGTAAAACATTTTATTTATACCGTACTGTTAATTGTAATTCTTTTATGGTAGAGTAAAATATATATTTGTTGTTTGAGTGCCGCCACTGTGTGTGTGGTGAGATAGTATACTGGTAAAGTTACTCATATTCCAAAATGGCGGCTTTAGTCCGGTTACATTTCAAAAATTTTTAATAAAAAAAAGATCAGTTTCATTAACAAAATAAAAATTTTTTGTAACTATCACAGTTGAGCCTGACCTATGTTTCTAATTATTGCCACCAGATGTCATTGTCCAAAGGAAAAAACTTCAATAACAGAGGTAGTATTGTACACATAATCACAAAAGGAGCGGTCTTTTTCAAAATTTTATTAATAATTGTTTCGGATAAAATTTGTTCATTATAAATATATTAGCAACTTTTATTCGAAACATTTTCCCAAAAACCGAATGAATAAGGTCAAAATTAATAAAATGAACCTAGAAAACTTCCAGCGGTCCAAATTCTATGTCTTACAGCTAATGGCTAAAATCAACCAGATGGATTAGACCTATCGATAAACTAGTGTCAAAATTTCCACAAATTCTTAATAGAAAATCAAAAGTAGGTCAACTATGAAAAATAGTTTTCCTAGTTTTACATAAACAACGCGAAATTTATCAAAATTTCGAAAAAAATATACTGATTAAAAGGTATAGAGTATTAAATCCCCTACAAAAAACTCTCCGAACGCTTTTTGATACGCCAATTAGTTTGCTTAGAAAAGCATGTCAAAAATGGGTCCGAAAAAAGTACGATGATTCTTGAATCTGTAGCGGTACGCTCCTAAAATCAATTATGTTTTCTTTTAGAAACCATTGCTCCTTAACTATATCCTCCCCAAGTTACCACGGTAATTGTTATTATTACAAATCCATTTCAAAACATATCTTCAAGTTTTTGAACTAATTTAGAAGCAAAAAATGTCTCTGTTTTTTATACAGAAGATATATTAGTTCTCTCTTATTCGATTTAGACGCATCAGTAGATTTCCGATACGGTATAACATTATGGCATGATATTAATGTAACCATATAGTTCTAGAGATATGAATATGTTGTATCCTGATTACTTTGTGTGTGTCAGGATAAAAGGACAATAAAATATACACTCCTACAGAACTGAAAACCTTACTTATATACACATATTAGGCAAATAGATATATGAATTTAAGTGCCCTAATACTCTACTATCAACTATACTACTAAAGTAGTGTTCTTTTATTCAAAAACTTTACACTTGTTTTGTGCCGAATTTAACTGAATTTTCAAAAATATGTCTCGAATAAAAGTTGTTCATCATAAAATTATTAACAACTTTTGTTCGAATTATTTTTTCGAAAACTGAATAGATTCGGTACAAATCAATTATTTTATCAATTTGAGTAAAAGAACGATATTTTTGTAGTCGACTATATTTATACAGGGTGTCCCTCATTTTAAACAATACATTGGATGCATTGGATTCTTCAAGAAAGCATTTTTGGCAAAAATTACACGAATTCAGGTGGTTTTCTTTGGTGGTAATCTTAACAGCCAAGTAGCCGAGCGGTCTAAGGCGTTATGTTTACTGAGAAACTGGGAGGTTATGCGTTCGAATCCCGACACAGCAGTTATTACGAAAAAAAAGGGGCGGGACTAAACTGTCGGCGTATGGACAAGAACGAAGTAACCGGCTATGCTTGAGAAGGTTTTCGGCAGTTTCTTTCACGAACTCCAGATTAATTTCGACATAGTTCCTATCATAGTCGGCTGTAGCCGCATATCCTACCAATTCCTAGTCTATACACAAAAATTTCTTCCACTCCACTCACATCGTCACATCCTTAGGCATCACAATGGACCTTATGGTCGAAGTGTAGCCCGGCCAGGGTAGCCGCTCCAATCTATCTATCTATCTTGGTGGTAATCTTGATTTTTATACTAACCATGATCTTCAAATCTTATTTGAAGATTAACTTGGGTTTTTCAAGTAGGAACCCATATTTCTTTGGACAGAATCAGATAGCTGAGGAAAGAAGAACAATAGAAACTGGGTGTAAAGTATATTTTGGTTAGTATAAATAATAACCATTTTATAGCATAAAATGAATTTCTAAGATTGCATTTTTTGAGAGACTCTTTAGAAAAATTTATTGCGATTTTTTCAAGATACACCTCTTAGAAAAAATCGTTAGTTTTCGATTTGAATGAAAATGAGCATATAAAGTAAATTGGACCCCTAACACACAAAAATCCAGTTGGTTTGGCGATTAGATGGATAATTTTCGAGATATTCCCTCAATAAACGATTTTTCTAGGCCCATATATACGATTTCTGGCGTTATCTCGTAAACCGCTCACTAATTCTCGATATGAACATTACTGTCGTGTTTTTTGGGGTCGATTTACTTTAAATAGTTTCTTTTTTTGCGATTTTTTCAAGGTACACACCCCTTAGAAAAAATCGAAAAAAACACAAAAATATTTAGTTTTCGATTTGATTGAAAATTAGTATATAAGATAAATTGAACCCAAATTACCCATAAATTGAGCTGGTTTGGCGATTAGATGGATATGTCCTCAATAAAAATTTTGCTAGCCCCATTTGTACGATTTCAGGTGATATCTCATAAACTGTTCACTAAATCTCTACTTTTATTCGGACAAAAACGTTTCTTTGACGAAATATTCAAATCTATTGTTTTCAAATGAGAGACAACCAATAGTTTTGATTCATATTATTATTATTATTATGATGATTGTTACTAGATAAAATGCTAACTCTAGTTAATGTGATTCGAGCAGAGATAGGTATATTAATAAAGTAAGAGATAAGGACTGACTATTGTTGTAGGTATAGTAAATAGTTGGTATATTATATTCAAAGAGAATATAATACACAGATTTAATAATTAGTTTTGTATTTTATAAAATGTATTTACTATATTATATATTTTAATAGTAGCTTGTGTGCTAACTTTTACTACGAGAGAGAGCATTGGGATATATATACAGACCGTTTTCAAAAAGCATTTCTAATAGGAAATCAATGTTAAATAAATAAGTAAAAAACTATAAAACCAGACTATAAAACCATACACACGCATATTTACATACATCTGGTTATAGCTTGTGGTGTATGCCTGTATGGTGTTTGTTTGATGTCATTTAAGAGTAGGGATGTATGATGCACACTATAATTGATAATTTTTATCATTACGTATGCGAATGCATGGGAAATATTTGGATGTGTGTTTTAATGGTATTACCGTATTTCAACAAAGGGTTATTACACAATAATAGAAAAAGTGCAAATATTAAATGGTACTTTGGGGGACATTCGGCATAGGAATGTGTCAATTTATTTATTGTGGCATTTGAGGACAGACAAACGTCAAGCATTCGAACAGTAACTCATATGATTAGCTGTTTTGAAAAATGGGGTTGTATATCTAGTTGCAAAGACTGCCACAAAGATAAAGATGATGAAGTCCCTAAAAAAAAATGAAGAGAGAGATATAGCAGTTTGTAGTTTATTATTTATTGACAATAAATTTTTCGGATTTCTTTTTTTTTTTTTTTGGGGGGGGGGGGGTTATTTGTCTTTTAATTTGTGTGGATTGTTGTTTTATTTTATACCGTTAATAGAATACTATCATTTATTTTCAAACATTCTACATACAAATATTAAGGGCTATTGAAAAAATAATTTTCAATTGTTAGAAGTAATGCTAAGCTTAAGAAGACAACAATGAATAGTGCATACTGACTACAAAACAGTCCAGCAATGCTTGCTGGACTTAATAGGCTACACAACAGACACACAAAAGAGTACCCCCACTATTTTTATTTCATTATTAAGCATATTGTGTGTAGTTATTATAGTAAATAATGTTTAACATTGATTCTATATTAGGAATGCTTTCCAACCCATACGGTATATATATATATATATATATATATATATATATATATATATATATATATATATATATATATATATATATATATATATATATATATATATATATATATATATATAGATTTCGTTGTTTATCATTGAAAGTGTTAACATGTCTGTTATTGTGCTCTGATAAATTATTATAAAAAGAAAAAAGCCTGTAGAAAAATATTTTTAATTGGTGTATGTGTTAATTTGTGAAAATATCGAGGTGTTTTAGTTTTTTGTTTCTATCTACCACACTTATAAACGGTTTGTAGGAAAATTATTGATTTTTTAACTATTTTTAACTACTCTCTCAAACAAGCATAGTCATTGAGTTATTTTTTATTCATTTTGATAAACAAGTGATTTGTGGTGTCGGCTTCTTATACTGATATAAAATTGACATTAAGTTGTATGTTCAAGTGGGCAAGGTGGTAAAGTGACAGTGTTTTAATTTATTGTAATATTCGTGACTGTGGTGTGTTCAAGTCCCGAATCAGATAGTCATCTTTATTTTTATTTTTTATTCGTTGGTGCTCATCAAACACAATTTTTAGTTTTTGTTTTTTTGCTATTTATTTTTGTTTTTTTGTTTTGTTGAACTATACATTTAATTAATTTACGCAATTAATTTTGATTATACATATAAAAAATGGATCTTGTACAAAAACAATTTGATTTATTACTATCGAAGATGGACACTATGAATTCCAACATTGAAAAAAATAATAATGCCACAAGAACCATTTTAAATGAAATGAAAACCATTAAACAGGAAAATCACACATTGAAACAGGAAATAGTAACCTTGAATGAACGTTGTGACAGATATGAAAAGGAGATTAAAAAGAAAAACATTATATTTGATTTACCTCCAAAAGTAATGCTTAAACATCACTCAGAATTAGAAACAACTATTTTAAGTATTGTAAACAACGATTTGAAAGTGGCGCTAAGTCTACAAGAGATTGAATGTGCCTATGAAATGAAATTGAAAGGCCCGCTAAAATTTCACCGAGTTTTTGTTCAATTAACATCTTATCGAAGAAAGGTAGAAATAATCAAAGCAAGAACAAACTTGAGAGGAACTGATATTTATATTCGAGAAGACTTCACCACAAAAACTTTAATGCAAAGAAAAGAATTACTACCTTTGCTTAATATTGAACGTAGTAAGGGTGTAAAGGCAGTTCTTCGATTCAACAAACTCGTTACGCCCGAAAAAATTTTTTACTACGATCTGGAGGAAAAAAGAATAAAATCCTTTCCTAATCGTGTGGAAAAAAAAAAACTAAATTCAGTCAAGATTTCCGACTCAAATTCTTCAGATTCCGATCATGAAGAAAAGTCTATTTCAAGTCAAACACCTACATCGAAGAGGCGTAAAAAAACCATTAAAAGATATCGAACAAATTCAATTCGAGACTTTTTGTACGAAAAGCAAGGTGATAAGGGAAATCAACATCACGAATCACCCGACCACGATTTGACTTCACAATCGGACTCAAAAAACTGCAGGCGCGAAATAACGAATTAGGAGAACGCAACTTAAAGATACGATTTTGGAATGCGGAAGGTCTTCGAAATGTATTTGATGAATGCTCTGAAACTAACTCTGTGGATATATGGTGTATTTGTGAAACTTGGGCTGTAAATGAACACATTATCTTACCTGAAACCTTTTCGAGATACAAAATCATTTGTTCGGGTGCAATAAAACAAAAAAGTAAAGGTCGTGCAAGTGGTGGCTTGGCGATTTTAATAAATGAAATTTTTGATTTTGATATTCTCGATAGGACGGAATGTTGGATGATTGTTAAGATTTCTGTACCTGGGTTACAATTTGTACTATGCAATGTGTATTTCAAACCAACGTCTGACCTGACCTGTATTTTAGATTTGTTTCAGACATCGATCGACAATGTGAACAATGCGTTCCCTCATCTTCCGTTCTTCGTAGGTGGAGATTAACTGCCGCTTGGGAAATCTTAACCAAACTTGTCCAGAAGTTTGTTGTGGAACTGATTTACAATTTGCAAGAAAGTCTATGGATATGGTTTGTCACCCAAGGGGTCGTGATTTAACTAATTTTATGGAAGAGTGTGGTTTTTTATTACTGAATGGTAGAACTGCAAGTGATAATCCTGCCCAATTTACGTTCTGTGGAACATTGGGCAAAAGCATGATTGATTTGGTTTGGTGCAACATCAACTTCTTAGATAACATAAGAGATCTAAAGGTCATACAGAACGTTTCTTTATCTAGCCATTTTCCTGTTGAAATTTGCCTTAATCACAATATAGAGTTTTCAAGAAAATGTAATCGTGTGATTAAATCGTGTGCTAGTGCCTTGAAGTGGGACAATAATAAGTGCGGTGATTATGCTGAACAAATGCGATTTAGCGCAAATATCTGTGTTGGCTGGGACAGTGTTTCTTGCAATGATTTACACTCAAACCTAATCAGTAGTATAAAAAGTGTTAGTGGTGATCTTCAATTGACCCGCAATGTAAATAGTAGCAAACCTTCATCAAATCGACGAAAACCCTGGTACGATCTGGATTGTAAAAATGCAAAAAGATTAGTTAAAAATAAACTAAAAGCGTCTAAGCATGACAACTTTTCAGCTGAATCAGTCAGCAATTATACAACTGAGAAGGGTAATTACAAAAAACTTCTAAAAATGAAGAAACAAATCTACTACGAATCGGTTGCAGAGCGAATTTCAAGTATCAAAGACACTACGACATTCTGGAAAACTATTAATCAATTTAGGAATAGTCGGTCATTTGACAACCATGTTTCATTATCAGAATGGGAAACTTTTTATTCATCTCTTTTGAAAAAGTACTGTCAATCTCCTGAACGCTCATTTACTGATGTTTTACATCCCTACCTGGATGCGGAAATCTCTCACGATGAAATAACTATATGTCTAAGAAACTGTAAGGACAAAAAAGCGTCTGGATCTGACGGCATATCTTATGAATTTTTAAAAAATTTACCTGATAACTGGTTACTATATCTTAACTTGTTCTTTAATAAAGTTTTAGCGTCTGAGAGAGTTCCGTCCGAATGGTCCAAAATTATAATAACCATGTTGCATAAGAAAGGAGATCGTAAAAACCCCGAGAATTACCGTGGTATTGCCCTCTGTAATACCACGCTTAAGTTATTCACTGCTATTATCCTTAATCGTCTGACAAGTTGGACTGAAAATTGCAACATTTTATTAGAGGGTCAGTCAGGTTTCAGAAAAGGGCGAAGCTGCGTAGATAACGTTTTTACCCTCAGTTCTATAATAAATTTGCATCTCCGTCTACCAGGTAGGCGCATTTACGCGGTTTTCATTGATTTCAAACGTGCATTTGACTCCGTAAATCATATTTTACTCTGGTCTAAATTATATCACTTTGGCGTCAGTGCAAAAATTATCCGGCTGCTTAAAAGTTTATACGACAATGCCACTTTTAGGATCAAAATTAATGGGAACATGAGCAGAGATTTCAACATAACAGAAGGGGTTTTACAAGGTGAATCTTTAAGCCCGTTGCTTTTCTCGCTTTTCATCAATGATATTGAGGATTACTTTAGGAGTAATGGTGTTGCGGGTGTTAATATTGACGGAATTAATGATATTTTATTGTTGCTGTACGCGGATGATTTGGTTATTTTGGGAGATACATATGCTGATATTAATAAGAAGCTGGAACTATTACATAAATATTCCCATAATAACCAACTCACAGTGAACCTGCAGAAAACAAAAATAGTAATTTTTCGTCGAGGGGGGAAGCTAAAACATCACAATTTATTTAAATATGGAAACAGCTCGATTGAGGTGGTGCCCAGATACATCTACTTAGGTATCCCCTTCTCTTCTTCCTCTTTATTTTACGAAACTGCCAAAAATTCGGTTCAGAGGGCTAAGTCCGCTATTGGTAGTGTAATGTCAACATTGGCGAACTCTGAATGTGTTTCATGGGAAGCAAGGTTGCGATTATATGATTCAATTGTCGTTAATTCACTATTATACGCATCACCTGTTTGGTCTCTACGATATTTTGATGAAATTGAGCGAGTGCAAGTAAGCTTTTTTAAGCAATTACTACAGCTACCAAGAAATACACCAGGATATTTTATAAGATTGGAATGTGGATTACGCCCTATGTCAGTAAAAGCCGTTTATCTGACTTTAGTTTGGTGGCGTGTATTACAAAGGATGGATGAGCGTAGATTTCCCAAATTGTGCTACACCCGCCTTGTCAGCCTGACATCTCAGCCGGATCAGCTTGCTAAATACAATTGGGCTTTACAACTTAAAAACCTTCTGATCGAAATTGGTAGTGAACAATTTTCTGGGTTACAAAATATTACGAAAAGTGATATTGACACCATTGTAAAAATGTATTCCGATTCATTATTTCTAGTCGATGTTAATAGGGCCAAGTACTCAGGTTTCAGTCTTCTTTACCAGAGTTTGGTGTTTAATAACGAACCGCAACCTTACCTATTGTTTCAATGCCCAATATCATTTAGCAGAGTTTTAGCACAGCTTCGCTCTTCTAACAAACGCTTAATTCGAGTAGTGATACGTGGAGTTCCCTTCATTATAGACCCGACATCTCTATGCACGCTATGCAATTTGAAGCAAAACGAGGATCTAGCACATTTATTATTTAATTGTCCCATATACAATGCCATTCGCAAAGATTTTTTCAGTAAAATCAGTTTTAAACCAAGTGATAGCTCTAGTACTATTGCAAACCTATTTTCAGTGTCGAATATTTGTATGCTCAAACGATTTTTTTGTTTTATTAAAGCTATTGTTTGCACTAGATCATTTATTTTGGAGCAGTAGCACAATATTTAATGATTGCATTTCTTATTTTTCAAGCCTTTTTAATTTTTGATTAAAATAAATAGTCTCATTCTGAGTTTCTATATTTATATATTTTTATTTACAAAATTTTAGTTTATATGAATAGTTTCAGTTAATTTTAGCTTATTTGAACAATATCGTTCTTTTTCTAGTTATAAATTAATCTTATATAAGTATAAATAGACAATTTACATGATTAATTCCATTTGAAATATATTTGATTTAATTTAACTGTTTATGGCATGAAAATACTACGACATTTTTTGTACACGCATTATGCAGTTTATTTGTAAACAACGAATTACTTTGTACAAGTTGTAAAAACTTAAGCAAATAAATTATTATTATTATTTATTTATTATTATTACTATATATATATATATATATATATATATGTATTGGAGTTGAAGCTTCATTCGAATGTTGGATAGTAATTAAATTCTGGGGAAGCTGTATGTATTATTATAAATGAATTTTACCTACTGAAAAGTTTTTGATATGTGTAATTTTAATAGAACGCTAGAGCTCCTCTAATATAGAGAAGTATATAATATAAACAATTTAAAAATAAAATATTTAATAAAAAAAAAACTATTCAAGCATATAGTAAATTAATAAGTTACGTACACTCAAATCCAATATATTTGAAACAGAAGGACACACTCTAAGTATAATATTTAACACTTAGAATGTTCAAATTTTTTACAGAGGAGTGCACAATTTTGATATAAAAACATGTGAAAATAACAAGTAACGGCGTTAATTGCTTAAATACCCGGTATACCCTGAATTGATATCAAAAAGAGTATAACAAAAGTTGTTTATTTTAAAAAAAGGAACATTTTTTGTGTTTACATTTTTATTCTATCTCTTACTGTTTCAAAGATGGACAATTTTGCCCATTTATCCCATGCTTTGCTAGCTTAATGTTAAGCTAGCAAAGCAAGCGGTTACACAATAAAACAAAGAGCAGGTAATTTTTAATTGGAGCATTTAATTAGCTGAATAATATGATATTAAAAACAATACAATTAATTGCTTTTTTAAATATTGCTCTGCTAGCTTAACATTAAGCTAGCGAAGGATAAGAAATTCTCAAATTTGAATGTAACAAATTTGTTTTTCAATGGTAGTAAACATTTTCAAGTGCCAATGACAAAAGTGTTCGTTTTTTAAAAGTAATAAATAGTATTAAAAAATTAAATTGATTACCGATTAAAAAACAAAAACAAAACATATAAAATAATTATATATAATGACAACTTTCTTCATAAAAATAAAAATTCATTAAATAAGTAGTTGTGAACCGGACTCATATTAACAAAATATATATAAAATAATAATAATAAAAAATATATAATTATATATAAAATAATAAATATACTTTTAATTATTTTACTTAATTGTTAATTTCTTTATTTGTGGTTAATAACTTGTATGGTCGGTCACTTGGGTACATGCAATAATAACCAATAAATATAATAATTTTTTTAATAAAAATAAAAGCAATTACATTTTTTTTTAAATATAGGTACAAGGTACTTTCATTTATTTAATTGCTAAGGACTACCGAGTATTATAAAATTTATTTACTCACTATAAACCAGTCCAAGTAGCCAAACGGTCTAAGACGTTATCTCTGCGCAGTATGCATACTTGGAAACTGGGAGGTTATGGGTTCGAATCCCGACATCGGAAGTTTGTCAATTATAAAAAAAAAAAGAAAAAAAGGCGTATGGACTAAAACGTTTCACACCAAAGTCAACCATGTTTTTAAGCCCCGCCTTCAGGTCAGCTCTCAATACCTCGTGAAGGAAACTGCAGAAAACCTTCTCAAGCATAGCCGGTTACTTCGTTCTTGTCCATACGCCGACAGTTTAGTCAATTAACCGCCCCTTTTTTTCCCCCTAATAATTGACAAACTGCCGATTTCAGGATTCGAACCCATAGCCTCTTAGTTTCCAAGTAGGCACACTGCGCAGACATAACGCCTTAGACCACTCGGCTACTTGGACTGGTCTAAATAAAGAAAATCTAAATAAATCTATTCTAAAAATTTTGGTCTTAAATATTTCTATAAAAAGGCCTTGAGAACATATATTTAAGCCATAATAACTGCTTTTATGTTAAATAATTATTAGCTTATACTAATATAATATATCGGGCTACATGATGTATTGATACTTTTTAAACACCGTGTGCATTGGTCATATTTTTTTTGAAAAAATATATATATATATATATATATATATATATATATATATATATATATATATATATATATATATATATGTATATATATCAGAGGTGGGCAGGAGATGACTCGGCCAAGCTCTGAGTGAGAGGTAGGGAAGAGAGATAGAGTTAATACAGGGTTTCCAACCAATTATTAATAATAAAATGTACCTTTTTAGTATATATCATATTTGTGTATGAATAAAATAAAAATATATAAAAAATATATATATATCTTTTGAACCTTTAAGTTTACCGCTGGACCATTGTAATAAAAGAGGGAAATTTTTGCAAAGGATAATTTAAATAGAAATATAGTTTTGGAAATTCCAAATGATTTGTCTAAATATTTTACTATTAATATCCGAGAACTAATAAAGAATTATTTACCTGATTTAATTATTTTTTCTTCGTATGGAGTATGCTCAGTATAGTGTCATGGGAATTTGATGAATTAAGTTAAATTTTACATAAAGTGGGAATTTGAGTTCTTCGAGTTAGTCTAAGAAAAAGTACTATTTGTAGTAGTGGAAATTATTTTTCGCATAATTTGTTTTTAAAAAAAAATAAAAGTAGTGAATTTAATAATGGAGAAGACATCGCAAGCAGTCTTGGATAAGTTCAGATTATTATTATTATTATTGTTATTATTATCATTATTGTTATTATTATCATTATTGTTATTATTATTATTATTATTATGTTTTTTGGTGTATCTCTCCATACTGTAAAAGATATTATTTAAACAATAAATATTTTATAAAACTATTTCTAAATTGATTGAATAAATTATTGGGCAATAATCGGTAGGACAACCTGTATTGAAACATCGATCCGTCTTGCTTCAAAATATATCTTCTTTACTTACTCTCACCCAGCTTATGGAGAGCTCGTAAGGCTCAGACGAGCTGTCTGTGCCCACCTCTGATATATATATATATAGATATGTATATATATATGACCAATAAATGTTCACAATAATGACAATCATTTTAATATAAAATAAAATATACTTTAATATCGATTTTTTTATGTTACCAATCCAGTTGGTCCGGTATAATTATCGATACGCGACCGACAAAGTTATTAAATTATTTAAAACGCTTATAGCTTTTGTAATCTGTTTACATTGTAATTGAAATTGAACCTGTGCAAAATAATTTATTATTTAAGTTAAAATTTATAAATTTTATGCCAGTCAAAAACTTAATGAATGAAAAATTTATCAAAAAATGACGCAAAATATCCGTGATAAAAAATGAATCACAAACTAGTTAATTTTACCGAATAGCAATAACAATAACCTTGTCGATAAAGTTTGTATGTTTGACTCGCATTAATCTCAGGGACTACCTGGTGGATTTGTAACTTTTTTTCTTTGCGTTAAAAGAAAAGTCTGTTCAAAGACCAGACCTTGTCACAGAAATGCAGAAAAGAAGACTACGTTGGTTGGGGCATCTCGAAAGAAAACCAACTGGAAGATGTGCCAAAATGGTATACGGTAGCAAGCCAGAAAGCTCAACACAAGTACGAAGTGCAAAGCTACAATGAATGGACGATGTTGCACTAGATCTATGCTGAATTGGAGCCGGAAACTGAAAAGCCAAAGCCCAAGACAGAAAGACCTGGAAAACCCTTTGAGACCAAGATTATTCATTGACAAGAGGAGCCAAGGAGTAGTAGTAGTAGTAGTATATATGTAATATATCTGAGCCACGTGAAGCAGTTTCTTTGTTTGAGCATCACGCAAAAACTACCGGACCGATTTTGATGAAACTTTTTTGTTTATGAGCATTTGATTTGACGTAAAACCTGGTATGGGAGATACAATTTGAAAATATACGCTGGTAATAGAATTTGGTGGAAGTGTCGATAAATATATGAAGAAGTGGAAGCGGTGGGAACGATAAATATTTGAAATAGTGAAAGCGGTGGGAAATTCAAGGAAGTTTGAGGTTTTTAGTCTTAAAATGATACGAGCCGGAGATATAACAATAAAACACGAGCGAAGCTGCGGCTACGAGCTAGAACCAGCACTTAGGAAAAACATAATGTTTTGTTATAATTGAAAACTAATAACGGATTGTTGTATATTTTAAGATTTAAGAAATAATTAACAGTTTATTTTGCTTATTTATTTTTCGGATTATTTTGGGATAATTCATTTTCTAATCTGTTTTAAGGGCGTTATAAGATTTAGGTAGAGAAGTATTATTATTTATTTTATTTATTTGTAATACGAATTAAATTAGTTCAAAACCAACAACATTTTATATATTATACCCTACGTTTAATAAAAAATTTGCTGACCCTAAATAGTTATTTTATTTTGTCATATTTTAGGACTTCGTCAAGCAAAATCGATCCTGAATGAAAATAGATATATCACCGTTGAAAACATTTGTTAATAACTTCAAAAACTATTGTCCGTTCATTTATGAGTTATTAATTTTTTTAAGTGCAACATTTGTCGCGATCTACTAAGAAAATTAGTGGACGAATCAAAAATTGCGCAATAGTGAAATTTTGCGCTCTATACTCTTCCATCAATCCAATTTTTTCGATAAATTTCCAGTGTTTTATGAAAAATTGCTTCGAGAAATTTGTTTATGTATTTAGTTCTTTATTTAAAAAGAAACATTTTCAACGGTCGCTGTTTATAAAATGTTACATCTGATATCATTCTGGACATATTTTGCCATTCTGTTTGCATCCTGTGCAAATTTTTTGCTTAGCCTATAATATTTCTCCCAGTTTTGTTAAAATTCATTTCGCATGAAATTTTGTACAGAATCGATTCGGAGCCGGAACAGCCGTATTTTTAATGGGTCATGGTTGTTTTTTTGCACATTGTGAGCGTATTCGTACTTTGATCCAAACATTTCACTTCAATTGTTTATCAATTCTTCGTAAGAAAAAAACAACTATATTATATTTCTGATAAAAGGTTATCCTACACCAATAATAAAAGTATCAACCAACTAACTATCCCGTGTATAGGAAGGATAATTTTATCAAATGAAATAAAAGTAAAGCTCAGTTATTTTTAATAAAAGTACAATATAAAAAAAAAGTTGGTACAAAGAGTGGAGAACAATAGATTATATAAAATATAAAATATACACAGAGAGAGATATTCCTGCAGAGTTCTCGAGAGCTATTCGGAAATTCATTATAACTTATTTTGTTCATCTAAAAGTTTTATTTGCGGTTTACATAAAGGTATATATATATATATATATATATATATATATATATATATATATATACATATATATATATATATGTATATATATATATATATATATATATATATATATATATATATATATATATATATATATATATATATATATATGTATTCAAAAGTGATCGTTTTTCATACATGGTGTTTTATGGGAAAGTAATTAATTTTACTTGGTTTATTACACGTTGTAAAACTAATGAGTTTTCTTGAAGATATCGAAAGGATTTCCTTTTGCTGTTAGAAGAAACTAAGTTTAAATACCATTAATATTAATGTATTTTAGTTCGTAGATTGTGTATGTGATATTTTCTCAACTATATCAAATTAAAGTGAACTGAACGCCTCTGGTGATAAATAATCAAACTACAAATTTCTTCAGTAAATATATGAATTGTCCATGGAAACTAGCATTTTGATGAAACATCTTTTTGACTAGTGGTTTGGAGCACGTATACATACATGCATATGTCTAGACAAATGGACGGAGATGTATATCATTTATCAAAAGCCATTTCACATCTTAATCAATTTTTAGATAACAAAAAATAATATATTCTTTTAGACAAAGATCACCTCTTTTCAAAAGGCTCTATTAAAAGTTTATTACTTATAAAACTATCCAAGTTAATTTTTCCAAATTGTTTTTGTAAACTAGCGTCTAATTATATCCATTGCTAGTATAGTTGCCTTTCGGTTATATTATACCAATGCCTAACGTTTTTTCGTCAGCATTGGCGCATCGATAAGTGATGAAAGGCTGCCATTAGATCAGGAGGGGTACAAAAAACTGTCGATTTTACCAACTTTTATTATGAATTACTCTAGAATACACATTTATTTTAATGACCGCAAATCGATTGAAAATCTATATAGAGACATAAATATACTACAAATATTTCATTTAGAAATGAATAAATCCTCAAAACGATTGCTATACACAATATTGCTTCTAAATACAAGAATAACATTATATAATCCTTTATCCATTAAATATCAAATTAATTATAAAAGAATAGAACTATTATTGTGCTTTTAAGCTTTTATACTAGTACACTTTATGGTCAAATAAATAATGAACATGATGTATACAATTATATTGTTATTATAGTTTATGGCTGAATTGACTATTTTCAGTTTAAATGTTTTTGAATGTGCATTGTAGTATTTTATTT
Organism: Nineta flava; assembly: GCA_963920215.1. Classification (NCBI taxonomy): domain Eukaryota; kingdom Metazoa; phylum Arthropoda; class Insecta; order Neuroptera; family Chrysopidae; genus Nineta; species Nineta flava. Next base: position 135,924,564 of record OY986041.1, read on the forward strand.
ATATGAATCTCTGTCTATCTGTCTGTTTCTGTTTCGAGTCCGTTCATTGGTTCCATAGTCCGTTCACCCATAGGTACAGTAACGAAAATATGTAGGAGTAGTAAATTCCGCTATTGTAAACATTTTGATGGATAAAAATTTTGATGCTGTATATGTCGAAATTTTGTGATTGAGATTTGATTTACTAGAAGATGTAGTCTCTTCTTATGCTATACAAGGGTCCTGTTAACTAAGTCCTTTGTTAACTAACTCGTTTTATATTCTGATTTGTTATATTCAACTTGAGGACCACATACTGGAGAAATCTTCTCGGGAACTATAACCACAAAATAATAGACTGCGGCTTATGACGAGGTTTCTTACGGTAGATTCAGGGGACACCTTAGGAAGCTAGTGAGTGCTACTGCAGGGTTTGTGGAAAAATGGAGAAAGCTTCGGAACACCTCCCAATGGACTGTGACGTCCTCATAAACAAAAGAATAAAATATCTGGGAGTCTACCACATATGTTCATGTGAACTACAATCCCAAGATCCAATCCTGCACTTCTTGAAGGAAACTAAACTGGGCAAGGTACTCTAAGACGATACCACTCCTCGCTAGTCACCAGATGGGGAAGCACAAATGATCACTGTGCAACAATACACCCCTCCCCCTATTATCATTTATCCAATCAATCATCTGTCAAGCAACGTGGTACAAAACCAAGTTAGATATACTTAGTAGCTTATTGAGTTAACTAAGGACACAGTTGTTCTGTACACGACCAATAACTTTGTTGTATCTTTAACCACAACATTTTGCAGACAACGTCATTCCAGTGGGATTGGACGTTTGGCTGCTATCATAATTATTTCTTCTATAGGAATCTATAGAAAAACATAAGGTAAGGATAAACGGGCCTAAATGTAATATCAACTAACCGACCAAGTACGACCTGATGAATAGTGCGGTATTTCCGTACGGCCCGCTCAACAATAATAAATACTTGAGTATTGTGCTTTTGTGTGTTTCTAGTTTTTGTTGCTATTTGTGTATAATAAAAACCACTTTAAAAGCCTTGTCATGTTTACCTATAAACATTTGTATATCCGAGCTAAACTATACTGTACTGTACAAGAAGCGTCAAAAGTTGATGTTAGTTGAAATTTTATAATTAATTTGTGCGCCTTATTCATTCGGTTTTCGGAAAAAATTTTCAAATAAAAGTTGTTACTATATTTATAATGAACAATTTTTATCCGGAGCATTTTTTCGAAAACCGAATCAATAAGGTATAACTCAAGTATAAAATTTTAAAAACTTACATCTAATTTTGAAGCTTGTAGTACTCCTACTACTATATAGTAAATAGTTTGAGTATTACAACAGTGCGGCGGCGATACCATCTGGTTGGTTTATGTTCATGGAGTTTGTGTTTTCAATTTAGTGACACTTTTATGAGTGGTTTGGTTCGGTTTGGATTGGTTGTGTTTGTTGGTCTGGTTGTTCGAGATATTACCTTCCGATTACTTCGAACAATACACAAAACACTAATCATAGATTCTCTTCTGTACAGGGTGATATGGGACGAAGAATGTAAGAGTCGCATGTGTGGTGTGAATTGTACCACAAAAAAACTAAATAGTTGTTATTCCATTTTTGTTCATTTTTAAGTTTTATTACGAACAAATTCCCTGTAACTTTGGGTTGCGACTTGAATTAGTCACTGATCTGTCTATGTCTACAGAGTTCAGTTTCAGTTTTAACTCTGGCTACATACTCATTATTTAAACTGAGAGTTAGATCATTACCTGCTATGGTGGTTTGATAACTATATATACCAATCACAGTAGATCATGTCAGAAGCGAGAGTTATGTTTGTAGTGCACTTGGAAAATTAAGCTTAAAAAGTCCAAATTTCTCGGTAAGATTTTTGTTCAAGTTATAGCCTGTTGAGGGCCATGACCCTAAATATTTTAAAGCTCCAGCCATCAGGAATATATTCCATACTTGAAATTAAGCTTAAAAAATCGAAATATTATTTGATTCTGCTGAGTCAAACAGCAAATCAGTTCATAGGTCCATTTAAAAGCAAATTATTTTTATCATAATTTCAGTTAAAACATCTGTAATTACTACATTGGAGAAGTCTTAATCGTATACAGTGCTTGGGTGTATACAACGGTGATATTTTTATAAATCTATGCGTGTGTAGATGTAAAATAAACAGAAGAAATACTGCTTAAGAACTCACTTTAGACAGCGTAACAGCGTAGTTGTTACGCTGTTAAGTATGTAGAAGTAATAGATTGATATAATGAATAATTATTATTTAAATAAATAATAAATATGAATGACAGATATAATTGATCTTATTAAATTGATTTATGACATATTATATATATTTATATGTAAATTATCAAAGTTGTTAACATTCAAAGCAACCGTGATAATAGAGAGAAGTTATAGTTGTTAAGCAACATATAAAAATGATAAATAAAATTTTAATAATAATTTAATGAAAATGCGATACCGCTACAAGTACATTCCACCTGAGTTTCTCCCGATTTACCCGGTAAACAGTAGCAAATATGTGGAATTCATGATGACATTGACTGACTGACTGACTTATATGAACATATTTTATGTACACTAATGTATATTCAAAATTCATCAATCATTCTCTCAAATTTGGAACGATTTTCTATGAACATAAGTGTATATATCTACACTTATATCAACGAAAGTTTATTACTGGTGAAAAGTAAATGACAGTGACTCGAATATTAATGAACATTTTATAGACTCATTTATTTTTCAGAATATTTTAAAATATTATATGGAACTAGTTTTTATGACAGTGAGTGTACATCCATCGATTATTAGAAAATTTATCTTCAGATTTTCAAATATTTTTACTATGAAATGTTCTACAATGAAAAAAAAAAAAAAAAAATATATATATATATATATATATATTAATACAGGGTGTCAAAAGTCATGGAGTTTTTTAAAAGGGTTGTATTCACAAAGGGGGATGAAATTCTAAGATGAAAAGTCCTTGAACATTTTTGCACCTGATCCACCGTTAATAAGATATTAATTAAACAAAGTAACCAATTAGAGAAGCGCATTAACGGAATAAGAAATGGCGGGGAATGGACGCAGCGGCAGCAGTGATACGTGAGGGGAGCGAGCTCTCAATTCAATTAAAATTGTATGATTCATTATACCTGAAAACTACATTTTTCGTTAAAAAATTTAACCAATAAATCACCTATAATTTAGCTCAGAGGTGGGCACAGACAGCTCGTCTGAGCCTTACGGGCTCTCCATAAGCTGGGTGAGAGTAAGTAAAGAAGGTATGTTTTGAAGCAAGACTGAACGATGTTTCAATACAGGTTGTCCTACCGATTATTGCCCAATAATTATATAGTATCGTCTATAGTATAGTCAATATTTTATTTTTTTTGAAAAACAAATTATACGAAAAATAATTTCCACTACTACAAAAAGTACTTTTCACTTTTTCAATTCAAAGTAGACAAACTCGAATAACTCAAATTCCCACTTTATGAAAAATTTAACTTAATTCATCAAATTCCCATGACACTATACTGAGCATACTCCATACGAAGAAAAAATAATTAAATCAGGTAAATAATTCTTTATTAGTTCTCGGATATGAATAGTCAAATATTTAGACAAATTATTTGGAATTTCCAAAACTATATTTCTATTTAAATTATCCTTTGCAAAAATTTCCCTCTTTTATTACAATGGTCCAGCGGTAAACTTAAAGGTTCAAAAGATTTATATATATTTTTTATATATTTTTATTTTATTCATACACAAATATGATATATACTAAAAAGGTACATTTTATGACCCAAATTACCAGCCCAAAATTCCAGAGTATGTATTGAATGATTGTATGTATTATTTACTTTGTATAATAGTGACCATAAAAAAGATTTGGTACCCTGTATTAACTCTATCTCTCTTCCCTACCTCTCACGCAGAGCTTGGCCGAGTCAACTCCTGCCCACCTCTGATTTAGCTCACTAAAATATTGAATTTATACTTAAGAATTTATTAATGTTTTTTGCATTGATCAAATCAATTGCAATTTAGATTAATTTTCAACTTTTCGTTAAGTAAATTGAAGGTTTTCAAATATTGGAAAGTTTAACATTTCAGCCGGATTATCGAAAACTGAATTTTTATGAGATCATGAATTTTTGAAGTCCTAAAAAACTATCCTGGCTATCTTCATGATAATCCCAAAAATATTTGTTAAAAGAATTTTTACACTACTGTACCGATCGATTTCAAAATCTTATCAGCTCTTAGCTTTAAGAAACAATGTCAAATGTCGCCGTAAAATTTCATCGCAAGAAATTAGATTTATTGGAAAAAAAAGAGGTAAATTTTTTTTCCAAAATTTTTTAAAATTCTACTATAAAAACTGTACCGGATTTGAAACGCATAAGGTTGACTCACTCTACGTTAGTGATGGGGAGAGCTCGCTCCGCTCACGTATCTCTACTGACGCTGCGTTAATTCCCCACCATTTCTTTTTCCGTTAACGCGTTTCTCTTATTGGTTACTTTGTCTTAATTAATATTTAATTAACCGTGGGTCAGGTGCAAAACTATCCAAGGACTTTTCATCTTAGAATTTCACCCTCTATCCACCCTTTCAAAAAACTCCATGGCTTTTGACTCACCCTGTATATACCTATATAACACATATGTTCTGTCAAATTGTTCCATAATGTCTATTTTATAGTTTTGTTGTATTCGATAATCAATCAATCTCGAACACATTGTAATCTATTTCTAGTTATTTCGAGAAAATTGAAATGTTCTAAATTCTAAATAGACATATTTAAACAAAAAACTATTATAATAAATTTAAGAGTTTCATTTAAAAAAATTGGAGATTCAAAATAAATCGTAACAGATAAATTCTGTGCATAAGATTCAAACTTGAAGTTGATTTAACGTCAAAGCGATTTCATTTCACCTGTAGGATGCCAATTACAATTCCGTATGGTATGTAGAAATAACTGAAATCTATTATGTAAAAATGCAATGAAGAGAAAAACTAAACGTTCATCTTGTTCCTTTTTAACGAATTTCCTGAAAGGAAATAAAGCTATTGGTCCCGTACCGAAGTCAAAATTTCGCAAAAATTTCTTCAAATGTCCATCGATCCAACCTAGTAGATGTCAAAAATCCCCATTTGTAAAATTTATATATATATATATATATATATATATATATATACATATATATATATATATATATATACATATATATATATATATATATGTCTGTAATCACTCTAGCGGTCACAGTTTTCATTTTATCGGAATGAAATTTGGTATTTGAGGTGATTTTGGTATTCAAAAGGTCAAGTTCGTTAATGGGTAAAAACGGACAAGGGGAAAAGGGGGTTTAAAGGGAAATTTGACATATCTCCCTTAATATTCGAAAAATCGAAAAATTTATAAGAAGTAAAGTTGTAGGTACTAAATTTTACTGTAATTTTGTTTCTTACCATTTTTTCCGTTGCACTAATAGTTACAGAAATATTGACGGTTTAGAATTGAAAATTAAATTCCTTAATATCTCTGCACACATTAGAGTTTCAACAAAAATGATAAGGTGATGAATTGTAGCAAACATGATTTTCTACAACTTTATTCCTTACGCATTTTTTGATTGTTCTAATATTAAGAGAGATATTTTATATTTTATGTTTTCTTCTTTCTTTATGCCCCCATTTCCCCTTGACGTATGTCATTTATTAATAAAATTTGCCTTGCAAATACTAAAATCATATACGACATTTCATTTTGATCAGATTAAAATTGTGACCGCTTGAGAGTGATTTATGTATTCTAAGGAAATTCGCTAAGTTGAAGCAGCTCCTGCGTAACGAATTTTTTTTTGAATTATGTTAGCAACTTTTGAATTATGAATTATGTTAGTCGAATTATGTTGCTATCAAAATCGAATTATACAGTTACCTACCAACAATCAGTCCGTATTATCCTTACGATCATGGTGGAAGCTGTTAGATAAAAGTACTGTTCATTCGTGCAATACAAAATTGAAATTCATTGGCATCAAATATAATTGTCAGTCTCAATTTTAATTGTAATTGCTCTAAAATATAAATATTCGAGTTCGAAACTTTTCTAAAGAACATTATTTTTATTAAAAATAATAAATAAATACATTTGCTAATAAATTGAAAGAAATAATAATTTTTGAAATTAAATTATTTTACTTTAGTTCAACATTTTACAAAACTTCTTGTTAATTGCCTGTCATGTCCGTTTTGACTTGTGTAAAGATTTTATAGTGCAAGAGGCCACAACATTAAGCTCTGGCTTATGCATACACATGATTTAGGTTTTTTAAATCGAGCAATCGACACCCAAAAACAGTGAATCGGTGAAAATTGAAAGATATTGACATATTTTTAATTACATTAATCAAGTCAGGTTAGTTGCTATTACGAATAACTCTAATAACTAAATAAAATACGACAATAGACCAAATTCTACTCATACGGGTCTCCTCGAACCATTTGTTTGGTTTTTTTCTCAATGGTCTGAAAGAGTCCTTTGTCCTACCCTCTAGTAGAAGATAACTAACTACACTACAACTTTCTTAAGGGTAATTTTTAGAAATCTTCGTAAAACTCCAATTCAAGTAACATTTCTAACTCAACAGCAATCATTCATCTCACTAAAGCAGGAAAATCAGATTTTTAAGGTTAGTTGACCCAATACAACACATGACCTGAAATTATCATTGATCCTACCTTCTAGCTGAAGATTGAGTTCACAATTTTCGGGCATAAAATAAATTTTTCAAGAAAAATTCATTTATTATGCTTTCTGATTGTTATTTTTGGAGTATGTCACGTGGATACTCATTTTCCACAAAATTTAATGCTCTACAACTTTCCCCTGGAATACTTTCGTTATGTATTTTCAGAAATCTTCGAAAAACTCTATTTCAAGTTTCTAACATAGCAGCTGTCGCTCACCTCGAAGGATTTTCGATTTTCCTCACCGGAAAAGGAAAATCTAAGATACGTATATTGTTACTCACTTTTTGGTTACATTTTCGAATATATTTTTCAGAATAGTCAAATAATTGGTTCTATTGGCTATATAAGTGGCGTGCCCTACATTTGAAAACAATGTTTAGGCTAAAAATTGATAGTATTTTTATCACAAATAACTGTTATTCCAAATTAATGTAGTTTTGTCTGAAAAATGGTTGCAAAAATTTTGAAGAAGAATGCCGCCAGTCAATTAAGAAGCTATTAATTAAATTAAATATTGATATGAAAAAATTAACTCGTCAACCAGGAATCGAACCTCGGGCTTCTGGATAACTAGTCCAGTATGCTTCCTCTACAACAAAAACGATTGTGATGCAACAGCTAATTCTACAAAATATATGAATTCTATATAGGTGTAAAAGCTTCCAGGCAGGGTTGAGTATCATGGCCTATTGTTGTTCTATGACAAGTAATTGAAAAATGTAGCTTTCATATATGATGGTTGTTGTTATTTGAAGTAGAATATCTTGAATTAAAGTTTTCTATTTTTTGTATATATACACAGAAAACACAGATATTAAATTATTTATTTAGTATCAAATCTAATTGACATTGAGATCTAAAACGAACTTGAAAAACAAAAGCATTAAAAGTTTACAACTTTACAACATTAATAATTTATTCACTTCAATCAAAAAGATAAATATTTTTTTCGAACTTCGAAAAAAAGTTTTTAAAATTAATCATTGACGTTTTATTGGTTTCAAGTTGGATATGTTAACCTTCATATTACATACAAAATTTTGCATTGGTTTTTTCGTCGTTGTGTAAAATCCAATTCGAATTATATCGCGAGATTTTAGGATGAAATATCTTAAAATCCGAAGATCGAACGTTTGTAGTACGAAAACCTGTGAGAAAGCCATTTTAAGTACAGTATTTCACCTTTTTTCGAAAGGGTTATACCAATATAATCTGGTTTAATAAGCATAAAAATGTAATTACTTAAAGAATTTCCCAAAAAAAAAAAAAAAATTGACTTCAAAATAAAAAATTAAGACGCTTGACAATTTTCTTTCCAATTTTGGACTAAAACTGTGTTTTAGGATAATTTATGCCCAGCGAAAACGATCCTCTATGATATTTTGAGCAGATTTTCTAATATTTGATTATATAATTAGATATGTCCAAGATCTTCTTACATATTTAAACATGTATACGAAAGTTATAAACAAAATACCCAAAGATTGTGATATATGAGAATCTTATAGGGTAAAAATAAAATTCATATTTACTCTACATTTGGGATAAATTATGAAATATCTTCCAGGTAGCTGAAATGGGATGGATATACCCACATTCAAATAACTGGGTTATTTCAGCCAATAAGTCGATTATACCGAATGGTCCATAAAAAATTATTCATAGAAAATCACGGTGAAAATACTCATAAGTTTTAGCATATAGTAAATTTTCCCATAAGAGCCGACTTTTGTTTGGATAGCAATAGGTATGAAGTAGGATTTTTAATTTAGAAAAAAACTTGTTGTAGTTACAAGATTGTTTATAATAGGATACAGGCGTTTACATTCCAAGAATAAAATAATGCCAATTGCTGAAAAGCTGTCAATCATATTAAAAATATATTTAATTCTTTTTAAATAATTTTTGGTCCAAATAATAGTGAATTCTCATTTAAACCATAATAAACAGAAACACTTTTTTTAACAGAAATTAAAAGTTTTAATCTGTAAATTAATTATTTAAATTTAGATAGCATCTAACATCACTAGTCATCGGATTTATGTAATTATTTAATTACTAAAAATAATAAATTATCGTTTTTTGACTCTATTCAAGTATGGCGGACGATAATTTTCGTGAATTTTTTATCTGTTTAAGATATTTACAAAATTCTTGGTCAGACTATTTTTTTTTTCAATTTGAACTTGTAATTTTTGAATTTGTAATGTACGAGATTTAATTTATAAAAGTAGAAGTTTTTTACTTTTTAATCTATAGAAGGTGGAGCAACATTATCGAAAATGTATGAGTTCATTTAACATTTGCTATCCACAACATGTTAAAATTCCAATTTTTAATGATTAATTACATGAAAAACCTTCGTCAGATTTTTTCAAAAAGTTATTTTATACGTATGAGATAGCAATTAATTAATAACATCATAAATTCAGATTTTTATCTATACATTGCCGATTTTACTTACAAATGTGTCCGATCAACCTTAAAAGACAAAAACCTGGAAGCTTTATCCAGATAATCGGATGGAAATTTTTTATTGTTAAAAAAACGTAAATTTGGGATACTATAAAAATTTTACAATGCAAACAAAATTTATGAAATCATTTTTGTGGACCACTCTGTACAACAAAGGATATTCTCCATAAAATAAGTATAAGTATTACAATATCATTAATAACAACAAAATAAGATTGATTTATCCTTATAGTTATGAATGTCCTTAGGGAATATTTTATTTATATAATATTGAAATATGTTATGTAATAAATATGTTTCTCCCAAAAATATTATTATTTATCTGTATAAAATAAATTCAAATCTAGCAACCTCTTAACCGACAGGTATGAGAACTTCCTAAAAATAGGCCGTCACCATACCTGGCGAGAAAAAAAAACAGGTAACTGTAATGAACAGTTGATAATGGTTATATTGACGTTTAATCAACCCAATAAAAGTATTGGAAATTATAAAATTTTTATTGATAATTTAAGCTACCAAAAATACTGACCAAAAAACTTTTTGGTCACGACGTCTGGTGGCAAAACAAGAAATAAAATTTAGTGTGCAATCTTCTTTACATATAAAAGAGAAAATGGCCGAATAGTTTGGGGAAAACTATAGGATGTAGCGAAATAATGATAAGAGAAGACCTAATAGGTAAGTTTTCTTTACGACTCCAGAAAAACTATTATAACTTCAAAACTCCAAACCGTTCCAAAGTTATAGCTGGCCCAGATCTTTAATACAGTGTATAGTTTCTATAGAAATGCCTGAATTAACAAAAGTTTCAAACGAAATTATTTGTCAATAAATTAAAATAAAACCAAAATTGACATTACAAATTTAGAAACAATTAATTTTTTCAAAAACCCTCATAATGGATTACTCTTTCGATAGCACACAATAAACAGCCATGTTGTTTAAGCCCCGCTCTCAGGTATATTATAATTGTTTTTTATATTCGGACTTTTATGGCCCTAACATAAAAGTACGATTACACTTGTATTTTTAAAATATTTAGAAAAGATATGACTAGTTTGAAAGTTTTAATACAGGCCTAAATTCTTCATACTTTGTATAATTTAGATATCTGGGTTCTGGCAACATTAAGCACTGTGAAGGAATTTATATTGATGGAGGTTTTGGGAAATAATACTTATTCTTAGGGTAAATAAGACTTTTAGAAATTTAAAGACAAAGATTAGGAAAACAATGTTCTGTTACGTCAAAATCGGTCCAATTGTTATAACATATTACGAGAACAAACAGACTGACAAAATTTTTAAGAACGGTTTTTTTTCCTATTATCAGTTAAGTATTATTTTTAATGGCCACCAGAAGTGTTCTTAAAGTTTAAATATTAGAAATCCAAAAAAGTATCGTGATTCCATTAAAATACAATTTTTTGAAACGTTCTGTATAATTTCGACTCAACCCCTTTTCGTAAATATTTTTATCGTTCAATGTAATCTATCTATCTCGAATCTCGAATACATACGTTCTGTGTGTATATAATAAAATCGTTTCGTGTTTTATCGGATTTTTATTTGCAGAAACACTTAAGACATTTAAAAAATATATATATACGTCGACTTTTCGAGTGTAGGTATATATGGATACCTCGAATATATCTCGTCCCCAGAATCAATAAATAAATAAATAAAAAGTAAGTATGTAAATGAATATACTATAAATATATATATATATATATATATATATATATATATGTATATATATGTATACAGGGTGAATCGTACCAGGTACATAATAGCAGCCTCTTCCATTTCTTTCTATGATGCTCCCATTCCCCAATAACATCTTATAGAAATCGATAGATTGATCATCTCCCCGAAACGTATGAAGACCACTCGTGATTGGCTCAAAGATATGATAAATACCAAAGCACTCAAAGTGGAATACCAGGATGTGGTAAGTAATAAGAATATTATTATTTTTTCATTAATAAAATAATATTTCTGTTAAACTATAATTTTAGATGAAAAAATAAAATAATATTCCGATCACATAACACATGTTCTCCTAGTACTCCACTTTGAGTGCTTTGGTATTTATCATATCTTTCAGTCATTAGTGGTCTTCGTTTGTTTCGGGGAGGTGATCAATTTATAGATTTCTATAGGATATTATTGGGAAATGGGAGCATCATAGAAAGAAATGGAGGCGTGTGGCTATTAGGCACCTGGTTCGATTCACTCGGTATATATATATATACTTTGAAATTATATTTGGCGTTATTAAATTATTATTATTTGATATATATATTTTTATTTTTATTGCAAATATATAAAAATTGAATTTATTAAAATTGATTTTTGTATTCAAAAAGGCACAAATACAAAATAAGATGAAGTCGTATAAAAAAAAAAGAATATAATTTGGAGCAATGCTTAAAATTTGTTTGCTATCTTGAATGGTTTTTAGGGTTCCATAGTTAAATTTGGTAGTTTATAATTGCGTAATTACTGTTTGTATATCATAGCTTAATGCTATAAAGTGGAAATGTGGTGTGCTTAAACATTTTTTTGACACAGGTTTTTTTTAGTCTTTGACTAAGCTCCTTTGTTATTTTATGAACTTTTTGAACACTTGGTATATATAATGGCTCTATGGCTCCCTTTAAAGTAAATTGTTTATATTTATCTAATGTGTTTTATTCAAATTGTTTTAATAATCTTTATATAAAGATTTAAATGGAACTGCTTATATTATCTTTCAATAAACTTTCGAGAAAAGAAATCAGGTTACTGAGTAGTTCAAAATTTTCGAGGTTAGTTGCTAACACTTTATGTTATTATATGCTACATGGTTTACAACAAAACAACATATAAAAGTGGTAAATTGATCCACTGTTGTTTAATGGTGGACATCTTGACAGTGAAATTCTCAATAGATTATTGAATTTTCGATAATCAGCCAATCAAAACGTCTTAGAGGATCAATTCATAGAACATTTAAAACCATTTTTGAAATTCACTATTCCGTAGGACTAAGAATATAAAAATAAATATGTACACTCCCGTTCATAAAAATTGAAACACCAGTAAGTCATATTCTAAGCGAATATGTTATTAAATATATGTTTATTACATACAAACACTGAGAATGTTGCAACTCGTTCAAGTTTTATGAACGGGAGTGTACACATGGATACGAAATTAGCGTTCATTTTCTGCAAATTTATTATTGATTTGTGCCTTATACATTCGGTTCTCGAAAAAAATCCTTCGAATAAAAGATGTTAACTTTAAATATACTATGCATATTTACTCGAAACATTGGTTTTCCCAAAAATCGAATGAATAAGGCGCAAATTAACTAAAAATTTTGAAAAATAAGCGTTAATTTTGTAACCCATGATACCGTTTATCAAAAAAATCGACCCAATTGTTTTGAATATTTAGGGTAGGATATGTCATTTTATACAACGTTTGTCATAAAATGTACGCCCTGATTTTAAGCAGAATACTCTTAAAAGTCAAACGATAGGGGGAAATAATTTGTATGACCTACGCTGATAGAAGGAATTTCTCTCCTCAAGAAAGTATATTTTCTTTAAAATATTTGCTTCAATAAAGCAACCCTTGTTTTGATTCAAGACTACGCAATCGAACCAAAAACATATGTTTTGTTGAGCGAAGAAACTAAAATTCTTGAACGGTGTTTTAAACGATGTTTTCTTTTCCGAATACTCTTGTGATTCTTTAGTCAAGAAAATGAAATTCTTGTAAAAAAAAGTATTTTTCTTATAAAAAAAAAAACATTCAAGAAGAGAAAGTTTATGCAGCTTCTTTAACTGAAGTTTATCAATATTTAACTGAAAAATATTTAACTGAAGTATATCATTACTTCTTTAAAAAGTTTCCTTTGTTTGGATTAAACAAACGTTTTTTTTGGACGGAAATTTTAGCATCAAGGTCCAAAGAAATCATTATTTCAGTTTAAGAATTTCGAGATTCATGAATCAAGAGTCAGTTTATCTTTAGTTAAGATAATTTTCACTTATTTTCTTATACCAAATATATATTATCTTCTATATACGTAAGAATCAGAAATTATTGATTTAAACATATAATTTTTCTTACTGCAAGGAATTACTTCTTTCAGTGTATATATATAGCTGTGTCCCACTTTTTTAGCAACGACTATGATATATTGATTAGATAATAACTACCTTACACTATATATAACATATAATTAAATTAAAATTGATTTTCGAAGTGAATAAATAGATAGATAGATAGATGACTAGATAAATGATTTTATAACTAGCACTTAACGGTAGAAATAGTTTTATTTGAACTTTATTGAAGAATGTCAGTCAGTCTATCGGATCCTAACAAGTTAACTTACAACTTTACAATATTATTTATATTGGAATATAATATAGCACAAAAGTATACAGTAACTTTACACCATTAAATACTAAACTATATAACTACTAGTAAAACTAATTCATATGACTCACGACTCACCAAGAGTCATCAGTTAATAACCGAACTATATATTCATATTAATTCTAAAACTATCTCTCTACCGTTGAAGATAGTACCAGGAAAATAGTATATAGGTACTTCTTGGAGTCATTATTTATTACAAAACTTTCATAACATAGGTATTATTTACAGGAGGGTTTAGGAAATGTATCCAAAATTGAAGGAGGCAATAGTATGGAGAATTTTGAGTAAAAAACTTCATATAGGAAACAGATTTAGGTTCGGAAAAGTTTTATTTACGAGATCTTGGAATGAATCTATTATTGTAAGTGTCACAATGACCAGTCCAAGTAGCCAAGCGGTCTAAGGCGCTACGTCTGCGCAGTATGTCTACTTCGAAACTGGGAGGTTATGGGTTCGAATACCGACATCGGCAGTTTGTATATTATTAAGATAAAAAAAAGGGCGGTTAATTGACTAAACTAAGCGGCGTGTGGCGTATGGACAAGAACGAAGTAACCGGCTATGCTTGAGAAGGTTTTCTGTAGTTTTCTTCACGAACTCCAGATGAATATCGGCATAGTTCCTATCATAGTCGGCTGTAGCCGCATATCCTCCCAATACCTATACACAAAAATTCCTTCCACTCCATTCACATCCTCACATCCTTAGGCCTCACAATGGACCTTATGGTCGAAGTGTAGCCTGTCCAGGGCAGCCGCTACAATCTATCTATCTAAGTGTCACAATACAATATTAATGTCAATTTCCATTAAGGTTACGTAAGACACAGTATGAGAGCACTAGCGTAGACTATATAAACAAATATGTTATTGAATTTTTAATTAAATACTGATATGAAAAAATTAACTCAGCCACTATAAGTATCGAACTCTGGATCTCAGGATTTTTGCCCTAGCATGCTGCCGTTACACCACGGATGAAACTGCTGATTTAATTACGGAATAATCACAAAAAAATTAGTTTTTCGTAAATAAAAGTGCAATAAACTATGTAAAAATTTATTTAAATTGGGATCCGGTAAAATTTTCTAAAATTCTTCTTTCTTCTGGAGCCAGTCTAAGTGGTCATGTGGTCAAATGCGTTCTTTGAAGTGAGACTAGTATTTAACTCAAACTTTTCTATCACTCGATTAATCACGCATCATTCTTCCTGAAACATCCGGTACAATTTTTGCATACGTCGTTGGAAAATTAATGATTTACTTATGGCTTTTTTTTAAAAATAAATATATAGTTTTATTTGTGTAAAAATTCTTGAAATTATACTTCGTTTGGAGCGTTTTTATGTTTTGGTTTAAATAGATTTTTAGGAAACTGAGATTTTAAATGGCATCAAACATTTCTATTTTTGTACAATAAATTCATGCAAAGATATTGAACGAACTTCCCGAAACCTCTACCAAAAATATGATTCACTGTAATTATGAGCTCAAAAACTATTCAGTTTATGAAAAAAAGTTGTGAACGAAAGTTTTTTGTTTTTCTTCTATCGCTTCAATGATGCATCGCTTGTCCTTTTGAAAGATAGATACATCCTGGGGTCTAAAAAGTATTGCACTTCGACCTTATGATCCATTGTGCTTCCCCTTCGACTTTAGTCTGACGAGATTCGCTTCTCCCATATGTTGGCAATAGCAAGGAGCTTGCTGATCAGGTTTTCCTGAAGGTTCATATATTCGGGGTGAGATGTACCAAATATCCTGTATCTGCTGTAACCTAGAGGTTCGCAGGCAAAGATTATGTGGCTGAATGTTTCTTCCTCCTCGCCACACAATGGGACTCCATAATGGGTCCATTGTGTGCAGATGCTTCCACAGGGGATAATGCCCAGTATTGAATCCGGTAACTCCGGTAACTGAAACAGTATTTTCCCGAGCTCTTGCCGCGGTACTTTTTCCCAGTGATCTCGGTGTTTAGCATTTGACCACTCGTTGATCACCTGTTTACATGCAGTCCTTGAAATTCCTAAAATAGGCTCTGGGCCTATGAAGAGCATTCCAACACCCTTCTCCCTTGTTCTTTAGTAGGAGAATGTGTGGATCGATTTATCTCACTGAGCTCTAGAACATGCTCAAGAAAGTTCAACTCGTTATCTCGTCTAGTTTTTCTGTTATCGTGTTCCGAAAAACAGAAAATTCGTTACGCAGGAGCTGCTTCAACTTAGCGAATTTCCTTAGAATAAATCATTCTCTAGTGATCACAATTTTAGTCTGATCAAAATGAAATGTCATATATGATTTTAGCATTTGCAAGTCCAATTTTCTCAATAAATGACATACGTCGAGGCGAATGGGGGAGGTATAAAAAAAGAAGAAAACACAAAATATAAAATATCTCTCTTAATATTAGAACAATCGAAAAATGCGTAAGGAATAAAGTTGTATAAAATCAAATTTGCTACAATTCATCACCTTATCATTTTTGCTCAAACTCTAATGTGTACAGAGATATTAAGGAATTTAATTTTCAATATTAAACCGTCAATATTTCTGTAAATATTATTGTTACAGAAAAAATGATAAGAAACAAAATTACAGTAAAACTTAGTACCTACAACTTTACTTCTTATAAATTTTTCGATTTTTCAAATTTAAAGGGAGATATCTCAAATTTTATGTTTCCCCCTCCCTCTAAACCCCCCTTTCCCCTGGTCCGATTTTACCCATTAACGAACTTGACCTTTTGAATATCAAAAGCGCCTCAAATACCAAATCTCATCCCGATAAAATGAAAACTGTGACCGCTAGAGTGATGACAGACACATATATATATATATATATATATATATGTATATATATATATATATATATATATATATATATGTCCATAGATATATATATATAAATTTTTCAGATGGTGATTTTTGACATCTACTAGGTAGGATCGATGGACATTTGAAGAAATTTTTGCGAAATTTTGACTTCGGTACGGGACCAATAGCTCTATTTCCTTTCAGGAAATTCGCTAATATTTCCTTTCAGGAAATTCGCTAATATTCGGAAATTCAAAAATTAGAATATCTTCGTCGAATCGGAGAAAAATATATGAACGCAGGTGCAGCAGATAAACGTGAAGATCAAATTTTGTTAAATTAAAAAAAAATCCCTAATAAATTTAATCCAATTAAGTTAAGTTTTTTTTTTTGAAATCTAAATTGATTGAAAAACAAATTTTCATTTTAAATAAAATCAGTGTGTGTATAATGAAAGAATACAAAAGGTAAAATTTTCCCTTTTTCAGGAACGAAAAATTGTATCCCTATATTTTCAATTATTATTCATGACATATCATTTGAATAATATTTGTGTATACATTGCTTGTATCTGGGCTGCTGTGTTGGCAACATTCAATGAAAATTGTATGAAAAACTTGTTCATACATACAGAAAAAAGTCTTCTTTTTTTTTTTTGTCGTTATCTAACAACGTTTTTTTCCTCAACTCCTGAAGTTTAATGAATAGATTTTTAGGGCTCTGTAGCCAAAAAGCAAAAAAAAAAACGCGGAATCTTTATTAAATACACTCTCGCTAGTGACATGATTCATTGTGATGTGGGTACATATACAAGGATGGCGCAAAAGTACCTTCTCGATTTTTAATTTCAATAATTCTTTCTGGAATTAATATTTATTGAGTTTCTCTTTTAGCGAATTTCCTGAAAGGAAATAGAGCTATTGGTCCCGTACCGAAGTCAAAATTTCGCAAAAATTTCTTCAAATGTCCATCGATCCTACCTAGTAGATGTCAAAAATCACCATCTGTAAAATTTATATATATATATCTATGGACATATATATATATATATATATATATATATATATATATACATATATATATATATATATATATATATATATGTGTCTGTAATCACTCTAGTGGTCACAGTTTTCATTTTATCGGAATGAAATTTGGTATTTGAGGCGCTTTTGGTATTCAAAAGGTCAAATTCGTTAATGGGTAAAATCGGACGAGGGGAAAAGGGGGTTTAGAGGGAGGGGGAAACACAAAATTTGACATATCTCCCTTAATATTCGAAAAATCGAAAAATTTATAAGAAATAAAGTTTTAGGTATTAACTTTTACTGTAGTTTTGTTTCTTATCATTTTTTCTGTTACACTAATATTTACAGAAATACTCACGGTTTAAGATTGGAAATTAAATTCCTCACTATCTCTGTAAAAATTCGAGTTTGAGCAAAAATGATAAGGTGATGAATTGTAGCAAACATGATTTTCTACAACTTTATTCCTTACGCATTTTTTGATTGTTCTAATATTAAGAGAGATATTTTATATTTTGTGTTTTCTTCTTTCTTTATAACCCCCCCCCCCCTCCCCTTGACGTATGTCATTTATTAATAAAATTGGATTTGCAAATACTAAAATCATATACGACATTTCATTTTGATCAGACTAAAATTGTGACCGCTAGAGAGTGATTTATGTATTCTAAGGAAATTCGCTAAGTTGAAGCAGCTCCTGCGAAACGAACTTTTTAAACATTATTTTTCATAAATAGTTGGAAAAATAAGTTTAAATAGTGAGTGTATGCGAACACCATGTAGCCAGAGTAATTAGATCAGTCAGTAATTCAAGTCGTAAACCAAAGGGGTTGCAAAACTACAAGAATAAAACGATGATTAATACTTCAAATACAATTTTTGGTCAACTCCTTCCTAATTTTCCAGTTATTTGGGTGAAAAAATTTCAAAAAAACCGGTAATACTGCTTAACTAAACATCCATCAACAAGATATGTTTACCAGTTTTGTTTAGGTGTCCGCAATTTTAAGTTCCCAATAAACTGAATATAATACAGGTTTAGTACGGAATCCTAAATGAATGCGTGTAAGATAAACACTTGACCGATTTTTTTAAACAATTTTTTTTTTAAATATTATAAACTCCTGAAGTTTAATAAATGAATGTTTTAAACAAATAAGCGTCTGGGTGTGCATTTGGTTGATTGAAACATACACGATCGAAAAAAAAAACACATAACATTTAATTTAAAAAATTGATTGATTTGGAAAACAAAAGAATTGAGAACTACCACCTTGCTACTGTAGAAAAGACTGAATGGGGGAAAAAAAACAAAGAACTATTTACATCCCTTAACAAAAACTGTACAACATAGAACCAATTATATTTTAATAGATTGAATTTTTATTACTGATTATAAAAAAAAAAAAATTTAATCATGTCTAAATTAGAGCTGTTCATTTTTTCGTGTTTAATTTATACCGAGTGTTTTATTTAAAATGTTCCATACACTATTCGGTCTATAAGTGGCGTTCTTTTTTAAATTTTTATAGTTGATTTGTGTTGAATCCATACGGTTTCGAACAAAAGTTGTAGTATTTTACAAACAAACAATTTTTATGCGGAATAATTTTTTCGAAAACCCAATAGCTATGGTACAATTTGACTACAAATATTGGAATAAAATATCATATTCACCCCAATATCTAGATCAGTTTTTGTATTATAAATACGTATTTCGACTATAAAGTAGTCATCATCAGTATAAATTAGCTAGTCGTAATTTACTCTTTGACAATTAGAAATAGATAGAAAATCGAAGTCAATGGACAAAAATAAAAAAAATAAATAAAAACTTAATCAAAATAAATTAAAATATAATAAATTTTATTGAAATTACTCTTGTTAAAATTGCTTTCATTCGAATTACTCTTGTTAACATCACTCTTATTAGAATTACTCTTATATTGTCTCAGGATATGTTATTCCTTGCTAATTTGGTGACAGTTTCACAAAATACAAAAACTGATCTAGGTATTTGGGGCGAATTTGAAATTTTATTTCAAAAAGCTAGAGTTCTCATTAATTATTATTTGATAATCTAATATTTACAAATATTGGAAAAAAGAAATGCCACTTTTGAAATTTGTAGAATTATGCGCTATCTCAGATGGCCTATTCTGAGATGGCCGCTACAAAATAGCGTCCATTTTTTCATTTTTGTACCATATTCATTCGATTACAGTGAAAATGTTCCAAATAAATGTTGTTAGTATATTTATTTACATGGAACAACTTTTATCCGAAGCATTTTTTCAAAATTCGAACCAATGTGCGCTACTTTTGTGGCCATTCCCATTCATAAAAATTGTACCAGTTGAAACGTTCTAAGTGATACAGTATACAATATTATACATATAATTAAGTATTTATACGCTTAGAATGTGATTTACTGGTTCAATTTTAATGAACGGGAGTGTACATGAGAATAAATATGACTAGAAAATTCACATTGATGATGGAAGTGCTATGTAGTCGAAATACGTATTTATACAATAAAAATAATGTATCCATTGTTCATTTTATATAGGAATTATTAACATAACAGAATTGAGTGAAAATTATGTGGAAAAAAAATACTATTTAAAGTAGAAAGTGGCATACAGTTCTAATTTTAATGTTAAAATAATGATTATATAATGTTTGTTTATATTGAAAAATTTGTGTAGTCATAATAATACATAAATTGGCCTCTCAGCTAACCAAACCGGCAACTGTGACTCACTTTTCATAGATATTTTATATACATGTTAATATATATACTATACGGTAATTTCTATATAAACTGATTTAAAAATACAATCGGTATATTGAGTTTAAATTGAAAAAAAAAAAAATTAATAGTGATTGCCCACAAGTATTTTTTAATGATTTTATGATAGGATTGGTACCTGTAACCCCTAATAAATGCTTTCAAAAACAGTCAATCCATTTCAGAAAGAGCTGATAGACCAAGGTAATTAATACATAATATTATTCTTATTAAACAACCCCTAGTTATTTAGAATATAGATACAGGTAGATAATATGGTAATTGGGCACTAAATTCTTCATTTACAAAACTAAAAAACGTTTTGAAGCGGTTCTGATGATTTACATAAATAATTATTTTGAAAAAGATCTGTTTTTTTTTTTTTTTATTATCCTTTCAAATTAAAATATTTGGGTCTAATCTTAATTGTTCAAAAAAAAAAACTCATTAATCGATTTGTTTTAAATTGAAAATATAAATTCTCAGAATAAATGGTCTCCTTTTTTTTAATAACTTAAGAACTTTCGGATATTTAGAGAAACTAAGACGTGGTCAATTTTTCTAAAAATATCGAAATCTAGACCAAAATCTCAATAAATAACTAGGTCATCCGATGAGCGGTACTTATTGATGACTTATTCTAAGATTCATCGACAATTTCGGGACTATCCATTATGGTATAAGCTTCGTTGTAACCAAAAAATGTTATCCGCTGGAAGTTTTTTGACGGCAAATATTGAACCCTTTTGAGCAAAGGGATCTGATATCATTAAATTGAAAATTTCTCTTCAAGGAATCGTTTGTGGCAAAAATTTTTTAAATAAATGTTGTTTTGTTTGGAAGGGGTCATCTTGATTTTCACTTTAACCATGACCTTGAAGGTTATTTGAGGATTAATTTCCGATTATCAAATGGAAACCAATAAATTTTTGACAGAATCGTATCGGTGTCTAAGATAAGATTTTTTTTAGCAAATAATTTATCGAGAGTAAAATCATTTTAGTTTTGGTCAATAAATAGGAATCAATCATGTTTGACTGGTTACGCTTTTGGTTATATCAAATTCTCAACTGATCACATTTTTGACCATAAATAAGTAATGTTTAAAGCGTCCTAGATGGCTACTTCACAGGATATCTAATTTAACAATCCAGGAAACTCCAGAAAAATAAAAATATCGCAGCATACATTACCAAATGATTTTCCAAATTTTTATTTTCTCTTGACAATTACCTGAAACAAAAATACAATTATTATTAATTTTTCATTCTATCATTTCATTTTTACTCGAACACTTTGTATATTCTAGATATTTAATGTTATGTTTAGGTATTGACTATTTGTCATTTGATCGGCATTGAGCTTCTGAGTGTTGACTATACAGGCTACAGGCTACAGTAATAAGTTCAGACACATATGTTTGTTACACAAACAGATACACTCCCGTACAAAAAAATTGAACCAGTTGAAATATTAGAAGTGTTACTATATGTAATATTATACCAGAGGTGGGCATGGGTGGCTCATCGGAGCAACTGTGCACTCCATAAGCTGAGTGAGAGTAAAAGAAATTATGGGAAAAATAATTTTCACTAGCACGAATAGTACTTTTCACTTTTTTAATTTAACTCGAAGAAACTCAGTCAGATTCAATAAGCTAACATAAAATTCGCACATTATGTAAAATTTAACCATTGAGAAATCTGTAACAAATCCATGATCA
This sequence comes from Nineta flava, assembly GCA_963920215.1. Taxonomy (NCBI): domain Eukaryota; kingdom Metazoa; phylum Arthropoda; class Insecta; order Neuroptera; family Chrysopidae; genus Nineta; species Nineta flava. Next base: position 135,946,667 of record OY986041.1, read on the forward strand.
TCAAATTCCGATGACACTATACCCCCTACGAAGAAAAAAATAATTAAATCAGGTAAATATTTGTTCATTAGTTCTATAATGTGTAATACTTGAAATAGTTTAGGAAAATTATTCGGAGTTTCTAAAATCTAAACCATCAAAAAAATTTACAGCTATCTCTAAAAGTCTAAACTATTTAAATTCTTAGCAAAAATTTACCTCTTTTATTATAACTGTCAAGCGGTAAACGTAAAGGATCAAAAGATTAAAATAACATTTATACTTTATTCATACACAAATATATTAAAAAGGTACATTTTATGCCCCAAATTACCAGCCCAGAATTCCAGAGTATGTATTCAATGTATTGTATACTTTGTATAACAGTGGCCATAAAAAATGGTTGGTATTATTATATTTTTTTCAGAAAATGTTTTAATTTAAAAATAATAATAATAATAATTGTTAGGCACCCTGTATTTACTCTACCTCACTTCCTACCTCACACTCAGAGCCGAATGGAGTCAAACTGTGCCCAGCTATGTATTATACATGTCTGCAGTAATATATACATATAGAATATGACTTACTGGTTCAAATATATTTGAATGGGAGTGTACATCATACATTGCCAATGAGTAGTTATCTGATTGACTGCATGCCAGTCAATATAATAAGTTGACTGTTGATTGTTGAATGTCAGCTAATTAACTATACGATTCGAATCGTGATATTAATTGAATTTCTACTGACCAAACCAAAAATAAAGGCCACCCCTAAATAATTGCTATTTATAGTTGCATTTTATACAGACTGTTCCGTAAGAACCTACTTTGCAAAATTATATAAAGATCTTACTAATGTTTTGGTCGGAGACGCTTACATTTGGAAATACTTTCGAAACAAGTTTTTACGATATTTGATTAGTGTACAAAAGAGAATGTAAACGGAAATATCGGGATGACAAAATCAACATAGTTTATGAAAAGGGAAGCGAATGAGGTTTTCGGTTTTCGATTATTATGTCTACCTTAAAAGGCGAAATTCAAGAATACTTTATTAATGACAAGATTGTTAACATTTACGAAAATAATTAAAATATCGAAATAGTAAAGAACAAAGTAATAATCCATCGACATCAAGATAGTGAAGAATTATATGTATTTGACGTATATAACATCTGGTGACTTAGAGGTAGGCCTCAAGTCCGGGAAGCCAGAGGTCATATTTACGCTTCCCATCGAAGATTTCATAATAAATAATAAGATTTCATTATAAGTATTACTTAAATGACAAAGTAAGTAAACGCTAGTCACCTTCATTAGTATATTATACTAACAATTGATGGATAGACGTATCAGTTATACTTACAGAGAAATATACGCTTGACAAAGTAATTAGATCAAAATAATGTGCCTTACATTTTGCCAGAAACCGTTTGCTTTTATCTTCTTTGCTATTCATAGAAGAAGAAAGTTTGATAGTTAATTTCTAAAATACACCAAGCAAGGGACTATAGAATCGGGATTACCGCATATTCCCAATAAAATGGAATTGGTCAAAATGGCACCCCAGAAATGCTTTAAACAAATAACTAAAAACAAACCTTCAAAATCGAGACATTTTTCGATTGTTTTTATAAATAACTTGAAATTTATAAAAATTTCGACATTGAATATACTGCATAAAGTTTCTACCAAAAGCCTTTCGCCAGATTTTTCGATCAATAATTTAGTTCGTTTAGTTCAAACAAATTTTTGCTTGATTTGACCCAATTCTGTCGATATCCTGTAAACTAATTTAATCAATTCCAAATGAGTGATCTTTTGAAATTCTTTGTTTTATTTAACAAGCGAATCAAATTCCAATCACTTCTTCCACGTATTTAACCGAAGATATTTTTAACAAAAGATTTCATTCATTAATTCACAGCTTCTGCTGATATGACGACAAACAACATGATGGTTTGGGGAGATGACCTGATGTTATTATTTTTCAAATTAAAAAAGAATTCCATTCATGAAAGTAAAAATGGATAAATAATGTAGATAATATATCCTTCGTCTTCTGCTCTCCAATGGTATGGATAAAATCATCCGTAGAGAGATGTTATCGGATATTTTATTTTTGTATTATTTTGTATTATTATTGAAAATCACATCTGTCGTTTTTTTGTTAAAATATATTATATCTTATTTCCTTTTTCTGTAAATAATATTGGTTTTTGTTATATATATATATATATATATATATATATATATATATATATATATATATATATATAAATATATATATAAATATATATATATATATATATAAATATATATATATATATATATATATATATATATATATATATATATATATATATATATATATATATATATATATATACAGTGTGTTCATTTCTTCACCTTGATCCGCAATGTTTTGCTAATTATAATTGATTTCAAACCTTCCATCTTCTGTGTAGTCTATCTTAAGAACCAATCGATCGATTTCATTTTTTTTATAATGGTTGAATAGAAAATTTTTTGCCCTTTCAATTGATGTATCACAAAGTAGGGGGTGCTATTAGAAATTTCAAAGTGGGGATGGCTGGGGGCGAAGGGATGAAACCTAAAATTTATAAATTTATTTAGGTACCATTTTTGAACTTCTCCCTCGATATCTAAATCGACGTGTTTTCACTCAAAACAATAATCACATCAGGTCATGAGTTATTAAGGGTGGATACTTTTGAAATGAACACACTATATATATATATATATATATATATATATATATATATATATATATATATATATATATATATATTATATTATATATGTTACGGGTAAAGCCCTACAACTAAAGCTAGTTGTAGCCGGCTAAACTTAGTTGAATCCAAAACAGCTGGATAAAGTAAGAAACAAAAATGATGAATTTCGGGCTTTGGCCGGCTAATACTAGCATTTGCCAAACAGCACTCGATAAAGTTGAGTTGTGTCGATTAGAAAATATGAACAATTACTCTTAACCGATGACTTTTATCCGCTGAATACTTTCCAGCGGTTAATATTATACATCGGTCATACCCCGAGTTGGTCGAGTTTGCGTGTTTTTGGGCCCTGTACTAAAAGGCATTCTATATATTTGAGATATAGTATCAAAAATTATTGAAATTAAAATTACTACAACTACAACTCCAGCTTTATCCAGAGAAACTTGGATAATGCTAAGTTTAGACGGATAAAGCCAGAAATTAATAATTTTTTATGTTTCAAATCAACTTTATCCAAAAACGTTGGATACACCTAGCTTTATCCGGCTAAACTTAGCATTATCCAGAATTCGGGCTTTACTCGTATATTATATATATATATATATATATATATATATATATATATATATATATATATATATATATATATATATATATACAATGTATAGATATAATATCATAGCATGAACAAGAGTATTTTCTTGGATTTCCAGTTTGTTCTGTTCTGTTCAAAAAAACCTCGGAGTGTATCAAGTCCCAACGTTGGCTTTACTATTTGGAGTTATCGAAAGGACCTCAGCAAAAATATCGTGTAAAATGTTATATTGGGAAATCAAACACTTAGATATGATCTCTGGTGGGTAAATTATAAACTAGAGCTAGGAGGAAGCTAGGAGAACCCCTATGACATACCCATCACCCCACGAGTTTTGTCGTCGCGCTCTGGTGTAGAACTTAGTAACTACTGCTCGTTGATTGAAATATTAAGCACTGCCCCCTACCAGAGATCTCATTATAATTTTATTGACAAAATCAAAAATGTACACAATCAGTGAGCAAAAGTTATCTGGATAAATAACAGGAATGAATATATTCAATTTGAATTTCTTCAAGCTTTTAAGTTTTTAATTATTTTTTACTTTTAGCTTTTAAATTAAAAGAGAATATTATGGAAAATTTTACCACGTTATAATGTCCGACCTATTATTAAAAGTGTAAATATATATTTTAGTTATTACTATATATATATATATATATATATATATATATATATATATATATATATATATATATATATCTTATATGTTTATATTTAATTAAAAACTAATATATTTTATTATTAATATTTTATTATAATTAAAAATTTAATATTAAATTTAATATTGTATATAAAAAAAATAAAAATTAGAAAAGTTTCGTCTTTCTGTTTTACCAAATTTGGTGTAAAATTTTAATAAATTTTGTATTTTAATCATATTCTCCTCGATTTTTAGGTCAAACTTTATTATTCACTTTCTAGAACAATTTTCTAGAAGATATACAAAACTGAAATGCAAATTACTTTGTGGTAAAATTTGCATTATATGCGATAGACACATTATACACTGTTTCCAGATGGTGGGTGTAGTTTAAAAAACAAGCTGTATATTTATATACATATATATATATATATATAATATATATCAACCAACATTATAATACAAAGTGTTATGCTATACACTGTATGAGATCAGTCTTTGGTGGGGGTAACAAAGAACGTTATATCCTGGCATACTGTGCATCGACAGTGATAGATGCACTACACAATGTTGTTGCTATTGGGTCTATTATAATTTACGTAGTGTATATATCGTTCAAGGAAATGAAGTGTAAAATGTTGTGTAGATACTTTTACGCATTTGTAGAAGTAAAATAAACAGTACACGTTATGATGAAGCCATCGCAATATATACAAGGTATTTAAACAGTTAACTCATTTTGTTGTTACAAGTTAGTTGTCTTGTTTAATGAGTTTTACATCGCATTTTAAGGAAGTACTGTCTTGTATTTATAATCAAGACAAAAAACCGATGTGCAGAACAAATATATATACACACATATACTACACATACATATATTCAATATTCATATATATATAAATTAATGTAATTTTGAAAAAAAAAAATTTTAACTATCATTTTTCGAAAACAAAACGGTAAAAGGCGATTTAAAAAAAATTTATTTAATAAATATTTATCTTTACTTTATTTAAAAAAAAAATTCTTTTGAGTATTTTTTTAAATACAACAGATAATAGTTGGGCGGGCATTAAGTTTTATATGCTTCTAATGAGAGCGAATGAGATGGAATGATTACTTTGTTATTAACTATCTCGCGTTCTAAACGGTCAAAAATTCTGAAACTTCGAAATTTATTAGAAAACGTTATTTTTATCCTGTTATCCTGTTCATATTGGAACATCCTCTTAAATATATTTATGTATGAATAATTATGAACCATTTTGATTATTAAAAAGTTTAAAAAGTAGGTAATAGGATTACCAATATATTTAATTAATATTTATTATAAATTTTAAATATTTAACATGAACATATTTAAATACTGGTTATATTATTTATATTTTATTTATTATTTAATAATTTAGGGAGGAAAAGTTTTTTGTATATAAATTTTCATTATCAATAATTAATAATAAGTTTTTCACTTTGATCGAATACTTTGATCGAAGTATAAAGGGTATTAATTTTTTAAAAGGGTATTAATAAGCGAACGTTTTTTGTTTTTTACTTATGTAGACCATGCAAATTTTATGACAATCTAATTAAACAAAATATACTATTATACCCAGTATATGTAAATATACAAGGTATATTAAGTTTGATCATGACTTTATAACGCTTAAAAATATTGATTGTAGGCATGAACGTTAGACAAATATGTTCATAAAATGATCTAATTTAACCATTTCCGCATGTCCGTCTGTTTGTCTGTCTGTCCGTGTACACGATACCTCAAGAACGAAAAGAGATAACAAGCTGAAATTTGTTATGTGTTCTAAAGCAAAAAAGTAAGGTCAACTTCGTTAATGGGCAAAATCAGACCATCTTTGAAACCGTAAGAGGTATAACAAAAATTTTATACCAAAAAATCTTTTTCTTTTTTTGAAATAAACAACTTTTGTTTGCAACTTTTTTGCATAATCATACGTCGACAACTCAGTCAATTTACAACCCTATTTTTATTTTTATTTTTTTTTAGAATTAATTGACAAACAAGCACATCGCGTTTGACAGCATGGCCTTTGGAATGGTGCTCCTTGTCGTTATAGTTTGAAAATGTAACCAGGAAACACATACAGCAGACTTATGCCCAAATATGTGTGGTTTGATATTTCGAAACTGACGAGTCGGTAAAATCTTATCAATTGATTTTCAGAATCGAAAGTAAATTTCAATATTTTTCATAGCAAATCATCTGGGGTCAAAAATCTATGAAAACTATCCTTAGTTCATATTTAATGTTTTTGCATAATTTCACAAAATTATCTACCATAAAAAAATCGTTCCGTATTGTACTGGAACGAAATCCTTTGATCTCTTTCTCTATCCCATAATATTGTTTTTGTTTTCATAGTAACAAAAAAAAAACCCCCAACTTATTAAATTATGTGATAACTTAAAGGATTAAAAAAAAAAAACAACAAAAAACAGAATTATCCCTTTGAAGGAAGAAAGGAAGAACTGGACGATACGAGACAAGTTAATAACGATTTGATAGAAAAATTCATATTAAATTTCTATTCTCTGCATTACAACAGACTTAAATTTAAGAGCGCAAATGATTTAACAAAATAAAAAAACCAAAACAAAATAAACACCCAAATCCAATATGACAACACACACAAGCTTGTCACAACCCTTATTATTATTCATTTTGATATAATCCCCCCACATCATTATTATTACCTGAAGCTTATTGTTTGAAGTCTCTATGTTATATGTGTAATATATATATATATATATATATATATATATATATATATATATATATATATATATATACTCAGTTTTCAAAAACATTTCTACTAGGGAATCAATGTTAAATAAACAAATAAAATATTTACTATAAAACCATACATACATACACATACTTACAAACATTTGGCTGCTTGTGGCATGATGTAAATTCATGTTTGTTTGATGTCATTTAAGAGTGGTGATTTAGTGATGCCCACTTAAGGCCCACTACAGAGTACCCCACTATTTTTATTTCTTTATGAAGCATTGTGTAATAATCATAGTAAATAATATTTAACATTGATTCTCTATTGGCAAAGTTTTCCAAAACAGACGGTACATATATATATATATATATATATATATATATATATATATATCTGCCTAAGCCGCGTGGGTTTGTTTCCCTAAAATTTTAATATGTAGAAAATCTACTATTATGATGTAAATTTCGGGTATATTTATGTACATAGTGCTATAGTAAAAGTAGGTATTAGGTTATTCTACTCGAAGCTCGTTTTAAGACCAAAATTATAATAATAATTTAATAAAGAAGCGATACCGCTACAACCTCAATGTAATTTCCCACCACTTGGACTATTTCAAACATTTATCGCTCCCAACGCTTCCACTACTTTATACACCTATCTACAAATATTTATAGACACTTCCACCAAATTTATATTTCAGCATATATTTTCGATTCATATCAGTTTGTACATTTAATCATAAGCTCTGAAACAAACAATGTTTCAACAAAATCGGTACAGTGATCGGCTCGAACACACAAATAAACAGACATTTACAATTTTATTATAGGAGAGACGAATATTTGAATAATTTTCAATTCAACACAGTGGATTTTAAGACTCTTGAAAATCTTGACCGGTAACTTTACAAATACAACAAAAAAATTAAACAACAGCTCCAAGTACAAAAATTTCGTATGAATAAAAGTATATCCGAAATAACTTTCCATTACGTAGTTTATCTCGAAAATAAGGTATTTCCGTATTAAGTAAGTTTTTTAGGAATAAAACATGTACACTCCCGTTCAAAAAAATGAACAGACGAAAATGTGAAACGAATGTCTCTCACAAGTTTGATTATTCTTGTAGTAAATGTTTTTGTTTACATAAATTATTTACATAAATAAAAAATATAAAACTTACATTTCTTTTTTCATATTTAAAATATATACTACTTATGTTTGTTTATAAATAAATAATATGCAGAGAGTTACAAAAGTGAGGAGTTTTATGAAATATAAGAAAATTAAAATTTCAGTTCTGTTCATTTTTTTTTGAACGAGAGTGTATATACTAAATGTTTTTTTCAACCATTTTCCTGAAACATCTTGTAATATTACTATGTATATTAGTTATAGTACAAATAAATATATGAAGCCTATTCCAGCCTATATCTTTCTACCTTTTCGAATTAATAGCCTTATTAGTTATACCAAAAACATAAATATTATTATTAAATCATTTTGAATATTCTATTATTTGGTTAATAGTGTTTGTGTACCATTCTGAATACCTCACATCAATACTGCCATACACATAAACCGATCAGAATTATTTCTGGTGTCGCCTATACAATCTTAGGGCAGAGCAAGGTCTGCCGGGCAATGATAGTTTAAAGCTTTTCTGTACTTTATCACAGTTACTAAAAGATCTCAATCCAACCCTGAAGATTGATAAAAAATATTCATAAATCCGTCAGTTAAGTCTCCATCAGTCTCCATAAATCAACAGATTAGAATCAAATTCAAATGCATTGAACCTTATATGACCATAAGGGGAAAATATTTCAAAATAGAAGGGCAACTTATTTTAATCATATTTCAAAAATGTCCCTTACTTGGAGCAGAAATTTTATAGAGATTTCATATCAGATTTTTCTCTGTATTAAAAGGACAAATAGTTTTTTATCGTGTAATTACAATGTCCTTTCTTATTTTCCATTGGAAATTGTATATAATGTATATATTGCTACGCCTACTATAATAAAAATAATATTTAGGTACAGATTAATATCATATATATTCATCTTTATTTATTAATATTAAGTAAATTGAGATCAATGGCACTATAAACAACTATTTGTGAATCCTAGTTGTCGTACTGTATATAACACCACGAAACACTTGTTGATTATCACTGATCATATTTCACACCTCTAACAAATATGACAAATGAACTTAATATGTTCCTTCCCTTTATTTATAAAATAGACTGATGCACTTAAACTGTGGCAATATTCGAGGGTTCAATAGAAATGAAAACAGTTCTACACAATATGACTCTAAAATCAGTTATGAATTGAATTGATGTTGGATTGAGCTTTTGGTGCTTTAAAGGGGAGTTCAAGGTTTCCAAGGCCAGTGAACAATCTATGAAAATAACTAATATTATAAATAATATCTACTTATAATTATAGCTAAAATAACCGATTACAATTAACATTGGATCCAAATTTTAAACTATGGAAATGGATAGTTTTGAGATTAGTGTTGCCTGAAACGAGAAATATAATGCCCTTCTAAACCATCAACAGGAATAATTGTGACTAGGAGTCTAAAATATTTTGATTTAGACTTCAAGTATGAATATCTAGAGCACGGTAGTGCGCAAGGCCAAGTTTAAGGGACATACAAATTACTCGAATTATTTCTGCAACACTTCCATAAATTTAATCTAGAAATACATGTAACATTTGCATATATGCGTATTGTATAGTAAAGTAATTATACAGGTTGGCCTTACATTGTTTTGGAAAATATCTTTGAGCATATTTGGTCACATGTAAAATTAAACCTAATGGTAAACAATATCAAATTTCTCGTGATCTCTTTTGGAGAATATAGAATCTCTAATATTGAGGTGATACCTCTTAGAAAAAGGAATGTATTTGTGATTTATTAGTAATGGAATACACACACTAATCCATCTAATCCATCTATTTCTATCACTAATAAATCACAAATACATTCTTTTTCCTTAGAGGTATTGCCTTAATAGTAGAGATTCTATATTCTTGATACAATATTGTCAAACAGTTGTGGAGCGCATCCGTATAGCATAATAAGTCATAATGTTTATCCAAGACGGTACCGGTAGACACGTTACACATATGATACTTGTCTATACGTATATACAAATACAAACATTTCCATAGGTTGCAATCCGGGCAACGTTGCTTATATTCCGCCAGTTGATATACTGTTTTGTTTACATTCATGTACTCGAATAGTACAACGTTAAGTTACGTACAGTGTTGTCAAGTTGCATCTGTGTAGCAGTATTTATTTATAAAATGCCTCTTTGTGCGTTGTTATAACTAAAAAATGAAACGGTAAATAATTTTTGTTTTTTTCTAATACGAAGCCAATCCAATAATTTAATTAAAAATAAAAAACTGGTAGAAATACTACTTAAAATGGGTCATCTCCATTGCTTCCCATGGTAATTCTTCGAACTTTAAATAAGTTTTTTTCGAGTTTTAGACGGTCTATCGATTATAAAATTTAAGTGTGTAATAATACCCTTAATAAAGGTGCAAAAATTTGGAACATTCTATAATTATGTCCATTGGCACGACAAATATTTTAAGAACACTTTAATGGGTTAGTTTCCATTCTAAGAGTCTCACACTTTTAAAAATAGATATATAAATTTTAAAAGTTTTTTTGTTTTACTTACATTACTTTATTTTGTATAATTAGTTTTGTGTGTTACACTCTGTACAGTGTATATAAGTTATTATATGTCTATAAACAAATAATTATAATAATTTACATAAATAAACAAATATATATACATATGAGGAGCATGTTATTTAATTCCATACATGTTATATTTAGTTCCGTATTCATTAAATCTATAGAATGATTTTTAATTAAACATATATTAAAAGTCTCTCTATATGATTATAAAAAATTTTTTTAATTAATGCATGTTCTCTACAAAAGCATTATTATTGGATGATGTATGCAGTATTTTGATTACGCTATTTAATAAAAATTCTATCCATTATCCATACAGTTTTTAATTTGCATATATATACACTGATAGAAGGAATTTCTTTCTTCAAGAAAATATATTTTCTTCAAGATATTTGCTTCAAGAAACAAAACCCTTGTTATCATTCAAGACTACGCAGTCGAACCAAAAACATCTGTTTAGTTGAACGAAATTCTTGAACAGTGTTTAAAATTTTTTTAAATATAGTTCGTTAGTCTTGGCCTAAGAGAGTTTTTCTTGGCCAAATACTCTTGTGATTCTTTAGTCAAGAAAATGAAAATCTTGTCAAAAAAAAGTATTTTTCTTATTAAAAAAAAAAAAGAAGAAAACTCAAGAAGAGAAAGTTTATGCAGCTTCTTTAACTGAAGTATATATATATTTAACTGAAATATATTATTACTTCTTTAAACAGTTTCATTTGTTTGGATTAAACAAATGCTTATTTTGATTCGAAATTTTAGTATCTTGGTCCAAAGACATCATCATTTCAGTTTAAGAATTTCAAGATTCTTGAGTCAAGAGTCAGTTTATCCTTAGGTAAGATAATTTTCTTAAGTCAAAACTATAGATGTCAAGATACTTATTTTCTTATACCAAATATATATTATCCGATATATGAGAGTCAGAAATTCTTGGTTTAAAAAAATTTTTCTTACTGCAAGGACTTACTTCTATCAGTGTAGGCATAATTTATACATATAATGTTGGTGGAGCTAAAAAATGACTTGGAGCTAAAAAGTTATTAATGGGTAAAATTGATCTAAAATCTATATTTAAAAAACAAATCTAAGTTTAGAAAACAAATTAGTTTGAACAAAAATTTGGAAAAACAAACAGGTTTCTGGCACTTTGATTGCCTTTTCTTTGGAATATTAAAAAGGAAATGTATGAGAAATTTATAATCCAAAATGTGACAAAATAAATTCCAAGGGACATGAATCGATATAGTATTTTATTTTTGTCAAAATATATTGTATAAATTTGATTTCAAATATTATATATATATATATATATATATATATAATATATAATATATATATATAATATATAATATATATATATATATATATATATATATATATATATATATATATATATATATATATATATATATATATATATAATATATCTAATATATAAAATAACATGAATTTTGAAAGTGATAGTCATTGGTGCGCAAATTATGGTTAGTATATCTTCTATCATTCCTTCGTACCCAGAGCTTGAGTGAGCTGTAGCCTGGTATCATCCATCGTACATTTGAATTGAATTATATTATAGAATTTTAACTACCTGTGAGTATTGGGACATCCATTATATAAGTGACTACAATTATTAACTTATATATCTTATATCATTAAATACAGTACGATTTTTAAAATACGCACCACAATGAGAATTTGTTTGTGGAGCATTTACATACATGTTATTTATTTTTGTGGACCATAACCTTGTGCGACTCTCAATGAAATACTGTTCTTAAGGTTGTTGTGAAAATGGTGAAGGAAAGTAGGGGTGGTGAGTTTGTCCTATACTAAATGCATTGATATCTCATCCATTGCCAACTCTAAATAATTAAAAATTTTGCAATTAAATCGTTTCAAATAATTTATTTTTTGTAAAAAACATATAGTTTAAAACATATCATATGTTTTTGACAGATACAACATTTTATTTTATTTTCATACGTAAAAGGGAGATATAACATGTATTTACATTACATATTTTTACTCTATCCCTGACCTGTTTACATAAATAAAAAATATAAAACTTCCATTTCTTTTTTCACATTTAAAAAATATACTACTTATCTTTGTTTATAAATAAATAATATACAGAGAGTTACAAAAGTGAGGAGTTTTATGAAATGTAAGAAAATTAACATTTCAGGTTGGTTCAATTTTATTGAACGGGAGTGTACTTGGGGTACACACTAGGAGGTAATAATGTTTGTATCTACTATATACATTATCTAGGACAGAGGTGGGCACAGACAGCTCGTCTGAGCCTTACGGGCTCTCCATAAGCTGGGTGAGAGTAAGTAAAGAAGGTATGTTTTGAAGCAAGACGGAACGATGTTTCAATACAGGTTGTCCTACCGATTATTGCCCAATAATTATATAGTATCGTCTATAGCATAGTCAATATTTTATTTTTTTTGAAAAACATTTTTATGCGAAAAATAATTTCCACTACTACAAAAAGTACTTTTCACTTTTTCAATTCAAAGTAGACTAACTCGAAGAACTCAAATTCCCACTTTATGTAAAATTTAACTTAATTCATCAAATTCCCATGACACTATACTGAGCATACTCCATACGAACAAAAAATAATTAAATCAGGTAAATAATTCTTTATTAGTTCTCGGATATGAATAGTAAAATATTTAGGCAAATTATTTGGAATTTCCAAAACTATAATTCTATTTAAATTATCCTTTGCAAAAATTTCCCTCTTTTATTACAATGGTCCAGCGGTAAACTTAAAGGTTCAAAAGATTTATATATATTTTTTATATATTTTTAATTTATTCATACACAAATATGATATATACTAAAAAGGTACATTTTATGACCCTAATTACCAGCCCAAAATTCCAGAGTATGTAATGAATGATTGCTTGTATTATTTACTTTGTATAATAGTGACCATAAAAAAGATTTGGTATTATTATATTTTTTTCAGAAAATGTTTTAATTAAAAAAAGAAAATATTAATAATTGGTAGGTTACCCTGTATTAACTCTATCTCTCTACCCTACCTCTCACTCAGAGCTTGGCCAAGTCAACTCCTGCTCACCTCTGATCTAGGAGATGTAATATAAGTTTGTGAAATAAGTACTACTAGTAAGAGATTCAGTTACACAGGGTGTCCTCAATTTAAATAATGGATCTGAATATTTCTTCAAGAAGACATTTTTGGAACAAATAAGTAGAATACGTTTTGTTTTGTTGGGAAGAGCGGAACTAATGGTAATCCTGATTTTTATCTTGACTTTGGTCTTCAAGGTCATTTGAGTGTCAACTTTTGGTGTTCAAATAGGGAAAAAACTATTTTGGTAGCCGTTTTAGACATGGATTTTTGATAAGATTTCATGATTTGAGAAACAAAATCGATCAACTCCTATTTATTGACCAAAACTAAAAATTTGTTACTCTTGATAATGTTTTTCTAAAGCCTCATTTTTCTCAAAAACTACAATCTTATCTTTTAAAATCCATTTTTTTTAAACGGCAGTAAAATTGGTAATGAATAAAACTTTGGCTATCTGATTCTGTCCATAGAATATCCCCTGTAAAGTAAATAAGTAGACCTTCCAGTAACCTTGAAGATCAAGATCCAGGTGAAAGTTAAAATCAACTTAAGAAGCATCACTCTGAACAAAACAACTATTACTCGGGTCATTTTTTCCCCAAAACACTTTATTGAAGAAATTTTCAGTTGCATTGTTCCAAATGAGACATCCTGTACATACGATATTTGTACTGGTTGTTAAAAAATAGTTTGGTTTATGTATTACATATCTAGGTGGATATAAGTACACACACAATCAAGAAAAAATAAACAGTCTTAGAAACGAACTAAAACTATCTAAAACTCGTTATGTTCTTTTAGAACTTACGAATCATCAACCGTGAACTTTGAATCAGAATCATCGTGAGATGCATAGCAAAAATTGTTGAACTATAATCAATATTACGATCAAGGTAGGCGAAAGTCTGATATCCCAACAAAAACAAACTTTCTTGAGCTTGACAGGAGTTTTTAAAATATCTTAAACTAAAACTAAACATATTTATTTTGTATCCTTTTGTTTTGTTCAATTTGTTTTGATTAGATCTGTACGTGAAAGGTATAGAAAACATTGAATAAACTTGTGTGTTAGATGTAATATAGGCAATCAACATCACACAAAACTAACACATTTACATACCAAAAAATCTGGTGGAAACTTGTTGTAGAACCTCTATATATAGATGCAGTCTACTAGAAGAGATATTTTTCAATCTTCTTAAATTTCTGTCCCCATCAGAAAAAAAGTTCGGGTTTCGTACACCCAAAATATAAGTCTTAAGAAAAATAAATCCAATTAATGAAGTTTGATACACATAGAACATCAGGGAACATCAAAGTTTTGGCTAAAACTCAATATCACCGAGCTCACTATCGCCACACATGCGGCTTTCGTGGATTTGCCTATTTTTAAACCCCTCATCTCCCATCGTTTAAAAAGGTTGGTTCTAGGTACAGTTGCTACGCGTAAACAGATGATATAAGTCAAATGTTTATGGCTTTTATGTTACTCAGCAAAATACCCTGCCATTTGTTTAGTAGTTTTTGTGAAAAGCAGGAACAAACAGACGGACAGACAGGTATACAAAAATTTAAACAAAAGACACTTTCGCATCTGTAGTCATTATATTCTCAAAATTTTGGAATCTGTGGTCATTATAGAAATATTTTCCATGGATAGAAATATTTCCATACTATCACTTTTCGACAGACTTTGCTCATTTTTTTTACAGGCTAAAATTAACGTTTTCTAATAAATCCCGAAGTTTCAGAATTTTTGACCGTTTAGAACGCGAGATAATTAATATCAAAGTTATCATTCTCTCTCACTCTCTCTCATTAGAAGCATGTAAAACTTCATGCCTATCCAATTATTATCTGTTGTATTCGAAAAAAAAATCGACAGAATTTAAAAAAAAAACAAGGAGAGGATTCCTTAATATTTCTTATATAAATTTAAAAAAAAATCGAAATATAATAATTTAAAATATTTTTTTTTGTCCAATTAAAACACATTCTGTTTATGGTAATTAGTGGTCTGACAACGTTGTGCGCCAATCTCTCTCAAGTTGCATCAAGTAAAGAGTGGGAATATATGCTGTAGACATATGCAATAATAATAAATAGGTATATACACAGAGCAACGTTGCGAGATCACTGTACCATAAATATTTGATAGTATATGTAAGTATCTGTGTGCCGATAATATGTGCATGCATGTGTACACTATGCTGGTACATCTTTAAAGTCCTTATACGGAGGTGGTAAAACTAGTATCCTATTCCTACCTATTTGCCAGTAGATATTTGGTAATAATATCTTGAGTGTTTGTGACAAGTGCACAGACTTTCACAAGTCGAAACGAAGGTACTATATCCAACATCTACCTGAATTATATATTTTAGTTTTGAAGTCGAACTTCCTTCACATACTCACACACACAAGCAAAGAGAAAATTTAGATGAAAATTAGAACAAGAAAATTTACATGAAAAGTTATTATTGAAGTTTTAAACATAAACTTCTTATATGATTAATTATTATCTTTATAATTGTTTACAAATTTGTTTATCTAAATATGTTTGTCTCCATCAGCAGTTAATAAAAAGATTATAATTTATAGATCCATATCATAAAATATAACATCATTAATCAAAGAGGCCTCTAACCAACAAGAGACCCAAGTAGCTCCACCCCGACAACCTGGATTGTAACCATTAAGAAGGAAATGCAGACGATGGAATTACAGCTAGAAATGATTCAGCAAAGCCCAAAGTGAAGAAAATTGACAAGGAGAGTCGACCTCCGGAGACATAGGAAAAAGGCACCGTGGGAAGAGAAGAAGACAATGAGTTATTTTTCCAATTCTTAAATTATTTCTTTGTTTTATGTAGATATTATGTATTTCGATTACCAAACAGTCATTATCAGTATGAATTTTCTAATAGGGAATATGCACGAAAATTTTTTTTCACATTTATTTTCAAAATATGAAAATACTGTTAATACTGTAGTAATATTTAAAAACGAAATTAAAATCCGACAAATATCAAGGAAGCTATAAGCTTCTAAAGATTATTATCTGTCTCTTTCTTGCAAAAATACTAAAAACGGAGTTTTACGTGTATTTTAAATGGTGAAAGTGTAATA
The DNA here is from genome assembly GCA_963920215.1 of Nineta flava. Taxonomy (NCBI): domain Eukaryota; kingdom Metazoa; phylum Arthropoda; class Insecta; order Neuroptera; family Chrysopidae; genus Nineta; species Nineta flava. The sequence goes on from OY986041.1 coordinate 135,963,399, forward strand.
TGACGTCACATAACATATCAAGAGGGCTATCACCCGCTTTATCTAATGGGGAATTTCAATCATTCATATCTCGCTTATTTTTAAAGTTATTTAAAAAGTAATTTTACCTTCATATTTGCGAAGTAAACATGCTTCAATTCAAGTGAAAAAAAATTTTCATGCATATTCCCTATTGTCATCATTCTCCGGGGACTATATGTTACCTTTTATCTGGTGAAATAATCAATATGTATGATAACCGATCTAGGAATTAGGCATTCATTTGACATTCTATGCTGAAATCGATTAAAACTCATAGTTTAAGAGCTAACAGTCTAAGATAGATTTGCTGTATTTGAGTAATGGGTCATATTGAGTTGAATTATTTAATTAGTTTTGCCCACAAACAAAATGAGAATTCCGATTCTCGGTTAGTGATGTCTTTACGAGCATACAAGTTTTGTAATTTCTTATTCACGTTTGAAAAATACTGATGTTCCAGCATACCACCACTTTTCGAAAGATTTTGCTCATTATTTTTTTCACAGACTAAAAATAATGTTTTCTAATAAATCCCGAAGTTTCAGAATTTTTGACTGTTTAGAACGCGAGATAATTAATATAAAAGTTATCATTCTCTCTCACTTTCTCTCATTAGAAGCATGTGTAACTTCATGCCCGCCCAACTATTATCTGTTGTATTAGAATAAATACTCGACACAGTTTAAAAAAAAACTAGGAGAGTAAAGCTAAATATTTATTATATAAATTTTAAAAAAATCGTGTGTTATCGTTTTGTTTTCGAAATATAAAAGTTTAAAATTATTATTATTTTTCAAAATAACATAATTTTGTATATGTGAACAGTGAATTTGTCTATGTGTTGTATATGTGTATTTATGTATTTGTGCTAATAAAATAATAAAATCAAACCGGTTTTTTGTCCTGATTATATAACACAGTGCTGGTGGAACGTCCTTAAGAACTACTATTAGGTTGAATTTACTTTAAACACCTAGTATATATATATATATATACCCAAATTATTATAATGTATGTTAATTTATGTAAGTTTTTAAAGGATTAAAAAAAGGCATTATATACATTTATTTTGTTGTACCAAATATTTTGACCAAATATTTGCATAAAATATATAAAAAATAATAATAATAAATTAACGAAAAAAAAACATTTTAGATTAAAATTTATATAATATATGTATATTCTGGAAAAACCATTGTTTTCTGGAAAAACATTATTATTTTAAATAGATTATTATAGGAAAGTTTTTTTTTGTGTGTGGTTTTTCTAAAAAACAAAAAAATGAATAAAAACAATGAATTTTTTACAAAAATATAACAAGGATTCAACTCTTTTGTAAATCGAATATCGGTATGAATATCATTTTATTTGGTTAGTCCTTCAACTCGTCTATCATTTCTTTAATGGGTATAACAAATGTTTTTTTTCTTTTTGGTATTTTTTTATATATGAAATTAAATATAACGAATGTTTACTAAGCAAGTGCCAAAACTTTAAGGTAGGTCCAGCATTGTCTTGTATAGGGTGATGCATAAGTAACGTAATGATTTAATTAGTGAATACATTTTTTGTTTACGTTTTTTTTTTTTCAGAATTAACATTGAAAAACTTGGGAAATTTATGATGGAAAGACTCAACACAGAACAAAGAACCAAAGTTGTTTAATTTTATTTTGAAAGTCAGCATTCGATTATTCAGACACAAAGATCATATCGAAATTTCTTTCATGCCCCAACAATTTATCGATTGGTTCAGCGTTTTCGGAAAAATGGGGCTGTTTGTGATCTTCCGTGTGCTGGAAGACCTCGTGCAGTTCGAAATGATGTGAATATTGCTCGGTTGCAAGCAAGTGTTGAGGAAAACCTCGAAACTTCCACAAGGCGACGTTCTCAGCAGTTGATGATGTCAAGACGGTCTACGCAAAGAATTTTACATACGTTAACCTTTTCGCATATAAGATTCAATTGGTTCACAAGTTAAAACCAAATGATGCACAAACACGCATTCATTAAATAAATCATAACGTTACTTATGCACCACCCTGTATAATCAGGACAAAAAAACGGTTTTCTTTTATTATAGAACAAATACACAACAAATACATATATTTATATACAAATTAATGTAATTTTGAAAGAAAAACAAATTTTAAATTCGCACATTTCGAAAACAAAACGGTACAACGTGATTTAGAAAATAAAATTATTTAAGAATTGAATGTATTTATCTTTACTGTCCTAGTTTTTTTTTCTTTTTCAATTCTGTCGAGTTTTTTTTTTAATTCAACGGATAATAGTTAGGCCGGAATACAGTTTTACATGCTTCTAATGAGAGAGAATGATAACTTTGATATTAATTATCTCGCGTTCTAAACGGTCAAAAATTCTAAAACTTCGGGAATCATTAGAAAACGTTATTTTTAGTTTGTGAAAAAAAATGAGCAAAATCTGTTGAAAAGTGAGTTCATGCTGGAACTATCTTAAGGGATTAAACTAGCGTCTATCTATACATTGTAAGTATGGTTGTCTTTCGGTTATATTAGACCAATGGAAGTGACTACCGTATACTTGATAATTAAGTAATATTTGTGAAAATTGAAAATAATAGGATAGTAATCGAACTCACAACCTCTCGCATTCTAGACGAACACTAAGCCTCTAGCTACCAGATAGGCACAAATCATTTTAGAATTGAATGAAGTACAAGTCAAATAAAAAAATTTTGAAAAATGGACCCTATTTTTGTGGCCCTTAGTACAATCATAATCAATCCTTTTCAAGTGATATGAATTTTTTTGATAAAATACTTATTTTCGAATAAAATATGCTAATTGCAAAAAACATACACAGAATAATCGTCATCAAATCTATATCTATTCATAAATGTCGCATCCAGGCTGCACAAAGGACATTCTCGCATTTATAAAATACAAAAATTATAAAATACAAAAAATGTATACTAAAAAAAAAAACAGAAATGTCTATAATTTTGAAATTGTTTGATACAAAAAAATATATTTCTGGTGCCTTTGTGTAATTAATTAGAATTTATCATTCACATAATATATCGGACCGGGCCCAATATAACATCTCATTCATTTGCTATTCGCTTTGTATAATTTATATATATATATATATATATATATATATATATATATATATATATATATATATATATATATATATATTTTATATATATTTATGTTTTATTAACACTAGAAAATGAGAAAACCTGTTGTATACAGTTGGAATTAGGTATATGAATGTCTTCATCATTATGACTCCATGTTTGTGTTAAAAGAAGAATGTTAGATTTATAGGCACTGCACTACAAACATGCAACATTGAACAGCAACCTAGCATGTTGCTGTGTGTGTATAGTGGTTGCAGCAACAAAAAAACATGTCCTTGAACGATTGCTGTAAAATCAAAATTATTTGATATTTTGTAGGAGGAGTTTAATGTTCCTGTACAAATTCGTCGTCTGTAGCGAACTTGCAGCATATTATCTCTAAAATGTCATGTTTGCCTAATATTTTTTTATGTTTTATTACTGTTTTTTTATTGCTTTGATTTAATTTATATATATATATATATAAGCATATACTAATAACTAAATACTTTATTATTTTTATAGTTTTATAGGTATGTCACTGTAGATACATAAACTAAGATAAATAAATTAGATACAAATTAAATGAGACAGATAGAGACAAGATGACTAGTGATTGAAATTCTAGTATATCATAAATAAACTATACAAATTAAATGAGATAGATAGAGACATGATGAGAAATGATTGAATTTTTATGACTAGAGTCATAAAATAATAAAATTAAATTTTATAATCCCAAACTTTGGTTGCAGCGTCTGTACTGAAAATATTTTATAGGCGGAGTTCAATGTTGCTGCAACAATATTCTTCGTCTATTCCGTACTTTAGGAGCCACATTATCAATGACATCATTTTTCAGGGCTCGTAAACTTTGTGTATTAAATGTATATATTGATAAACCTGGCCTAGTCTTGATAAATTTCACTAACTCCAATTCTAATGTAAACAATGGATTTAATACCATTCTTTTAAACTTTAATTTGAACGGAAGAGATGTTGCTGGTTCTCTTCAACCATGATAAAATGAAGAATCATTAGTTTTAGATACAATATATAATTTTTCTATTGATGTTTTTCCTACTATATCATTTTATTGAAACTTTTATGTCTTCATATAGTAGTTAGTGTTGACCTTATTTAATATTATTTTTATAAATTATTTAAAAAGATGTATAACTTCTTACGTGCGTACATCATTATACAATACACATTTTTTGAAAAATTATTTTACATAATGCAAGATAGAACAACATCGGACATTACCGGATCCGATAAAGTAAATTTTTGTGAAACATGATTCAAATGCATTGTATAATGATCAAAAATATTGTTTTAACCAGCAACAGAAAATTTGATGTTGTTGCTTCTATTTTATTGATAACATAATATTTTATTCTTTTTGGCCATTGGCAAACTAATATGTTAAAATCCTTCAAACAAACAAATAATCAGAATTGTATTCGCTTCGATATTCACATTGTTTTGTTTTTTGTTTGTCAAAAATTTCCATAGTAGTAATAAAGGCACGCGAAAATGTACAAATTGAGTCAATTGAAAAAGTCTAAGTAGTATATCTCTAGTACCAGTCCAAGTAGCGAAGCGGTCTAAGGCGTTATGTCTGCGCAGTATGCCTACTTGGAAACTGGGAGGTTATGGGTTCGAATCCCCACATCGGCAGTTTGTCAATTATTAAGAAAAAAAAAAGGGGGTGGTTAATTGACTAAACTGTCGGCATATGGATAAGAAACGAAGTAAGCGGCTATGCTTTAGAAGGTTTTCTGCAGTTTCCTACACAAAGTCCAGATGAATATCGGATAGTTGCTATCATAGTCGGCTGCAGCCGCATATCCTATCAATTCCTAGTCGATACACAAAAATTCCTTCCACACCACTCTCCTCACATTCTTAGGCATCACAATTGACCTTATGGTCGAAGTGTAGCCCGTCCAGGATAGCCTACAATCTATCTATCTATATCTCAAGTCCGCTGACTTGTGTCAAAGATATCTCCGAAATTGGTAGGCATACCAAATGTAATTTAAAAACATCCCTATTCAAATACTCGCAAAAGAAGTGGGGAGCTTTAATTTTTGGAAATTTATTTGACACCATTAAAATTTCTCGTTTAATTGAGCTTCTTCCACGTTTGTCCAATTTTGAGACCTATTTGACCATTGTGAATTAAGTGGAAATAGCAAAATAATACCGAAGTGAAGTGTATTTTACGAGACTTTGCGAGACTGTGAAATTGATGGAACTTCTTTACTGATTCTTTTTTTTTGTCGCGACACACTTTTAACGATTTCAAAATTTGACGGCACACAAAGAAAAAGATAAGTTTAAATGCTGTGCAAAATAGTTAATGATCATAATTTCGAATTTAAAATAAATAAATATGTACTACAAAAACAACAGTACGTTTATTAAGGGATTCATTACAAGTTAATAATAAGAATACTTTTAATGACAAATTTGAATTTGTATGTTTTTTTGATAATTTCATTTATATTTGGTCGTAAAAATGACAATGCTACTCTCATATCGTCTTCTACATTTAACAGCCTCGATCTTTTTATCGTTTTTATGTTGGTTAATACTTTACTATATACATTTCTAAAATTTGGCGGCACATAACAATGTCAGGTAACAATGGCGACGTTTAGCGTGCGTTCATGCATCTGACGGAGATGCTTGAGTCGTTTTTGCTTGAATCGCAATTGTTTCTACGTAAAAATTTAACAGAATGAAGATATATTTTCTTTTTTATTAAGTTACCATAAAAGTGAATTCTTTGCGAAATTTTCCAAAAATATAATTCGTTTCGAAACTGGCCGAAACGATAGTCAATAATTTATTACATAGCCGTGGGCAATGCATTAAATTTACTATTAATTGTTTTTACATTGATTGAATTATTTATTTATTAAAATAATAAATTTTATGTAATTTATATCAATTATTTCCAAATAATTTACATATTTTCTCCTTTTCGAATTTAATTATTATTATTATTTTTTGAATATCAATATTAATTTCGATATTCAATTTAATAAATGCAAATATGGATATTATATAGATTAAAAATATTGGGGAAAAAAAAACCAGCAAATTATTCTAATTATTGTATATTCAAATTACAGAGTGGCTATCAAAATGGGAAACTTTTATTTAAACTTTTCCCTGATTACTCCAAAAGGGCAGAAAACAATTATGTGTTCGGCTTCCATCTTAGATGCGAATGGTTTTTATATCAAGCTCTTGAAGTCAAAGAATGTCAACGTTTAGACACATTACTTAAAAGTAAATGCTCGTCATTTCCGTTGGTATAATATAACTGAAAGGCAACCATATGGGATAAATAGACGCTACTTTAAAAAAAAAAAACAATTAAAAATATGTAAAGAGTAAATAAACAAATGAATAATACATTGACATCAAGATAGTGACGTCATATGTATTGAACGAACAGATGTTGTGGGTTCGAATCCCATCCTATATGTCAGAGGTGGGCACAGACAGCTCGTCTGAGCCTTACGAGCTCTCCATAAGCTGGGTGAGAGTAAGTAAAGAAGGTATGTTTTGAAGCAAGACGGAACGATGTTTCAATACAGGTTGTCCTACCGATTATTGCCCAATAATTATATAGTATCGTCTATAGTATAGTCAATATTTTATTTTTTTTGAAAAACAAATTATGCGAAAAATAATTTCCACTACTACAAAAAGTACTTTTCACTTTTTCAATTCAAAGTAGACTAACTCGAAGAACTCAAATTCTCACTTTATGTAAAATTTAACTTAATTCATCAAATTCCCATGACACTATACTGAACATACTCCATACGAAGAAAAAATAATTAAATCAGGTAAATAATTCTTTATTAGTTCTCGGATATGAATAGTAAAATATTTAGACAAATTATTTGGAATTTCCAAAACTATATTTCTATTTAAATTATCCTTTGCAAAAATTTCCCTCTTTTATTACAATGGTCCAGCGGTAAACTTAAAGGTTCAAAAGATTTATATAAATTTTTTATATATTTTTATTTTATTCATACACAAATATGATATATACTAAAAAGGTACATTTTATGACCCGAATTACCAGCCCAAAATTCCAGAGTTACTTTGTATAATAGTGACCATAAAAAAGATTTGGTATTATTATATTTTTTTCAGAAAATGATTGAATTAAAAAAAGAAAATATTAAAAATTGGTAAGTTACCCTGTATTAACTCTATCTCTCTTCTCTTCTCTATCTCTTCCTACCTCTCACTCAGAGCTTGGCCGAGTCAACTCCTGCCCACCTCTGCTATATGTGTATGATTCATATCATGCATTTGATTTCAAAGAACGTGATGATTCTATTGTTACAAACATGCAAAAATGTATTTATTACAATTTTGTGGAAAACTGCATATTTGGCCTAGAAATCTCATATTTTCTATGTTGAATTTTATTAAAAATGATTATTTCAATATAGATTGTTTTTATTATAAAAAAAAATGTATATATATATATATATATATATATATATATATATATATATATATATATATATATATATATATATATATATATATATATATATATATATATATATATATATATATATATATATATATATATATATGTATGTATCTATGTAAATAATATTTTTATTTAAAAAGATTTAAACGTTTCCCAAGTGCCCTTTAGGGAATTTAATATGTTACGAGTTTATGTGTTGAAAAATATATTGGTAATATACGATCGGTAAACGTTCCGTTTATCTATATATCTGTGTAGATATCACCGAACACAGATTTCATAATATAGATAGGCGATATTTATATTTATTTTTGTATATACGTTTTGATATTAGCTACGATATTAAAATCTATCACTTTACGACAGATTGAACAGATTTTTAGTTCCAAATATTGAATATAAAAAAAATAAAGTAATTTCATTCAGGATACTTTTAAAAAAACAATAAAATTCATTTTACATTTGCTCAAGGCTTCTAAATTTTGTTACAGAAACTGATTTACAAGCATTGTCGAAAATATGTTTAATTAACTGAAAAAAGAACGTTTTTCAAAATTTTATAAATGATTTGTGCCGAATCCATTCTAAAAGTATTTAAAAAAAGATTTTACTCGAAACATTATTCGAAAACCAAATTAAGTCATCACAAATCTACTTTGAAAAAATAACGATAAAATCCGGAAAAGATGTCGTATTTTCGCTGGATTGTCTTTGAAATTAGGTTTAGAGAGAAAATGGTAAGATTTAAACTTAAAATTCTGTGTTTCCATAATGAATCAATCAGTACCTCATACATCATTATTGTATAAAAATTATTACATACAAACTTGATGTATGGTAATTTAATACCCAGAACTTACAATGATTGATTTCAAATCACGATAAAGGTTATCGGTTGAATTGCTCAATCAAAAAAAAGTAAAAAAAAAAACAAACAAACAGAAAACAGAAATCTAAAGTATATGTGTATGATGATATTTACATAAAATTAAGTCTATTGAAGGGTAAAAATGTTTTGATAGGTATTTATAAACGTCGTATTAAATTTATATATAAATAAGCTGGGGTGCTTATACCGGTTATATTTTGCAGATATATATATATACCTACTACCTTCCTAAAGCTTTCTACCTCTAAAGCTTTTATAATATGTTATCGGTTAGGTAATACCACCACACACAGACACAACACGGAGTAAGTCTGTGTGTAGTCTATGTAAGTCTATATTTATCTAGTGTCTATGTTTATTTTACTTGTTCTTTTTTTTATGGTATATATATATATATATATATATATATATATATATATATATAGATATATATATATAGATATATATATATATATATATATATATATATATATATATATATATATATATATATATATATAAGTATACAGCGTTTCGTGGTTTTATACTAAGAATATTCAGAAAAATCGCGATACATAAATAAACAAAATATCTTTCATCATTCAAATGATGGTTTAAATATACAGTGGCTCTCAAACAACACAAAACGATAATGTCATTATGTAACGACCATGGATTTAGTATACGGGTTTCATCAAATTCCTAACAAAAATGCATTAGTCTAACATAGTTGCAGAATGAAATAACAAATCTCTAAAAGGAAGAATTAATAGCTCAAAATCGAAAGAAATCTTGCCAGAAGTGGTAGTCTATTTTTCCTCAGGTCAATGCAGGTTTTGTATCTTTTTTGGTTAAAGTTACCGAGAAGTTTCTTGGCCTGCCTGAGCCCCGGAAGGTTCCTCAAGAAGTGTGGCCATCTTACACTGATTCTGCTCAGTTTTATAAAATTTGATGTGGAGTGATCTCTTTGATTCATTAAACTTATTATAAAAACTTTGGGGTAACTGATTACAACATTTGTTTCATATCGGCTCAATTTTTTATGAATACGATAATGATATGAAAAAAAATCAATATTTTCGTATAGTCGCTGACGTCTTTTTTATACTTTTCTAGTAAACAAAAAATTTACATTTAAATTAACATGAAAACAAAATTGGATCAGAAATTTAAAAAAAAAAAATATTTTAATATAAATATAACCCACTGATTCTGACTGATAGTAGACCATTGGTTGATAGCCACTGGTATGTCTGGTATTCTATATTATGTAATATGTCTATTTATCAGTTTCTATATTATTAGACTACCTAGAATATTTTCTATATAAGCTGGAAAAATAATATTTTATACACTACAAAAATATAACAAAAGATCTAAAAAATTTCATGAAAATAAATGCTTTTCGAAGTATGTTTTTAAAATAGCGAAGCGTTTCGAATATCTTTTGTTATATTTAGTTACATAATTTTAGGATAACCTTTCTTACAGGGAATTTAGGTCGTTACCTATAGCGAATAGAAATTATACATACCAGAAATTTAATAGTTACAATTGCGGAATTCTAATTTCAGTGTGTGTACTGTTTATTTTACTTCTACATCCAGAATCGTTTTACATACGTTTGTATTATGTATTTTCTGTAATTGGAGATATTTGTGGCTAAAACTGTGGCAAAACTATTAAGTTTATGAAAGAAAGTTTCAAACAAAACTTGTTTGTATTTTATAAATTGACATTTTTTCCATTTGCAAGTTTTTCCCCATCTTTTATGGTTTTAAAAAGAGATAATTTCCTTTTTAGTTACAATGTTCCGATTTATTTAACAATTAACAGTTTATTTTTTAGGCCAACTTTGAACTTTGAATTTTGTTAAGTAAAACTTGTATATATTTTTTAAGGTATCTTCTTTTTTAAAACAGAATATCAACGGCGATAGAAGCAGGTATAATATGCAACTTACAATATTATAATTATATTGTTATCTTAACAATTTTATGTGTTCTCACAGGAGTATATAAAAATATATATATATATATATATATATATATATATATATATATATATATATATATATATATATATATACTAAATATAACACAATAGTGTCTATTATTATTATACTGCAATGCAGCGAGGCGCTTACAAAATGATGATATAGGCATTAGATTATATTTATTAATACAGATATTCTAAATATATATTAAAGATATGTCAACAATATATATATATATATATATATATATATATATATATATATATATATATATATATAATCTTATTACACTTTGTACATCATCGTTAAAATTGCTGTATGTTGCAGCTTTGTACACGTGAACATCATACAAATTTTCAATACAAAGCGCCCCGTTTTTACTTTTAAGAGTGGCGATTAAAGTCTTTCTAATCAATAATGCTTAATTTAATTGCTTAATTTCTTAATTAACTTAAAGATTGCCACAATGAATTCATCTAAAACGACTTCTAAGATTTGTTTACATACATACTATAGGTGATGCTTACGTATATAAATAAATGTGTTAAAATAAGACCAAATTATAGAATATAAATAATGAATTACATAAAATCTAATATATATATATAGTCTGCCCCGTAAAGTGTAAAAGCCACCCGTCCCTTTAACCTTGCCCTTTCCACTACCGTGGACTATGATAATGAATTACTACTATTCAAAGTTTATGCATCTTCTTTAACTGAAGTATATTTATTTAACTGAAATATATTTAACTGAAGTATATCATTACTTCTGTAAAAAGTTTCATTTGTTTGGATTAAACAAATGTTTATTTTGGTCCGAAATTTTAGGATCCAAATCATCAATTCAGTTTAAGAATTTCGAGATTCTTGAGTAAGTTTATCTTTAGTTAAGATAATTTTCTCAAGTCAAAACTATAGATGACCAGATACTTATTTTCTTATACCAAATATATATTATCTTCCCTATATCAGAAATTCTTGGTTAAAAAAAATTGTTCTTACTACAAAGAATTACTTAAATTTAAGTTAGAAAATGCAAATTGACCGAACAATTTATTTAACTTTAACTTAATTTTTACTATTGACTCTGCTATTATGAATACAAAGTTTGTTGATGATTACGAAGAATAATCTGTACACTAACCAAATACACTGCAGATTCTAGGCTGTCTGTGTCAATTAATATAAATTACGAAACAACAAATTTTTGGAATTAACTACTATAACTGAAATGTCTATATGGCAAACAATTTAGTTGGCATTATGTTTGAAAATATGTCCTCTTTGAATGTCATGGTTGTCAAATACAATGTTATTATATATAACTACAAATCTATTATTATATATGACATGTTCACATATGGTTAGAATTTCTCTCAACCTTAAGGCAGTAAATATTTAAGTCCAGTGACGTCTTAATTAAAATTTAACTGAAACATTGAAAACGGAGTTTTTGAATATAAAACAATTTCACAGTATACACACTGTATATTTTCCGTATACAATATGAGATGATAGATATGATTTAGTGGTTAGTTCTTCAGTGATATTAACTTAATAACATGATATGTAATATTTTCATATTTGTAGGCATCATTTCTGAAAATATGCTGTGTAATATGTGTTCTAAACAATGCTTGTTGTATATGCATAAATCCAGTGTCGTATGACATATTAATTACAGTAAAACTTGTTACGCATTTGAGAATTTAGTTCGATCGAAAAAGTACACAGTTTTTTATGTGAAAATATCTATAGCGAGACTATACAAGTATGATTTTATATGAGGAGTGAAATAAAATTTTAGGTTCGACTGTCACGTTTTTTTGTGTGTAACAATCGGCAACCATCAGCAATGATATATACTTATAAGTATAAGTATGTATTATAAGTATATATCATTGTATATAGGATATGTTTTCACATTATGTCTCGAAATGCCGGACTCAAAACTTTATTTTGTAATCCTTAAATCTATTCTCTGTAGAAATTATTTATTGATTTTCAAGAGATTTATTCTTTAAAATAGTCTCCTAACGATTTAGAAGGTACGCAACATCATCTAATGTTCAAATTGCAGTGAAATTTCCCAGTGAAGTATTCCTTGATTACTTGACTAAGTGGAAAGTGCAAAATTTAGCAAAACGTCTAATTTGTGAGACACGCACCAAATTAGCAACAAGCAACATATCTTTGACTCCATATCCCAGAGATAGTTACGATTAGCCAATTCATACTGATGATGACTACATTGAAGTCGAAATACGTATGTTCTAGGAATTGGACAAAATTTGAAATGTAAGCCACTCACACAATTATCTTTTTTTCCAAACTTTATTAATAAAACGTTCAATGAAATGTTTGTCTATATAGTACACGCTAGTTCTCTCATATTATGTCTTCATAACCTTAATGGGAATTGACATTAGTATTGTATTGTGATGCCTAAGTAACCACAAATGATAATGTGTGGAATAACAAGTTAATGTTGACTTCAAATTAATAGTAATCCAGGGATGTGGGTTCGATAACTGGTGAAGAGTTAATTTTTTATATCAATATTTAATGAAAAATATCAATTACATTCGTAATAGGAGTGTAGGATATGAAATTATATGCACCCCATGAATTATAATTGAGTCAAACTGCCACTGCCGAGATTCCACAACCTTCCGATTCCGAGCAGAGCGCGTTTGTTTTGACTGATCAACATTATAGGATTAGTACGTTGATTTTTACTAATTTCCAGGTAAGTACTAATTGATACGACCGTGTAATAATTGCCAAGTCTCTTTTTGAATGAATGATACTTAATGCACGAGACAAGCATATACATAGACAAAGTAGTCTAGAATAGTTCTAGTAGCTGTTAGTATCATCTCATACAACGACTTCCGTTCATAAAAATTGAACCAATAAGTCACATTCTAATTGTATATATTACTAAATATATGTATAAAAATTACATACAGGCACACTTAGAATGTTTCAACTGGTTCAATTTTAATGAACAGGAGTGTCCATACAGTAATATGATAGATATTGAATGTACATGTAATGTAATGTTTGTACCTCGAAACAGACTTAGAAACAGAACATACACTTGCACTCCAGAACGAACGGTAGACTCCCTACGGCTTTTCAAATGTGAAACATATACATAAGGTTTATTCGATAATAGAAAAGATGTTATTTTCTGTACAATATTATAGAAATGTTTCTAGTACAGTTATGTGTATAGGGTGTTTACAATAGTAAACAAAAAACAACTAGACATATCAAATAAACATAATATATAGTATAAGAGATAGCAATGTCGCGAAAAAATTGATCCCAAAAATGCTAGCTTTTAGATATATCCTTCCTCATTGAATTCAGATTGTTGTAATGAAAATTATTGAGAATAATTTTTCTGGATCCAACACATATTTTAATTATGAAATAGACAAATATTAAGTAAAATATTACGAAAAATACTTAAGAAAACAATATTTTTCTCCTTGGAAAAAGAAGGATTTTTAAATCGACTGTTGTTTGATTCGGTTAAAAGTATATAATTAACTATTGTTCGATTCAGATCAAGATAAAGATTAAGTTAAAGTTGGCATTTATAAAAGTAATTCAAAGTTTGACATTGTGTTGAAAAGTATTAAAAAATTATTGAAAAAGAAATTGAATTCTAATAATTTTTAAAAGCAATAAAACCAGGTTTTTATTTCTTAAAAAGTTTGTTTAATTTAATTTTCTTTTTTTTCTTAAAAAAAAAACGTGCGTGTCATTTCAATTATAAAATATTTAGTAAAACCTTTTACTAATATATTTTTTTTTGTTTTTATCGAGTATCGGAATCATTTGCAGGTTCGGGCAGCGCTCCTTTGAGGTATAAAGAGAGCCAAGAACGTAATGGATATAATGTGTCTGTCGGCTAAGAACCGTCGGGTTTACCTGCGCGCATCCTGTTTGTAATTAAAGTTAAAATACACAAATAAATATGAACAGTATAATAATGTTACTTAAGATGATGGAAGATGTAGTAAGTGGCATGTTACTGGCCTTCGGCCGCAATGCCCAGCGTTCCCTTTTTTTTGTTGAGTATACGCTATCGTAAGATGTCCATACAGAGCTTTCCTTTAAACCGTAAGAGATAGATGACAAAAATAAACACAAAAACTTTTTTTCACAAACTAATCAGTTTTGCTGCAAATTCGGTTTAAACAACTCAGTTGACATTTTCACTTATTTTTTGAAGTTATACTTCTTTTGACACGTTATAAGAATCCGATTAGAGTTTATTTTCAGCGTGTAACGGAAGTTGCGTGCGTCGTTCGATGTAACACACTATTGTATAGCGATAGATAATATTTTTACTCGACGAACATGTTATTGTGTCATAGTGATTGCCTATATCAATATTGAAATGAAATTAAGTATTTTCTATGGTGTAATAGTGTTTGCCTATCTCATTTTAAAAATGGTTCATTTTTTCACTACTACTTTGTGTCTTAAGAGTAGTGTGGCCCTGCATTTAATAAATTAGATAAAGAAAATAAGTATAACTTCTTACTAGCGTACATAGATAGATAGATAGATTGTCGCGACTGCCCTGGAAGGGTTACATTTCAACCATAAGGTCCATTGTGATGCCTTAAGATGTGAGGATGTGAGTGGAGGGGAAGGAATTTTTGTGCGTAGACTAGGAATTGGTAGGATATGCGGCTGGAGCCGACTCTGATAGGGACTATACCGATATTTATCTGGAATTCGTGAAGGAAACTGCAGAAAACCTTCTCAAGCATAGCAAGTTACTTCGTTCTTGCCCATACGCCGACAGTTTAGTCAATTAACCACCCCCTTTTCTTACTTAATAATTGACAAACTTGCCGATGTCGGGATTCGAACTCATAATCTCCCAGTTCCAAGTAGACATAACGCCTTAGACCGCTCGCCCACTTGGACGGTCCCATAAGTACACCCACACTTTTCTAAATAACTAAATCTAAACTTATATGACAACAGCCTGTATATTTTAATGTACACATTGTGTTGTTTTTCATAGAAATGCATTTAACCATCCACATAACCAACAATTTCCAACCATTTCATTTCTCATTTTCATGTACAATGAATTCACCTCTCTCTCTCCCTCCTACTATTTCACTTCCCGTCACATCTCCCACCATATCAATACAAGAGAAACAAAGAGAGATAGATAGACAGCTATGAGTAGTTGACTATGTGGTACATAAAATATACACATGGTATAAACCACCAGACAAAACAATATTATTTGCCAGTTACAAGTTAACTTGTAACTCTTGTTACAAGAACACTAAAAAGATAGCAGTTACTGCTTGTCTATCTATAGCAGAATTGGATAGACAAAGATAGTTATATAGATAGATCTATTGCTGTAGATAGAATAAATTAATAATGCATTACATTATATATATGGGCAACCAGACATACATGTATGCATATACCTTTGTATCACTGACATCTATACACAGGCGGTGGTTCTTTAAGCAAAACTTTTATTGAAATAGACAACTTGCATTACATTAATGTTGTTTTGTGTATAGTTGTAAAAATTGTACTAGAGAAAAACAATTGATCCCGCTAGAACTTTTCTACCCTGATAATCTATACATATTTCTCATGATTTTATCTAGACTTTTAAGAATGATACTCTTGGAGTCCCATTTGGAACGGGGGCGAACAATTTTTAACTGTTTTCCCGAAAAATGTTTTGAAAAAAGGCATAAATCAAATTTGTATACCCGGTATATAGAATATAAACAAGGGTATAATAAGTTTACGCCCGACTTTGTGAAGGTTGAAAAACTTTGGTGGTTCTTTATGGCTTGAAAGCAAAATAAAATCGATCAAATACAACAAGCTATACTTCCATAATCCCTGGACAAAACTTGGTATATCCCAAATGTTAATTTTGAAATAGGCAAAACTTTTATTGAAATAGACAACTCGCATTACATTAATGTTGTTTTGTGTATAGTTGTAAAAACTGTACTAGAGAAAAACAATTGATCCCGCTGGAACTTTTTTACCTACCTATTCTATACATATTTCTCAAGGTTCATGATTCTATTTAGACTTTAAGGAATGATCCTATTGGTCATATGGAGCGGGGATAGAAATTTTTAACTGTTTTTCCCCGAAAAATGTTTCAAAAACCGATTTCGTCCCTATCTGTATGTTCACCGATCCGTAGAAACGATAACTGAAAACCGAGAAGAGATG
Source organism: Nineta flava (assembly GCA_963920215.1). NCBI lineage: Eukaryota > Metazoa > Arthropoda > Insecta > Neuroptera > Chrysopidae > Nineta > Nineta flava. Next base: position 135,980,192 of record OY986041.1, read on the forward strand.
GCGAACTGAATTTTTGTGTCGGTATTCTAAAGCCAAAAAGTTGGATCAATCATGTGATTGGGGAAAATCGAGTCATGCATCGCCTCACCAGAGAGGAAATTATCCATCTTCAAGATCGTAAGAGATTAAGTTTTTTTTACATAAATTGAATAATTTTGCCACAATTTCAGTTAAAACACTAAAATAAATAGTTCATCATTCATAATGAACTCAGTATATACCGGGTAATTAAACAATCAAGATACTCTTTATTATTTCAACCTCCAAAATTTAAGACTGGTTTCTACCTCAGAAATTCGAAACCGTGTTTGGGTAACTACAAATTACAACCATGTTACAATTTAAATCGTTTACGTAAAGCAGTTTCTGAGAAAAACGTCTGAGACAGACAGACATCGAGGTGATTCTGTAAGTATTCCGTTTTTCGAAGTATGGAAAAATAAACATAGAATCCAAAGTGTTTGAACATTTTGGACGATTTTAATTTTGTTTTGTGATTATCAGGCCCTACATATGGAGGTCAGTACTTTATATATATTATCTCGTGTGCATAGAGTAATGCTCATTTATTTCTATTAAGAGAGAAATGTGAACAGAAATGGCGTGGGCAGGACACATCACAATCTTTAATGAAAAATGATCATTTTATTTTCTATTTAAAGTCTTTCTGCCTGCCTTTGATGTTCCCATCAAATTAAGTAGACTACTTTGTTTTATTTATTATCCGCATTTTTCATCTAATATTAAATAATAAAAATTTCTAAAAGACTTTTAGCGAATTTCCTGAAAGGAAATAGAGCTATTGGTCCCGTACCGAAGTCAAAATTTCGCAAAAATTTCTTCAAATGTCCATCGATCCTACCTAGTAGATGTCAAAAATCACCATCTGAAAAATTTATATATATATATCTATGGACATATATATATATATATATATATATATATATATATATATATATACATATATATATATATATATATATATATATATATGTGTGTCTGTCATCACTCTAGCGGTCACAGTTTTCATTTTATCGGGATGAGATTTGGTATTTGAGGCGCTTTTGATATTCAAAAGGTCAAGTTCGTTAATGGGTAAAATCGGACCAGGGGAAAGGGGGGTTTAGAGGGAAGGGGAAACATAAAATTTGAGATATCTCCCTTAAAATTTGAAAAATCGAAAAATTTATAAGAAGTAAAGTTGTAGGTACTAAGTTTTACTGTAATTTTGTTTCTTATCATTTTTTCTGTAACAATAATATTTACAGAAATATTGACGGTTTAATATTGAAAATTAAATTCCTTAATATCTCTGTACACATTAGAGTTTGAGCAAAAATGATAAGGTGATGAATTGTAGCAAATTTGATTTTATACAACTTTATTCCTTACGCATTTTTCGATTGTTCTAATATTAAGAGAGATATTTTATATTTTGTGTTTTCTTCTTTTTTGATACCTCCCCCCATTCGTCTCGACGTATGTCATTTATTGAGAAAATTGGACTTGCAAATGCTAAAATCATATATGACATTTCATTTTGATCAGACTAAAATTGTGATCACTAGAGAGTGATTTATTCTAAGGAAATTCGCTAAGTTGAAGCAGCTCCTGCGTAACGAATTTTTTTTGTTATCCAGGAACACCATCCGTTCGATCAAGAAATTGAATTCACCTGAAATAACTGTTATAGCTGCTACGAGAGGCACGTTCGAAAAGCCAATATACTTTTTTTTTTCAGATTCACGGAGGTAACTTATAATTATGTTTTTTTTTTAGTACAAATTTTATAAATCTTTGTTAGATTAAAATATGTCATTTCATTATTTTTAAATCCTACAGGATTAAATAAACAATAGAAAGTTTCTAAAGTATTACGGTGGGTGGATATGTGTCGTTCACAGGTTTTAAACAAGTTGTCTGCTTGTAATTATTTTTGTCCGCTACCCAAAATTTGTTTTTGGGTGGATGTTTACGAACAACACGAAATCCATCTACATAATACCAATATCAGTGTATTGTGATCAAAAATGCATATTAACGTATTTCCAAACTATATCAGCTGATCGGGTACCCACGCGAAATGAACTATATAGAAAATTATATGCGAATCAGGGAGATTCCGAAATAAAACACCATACATATACTAGTATATAATTTCAAACAACTTTCAAACAGCGCGCCGGTACTCATGATGCCAACTGAACCATAAAAAATAACCATCCATATTTTATCAAAAAATTAATAACCCGATGGCCATTTTCGCAAAGTTTTAAGGAAAAATATTTCTAAGGAATTGAGGAAAGTATGTGTCAAATTTCAGAACAACCGTCGTGACTATATTGAGAGAGTTCGAAGTAAAAACAGTCGGAATCGTGCATTTTATTTTATCACGTTTTTATGAAGATGCATGTTCAATTTCTCCAATTTACGTAACGATTTTCTCAAAAACGCCATGGGGATAAATTCTCAAAAAAATTCAGCTGATTTCTGAGGATTCATTTTACTAATATTGTGAATTTCGTGAAGTTCTTGACAAGCTAATAATAGTTTGGAAATACCTTAATACAAAGTTTAAGCTCAATTAGACGTCGTCAAATGGTCCAAAATTGGCCCAAACTTACAAGTGAAGTTGACACTAACACACAGAAATGATTTGACGGATAGTTTTCGAGATATGCTCTGGGATAGTTTCTGAGATATATATGATATATCTTTCAATCAATTTTTGGAACTTGGTTGAATAGTCTAATAATCTGGTAATTTTTTAATCCGGAAAGTTTTTTTTAAAAATTGGAAGACCCATCGATTTTACGATACACTCGGTAAATTTTTATTTCAGGAAAATTAGCACCAAAATTCGATTTGTCAAAAAAATATCTTATTGATATCTTGTAAACGACTCACCAAATCGTTAAATAAATACGATTTTCGTATTTTTTGGGTCTAAATTACAATGTATAGTGAATTTTATCTAAATCGCGAACAAAAAAAATTGTTCGGTTTTCTGCAATTTTTTAAAGGTACATCCCTTAGAAAAAATAAAAAAAATTACATCAAATTTTTAGTCATTGATTTAAATGAAAGTTAGTTTATAAGTTAAATTGGACCCAAAAAATACAAAAATTCAGTCGGTTTGACGACTTGGTGGATAGTTTTCGAGATATGATCTCTTTATACGATTTTATTTGCCTTTTTATACGGTTTCAGTCAATATCTCGTAAACGGTTCACTAAATCGTTAAATGAATACGATTTTCGTATTTTTTGGATCTAATTTACTATTTATAGTGAATTTTATCCAAATCGCGAATAAAAATTATGTTTCGTATTTTGTGAGTTTTTTAAGGTACACAGCTCTTAGAAAAAATCGAAAAAATTACAAAAAATTTTAGTTAGTGATTTGAACGAAAATTTGTTTAGAAAGTAAATTGGACTCAAAAAAAAACAAAAATTCAGTTGGTTTGACGACTTGGTAGATAGGTTTAGAGTTATGATCTCTTTATTCGATTTTATGTTCGTTTTTATACGATTTAAGTTAATAAATAGATCTTTCTATAAGAATATACAAAAAAACCAAAATGTGGAACAATTTTTTTAAAAGTCCCGATAGTTTTAAAATCACTGTTTTCCCTGTTTGTGGCCCACCCATTTTTTTAGTCTCTCTGAAGTATAATATATTTTATTTTTCGGAATAATTTATAAATCAAAAATTAATACTCAAAAACAGGCATAATAATATGCTTTTTGTCAAAGCTTTTTAAAATAATCCTCGAATCAGAACAAGTTTAATGAGTATGAATTTTACAAAATTAATTCAAAATGGTACCACAAAGCTAATTATCATTTCTATATCAACATATTTAATGTTCGTAAATCCTCTGACAAAGGACCTCTTTCAACTAACTCATGAAGGTAGGTTTAAGGTACTCTTGGCATCAAAAGTTGATGTTAGTTTTTATTAATATTTTTAAATTGATTTTTGTCTTATTGATTCGGTTTTCGAAAAAAATTCTTCGGATAAAAGTGGACATTCAAATAATACTTTTATTTGAAACATTTTTCCAAAAAAACCGAATAAATAATAGTCCACAGTACAGCACGATTTTTTTTAATGATTAGTAACAGGCAAAATTTTTGTCAGTAGCTTTCTTTCGACGAGACGCCTAACTTTTCTCTTGCGATAATTCTTGATGATAGTGACTAACAATAAAGAAAGAAGAAAACACAAAATATAAAATATCTCTCTTAATATTAGAAAAATCTACAAATGCGTAAGGAATAAAGTTGTAGAAAATCAAATTTGCTACAATTTATCACCTTATCATTTTTGCTCAAACTCTAATGTGTACAGAGATATTAAGGAATATATATTTTTCAATCTTAAACCGTCAATATTTCTGTAAATATTAGTGTAACAGAAAAAATGATATGAAACAAAATTACAGCAAAAGTTAGTACCTACAACTTTACTTCTTATAAATTTTTCGATTATTCAAATATTAAGGGAGATATGTCTAATTTTGTGTTTCCCCTAACTTTAATCCCTCCTTTACCCTTCTCCGATTTTACCCATTAACGAACTTGACGTTTTTAATTATAAGAGCGCCTCAAATACCAAATTTCATTCCCATAAAATGAAAACTGTGACCGTTAGAGTGATTACAGACACACATATATATATATATACATATATATATATATATATATATATATATATATATATATATATAAATTTTACAGATGGTGATTTTTGACATCTACTAGGTAGGATCGATGGACATTTGAAGAAATTTTTGCGAAATTTTTACTTCGGTACGGGACCAATAGCTCTTTTTCATTTCAGGAAATTCGCTAATAAAACATCTCAATTTTTGCAAAAAAACACTAAACACCTATTTCGCAGTTTGTAAATGTATCATTAATTCGAAACAGGGTACTGTTGTTCATTTCAACAAGTTTCCACATTCACATATATTACAAAATATATTTTAATTAAAATCATAATTATTTATTTATTATTTAGCAGCACTAATTCATAGCATACGGACTGACAACTACTCACTATTGACTGTTGTTGTTGTTGTTCATTTGTGAATGTTAATTGACTTTTATATTATTTAGATTTATTTGGGGGTATTAGTTGGGTGAAATAGCGAATATCCAAATGTGATAAACGTGTGATGTGATGTGATACGATCAGGTTATGTATGTGTTATTTCAAAAATTGTAAATCAATCAATCAAATCAAATCAATAATTATACATAGACAATACAACACAACAACAACTATGCAAGTAAACAATAAAACCACAATAAAACATTTATTATTGTTTATATGGAGCTACTAGCTACTGATGTGTTGGTTGTGTCTATTAAATAAACATTAAAACAATGGCAAACAACAACAACACATACAGAGTATCGGAGCGAGTGAGCTACCTCTCAGTTCACGAGTAAAGCTCTCTAGCAGAGCTCTCTATTGTAAACAAACAAAGGTTTGATTTACAACACTTCAATACCCACATATAAATAAATATACATTGGTTGTGTATGTACTGGGTGATTCATCAGAGATGTGATCGCTGTTTTGTGTAACTGATGATTAAATTCATATTGTATTGTACGATAGACGTCAAAAGTTGGTGCTAGCGAATTTCCTGAAAGGAAATAGAGCTATTGATCTCGTACCAAAGTCAAAATTTTGCAAAAATTTCTACAAATGTCCATCGATCCTACCAAGTAGATGTCAAAAATCACCATCTGTAAAATTTATATATATATATATATATATATATATATATATATAGATATAGATATATATGTGTGTGTGTCTGTAATCACTCTAGTGGTCACAATTTTGATCTGATTGGAATGAAATTTGGTATTTGAGGCGCTTTTGGTATTCAAAAGGTCAAGTTCGTTAATGGGTAAAAACGGATAAGGGGAAAGGGGGTTTAGAGGGAGGAGGAAACACAAAATTTGACATATCTCCCTTAATATACGAAAAATAGAAAAATTTATAAGAAGTAAAGTTGTAGGTATTAAGTTTTACTGTAATTTTGTTGCTTATCATTTTTTCTGTTACACTAATATTTACATAAGTATTGACGGTTTAAGATTGACAATAAAATTCCTTAATATCTCTGTGCACATTCGAGTTTGAACAAAAATGATAAGGTGATGAATTGTAGTAAAAATGATTTTCTACAACTTTATTCCGTACGTATTTTTCGATTGTTCTAATATTACGAGAGATATTTTATATTTTGTGTCTTTTCTTGTTTCTTTATGCCCCCCGTTCCCCTTAACGTATGTCATTTATTAATAAAATTGGCCATGCAAATACTAAAATCATATACGACATTTCATTTTGATCAGACTAAAATTGTGACCGCTAGAAAGTAATTTATGTATTCTAAGGAAATTTGCTAAGTTGAAGCAGCTCCTGCATAATGAATTTTTCTGTTTAAATTTGGTAATTGATTTTTGGACTTATTGATACGATTTTCGAAAAATGCTTCGGATAAAAGTTGTTCGTTATAAATATACTAACAAGTCTACGTTTTATTCTTTGATTTAAATGAAAATTAGTTTGTAAGTTAAATTGGACCCAAAAAATACAAAAAGTCAGTTGGTTTGACGACTTGATGGATATTTCTCGAGATATGACCTTGTAGCGGTATCGCTACTAAAATCAAACATACTTTACTTTATTAGATACCTTTGTATTTCAACTACATTCTCCCTGAGTTATCACGGTAATTATTTATATCCATCGTCGAAAATTTCGATGGTATCATAAAATCCATCACATTTGATGTTAATGAGACTATGCATTCCTTTAATGTAGACTGTTGTAGCTCATATAACGTATTGGGACAAACTATAGTCCTATGAACCAATTTTAACACGTGGTGTGGGAGTCCAATGTATGTATCCGTCTACAGAAACAGATGTTTATTCTCGGACACCTTATATAAACAATCTAAATTACACAATCACCATAGCTTCTATTATAGATATTTGACTATTTATACACATTTAATGATATAATTACTATCGCTTAGTAGAAGTTGATCTAGATGTACTAGTAAAAATTTTGTACACAGGCATCTGCAATAAAAGATTTCAGATACTCTGCGCTGGGGATAATAATAATGACATAAATTAATAGGTGTTCTGTGCAAATTCCATTCAAGGGAGTACCAATGCCAGAGAGAGAAAAGTGGTCTTATAACATGAGATTGTCTTCGATACATCGTTCAACTTTCTCAATGGTCGACCTCAAACCTCATGAGACGGACCTTATATGAGGACTATACAACGCAAAAATACACAGCAACTCTTAAACTCTAACAACTCTAAACAGATTTAATATTTATATATTTAACATATAGATTGAAAAGATTTGTATTGTATTTAACTGTACATTAATTATTGTATGTAACAAAGGCCGTGAATATATAAGAATCTAGATTTAATATATTAATTAATGTAATTTTATTTCGAATTATAATTTGCATCTGTTGTTACATTCATTGAATTGGATTGACGTATAGAATTGTGTTTTTCATTTAATTTAATTTTTTAATTTTCCAATGAAAAACATTTTTAAATAATTATATAATTAGATTTTATTAGAAAATTTTAATTAACATGAATTTCTTTGAGGACTTACTATGGTTATTTTATTATTAACTGGCGTTTCCTCGATAACGTCATTTATGATTAACCCAGTTATTAGGATATACAAGACAATAAATTATTGATACACGAATGAAGTCCTGCTATGGATATTTGAAATATACTTTTATATATATATATATAAGTATATTATATAAATAGAAAAGTTTAATTTACAATATAAATGACAATCAGTTTAGGTAGTCGATAGAGATATGATGTTATCTCATAAAATAAATGTTGCCATAGGGTAGAAAATTGTACGAAAGATAAATATTAGGGTTGGATTGTATTTAGTTCACAGACATTTTCAATGATAATGTTAAATTGGCAGAGAAAAATAAGATTGTACCCCTCTTAACTGTCTTCTCATTTGACGCTTTTTCTTATTCTGATTTCAATTGAAAATAACAAATAATACCCGGACAACGAGCAAGAAGTTTATTTGCAATAGTCGAAGAGAATATTCTATTAACGGCCCATCGACTTAGACCAGGAGCAAGTTGACACGCAGTTATTGAGCGTAAGCTGCGAAGGTCTTTGGTCGTGTCACAGTATATCCTGTTATTTTTACAATTCCTACTATTTTACGATTTTGATTCGAAAACAAAGGCTTTCTTAAAACATGCTGATATGAACCTTTAAACTTTATATTCTATCAACATATTTCTATAGAAACTAAACTTTCATCAATCCCCATTCAATAAAAAGCACTGCACTTGACCTTACATCAGAATTTCATCAAAAATCTCCTCGATTGTAGTAATGAAACCTATCCTTTTTAAATGAATCCTATGTTGAACTTTAATACTTAGTATAATAATAAATATTTAGACAAAACAATAGCTAAAAATAAAAAAATAAGCTTCTTAAAAGCACTGAACAGTTAGTTAAAATGACTTTAGTTCAGAAATAATAATACAAGTATGTTGATGACTAGGCAACCTACTTTTAATAGTGCTTTTTTCATATTTTCAGTTTCTGTATGGTTATTATTAATACTAAGTGCGCTGGGTTTTATTCTCTATATGTATGTTTGTTCGTTTTTCTGTCTGTCCATGTGCTTACTTAATATAATGGAAAGCTTATATTAGAGCTTAATACTCTTATGATGAGTGTTTATATATATATATATATATATATATATATATATATATATATATATATATATATATATATATATATATATATATATATTTATATAAAAATATTATTTTATATAAATATCCAGCGATAGTGAAACATATTTTAAACAAACTTTTCAATATTCTAAAAGAACTCAATACAGGAGCTTTTGTAAGTTCATAGATAGAGTGTGATAGAGTGTGATCTCAATTAAAGGCGTTAAGTATACAAAGTTAAGTTTTTGTTCTGGGGGTGATACTGGGGGTGTAAGAAGATAAATAAAACAAGCACAGGTTCAGAAATATATGTATGTATGCATTGTTATAAACATTTTTCGGGAAAAATGCTTAAAAATTAGTTAGCTAGTCCTTAATCATCAATTACAAAAAGTATCTTTCAGAAAAATTTATAAAAAAATCACGAACATTGAGAAATAGGATTGAAAAATTCTAGCGTAATCAATTGGTATAAACAATTTAATTGTTTTATTTGTCAACTGGAGTCTATCTGTCCATTGTAAGGTTGCCTACTGGTTGTATTATACTAATGTGGGTGGCTAGCGTTTACTTAATATGACATTTAAGTCATATGTCTGAACATTAACAACATTCTTTGAGTTCAAATGCTTGTAACGTCATACCCATCTACGGTGGGAATCGAACCCACGACCGCAGGCATTCTATTTAACCAGATGCTATTTAATTGTTTCAAGAAAATACTCCCATTTATATTAAGGATGTTCGAGCACCAGAGCTTCAAAAAGATTAAGGCTAGATTTTTTTACATGGGGGGGGGGGGCATGGTTGAGTTACGGGGGTCTATGTTTATTAGTTTTTGTCGTAAGTAAAATTTAATTTAATTTTTAAGCATGGTATGAGGGGCCTCTATTATGGACTTTTATAAATGGACTATATATAGTGCTCGTACATCCTTAAACACATAAATAAATTTCAACTCATTTACATTTTTACAATATCAGTATGTCATGACCTAAATGGCCAGTTTCCCACACCGATGAAACCCTGCCTTGAATCACGGTAGTGGAAGTATTACAAGAATTGGTATAGCACTGATCGTTAAAGGGAATAGTTTGGTGGCCACTGATATATTTTACTGTATGCTGTAAATGAAATATAAGCACCTAGACATAATTAAAAAAGGTAAAAAGACCACCAAAACATTACCAACATTTTTTTGTTGTTGCTGTTATTTTCTCTGTTTTTAAAACATAGATGATTACTTTCATTAAACCTTAATTTTCTGAAAAACAACAAAAAGCAATTTAGAGAGAGAGAGAGAGAGATAGAGAGAGTTAAATAATTTCTAAACAATTTTTTACTGTGAAAACGGTAAACATAGAGAAAATTTACTTCTACAAATTTCTCGCAAGTGGTTTTGACATTTTTTATTAATTTTAATTAGATTTAGGCATAGATATAAACTTTAGACAAAAAAATTTACTTCAAATGAAATATCTGTTTATTTAAAAAAGTAATTTTTAGCTAATTTCAAAAACAGAGTTTCTATTTTATTTAATTCGAAGGAGTTTATAAACTAAATGTAAGAGCGGGAAAAAATGAACAAAGATATATTTTTGGATGTCCGTCTGTCCATCACCACGAGAACTCAAAGAGTAGTAAAATAGGATTCATTACTACAGTAAGAGATTTTTGATGAAACCCTGATGTGAAATCAAGTGTGGTGCTAAGATTTTTTTATCTAATGGGGATTGAGCAACGGAAAGGTAGAAAAGTTCATAAAAACATGTGTTCGGAAATCGTGAACGTAACAGGATATACTGTGACACGACCGCAGAGTTTCGCAACTTTCACTTAACTGCATGTTATCTTGCGACCGGCTTAAGAAAAGATGTAACGAAATGAAATTGGAGCGTGTTCTAGAGCTGCGCTTTCCTTATGATTTTGCTTTTGAGAAAAGCAAAATTGGTCTTCTTCTAAGAAGGAAAATATTCATCTTTAAATCCTGCCAATTCCCGTGTGGCCCATTGTTATCCTTGCCAGATCATATAAAAAAATAACCTGTATATGCCGTTGTCGAAAAACTCGTTTAAGATGTACACAAACAAAAGATTTATGAAAAAAGTAACAGAGAAATACAATTTGACGTTTTTCCTATTTGATTTTTGTTTCAAACAGGAAAATTTGTTTCGAGTTTTCTAAAGCACTTTCTTGCTGTTGGCAAAAAGGATAATAATATTTCTATCACGCTTTATCTAAAAAGATATGAGAAAATGAAAATGTGTATACGAAAAATAAAATATATTCACAATACCTACTGAAAGAGAAAAAGAATGAGTGGGAAATATATAATGAAAAACCTAACAACCCATTTTCTTTGTTAATTTTATGATATGACAGTTTTTTTTTTTTTTATAAATATAAATTTTTGTGTTCTCACATTAAAATTTGCATGTTTGCATATGATTAAAAAAAATAAAAATAATATACGTTAAAAACCACTAAAGCTTGTCGGTCGGTTATTTTATGTCTGTCTATTCATGTTGATTATACTATACAAATATTATAATGTAGACAATTATCAAAATCCACTTCATTGAATATAATAATCTTTTGTTTATGTACTTCTTAAACCACGACATATGCAGATTATTTTCATAATCTGACAAGGATAACAATATAGTATTGTGGCGTCGTGATAGATACATTTAAGGAGGATCAAGCGTGGCTCTTGATATTAGATCAAACTTTTAATTATGATTCCTCAAACACTCAAAATCTACTATCGGCCATTTGAAATTACTTATTAACGAAGAAAAACCGTAAAGTCTTATGGGAAACAATTTTAATATATTTAAACTTGTAACAACTATGTTAATAATTAAGACACTGTGATAAATACTGCTTTAAAATATTCCTTGAATTATTTATCTTGGGTTCGAGCCAAGATGTGTAAGATTTTTCATATCGAAACATTACTACAAATGTTCAGACATATTACTGAAATCAAATTAAGTAAACGCTAGTCAAGCCCATTAGTATAACAAAACCGAAATGCAATCATACTAAAAATGGATGAATAGACACAAAAACAGTTAAATAAATGTACATACTCAAATACAAGTAATAAAAATATAAGTACATCAGATAGTGAGAAATTATACACGTTCTTTAATAGCGCCTGAGTAGCTCAATTGGCAGAGCTCGGGTCTGGTATGCCAGCGGTCTTGGATTCAATTCTCAGCCAAGATGTAAAAGATTTTTCATATGAACAAAAACATTGATGACAAACTATTTTGATCAATATAATTGAAACTATATCATTATTATTGAACCTTTTTTTTTTGTAGAATTTTAAAAATGTGTAACGGTTAGTTCATCTAACGCTATTTTAGTTCACCTAAGCAAAAATTTTTAAATATATATGTACAATTATTGTTATTTTTGGAGGCGGTGTCCAAAAGTTATGTGAATTTCTCTACGCTGACACCGCCTCCAAAAATAACAATAATTGTACATATATATTTAAAAATTATTGCTTAGGTGAACTAAAATTGGCACAAGAATATGCAATTATTTTTTTACTTTTTAGTGCATCTTTTGTTATAGAATATTTGATTTTAGAAGTCGCGTTTCCATTTTGTCAAAATAGGTGTTATTTCTCGCATTTTAGTGACTTTGAAGTTCTATAACTGATTTTATTTGTCTAAATATGGGTAGACCTACTAAACGACCAACTAATTTTTAGTGCATTTTTTTATAACACTTTTTTTTTACCCTTTTTTTTTTTTTTTAAATTTTAAGTGCATTTTTTTACAACAGAATTTCGATTTTTTTTACAAGCATTTTATTTTTTTTTTTGTAAAAATTTGTTTTTTTTGGGGTAGGTTTTTTTTTTGTAAAAAATTTTTTTGAAATCGGTTTTTAAAAAAATTTTCTTATTTTCCCATTATGAATGAGTATACCCTTTCAAAAAAAAAAAATTTTCGCAGAAATCGGTTATCACATATAAAATGAGGGTTTTCCTCGATTTCCCGGGGATCCCTTCATCAGATTGCGATTTGGTGACAATGGAACCAATGGGAAACCAAACCCTTTAAAACAAAAACAAATAATTCAAAATCGGTTCATAAATGACGGAGTTCTGAGGTGACACACATTAAAAAAAAAAAATATTGACGAATTGAGAACCATCCTCCTTTTTGAAGTCGGGTTAAAAACAAAAAGGACATAAATAATTCAAATTTGAGTCAAACAATTAATACTTTGGTTTATTCCACTCTACTAATATTTGATCTATACGTTAGTCTATCATCGCGTTAATATCATAATATCTGTGTACCTCAACCACTATAATACTCAACACTAAGTGAATAGAATTCTGTTTTTTTTAAATAATTTTTATATACGTTAAAAATTACAAAGGCGTGACGCATTTCCGCAGTGCGTCGCACAAATTCTCTTTGTACGTACCGTAAAGTAGTTGGATAGCTTGCCTCTATATTCTCACACACTTTTCAACACCAACAACACCAACGGCCACACGGGAACCTACATGATGATATACTGAGGTTTTTTTGTTTAAAATTAAAAGTGTTCTTTTACCCATTCCTCAGGACCGGTATCAGAGTATTCCTTCCTCTATCCCTCCTCTCCCACACTTTGTCACTTACTCTATATGTGTACGCATAACGCGACGACGTTTGAGTATAAATTAGTGTAATTAAAAATGGGAAGAAAAATTTAATTTTCATCTAGTGACAGTTTTTCATCAATGCAAATTTATTTTTAGCGAATTTCCTGAAAGGAAATAGAGCTATTGGTCCCGTACCGAAGTCAAAATTTCGCAAAAATTTCTTCAAATGTCCATCGATGCTACCTAGTAGATGTCAAAATTCCCCATCTGTAAAATTTATATATATATATCTATGGACATATATATATATATATATATATATATATATATATACATATATATATATATATATATATATATATATATATATATATATATATATATATATATATGTGTCTGTAATCACTCTAGCGGTCACAGTTTTCATTTAATCGGAATGAAATTTGGTATTTGAGACGCTTTTGATATTCAAAAGGTCAAGTTCGTTAATGGGTAAAATCGGACGAGGGGAAAGGGGGGTTTAAAGGGAGGGGGAAACACAAAATTTGACATATCTCCCTTAATATTCGAAAAATCGAAAAATTTATAAGAAGTAAAGTTTTAGGTATTAATATTTACTGTAGTTTTGTTTCTTATCAATTTTTCTGTTACACTAATATTTACAGAAATATTGACGGTTTAAGATTAAAAACTAAATTCCTCACTATCTCTGTACACATAGAGTTTGAGCAAAAATGATAAGGTGATGAATTGTAGCAAACATGATTTTCTACAACTTTATACCTTACGCATTTTTTGATTGTTCTAATATTAAAAGAGATATTTTGTATTTTGTGTTTTCTTCTTTCTTTATGCCCACATTTCCCCTTCACGTATGACTTTTATTAATAAAATTGGCCTTGCAAATACTATAATCATGTACGACATTTCATTTTAATCAGACTAAAATTGTGACCGCTAGAAAGTGATTTATGTATTTTATGGAAATTCGCTAAGTTGAAGCAGCTCCTGCGTAACGAATTTTTTTGGTAATGGATACATATTTTTGTTTCTCGCCTTACTAAACCCATTTCGAAACATGACAGAGAAATATGGGAGGAGATGTTGACACACATTAATATTCATGTGTGTTGAACTCAGTATACAGTGGGTATTCAAACAATGTACTCAGTTAGTGTGTACCATGTACCATGTTTGGTCAAAATGGGCAAAACTACTTATCTTTGAAACCATATGAGATATAACAAAAATTTAATAAACAAAAATCTCCTTCTTTTTAAAACAAACAACTTTTGTTTGAAAGTTTTTTCCATAAACTCAGTATACACGGGGTATTCAAACAATGTACTAAGTTAGTTGTTACGTTACTTAATGAAACGTAAGTAACGTAACAACTAACTGAGTACATTGTTTGAATACCCAGTGTATACTGAGTTTATGGAAAACATTTTCAAACAAAAGTTGTTTATTTTAATAAGAAGGAGATTTTTGGTTATAAAATTTTTGTTATATCTCTTATGGTTGTACAGATAAGCAGTTTTGCCCATTTTTCCCAAACATGGTCCCATTTTGCCCATTAACGATTTCCACAAATTCAGAAAGGCGTTAACCTGATAATTATAACATGATTTGATGATCATTAGAAAACAGCCAAGTAGGCGCGCTTGTAAAGGCGTTGTGTGTACTAAGAACTGGAAGGTTATGGGTTCGAATCCCGGTATCGGCAGTTTGTCAATTATTTAAAAAAAAGAGGGCG
The DNA here is from genome assembly GCA_963920215.1 of Nineta flava. Lineage (NCBI taxonomy): Eukaryota > Metazoa > Arthropoda > Insecta > Neuroptera > Chrysopidae > Nineta > Nineta flava. The sequence continues at coordinate 135,995,372 of OY986041.1, forward strand.
GTTAATTGACTAAACTGTCGGCGTATGGATAAGAACGAAGTAACCGGCCATGCTTGTGAAGGTTTTCTGCAGTTTCCTTCACGAGACCCAGATGAATATCGGCATAGTTCCTATAATAGTCGGCTGCAGCCGCACATCCTCCCACTTCCTAGTCCCATCCTTAGGCATCACAATGGACCTTTTGTTCGAAGTATGTCCCGTCCAGAATAGCCTCTACAATCTATCTATCATTAGGATGTCTTCCTCTGAGAGAATTCGCGTATGATGATGAATTCGCGTGTGATGAATTTTTATATGAATATTTCCCTTAAAGTTTTATATTCACTGACCATACCCTCCACCAAAATAATATTCAATTTACCATAGGCAATGATTTAAAACCATTTAACTATTTTTTTTAATTTTTTCTAAGCCTTCCCAATTAATCATTATTTATTTTAACGGCAAAAAAAGAAAAAAAAATGTTAATACGTTAAAATTAAAATTAATATTCAACAGCAGATCAATTAACAAAACATTTAAATATTTATCAACAAACAGAAAAAAAAACATGAAATACAAATTTATAAATAATATTTAGCAATTTAAACAAACAATATTTATTTTTATTTTTTTAGAAATATATTTTTTTTTGTAATAAAGTTGTTGTCATTTAAAAAAATATTACAAAAAATATACACACAATTTTTCATTTTAACTTCCATGTATAAACAGGTAAAAACATTGTTTGTTGTTAGAGGTTATGTGTTTGATCTCCTAAAAATCACCAAATCGTTTCGTATTACATACAGTCAAAAAATATCAATTTTAGGTGACGTTATAACATTTAAATAGTTAGGCGTTCAAAAATAAAATTAGAATAATATGAAAAAGTTGGCCGTTGCATCACAATCGTCTTTGGTGTAATGGAGAGCACACTGGACTAGATATCCAGAGGCCCGAGGTTCGATTCCTGGTTGACGAGTTAATTTTTTCATATCAGTATTTAATTTAATTTAATTAATAAGTTCAAAAATAAGCTTATAGACGAAATTGTCTCACGGAAACTGGTACTTTAATGGAGGGATTACCTCCTCGACAATGGCTTTTACGATTTTTGTGACGAAATACTGTAAGATTACAATCACTAATAACTTCGAGACTAATGCGTTTACAACAATGTCCTTACAAATCTGCCTTCCCTGTATTTGTTTTGCCAGTAATGTCATCATACCAGTGTATGCGCATGCGCGTGATTAGTTACGAGTTATCATTGTGTAAAGTTAAAAATTGGTGCCGTATTGAAACGAGTTTAGCTAGGCTATTGATTTTGATGTCATCGCGAAGAGTTTGCAAAGTGAAACAATAAAAATATTCGCCGAAATATAAGTGGCAATGGGTATGAAATTGAATATTTCGTCTCATATGGCTTGGAAATATGCTCAGAATTATCAGAGGAAAGCTCACATCGAAAGGACTCCAACGAGCCTAAAAAGTCCAGTACCGAATTGTTCAGTACGCAAAGCGATTACGTAACTGGCTTATTGAGCAAACCAAGGCCGGCGACAGTTCAAACCTGTCTACAAATCCTGTCCAGGATATTTTCACAAAAAATCGACGCACACGGAAACGAACAGCGTCTATCTTCTTTTATGAAAATTAGCATCCTTAGTGGACTTATTCGAATTTTGTTAAAATATAAGTAATAAACTATATTTTGACAAAATGGAAACCCGACTTCAAAAATAAAATATTCTATAACAAAAAATGCACTAAAAAGTAAAAAAATAATTGCATATTCTTGTGCCAATTTTAGTTCACCTAAGCAAAAATTTTTAAATATATATGTACAATTATTGTTATTTTTGGAGGCGGTGTCAGCATAGAGAAATTCACATAATTTTTGGACACCGCCTCCAAAAATAACAATAATTGTACATATATATTTAAAAATTTTTGCTTAGGTGAACTAAAATTGGCACAAGAATATGCAATTATTTTTTTACTTTTTAGTGCATTTTTTGTTATAGAATATTTTATTTTTGAAGTCGGGTTTCCATTTTGTCAAAATATAGTTTATTTCTCGCTTTTTAGTGACTCTAAAGTTCTATAACTAGTTTTATTTATCTAAATATGGATAGACCTACTTAAACGACTAATTTTTAGTGAATTTTTTTATAACACATTTTTTTTTTACCCGGTTTTTTTTTTTTTTAATTTTAAGAGCATTTTTTTATAACAGATTTTCAATTTTATTTACATGCATTTTGTTTTTTTTTTGTAAAAATTTTTTTTTTTGGGGTCGGTTTTTGTTTTGTAAAACTTTTTTTTTTTACCCGTTTTTTTTTTTTTTTTTTAATTTAAAGAGCATTTTTTTATAACAGATTTTCAATTTTATTTACATGCATTTTGTTTTTTTTTTGTAAACATTTTTTTTTTTGGGGTCGGTTTTTTTTTTGTAAAAAAATTTTTTGAAGTCGGTTTTTAAAAAAATTTTCTTATTTTCCCATTATGAATGAGTATACCCTTTCAAAAAAAAAAAAAAAATTCGCAAAAATCGGTTATCACATATAAAATGAGTATTTTCCTCGATTTTCCGGGGATCCCCTCATCAGAATGCGATTTGGTGACAATGGGACCAATCGGGAATCAAACCCTTTAAAACAAAAAAAAAAAATTCAAAATCGGTTCATAAATGACGGAGTTCTGAGGTAACAAACATAAAAAAAAAAAAAAAAAAAAAAAAAAAAAAAAAAATACAGACGAATTGAGAACCATCCTCCTTTTTTGCAGTCGGGTTAAAAATGTATGTTGCGCGGCAAAAAACTCCTGTAATATATCATATTACCTCAATCAGCAAACCATAGTCTATATATAGACGTTGTGTAGACATTTACACCAAAACTTTTTTCCTATTATTTATATATATATACATTTTTTTTTTACAAAAAACTCAATTTAAGTGTCATTTTTTTTCATTTTTGTATAAATAAATGTATAAAAATTTATATACTACATTCGTGACGTCACGATTTATAATATCACAATTTATTTGTTATTTTATGACATTTTAATAAATATTTAAAAATTAAAATTATTTATTTATTTATTTTTTGTATTTTTTTTGTTTGTTTGTTGCTAAATACACTGAAATCATTATTGGAGTTGTTAGTTCATTGGTTTTTATATATCATAATTTTTGATCAGAGAGAATATTTTTAAGGATTATAGAGTAGAAGGATTTGTCAGAACCAATTTAAAATAAATTCATGAATCATGTTTTTTTTTTTTTAATATCATTTGTATTTTTATTTATATAGATGGTGAATTATACGAGCTTTCTATGGAACTTTCTGTTCTTCTATTTTTATTAAATTTATTTGAAAATTTTGAAAAAGTAGAATTTAGAACCGAACTGGATTTTCAAAATTATCCATTTCTTTACCTAATTTTGCGAGTATGAAACTTTCATAATATATTTAATAATAATTCTTCAATTTTGTATAAATGCATAAATTTATTTGTATAACTTTAATTTGTATTATCTGTGGTTTGTAATTTTTGTATAATTTCGATAACAGTTTATACTTTAATTTAGCTATTCCTATCGATTTTATATTTTCGGTTTTTATTTTGTATTTCCCCCAAATTTATGTTTTCAATCCCATAATACAATTTTCATACCCGGTATATATGATATATACCATGTTATATTAAGTTTAGCTCCGACTCTCTAACGGTTGATCGCAATATTTATCGAACAAAAAAAATGTTGGTATAGGTGGTCATAATTAGTACATTTTCGAAATCCCCCCCCCCCCACATCAATCCGTCTGTCCATCTGTAAGCACGGTAGCTAAAAAATGAATAGAGATAGCATACAGAAATTTTGTGTGTGTGTGTGTTCGAGCTAAAAAGTAGGATCAAGATTGTGAATGGGCAAATTCGGACCATTTTATATTTTATACTTTCTAATCAGTATATAACGAGTATCTAAGCAATTACCTTAGTTAGTCTTTATTTTCACATGTTATGTATAACTTTAATTTGTATTACCTGTGGTTTATAATCTTTGCATAGTTGTTTCGAAAAGTTTATACGATTTTATATTTTATTTCAGCTAATTCTATCGATTTTATACATTATATTTTTTCTATTTCCTCTAATGTTTGATTTGCAACACTTTTATCCTACATTTTATCATTCAAGAAAACACAGATATATTTGTATGAAATCAAAGACAACACCAAAAGCTAAATTTTCTGAAAATTTAGCCCAAAAGAAACAACCTGTATATGTTAACAAGTATTTAAAAAAAAAATTATATAACATCTTCATATATGTATATATAATATACACATAATAAATATAGTAACTTGGTAAAGAGATACACATCCCCTATTAATTATTTTATATTTTATACTTTCTAATCAGTATATAACGAGTATCTAAGCAATTACCTTAGTTAGTTTTTATTTTCATATGTTATGTATAACTTTAATTTGTATTACCTGTGGTTTATAATCTTTGCATAGTTGTTTCGAAAAGTAGAGTTGAATTTTTTTGTTTTGACTATTATATGCGCGTAAGGGGAACTTATTTAAAAGTAGAAGGGCAACTTATTTAAACCATATTTTAATCATATGTTTAATACTTAGTATTAAATATATATTTCCTCCCATTCATTTTGAAAATAGACTGATCCAATCAAACTGTGACGATATTCGAGGCTTCTTTACAAGTTAATATACTTACAAGTTAATATACTATATACTATTTTATATTTTATTTCAGCTAATTCTATCCATTTTATGCATTAGTTTTTTTTAATTTCCTCAAATGTTTGATTTGCAACCCTTTTATCCTACATTTTATCATTCAAGAAAACACAGATATATTTGTATGAAATCAAAGACAACACCAAAAGCTAAATTTTCCGAAAATTTAGCCCAAAAGAAACAACCTGTATATGTTAACAAGTATTTAAAAAAAAAATTATATAACATCTTCATATATGTATATATAATATACACATAATAAATATAGTAACTTGGTAAAGAGATACACATCCCCTATTAATTATTTTATATTTTATACTTTCTAATCAGTATATAACGAGTATCTAAGCAATTACCTTAGTTAGTTTTTATTTTCATATGTTATGTATAACTTTAATTTGTATTACCTGTGGTTTATAATCTTTGCATAGTTGTTTCGAAAAGTAGAGTTGAATTTTTTTGTTTTGACTATTATATGCGCGTAAGGGGAACTTATTTAAAAGTAGAAGGGCAACTTATTTAAACCATATTTTAATCATATGTTTAATACTTAGTATTAAATATATATTTCCTCCCATTCATTTTGAAAATAGACTGATCCAATCAAACTGTGACGATATTCGAGGCTTCTTTACAAGTTAATATACTTACAAGTTAATATACTATATACTATTTTATATTTTATTTCAGCTAATTCTATCCATTTTATGCATTAGTTTTTTTTAATTTCCTCAAATGTTTGATTTGCAACCCTTTTATCCTACATTTTATCATTCAAGAAAACACAGATATATTTTTATGAAATCAAAGACAACACCAAAAGCTAAATTTGCTGGAAATTTAGCCAAAAAGAAACAACCTGTATATGTTAACAAGTATTTAAAAAAAAAATTATATAACATCTTCATATATGTATATATAATATACACATAATAAATATAGTAACTTGGTAAAGAGATACACATCCCCTATTAATTATTTTATATTTTCTACTTTCTAAGAGTTATTTCCATGTAGTTTCATGCTCTAAGAAAGTTATATGTTATATTGTGTGCTTCGTTTTTTTTTTTAATGTTACACTTAATATTAATGTCATTAAAAAATGAATTTAAAAAAAATAAAATATTAGAGTCGAAAAAAAAAACCAGAGAGCAGAATGAAAGAGAAAAAAAAAAAAACATAGGAAAATTGTATGAAAAACTTTTAAATTAAAAACTTTTTCAATATAAGTATTTTTCTTACCTAATGTTTTATTCACGCTAATAGCTTGTGTTCTTGGCTTGGCTTGGTGCAAGGTGCTTGGTGTATGTTTTAGGTTTGGTTTCTCTCTCTATCTTGTCAGTTTAAAGACCAATGTTTGGATGTGTAAGTTTGTGGTACAGAGGGTTTGGTTATATATTCATGAGTTTAGGTCATCAACTTTTTAAACATAGTTACATATACATCATCGTTTTAACAAGAATGAAAAGCTCTGACTTTAGTAAGTTTATTTTATTAACTATGTACACTTTTGGATAAAAAGTAAAAGCTTTTGATTTAAGTTTCTTTGATTTAAGAAGACTGTTAATCTGTAGAGGAAAAATTTATCATATCCAAGAGATTTGGTGACAAGATAAAATAAGGTCCCACAAAACTTTGACTTACTTTGAAAAAGCTATCTACACGCAGTGAAATGTACATGTGAACATTACTATCGCAGAGAAATAAGTATAGCAACTATTACTATGGCGCATAGTACTCTCATGGTGAACATATTTCAATGGTGATAGACTCTAGATAACATAGGACTCTTCCTATCGCTAAAAGAAATGTTACCCTTTCTTCCATCGAATGAAAGCACTATATGGCATAGTAATAGTTACTATACTTTTCTCTTTATGATGGTAATGTTTACTGTACACCAGTCTCCGTGTAGGGCTACCTGATCAAATTTTCCATGATCTGAATTTTGGCGGTATTATAAAATACACCGTATGACGTCAGTAGGATTAGCCACCATTTAACTAAGGATCAGAAAAACATGTTAAGCAAGTTTCTTGCCACTGCCAAGATAATAGAGAATCAAACCCCGTCAGTCTGAAGTCGAAGGAAGACCAAAAGTGCAATATTTTTCATACTCTAAGATTGATCTATATAATAAGCGGGAGGTCCCCGCCGGAAGGATTCTAAAGAAAAAATGATTATGTTGTTGCACATTCATCCTACAGTTCTCTTTAATTGGTTAGAGCACCGTTCCGGATAGACGGAGATCTATGGAACCAGTCTTAGTGGCTTTGTAGGAGTATACACAGAAATCCTGGTATATACAAGTTGATATCTATATAGCTAATAATAAATAAAAATTCAATTTTGTGGACTTTAAACTAATGATAATTTTTGACCTCGTTATTTAATAATTAATACACAAATTTGTTGATGGTTACCAAGTGTAACTTAGCGCACTTGTATTGCACTAAGGTGACTAGATACTGAAGTCCAAGATCTAGTATAATTCACTCTATAAATAGTTATATGATGACATATCAAACGTATTCAATCACCCATTACATGAAACAAAGTATAAATTTCTCTATTTGTATAAATTTGCTATCGTCAAACAGCATCTAGAAAACATAAAGTTTCTACCCTCAATTATTTAAGTCGGCACCACCACCAATCCAAACAATATTATTGTTCTCACTTGCATACATAATAAAAACCGATTTTAACCGATCTTTATTTAACACCGATGATGTGTTAGTTTAGAAAATGTTTACAATATTTAAAGAAAAAAACACAACGATTTTATTAGTCGATAATGCACTAAAAAGCAAAAAATAATAATTCAAAATTTATTTGTAAAAAGCTGGGACACTTGAGAATACACTAAAAAACACCCCGACCCATGGTCAGATAAATTAAGAAACGTTTAGAAAGTATTCGTTTTGGAAGTTAGTACGATTTGGGGCTCACACTTTTGCTTCCCTGCCTCGATAGAGAATCATCTGGGTGCGTGGTGTCTATCGTGAAACTCAACCATTAGCGCGGTATGTCAGCGTACATAAACTAGATGAAGCCTAAAAACAACGCTTGGTGGCGCTGAATGCCTGTACGCGTCCAAAACGAATATACCCTTTGATTCGAGTTTCGCAATAACTGTTACTTCTTCAGAAAATATATAATAATGATTTTTGTAGAATAAAATACGTTATTATAATATATTTTCTGAAGAAGCAAGAAGAAGAAGTCAATGCCAGAAACTTTAGCCAAAATAAAATTATATAGTTACGCGAAAATCGCAAATATTTATATTATTTATAATAATAATTTATAAGCAAATTTCTCCTATTTTTAGGAGATAAATCTGCCTGTAGCATATTTTATAAATAACTGAGCATGAAAAACAGGTTAATAATTATTATGGTTGTATAAAATTTCTAGAAAATCTTTAACAAATCATTATTATGGGTAAGTTTGTAATCCATGCTATTAAAATGGTTTTAACATTTACATATATGTATAACAACAATATGTATACAGCATTTTATCCTATAATAACAATTGATCCTGTTGATATCCTGTGTATTCCTGTTATATATATATATATATATATATATATATATTATAAAACATGTAATAAACTATTCCCGGATTCCTGTTTTAATATATTATTATTGTTATTATTATTAGTATTATTATAAATTTAGAACAATAACAATGAACAATGTTCAACCAAACTAAGAAGATACATTTTCATCCAGAATATTATGCGGGAATCGGGATAAATTACAATTTGATTAGTTGCATTTATTTTATATATGTATATATATATATAGTGTTTAGATGGTAATTTATCTTATTTACTAAAACCAGAATTTTGTGATCTACTTGAGAACTAAAGTTTTAATATTGAAAGCTCAGTTCAAAATTTAATCTGCCCTAATCATCATCCAGTTAATATATCAATTCATTTAGCTGTACGATATAGCTTTGCTCATTTTTGGTACCTTCTAAGGTTTCAAAAAGTCTTACAATTCTTTACCACGTTTCTAAAGGTTCGTACACAAATAGAAATTCTAAGGGTATAGATATGATGTGATATGATATATATGATATATATGATGTGATGGTATAGATATGATATCTGACAATCTTCTAGTTTTAAAATTGATTTTCTAGTTATAAGTCGCTGCTTTGAGTAAATATATTTTTGACATGTCAAAATTTACTCCTACTTTTTGTTACGTGGAGCAACATTTTTGCTCAACTATGTAGCCCCTTTTTATTCAGTCAAAATAGTTCCAATTATACCCTTGCTAGGTACTTGATTATTAGGTTTTCTTGAAGGTCAATATATTCGGAGTAATTCGAAACGAATTTTAGTTTCTGATATAGGCTTTTAAATTCAAATATCGTACTATTATTGGTTAAAACAAAATTATTAATGAATATCGTGGGAGAATCTCAATTTTGTGCAATGAATTTTGCGCGTGACCAAAACCCCAACTTAGTAAAGATTCCAACCTAAGAAGGATACCTTCCAAGCGACACTAACCATCAACGAACCGTCTAATGGATTGTTTTTGGAAGCTGGAGCCAGAAGTGTACTGATTCTTCTATTGAGGTGTTAACAAATTATAGTAATCATGCTATTCCTACCTTCTTTGATGAGTGATTATTAACATTCCAATAATGTAATATTGTCACGGTACACTTGACTTCAAATTGTACATAAAATTTAATAACATGACACGTAAAGAACGAATTTGCACTTATCAACCACTATTCACTGTACATAGCAACGATGTACTATATATATATACTGACCGAACTGTGTAACTAGATAGGTTATACACATTAAACCCTCGCGTTAGATGTCTTAACTACAGCTCGTATTGAGTCTACATAAAAATATTTATTTTATATTGTTTTATACATAGTAACAATTAAATTTGCTAAACCTAACAGCCAAACCCAAGTATCCATTACATTTTACTCGTTTATGCGTTTAAGGCCGAAACAAATAAATAAATCATAATGTTTTTAGAAGACCCAATCCAAAAAAATTTGCACGTTTAGAGTGGAAAGTGGAACTGAACACTGAATAAGGGTGTAGTAAATATTCTAAATTTAAGAACACATACGGTATATAAATTTACCCGTAAACTATAATATAATAATTACAACCTCAATTTGATCGTAATAAATCAAACATTAACCTATAAAATTTATGATAAGTACTGTCTTGTGTAAAATATATTATAAATTGTAATAAGGACAGACATATTTATTAGTCTTTGTTTATTGTAAATCATGTTGTTTTTGTAGTTTCTGTTGTTGCTGTTATATTATAATACACATTCATTTTATATTAATATTCTATATGTTTAAAGCACTTTAATTATAGATTTTAATCTATAATTATTAAAATTAAGTAATTAACCTAACACCTGGCCTGGAGTCAGCTTTATTACTACTATATTATTTTAACAGTTGTTGCTGCTCGAGTTGAAATGAATTTATAATATCGCATACGTTTATTTTGAAAAGTTCATGTGAAAAAAAATGTATTAATTTTTTTATTATTCCCACTTTTGTATTCTTTATAATTAGGGTTTAGTTTGCAATTTCTATTTGAGTAATTTATAAACTATGATTAAATTAACTCGAAGCAAAAATAAAATTATATGTTTTACGAAAAAAAAAAAAAAATTCTCGAAATAAACAAGGAATATAGGGAATATGCATGAAAATTTTTTTCATTGGAATTGAAGCATGTTTACTTGACAAATATCAAGGTAAAATTACTTTTTAAATAACTTTAAAAATAAGCGAGATATGAATGATTGAAATTCCCGATTAGACAAAGAGGGTGACAGCCCTCTTGATATGTTATGTGACGTCATATTACACTTTCACCATTTAAAATACACGTAAAACTCCGTTTTTAGTATTTTTGCAAGAAAGAGACAGATAATAATCTTTAAAAGCTTATAGATTCCTTGATATTTGTCGGATTTTAATTTGGTTTTTAAATATTATTACAGTATTAACAGTATTTTCATATTTTGAAAATAAATGTGGAAAAAAATTTTCATGCATATTCCCTATTATTTAAACTTTTATTTTATATATATCGGTTTTTCTCAAATGAAGGAAATGGATTGAAGAATTAATAATCCTACAGGTAAAAATTAAATATCGATATACATTACCAAATTATTCTAGAATTAATAAATCATTTTCAGCAATTACCTGAAACAAAAAAAAAACAAAAAATATTTACTATTTTTATTTCAAACAAGTGAAAATAACAACGAACTGAGTTAAATGCTTAAATACACGGTATATACTTTATGAAAGAAAGTTTTAAACAAGAGTTTATTTAAAAACATTTTTTATCTTTAAATTTTTATTAAATCTCTTACGGTTTCAAAGAAGGATATTTATCCCCTAGCCAGGGGCAGACACGGCATATTTGGGCTCATACACAAACTTGAGCTAACTTTGAAGCTCTTAAACATACACACGAAATTTCTTTGACTGGTCAAGTTTAGATTCGTATGAACTTCTAGATATGAATTTCAAGATAGATTGGTCTAACATTATCATATTTACGGTCTTTTTCCATTCAAATATGAGCCTATTGTCCCTCGACAAAAAAAATATTTACATAATTTTCCCGAAATATTCCATAAAATTCCCATATTTAAAAATATATGAAAATGTCGGTTGTTATCGAAAAGACAACATTGTCATTTATTTGAAATTATTAAATATTTTGATAATAATCATTTAATAGTTTTATTTCATACCATAAACTATATATTATTAGTACCCTTATAAAACAATATACACCTTCCACTTCAACCCCTTTCAATTCCTAGTCTTCCCACTCCCATTTTGATAAAATAATGTCTATTATTTTAATAAATAAATAATTTGACATATTTTATATCTATTTATTTAATTTAATATTAATATTATATGAAAACAGGCAGCTCTAAATATACAATCAAAATCATAAAAAATTGAACTAGTTGAAACAGTCTGACGGGTACTATATAAAATAATATGGAAAGTAGAATATTTATATTCTTAATTGTAAAAAATTTTGAGAGAAAACTTGTGACTTGCTGTTTCAAATTTATTGAATTAGTGTGTACACTTATAACATAAATATATTTATATAATAATATAGCAAGCACATCACATTATGTAATAATAGACATTTTGAAAATAATGACAGACATTGGACGTTTTTGTTACCATGTCATAATATGACATTATATTTTAATATACGAGAATGTGTGTACTCGGGTACTCTACGCTATGTACAGAATGATTTAAAAATACCGTGCATTATATAAATATGTATACACAAAAAAGTGTGTAAGAAAATAGAAGCGCAGGGCACTGAAATAGGGAATATGCATGAACATTTTTTTTCACATTTATTTTCAGAATATGAACATACTGTTAATACTGTAATAATATTTAAAAACGAAATTAAAATCCGACAAATATCAAGGAATCTATAAGCTTTTAAAGATTATTATCTGTCTCTTTCTTGCAAAAATACTAAAAACGGAGTTTTACGTGTATTTTAAATGTGAAGGTGTAATATGACATCACATAACATATCAAGAGGGCTATCACCCTCTTTGTCTAATCGGGAAATTCAATCATTCATATCTCGCTTATTTTTAAAGTTATTTAAAAAGTAATTTTACCTTGATATTTGTCAAGTAAACATGCTTCAATTCAAGTGAAAAAAAATTTGCATGCATATTCCCTATTATTGCAAATGTTTATTATCTTCATTGTTGAAACCCAATAATATGTCATTGTTGAATTTGTTACTCATGTGTTTAGTTTAAAGAACTTAGGGCGGTTACAAGTTTGCCCGAAAACCTTACACTATTATTTGGTAGGATTAGTAGCATGTACTAATTCGTCTCAAAATTATTAAATATGTTAAATATGTTCATTGAATTGTAAACTTTAGTATGTGAAACGTTATATTATCGAATGATAATTAGTGAGAACTCTAGGTTTTTGAAATAAAATTTCAAATTCGTCCCCTTTACCTAGATCAGTTTTTTGTATTATAAATACGTATTTCGACTACAATGTAGTCATCATCAGTATAAATTACCTAGTCGTACTTTACTCTTTGACAATTAGAGATAGTTATAAAGTCGAGATCAACAGACAAAAAATAAAAATAAATAGAAAATTAACTAGATTAAAATATATACTAGATTTAAAATTAAATAAATTAAATAAAATTTCAATTTAAAATTTATTATATTTTAAATCTAGTATATATTTTAATCTAGTTAATTTTCTATTTGTTTTTTATTTTTTGTCTGTTGATCTCGACTTTATAACTATCTCTAATTGTCAAAGAGTAAAGTACGACTAGCTAATTTATACTGATGATGACTACATTGTAGTCGAAATACGTATTTATAATACAAAAAACTGATCTAGGTAAAGGGGACGAATTTGAAATTTTATTTAGTATGTGCATCACAACATCCCCACTCTTAAATGACAAACAAACAACCATACGCATACAGTATACCTTTAGACTATCCAGATGTTTGTATGTATGAAATGACTCTCATTACATGTATACTGACTGACTTTACACAGTAAAACACCACACGGCCAGCTAGTAATAAATAATATTTAATATTGATTCTCTATTGGATAAGCTTTCCAACACACATGGTATACTAAAATTTGATTGGACAATAAAATAAAGCACTCATCCTTTGTGACACATCCTGTAATATTACTTACCTCTTGTACACACCATTTGTAATGTATTCAAGCAACCACCTATTTGGTAGAGTTAATAATTTAATTTGATGTTATTTTTGACATACAAATGTAGTCTGTATAGCTCTTTGTGAGCTAGCTGCCAGGTATATATCAAGTGACTGGTTGCTACAGGTAAATATCCTTCATTCAATATTAATTAAACAATATTTTTGACATTGTCACACTTATAATATTGTCATACAACGACAGAGAGCAAGAGAGAGAGACTAGACATAAATATTAGATAGAGTAAGATATATAGGTATCCATATTATACATTTGACTGGGTTATTTGGGAGTAATTAGAAAAATAAAAGTAATTATAACTTGTAAAATATTTACAGTAAAACCTTTTTTATTGTACTGGCAATTTTTTTATGGGGGGAGATGCTATACGTTTTTAAAATGTTTGATCCTTAAGTGAAAAAGAAGTGTATTACGGATCCATTATCTGCCAATAATCCTTCCATAACTTTGTGAAGAGATCTCCTTTGTGTCAAAATAGTACAGATAAAATAGCCCATGTGGGTACTATACCGATATTTAAACCGATTAACTACCGATTTTCTGGTGTATTATCATCGATTTATAAAATGTGGCCCAAGAGATTCACTACTTTTTTCGTCAATGAAAACACGTTCTTTCGTCGTTCTTAAAAAAGAGGAAAGAATTTAAAAAAAGTACAAATTGAGTCCATTCTTCATTAATTTACAGACATTGTTTATTGATATTTTACTCATCCTTACATAGTATAAAATAAAGTCCCCCACCCGCGTCTGTCTGTCTGTTCGCGATTTACTCAAAAACTACTGTACCAATTTTCATGCTGTTTTCACCAATGGATAGAGTGGTTCTCGAGGAAGGTTTTTGTATATAATTTTTTATATAAATTGGTCCTTACATATTATATAGTTGTATAATTTATTGATGTATAGGTGTATAATTTATCAGTGCATAGTAACAAATGTTCGTTGCTCTGGTGCTGTGTGTTATACATTGTGTACCAGGAGTGTGGATGTAGACATTTTGACTGTTATTTACATAAGCATGCAACAGACAGCAGTCTGCATAAAGTGATTGATATGTAACAGTGGATCATATATTAATACAGTCCATTGTTCATATGCAGACGTATAGGTGTATAATTTATCAGTCCTTGACGGGAGAAAATATTGTTTTACTTGGTTATAAGGGCGTTACAAAATTTTTGCGGGCGAAGCCGCGACGGGTAATGCTAGTGTAACATAAAAATAAATTATTTGTTTTCTGTTTTGTTTTTTTACGAACTTAGACAAAAAAGAAATTTTTTTTACGAACTTAGATTTTCTTGTCCTAGATGGTCCTGTGTGTGTGTATGTGTGTGAACAAGATATTCCAAGAACGGCGATAGCGAGAGGTATGAAACTTTAAATTTATATTGGCATCTCACGTGACTGCAATGTTTTGGTAGAAAATCTATAAACCGGAAAAGATGCTTAACTCTTGGTGTTTTTTTGCTTTGGCTCTGTAGTACTGTAAGACATATTGCCAGAAGGTGTAGGAGCATATCCTCTCCTCCGTTACTGTCCGGACAGATTGCTCGTCTTCTGATAAGAGATAGATGTCTCTCGAACCATCAGTGACCGGTATGATCAGAATTGTACCCAGCTATAATTTTCTTAGTTTATCTGCAACCTGCTGTTTCTTTCCATTTCCTGTACATAGACTTATCCATCCATTCATTTAAGCAGTGGTAGTCTATCTCCTAATCATTCCTAGATAGGATTCCGATCCCTGACATGAGAGTGTGGTTCCTTTACGGACAAAAATGAACTCTTGTTTTGTGGCTAACATGTGTACAAACAAAATAGTAATTATCCCATTATCTTGTACTGTATAAATTCCAACCAAACAAATCTACTACCCAAAAATTATTATGTATCGTTTTAAAATTCACATTAACAATTTCTCACACACACACACAATGTTTAATATAAAATATTCACTAAATATAATAAAAAAACAAACAGTAATATCATAATAATTATAATAATAATAATAATATTTTAATTAACTCAAATAATTAACACAACATTACTTTTACAAAATAATTTTATAAATGTTTTTTATTATAAAAGTATAAAAATTTTTCCCATTTTCGCATATCTATTTTCGTTTTCTGTGTTCTTCGTATTAAATAAAATTTAAATAATGTTTTGAATTACAAATTAAGTATTTTATATTATGCGTTAAGTACCTCTATATACAGTACACAGGGCAGTTTGTAAGATATAAGATAGGTTCGATGTACATATAGTGTCGCCGAGCAGTCTATGGCATTATGTCCACTTGGAACGTTGTAAATGATTACTTATTGTAGGAGGGAGGAGTTATATTACTACTACCAGCCAAGTAGCCGAGCGGTCTAAGGCGTTATGTCTTCTTGGGGTCTGGTAGGTTATGGGTTCAAATCCCGACATTGTCAATTCTTCAGGGAAAAAAAAGGACGATTAATTAAAGGGGCGGAATAAAGTAACCGGCTATGCTTGTGAAGGTTTTTTGCAGTTTCCTTCACGAACTCCAGATGAATATCGGCATAGTTCATACCAGAGTCGGCTGCAGCCGCAAATCCTACCAATTCCTAGCCTACACACAAAAGTTCCTTCCACTTCACTCACATCATCAGATCTTTAGGCATCACAATGGACCTTATGGTCGAAGTGTAGGCCGTTCAGAGCAGCCGCTACAATCTATCTCTACATATGGTGTCAAAAGTCGAGCTCTCATTTCAACATTTTATAATTGAATTGCGCCTTAATTATTCGAATTTCGAAAAGAATACTTCGAATAAAAATTGTTCACTATAACTATACTAACAACTTTTATTCGTAGCATTTTTCCAAAATACGAATAAATAAGGCACAAATCAATTATAAAATTTTCAAATGATAGCTCGATACTTGACACCTTGTGTTCAATATTTAAGGTCGGACCATTCATGTGCTACATAAGTACATTTATAAAAACTGTGTGTGTGTACTAATGAACGCACGTAAGAAGTTATACTTCATTTTAAATAATTTATTAAAATAATATTAAATAAGATCAACACTACTAGTAAGACACAAAAGTTTAATAAAATGATATCGGAGTGAATAACTACAATAGAAAAATTATATATTGGATCTAAGACCAATGATCTTACTGGTTATGATCTTATTTTATTATGGTTGAGCAGAACCAGTGTCACGTCTTACGTTCGAATTCGAGTTTGAAAGACTGGCATTAAATCCATTATTTACATTAGAATCACAGTTAGTGAAATTTATCAAGACTATGCCTAGTTTATCAATATATACATTTAATATACAAAGTTTACGAGCACATAAAAATGATACCATGGATAATGTGGCTCATAATTATAATATTCTTCTTTTATCAGAAATATGGAGTAATAATGATGAAGACATTCGTGTACCTAATTTCAACTGTATGGTTAAATTGGAATGTTCTAAGAGCTGACGGTGTAGGTATTTACCAAAATAAGAACGTTCCAGCATAGCATTTGAGTACCTCTGTTGGCAGGGTCGTTGTAGTTTGTATATACCGAGGTCATGTGATGACCACACACCCATCAGATTTTTATGATGATATTCATGGTTTTTCATTCGTTCATCTTGCTTTTTTGCCCCATGTATAGTGATTCTACACACTTTTTTATGACTTTTATTATTAAAACTTTCGAAATTAAATGGTTTGTGTGTTATGTAGTCCATGGGAGGGCGCGTGCATATACTCATTGTATTAAGGATGTTCCAGCATCAAACCACTTTTCAACAGATTTTGTTCATTTTTTTCACAGACTAAATGTAACGTTTTCTAATAAATCCCATAGTTTCAGAATTTCTGACCGTTTAGAACGCGAGAAATAATTAATAACAAAGTAATCATTCTCTCTCATTAGAAGCATGTAAAACTTCATTCCCGCCCAACTATTATCTGTTGTATTAAAAAAAAATACTCGACATAATTTTAAAAAAAAAACTAGAATAGTAAACATAAATATTCATTAAATAAGTTTGAAAAAAAATCATCGCATTTTACCGTTTTGTTTTCGAAATATAAAAGTGTAAAATTTTTTTTTTTTTCAAAATAACATTATTTTGTATATATGAACAGTGGAATTTATCTATGTGTTGCGTATGTGTGTTTATGTATTTGTACTATAATAAAATCTTTTTTGTCCTGATTATAAAATACAGTGCTGGAACGTCCTTATTTAGATTTTATGAGTGTAATTATATACTTTATGCAGTGAAATTCGCACACTCAACATAAGGAAACACTGTGAACTTTGCATCAAAGTGCAATAAAGATATCAATCACTTCCAACATCAAAATAATTATCTTCTATTAACGGTTCAAGGGGGTGTCCTGAATTAAATTTTTTTTTAAATAGGTTTTTTTATTGCTTAAATCGATAGACAAACTATCTAAGAATATGTTTACCGGGACTGTTATATGGACCAGGAATAGCTGATTAGCAGATTGTCAGCGTAAGTATCTAAAAATTTATACTTTTTCCTATTGAAAACTTTGAAACGTGATTTCTCCAGTTTTTATTTTTACGATGTTTTTATTTTTACGGCAGGCTAAAACAGCTAAGAAACTACACGACTTATTTAATTGAACCAAACTGTTTTTTCTTCAGAATGCAATTCTCTTCTAAGTACACTCCCGTTCAAAAAAAAAGAACCAACTTGAAATGTTAATTTTCTTACATTTCATAAAACACCTCACTTTTGTCACTCTCTGTATATTATTTATTTATAAACAAAGATAAGTAGTATATTTTTTAAATGTGAAAAAAGAAATGGAAATTTAAAATTTTTTATTTACAACAAGAATAATCAAAATTGTGAGAGACTGATTAGGTTCAGGTCTGTTCATTTTTTTTGAACGGGAGTGTACATTCTGTTGTGCGTGTCGATCAATGTAACACACTATTCCTTAGCAATAGATAATATTTTTAATCGGCGAACATGTTATTGTGTAATATTGATTGCCTATATCAATTTTGAAATGAAATTAAGTATTTTTTATGGTGTAATAGTGTCTGCCTATCTCATTTCAAAAATGAGACCTTACACCTGACCGATTTTCATATACTTATTCTAAACTGCACCATAAATTGTGAGTTTTTCTCATATATTTTTAAATGATTTTATGTAAATTTTCCAATCTGATAAACAGAAATAATGTACTCACCTCCCCAAAAAGATTGAGATAATTTAGTAGAATAGCTTTTATAAATAGCTTTCAACATCATTTAGACGACTGGCATCCAGAGATATAGAAACAAATAGTCCCAGATAGATAGCTAGTTGGTGGTTAGGTGTTTATAAACACAAATATGTTCAACAAGCTGTTATATATAGTTTAGTAAATGAACGTTTATGCACCTTGAACATAAATAAAGGAGAAAGAACGAGAGATAGAGCTTTTTTGAAATGGTTTAGTTGGCAACTGTAAAGCTTTACTTACTTCTAAAGCTTTATACTTGGACTGGTCTGGTCTTAGTTATTTGTGATGTGTGTATGGGTTTGTTTTTCTCCGACTGTGTATAAAATGTTTGTGAAAGTCAAATAGATATGTGAATAAATGTATTCGTATACATTTAATTCAAGGAAGTTCGAAGACAGGGATGTATTTTTGTGAAATTGCTCGTTTATTGCTCATATAATATGTATTTATTTCCTAGTCAGTTTTGAGGTCTCGTAATTAGGAAAATACCCAACTCCTAACAGTAATCTTACTGAATAGACTCAGTAAGTTTTTATTCGGCGATTTAGTAAGCGATCCACTCGTATAAAAGTGTACGTTAAATCGTATTTAGAGAGCATATCTCGAAAAATATCCGTCAAATCGTCAAACCAACTAAATTTTCGTGACTTTTGGGTCCAATTTACTTTATAAACTAATTTTCATTCGAATCGGAGACTTAAAATTTTTGTCACTTTTTTGATTTTTTTCTAAGGGGTGTACCTTAAAAAATATCGAAAAAATCGAAAAATAATTTTTGTTCGCGATTTGGATGAAACTCACTATATATAGTAAATTGGACCCAAAAAATACGAAAATCATGTTCATTTGATGATTGGGTAAGCGATTTGTAAGATATCGTCTGAAATCGGATAAAAACGAGCATAAAATCGTATACAGAGATTATATCTCGAAAACTATACATAAAATCGGCAAACCAACTAAATTTTTGGGTCCAATTTACTTTATAAACTAATTTTCATCCGAATCGGAGACTTAAAATTTTTGTCACTTTTTTGATTTTTTTCAAAGGGGTGTACCTTAAAAAATTTCGAAAAAATCGATAAATAATTTTTGTTCACAATTTTAATGAAACTCACTGAATATAGTAAATTGGACCCAAAAAATACGAAAATCGTGTTCATTTGATGATTGGGTAAACGATTTGCAAGATATAGTCTGAAATCGTATAAAAACGAGCATAAAATCGTATGCAGAGATTATATCTCGAAAACTATACATCAAATCGGCAAACCAACTAGATTTTCATGACTTTTGGGTCCAATTGACTTTATAAACTAATTTTCATTCGAATCGGAGACTTAAAATTTTTTGTGATTTTTTTCGATTTTCTTGGGGTGTTCGAAAAATAGCAAAATAATTTTTGTTCGAGACCTGGATGAAATTCACCATACATAGTAAAATGGACCCCAAAAATACGAAAATCGTGTTCATTTGACGATTTGGTGAGCGATTTACAAGATATCGCCTGAAATCGTATACAAAGGAACATAAAATCATATATCTCGGAAAATGTCTGTCCTATCGTCAAATCAACTAGATTTTCGTGATTTTTGGGTCCATTATATTTTATAAACAAATGTTTATTCAAATCAAGGATGAAAATTTTTTTTGATATCTCGTCTAACTTTGGGTATCCTCAATACTTCCTTTTGTGTCTATAATTTGTCAGAATATCATTTTAATACACATTACCTTAGTCAATTAATAGCATTATAATTTGTTGAGCAAATTTTAGAATAATACTGAAGCTATAAGGTTAATTTTCCTCTTTAGTATTTTCGAAAAACCCTAAATTTTTCCCGGTCAAAAATACTTAAAGCTAAAATGATACGAATACACTCCTTGAGTAAAATGAGTAAATATAAATAATATTTTAATCTAGAAATGTGTGTGGATATGATTAAAATTTATTATTCAATGGTTTATAAGGTCAAATAAGAATTATGAAAATTTATAAATGATTAAAGGTTTAAAAGGATCTTTAGAAAATAAATAAATAATTATTTTGTTATTATATTTATGTTGTATACTGTTTGTTTTCTTATTATTTGTATTTTTTTAGGGGTCATCATGAAATATGAAAATATAAATATTTTATTTGTGAAAATAATCGTCTTATTTTCTTAGTAAAGTTGATTATTATTTGCCGAACATTTTCGACAATCCACTGACCATGAGAAAAGTTCATTTAATATTGATCATTTTTATACATTATGATAGAATCATTATTTTTAACCGATTTCAAAAAAGTAAAATGCTTCTTAATTCGTCTTTATTCAGTTTTTTTTTGAAAACAACTTTTTTTGATACTTTTTTTGTACAGACATGACAAAAAATGAAATTAAATTTGAAATAAAACTTCGACATCTAGATGCTACGTAGACTCCTAGGTGAATTTTCTCAGAAGAAAGAATTTTAATACATAAGTTAAACTAATTTAAGGGACATTTTTAAAATTATTTCATTTGAATCCTAATTGTTTTTTTTGTAAACTAGCGTCTATTAACCCATTGTTAGTATGGTCGCCTTTCGGTTATATTATGCTAACGGAAGTGACTAGCGTTTACTTAACAGGATGGGAATCGAACTCACGACCTCTGACAAAAAAGAAAAATATTTTTATAAATATACAGAAAAAATGGTAAAAACTTTTTTCTACAACTGTACTCATTTGAAAATTTTCTATTTTCCGTTTAATATGAGAGATTTTCCAAATTTTACGTTACACCCTTTTTCTTAGTTCCGTTTTTCTCCTTGGTTGATTTTGTCCATTAACAAAGTTAACCTTTCAAATACCCAAATCTTATTACACATCAAATTTCATTGCGATCCTAAAACTAAAATTACATTTTCTGTGAAAATTCGCTAAAAGATCTTATTCGGTTGTACAGAGGCTCTATTTGTTTTAAACACACTAGAGGTACTATGGACCACAAATTCGTGACGTTTTTTTCAAAAGTGCATTGTCATTTTGTGCCTTAGTCCTTCGGTCTTTGGGAAAATGTTTCAAATACAATTTAATCATTATAAATACACAACTTTTATTCGAATTATTTTCTCAAAACCCGAATGAATAATGTACAAAATGACTTTACAATTTGGGAAAAACGAACACGAATTTTTTAGTCCATATTACACTATCTTGTTTATATTAAGGAATATAATTCAAACAAAACTTTTCCGAGCTTTAAGAGTCCACAACAAATAATTTTAACGTGCAATTAATTTTTTATATTATTAATATCGTGCTACCGTGTAAATATACACAGCGTTTATTTAAACAACTCTTATTTATTTTCACAGTATTCTGAATTTAAATTTATAAAATAAATATTTTTAAATAACAAAAAAACTTTATTTGATTATATGCACACAGAAATAATAATATTTACTATAAAAAAATATTTACCCAAAAAAATAAAACTAGTTTATTATTCTTATTACCATCAAATAAAATAAATAAAACAGAATAAAACAATCATAAAAAGTACCTTTTTTCCGCCTAACCATTCAGTATAAAAATTATAAAATTAAAACTTTTAAGAGTTTGAAATAATAATCATATTATAAAAATTAAGATAATTTTTAATTTTATTATCATTAGAATTTTTTTTTTCGAAAAAGTTTAGTAAAAATATAAAAATGTATGGTAAAAAATTGTATGTGGAAGCCAAAAGTCCTAGAAATAGTTCCACATAACTACAATAATAATAATTATAATAAATAGTTATGATAGTGCATTAAAATTATAAATATTTTAAAAGTTTTTAGAATATATATATATATATATATATATACTATTTAACAAGAGAAACGCAACAATAGTGCAACCTATCAGGGTTGGTAATTATTTTAAATGGTTTCGTTTTACTTATTAGTATATAGGCAGGTTGTGTGACGAAAACGACATCTGACGACCGCATTAAATAATGGTCTATAACCAAAGAAAGAATAGCAAATTTATATATATTAAAGAAATACAAACTTCTGATCGCTAAAAAATATTAGTGGAATACTACATCTGAAAGGGGCTAATAAATATTACGTATTGCGTTAAAAAAAAGTAATTGTATAACATACATTTTAATACCAATATATGCAGTGCACATTTTAAAAACAATGTTGCATATGTTTATGCTACAATTGAAAAATACATCATATATTTCTGAAGAAGCAACAGTGATTGCGAAACTATTAAGAAAATAAAAATATTCTTACGAAAATTTCTAATATTATATTTATCTTATCTTTTATTTAATTAATTTAGCCATCCCTGTATATTGTAGTACTACGATAGTACGATGATGTAGGAACTAGATAGTGATAGTTGTATCTAGTGTATAGTAATTGTAGTAGTTCAAATACTAATTGCTATCTATATAACTAAAATATTCTAAACTTTATAATGCTAAACAACACAAAACTACTTATTATAAATGTAATTGTGGATATATATATATATATATATATATATATATATATATATATATATATATATATATATATATATGTCACACAGGTTTAAGTTACTATCTGCTATCCGTATAGTATGCTTTGTTAAGGATACCATTAAGGATACCATACATAAGACTCGTGAGGAAATAGTGAAAATATTCTAAATAAGTGGAAATGTCATAGAAGCACATACAATAAAATTGAATGAATTATAATTGTCCAAGCGGGGACCCGTAAAAAACAGGGTGCCCATTTAACAAGGGGATGAAAAAAAAAGTACGTGTAATGACTTCAATCATATGTCTAGGTCCAAAAAAGTGTCATTTAAAAGTTGTTGGAAATAAACTTTTATGAAAAAAAGTATTGATGTGTTTTTCTCGTAATTATCTGATTTGTGGGTGATTGCCGTGCTGTCTGATCAGGTTCTCGCAGGGTAGCCTAGGCAAATGATAGAAGTCACTATATGTACTATCCTTTTTCTGAAATTTGCATCCTCTAACTAAGTGGGCACCATTTTTCACGGTCGTCGCTACTATTGTTATTTCTGATATTTCCCATTGCTCCCACCAAATCGCTATTTACTGGCGTAGGTTTGTACGTCAGTAAATAGCAATGAAAATTGTTTCATTTTCAATCGAAATTTCTGGATCAAAAGCAAAACAGGTGAAAAAGGGAAGTCTATAATGATGCCAGATATAACATTTAATATTCATGGATTTCATGGATTCGATTAACGATTTGTTTAAAAAGAAATGCAGTCCAGGGGTATCATAAGTAATAGTCACAGGTATATTCATTGAACTTTGTAATCATCCTGTATATAATAATGATAAATAGTAAAGAAATAAGTAATAGTCTCATATTGTTGGTCATAATAATAATTATATATATATATATATATATATATATATATATATATATATATATGTATATATATATATATATATATATATATATATATATATTGAAGTACAAGCCCAAACGATCCCAAGCTACAATAGTAAGTAGCATAGTAACAACATACAACAAACACGTACTAAAAACTATATAATTGCATATTATTACAAATGGTTGTTAGTATTCATTGTTGTATTTGTTCTATTGTTGTTGGTTGAGGACGACGGTCGGTCGGTCCACTTTGAGGTCGTTCGCTACTAAATAATATTATTTAGTTCTATTTATTTTATATATAAAACAAACTTTGTAGCCAAACAGGACAAAAGTGATCATTGTGAACAAACAATTATAATAATTTATTGAAATAAGTTTGTAGACTTTTTGTTCATATTAATAAATTTATATCTTTAATAGAGTTATGGTTTTGTTATATGATTAGTTGGGACCAGTAAACGATAATAGGCAACTATTAACAATACAAATTCTTTATACACAAGTATTAAGGATCACTTAAATTTCCCAGTGCATTTTTATCTCTCAATATTTCGTAAAATTTGTAATATAAAATTTATAACACGAAGTGTTCAGTTCGTTTACAATTACTAGATCACCCGTACGAATACATCGCACCGTAAGTTTTAAAAGGTAATTTTTTAATGAAAACATTAATTTTAATATATTAACTTATTTTTCGTCATTAGAGGGAATAATAACCTTTAAAATGGCGTATCAAACATTAATTTTGATATAGTATTAAGGGAGTTATTTTATACAGACAAAAAAAAACACTTTTGAGAAAAAATATATAGAAATTAACTTCTTTACACTATTCATTAATAATTTTTTAACTTTTAGGGTAAGTAATCAATTAGCTAACTTCTACAAATTTAATATCTCTATTTCGATTCATATTTTCAAATTTTATCGTTTGTTTATTCAGATTATTTTGACATTAGAATCGCATACATTTCAGTTTCATACTAGGATGAAACTATGTAAGTAGGGCCGGTAAGTAGAACTGGTTCCAATAGATTGATAAAATTTGAGACCAGGCACCGCGATAAGTGCCGTTAAATAAAAGCCTATAACAAACTCAAACTATTTAGTCCAAAATTAATTATTTGTGAAAATGTAGTGTATGAGTAATCTCTATACACTATAATTCGGTACCAGATCTAATAAATTCGAACCCCATTTAAATACTCAAACTAGTCCAACACAAATTATTTATAGGTGTGTAGTGTATGGGTAATCTCTATACACTTAAATTAGGTACTAAATCGAATAATAATTTTCTCTAAATAGAATTTATTGTTTATTATATCATCTACACTATGAGATGCTGAATGGGGTGAGGAGGCATGTATCTAGACTTTAAAAAAAGTGTACCGTGTGTTTCAGTATTTCGTATACAAACCGGTGCATTCTGTATTATATCAAGAGAGAGAGAGAGAGAGAGAGATAAATAATATAAATAATATTCCACACATGTACTTTCTAAGGGTTGAACAAAATAATAATAAATTTTTGTTATTATTTAAATAAATACAACAACAATATATATACGAGTATAATATTATATGAAAAAGTAACAACAAAAAAGAATGATTATTTACTTCGACGAAACGATAAATAAATATACAACAAATATATATATATATATATATATATATATATATATATATATATATTATATATATATATATATATATGTATATATATATATATATATATATATATATATATATATATATATATATATATATATATATGTGTTTATATATATATATAAACACAACAATATTGCGATGGATATACAACAAAAATAAAACAATTTATTTAAAAAGACAAGCAAAAAATAAAAATTTATAAAACATGACACAAATATCGTTGCGATACTACAAGCTACGAGTGAAAGGTGCGCTCTCACTTTGTACGAAATGATGAAAATGATGTGTTCTGTTAACACTCACATACACAGAAACATACGAACATCATCATTCTTACACATGTTTGTGGTCAAGTCATGAACAAATACCTAACTCTACACATAGTCAGAACACATATTTAATCTTGGTATAGTGTTGTGACTTTTTTTTTCAAATAATATGTTGGTATAATAATTTTATAGTTTTCACTTCAAAGTTATACTGTTAATGATTTGAAAACAATCGACTCATAAAGCTATAGCATCCGTGGTGTAGATAGATATATATATATCCTGCGGTAAAAAAAGTACTACTCTCATATGTTGGCAATAACTAGGAGCTTGCTGATTAGGTCTTCCATATATTCGGGGAAAGATGCACCGAATATCTTGTATCTGCTGTAACCTAGTGATTCGCAGTTAAACATAATATGTCAAATTTTGTGTTTCCCCCTTCCTCTAAACCTCCCTTTCTCTCGTCCAATTTTACCCATTAGCGAACTTGACCTTTGGAATACCGAAAACGCCTCAAATACCCGATTTCATTCCAATCAGAATAAAACTGTGACCACTAGAGAGTCCACAGACATATAAACTTATATGTACACTCCCATTCAATAAAATTGAACAGATCTAAACAGAATCAGTCTCTCACAATTTTGATTATTCTTGTAGTAAATGTTGTTTCCTATACTTCCATTTCTTTTTTCACACTTAAAATATAAATTACTTATCTTTGTTTATAAATAAATAATTATACAAAGAGTCACAAAAGTGAGGAGTTTTATGAAATGTAAGAAAATTAACATTTCAGGTCTGTTCAATTTTATTGAACGGGAGTGTACATATATATGTTTATATATAAATATATATACAAACATAAATTTGAACGCTAGTGATTATTGACATCTAGTAGGTAGGATCGATGGACATATGAAGAAATTTTTACGAAATTCCAACTTTGGTACAATAGCATTAGCTGATGTCCTTTGGAGGAAATTAGCAAAAATGATTATTTTGCAGACTAGATTTACAAGAAATCAGATCTGATTAAGAAAAAAATTGGTTTTTTTGCAGACTTTAGATTTACAAGACCTTTTTTGTCCAAATAAAAACCATTCTTTGTTATTAAAAAAAAAACTGCTACCATCAACAGTATTATAAGTAATTCAATTTTTATAAGTAATTCAATATTTTATAAAAGCAAACTAAACAATCAGATTACAATAAAAAATGCGCAAGAATCTCAGAGTTTTAACATTTGTTAAAACTCTCACTACTTATCACCCTAAAAGATCCGATTTATACACACTGTGATTCAAACAAATAGACCATTCACAAATCACAATATGAATAGATAGCTCTCACTTAAAAGAAATAGAAAGTGGTCGATTTCATACAATCAGTTTATATTAACCACAATATGTTTGTGCAAAATAGCTCTAAGGACATATTTACATAAAAAAAATAGAAAATGGTCATTATTAAATATGATACGGAACAAAAATATTTTTGCCAAAAAAAAAAACGAAGAAAATAAATGGAAAAGAGAAGGAATATAAATGGAAAACATTTATTATTTATAAACAAATGTAAATTTAAGTAAAAATGAAGAGAAAAAAAAACATGTACCCAACTAAGCATATATATAAAAATGTTTAACATATATTTATTTATATATACAGAGTAGGCTGAAAAACAACTCATGGAAATTATTTAAGGGAGTTCCACCAGCATGAAATCACATTTTGACAAATTTTAATCAGTTTTTTCACAGGCTAAAAATAACGTTTTCTAATAAATCCGGAAGCTGCAGAATTTCTGACCGTTTAGAACGCGAGATAATTAATAACAAAGTAATCATTCTCTCTCATTAGAAGCATGTAAAACTTCATTCCTGCCCAACTATTATCTGTTGTATTAAAAAAAATACTCGACAGAATTTAAAAAAAAAAGGATAGTAAAGATAAATATTTATTAAATTGTTTTTTAAAATCGCGTTTTACCGGTTTTTTTTTTCGAAATATAATAGTTTAAAATTTTTTTCTCTTTCAAAATTACATTAATTTGTATATAAATATATGTATGTGTTTATATGTATTTGTACTATAATAAAAGTATACCCGTTTTTTTGGTCCTGATTTTACAAGACAGTTCTAGAACTACCTTAAACTAAACCATTTTCACTTCATTAAAATATTAGAATTTATAAGAATAGTAGTATGAGGGTTATCCTATACAAATCTTTATACAGGTCTGCCACGATAATTATTACCTTGAAAAATGACATCAAATCCGAAAATAGTTTTTGTTTCTCATTTGGATGAATTCCTCACTAACAAACAAATTTGGGGAAAACACTTGAATTATGCTAATTTAACGATTTGGTGATCAGTTTACGAGATATTGTCTGAAATTGTGTAAATGGGATATTTAATAATTTTTCTAACATGATTCGATATAAAATCTTCTGTTTTTTCAAGAATCTTAACATCCTCTACCATTTCCAGGTTTTCTAGGTGACTCACTAGTCTTTTGGTGCTAGCATTGGTAGATTGAAGTGAACTATAGATAGCTAGATAGATAGATAGATTGTAGAGGCTGCCCTGGACGGGCTACACTTCGACCATAAGGTCCATTGGGATGCCTAAAGATGTGAGTGGAAGGAAACGAATATTTGTGTATAGACTAGGAATTGGTAGGATGCAGCCGACTATGATAGGAACTATGCCGATATTCATCTGGATTTCATGAAGGAAATTGCAAAAAACCTACTAAAGCATAGCCGATTACTTCGTTTCTTGTCCATACGCCGACAGTTTAGTCAATTAACCGCCCCCTCTTTTGTTTCTTAATAATTGTCAAACTGCCGATGTCGGGATTCGAACGCATAACCTCCCACTATGCACAGGAAGGCATACTGCGCAGATAACGCTTTAGACCGCTCGGCCCCTTGGACTAGAAGTGAGCCATAGTGAAAAACCGTGTTATTGTGGCAAATGCTCAAGCTTAAGAAAATGCTAAAATGTTTGGGTACGATAGCTCTTCGACTGTGCGCTGACCTTCAAAATATAATAGTGAACCGAACAACACCAGGTTGTTTACTGATAATACCTAAAGGTAATCATCCAAATACCTAAAGTTTAAATAGTAAGCATGCGAACAACATGCAATCATTACTGAAATAAAACTCTGTAGACAGAGATGATATAAAGATCAGTGATTAATTCAAGTCACAACTCAAAGTAATAGAGTACTAAGTTAGTACCCTAGTACCTACATTTGTTAGTCAGCGTGTACATAGTAACATAATAATATATAATATAACAACAACATATATGTCGTTATATAAAAATAAATGTATGTATTGTGTTTGTGAATGTATTTTATATTACATAAATAAAATATTTATTTGATCAAATATCAAACATTCATTCCATTTATTTTACATTGTAAACAATGTAAACAAACATTTATGTAGTATATATACATGTAGACAACACAACAATGCCGACAATGTTATTATTAACATAACAGTTTAGTGCTATATATGTATATATAAATTTATAACATTTATATGTTATACAGTAAATACTCGTGTATGTATGTATGTATGTATGTATGTATGTATGTATGTATGTATGTATGTTTGTATGGTATTCATTGTCTATCATCAATCCATCAACAGCATCGTTACAGATCTATGGTACTTAATATAGTATACATTGTACACACATTTAGATGTATGTCATACATTATAATCGGGACAATATTTGGAAATTCATGATATATAGATTAATACAGACCTCACGTTCTAACGAGGGATATCACTTCAATCGACAGAAGATCAGAAAAGAAGAAGACAATAAGTGAGCCACACTTTGAAGGAATCTTCCAGGGCTTAGGGCTCAGGCACCTTACGGGGCATTGTAGACTCGCTGGACATTTAAGGAAGTTAGGCTTGGGAAATGCAGGCAACTACAGATTTTGTGGCGAAATGAAGGTGTAGCGGTATCGCTTCTTCATTAAATTATTATTATAATTTTGTTCATCATTTTTAGTTGTTGCATAACAACTATAACTTCCGCCTATTATCACGGTTGCTTTGAATGTTAACAACCTTGATAATTTACATATAAATAAATATAATATTTCATAAATCAAATCAATAAAGATCAATTAAATCTTTCACATATATTTATTATTTATTTAAATAATAATTATTTATTATAACTATCTTCTACTTCTACAATTTGGCGCCCGAGAAGGGACATAATTACAAAAATGTTGCTTGTTTATGCTTCAACTTGAACTTCCATTTTTTGTAAAAATGATGCTTTCTTCTGTGCAACACGATTCTTACGTTCAGACAAGGTAAGTTTAGCACGATTTCAGCGTTTCTGTTTATAATCTGCAGGTAATTCTTTCTTAGCGGCTGGTTTAATAACTTGATCAGCTCGAATTAATTCATGGGCTTAATAATAATTTAATGAAGAAGCGATACCGCTACAAAGGAAACTGTACTTCCAGAAAAAAAAAGTGGACTGGATGAGGTGCTAAACCAGGACCATTTCGCGTTGGGCATCTGGAGGGGAGCACAATAGGTCTTATAGGTCGCAGTATACCAAATGTCCCCCAATATCATTCACTCCCTCCTTCTAAATACAATTCAAAAATAATCGAATATACAGTTTATCAGTATACTTTTATTAGCAGATATTGCACTAACATGCAAAAAATTTGTGAATAGTTAATGGTAAAAGTGTAAGGCGTAAATTTAATTATATCATATTTTCACAACGCTTCCACCATAAAATTTCTAATTTCTATTTCGTGGTGAATTCCATCAAAACAGTATCAGGATGGTACCATATAGTGCTACCATCAAAAGTACAAGAAACGGCAAATAATTCACTATCTTCTCTATGGTGACTGTCAATTTGTCCATGTTAAAATATGTGACTGGTAATTTTACTTTACAAGAATGTTTATATGTTGTGTTTTTACTAAATATACACAATTTAAACAACTTTTATTTAAAACATTTTTCCGAAAAACCGAATGAATAAAGCACACATCAACTATTAAATTTTGGAAAAAGAACGCTAGTTTTGTAGTTCATAGTGTTACTGTATTCTATTTCAGTAAGGGAACCTTTTTCTCTACGTTAGATTGCAGCGGTTGCCCAGGTATGAAATATTTCAGCCATGAGGTCCGTTGTGAGACCTGAAAAAAGAGACTGTTTCACACTGAGCCACTACTTTTTGAACCATTTGGGGCTGTTCAAGAACAGTAGCAGAGATTTAAGCTGGAAGAGGTCGTTAAAGAATGGATGATCTAAATGTGTCAGTCTTCCCATAGAAAAAGATCTTCAAGAATTTCTGAGATAAGCTTGATGGGAAAATTTAAAAAGTTTAAACTATCATACAAATCAAGGCAGGCAGGATTTTTCCCAGAAAGATCGGCGGCAACCAATACGACTTTAATGTTTTGTTATATTTTAATACCTAGGTGCAGTTCCCAGTCATAAGCGTTCTTAAGCATATTTTGAGGTATACAGAAATTAGAAACTAATCTTAGTGGAATGCCTCAGTGAAGTCTGAAGAAAGACTTAAATCGAGAAATCGTAAGGCTGTGTAGATTGTAACAACCGGTTTATTAGGCAATCAAATCGCTCAACATCCTTACTCCGGATCAACTTTTTAGAAAAGTAGCTAGATTAAAGTTTTCAGTTTGGGTTAAACGTTCTTACGTAACCGCTTTTTATTAACTGCTTCTTCATCAAATGATAATATTTCCCAATATACAAAGGTAGATACTCAAAATCGCAACTTGGATTGGATTTCATCCAGCACACAGGTACGCTCCTGTTCACAAAAACACTCTTAAAGTATGGTCCTGTTGATAATAATATATATATTATGTATACAGACTGCGTTGGAATGCTTTTCCAATATAGAATCAATGTTAAATATTATTTATTACTGGCAGGCCGTGTGGTTACTGTGCGGAGTCAGTCAGTACACATGTAATGAGTACACACTCTTAAATGAGTCAGTACACACAGTACATACAGTCAATGAGTCAGTACACACTCTTAAATGACAAACAAACTACCATAACTCTCATTACATGTGTACTGACTGACTACGTACAGTAACCACACGGTCTGCCAGTAATAAATAATATTTAACATTGATTCTCTATTGGAAAAGCATTCTAACACAGTCTGTATACACACATTTATATAAAACCATATATATATATAGCTTAGTTCGTCTCCCCGGATAACCTAAACCAACACCAACCTTTTGGTATGATCCTGGGGATTATTGTATATTATTGTTACCTGAACTAATTCGTTATATACTCATTCGTATCGTACATACCCTTAAGTCAGAGGTGGGCACAGACAGCTCGTCTGAGCCTTACGAGCTCTCCATAAGCTGGGTGAGAGTAAGTAAAGAAGGTATGTTTTGAAGCAAGACGGAACGATGTTTCAATACAGGTTGTCCTACCGATTATTGCCCAATAATTTATTCAATCAATTTAGAAATAGTTTTATAAAATATTTATTGTTTAAATAATATCTTTTACAGTATGGAGAGATACACCAAAAAACATAATAATAATAATAATAATAATAACAATAATGATAATAATAACAATAATAATAATAATAATCTGAACTTATCCAAGACTGCTTGCGATGTCTTCTCCATTATTAAATTCACTACTTTTATTTTTTTTGAAAAACAAATTATGCGAAAAATAATTTCCACTACTACAAATAGTACTTTTCACTTTTTCAATTCAAAGTAGACTAACTCGAAGAACTCAAATTCCCACTTTATGTAAAATTTAACTTAATTCATCAAATTCTCATGACACTATACTGAGCATACTCCATACGAAGAAAAAATAATTAAATCAGGTAAATAATTCTTTATTAGTTCTCGGATATGAATAGTAAAATATTTAGACAAATCATTTGGAATTTCCAAAACTTTAATTCTATTTAAATTATCCTTTGCAAAAATTTCCCTCTTTTATTACAATGGTCCAGCGGTAAACTTAAAGGTTCAAAAGATTTATATATATTTTTTATATATTTTTATTTTATTCATACACAAATATGATATATACTAAAAAGGTACATTTAATGACCCTAATTACCAGCCCAAAATTCCAGAGTATGTATTGAATGATTGCTTGTATTATTTACTTTGTATAATAGTGACCATAAAAAAGATTTGGTATTATTATATTTTTTTCAGAAAATGTTTTAATTAAAAAAAGAAAATATTAATAATTGGTTGGTTATCCTGTATTAACTCTATCTCTCTTCCCTACCTCTCACTCAGAGCTTGGCCGAGTCATCTCCTGCCCACCTCTGCCTTAAGTTACCCACTACCTATATATACACTTCTACCCTACACCCCCTCCCTTGTGTTTTGTATTGTTACCTGTGTGTTTATAATCCAACGAGCAACACACACAAAACATTATTGTTGTTATTTTAAATACATTTGTTATCGCCATGCTTTTGACACATAAACATTCGTCATTTGGTTTTGGTAAACTCGACGACGTATATAGTTTACGAATTTTCTAAAAGAACACAACATTTTCTATATTAATATTTTTTGGTTTAACTATTACCTCTATGTAGATAGAATATCGAGGTATTGTTTTCGATGTTGACAAACAATATTCAGATTTTACCGAATCTTTACGTTTCGAGGTCCCCTGATTCCAAAAACTTCCCGTTATTATGTGGATTAGTGTCTGTGAAGATATCTGAACAAACTTTTGACTTAAGTTTAATTTAACCAGCCCAAGTGGGCGAACAGTTTAACGCGTACTGTTTGCTTGGAACTGGGAGGTTACGGGTTGGTATTCAAGCGGAGCCAGTTTGTTAATTGACTAAAACCTTCGGCGTATAAACAAGAACAGAATATTCGAATATGCTTGTGAAGGTTTTCTTTTTCTGAAAAAGTAATAAAACTTTTGAGCTCAAGTTGCAAACTTCTAAACTTAGTGTTCGTGTTAAGTTTTTGGGTTTTTCAAATTTTTGAGATAAAATGTACTAAAAGTAGTATTATTTATTTGATATGACCTTGAACGTATAAAAAAAATGTAATGGTTACTATATAGGTGTAACAAATTCGGTTGTTTTTTTAAACCATGTATAAAACAATATAAAACAAATATTTTTGTTTTCAAACAATACAAGTTGTAATTAAAACAACTTAAGTATGCTTATGAGTAGCATAACTTCACCAGTCTCATAGTTCGGTCAACATATATAGTACATCGTTGCTATGTACAGTGAATAGTTGTTGATAAGTGCAAATTCTTTCTTTGCGCGTCATATTATTAAATATTATATACAATTTACATCAACATATTAGATATTAGAAAATAAAATTATTTTAAATTAACAAATTTCGTTATATATTTCTTCAGTTGGGAGGTCTTCGAGTTTTACTAAGCGCTATTATTTTCCAACAGACTGGTGAGTTTAGGTCTAGTCCAACCCGTTTATATTGGAAATTTACAACTTTCAATTCACAAACACTTGAATTTTATAGCATAAGAGGATGAAAAATTATTTTTCATACAACTGGAAATGGAATTTCACTCTTGACGTTTCTTTGATAAATACCACGTATATAAATAAACTATGTACTTCAATGTTGAAATTCAATAACAGCGATTTGTTAAACTCTGTATATAGAAGTCATGTGAGAATGCCACACCAGGTTTTTTTTTAAAATTTATATATGGAAAATTTTCATCATCATCATCATCATCACCTCTATACATACAGTTGGAAAATGCCATCTGCGTCAAATAGTTTTACATCAATTTCTACTTTTCAACAATTTTAAATTGAATTTTTTTCTAACGATGCAATATTTTGCATGTCAAACTAGGAAACTAGGGGTAAAGAGAGGAATAAAACTCGTACTGTTTTCGTATTCTAGTAAGATTTAATAAAGATTTATTGCTTTTCATACTCATAATGTAGCCCAGGATTGTTTGATAAAATTATGTATCGAATAGATTGATAATATAATCAAAATCCAAAAAATTGATTTTGGGCCATCTCAGGTATACTTTATTCGATTTTGATGAATTTTTTTTATCAAATCCACTTAATTTGAGTTTAAAAAATTAGGTTCTCTATTAGTTTTTGAGATAGTCTGTAGATGAGGGTTTGGGGCTCGAAATCGATAAGCGCTACATGATGCTTTATACTAGAAATGGAAAGTACACCCCAAAATAGTAGGTTTCAAAAAAAGTTTCATTAAAATTGGACAATTTGGACATTTTGCTGTCCTAGTCAAAAAATTTATTTTTTATCCTGGTGACATTATCAAAATCCAAAATATGGTTTTTGGTCCATTTCTGTCATATTTTAACCGATTTTGATGAATTTTTTTTCAAATCCATTTAATTTTCGTCCAAAATTCAATTTTGATGAGATAAATTCAATTCAATTCAATTCAATCAAAATTCAATTTTGATTGAAAAATGGAGATATCTATATTAGTTTTTGGGATAATCTGTGCATGGGAACAATCGGACAAAAACCAATTTCGAATATTTGCATGGCATCTTGACTTCCATCATGACTTACTTTTGTAAACAAAAATGTTTTTCTTTTAAAATATGTGTTCCGTTAAATTTCCAGAATTTTCCAAGAGATTCATCAGAGAAAAAGTTTAGGAACCCCTGGCTCTAGCAAATTATGGTTGATCGAACACATGCATAGGTAAAATCGGCCATGTATACATACAAATCTGAATTTTTGATATGTTATTAATTGCTAACTCATACGTATAAAATAATTTTTTGAAAAAAGTCTGACGAAGTGTATTCATGTAATATAATCATAAAAATTGAAATTTTAACATGTTGTGAATAGCAAATGTCGAATGAAGGCATACATTTTCGATAATGTTGCTCCACCTTCTATAGATTAAACAGTTGTCGCGGTATCTTGGCTCTCTTTTGTTTCTTTTAAAAAGGAGCACTATCGAATCTATACAGATTCTAATACTCGAAACAAAAAAATATTTAATTTTTTATTTATACTCGAACAATACTAATTTTTAACAATGATCAATTCAACAATGGTAACTTCAAACCGCACTACTGATCTTTTCAGACTGAATTTAAGAACTGACTTCTAGATTGGTAAAATCGGGTCTTTATATACAGCAAAAATTCAGACATGTTAAAACGAATAACAAAAAAAAAACATAGTTTTTTTCAAAACGTATTTTAGCTTACCAATCCAATCCAACATAATATTCTATTCGTAACTTGCTTGAATTTGGTTACATAAAAAAAATTATTTACTTATTTACAACATTTTAACTGTTATGTATGAAAGTTATTTTAATTTGTGTAAATAAATTTTATATATATTTTTTTCCCAAAAATAATAATTTTTTTTTTTGATTTTATTAAAATTATCTTTGATTTAAAATCAATATTCAATAATTATTTGATTAATTATTCTTTGATTTGCAAGTTTGATTTTATATTCAGTCCTTTTTTTTAAAGATTAAAAATAAATAAATCAACGAAGATCTTATTGTTTTCTTTTTAGCAATTAGAATTGTGTGTTGAGGCCTCAAAAATTATTTCACTAATTTTCATTACCACAGAGTAAAAAACTTCTACTTTTACAAATTAAATATCGTACATTACGTTAAAATTATAAAAAAATAGTTCTGTAAATATCTTAATTAAAAGATAAAAAATTCACGAAAATTTTCATCAAATCGTCAAAATAATCGTCAAAAGACGATTATTTATTATTTGTAGTAATTAAATAATTACATAAATCCGATTATTAGTGATGTTAGGTGCTATCTAAATTTAAATAATTAATTTGCAGATTAAAATTTTTAATTTGTGTTAAAAAGAGTGTTTCTGTGTATTATGAAATGCATTGTACTGTCTGGTCAACCTTAATAATATGCAAACTTCTCAAAGATTTGTAATCTAATAATGCGCTTAAGTTATAAGCAATCGAAAACTTAGAAATCTGACAAACATATGACAATTTTTCCAGTTTTCTCTTTCCAATCTTAGAATATACATGATTTCCGTTTTAGACTTAAGAAAAAGATTACAATTAATCCCAGATGAATGACAGTTTACATTTAGCTTTTAAAATTTTTGAATTAATCAGAGTTATCCTTTTAAATAATGTACAAATTTTCGAGATGAGTTAGTTTTTTCTCGTCTAAATTCATAAATGTGTACCAACTTCTTAATACAAAATTTACTATACTTTTAACTAAATGTAAATAAAATATGTCAAGTGTTTGTTTGTAGGAGTAAACTTTTCGAGTTGAAATAAGTTTTACCACTTAAATATATAAACATTTATATTTGACTTGAATAATCTAATCTACCCCGAACTTCACCCTTTCTCTAGGGCTCCTTAACAAACATACTTCAAATATGATCTTTAATATTACAGAGTGTCTCAAAAAAATTGAAAGAAAATTTAAATTTAATCTTCTAAATTTATGTAATTTATTTTTCCAAATTTTTTTTTGTCGCGGCTTTAAGCTCTTTTGACCCATTGTGAAACACTTGAATATCCAAAAAACACAAAAATATTAATAATCTTTCAATATTCGTATCCATACAATATAATAATAATAAATTCGTAGAAAATAGGACTAGGAGAATAAATGAATTAATTTGAATAAATTGAACGTTTCGTCATTTATTTATGACTTCTTCAGCAACTGAAAATTAAAACGAATAAATTTTACAATGAAAAAATGTAACCTAACTTATGTCTTAATTACAATTATCATTTGTTCATGGTAAAATTTATTGGTATTAATTTTTAGTTACTGAGGAAGTCATAAATAAATGACGAAACGTTCAATTTATTTAAATTAATTCACTTATTCTCCTAGTCCTATTTCCTACAAATTAATTATTAATTTAATAAATGTTTACTGAAAATTTATTTTTTATTAAACAAATTCGTTACGTAGGAGCTGCGTCAAATTAGCAAACTTCGATCGGATTATGAATGTAATCGCTAGAATGACTACAGGCACATATATAATAAATATATGTTCCATGTAATTGTGCTCTCTCTAGCGGTCGAAATTTTAGTCCGAACAAAATGAAATTTTGTATCTGATATGCTTTTGGTATTTGAAAGACCAAGTGCGTTTAATGAGTAGAATCGAACAAGGGGAAACAGGGGCTTTGACAAAGAGGAATAGGCAAAATATAATCTATATCTCTGTTAATATTCGAAAATCAAAAATATATTCGTACACTCTAAATCCTGCTTAACTCCTGTCCGATTTTGAGCATTAACGAACTAGATTCATTCAAGAGTAGTGATTGATTTAAAAATCAATCAAATTTCTTCAGGCTTTGAACATCAGTGTTATATCTGTTTCTTTAGTAATTTCTCTCATATACTATATGTGATACGTAACACGGATCATACCCCCCCCCCTTGTAACATAATAGCATACCCCACCCACCGGGGAAAACATGTAACCTAAATTCTGGGCAGCTCATGTTCATGTTCATAAGCAATCTTCATTCAAGAGTAGTGATTGATTTAACAGTCAATCACATATCGTCAGGCTTTGAACCAAATCAGTTTTATTGTCCGTTTCTTTAGTAAATTTTAAGATACTTTATGTGATATGTAACACGGATCATCCCCCTCCTCCGTGTAATATAATATCATACCCCACCCACCGGTAAAAAATGTTACGTGATTTACGATAGCTCCTGTTAATGTTCTTAGATTATCTTCATTCAAGAATAGTGATTGATTTAACAATCAATCACATTTCGTCAGGCTTTGGACATCATTTGTTTTATTATCTATTCTCAGATATTATCTCTGATATGTAACATGGAACATCTTTCACCCTCCCCCACCCCTCCGCATGTAAAATAATAATATACCCCTCCCACCGGTAAATTGGACATGATTTATGGATAACTTCTTCTTAAGTATATGTTCATAAATAATCTTTAATATGGAGTCCCTTTTTAATATTGAAGTAGGTGTATAGTAAGTTTCATAGTTTTGTGGCCGCAAGAACCATTTCATTTAGCACACATGGTAATTTATTATTTAATTTAATTGAAGTTGTTTTATTTATTAAGTTGAGTCTGTGTGTGAGTGGGTGTGTATGAGAGAATCTCACAACCCTAAACCAAACTTTAAATATTATAATGATGATACTTGTGTTTAAATGCAAACTCAGACAGATATACATATTTATATAAATTGGATATATATATATATATATATATATACAGGATGTTCTAAAATATATTCAAGAAAACTATACCAC
Organism: Nineta flava; assembly: GCA_963920215.1. Lineage (NCBI taxonomy): Eukaryota > Metazoa > Arthropoda > Insecta > Neuroptera > Chrysopidae > Nineta > Nineta flava. The sequence goes on from OY986041.1 coordinate 136,034,920, forward strand.
GATGTAAAGCTGGAAAAAAAAAAACAAAAAAGTTTAATAAAGTTTTTCGATTTGACGCTTTTTGAGATATAATTATTTAAACATTAATAATAAATTCAACCAATCACAATGCAGTTTTTAAATTTTGTGGGTGTCGCTACACTTATGATTAACATGATCAACAGTGGCCGCCCTACTCCACCAATCACATAGCGCATAATGTAAGGAGGTGGGACAATATATAAGTGTAATAATAATAAGTGTAGCGACACCCACAAAATGGTTGAATTTATTAATGTATAATTAATTATATCTCAAAAACTAAGCGTCAAATCGAAAAACTTTATAAACTTTTTAGTTTATTTTTGGCAGCTCTACACCATGGTTTAGTTTTTCTAAATTCAAGAACAACCAGTATATATATAAATATATATATGTATCAGTTATAATCTAAAAAAGAAGGGAGGGAAGAAGAAGGTAGTAATTCTTTCTGGAATTTATATTTATTGAGTTTCTCTTTTTTAGATAAAGTAAATAGTTGGGAGTTTCGATATAGAGTGATACCAGAGCCTGCAGAAAGGATAAATATCGTGAATTTTTATTTAGAAAACGGAAGAAGCTTTATTTCTACTCAGAAAAACGATCGATGATATTTTAATGTCAGATATGCTCCTTCTAACCATACGATATTGCAGATAATTTTCTTTGGTGTTATCTGAAAGAAAGGGTTTATGTAAACAAGTCACAATGCTTGGAACAACTTCGAGAAATCTCAAGAAACTTTACGAAAGGTCATGGAAGATGTGTTGAAAAGAGCTCATAGTTTTCACCGCGAAAGGGGGGCATCATTTGTTAAACATCATTTTTCGTAAATATATTCAATTATGAGTTGCAAAGTTTAAATTTACTAAACTTCTCATGTTCTTTTTTTAAATTTAAAATCGTGAATGTACTTTTGTGCCATCTTGTATATGTATATACGAACCAAAGTTAATAGTACAATACATTTTGTACACCCAAGTAAATTACTTGTTGTGAATTATTAAATCATTTAATTACTAAATACTGTTTTATAATTAGTGTTAATTTTAAACTTTCTTCTTCTTGAGTTCGACACAACAACATAGTTTTCTCCAAAAACTTTTATATATGTACATATTTGAACGGGTTATATACAGGGAATTTATAAAATATTGATCAAGGGAATTGCCATGTATTTCAATCATTTTGACAGACTGTTTTTGCGTTTGCGGTTCTTTCGAATAAGTTAAATTGCGATACATTGAATAAAAAAATGACAAATTCATAAGAATTCTTGTTATACCCGGTGTATATGAAATATATATATACATGGATATATTGAATTTAGTTCCGACTTTGTAATGGCTGACTGTCAAGACCATAACTCAAAAACGAAAAGATATAACAAGCTGAAATTTTGAATATGTGGTCTAAAGCTAAAAAACCAGGTCTAGTTCGTGGAATGGGCAAAATTGGGCCATTCTTGGGCAAAGTTGGCAAAACTGACCATCTTTGAAACCGTTAGATATAGAACAAAAATGTAAAGACAAAAAATGTTCCTATTTTTTAAAAATAAACAACTTTTTAACCCGCCTTCAAAAAGGAGGATGGTTCTCAATTCGTCTGTATTTTTTTTTAAAGGGTTTGGTTTCCCATTGGTCCCATTGGCACCAAATCGCATTCTGATGAGGGGATCACCGGGAAATCGAGAAAAATCCTCATTGTATATGTGATAACCGATTTCTGAGAAATTTTTTTTTTTAAAGGGTATACTCATTCATAATGGGAAAATAAGAAAAAAATTTTAAAAACCGACTTCAAAAAAAGTTTTAAAAAAAAAACAGACCCCAAAAAAAAAACAATATGCATGTAAAAAAACTGAAAATCTGTTATAAAAAAATGCACTAAAAATTAAAAAAAAAAAAAAAAAACAACGGATAAAAAAAAATGTGTTATAAAGAAATGCACTAAAAGTAAGTAGGTCGTTTAGTAGGTCTACCCATATTCTACAAATAAAATAAGTTATAGAACTTCAAAGTCAATAAAAAGCGAGAAATAAAACCTATTTTGACAAAATGGAAACCCGACTTCAAAAATCAAATATTCTATAGCAAAAAATGCACTAAAAATTAAAAAATAATTGGGTACAATTATTAAACTTTATAAACTTTTTTACGTAAATTCAAGATATACCGAGTATTTAAGCAATTAACTCAGTTAGTTGTTATTTTCACTTGTTTTTTAATAACTTTGATAGGAATTTTTGGTTGCGATTGAACACATGTCAATTTTTGATTAAACGAAAATCGAATCCAATGTCTAAGAAGATGCCTTTGAATACAAACCGTATAGTGCCAATTTCAACAGGTTTTACAGATAGTTTGTGAAAATATTGAGAATGTTTTTAATTTGATTGACAATTCGATCTGATTGAGGAATTTCAGAGTTACCATGAAATTAACCAGGTGACGTCAAATTCACCCCGTGAGATTTGTTACAAATTTCTTTTTACTGCTAAAATCTTCTGCATTTACCCAAAAATTGTAATTTTATCAAACGAAAAACCAGATTCTGCGTTCCTAAAAGAAATTTACTCGGAAAGAGGTCATACCTACATGAGATTCCTCTTATGTACCTTGTCCTAGGTCCTTTTATAATACGTCATACAATTTGTTATCTATATCGTACAGCTGTTAAGCACAGTTCGGAAATGGCTAAGATAGTCGAAACATGTCAATCAAATATTCAACATATTTTTAATGAAGTCAAGTGGAAATCGAGTCAATCATGGACTTCGACTGATTGGCTTCAAGAGAAAAATGACAAATGGCGTGACTTAATAAAATTTCAAAGAGAGAGGAAAATAGGTTCAAAACATTTTCAGATAGAAGGAATATTAATGAGAAAACAAACTTTGCTAAAAGAAAGTGAGAAATAAGATATCGATGTAGACAAGTGAGATAATCGTTTTACACTAATTGTTATATTAAAACGTATATCTAATAGCATCATGAACATATTAAAATAATCTTATCAATTATATCACATTCCAAATCCGTAACTCATTTTCATTTTAATCCAATGTCAGTATATTTTACACCTCAAACAATTGAGATTTTGACACCACATAAGAAAATATCGTAAAATAAGTTATTGAGATCAGTTCGAGTGGTCGAGCTATTGTAGGCGTTCTGCTCAGAACTAGGAGTTAGATAGATAGATTGTAGAGGATGCCTTGGGCGGGCTATACTTCGACTAGAAGATCCATTGTGATGCGTAAGGATGTGAGGAAGTGAGTGGAGTGGAAAGAATTTTTGTGAATAGACTAGGAATTGGTAGGATATGCGGCTTCAGCCGACTATGATAGGAACTACGCCAATATTCATCTGGAGTTCGTGAAGGAAACTGCAGAAAACTTTCTCAAGCATAGTCGGTTACTTCGTTCTTGTCCATTCGCCGACATTTATGCAATTAACCACCCCCTTTTTTTTTCTTAACAATTGACAAACTACGCCGGGATTTGAACCCATAACCTCCCAGTTTCCAAGTAGGCATACTGCACAGACATGACGCCTTAGACCGCTCGGCCACTTGAAATGAGAGTTTGCTGGTTCGATTCCCAATGACGGCAGTCTGTCATTTAAATTAATGCAGCGGTTTACTGTCAAGTAAACGGCTATGCTTGTGAAGGTTTTCTGCAGTTTCCTCTTATAAACTCGCACAACCTACACATTTCTAGTCTACATACAAATTCCTTGTTTTTTAGGTGTCGGTAAAAATGTCCTTGTCGACTTGCCAGGCATCGACCTCCCCCCGCTTCTACTACTACTCTTAAGTTATTGACATCCAGGAGTAACACCGTACTTAAAAACTCAGTGAAGCCAGAAACAATCTAGGAAAAACTGATAACTTACCTGACTTTTAACTTTCGCACACATAACTGCCGTGGTGCGTTCACTATCCCGTACCGATGTAACCTCTTCCATTAATTGTCCTAATGTAGCCTCATACTTTAATTGCTCTGTACGCACTCCCTCCAACTCCTTGTTCATATTAATAATATCCGTGTGCAAGAGTTTCATATCATTCTGGATCTGTGAGCGTTGCTCTAATTGGACACTCATGTTATGCGAATATTGTATTTCATTTAATTCCGTTCGTAATTCATTTACAGTATCTGATAACCATTTTACAGTTAGATGATCATTCGTCTCTTGGTTACCATGAGCTTGTTGTTGAGCATGAGTCTGATCACCATGCTGTTGTGAACTTGTAACGAGGTTGTCTTGTTGTTGTTGTTGTTGTTGTTGTTGTTGTTGGCGTGGTGTTGACAATGATATGGGTTTATGATTATGTTGGTGCTCGTGTTTGTTAGTGCGTAATTCTTGAATTTCTTGTCTGTAACAGAAAAAATGTTTTAATTTGTTTTAATTTCTGTGAAAGAGAAACCTTGAAAAAAAACGTATCGAATTTTTTTATTTATTTATTGTTTGTTTCAAACAGGAAACATTTAAGAATGGTTTTACATTTTTAAACAATGTTACATTTTTTAATTTTTTTTAAAAATAATGTAAATGAAATAATGTACGAATTATTAATCATTTATGGACTTCAAATTATTAATCATTTTTGTACTGCAAATTATTAATCATTTTTATGAATTTGAATGCTATTAAATGATTTGTATCCGGCTCGAAGGACCATACGTTGAAACGAATAAATCCTTCTTTAAATGTTTTCGATTTACAGTCGTTTAAAAATATTCTTTGTTTATGCAATTTTGATGTTTTGTATTCAAAAAATAACAATTTATTTAACAAAATTCGATGTTAACTGTTAAAAAAAGTTTTAGATTTTTAAATAACGTTACATTTTTTTTTGCTAATAGTGTAAATGAAATAATCATTGTAAGAATTATTAAACAATTTTGTATTTTAATACATTTTTTAAACATAATTATTTATAATTTGAATAATGTTATTAAATGGTTCGTATCCGGCTCGAAGGACTATAAGTTATAAAAGAGCTAGTCTATTAATGATTTTGATGACACTTTTCCTAGTTTCTTGATTATTTAGTGGACTGTTATATTTCTATATTCAAAATATACCAGTAAATTTAGCAAATTTTTGTGAGATGTTTAACTGAAAAGGATGAAAATCTCATCGAAATTGTACTTAGAATAAACAAAATGGCTCAATACTGCTATCATTTTATTGTGCGATATAAGCAATATAGAATAAAAACGGCTGTCTCCAAAATATAGTGCATACTCTAAAATACAGATTCATAAAAAGAACCCAGGATTTCCATACTGGGAGTTATGGAAATCCAGAAGATTCAATTTCCTTTGCTTTAAACGAAAGTTTAACTTAAAACAGTTCTTATTCTATTGAATCAAATACAAAGTTTGGTCTAAGAGCTAGTCATAAATCAAAATTGACAAGTGATAATAAAAAAACGGCTCCGTTTAGACACACTTTTGGTACGGATTTCTACCAACAACAAAAAAAACGATATTACCCTATTAATAATAAACAATTACAAAAACCAATAACCATTTAAGTAAAGCCGGAAGTCAAAAACAAAAAACCGATAAAAAAGATACAAAATAATTTAATAATTAATCAATTTACTGTTGAAATATCAATTGAAAAACAATTAAATAAGCCATTGAAAATTAATGAAATATCTAAAACCAAACCCAAACTCAGGCAATAAAATTTTCAAATACCAATAGACTCGACTATAATTATAAACATAAAAAATTCACACCCTCAATTGAACACAATATCATCATTCAATATCATCCCACCCCTACCCCTTTTCCAACCCCCACATGAATGTCAGGCGTACGTATACCTAACCCAAAACCTAATCACAAAGTGTATAAATGTATATTTTACACACAACAATATAATATACACAACCCTAATAACCCCTAAAAATAAAATCATTAAATTGTATGACTCGAATAAATTTTGTTAAAACACAATTTTATCTAATTCGTTTCGTTCGCTGAATGTGTCCAAACGAATGTCCCATCCAACCAAACAACGACCAACGTATAATAATGGGGACGTGTTGAAACGTATTGTGTCGAGGTATCTCTTTTATGTGTAACTGTGTATATTGTTAAACACAAACTATAATTTTTAAAGTCTATATTAACTTTGAGAAAGTTTAGACCAAAAAAAGTTCATTTATTACAACAGAATTAATATTTCTTTTTGCCGGCTTCGCCAATATGGTTTTGTTTGAAATATACGATATTTTACCGAATACACTAATTCTAATTATCTTGCTTCTTGAGTTATTTATTTTGTTCTCCACAGTAAATGATAATTAATCCCAAATTTCGAATAACTTGTAGACGTAAACAAAAAAGTATACACACTGACAAAGAACTCAGTACATACAGGATCATTAATCAATTAAGATGATACATTTCTGGTTATATATTTTATGCCCTAATCTTTTTCAGCTAGTTGGTCTTTAAAATTTGTCACCTTAGTGCAATTATATCAGAATATCTTGTTATATTCCTACAATCCTATTTTAATCTACTTAAACTTTAATTTTGGATTATGATATCTTCTAAGGACATTCATGCATGAGGCTTGATAGTAGATAAACTTTTTTTTTTAGTGAATTGAATAGCTCAATTATGTAATTATATTTTGAAAACTAGCGACAGCGCAAAATAAAAAATATACACATACAAACTGTGAACGTTATAACAAAACATTGGATATTGTCTGAACTGTCGAATCAAGTCAAATTAATTTCTAATTTACATTTACTGATATTTTACAATAAATATTATTTAAATATTTAGGACAAATAAAAAAAAAGATTAAACATCGTTGTAAGATTATTGATATACTTTACAACTTTTTTTAAATCCTAAATAAATTTTATTAAAGATAGGACTCATTTGACTCTAGCGTAACTTCCTCAACAGATTTGAATTAATAGCGTTTACTATTTAAATTAGTGTTCTGGTAATTAATAATAGTTAACACTTATTAATAATATTCATGTATCGATAAAAACCGTTATGTCAACATATAGATAAGATAAAACAGACCTAATACACATATATAATATTCATACATATATAATAGATAGCTTCACTCTAAACAGAGTATAATATTAACATTTTTAACACTTTTACCTTCCATACACCGTTTGGCATTATCATAGCTCATATTGTTATAGTTCAACATAACTGTGAGAGCTATTACAGTAGCTTCTACAGCTCTGTTAGCTGAACTAGCTCTAGCCAGAGCTTTAAATAGATATAACAGTGAGTTTTTTGTTGTTAAATAACATATTACATAACTGGGTATAAAAAGACATGGGAAACTCGTTGAAAAATTTATTTTTTTATGCAAATTTTCGACAGTTTTGTTGTAAACAAAGAAAAACCAAACAAACAGAACAAGCCTAGTTTTTTTTCTACGAAAAGTAATAATTTTTCATATAATTATTTCTCTAGATTTGAAAAGCTCGAGTCTAAAACCAGTCCAACCGTTCTCCGGGTACATACTCATGGCCAAGATCATGTAAAAACTCTTTTAAGAAGGTTCTCATGGAAAAAGACGTTTACAAATAGGAAAAAACTAATTGAGGGTACTGGCTGGCCTTCTTATCGCACAGAAAATGATCTCTGCAGATTTTGTCATGAAGAGAAGGAAATTGGAATTCACATTCTGAGTGAATGCGAAAGCTTTCTCTAAAAAAACGTTCATCTGGTATGGACAAAATTCCAGCCAGGTGAAATCAATGAGATATCGCTAAGAGATATCCTAACGTCTACCAAGACTTTAAGACGACCCCTGGAACACCTTTTGAAGGAAAGGAGACCAATGATGGAAATTCGTAGAAATTTCTTCAAATGTTCATCGAGACTATCAACTAGATGTTAAAAATCACTATCGTTAAAATTTTTATACAGGATGTTCTGGAATGCATTCAAAAAACTATACCACGATGTAGATCTTCAACAAAACAAACAAAAAAGTTTAATAAAGTTTTTCGATTTGACGCTTTTTTTTAAGATATCAATTAAATACAATCAATTAAACATTGATATATTCAACCAATCACAGAGCGCATAGTGTAAGGGGAGAGACGGGGCTTCTTACCATCTGTCAGCCTTTAAAAGGTAAAGCGCCACGATGTACTGCCGAGGCCACGCCTCCTTACAGTATGTGCTCTGTGTGATTGGTTGTATTTATCAATGTTTAATTGATTGTATTTAATTGGTATCTTAAAAAATAAGCGACAAATCGAAAAACTTTATTAAACTTTTTTGTTTGTTTTTTGCATCTCTCTACACCGTGGTATAGTTTTATTGAATGAATATCAGAACATCCTGTATATGTATATTATATCAACATATATATACGTTTATGTGTCTGTGGACTCTCTAGCGGTCACAGTTTTATTTTGATTAGAATGAAATTTGGTATTTGAGACGCTTTTGGTATTTGAAAGGTCAAGTTCATTAATGGGTAAAATTGGACAATGGGAAAGGGAGGATTAGAGGCAGAGGCAAACACAAAATTTGGCATATCTCCCACAGTATTCGACAAATCGGAAAATTTATAAGATGTGTAGGTACTTAATTTTACAATAATTTCGTTTCTTATCATTTTACTGTTATACTAATATTTACAGAAATATTTATAATTTAAGATTGAAAGTTAAATTCCTAAATATCTCTGATCACATTAGAGTTTGAGAAAAATGATCGGGAAGTAAATTGTAATAAACAAACAAAATTTTCTATAACTTTACTCCTTATACATTTTTTGATTTTTCTTATATTAAGAGAGATATTTTATATTTTGTGTTTTCTTCTTTCTCTATACCCTCTTTCCCCTTGACCTATGCCATTTATTAATAATCAGATACGACATTTAATTTTGATTAGACTATAATTGTGGCCGCTAGAGAATAATTGAAGTATTCTAAGGAAATTCGCGAGGCTCCTGCGTAACGAACTCTTTAGTATATGAAAAAAAACATCGAACATCTAACTGGGAATATTCAGAATATTCTATAAAATGATATAGGTCTGTCGTACATATATATATATATATATATATATATATATATATATATATATATATATATATATATATATATATATATATATATATATATATATATATATATTTGAGGTAGGTATAAAGGTAGGTAGGTAGGTAGTTTAAAAAACATCATCATTTTTAATATTTTATTATAACAATTAACCTATTTTTACCTTTAAATCTGTGAACCATTACACAGTAAAAATATTGTAGTCATGGTTATAGTTATATATTTATGTTGGTACGTAGGTATGTATTATTATATATATTTATAATTTAATACAGGATGTGTTCTATTTAATGCGGGTATATATAGCCTTTAGATATAATAATAATACATAATATATACTAATGTCGTCCTTATAATAGTTAGTTGATAATAGAAAGAGGTACTTAACGTAAAACGACCGGATCTTATCTATTTTATAATTACAAATTGATGATATATTAATGCAGACATTTTATATATGTATATATATATATGTATGTTACCGTGCTAAATTAATCTATTTCATAAAAAAGGAAAGATTTCTGTTACAAATATAAATATTTCTTACATTTTAGACTACACTCGATTGCCTTATGTGGCCATCAATATGGCGTCAACTGGATGATGATAGCCACTTGACGCCATATTGGTGATAAATTAAGGTAGTTCCTCCAGCATTGTCTTGTATAATCAGGACAAAAAACCGGTTTGCTTTTATTATAGAACAAATACATATACACACATATATACTAACATACATATATACAAATTAATGTAATTTTGAAAGAGAAAAAAATTTTAAACTATTATATTTCGAAAACAAAAAGATAAAACGCGATTTATTTAAACTCATTTAATATTTTAATTAATTTATTTATAAATTACTATCCTAGTTTTTTTTTTCATTCTATCGAGTTTTTTTTTTCTATACAACAGATAATAGTTGGGCGGACATGAGGTCCTACATGCTTCGAATGACAGAGAATGATTACTTTGTTTTTAATTATCTCGCGTTCTTAACTGTCAAAAATACTGAAACTTCGGGATGTATAGAAAACGTTATTTTTAGCCGGTGAAAAAAAAGGAGCAAAATGATTTCATGCTAGAACTATCTTAAGGCAATCGAGTGAACATCTATCGAGTGTACATCTATCGAGTGTACATCTCTTTACACTATGCGCTCTGTGATTCGTTGAATTTATCAATGTTTTATTTATTGTATTTAATTGATATCTTAAAAAATAAGCGTCAAATCCAAAAACTTTATTAAACTTTTTTGTTTGTTTTTTGCAGTTCTACACCGTGGTATAATTTTCTTGAATGAATTTCTGAACACATATATATATATATATATATATATATATATATATATATATATATATATATATATATATATATATATATATATATATATGAGTAGTAAACATTGCCTAATAAATAAATACATTATACTACGGATGATGATATTATGATATAAAAAAATTGCTTAGTTTGTAGAAAAAACATATAAATGATTTTATACCTAATTCCAACCCCTTTCAACCCACATTTTTCTATACACAAACTATTTATGATGAACATAATCCTTTAAACCACGTGACATATATATTTGTACCACTTAGTTTTTATTACAGTAAACATATATTATAAATTAGTGATACGAAAAATAAATTTTTTATACAAATCGGAGACATTGAAAATGATTCGAAACCATAGAAATCCAACATCCAGAATTTGAGAAGTAAGACGACAAAGAAAACTCGGAACTAAAAAATAATTTCCAAGAAGAGAAACGCAACTTACAATTTTATCTGAGCCTTATCAAAATCACAGATATTATTTGCGAGCTTTTTATCTGAAATATCAAGCACGTTACTATACACACTCTCGTTCATAAAAACTGAACCACCAGTAAGTCACATTCTAAGCTCGTATATATTACTAAATATATGTATATTACATATAGTAACGCTTAGAATGTTTCAATTGGTTCAATGTTTATGAACGCGAGTGTACGTAATATTTCCGATTGGAATATGGTATCCAAGCGCGGCTACGTATGAAACAGTCATGTACCCTAACTCGACGAAAACGCTCATGAGGTCTGATAATTTTCAATTAAAATTGATTACCAACCCAATCCAATATCTGTTTTTTTTTAATTAATTAGTGAATAATTAAAAATGGATTAAACCGCATACACATTTATTTTTCAAAAAGAATATATAAAACTAATAAAAAAAATTATATTTTCAAGTAATAATTTAATTAAAATTATCCTTAAAACACCTGATATTCAATTTATTAATTACATACGAATACCCGCATAATATGTTTTTTTATACCAGATGTTTCATTTAAATTAAGAATCAATTAAGAAATACATTTTATGAAATGAATGTTGCTAAAAAAACACTTGTTGACAAAATTTGTTTGGAAATATTGGAACAACGTTTCAGTTACTTAACTGAAATTTAAGTTGGAATGTTGTAATTAGACGTGCATAAGTATTTTTGTAAGGTAAACATCCGGTATATATAAAATAGATAAAAAACTATGACATTACTAAATATATATACATAAAATATATAGATTGTCAATTTTAGAATAGGTACCGTTTTCGGGGAATCAATTCTAGATAAAAGAAACCTTTGATGAAACGGGGTAGCTTTGGTTAGATAAGTGTTAGCGCTTGTCCTGTACGGGATACACTAAGGTCCTTGGTTCCGTTGTGATACCGAAATGGGGCTGATCCACCCTTGGCATTACTCCTTAAACCATTTGGAACTGTTTAGATACAGCCATAGGGCTTTGACGTCGGTTGACTTCCGCTTAAAGAAGTCGCCAAAGAATGACGAAACTGGAAAATTATTATAATTATGGCAAGCAATAAAATTTCTCTGAAAATTCTCTAAAAAAAACTTAATAGTTATTCAGAAAGAAAAAGAAATGACCGAATTATAAAAACAATTTTGAAATAACTTTTAGAGAACATATTTCGGTCTTAAAATCGTTAACTTGGAATCGAAACCTAACTGAGTTTTTGTGTTTTGAATCCCTAAATGACAAATTGGAACACCCGCATAATATTGAAAATAAATATTATTCTCGATGGGAGTAAACTAATTTTTAGGTTTTTGGATCCAAAACACACGATATTGATGATAATTTGATAATCTGATGAGCGATTTACGAAATATCGGCTGAGATTCTACAAACGGTGTCAAAATATTTAATTAACTATTTCCAAAAAAAGAAGAGCTTCTTCAAAACAAATACTTTAATTACTTTAGTAACTTATAAATTCTGAAGTTACATTTCCAAATTTTCATGGATATATTTTCGCCATACCATTTCAAGTATTTAAGAAAGATATCAGTTAAATAATCATTAACTACCATATGTGATACATGTTACGCTCGTGTATAAGCAATATCTACACATAATTTAGATTTATAAAAATTGTTATAAAAATGTTATAAACCAATTTTAATAAATTTTGCTTCAAACATTTTTATCGAAAACCGAATTCGGATTCAGAAGAAATCATCAGTGAAATTTTGAAAAAGATACGCCACTTTTTTGCGATTTTTATAGGTTTTAGAATCCGATCAAAGTCCAATAATTCAATATGATTTGTAACATATTTAAAATGGTTTAAATATTAATGTCAATAAACTGATAAAAACTATGCCCAGGGCTTAGAGCAAACCCAAGATTATGTACATTTTGAAAATATTACAATTGAGTGTAAAATAGTAAAATTAACACACTGTATATTCTATAAATACTCGTATATACATTTTTGTGTGATATATAAAAATTTAATGTCACTATTTTCAGGTGAGTCATGAAAACAATATTCGTTTTTCTTTATTAATGACTGGAAAAACTGATGGAATTTGTTAATTGAATTTTGTTCTACTCTATATATTCTGCTTACTGTATGAAAGCTCTGCTCGCAAGAAGGGATGAGCAGGGTGCGCACTCACATTAAATACGACATTTATTTTATAGTTTATTGCAAGAGCATATCGTATTACTTTAATTTTAAATATACAAATTTTATTAAATCGTTTTAAATGGAGCTGGTTTTTTTATGTTCGTTGATGAGCTATCGTAGCAAAAATATTTACCTGTCAAGTATTTTAAATGGAGTCTATTTATTATTTTCATTTCATCTTTTACTTAAGAATTACAGTTCATTTCAAAAAGAAACATTTTAAGATGGCTCTAAAAAGTACCAATAACCCAGAAATTAAGATTTCGATAACAAGATAACAAGACAAGGTTAACGTGGTTATTGTGCGCTATTCTGCGGTTATAAAGTTGGGGCCCCGCAAATTATATATTTTATATGGTAAAACAATTAAGCTAAGTTTGACTTAAATTGAAAAATTTGGGGATTGAAGATGATTGTCATTTGAATACAAAATATTTCAAATCACGAAACAAAGTCTCTATCACTTTGAGCTGCGACTTGAAATAGTCACTGATCTCTATACAATCTCCGCCTACAGAGTTGAGTTTCAGTATTATCTATGCATGATGTTGTTGCTTGCACTTACTATTTAAACTGAAATCTTAACTACCTGCTATAATGGTTTGATAACTAAACATATACTCATCACGATGGAACATGTCATTGGCAAGAGTTTTTTGATTTTGGTAATATTTTATATTGATTACTAAATAGTTCCATAATAATTTGAAACAATTAATTTTTTATTTAATACTTCGGTAATAATAGTTTCAATAAAAATAGTTTCATATTCTTCCGATAAAATATTGCTTTGACCCTTCGGCACAGTTTTTAAGAGCTCATTGACATGAGTAACTGCTATTTGGGTTTAATCCAGTAACTTTAAAATTATTCTGAAATTTAAATTCATTTCAGCAGTATCCCTCTTGTTTTACATATAGACATTGTACTTTTTATATTTGACTCTTCTTATTATTGGATAATAATTTTACTTATTTGAAGACTAGAGACTCTAAAACACCAAAATAGCGAAATTCCATGGAATATTTTCCATATTAAATAGTGAATGTGATGATTTCAATTTTAAATTCCAACCACAAGTTTAACCACTTTTTATATACACTACAGTTCATAAACATTGAATCAGTTGAAACATTAACAATGTAATATTATACATATGTTTAGTAATATATAAAAGGTACCCAGAAGTAGTCGAGTTGCATAAGAGGGTAGGTAGACGCACCGTTAATTAATTATTTATTAATTAAGGAAACTAGGTTTTCTCAAAAGTTTTCTCAAAATTGCATTAATAAAATCAAAAATGAATTATCAAAAAAATGCACTTTTTGCAACTTTAGTTCCAACCTAGTTTCCTTAATTAATTAACAGCCTAATAAAAAAATGTCTCTGGACTTTTCGTTCCAAAATCGTACCCTCTACCTACCCTCTGGAACTCGACTACTTCTGGTACCCTGTATATATATATATACGCTTAGAATGTGACTTACTGGTTCAATGTTTAAGAACGGGAGTATAGAGTATCATTTTCAGTATCTACTATTTAATTACCATATTATTCTGAAATTCGGTTTTTTTTTTGTAATTATTTTGTGAAATGAGTACATCGAACATAAATTTCATGTAAATATGATACAGTTGTTTTTTTGGTCCCTTTATGAAACAGCTTGCACGACAGCTTTGAAGAAAAAGAGGTATCATCGAACACGATCTACTCAAAATGTACAAAACTAAAAAAAACAAAAACAGAGTAAAAGTAGATTGAAAACAGTGTGCCATGCGATTCAAACATCCATCGTTTGCAATACACAGAATGATTCGCCAAAGTCCATACACTTAAAATCATTGATGCTTCTGTTTAAACAAACCTTATCATTCCAGATTAAAGAAGCACGTCAAAAAACAAGAGTCTCCTTTTTTCAATACACTCAATACACTTTTCAATTCGTAGGTCGATAGCATCTGTCATTAAAGAACATTTCAACTCCAATTCATGCAGTGTATCACATTGGTTGCCTATGGTTCATGTTAGATTTTAACAAATATTTATATACAAAAATCACTCTCATATTTTTATGTCGGTGACATCAAAGGCTAAATATATTTTGGTCATTGCATGTGGGTTTTTTCCATAATATAACTAATAACATTTAAGTATACAATAAAAGACATTACATTTACGTGCTAATACTTGATCGTAATAAACACATATGTTTCATAAAATAAAGGGGGTTGAAGTATATCATTTGATACCTACTGGTATTTTCAACATCTTTGAAATATAGTAAGATAGTATCTATCACTCATATAAGTTGGACATACTTTAAAACTGCTACATTAAATAAAATAAATATTTAACAATCAACCAATATGAGTATTCTTATTTCACAACAAGATCACCAAATGTCCAAAATCCTAACAGTTCACAATATAATACATTTACGCTGTGATATGTGATTACAATATTACATTATATTATATGTTTACTGAAAAAGACAAAGATAAAACAAATAACTTAAAAACCAGATTGAAATGTTAGTTACATCGATGAATAGATTTTATAAAAATTGACTCACTCATTTTTGGTGAATCACTCTGTATAAAACCTAGAATATTCATGCATTCAACAGAATATAAAAAGGTACATATTTTAAAATTCAAAGAGTTATTTTATATGTTTAGATTAACTAACTATATCTAACATATAATAATATATATATATATATAAAGTTTGTGATGAATTTTATTCAAAGACAGGATTTATATGCTCTTAAAAACTAAATAAGTTATTAAAAATGTCGTAAATCTATGCACTTAGAAATACATAAAATATGCACTTAGATTTTTTTTTCGTTGACATTTCTTTGGAAAATAAAGAAGCAAAATAGAAAAACGAACGTACAAAAACTTATTTTCAAGAGGTTGAGAGTTGTAGTCATTTTGACACTTTCTGGGAATGTGAAGAAGTTACGAATAATGTCAGCGATACAAATAATTTAATATTGAAATGAAATAATTTATGAACACACTTTCGTACAAATAGTTTTCATTTAGTTTCGAAAACACAATTCCTTCTTTCAGTCAAGTGAAAAAAACAATGCTTAAACAATAAGCAATCCATAAACAAAACAAATATTTAAAAAAATTATTAATCTTCAGTATAGATTGATTTTTAGCGAATTTCCTGAAAGGAAATAGAGCTATTGGTCCCGTACCGAAGTCAAAGTTTCGCAAAAATTTCTTCAAATGTCCATCGATCCTACCTAGTAGATGTCAAAAATCACCATCTGAAAAATTTATATATATATATCTATGGACATATATATATACATATATATATATATATATATATATATATATATATATATATATATATATATATATATATATATATGTATATATATATATACATATATATATATATATGTGTCTGTCATCACTCTAGCGGTCACAGTTTTCATTTTATCGCGATGAGATTTGGTATTTGAGGTGCTTTTGATATTCAAAAGGTCAAGTTCGTTAATGGGTAAAATCGGACGAGGGGAAAGGGGGGTTTAGAGGGAGGGGGAAACATAAAATTTGAGATATCTCCCTTAAAATTTGAAAAATCGAAAAATTTATAAGAAGTAAAGTTGTAGGTACTAAGTTTTACTGTAATTCTGATTCTTATCATTTTTTCTGTAACAATAATATTTACAGAAATATTGACGGTTTAATATTGAAAATTAAATTCCTTAATATCTCTGTACACATTAGAGTTTGAGCAAAAATGATAAGGTGATGAATTGTAGCAAATTTGATTTTATACAACTTTATTCCTTACGCATTTTTCGATTGTTCTAATATTAAGAGAGATATTTTATATTTTGTGTTTTCTTCTTTTTTTATACCTCCCCCCATTCGCCTCGACGTATGTCATTTATTAAGAAAATTGGACTTGCAAATGCTAAAATCATATATGACATTTCATTTTGATCAGACTAAAATTGTGACCACTAGAGAGTGATTTATTCTAAGGAAATTCGCTAAGTTGAAGCAGCTCCTGCGTAACGAATTTTTTAATCTTCTGTTTATATATACAACCCACAATGCACTAAACTAAAAAAACAAACAATATTTCGTGACGTTCGTGAGTTCGATTCCCATCCCAGCTGTGTATGATTATTCATATCCAGCATTTGATGTCAAAGAATGATTAAATTATGTATTAAATTTTTATAATTTTAGCGGCAGCGGGATTTGAACCCAACACTTTCAATATACTTAGATAACATCCGAGTTTTCCTGATTGAAAAGAACAGTCAGTTTATTAATAGATTTTCCCAGTTTTGCTCTTTAACATGGCTCTGAGATAAAATAATTTATTCAAATTCCCGAACTAATTAAAACTAGTGCGGTGATCATGAGATGAAAAACATTTTGAAATCATTTAAAAAGTCATAAATTATACAACACAACATTATGCATTATATGCAAAATACCCGACTAATAAAATATGCAAAAATTATTAAAACATTTATTATAATACGGAAAATTATGCAAAATACAGTATGAAAGTTTTCTTCATATCGAATAGATCCGTTTCGATTTGAAATATAACATAAAATATAAAAGAAAAAAAAACAGCATTCGAATCCTATCCTAAGTAATACCGATCGTACCGGTATTACGGTTTTATCCTCATCTGTTGTGTTGTTAACTTTATATATGTCTATCTGTAGCCTGTCTTGATGATACACAAGACCACAAAAGTATCGCTCATTTTTCAAAATTGATTTGTGCCATACCCCTTCGATTTTCGAAAAATATGCTTTGACTCATTATACATATACTAACCACTTTTATTCGAAACATTTTCCCAAAAATCGAATGATTAAGGTACAAATCAACTTTAAAAAAGTATGTGTGCATGCACGTAAGAAGTTATACTTCTTTGGAAATCATTTATAAAAATAATATTAAATAAGGTCAACACTGCTATTAAGACATACAAGTTTTTAAACATTATTAAAATAATCAAAGAGAATTCTAGGTATTTTGAAATTACATTTCAAATTTTGCCCCAATTCCTAGAACATTTGTTTATACTTTTATAAATACGTATTTCGACCTCAATGTAGTCATCATCAGTATGAATGAGCTAATCGTAACTATCTTTGAGATATGGATTCAGAGATATCTTGCTTGTTGCTAATTTGGTGCATGTCTCACAATGATATTAAAAAAGTTCTGTCTTTTATACGATTTGACTAAGGGTATAATCTGACCTGAAGATTATTTTAGTTGACTTTCTAAAGCATAAGGTGTGTGAAGAGCCCCACCTATTTATTGACGGTAGCCCTTTGTGACCATGCGACGTTGTTTTTGCCACTAAAGTGAGGGTATCGAAGCTGACCTTGATATTCAGGTATTCGATTTTTTGAAAATGGTTTAATTTTATTAAATCAGAATTTGGAATTGGGCTAAATTTATTATCATTGTCTAAATTCATTATCTGTTTTCTCAAATTTTTATATGTAGACACTTGCGTATGCATCTAATTCTGTGGGGTTTTGTATCGATTTCAGTAGTTTTAGATTTGATTTGTCCAAATCGAATCGGACAAATCTAAAACTACTGAAATCACACATAAACAAAATTATTGTCCACTGCAGAGTGTAATCACATTTCTTATGTAACAGACAGACTTTGTCTGTTTCGCTTAAGCATATAATGTATGTGCATATAAATTTTGTCTATTTACTATATGACACACATTTTTAACTGAATGTCTTCTCCCAAACACTTTGTAATTGAGCAGAATAGAAATCAGTGCTACATTAGTCCCGTGTTAACACAGCGATTCGTTACATGCTGAAAATACGATCTGATCGAATTCTCACCCAACGTGTCAAAAGAAGTATAACTTAAAAATTTTGGCTAAAAATGAACAGTACTTTTGTGGCTCATAGTATGATAGAACGTATTCAATTAGTGCATATTATAGATATAAAATATATCTATCTATCTACGCTGTACATTGTGTGTGTGTGTGTTTTGTAGTATGCTTTTACTTCAAGCATTATATCGCATGAGCTTGAGAGAACTAGCTAGTAGTACTAATACTATGTCGAAATAAAATAACTAATTGGATAGACGTTAATATTATCTACTTGCTAGATCACAAACAGGATGTCTCTTTTTATATTATGCAAATTATTATACTGAAGATGTTCATCAGTCAAGTGGCCAAATGATCAAACTCACTCTATTTGGAACTCGAAGGTTGCGGGTTCGAGATCCGCCGGTGTCAATTTGCCAATTTGCCAATTAAGGTCTTTATATTATCGAATGATAATTAGTGAGAACTCTAGGTTTTTGAAATAAAATTTCAAATTCACCACCTTTACCTAGATCAGTTTTTTTTGTATTATAAATACGTATTTCGACCACAATGTAGTCATCATCAGTATAAATTAGTTAGTCTCGTAATTTACTCTTTGAAAATTAGAAATAGATAGAAAGTCGAGATCAATAGATAAAAATAAAAATAAATAGAAAATTAACTAAATTAAAATATACTAAATTTAAAATATAATAAATTTTAAATTCTATTGAAATTACTCTTGTTAAAATTTCTTTCATTTACATTTATTCCTGTTAACTTTACTCTTATTAAAATTACTCTTATATTGTCTCAGGATATGTTACTCGTCGCTAATTTGGTTGCAATTTAACAATTCGTATGCATACGAAAGCAAATACATTCAAAAGAAATATTATGAATCGAGACAATGGACCGGTCCCAAATTGAGATTTAATCAAAATCTTACGGTAAAATTAATTGCCAACATGTCCATCTCTCTCTAAAAATGTCAAAATACAAAAACCTATTCACTGCGCAACGCATAACTCAGCACTAATCGATTGAGTAAATACACTCCTAGTTCATAAGCTTACGCATGCGCATCTCAGTTGAACAATTGCCATACAAAAAGTCTTGATATTCGATAAATTTTGTCTAAAACATATTTGCTAAGGATGTGAGGATGTGAGTGGAGTGGATGGAATTTTTGTGTATAGACTAAGAATTAGTAGGATATGCGGCTGCAGCCGACTATGATAGGAACTATTCTGATATTCATCTGGAGTTCGTGAAGGAAACTGCAGAAAACCTTCTCAAGCATACATACATGCCGGTTACTTCGTTCTTGTCCATACGCCGACAGTTTAGTCATTTAGCTGCCCACTTTTTTTTCTTAATAATTGACAAACTGCCGATGTCGAGATTCGAACCCATAACCTCCCAGTTTCCAAGTAGGCATACTGCGCAGACATAATTCCTTAGACTGCTCGGTCATACCTATCAAAGTAATTTACATCAAATAACTAGATTGGGACACTCTGTAGATTTTACGTTCAAGTTGCATACTTTTTTAATATAGTTAAAAAAATAAAGAGCAGCTCAAAATGATTATGAATGAATTATTCTTTATGATAAAGGTTCTGAAGATTAATTTCCAGTAAATAGAGCAAAAAAAAGATGAAGATCAGTAATGAAAACGTATTTGAATATACTATATATTCTAATGAAAAGAAAATCCTTTGTAGAAAATCCTTAAAAATAAATATCCTTTAAAATTAATACGAAAAAACTTTTACATTTTTCGAAGAAATAAAAAACCTAAAGAACGGGATTTTTATCGGTAGAAAACGCACTGAAAAGCGAAAATTTATTAAAGAATAGACCGTGAAATGATCATGTTTGAAAATTTCTTTGAATAGAGAGGATGCAAATTCAATTTCAACAGATTGGATCATACGTTTTTACAATTGACGATTTCAGTATTTTAAACCAATTATTTTACGAATGTTTTGAATAAATTTCTATTTCATGGAATATTTTCGAGTTTATTAGTTTATCCGAATGGTACTTTGCTATAAAAAAAAGTTCTATTTTGAAAATTTTATTGTTGATTTGTGTCTTGGTTTTTGAGAATCAAAGTTGTTAGTACACTGATAGAAAGAATTTCTTTCCTCAAGAAAATATATTTTCTTCAATAAAGAAACCTTTGTTTTCATTCAGACTACGCAGTCGAATCAAAAACATATGTTTAGTTGAGCGAAGGATTTAAGATTCTTGAACGGTGTTTTTTAAATAGACTTCGTTAGTCTTGGCCTAAGAGAGTCTTTCTTGCCCAAATACTGTTATTATTCTTTAGTCAAGAAAATGAAATTCTTGTAAAAACAAAGTATTTTTCTTATTAAATAATAAATAAAAAACTCAAGAAGACATAGTTTATGCAGCTTCTTTAACTGAAGTATATTTATTTAACTGAAATATATTTAACTGAAGTATATCATTACTTCTTTAAAAAGTTGCATTTGTTTGGATTAAATAAATGTTTATTTTGATCCGAAATTTTACCATCTTGGTTCAAAGAAATCATCATTTCTGTTTAAGAATTTCGAGATTCTTGAGTCAAAAGTCAGTTTATCTATAGTTAAGATAATTTTCTCAAGTCAAAACTATCGATGTCAAAATACTTCTTTTCATATATCAAATATATATTATCTTCCCTATATATGAGAGTTAGAAATTCTTGGTTTAAAAAAATTTTTCTTACTGCAAGGAATTGCTATTTGTAAAACTGTCACCAAATTAGCAACGAATAACATATCCTGAGACAATATAAGAGTAATTTTAATAAGAGTGATGTTAACAAGAGTAAATCGAATGCAAGCAATTTTAACAAGAGTTATTTCAATAAAATTGATTATATTTAAATTTATTTTGTTTAATTTTTTTTTCTTTTTTGTCTATTAATCTCTATTTTCTATCTATTTCTAATTGTCAAAGAGTAAATTACGACTAGTTAATTTATACTGATGATAACTACTTTGTAATCGAAATACGTATTGATAATACAAAAACTGCTCTAGATATTGGGGCGAATTTGAAATTTTATTTAAAATATGTGATATAAATGATATTGGGCTCCCAAGATTTATTTACAAACTTTTTTACAGGTATAAAGATTAATAATATAAATGTCTTAAAATACTTTTATGTTTAAAAATTTCAATTTTGAATGAGGCACGCAATGGGATGTTGTTGAGTTGTTTTATTATAATGGCTGTATTAAGTTACAATCAACATAATTTATATAGACTTCTTTTTTTTTTGGGCAGGTGTTAGTAAAAGAAATATATGAAACAAAATAACAGTAATGAAATCAAAAATTAGAATCTCATATTTTGTAGTTTTAAATTACAATCTTTAAAACATATTTTAATTAATTAAAACAAACTTTTTAGAATATGAGACCTTAATTAAAGAATTAGATTTTACTCATTAAAATAGATATCACATATATCTTAAAATATTTTTTACATCTCATTCTCATATACATAAAAAATTCAGATCAGAGATTATCGATTTGACTTACTTTTAAAATTAATAGTAAAATTTCATCTTAGTAGAAATTATATATTCTGGGCATTTCGAAAGCAAGAGAAATCTTCTCACTTGAATTAATTTCAAGAAATAAAGAATTTCATCAAACTATTCGACTAATAGTGAAAACCAATTGTTTTCATAAATATCTTTTTTTAAGGCCCGTCATACCGGAATTTTATTGGATCAATCTCTTTATGAATATTTCTATTTTCGATTGCGTAGTTTTTTTTTTATTCGTCTTATTTTATTCCAAGTGAAAATTATCAAAATATATGTAAAAATATGGGTTTCTCCATAAGAGCAATGCTTTAAAACTTAAACTTTAACATTAAATAATTAATTCAAGACCCCCGTAACCCCCCCACCCCTGAAACTTTTATAATTGATTTATATGCACTTCAACTACATGTAAACAAAAAATCAAGCCATAATCTTTTTGAAGCTTCAGTGCTCGTACATCCTTAATCCAAAACAAATAGTTTCAATACTTCAAGCTTTAGGCATCATTTAGCTTAAGTGCATTTTATTCATCTACTGCTGATAATGTCGGCAGTGTTTTAATCTTTAATTGAATTCTCATGAAAGTATCGCTAGAAATTCTAAGGAATAATTCTTAGTTTTAGATTTTTTTTCTAGTTTCCATAATATTGAACAGAAAGGTTTCAAATAGTTTAGGGTACAAAACCCTAAATAAATAAATATAAATAAACAGTTGTACCCACCAATGTATATATATATATATATATATATAGGATGTTCTGAAATTCATTCAAGGAAACTATACCACGGTATAGACATGTAAAAACCCAACAAAAAAGTTTAATAAGGTTTTTTGATTTGACGCTTATTTTTTAAGATATAATCAATTAAACATTGATAAATTCAACCAATCACAGAGTGCATAGTATAAGGAGGTGGGGCCACTGTAGTAGTTCTAAAATCAGTATGTAAATTAAGTTCGCTGATAGCTTCGATTTTTGAAAGTAAGTTTATTCGACCGTCTTGCCAAAATTGCCTCTCTCACGGTGTAATAGTAAACATTTTTGAATTTTCGTGGGTGTCGCTACACTTATTGAAAAATCTGACTGTCGGTACTCTAGCTTGCTTAATTCTTACCGTCTGCGAGCCTTTAAAAGGTAAAGCGCTCCGCTCCACTGCTGAGGTCACGCCTCCATATACTATGCGCCCTATGATTGGTTGAATTTATTAATGTTTAATTGATTATATCTCAAAAACTAAGCGTCACATCGAAAAACTTTACGAAACTTTTTTGTTTGTTTTTTGCAGTTCTACACCGTGGAACCATAGATGAATGAATTTCAAAACACCTGAATGAATCCTGGATGAATTTCAGAACAGCCTGTATGTATAATATGGTCATAGTACTCAACACACACACACAGATATGTGCCGAATAAGTAAACTTTTTCATACATGGTCTTGTTGTTGTTTATTAATTATAAACTGCATAAATAATTTACTATATGAATTTACTTTTAACATTTTAAATTTCAATTTAATTAATATTTGTACATATTTTATGAATGTATGTATGTATGTATGTATGTATGTATGTATGTATGTATGTATGTATTTATGTTCATTTGTACGTCTAAGTACGGTTTACAACGAAAATGTCTAATTATTTATACATGACTTGAAAATGTTAACAAATCTATATAACATATAGTGAGTAAGTGAATGGGTGAGTATAGGTACGTTATATATTAATATTACATTAATTAGATACCTTCAACCATCATAGTAAATTACATCATGTACATCGATAATTGTGTCGAGTTAATTTTAAACTACAGTCAAGATTAGAGCTATTGGGATATCGAAAAGGCATCATAGTATATACAAAAGTAATAGACAATATTATATACATTATACCACCAGCTGGAATATTAGAACATTTAAATATTAGGTACAGGAATGTCTTTATCATTATTACTCCATGCTTCTGATAAAAGAAGAATATTAGAATTACGACGCACATTATCAATGATATCATTTCGATGGGCTCGTAAACTTTATATATTAAATGTATTTTATTGATAAGCCTAGTCTGGTCTTGATCAATTTCACTAACTCTGATTCTAATGTAAATAATGGATTTAAGTAAGAAGTGACGCGCTGATTCTGTTCTACCATGATAAAATCATTGGTTTATTAACCATGCTATTAACCATTTGTGTGATTAAAAGTAATAGTGACCATATTTAACATTATTTTAATAAAGTATTTAGAAAGAAGTATAACTTCTTACGTGCGTATATAAGTACACACACACACAATTCTTTTACTATATAGTTTCGCTTCTTTTTAATGTATCTTTTAAAGATTTCAAGAAGACCATTTCAAAAAGAACCATAAAATTATGTGAAGATATGTAAAAAATTGATTTTATCGTTCCACGGTTTAATTGTACCCGATTTCAATGAACTTAGTATCAAATTATACTAAATTTAAGGTAATATTTTCAAATTGACGTTATTGTACCTGTTAATGATTTGGAGAACGCTGGACCATAACCTATGTACCCTGAAACCGATGATATTAAATGGTCTTTAAACACCACATGTCAAATAGAACCGTTTTTTACTAAAAATATTCTTATTAGCTCTTTATGGAAAATATATACATTTAAAATGAGTTTATATACATTTGAAACTAAAACAGATGATTATCCATGATATAATGCACGAGCTATACCTAAATGTATCTATATTTTATATAAATGAACTAGTTAAAGCAATGGCACGTCAAATTTGGACGGCGAGGCAACCACATGGCATAATCATCTGAGTCTTGAAGTGATACTGAACCTCCCCGTACTTCCCGAATGGACCCCAAATGGACGGGGGCGGAGATAGGGAGGGGGGCAAAACGTAAAATTTTTTGACGAGGTATATACACTATTTATATAATAACATTTTTTTGCCATCCGAAACACGCGGGCCATCTTCACACTCGCGAATTAAGAAAGAAAAAAAAAGTAATGATGGGCAGTTTCTGAGAAACAACCCTTCAAAGACACCAAAAAACCCTTTTTGTCAAATTTTTTAAATAAAAATCGAAAAAAAAATAGTTAAAATTGTTTAAATCGGATGGTATTCGAAATTTAAGCTCTAATAAGTGCATGTTTCGAATGGCAAAAAAATGTTATTATATAAATAGGATATAAACTTCAAAGCAACTCACCAATTTGACGTGCCATTGCTTTGAATAAATTACGATTAAATGAATTATATGAAAATATCTTGCAGGCAATTTTAATTAATTTATCTGCAAATATAAATTATAACACTCGATTAGAGACCCAAATTGGTAAAATCATATTTTATACATTTGATCTCAATATAACTTCAAGTCAAATAAATATCAGATAATGTAATTCTATTGAACGCATACTGCGTAATGACCGTAGTAGTTAAAAACGCAGTATAATTTATAAAAAAAAAAAAAAAAAAAATAAATATCAAATATTGTAGAAAATTCCATTAAATATGAAATATTAAATTTTATTATTAAAATATTTCTATAGTTAAATTTCTTTTTACGATCTGAATTTTATATCGAAACAAAATTCAATTTGCTGTCTTATAGAAACAAAATTTTATATAATTCAAATTTTTTCTCCGATTTCTATAACTGCTGTTTTTTTATCGAATTTCCTGAAAGGAAATAGAGCTATTGGTCCCGTACCGAAGTCAAAATTTCGCAAAAATTTCTTCAAATGTCCATCGATCCTACTTGGTAGATGTCAAAAATCACCATCTGGATAATTTATATATATATATATATCTATGGACATATATATATATGTTGAAGCGCTTTTGGTATTCAAAAGGTCAAGATCGTTAATGGGTAAAATCGGACAAGGGGAAAGGGGTGTTTAGAGGGAGGGGGAAACACAAAAATTGACATATCTCCCTTAATATTCGAAAAGTAGAAAAATTTATAAGAAATAAAGTTGTAGGTATAAAGTATTACTTTAATTTTGTTTTTATCATTTTTTCTGTTACCCTAATATTTACAGAAATATTGACAGTTTAAGATTGAAAATTAAATTCCTCAATATCTCTGTACACATTAGAGTTTGAGCAAAAATGATGCGGTGATGAATTGTAGCAAACTTGATTTTCTACAACTTTATTTCTTACTCATTTTTCGATTGTTCTAATATTAAGAGAGATATTTTATATTTTGTGTTTTCTTTATGCCCCCCTTTCCCCTTGACGTGTGTCATTTATTAATAAAATTGGCCGTGCAAATACTAAAATCATATACGACATTTAATTTGCATCAGACAAAAATTGTGACCGCTAGAAAGTGATTTATGTATTCTAAAGGAAATTCGCTAAGTTGAAGCAGCTCCTGCGTAACGAATTTTTTTTTAAATGACCTATTCTTAAAAAATACTGAAAATTCTTCTACGTAATACAAAAATTTCTATTGTTTCGTTATCTCTATAAGAATAATAATTTGTTATATATATAAACATTCCATAGGCGTCGACATGTAGCTTGATGCATATTAGATGACCTCATAAATAATATATATTATATCGGAAGTACATTTAAATAAAGAAAATAAAAGAAAATATTTATGAATAAAAATATATAAAATAAAAATTACATATTTAAAATTCTTTAGCAAAAACAAAAAAAAAACGGAAAAACAATGATAATATTAAAAAGGAGAATTCATAGAGATATGTATGAAACAAAACGTAACACTACAAGATCATTTTATATACGGAGTAAGAAATCAAATTAGCGAGGACTTAATATATCTTCCCGGATAATTAATTAATACTTATGATGACTACTTTGTTGCAGAAATAACTATTTATACATATATAAATCATCTAGAAATGAGGCTGTTGGTATATACCAAGCAATCTGGGTATATTCAACCAAAAATCTGACTTAATAAAAGTTAAGGTAGTTCACCACTGTCTTGTACAATCAGGACAAATAACCGGTTTGCTTTTATTATGGAACAAATACATATACACACATGCACAACACATAGATGTATTTCTATAGAAATTAATGTAATTTTGAAATAAAATAAAATTTTAACTATTATATTTCGAAAACAAAACGGTAAAACACGAGTTTTTTTTTTTTTATTTAATAAATATTTATTTTTACTATTCTAGTAATTTTTTTTTAACTCTGGCGAGTATTTTTTTAATACAACAGATAATAGTTGGGCGAGCATAAAGTTTTACATGCTTCTAATGAGAGAGAGTGAGAGAGAATGATAACTTTGTTATTAATTATCTCGTCAAAGAAAATAATCATCAAATCTTTAAAAAAAGTTTCAAATCAACTCAATAATTTTATGTCTACAGAACCAACAGATACCAATTTATATATCATTCAACTGATATCTTTATCCTTATTTAATATATTTGTCCTCTCATATATACATAAATAACCCATTTCCACAATACGTTACTGTAACCCCCCCCCCCCAGTATGCCCTATTTAGATATGCATATAAACTTGTAAGAATACATAAAAACACATAGATGTATTTCTATAGAATGTAATGTAATTTTGAAATAAAATAAAATTTTAACTATTATATTTCGAAAACAAAACGGTAAAACGCGAGTTTTTTTTTTTTTTATTTAATAAATATTTATTTTTACTATTCTAGTAATTTTTTTTAACTCTGGCGAGTATTTTTTTAATACAACAGATAATAGTTGGGTGAGCATGAAGTTTTACATGCTTCTAATGAGAGAGAGTGAGAGAGAATGATAACTTTGTTATTAATTATCTCGTCAATAAAAAATAATCATCAAATCTTTAAAAAAAGTTTCAAATCAACTCAATAATTTTATGTCTACAGAACCAACAGATACGAATTTATATATCATTCAACTGATCTCTCTATCCTTATTTAATATATTTGTCCTCTCATATATACATAAATAACCCATTTCCACAATACGTTGTAACCCCCCCCCCCACCTGAGTCTGCCCTATTTAGATATGCATATAAACTTGTAAGAATACATAAAGTATATTTTTTACAGAATCATTCAAAAGTTTGGGGAATACTCAACATAAGGACTTTGGTAATTTTTCGTTACCAAATGTACTCTACCAATAATGATTTTCCACGAATATGGTTTGTTGGGTTCCAATTCCCAAAGGTATGGAAATATATTGTAAGGGGAATGATTTGTTCGATCGGATACAAACTTCGTCAGTTTTACACATTTAAAAATGTGTTAGAGATAGATTGTAGAGACTGCCCTGGGCGGGCTACACTTCGACCATAAGGTCCATTGTGATGCCTAAGAATGTAAGGATGTGGAGTGGCAGGAATTTGTGAGTAGACTAGGAATTGGTTGGATATGCGGCTGCAACCGACTCTAATAGGAAGTATGCCAATATTCATCAGGCGTTCGTGAAGGAAACTGCAGAAAACCTTCTCAAGCATAGCCGGTTACTTCGTTCTTGTCCATACGCCGAAGGTTTAGTCAATTAATCGCCTCTTTTTGTTTTTTTATAATTGACAAACTGTCGATGTCGGGATTCGAACCCATAACCTCCCAGTTTCCAAGTATGCATTCTGCGCAAACATGACGCCTTAGACCGCTCGTCTACTTGGACTGGTTACAAATATATTAAATGCAATAAATGATAAATTTGGCGACAGTGTTGGAATTATAGCAAATTGTGGTAATTATTTTGGGAGTAGAGTCAAAAAAGATGACGGTACAGAAGATGTGGAAGCTCGAATAAATACGGCATCTCAAACATATGGTATGTTGTCAAATATCTGGGGATTAAACTACTACTCCCTATCCATAAAATTGCAACTGTTTAACACTAACGTCAAATCAGTACCCCCTACATGGTTCAGAAACATGGAAGGTGACAAATAAACTCACATCCAAGTTGCAAACATTTATTAATAAATGCTTACGACGAGTTCTCAAAATTAAATGGCACGACTATACCCCAAATTTCGAATTAGACGGTCTATTTATATATATATATATATATATATATATATATATATATATATATATATATATATATATATATATATATATATATATATAAAAGTAATTATTAAAAAGCATAATATATGCTGCTCCCAAATGTTTCAAATGTCTTTCCTTGCGATATTTGAAACAAACTTTATTGGTATTTGTTCCTTAAGACCAAGACATCTGGTGACAATAATATGTAACAGAGAAGACAGGTTCAACTGTGGTAGTTATTTATGCGTTACTCTGCTTACGATACAAAAAATCATTATTTTGTTAATGAAACTCATCTTTTTTACGAGTAATATAACTAATTGTTGAAATGTAGCCTGACTAAAACCACCATTTTGTTGTATGACGTCATGAGTATCTTTACCAATAGAAGCTTGTAATTCTGTATTCTCTTATTATCTGAATATATTTCGCCACAAACGGATATCTTCGTATGTAAGCAGAACGATGTTTACGTATACAATTGAATTTAATATCCGCATTATTAACATTGCATTCAAACAATATCATCTTAGTGATTAAAACGGACAAAACAGAAATTACTAAATAAAACAATATATCAATACGTATACTTCAAGTAATTCTATACGTGTCAATATGACCGAATTTTGTATACTTTTCAAACACATTGTAGTGTACAAAATTTAAATATTATCATTGTTTCTGTATATAAATAAAATGTAAACTTATTTTCTTTCATATATTTAATAGATAAGACATTGCTTTGCATACAGTTAGCAGTATACAATCTGGTCTGGGGCTGGCCTGAGTCAAGCTGGTGAATGTGAATTATCTTGGTACGTACGTACGTACAAGCCAACAAAGTTCAGCTTAGCTCAGGTATATACAAAGAAATCAATAAAATATATATGTTAAAATAACATACTTAACCACATACAACAACTCAATCGGAACTGAATTGAATTGAACTGGATGTATGTACGAGTATTCACAAAAATATACACATTGATTAAAACAAATAAAATAGTAGTATTGATAAAATGAAATGGAATTATTTATGATGGATTGAATGATTAGCTACGATCAAGAACGGGGAAAGGGGGAGGGGGAGTATTGCTAGTAGATTGACATTTTCATAATTGGTGTCGAAAAGCTCGATACTACTAACACCACACCACAAAATGGAAAAGTTTTTTTTTTGTGAAGAATCCAATTCAGAATTTATAAATGCGTTTATTTAGTTTTACTTCCGTATCTTGTGAAACTTTGCTCATGCATTTATTCAAGATGATGTAACAAGAGCAAATCTTCCATGTGGGAAAATCTGGAGTCTACAACCCAAAATGATTCACTGGCTGTACACAACCGTAGTTGGGTCAATCTTAACCAATGCTGCTCGAGTATCCTGGCCAAAGGTTAATCGACAAACGGTATGCACATAGCTGTCCAGGATTCAAAGATTGGCCTGTGCATTACTGAAGCCATGAACAGCACACCCACAGCTACCATGAAAATAATACTAGGGCATATTCCGCTGAACCTTGCAAAAATAGCTAAAGCGAGATCCAGCGCCTATAGACTATTTTGCACTAATAACTGGATTACTAAAAATAACCAGGTTGGATATGAAATAATCATAGGAACCTTCTCCTTCTCAAAACCTTTGGCTGTAGTCTATGATAGAGACATGTGGACGGAAGGAGAACTATCTAATCTCAAGAAAAGAATCGTTTGGTATACAGACGACTCCAAAACTGGTGAAAGACCCAAGGCAAGCATTAGCCTTAACTTCCGGAAATATTCCACAGTCTTTCAGGCAAAAGTCTCCGCCCTACTGGCTTGCATCCGTGACGACCTACGTAAGGGTTACATAAACCAAAACGTTTATACTATCTCGGACAATCAAGCTGCTCTAAGAGCTTTGTCGGCCACTGAAATCACGTCAAGGTTAGTAAGAGATTGCTTAGAAGAGCTACTGGATCTGGTAAAACGGAACAATGTTACATTGACCTGGATAACAGGTCACAGTGGTTTCGAAGTAAACAAAGAAGCAGATACCTTAGCAAAGAAGAGAGTCAGAATACCTTTTATAGGCCCAGAACCTATTTTAGGAATAGATAGAACAGAAAAGACTGTTTCGGAATGCATCCAAGAGGTGCACCTCTCGATCTGAACAGGGAAGAATTTCAAAAGGTTTATGTTCTACAGAATTCGATTTTTTTCTTCTAAAGACCTAGATTTTTTCATACTTTTCGCTCCTCTAATTTTATTAGATAGAGTAATTTACTGGTGAGCAAAGTTAAAAAAGTATTTTTTTACTTGGTTTAATTCAGTTTTATTTTCAAATCAAATTTCAAATTGTTCTTAATTCTGTTTTCTTAATTTGTATATGCAGATACCTTCGTATGCATCTAATTCTGTGGGGTTTTGTACCGATTCCAGTAGTATTTTTTTAAACCCCACAGAATTAGATGCATATGAAAGTATCGACATACACAAATTAAGAAAACAGATAATGAATTTACACAATGTCCTAATTCCAAATTCTGATTTAATAAAATTAAACCATATTTTAATACCTGAATATCAAGGTTAGCTTCGATGAACCCCCCCCCCCCCACCTTATTGACAATAACAATACAACATGGTCAGAAAAGGATACGGCCAATAAATAGGTTGGTCTTAATGGGCTTAATTGGTCGGTCAGCTCAAATAATTCTTCAGGTACTACCTCTGTCAAATCGTATAAAAGACAGAACTTTTTTAATATCATTGTGAGACACGCACCAAATTAGCAACAAGCAACATATCTCTGACTCCATATCCCAGAGATAGTTACGATAAGCTAATTCATACTGATAATGACTACATTGTAGTCGAAATACGTATTTATAAAATACAAATAATTGTTCTAGGAATTGGGGCAAAATTTGAAATTTAATTTCAAAAAACCTACAGTTCTCTTTGATTATTTTAATAATATATTATTTTCAACTTTTCAGTCTGTAGATAGAGGTGTTGTATGATGTTCACACACCATCTTTTTATGACGAATTGAGTGATTATATAAAAGAGGTTTGACATTTTCATAATTGGCATCGAGAGAGGTATAGGAGGAGGAGTCTCTAGATATAACCATCTCACACAAAATAGAAAGAGTTTTTTGTCACGAATCTGATTAACAATTTATTTTCTTTATTTATTTTCGTAAAAAAATACTTTCATCCATCGATGGATTCATCCATGAACGGATGAATGAAATGATAAAAAACCCACTCAAACACAAAGTTTTAATGATTTTGTTCACCGGTAATTGTTTTCGATACAAAATCAACTAATTTGCATATGAAAGTGTTTTTGTTTGTGCTTGCTACATAAATCTTTTCTTAAAAGGATAACGAAAAAGCTTCGCATGGGGATTGGGAGATATTTAAATTTTGTTGTGTATACTAAATACAGGGTCGCCTGTAAGTTACGGACGCAACTGGCGGTATGGATAGAAAATTGAATTCTGAGATGAAAAGTCCTTTACCTTTTTTTAATCAGACGTACAGGAAATTAGTTATTAATTAAAATAAGTAACAATACCAGGAAAAATAAAATATAATCACAATACCAGGTATAAGTTGGACCCTTTAATATTACCTTATTTTTTTAAATATATTTACAATCTAACCTAACTTATGTTTTAATTACAATTATCATTTTTTCATTGTAAAATTTATTGGTTTTAATTTTTAGTTGCTGAGGAAGTCATAAATAAATGACGAAACGTTCAATTTATTTAAATTAATTCATTTATTCTCCTAGTCCTATTTCCTACGAATTAATTATTATTATATAGTATGGATGCGAATATTGAAAGATTATTTAGATTTATGTTTCATAATCTTCAGAGACAAGCTTTCATAATTCAGAGACAAGCTTTCAGAGTTATGAAAATATCATGAAAAAAAAACAAGAGTCACGAATATCAAATATTTACTACGAACGACTCGAATATTAAATTTTGTATTGATATTTTCGTGCTTATTAAATTTTCAAATGGGTCATAATCTAATAGAGATATCTAGTTGTATATGTGATTACTATACATAGCTATGACTAGCAAAAAAGCTCGAATTGGTGACTAGCAAACACCACACACACACACATATTTAAAATGTGCTCTAGTACCAAAGTTCAAATGTTTTTGTCACATTTGATTACAAAACAGATACATATGTTTTTCTATAATATATACAAAGGGTTTCATAACAAATGAAATGGGATTTTAGATTTTGATTTGAAAGTTTCTTTTCATAAAATTTCAAACCAAGTAGATTTTTGAGTTTTATTCTACGATTCAATGAACGGTTTATGGAATATTGAGTGGATTCCTTTACAAAAAAAAAAAATAGAGCGTATCTCGGAAACACCCTTTTAAAGCGTCAAAACTAACCAGTGTCTAGCTTATATCTTGATTAATTAAATTGTCTTGATTAACTAGATTTAATTTAATTAATACTCTTGATTAACTACATTTGTCTAACTTATATCATGAGCGGTTTATGAGATATCGTCCGAAATCGTATAAAAGGAAACATAAATTCGTACAAAGAGGGTATATCTGAGAAACTACTGTTCAAACCGTTCAACCAACTAGATTTTTGTGTTTTTTGCGTTCTCATTACTTAAGATAGTGATTTTCAATCAAATCGGTAACTAAAAATTTTTTGTGTTTTTCACGATTTTTTCTAAGGGGTATACCTTGAAAAAATCGTATAAAATCGAAAAATAATAATTGTTCACGATTTTGAAGAAAACCACAATACCAGGTAAGTTGGACCCAAAAATAATGAAAATCACGTTCATTTGACGATTTAAAGAACGGTTTATAAGATATCGTCCGAAATCGTATCAAAGAAAATACAAAATCGCAGAAAGGAGGCATATCTGAGAAACTACTGGCTAAATCGTTTAACCAACCAGATTTTTGTAATTTTTGGGGTCCAAATTACCTAATATAGTGATTTTCAATCAAATCGGTAACTAAAAATTTTTTGTGTTTTTCACGATTTTTTCTAAGGGGTATACCTTGAAAAAATCGTATAAAATCGAAAAATAATAATTGTTCACGATTTTGATGAAAATCACAATACCAGGTAAGTTGGACCCAAAAATAATGAAAATCACGTTCATTTGACGATTTAAAGAACGGTTTATAAGATATCGTCCGAAATCGTATCAAAGAAAATACAAAATCACACAAAGGAGGCATATCTGAGAAACCACTGGCCAAATCGTTTAACCAACCAGATTTTTGTATTTTTTGGGTCCGAATTACCTAATATAGTGATTTTCAATCGAATCGGTAACTAAAAATTTTTTTGGTTTTTTGCAATTTTTTCTAAGGGGTGTACCTTGAAAATAATCGCAAATATCTGAAAAATATTTCTGTTCCCGATTTAGATGAAACTCACTATAAAAATAAAATTAGACCCCCAAAACACGAAAATCGTATTCGTTTGACGTTTTGATGTGTGGTTTACGAGATATTACAAGAAATCCTTTAAAAAGGTACAAAATTTAATTTAATAAGTAATTATTTGGAAAGAATGACGTAATCAGGTCAGTTTTTTTCAAAAAATGAGTTACTTCAAAATAAAAACATTTATTTAAATCGAAATACTCAGATTCTAAAGGTACTTTTATCATTTTCACCGAGAGTTTTTCCTAACTTATTTAGAATTTTGAAATCCCATGTCATTTCTAGATTCCTAGATTTTCTAGGTACCTAGAGCCATTCTGTTTCGAATTGTGATTATTTACATGCAATACATTGAATTTACCATAACGACAATGCCTATTGCTATATTAAGTAGTTTTCCTACATATGTAAGTAGCGTGAATTCCATCATCTGTTAAATATATTCCCTTGAATATTTCCGAGCACCCCTGTATAGAAGTAAAACATTTTTTTTTTTTATTGAAAAGTCAGCTTTTATGATGTCGCAAAGTTTTTGATTTTTATATTAAACATATCACATTCAAAAAGAATACGTATACGTTCACCAATGAAAGTGGGCGAACAGTAAAGTGGGAGTAGTTTCCCCCACTACCATTCATACTAATGTAATGTGATGCGTTACAATGATATGGAACCTTTTTTTCATCTTTTCTATATTGAATTATTTATCACGATATGAAAGTGGAAAAAAGAAGGTGGATGTGGAAATACTGGCAAAAAAAAAAGGTTATGTTTTGTTAAAGGTATCAAACAGACAGACAATATGAAAAGCAGATACTCAAAAAACCTTTTTTCAAAACTGTGTAGGTACTGCTATCGCCAGCAATAGTGACGTTCGTTTTTTTGCCAAATTTTTAAACTTTGATTATACCTTATCGTAACGGTTTTCGATAAGGTATAAACGCTTTCACTGTAGTATGTGATAGGGCCATGTGGTCGGAAGGAGAACCACCTTACCTTAAGAAAGGAATCGTCTGGTATACAGACGGTTCCAAAACTGAAGAAAGGACCGGGGCGGAAATCTACGGTGAGAGACTTAATGCAAACATAAGCCTCAACTTGGGGAAATATGCTACGGTCTTCCAAGCAGAAGTCTACGCAATACTGGCTTGCGCCCGTGAGAATTTACGTAGAGGCTACATAAACCAGAACGTTTGTAATCTTTCGGACAATCAAGCTGCTTTAAAAGTCTTATCTGGATCTGAGGTCATCTCAAGGGTAGTCAAGGACTGTCTGGAGGAACTTTTGATAGTGGCAGTGGTTTCAAAGGAAACGAAAAAGCAGATACCTAGGCAAAGACGAGAGTCGGAATGCCCTTCATAGGTCCAAAGCCTATTTAAGTAATTCCACGGACTGCATGAGAACAGGTGATCAACGAGTGGTCAAATGCTAAACACCGTGATCACAGGGAATAAGTACCGCAGCAAGAGCTCGGGAAGGTACTGCTTCAGAGTGCAACAAGGAGCCTATCTCTCGATGCACTGAGGCTGAACAAGATGAAACTGCGGATGGTTACCGGATTCCTTACAGAGCATTATCCCCTGCGGAAGCATCTGTACAAATTGGGACTCCATAACGGGTCCATTATTGTGCAGATTGTGGGGCGAGGAGGAAGAAATATCCAGCCACATAATCTTTGACTGCGAAACTCTGGGTTACCGCAGATACAAGATATTCGTTGCATCTCACCCCGAATATATGAACCTTCGGGAGGTCCTGATAAGCAAGCTCCAGGCTATTGCCAACATATGGAAGATGCGAATCTCGTCAAACTGAAGTAGAAGCCACCCCTTTAGAGAGAGGGAGAGGACAATGGGCCATAAGCTCGAAGTGCAATTGTTTTTTTTACCCCGATATAAATCAATCAATCAACGGTTTTCGAAAAAATTCCTTAGAATAAAAGTTGTACATTATAAATTTATGAACAACTTTTATTCGAAACTTTTTTTCGAATTCCAAATGGATTCGGCACAAATCATCTGTAAAAGTTTGCAAACAAAGAACGTCACTTTTGCTGGTCATTGTACATATTTGACAAACATAATTTTTATAATAAATATTGTAGGTTAAGTTATGATACATAATTTCTACTACTTGTTCTAGTTAGAAAAACTGGGAAAGGGTATTATTTTATCCCAATTATATCGCTATATATCTATACGAAATCTCTATTTATAAAAGGGAAATATTTTTGTGTGTATGTTTGCGCGAAGTATGAGATAGCGAAATAATGATAAGAGAAGAACCTAGATAAATTTTCCGGACGAATCCAGAAAAACTATTAGAAGTTCGAAAGTATAAACCGTTCTAAAGTTGTAGCCGTTTTTCTGACGATAATAAAGTTTTCTGATGGCTACATCTTTAATATAGAGTACAGTTTCTATAGAAATACCTGCATCAGAAAAATAAATAAATTATTTGTCAATAAATTTAAAATTGAAAAAAAATTGACGTTCGAAAAAAAACAAATGAAAATTACAACTATCGAAGTTAATTGCTTAAATACCCGGTATTTACTAAATTTGTGAGAAAAAAAAGTGTTAAACAAAAGTTGTTTATTTTTAGAAAAGAACCATTTTTTGTCTTTAAATTTTTATTCTATCTCTTACGGTTTCAATGATAGGCAGTTTTGCGCATTTTGCCCCAACATGGTCCGATTTAGCCTATTCACAAGCTTAACCTTCTTTTTTAGCTCTAGAAAACACACATCCAAAATTTCCACTCGCTACCTTTTTTTGCTTTTGAATTCTCGTGTTCACAGACAGTCGAATATGCGTATGCTCGAATCAGGCCATTTTATGAACACCTATACCAAACATTTATGCGATCAATATTTTCAATAGTTACAATGTCGGGACTAAACTTAATATACCCTTGTATATATTATATACCGGGTATAAAAAGTATTTCACATAAATTTCCTATGCACTTTCTATAAGAATGTTTTAAAGCCCGGGCTACGTGAGCTTTTTCTGCTAGTATATTATAATCTGACTTAATCTTAAACTCCTTCATTTGATAACTTTTAATAATCTTCTATAGACAAGATTGTTTGTTTTTTTATTCTTTACCTTTTTATTCCCCAAAAGTAAATTGCTTATAGCTAAAAACTGTATAGTAGAAAGTATTAATTTTTTCGATGACTTTGCTACAAAAGACAAAAGTTCGGAAAAAGGGAATAATAAATGTTGACTATATTCATTCACATACTAAACGTTTCAAACAGGGAAATGTCAAAATAAAAATAAGAGGGAAAAAAATTGATAAAAAATAATAATAATTGTAATAATAATAGAAATATATTGTAGTTGGAGTAGATTGTTACCTAATAGTCGAGGCGATAAGGGCCTAAAAACATAACATTGTGTTTTTTCAACTTATATCCCGAACAACGCAATCGTTGCCTTTTCCTACATATTTTTGAAGTTTGTTGTTTTGGCGCGTTATAGAATTCGATCAGAGTGGATTTTTAGCATGTAACGAAACGCTGATGTAACACTCGACTGATGTCGATCGATGCCACACAGTTTTCTATCCTCTTCTATTGCTCAGTGCTTGGGAGACATTCAGTAAAAAATGTGTGTCATACAGTATATAGACAAAATTTATATATACGTATATTATATGCTTAAGCAAAACAGGCCAGTCTGTTGAAAGACAAGACAATATTATAAATTATATTATATTTTTTTTGGTAAATAGCTACAGCGCCAGCTAAAACATTAGAACATTTAAATTTGACTATACACTTGAAATTAGGTACAGGAATGTCTTCATTATTATTACTCCATATTTCTGATAAACAAAGAATTTTAGAATTATGAGCCACATTAGCAATGATTTCATTTTTATGAGCTCGTCAACTTTGTATATTAAATGTGTCAGGTCTTGATACAATTCACTAACTCTGATTCTAATGTAAATAATGGATTTAATGCCAGTCTTTCAAACTCTAATTTGAACGGTAGAAGGGATGCTGGTTTTGTTCCACCATGATCAAATGTAAGTTCATTGGTTTTAGTACCATATATATAATTTTTCTATTGTAGTTTTTCACCACTATATCATTTTATTACACTTTTGTGTCTTAATAGTAGCGTTGACCTTATTTAATATTATTTTAATTAATTATACAAAAAGAAGTATAACTTCTTACGTGCATCCATAAGTACATAAACACTTGTTTTTACACGGAACACGTGTTCATTGTGAATATAAAGCTTGTAATGAACTTTTCAAATTTCTGCCCCAATTCCTAGAAAAATTATTTGTATTTTATAAATATGTATTTCGACTACAAAGTAGTCATCATCAGTATGAATTAGCTAATCGTAACTATCTGCGGGATATGGAGTCCAAAGATATGATATTCGTTGCGTGCGTGTCTAATGGACTATTTTTTTATTATCCTGCGACCATACTAAATTTCTGATCATGTTCAATGATCACACTACTATAATTCTAAAAATATATGTCCTGTATGTTCCAACAGGATGTAAGTGGATGTGAAACAAGGTATGTTTTTTTGTCAGCCTTATACGAAAATATATCCTGACAAGAGAAGAAAAAAAAACGTCCTCCCGATAATGGAATATTACACGATGATCTTTACTCCGGCTGACTGACTGACCTTGGTGAGACGTCCTGACTAAAAAACATGTTTCTGCCGAATCACAAACGTAGAAGCAACCCAGTGGCGTAGCGTGGGTGTCAGCCGCCCGGGACAGGAAAAAATTTTGCCGCCCTCTTATTTAGGTATTTCGATTTAAAAGACTATAATATACAGTAATTCTAAAGAACTTTTTGGCAAGAACAGTCATCATTATTGTGTATTGTAAAGGTTACAAATAAAAAAGTCATATATATATATATATATATATATATATATATACATATATATATATATGTTTTACAATATAATAATCATATTTATTACAAATATTCTTACACGTCTGGCACTTACATTGATATAACAGGTATAGAACACTTATGATTATACCTTGACGATCAACAAGATTATGTTATTAGCGAATTGAATATAAAACGCAAATCGACTTCCAATTAGACCTAGAACGATAGGTCTAATTGGAAGTCGATGTTAATATTTATATTTTTATTGAAAAATAATATATTTGTTAGAATTAAAAACAAAACTTCTGTCTTTAATATAAATAATATTAAAGAGAACTCTAGGATTTTTCGAAATAAATTTCAATTTTTGCCCCAATTTTCCTTTTATAAATACGTATTTCGACTACATTTGGTGACGAGGTGCACCTCGTCACCAAATTATCAACAAGTAACATCTCCTCGGAGAATAATTACAATTAGCTAATTCATACTGGTGATGACTACTTTGTAGTCGAAATACGTATTTATAAAATACAAAAAATTTTTATTTAGGAAATTGGGGCAAAAATCGAAATTTATTTCTGTCTTTAAGTAAAACTTTATTCGTCTACTTTTTTTTTTAGTACAAAGTCTTTTATTGCACTATCAATGTTTATAGCATCAAACACCTCTTGATTGATTGATTGATTAATATCGGGGTAAAAACTATACCACTTCGATCCTATGGTCCATTGTACTCCCGCTTCTACCTCAGTCTGACGAGACTCGCTTCTCCCATATGTTGGCAATAGCCTGGAGCTTGATTATCAGGACCTCCCGAAAGTTCATATATTCGGGGTGAGATGCACCGAATATCCTGTATCTGCTGTAACCCAGAGGTTCGAAGTCAAAGATTATGTGGCTGGAAGTTTTTTCCTACTCGCCACACTGTGAGCATATAATAGACCCGTTATAGAGTCCCATTGTGTGCAGATGCTTCCGTATGGGATAATGTCCGGTAATTAACCCGGTAACCCTTCGCAGTTACATCCTGTTCAGCTACAGTGCATTGAGATATAGCCTTTTTATTGCACTCTGAAGCAGTACCTTCCCGAACTCTTGCCACGGTACTTTTTCCCAGGGATCACGGTGTTTAGCATTTGACTACTCGTTGATCAACTGTTTACATGCAGTCCTTGTAATTCCTAAAATAGGCTTCACACACCTCTTGCTCAATAGACAAGATAGGTCAGATTGTTTAGCCTTATTTGAAATTTTACCGCCCTCACTACGCTACGCCACTGAAGCAACTACTTGTGAGAGTATTTGTATTATGAGGTT
This sequence comes from Nineta flava, assembly GCA_963920215.1. Lineage (NCBI taxonomy): Eukaryota > Metazoa > Arthropoda > Insecta > Neuroptera > Chrysopidae > Nineta > Nineta flava. The sequence goes on from OY986041.1 coordinate 136,076,129, forward strand.
CACTTGAAGAGATGACTTGACAACAATAATAACAAAAAATACAAAAAAAAAGAAAAACTGCTTCGTTTATTGATTTCATTTTCAGTTGGTTGGTTTGTTGGTTTTGATGGAATGAGTGTGACGTCAGGTTGTTGTGACAAATTGATGGTTTTGTACCTTTTACCTTACCTTAGGAAAAATTTAACGTACGAGAGACGAGACTGTTATTGGAAAAATATGTATTTATGTAAGGATGAATGAAAAAAAAAAAACTCTGTGAAAAAGTTTATGCAAAGTTTTCTCGACGTAAACGATGAATTTTCACAAATTTATGTAAATTATTTGAATATCAATAAATTATAATTTTGAATTGTAAGTTTTAAATACTTCTCGAAAGTTCACAGACATGATCATAACATGCTTTTCAATCTACCTTTCGATGTGAAATATTAAATTATAAACTAGTTTTGGTTGGTCTATATTTGCTACACCAATTCCCCTGACATACCCATTGGCCCACAGGTTTCGTATTCGCACTCAGGTGAACAACTTAGTAGCTACTGCTAATAGATTGATATATTAAGCTCCGCCCCTTGCAAGAGATCTCAATAACATAGACTTTCTTTAAAAGGTAAGAGATTACGAGATATCTTATGAAAGGGCAGACAAATTTCGTATAGAGAAGAGGGAATATCCTGGAAACTATACACCAAATCTGCAATTATCAGATTACGAGATATCATCTGTAGTTATATAAACGAGGGCATATCTCACAAACTGCTGCAAAATCGTATATAGAGGGAATATCTTAAAAATTATACGCAAAATCTGCAATTATGAGATTACGAGATATCATATGTAGTTATATAAACGAGGGCATATATCACAAACTGCTGTAAAAACTGCTTTCAAAGCTGTTTTTGTTCCAAATTACCATATAAACTAATTTTTTTCATTCAAATCGATGAATTTTTTCGATTTTTTCTAAGAGGTCTACCTTAGAAATTCACTGTTCAAAGTAAATTGAACCAGAAAACGCAAATATCTTGATTCAAATTAATGAGAAGTTATTTGGCATTTTCAGAGTTTTTAAGGTTATGTTGCCAAACATTTATCGTGTTTTCAATCTATTGCCACCTGTGGGTCATCACTTTTTAGCAATTACCGTCTTGGTAATTCCAAACAAGTTTTCGATAGGATTCATATAAGAAGAATTGCCCAACCAGGGTAAAACTGTAATTGTCCGGTGAGCTTAAAACGTAAAAATGATTCTAAAATTTATTTGCTTAGCATTAAATAATGCATAAACACGAATTTTCGATTATTCAGGAATCGTTCTCAAGTGCATCCATAATATCAAATTATTAAAAAATGATGCCCTGATAATTAATCAGCAAAATTTTGACCACGAATAATCACCGATTAGGACTTTCTAGAGAGAGTAATTGTCTAAGGATTTATCTATTTTCTGAGAGTCTAGCATAAAATTTGTATATTGGAAATATATTTAATATAACGAACGTACAAATAACTAAAAACTTGTGACACATTTTACCCTTAAAATTAGTGAGAACTACATTTCCATATTAAGATATCGATTTACGTCTATGTGAGAAGAAGTATATATCATCTAACTTTACATTCCCATATTAATGACATCCACCATTTCCTGTTTCACCTACTCCCATCCCAACTAACCGTAATGTGTCATTTATTTGTTAAGTAACAAATTAACTTGAAAGTTAATATCGTATGACATCGTATGACAACAATTTTAAGTATTAGTACTAAAATTAATAAAACGAAAATTTAATGTCACATTTAATATATTATAATGTGTCACTTGTCGTCACATGATCACATGACACACAACATATTTGAATTAGAATACTATATATATATATATGTAAAATCCTTTTATTATCCCATTTACTTTAGTGTAAATGATATGCAGATATGATTATTTTAGTGGGTCTGTTTTAACCCATCACAAGGTCTACAAACCACAGTGTGAAACATTCTATGCTACAATATCTACTTTCCAATATATATATCTGTATTTTGTTGATCTATATAAAGTATCTAGAAAAATCTCTGACTTGTCCGTTTCGTTCACTAAGATGCTGAATGGTATTGGTTGATCACAATGGTAATAAGTCTTATATACAAGATTAATATTAAGTAAAATATCAGTATTTTATTGACCATTAAAAAATATCTGTAAAAGTCTCTGACTTGTCCGTTTCGTTAACTAAGATGCTGAATGGTATTGTTTGATTACAATGTCAATAAGTCTTATATTAAAAATTTATATTAAGTAAAATATCTGTATTTTGTTGATCATTATAAAGTATCTATAAAAATCCCTGACTTGTCCGTTTCGTTCATAGGATGCTTAATGATATCATTTGATTGCAATGTTAATAAGTCCTATATTAAATTGAAAAAATATTACAATATATTATTTCGTGTGGTCAATAGATTTGACGCTATTTATGATAAAATTGTTGTAATCAAATTCTAGGAGCACAACTGCGGCGATGCCTCTACAAATCGCTCTCTGCCGCGTGGTTAAAGCGACTCTAATTACAGTGATAAAGATCTGCTAGTCACTCAAACTTAACACATATAGCTATAAAAAAAATGAAAAAGAATCGAACTGAATAGAAATTCATCCCTTTTAGATAATCACGTTCTTAAACTATGCAGTAAAAATTCTCTTTAATAGACCAAACAACTCTTTTTTCTAACCCAATTTGCAAACAAAAAAAAAACGAACCAAAAACTACTTATATCTTCAAATTCGATTGGCATATATTAAGTATATATTTACAGGATGTAACATGAAGGTTTGGCGAAATTGGAAAAAGTGATGAAAAAAAGAGTACTTCCAAAGAATGTTTTAAAGTTACTAGACATGAGTTTCGCTCTTTTTTCAAGATTTTCTTATAGAAAACTTCTAATGAGAAGAGACATCTGAGCGCTTACCACTTGAGGATACCACTTCAAACTCGATAAACATCTGCACCAAATCAATCTCATAGGCCAAAATCTCTGCAGATTTTGTCTTGAAGAGGAGGAAACCACTATTCACATTCTGTGTGAATACGAAAGTCTCTCTCTTAAAAAACACAATGATTTGGGAAGGATAAATCTCCAGCGCGTATCTCCTGGAACACCTTTGAAGAAAAGGGGGTTAAATAGATCTAATTGGTCGCGGTACAAAAGCTTTTTATAAGACTTGCTCCTAGTGGCTTCCAGTCCAAGTGGCCGAGCGGTCTAAGGCGTTATGTCTGCGCAGTATGCATACTTGGAAACTAGGAGGTTTTGGGTTGGAATCCCGACATTGTTAGTTTGTCAATTATTATTTTTTTTTAAAAGGGGGGGGGTTATATAATGTTACGAAATAACATTTTAATGGAAAACATGTCCTCACCGTGTTACACACTGTAAATATTGAAATGAAATCGAGTATCAATATATATATATATATATATATATATATATATATATAGTGAATATTCAGGTTATATTATGTTATTAAGAACGCATTGATCCGTAATTCAGGTTCATTAGATATTCAAAAGATAATGGATTCTGTGTATAACACAATATCTGTACAATATATACATATGTACACTTCCGTTCATAAAAATTGAACCAGCAGTAAGTCACATTCTAAGTGTATACATTACTAAATATATGTGTATTACATACTAATAACGATTAGAATGTTTCAACTGGTTTAAATTTTATGAACTGGAGTGTACATGTATAATATAAAGCACATCATTAAGTGTTATCACAAAATGTTTCACTTTACCCCTTTTTGAAATTGTTCATTATTTTCATTGATTACAATTTCTTCATCCATTCTCTGTGACGATGATGCTGATGATATTGTTTATAGAAATCCATTTAAGTATCAAATTCTCTCGCAAGAAAAAAAAACACACTTTCGAACTAAAGATATTTCCTCTAACAAGATTATTAATTTTATCTTCGTTTCTTCAACGCATTTAAAAGTTTCAAAACATAATTGGTTTTTTTTTTCTTATATAACGCAACTTAGGCAAGTTAATATTATGGAATCTCATTCATTAACTTGCCATATTATTGTAAGCCCTATTATGGTATTTGGGTTATATTTATGAAGGTTATAAAAGATTCACAAATATTCAAAAGATTTTCAATAAAACTTTTTTGGGTATATATAGTTTCTGATCAAATTCATAAATATAAATAAGTTTCTATTACAAAAACATTTTTAAAAACAAGCTCTGTATAGTAAAACTAATTTTCTACAACTTAACTTCTTATGTGTTTTTCGATTTTTTCAATATTAAGAGAGATATACCAAATTTTGTGTTTCCCCCTCCCTTTAAACCCCCCCTTATCGATTCTTCTCATGCTTACCATAAAAATGCATTGTCATTGGAAGTGAACCAACATGTATAAATTCAACTCCGTAGGATAAGAGGAAGTGGTTCTAATTCTAATTGCAAAATTTGACCCAAACATACATACATTGCGAGTTAAATTAAAGCTTGTAAAAAGGACCAAGTTTACGAGGATATCCTGCATGTAATAGTTTCATCTATGAAAATTAATGAGGGCTAATAAATTTAGCCCTCTATAATAGTTTATCCTTCAAAAGTGTTGATATGGAAGAGAGGACGAAGTTATTTACCAATTGGATTGCGTATATGAATTATATATATTCATGGTGGAGGTGCTGGTTAGTAAGAATCCCATATAGCATTAGCTATTATATATTCATTTCCCAGCGCTTCCAACAAACTGTTCATAATAAAAAACAAAAAGAAAATAAGAACTAATTGAGTAAATTGCTAAAATACCTGATATATATTGAGTTTTTGAATAAATATCTCAATGAAAATTTGCTCATTTTCAAAAAAGGTTTATTTTAATATCAAATATGTTTGTTTTTAAATATTTTTTGCCCTTAAATTATTTTTCTCTTACGGTTTTATGTATGCATATTATCCCATCCCTCCTAGCGGGGGAAAGCACAGTCCGATTTTGCCCATTTATGAACTTAGAATTACTTTTTGGCTCTAGAACACACACACGTCGATACCCCTTTGTGATTTCAAGTTATCGTGTACACGAACAAACGGACGGACTAATTAGATCAATTTATGACCACCTATACCAAAGTTTTTTTTCTGGGATCAATATTTTCAACCGTTAAAAAGTCGGGACTAAACTTAATGTACCCTTGTAAATATTACATCTACCGGATATAATCACAAACCGTAGAGTGGATTTCTCTCTGAGTGTTATATTTCTAAGTGTGACTTATGATGTCCACAGTATCAACTGCCCAGTATTTGTCTTTTATCTGGAAGCTTTTTGTGAATTTTTAATTTCAAAAAATTTTCACTGACTCGCCGTCAATTGGTGAAGTTATTCATGACGTCATATTCCAAGATGGCGACTTTATTCAGGCTACATTTAAACAATTAGTTATATTTTTCATACAAAAAGATGAATTTCATTTAAAAAAATAACAATTTTTTGTTGATTTTATTAATGTAACTCTACTAACGCATATGCAACTATCACAGTTGAGCCTCACTACTATGTTTCTAATTTTTGCCATTAGATGTGACTAAGACATAGCTGGAACAAGCACCAATAACTGTATCTTTCAAACAAAAGATTCTTTTCTTTTCTGATTTATCTACTTATCTATCTAAAACTCTGTTTACTCTCCCAACAAAAATTGTCGCCAATTTTCTCCACATTTTAATTATATTTTTTCTTAGAAAATTGAGTATAAAACAATAAATGTATGAATAAATAATGAATAAATATTATATTTACTTACGAAAATACATCGAACGATTTATTATAACCCGTTTATATTTATACGGTCGTTCTTCGGTTGCAAACCAGGCAACCACGTTCTGCTGTTTAATAAAATATATCGTTATGGTATTCATTTTAATTATTTACATTTGTACACAACTACTGCTGTTCATATATATAAATAAATATATATCTTATGTACAGATATACACTAAATATAGTATTAGCAAATTTTCTGAAAGGAAACAACTATTGGTCTCGTACCGACTTCAAAATTTCTTCAAATGTCCATCGATCCTACATATAAGATGTCTAAAATCACCATCTGTAAAATTTATATATACATATATATATATATATATATATATATATATATATATATATATATATATATATATATATATATTGTACGATCTCTTCCATGAAGGTACTCGATATTTAGTTGACACTGGAAGTTCACTATCTGTGATTCCAAAGTCGTATTGTAAATCATGTAAATTTACAAATTTACCTTTTTCAATTATTGCAGCAAACAATACTAAAATTACTACTTTTGGTACTTCTGAAATTTTTCTCAATTTTGGAAATGATTTGGTTTTTCGTCATGAATTCATTGTTGGCGATGTAATTCATGGCATTCTAGGTTTAGATTTTCTAAAGAAATTCAATTTGAATATCGATTTTAATAATCTAACATTATTAAAACCTATTAATTCATGCGTTGAAGTGATCTCACTTCAAAATCAATTTACGGAAATCTTAAATTCTTTTCCAAATTTAACCAAATCAGAAAAATTCAATCTTAATGCTAAACATAATACTCGACATCGCATTGTGACAAACTCTTATCCGATATTTTCTAAATATCGCAGGCTATGCCCTGAAGAGTTGTCAGCTGCTAAAAAACATTTTCAGGAACTTGTAGATTTGGGTATTTGTAGACCTTCGAATTCTGAATGGTCATCACCTCTTCTCATGAAAAAGAAATCAATCACGTCGGGGTCACCAAATTGTTGAAATAATAGATTGATAAGATAAATAATTATTATTTAAATAAATAATAAATAAGTGTTAAAGATATAATTGATCTTTATTAAATTGAATTATGACATATTATATATTTATATGTAAATTATCAAAGTTGTTAACATTCAAAGCAACCGTGATAAAAGAGAGAAGTTATAGTTGTTAAGCAACAGATAAAAATGATAAATAAAATTATAATAATAATTTAATGAAAATGCGATACCGCTACAATATATATATATATATATAGATATATATATATATATATATATACATATATATATATGTATATATATACAGGCTGTTCTGAAAATTCATTCAAGAAAACTATACCACGGTGTAGAGTTGCAAAAAACAAACAAAAAAGTTTAATAAAGTTTTTCGAATTGACGCTTATTTTTTAAGATATAATCAATGAAACATTCATAAATTCAACCAATCAATTCAACCGATTGCGTTTTTTCGAGTCTTTATTGTTAAATTACTTTTTTACTTGTGGCGTCCGGCCTTCTAAAATCAGTATGTACTTGAAGTTCGCTGACGGCTTCAATATTAGAAAATAAGTATATTCGATCGTCTTGCCAAAGTTGTAATGGTAAACATTCTTGAATTTTCGCGGGTGTCGCTACACTTATTGAAAACTCTGATTGTCGCTACTCTAGCTTGCTTAACACTCTCTTACCGTCTGTGAGCCTTTAAAACGTCACATGCCCCGCTATACTGCCACGCCTCCTTACACTCTGTGATTGGTTGAATTTATTAATGTTTAATTGATTACATCTCAAAAACTAAGCGTCAAATCGAAAATTTTTTTGTTTGTTTTATGCAGCTACACCGTGGTATAATTTTCTTTAATGAATTTCAGATATATATATATATATATATATATATATATATATATATATATATAATTTATATATATATATATATATGAAAATACCAAAATCATACCAGATACATCATTTTATTTTGATCAGACTAAAATTGTGACCAATAGAGAGTGATTTATGTATTCTAAGGAAATTCGCTAAGTTGACGCAGCTCCTGCGTAATAAATTTTTTTATATTATCATGGAGTTTAAGTATGCTTGAAGTCGCGTAGGTAATTGAAGCCTCGATCACAGCCTGCTTATCTTGTAAATGATATAATTAAGTAGGGAAACATTAAATCTGAAATAGGCTTTGACAGCCGGTATACAAATAAAACCTGGTTCCGATCCTGGAGGCTCTTTCATTTAAGTGTGCCCTTTTGACAATAGTTGACAGATATATCTGTCCGTTGTAGAACTATAATTTCTCATAGAAACAAAAACTGCAAGTGTATGAAAACACATTTAAAATGTAGAAAGAATACAAGATGTGACTAGCGTATAATAATATTTTTGGTAGTACGGTATCGTTACGTTTTATAACAAGTACATATTGCCACCAAACATTATTATTATAATCAAACTATATAGGTACAATAAATGTACTTATATAAACAATATACACATATTATATATATATATTTATATATATATATAACTATAGTGTGTATGCTAAGTAGAAGGTATTCTATTTCGAAAATGTATATATTATTCGAGAAATTATTTGAGTAAGAATTTTAAAATCAAATCTAAAGATATGAACAGAAATTAGACATACTTTAAACTACAACTCAAAAATGAGTATCACAAATTTTACAGATATAATTATAAATAATTATTCAACCCCAATGGTAAACCACTTTTTTTACTATAGCGAAGGTCAGGTCGAAGTCGGGCAAGTAAGCTTTTCTAGGCCTTTTTTAACCGCCCCTAAAGAATTAGGAATTTGTATGCAGACTACGAATTGATAGGAACTATGCCCACATTCATTTGGAGTTCGTGAAGAAAACTGCAGAAAACCTTCTCAAGCATAGCCGGTTACTTCGTTCTTGTCCATACGACGACAGTCTAGTCAATTAACCGCCCCTTTGTTTTCCTAATAATTGACAAACTGCCGGGATTCGAACACTTAACCTCTCAGTTTCCAAGTAGGCATACTGCGCAGACATAACGCCTTAGACCGCTTGGCCACTTGGACTGGTGTTCTAACGTATTGCTATCCTTCTTCGATTTCTCAGAGATCCGAGGCAGATTCATTATCCTTGTATTTATATAAATACAATTCCAACCAAACACCACATACACCATCGTTTTTTCTTAGTAAAACATACTAAAGTAAATAACATACAAATATTTGCAAGGAAATATCATATTGTGTTTGATATCCTCATTTCCTTATTCTATATGTATGTTGTCCTTTATATACATACATACGTGATATGTGTGTATAGTTATAGAACCTACAGGAACACACATATATATATAATACACAGGTAAGATAATAATACATTCAATAAGGAGTACCGTAAAATGTACAGAATCTTCTAGGAGAAATAGTAAAATAAAATTCCCGCTTGGGGAACTGGGACGTCGCTAGTTCGATTCCAAACAGTGACAATTTGTCAATTACATGTTTTTTAAACAAGTAATGTAACAACTAACTGAGTGAATTATTTGAATACCCAGTATATACTGAATTATATACTGCAGTGATTGAATTGTTGAACAATTCTGCGTATTCGAATTGTTAACAATTCGGCTTTCCGAGGAACATTTAATCACAAATAATGAGAAAACTATTGAGTTTATGAAAAAAATTTATCAAACAATAGTTGTTATATTTTCCAATCTCGCGGGTGGAAACACGTTCCCATTTTTCCCATTAACGAACTTACTTTTTTGCCATAGAACGCACAAACAAAATTCAGCTTGTTATCTCTTTTCGTTTTTGAGTTATCGTGTTCACGGACAGACAGACAGACGGACGGACATTTTGGAAATGGCCGAAATGGCTTATTTCGGAAATGGCCGAAATAAGCCATTTAATGAATACTTTTGTGAAGCGTTTTTGTTAAGGATTAACATTTTCAAGCGGTACAAAGTCGGGACTAAACTTAATATACCTTGTATATTTACATATACTGGGTATAAAAATGAATGGGGCTGTTAATTGACTAGACTCTATGTTTGTGAATGTTTTCTGCAGTTACCTCCCATAAACTTCAGATGAATATCGGTAAAATTCCTATCAAAACCGGATTGGTTCCTATATGATTACCTAGATTTTCTACTAGGCTTTATTAACTCCACTAAAGTAAGGGGGACAATCCCACCCAAACCAGATTGGGGGTGGCATTTACTAAGCAAAATGGCGTCCCAATCTAGTTTCGTATCTGTCTCACAAGGAATGTTCTCTGAAGATTTGATAATGTCATGAAAAGTAGAAGGGAGCCACGCCACCCTTCTTAACTGCATTCTATTGAATTTCAAGCGAGAACAGACAGTCGAATGGTCTAGCTATGCTTATGCACAACTTTGCCTGTCGCCGCATGCCTTGCGCAAAGTCCATTACTTAGTAACAAACATAGTTTAATAAGATACTTAGTTGTTTAGAACAGAGGTGGGCAGGAGATGATTCGGCCAAGCTCTGAGTGAGAGGTAGGGAAGAGAGATAGAGTTAATACAGGGTAACCTACCAATTATTAATATTTTCTTTTTTTAATTAAAACATTTTCTGAAAAAAATATAATAATACCAAATCTTTTTTATGGTCACTATTATACAAAGTAAATAATACAAGCAATCATTCAATACATACTCTGGAATTTTGGGCTGGTAATTAGGGTCATTAAATGTACCTTTTTAGTATATATCATATTTGTGTATGAATAAAATAAAAATATATAAAAAATATATATATAAATCTTTTGAACCTTTAAGTTTACCGCTGGACCATTGTAATAAAAGAGGGAAATTTTTACAAAGGATAATTTAAATAGAATTAAAGTTTTGGAAATTCCAAATGATTTGTCTAAATATTTTACTATTCATATCCAAGAACTAATAAAGAATTATTTACCTGATTTAATTATTTTTTGTTCGTATGGAGTATGCTCAGTATAGTGTCATGGGAATTTAATGAATTAAGTTAAATTTTACATAAAGTGGGAATTTGAGTTCTTCGAGTTAGTCTACTTTGAATTGAAAAAGTGAAAAGTACTATTTGTAGTAGTGGAAATTATTTTTCGCATAATTTGTTTTTCAAAAAAAATAAAAGTAGTGAATTTAATAATGGAGATGACATCGCAAGCAGTCTTGGATAAGTTCAGATTATTATTATTATTATTGTTATTATTATCATTATTGTTATTATTATTATTATTGTTATTATTATTATGTTTTTTGGTGTATCTCTCCATACTGTAAAAGATATTATTTAAACAATAAATATTTTATAAAACTATTTCTAAATTGATTGAATAAATTATTGGGCAATAATCGGTAGGACAACCTGTATTGAAACATCGTTCCGTTTTGCTTCAAAACATACCTTCTTTACTTACTCTCACCCAGCTTATGGAGAGCTCGTAAGGCTCAGACGAGCTGTCTGTGCCCACCTCTGGTTTAGAACACGACCAATAAAAGATATTGTAAGCCTCATATGTATTTAGATGTTTAGTATTCACGTTCCTGGAACATGTTGTACACTAGGTATGTATATAGTGAATGTAGTAATGTGTACAACATTGAGAATTGAGAACAAAGTGAGGTTATAGATTATTTTATGTAAATAACAAGTAATAATGTCTTTTGATATTACCTATTATTACTTTATATACCTACCTACATTTATATACGTTTATACGTTTATATGTTTCAGAATGGTGGAACACACACAAGGAGAAATGAGGTTCACAAGTTAAATTATGTTCAGAAGACTGTTCAGAGTACTTATCATCAGTCAACAGGAAATCCTTTGGCTTTTATTTTCTTTGGCTTTGGATGTATTTTATTATTTATATACATATATATATATATATATATATATATATATATATATATATATATATATATATACATATATATATATACATATATATATATATATATATATATATATATATATATATATATATATATATATATATATATATATATATATATGTATATATATATAGTTTTGAGAGGTAGAACATGTGTTTTATTTATCCTATAAAAAAAAGAAATTTTATGGCAAAATAAAGACCATGAAATAAATTCTGAAAAAAGAAGTAGATATTATTTACAGCAAACTTTTGTAATAAATCATCACAGTTTGGCATTGAATTTATTCAGAACGTTACTGGACCAACTTGGCATACGGCAAATTTTAATTTCAAATGATTCTATATACCAAAAAAACTTGAAAGAAGATACCACCAACCTCACTTGACATAATATTGAATTTTATTTTTCTCCATAAAACCTCGTATTTCAGCAAAAACTATTGGGTGAATGCAAAAAATGTTCTCCATCTCGTACCGTTCCAACGATAAAGTTTGTGCATAGCTACCACGCGCACAAGTATACCAAGAACAAAAAAACTTTTATGGTCTAGACCAGGGTTTCTTTTTTTTGTCACGGCCCACTTTTAACGATTTCAAAATTTGACGGCACACAAAGAAAAAGAAAAGTTTAAAAATTGTTTACTTACGTACAATACACTGTGTAAAATAGTTTATGGTAATAATTTTGAATGTAAAATAAAATAATATGTTCTACAAAAACAACAGTAAGTTCATTACAAGTTAATTATAAGAATACTGTTAATGACAAATATGAGTTTGATGTTTTTTGATAATTTCATTTATATTTGGTCGTAAAAATGACAATGCTACTCTCATATCGTCTTCTACATTTAACATTCTCAATCTTTTTTTCGTTTTTAAGTTGGTTAATACTTTACTATATACATTTCTAAAATTTGGCGACACACAAAAGTGCCGCTACACAGTGGTTGAGAATCACTGGTCTAGACATTGCCTGGCAAAATTCTCTACCATCTACTGAAAACCGCATCAAATCACGTTCTGCCGTTTGAACGAAAAGGCAGGCAGAAAATATTTTCCATGTAAAGAATTGACCCTGTCATGAGTTTCAAGATAAATCCCTTTAACCTGAAATGACCTCATGTGATTCCAATTTTTATGGAGTCTTAGATTTCAAAATATTAGACCAAATGTAACTTACTAGGAAAGTGAGATAGACGGTTCGCTAAATTCGATAACAAATTCGAAACATTTTCTCAAAAGCCAAATGAATCAAGACACAAAACGACTATACAGTCTTGAAAAAAAGACACGACTTTTGTGACCCATAGTATCACAAAATTAACTTAATTATTCCGTCGTAATATGCAGAAACTCAATTATTTTTGATCCTCAAACCAACAACAACAACCATGCTTTGAGACATCATATTATTCAATTTAGATAAGCCCTAGTGATATTATTATTCATTTGTCACTAAGTAAACCTAATTCTGCTGCTAGGTAAGTATCTAAGTATCTTATGACGTCATCGTTCATTATCATACCACCAACAAATATAATTCTATATTGTTGGTGAGTTGTGCTTGAGTATATACTTAAGGACGTTCATGTGCTACGCTACAGTCAAATTAGTAACTATCTTTAATAAAATTTATTTAGGATTTTAAAAAAGTTGTCAAGAATTGAAAAGTATTTATTGTAAAATATCAGGAAATGTAAATTACATAAATATTTGACTTAATTTGACAGATCTGACAATAAACTATGTTTTGTTATGACGCTCACAGTGCGTATGTGTATATTTTCTTACTGTGTGCTGTCGCCAGTTTTCAAAATATCGCGGCAAAACAAAACTGATTTAATTGTATTGAATAATTAATTCAAACGTTCGCCAACACCATTTTTTTAATGCAATTATATAAAACTGTATATTTGAAAGAATATTTATAAACATTATTTATTATGGTGTCTACTTTAATAGGATACTTAGTATAATTTTAAGTACAAACAAATTATGTTCTTCATAAGACGCTGTGTTCAAAGTTTGATTTTTAATCGAAAATTTCTCTTTGAAATGATTGTTAACAGGTTTTACTTTTTTGAGGGAGGATAACTACTGAATTGAGCTATTCAATTCACTAAAAAACAAATTTTTATCTACTATCAAGTCTCATGCATGAACGTCCTTAAAGCGTTATGTATGTACATTTTAAAGCGTATTATAGCGTATTAGATATGTAATATAATGGTTATTCGAATATTCGAACTAATAATCAATGAATTGGAAACGAAAGCCAAACTAGTTTACTATGTTCACACATTGTAAATCTCATAAAGCTCTAACGTATATATATATATATATATATATATATATATATATATATATATATATATATATATATATATATATATATACATATATATATATATACGTTAGAGTATGATGCTCTAAGATCATATAAACGATTTATTGTTTAAACCAGGATGCATCACATTATTTTAGAATTCATATCGACATACAAATACAAGTTGACCGACCAAAATCTATCAAGTTTATCAAGCTTTTGTTGTGATCAAAACGGTGGTTAACCTAAATCAAACGGTGGCGGGCATCGAGAACTTTAAACGGAAATATAAAATATATCAGGAAATATAAAACTTGGTAAAAATATGGGAAATTAAATTGATTTCTAAATTCGTTCCTTGGCGTTCATTTAAGATAAATTTGTTACGTAGGAACTACGTCGACTAAATAAATTTTCTTTGAGGAAGGAATGATAACACTACAGAAACTATGATCATAACACTACATTATATTATTTAACACTTACAGAGAATATGGTCAGGTAATAAATTGTATTAAAATTTCAAATTCGCCCCTTTACCTAGATCAGTTTTTTTGTACTATATATACGAATCTCGACTACAAAGTAGTCATCATCAGTATAAATTAGCTAGTCTTTATTTACTCTTTGACAATTAGAAATAGATAGAAAGTCGAGATCAATAGACAAAAATAAAAATACATAGAAAATTAACCAAAATAAATTAAAATATAATAAATTTTATTGAAATTACTCTTGTTAAAATTTCTTTCATTCAAGTTTACTCTTGTTAACCTCATTCTTATTAAAATTACTCTTATATTGTCTCAGGATATGTTACTCGTTGCTCATTTGGTGACAGATTCACGACAGTTTCAAAATTTATTTACTACAACTTTACTTATGATCAATTTTTTTTCATTTTACTAATATTAAAGAGAGAAATTCAAAAGGGCTTATTTTCCCCTCCCTTTAAGCCCTTTTTTTCTTGAATTTTCCCCATTTGGGGAAATTGGTTTTTTATCAATTTCATTTCAATCAGACTACAATTGCGGCTTCTACTAGTAATAAATAAACTTAAGGTAGTTCATCGGTTCAAGTTTTATCGAATGTAATAGATCATCTTCTACATTGTAGAGAGAAGTATAACATCTAGGTTTGTAATAATTGATCAGTTAAATCAAATTAAGTATTCAAATAATGGCAAAGCTGTCCACCATAATCTGTGATCTAACGATTATTATCTTCGAAAATTAGTAATTACATTCTATACACAGAACTTCTTACGTGCAAAATTAGAGTTTGAAAGACCATGGCATTCAATCCATTATTTACATTAAAATCAGAGGTAGTGAAAATTATCAAGACCAGATCAGGTTTATCAATATATACATTTAATATACAAAGTTTACGAGCCCATCAAAATGATATCCTTGATAATGTGGCTCGTAATTCTAATTTCCTTCTTTTATCAAAATCATGGAGTAATAATGATGAAGACATTCGTGTACCTAATTTCAACTGTATAGTCTGTAATCTCAATAAATTCATTGCGAATAAAGGATCATTTTCAGTTTCTAAGAAATATATACACTACAGTTCATAGTATCTCGTGCAGCAAAAACCACACTGTGCAATCTGTAGCTAATTTTTACAAAAGAACACGAAGTTCGTTAATTTATTTTCTTTCAGTATTTTTTTTTTTTGGGTTAATTATTTTCTAAAGACCCCTTCTTCTTCATCTATACATTTAAAATTATATACCGAGGACAATGAATATTTAAATAACAGATGGGTTTTAATACATAACAGACAGACGGATAGGTTTACTTACAGACATACACAAGTAAAATTATACAAGGTGTTTCAGAACATCAAAATGTTTTGTGTTAACAACTTTATATATCGTGTGTGTTGGAAGCTTTTCTAATAGAGAATCAATTTTAAATATTATTTATTACTGTCTGGCCGTGTGGTTACTGTGTGAAGTCAGTCAGTACACATGTAATGAGAGTGGGTTAAATATGTTCATTGAATTCTTAACTTTAGTATGTTCATCACAAAATCCCCACTCTTAAATGACAAACAAACAACTATACGCATACAGTATACCTATACACTATCCAGATGTTTGTATGTATGTGTATTCTGTAGGTGTACTGTATAGATTCTCTATTAGAAACGCTTTTGAAAAGGTTTATATATATATATAAATATATATATATAAATATATATATATATATATATATATATATATATATATATATATATATATATATATATATATATGAGCTTTGCCGATAGGCATCTGCTCGTCTGGAGTTCAAGAAACTGCAGAAAACATTCATAAACTTATCTTGTCTCTTCATTGTTTGTAGATACGCAATTAACCGCCCCGAAAATTATAATTGGCAAGCAGTCAACACCAGAACTCGAGTCTGTAGCAGATAAGATAAGATAAGAAAATATTTGTGAGGGTATGAGGTAAAGCTTTTCGTCACTACGTCCTGACCAAATTACTTTAACATTCCACTTCTTTATTTGAATCCCCAAACTAGGTCCAAATCCTTGATGCATAACATAAGATGTCCCCCTTCAAGTTCAGCTTTTTAAGGGCAAAACCCTCGTGAATCTGTCATTTCAGGCTCACCGAATTTCAGAACCAAAGAATAGATTCCATATTACTTATAAAACCCACACTGCTCACAAAGCGACCCCCCCTTCAGTCTTAAATCCTTGACATAATACAAAAAAACGGCATCTTTCTAGAAGTAAAGAAGGTATTTTTTCCCATTTTCGGGGAGGTTACGTTGAGCAAATTAAAGTTTTCCGATTTTTCCCGTAAGTTTGAAGTTATTTCGTGTCAAAAGCAAAAAATCATGTCCTTCTAACATTTCTAGAAATGTGTTAGATTTTCTATAGATAAGTGAGTCAGTCAGTTACACTAAAGAGCTGTTTATATTATAGGATATGAAAAAAGTCTTTATTTTCCTTTGTTTTGATTTAGCAAATAATAATTATCGAATCTTTCAGGATCACAGACATGTTTTACTCTGACATCTTTTAAACACAAAATTGTCTATACTATATTCCTGAAACACACTGTATATCTAAAAGAGAACACTAAATACCAACTGATTGTACCCACAAGATAAAAGTTAAAATTATTATACATACGAAAATAATTTATTAATAATGGATAGAAAATTATGTGAATAAAGCAGCAAAAACAGAGCCAAGATTAAAGTGAAGGAAACAAAGAAATTCGTTACAAAATTCACTCTGTTGTCTCTCCTCTGCTCCCCCCACCCACACCCCTCCATATACACTCTATGTACAACCACACTGTCCGCCTGTCCGACGTTCTCGTAAATCTTATAATTTACCCAAAATTCACATGTTTTTAATGAAGATTTTGGAGTGAATATAAATTTGATGTTTTGCATATTAATAATAATATGATTCTGGGTATTCTTCTTCGGTTAATAATTTAGTTATTATTGTTCGGATTTAAGGTTTGTTAGTTGTGGCAGATAATTGATGGTTATTGTTCAGTTAATCAGTCAATGTAACTAAATACAATGTTTTAACATAAATATTATAATTATCTTAACGATCCTCCGTACGATGTCCTCTATCCCAAAGAATATTATAAATATACAGGGGTGTTCTGATATTTATTCAAAAAAAACTATACCACGGGGTAGAGCTGGAAAAACCAAACAAAAGAGTTTAATCAAGTTTTTCGATTTGACGCTTAGATTTTAATTAAACATTAATAATAAATTCAACTAATCATATTTGCATTTTTGCGGGTGTTGCTACACTACTCCACCAATCACAGAGCGCATTGTGTAAGGAGTTGGGGCCATAGTAGTGCGGCCTGCTCTAGCATGACGACAATCAGAGTTCTCAATAAGTGTAGCGACACCCACGAAATGGTTGAATTTATTAATGTTTAATTAATTATTTTTCAAAAACTAAGCGTCAAATCGAAAAACCTTATGAGACTTTCTTGTTTGTCTTTTCCAGTTCTACACCATGGTGTAGTTTTCTTGTATGAATTTCAGAACACTCTGTATATATATAGAATGGAAACGGGCATATATTGTATAATCAGTGACATTTTGTAAAAACTATTTTGATTCATCAATTAACCTAAAAAAAACTTCAGCACTTGGAATAAAAAATAATATAACCCGTCAAGCAGCCGTGCAGTGAAGCTGTGCCTAATAGATAGATAGTTAGATATATTTCGGGGTATATAAAAGCATTGCACTTTGAGCTTATGCCCCATTGTGATCAACCTTCGGCTTCAGCCCGACGAGATTCGCTTCTCCTATATTTTGGCAATAGCCACAAGCTTGCTTATCAGGTTTTCCTGAAGGTTCATATATTCGGGGTAAGATGCACCGAATAACTTGTATCTGCTGTAACCGAAGATTAGGAAAAGATTGTGTGGCTGGATACTTCCTTATCCTCGCCGCATACTTTGTAAAGACATCAGTTTTTTCGTTTCCTTTGAAACCAATGTAATTGTTTGGGGAAAATTCTTTGACCAAGAAATAATAGATTGGTGTTTTGAACAGTATACTTCCCTGATTTGAATTTTTTTTAAATACTGTGATATCTCAGGGTCATAATTAAACCTATAGTGAAATCTCTGGACCCTTATTGAATCGATTTTTACAAATAGTTTAGATTAAAACATAAACGAAAAAACCGTTAATTTTTCAACAGGTTTTCAGTTGTTTAATGGTAATATTAGCCATTATTTAGATTTGTTAATATATACTTTATAAATATGCCGTTGTTTTATTAGCTGCAAGCTAAAATATGATAAAATTTGTGTGATACAATCTATGATTTACATATAGTTAATAGTTTTTTTGGCATATAGTTTTGCTCTGAATAATTTAAACAGCTCTTCTTGTTGCAAAGAAATTAAGGCAGTGTTATCACGGTATCTGAAAGAATTGATGCTCTTGTGCGCATAGTAAAGCGTTTACGACTTATCATTCGGAATAGGGTATTCTATATTATCGACGTAAATCATTCCAAATAAAAATTTTACTAAGCTATTTGATTCAAAAGAGACATAAGAAGACATTTTATTTAGATGGCACTGTAATTGGCCAAGCGAAGCTAAACTTTGATTTGTTAAAATGAAAATTTATTTTGTATAAGCTTTTTCAGTTAATCGACTTTGAATAGTTTTTAGAAAAAATCAGTATTTAATGAAACGTTCCGAATAAATGAAATAGATGCAAAAACAAATTCCATATTCCTTGAAGCCTATTTACATTTTAGAAAAATTGCATACATTACCCAATGACTTTTTCAAAATAAACTGCTTTTGATAATTACCTGAAACAAAAATAAAAATATTATTAAATTTTTGTAGTTATAAAAATCGAATGGACTTCAGACAGTCTTTAATGCTTAATCTCACTGTAAGACACATTTTATATTCGGCACGTAAATTTTAGAACTTAATCTAAGCTTAATTAACATTGAAATGAAACAATACCATCAAGCATCATAGACAATCAAAATAGACTTTTATTATATATGATTATATGATACACAGAAATAAACATCAACAGGGCAATGAGTACGATTCCCATCCTAGATGTGTATGATTTTTTACCGACGAAAAAAGGAGGTACTCAATTCAACCTATATATTTTTTTACCGATGAAAGAAGGAGATACTCAATTCAATTTGTATGTTTTTTTTAATGATCACGCATAACTTCTTACAGAGTAGTCCGATTTTGATAATTATTTTTTTGTTGGATAGGGTTGGATACTTCAAAGTTGGTCCCATATAAATATGAAGAAAAAAAATTGAAATTTTAGACACAAAAAAATAAAAAATTAGACTTCCCAGCGCTTCCACTAAAGAAAAATATCATAATATATGTTCTGTGTGTAAACACTATTTGAAAGCTCTCAATATCTTTGCGCAGTTTAACTGTTTTTTTAGCCGAAGAAAAAAACGAAGGAGGTTCACAAGTCAACCCCTATGAATGACCACGTATAACTTACGCTGACTCAAAATTATTTAGGTATTTACATTAGTGTAGAACTTAGACTAAAAAGTTACTTTTTTATTTTTCCTTTCTTTTTTAGAAGGTTTAATTTTTTGTTACAAAGTTATTATTTTTTGCTTTTCAGTTACTTTCTTCTTTCGTCGGTTCTATTTTTTATTAAAAAGTTGTAAGCATATTAAGCATTTCATGTCAACGAATGTTATCAATATTTAGACATATTAAACACTAGTCAATTCTATTGGTATAATATAACCGAACAGCAACCATACTAACAATGATTAAATAGACGCTAGTTTACAAAAAAAAAAAGAAACAATCATCAACAGGATAATTGAACAATTAACTCAGTTTGTTGTTATATATTATATTGTTTGACCTTAGTTTCTCTTAAAAATACTTGAAAATAAACAAAACAAAAACCGCCCTTATAGAGAAGAAAGCTTTTATTAAACAACTGCGCTAAACAGATGTTAAACTCCTTCAAAACATATCAATTTCACATCTTTCAAAAACCACTAAACAATTGAAATTTATGACCACAACAAAAGTTCAAATTCAATTTATATGAAATTGACTATAATATATGTGTATACCCATATATATATATATATTCTTTTATATTCTTATTTCCGGTAGCGAAAGACAGCCCTTTCAAAAATAATTTTATTTTTTAAATATAAAATAAACTTTCGGTTTGTATATTATAGAATTCTATCAATGTTATACAATATTTAATAAACACAAATATTTACTAACTTTATATTAACGTTTTTATAATATCAGTGATCGGGGGATGGAACGGGGATGACTAAACTCATGGAAATATACAAAAAATAATAAGGGTATATATACGAGTATTTATTTATTTAAATAACATTTATTTACTTATAAAACATATGAGTTGTGTGAGTAAATGGAATATGGGGAATGGGATATGGGAGTACCTGAATTACAGTCAATATTTTTTCGTGTATAAAAATAAAATAAAATTTAACAAACAAAAAATTATGTGGAAATATTGAAACCTGGAATCAGCGTTAAATTAAGCATCGATCGTTTGCAGGCCCTGGGGAAACAAACAAGTGGGGGGACCAGAATAATTTTTAAAACCAGACGAAAAAATTTCTTTTTCGCAATTTTGCAATAATTTATTCAAAGCTAAATGGAACGTGGCGAATAAAACTTTGTGATGGTTTTTCGACGAAAAATCATGAATAATTTCGGTGAACGCCAGCTATCGGGGTAAATCTGTTTCAATACAAAGTAGGGATAACTTTGACAGGCGGCTCTGCGTTATCGTAGTTCGAAGTCAATTTTTATAATTTTCATTTTGGAAAATGTGCGCTGTCCACGGGCAGGTTGACGTCATCAACACCTGGTAAATTCTCAACTTTTGAAAATTTAGTTGTGAAATTTTGATTTTCGATCATTTGATAGTAAGACAACTCCTTGGACTGGTCTTTTTGACAATCGATGCGAATTTTACCAACTCTAAATGATCCAAATCGGGGACGTAGAGTTCATCCATAAAAAATGTAGGGCCTGATATGATGCTAGTATGATAATTGAGTTTTTTTAAGAACAACAAAACTGGTATCTTTTTTAGTTTAAAACTCATACCGTGGAGGCTCCTGTCTTCTAGAGGCCCAGGGCTTCAGACCCTTTTGCCCCCCCCCCCACCACCTAAATCCGGCGCTGGTCGTAGCATACTCATTTGAATTCACTTTTTAGCTCTAGAGCAGTGTTTCCCAATTCGTATACCACGCCCCACATGGGGCCAATTTGATTATTCAGGGGGAAAATTCGAAAATTGCTTTTTCAAGGTAAAAATATCCGGTTTTCAGGATAAAGACATAAAAGTATCTTCGTACCGAAAATACTTTTAGGAAAACTGGAATTACCTCAGAAAAGTCGACTTTTTAGTTTAAATACCTTGGAAACTATTAACGCTGTAATATTGAAATTTGGTACTGTCAGACGTTTCGTGAGCTTTTCTTGGGTTCTGCGATACTAAGGCCTAAAAATCGTGTCAAATACTTCGTGTAAATCACATAGTACGATAGACGTCTATGATTAACCCTGGGCTGACACACTACCGTGCTATGTGATACGAAATAAAGGGTCCTAGAAAAAGAAGTATCTTCCCGAGTTCGTGTATTGCTCAAATACTGAACCTAATTTTCTTTGATAATCTCCAAAGACAAATAAATTTTATATGATATTTATTTTGTCTTTTTATTTAAAAAGTTTTCGCTTAAAAAAAAAAACTTAATACACAATAATTTACGAATATATTTTCTATGTCCAGTACTAAAAAAAAAAAAGCTTTTTTTTAGGGAAAAAAACATTTTCGTCAACTTTTTTTTCTAGTTGCACCCTTGTGATGGTGAAAATATACACTTTTATGACGTTTTATTTTTTTTAGTAACTAGATAAAAAAAGTGTCCGATTTTCTCTAGAGACTTTTTAATTTTTCCTTATTTATATCAACACAAAATTTCTTGGAAGTTAATATTTACATCAAGGTCGTGTGAGATGTTAGATAGATAGAGATAGATTGTAGAAGGTGCCCTGGACGGGGTACACTTCGACCATAAGGTCCATTCTGATGCCTAAGGATGTAAAGATGTGAGTGGAGTTGAAGGAATTTTTATGCGGCTGCAGCCGACTATGATAGGAACTATGCCGATATTTATCTGGAGTTCGTGAAGTAAACAGCAGAAAACTATCTCAAGCATAGCCGGTTACTTCGTTCTTGTCCATACGCCGACAGTTTAGCCCAATTAACCGCCCCTTTTTTTCTTAATAATTGACAAACTGCCAATGTCGGGATTCGAACCCATAACCTCCCAGTTTCCAAGTATGCATACTGCGCATACATAACGCCGTAGACCGCTCGGCTACTTGGACTGGTCATATGAGATGTTAACTGGATTTGAGTTTTTGGGAATCCGTATCTTAAAAGGACAAAAGATAAAATCCTTATATGATCACTCTTGTGTCCGTCTGTCATAGAGGTGTTTCTCGAAAACCATGTAACATGGGACTTTGAACTTTGACATAATGTTAGGTCTTGATGGCGCCCACATATATCGCCAGTCAACTAAAAAAGTTTAGTATATCGTGTGTTGGTCCATTGCTTTTAATGTGTTAGCTCAAAATTAGCCCATTTTCTGATCTCCTATGTTTTAGATTTCGGAACCAAAAGTTCATCGGAACCCTAGTGGTGCAATCCCGACTCACTCTTGGCCGATTTTTACTTTATTATATCAATGAAAAAAGGAAATTTAATATGATCAAATTTTTTAGTGTACAATGTTTTATAACCATTATTTGCTAAATGTTTTTAAAGAGTGTAAAAAAAAATCTCCAATAATGATTGTGACCTCTATATACAAGACATCTCAAGTATGAAAACATCACCTCCGAAGAGATTTTCTAGTTTTTCCGAATTTTGTCAAAAACATATGGCAAATGGTAACTTTTTTTTACTAAAACTATTACGTATTAAAAATAATGCTATTAAAATACCTTTCTTCTGATTATTCACCCTCACCCTCTTGAATACATATATATCTATATATACATATATAATATATATACACTTTCTAATTTAAAGTAAAGTTTTAATAGGACTTAAAATAAATAAATCCCCAAATGAATTCGTCTAACTTTTTAATAAAACTAAATAAACTGTTAAGTAAGTAACTCTACATGTACCTACACACACACAGACAAACAGATCCCTTTAACATGCATATATACTCTTCCCACCCTACATATAAATTTATAAAATCTATATATACACTCCCGTTCAAAAAAAAATGAACAGACCTGAAATGTTAATTATCTTACATTTCATAAAACTCCTCACTTTTGTAACTCTCTGTATAATGTATAATTTTATTTATTTATAAACAAAGATAAGTAGTATATTTTTTAAGTGTGGAAAAAGGAAATGGAAGTATAAACTAAACTTATATTTTTGTGTCAGTGACAGATTGAAGATTTTCAAAATATATGTAATATATTTATATAATATTTATAATATATATAATACATGTAAAGTCTTATATCTTTTTCTTACGTATAAAAATAAAATAAAATGTTGTATCTACTACTACAAGAATAATCAAAATTGTGAGAGACTCATTCGGTTCAGGTCTGTTCATATTTTTTTAACGGGAGTGTACATATATCAGATATATATATATACATATATATATATATATATATATATATATATATATATATATATATATATGTATAAGAATATGTATATACATTTATACAAATATATATATATATATATATATATATATATATATATATATATATATAAATATATATATATATATATAAATATATATGTATATGTATAGGAAATCAGATCACAAATCGAATGAACGTTTATTAAATAATTGTCAGAGTTTCAAAATCATGAATTTACTTTACAGATTACGTGCTAAGGGTTCAAGATTAAAATGTTTTTCCCAGAATGTATACCTAAAAAGGGAACGGAGAGAAAGCGTTACTTAATAACATAAACCGATAATAGTTCGTGTGATTTTTAAATCAGCTGTTTCTAGTCACACGCTAGCTTATTTGATAACATTTTGGTTACACGTTAACATTATGTGCTTTTGTAGTTTAATTTCGGTGGAATTCTATTTCAAAAGGTTAAAACAATTACTCGAAAATATTATCTGTATATGATGAAAATCGATTTTATGATTATTTAACGTTTTAAGGTCCTCCTAATACCAAAAAATTAATTAAAAAATAATGCAAATGTAAGCATTTCACAATCTTGGAAGTAAGAACGTGATAGTTATATATATATATATATATATATATATATATATATATATATATATATATATATATATATTATAGGATGTTCTGAATTTCATTGAAGAAAACTATACCACGGAATAGAGCTGCAAAAAACAAGCAAAAAAGTTTAATCAAGTTTTTCGATTTGACGCTTAGATTTTCATTTTTGAATTTTAGCGGGTGTCGCTAAACTACTCCACCAATCACAGAGTGCATAGTGTAAGGAGGCGGCACCACAGTAGTGGAATAGGACGGCCATCCTAGAGCAGAGACAATAAGCGAGTTTTCAATAAGTGTAGCGACACCCACAAAATGGTTGAATTTATTAATGTTTTTGATCAGATACCAAAATCCTTAAATAAACTCGTGTCCAAATTATTTTGTCACATGCCATTGGTTCGCCATCGCTTTCTAAGACTATAGAATTTTTAAAAATATATATATAAATTTTCAAAAAAAATAATAAAACAAATAATTTAAGAACAGTTTTTCCTGTAAATCACAAATTTAAATAAACCTAATGAACAAAAATGGCATAATAAAAATTAATTTTCAAACAAAACCAATGAATATCTCTATATATCTGTATGTATCTAGATATATAGATATATAGATATTTGAATCCCAATATTCTCTAAATAAAAGATATATAACAACAAAACAATATATAAAACAATAAACATATAACAGATATGCATAATTATTTAACTTAATTAAAACTCGTATATAATTTTATATATATATATATATATAATGTGTTTGTTCATTTTGTTGTTAGTCAGTATGGAATGGTATTTAAACTACCTACCAAAGTATCTATATATTTACTATGTACTATAGGCCACAAAAGTCGTCACTTCTTTTGAAAATTGTACAGTTATTTGGTGCGATCTTCATTCGCTTTTTGGAAAAATATTTCGAATGATTATTGTTAATATATTTATAATAAACAACATTTATTCGAAACATTTTCCCAAAAACCGAATGAAGAACGCACAAAATGACAATACAATTTTGAAAAAAGTACACGACTTTTGTGGCCCAATGTACTACATACACATACCTATGTATATAATGTTATATTGTTTATAATTATTATTCATTATTTTAAATAACAAAAGACCAGTATTTCCATATAATGTTAATATATATGTATATTTATCAATTAAGGAAGTTCCAGCATCAAATCACATTTCGACAGATTTTACTCACTTTTTTTCACAGGGTATAAATAACGTTATCGAATAGATCCCCAAATTTCAGCATTTTTGACCGTTTAGAACGCAAGATACTTATAATAACAAAGTAACCATTCTCTCTTATTATCTCTCATTAGAAGCATGTAAAACTTAATCGTCAGTATGTCCGTCTCTTTCTAAAGATGTCAAAATACAAAAACCCGTTTACTGCGCAACGCATAACTTAGCAACAATCGAGAGCGATTTTAGAATAGAGTTAAACGTCGGTCAAACATATATAAGCAAGGCACAACCAAGAAACGTCGTGAAACTGTCACCAAATTAGCAACGAATAACATATCCCGAGACAATATAAGAGTAATTTTAATAGAAGTGATGTTAACAAGAGTAAATCGAATGAAACAATTATTTTTTTAATCTATTTTTGATTAAAAAAATTTTATCTATTTTCGATTTTATATCTATTTCTAGCTAATTTATACAGATGATGACTACTTTGTAGTCGAAATACGCATTTATAATGAAAAAACGGATCTAGGTATTGGGGAGAATTTGAGATTTTATTTAAATAAAAGATACAAAAGTTGGAAATTGAAATTAAAATTGATAAACCCATTCTGTCGAATTTGTTTTGCAGTTGCAATTTAATTCATTTGGCCCCAAAACTATTGAGACAATTTTACTTCCAATAGCCAAAACGCTGCTCATTGATCATTCTTAGGTTTGTAAACTATTCTGGATATAAAAAACCTATTTAATCGTCAAATAAGCCGAAACATCAAGAAATCGTTGAGTATCATAAAATCTTCGGTTAAAAAGCGCGTCGTATATAAATGGTATAAAACTTAATTATTTTAACACATAATAAAATTTAATCTGAGTTTAAAATACAAATGGATATTGCTCTATCATTTTCACAAAGCTTATCTTATTAGATACACTCTTTCAATCTCAATTTACATAATAGAAAAGAATATGTTAATAGAATCTTAACAAAATAATTATTATACCCAGTATATTTGTAAATATACAAGGTATATTCAGTTTAGTTCCGACTTTGTAACGCTTGAAAATATTGATCGCAGAAAAAAATTTTTGTTATAAGTATTCATAAAATTACCTAATTCGCCCATTTTCGCATGTCCGTCCGTCTGTCTGTCTGTCTGTCTGTCCGTGAAGCCGATAACTCGAAAACAAAAAGAGATAACGAGTTGAAAATTTGTGTGTGTGTTCCAGAGCAAAAAAGTAAGGTCAAGTTCGTTAATGGGCAAAATCGGAACGTGTTTCCCCCGCCAGGGGGGAAAATTTATATCTTTGAAACCGTAAGAGCTAGAAAAAAAATTTTTTGATAAAAAATCTTCTTTTTTTTAAAATAAACAACTTTTTTTGAACTCTAAATTTTTTCATAAACTCAATAGTTTTCTCAAGTTGAAAATAAGAAATACAATTGATAGGTGAACGAAGGCATGCATGTATACATGTACATACCATCCATACATACTATTTTTATACTCAGTATATTTGTAAATATACAAAGTATATTAAATTTAGTTTCGACTTTGTAACGCTTGAAAATATTGATCGCAGAAAAAAAATTCGTATCTTATAAATTTTAAATTTGAAGAATTGTTCAAACATTGATATACAAACTCAGTATATACCGGGTATTCAAACAATTAACTCAGTTAGTTGTTACATTACTTGTTTTTTCTATTTTTTAATTGAAATATTTTTCATGTAAATACTATTAAAAATTTCCTGAAGCTAATAGTCAAATTAATGATGGATATTAAATCCACAAACATATGGAATTTGGAGAATGAGTTTTCATATTTAAATAGAAAAATCAAAACGTTTAAACGTCACGTTCAAAAAATATTTGATTCCACGAACTATAGCAGTGATTCTCAACCTTTTTTTTGTAGCGGCACATTTTTAACGATTTCAAAATTTGACGGCACACAAAGAAAAAGATAAGTTTAAAAGTTGTTTACTTACCTATAATATACTTTGTAAAATAGTTTTTGAAAATCATTTTGAATGTAAAATAAAATAATATGTACTACAAAAACAACAGTACGTTCGTTAAGGGATTCATTACAAGTTAATAATATGAATACTTTTAATGACAAATTTGAGCTTGATGTTTTTCGATAATTTCATTTATATTTAGAGATAGTTAAAATTAGTTAATTCATACTGATGATGACTACATTGTAGTCGAAATACGTATTTATAAAATACAAATAAATGTTCAAGGAATTGGGGCAAAGTTTGAAATGTAATTTAAGCTTTATTATTTGTACTAAAAATATTAATTGCACCATTAAAAATTTGAACAATTGAAATTTATTTCAATGCAAATATTTCCTTGATAGATGTATTGTCAAAATACAAAGTAACAAACCTTAAATAAAATAGTTTTAAGAGAGACAACACAGTTTATTTATTTTAACTGACTGACAACAACGAGTAAAGTAATTAAATATTTAACTATAGTTAAATATTAAAACCGTACTTAATAAATTAAAGTATTATATAAAACATTTACTTGTGTACACAATTATTATTACTACAGAGTGTTCAAATCGAACTTTCGTCTTTGAAGGGATTTTAAACCCATTCTTTATTGAATTCTAATTTCAATTCATTCCAAATCGACAAATGTTGTTTCGACAAAGTCGCTGACAAAATGTTTTTTTTTTTTTTTTAATCTAAACCAAATTACAATATTTGGAAATATTGAATAGAACTATTCATTTAGATTTTTTTTTTTTTGGAATGGCCTTCTGTATTGTTGAACTTAACAAAGGCATGCGGTATATACTCTTACGTTTTTATTTGTGACGGTCTTGTTCGGGCCAATTATTTGGGTACACAAATTTTTGAGATTAGTTGTACTAAAAATATTACTATTTATTTAATTTGATTGGACCTTGAACGTAAAAACGAGAAAATTGTAATGGACACCAGGTATAACAAATTTGGGTTTTTTAACTATGTATAAAACAATATAAAACAAATATTTTGGGTTTATACACAAAACAAGCTGTAATTAAGACATCTAAAGTGAGCGTATAATAAGTTTAACTTCTCCAGGTACACAATTCAGTCAGCATATATATTAATATAGTACATCGTTGCTATGTACAGTGAATAATATTGATAAAGTGCAAATTAATAATTAATAATATATTCTCGGCAAATCTGCATTAAATAAAACATTTTCTGCAAGAAAACTTCGGGCAAAACAGTAAAATATCAAGGTGTTCATTAACAAAAAAAATTCGTTACGCAGGAGCTGCTTCAACTTAGCGAATTTCCTTGGAATAAATAAATTACTCTTGTTAGTCTGATCAAAATGAAATGTCGTATCTGATTTTAGTATTTGCATGGCCAATTTTATTAATAAA
This sequence comes from Nineta flava, assembly GCA_963920215.1. Classification (NCBI taxonomy): domain Eukaryota; kingdom Metazoa; phylum Arthropoda; class Insecta; order Neuroptera; family Chrysopidae; genus Nineta; species Nineta flava. The sequence goes on from OY986041.1 coordinate 136,105,695, forward strand.
TAACATACGTCAAGGGGAAAGGGGGGCATAAAGATAGAAGAAAACACAAAATATAAAATATCTCTCTTAATATTAGAACAATCGAAAAATGCGTAAGAAACAAAGTTGTAGAAAATCATGTGTGCTACAATTCATCACCTTATCATTTTTGCTCAAACTCTAATGCGTACAGAGATATTGAGGAATTTAATTTTCAATCTTAAACCGTCAATATTTTTGTAAATATTAGGGTTACAGAAAAAATGAAAAGAAACAAAATTACAGTAAAACTTTATACCTACAACTTTACTTCTTATAAAATTTTCGATTTTTTGAATATTAAGGGAGATATATCAAATTTTGCGTTTCCCCCTCCCTTTAAACCCCCCTTTCCCCTGGTTCGATTTTACCCATTAACGAACTTGACCTTTTGAATACCAAAAGCGCTTCAAATATCAAATCTCATTCCGATAAATTGAAAACTGTGACCGCTAAAGTGATTACAGACACATATATATATATATATATATATATATATATATATATATATATGTCCATAGATATATATATATATAAATTTTACAGATGGTGATTTTTGACATCTACAAGGTAGGATCGATGGACATTTGAAGAAATTTTTGCGAAATTTTGACTTCGGTACGGGACCAATAGCTCTATTTCCTTTCAGGAAATTCGCTAAAACAGTTTTTTGAGGAATATTCAAATTTCAAGAAATGTAAAATTCCATGATTATCGCGAAGGAAACTAATTTTTCTCGTGTTATCTTATCAAAGATTAAAATTAGACACCTAGTATATCTATCTACATTCGTAAATACTCAGTAGAGATAGTATCTGTAATTTTTAGTACATATATATATATATATATATATATATATATATATATATATATATATATATATATATATATATATATATATATATATATATATATATATATTTATTTGAGTACCTATGTTTATATAGTGAAAAGTTTTTGGTGTTTTGGTATAAAATAAAACCACAATATATATAAACCAACAGTTTATTAATACCTATAGGATCTAAAACTACCATCTATCTATGTGTATCTATTTATTAAGTTGTATATACTTACAGATAGGTAGATAGACTACCCATCTAGATTCTAGACTACCTATCTATCTATCTAACTACCTACTAAAACAAAAAGTGTTTTCAAGTTAAATTTAATACTTAAATAACTCTTTATACATCTAGAGAATTCAACTAACTAGCGTATATACTCGTACATATTAATACAAGTTTACTATATAGAGCAGACAGGGTGTTTGGGAAAAATAGTGCAATATACTTAGTATGTTACCCTCTTATGTATCACAAACAAGGCCAATGTACCATTTCAGTTCATATTTCGTGGAATTTGATCGTTCTGCAAACGTATTGACGAAAAAATAATAATTTTTTCTTCACTATTTTCTTCAAAACAAAACTGCAGAAGAAAACCTTCACAAACATAGCCGGTTACTTTCGTTCTGGTCTGTGCGCCGACAGTTTAGTCAAGTAGCCGCCCCATTATTTATTTTTTAAATTAATTCAATAGGGAATATGCATGAAAATTTTTTTTCACTTGAATTGAAGCTGTCTACATGACAAATATCAAGGTAAAATTACTTTTTAAATAACTTTAAAAATAAGCGAGATATGAATGATTGAAATTCACGATTAGACAAAGAGGGTGATAGCCCTCTTGATATGTTATGTGACGTCATATTACACTTTCACCATTTAAAATACACGTAAAACTCCGTTTTTAGTATTTTTGCTAGAAAGAGACAGATAATAATCTTTAAAAGCTTATAGCTTCCTTGATATTTGTCGGATTTTAATTTCGTTTTTAAATATTATTACAGTATTAACAGTATTTTCATATTCTGAAAATAAATGTGAAAAAAAATTTTCATGCATATTCCCTACTGACAAACTGCCACTGTAGTGAATCTCGCAGTTCCGAACCGAGTACCTTGAACAACTGGACCACACGAACTGGTATTCTACCCTCTAAGCAATTCGCTTACAATTAGTCTACATAGTTTCGGCGTGACGAATTTTATCTGCAACATTCTGTACATTTATTATATGTTCACTCCCGTTCAAAAAAAATGAACAGACCTGAACTGAATCAGTCTCTCACAATTTTGATTATTCTTGTAGTAACAGATACAACATTTTATTTAATTTTTACACGTAAGAGTAAGATATAACACTTTACATGTATTAATATTCTTTAAATTCTCACTCTGTCACTGACACCGTATATACAAATAAAAAAAATTCGTTACGCAGGAGCTGCTTCAACTTAGCGAATTTCCTTGGAATAAATAAACTACTCTCTAGCGGTCACAATGTTAGTCTGATCAAAATGAAATGTCGTATCTGATTTTAGTATTTGCATGGCCAATTTTATTAATAAATAACATACGTCAAGGGGAAAGGGGGGCATAAAGATAGAAGAAAACACAAAATATAAAATATCTCTCTTAATATTAGAACAATTGAAAAATGCGTAAGAAACAAAGTTGTAGAAAATCATGTTTGCTACAATTCATCACCTTATCATTTTTGCTCAAACTCTAATGCGTACAGAGATATTGAGGAATTTAATTTTCAATCTTAAACCGTCAATATTTTTGTAAATATTAGGGTTACAGAAAAAATGATCAGAAACAAAATTACAGTAAAACTTAATACCTACAACTTTACTTCTTATAAAATTTTCGATTTTTCGAATATTAAGGGAGATATGTCAAATTTTGTGTTTCCCCCTCCCTTTAAACCCCCTTTTCCCCTGGTCCGATTTTACCCATTAACGAACTTGACCTTTTGAATACCAAAAGCGCTTCAAATACCAAATCTCATTCCGATAAAATGAAAACTGTGACCGCTAGAGTGATTACAGACACATATATATATATATATATATGTATATATATATATATATATATATATATATGTCCATAGATATATATATATAAATTTTACAGATGGTGATTTTTGACATCTACAAGGTAGGATCGATGGACATTTGAAGAAATTTTTGCGAAATTTTGACTTCGGTACGGGACCAATAGCTCTATTTCCTTTCAGGAAATTCGCTAATATAAATTCAGTTAATACTTCCATTTCTTTTTTACACACTTAATAAATATACTACTTATCTTTGTTTATAAATTAATAAAATTACACATTATACAGAGAGTTACAAAAGTGAGGAGTTTTATGAAATGTAAGATAATTAACATTTCAGGTCTGTTCATTGTTTTTGAACGGGAGTGTACATATATTATTGTATTATATCTTTTATATTTTATTCATTCACATGGTTTGTAGCACCACGTAGATATTCTTTAGTCAAAAACTAATAAGTTAACAAACAAACATACAAATAAATAAATAAACTAAATGAACGCAGAGACAGCAGCCAAAATAAAGAAGAATAAAATAACGAAGCCAAGCAAACAAGCAACTGCGACACCACACAGCGCTCTCAGCATCGTCCTTCAACAACAATGAACAATGCAATAGGTACCCTCCCGTTCAATAAAATTGAACCAACCTGAAATGTTAATTTTCTTACATTTCATAAAACTCCTCACTTTTGTAACTCTCTGTATATTATTTATTTATAAACAAAGATAAGTAGTATATTTTTTTAAATGTGAAAAAAGAAAAGGAAGTTTTATATTTTTTATTTATGTAAACAAGTGAGTGATACAGTAAGAATATGTAATGTAAATACATGTTGTTATATCTCCCTTTTACGTATAAAAATTAAATAAAATGTTGTATCTGAGAGACTGTTTCGGTTCAGGTCGGTTCAATTTTATTGAACGGGAGTGTATATAATATAGATGATATATATATATAGATAGCTTTAAAAGCTCTATAGTATAAACATTGTTATCATTATTATGATTATTATTATCATTATTACTAGAACGAATGAATACAAAAGCAATTCAACAAACAATGGTTAAATGGTATTGTAAGTACAACTATGTTGTAGTACCTAACCTGTACTCGATTGAGACTGACCTCTATACATAGAGGTTATGGTTCCTTATAGCAAACACAGGGTATTGAACAAGTCCCCTCCACCTTCAAATACCTGGGAGCAATAATCGCTGAAGATGGAATATTTGACACCAGAATTAATCAGACGAGTGTTGGCAACGACACGGTATTACTACACCCCAGAGCAGAGGGTTCGTTAATTAGCAAGAAATCTCCAAGCACACCAAAGTGAATTTATATTCAAAGTGAAAGACCTTCTTTTCTATGTCTACGGTTGTCCTAAACTCCACATACAGTACGGAAACATGTACCATGACCACCAAATACAAATCAAGACTCCAGGCTACAGAAAAGAAATACCTCAGACGAGTTAAGGAAAGAACATCGGAGATTCCCTCAAAGTGTAGATTCCTTCAAAGTAGAACTTCCCCTGACTTTTATCTAAACCTCACAACTTCGCTGGTTTGGCCATATGATACGAATACCAGTCGAAAGATTACGGAAGCAAGCCTACCGATCCAAAATGGATGGTAGAAGACCCAGAAGAAGACCTAGACCCAAATGGCAAGGTGATGGAAGCAGTGATAGAGAGAGGAGCTATCGGGAGAAACGTCTTGAGTAGAGATGTTGACAGATCCAAATGGCGAGGTCTCTGCCAACTCCTACACTCCCGTTAGAAGGGGCCAGATTAAGTGAGAAAGTAAGTGTGGCATAAATGCACTCTCAAAAAAAACGTATACGTATTTAGACAACCGTTAAGTGGCCTTGCGGTGAAACGCATTCTGCTTGAAGCTGAAAGGTTTCGGATTTGAGTCCCGGCGATAGGCAGTCTGTCAATTATAATTAATAGAACGATTGATTGACTAAACTGCCGGCGTGTGGTAACGAACTAACCGGTTATGCGTGTAAAGGATTTCTGCAGTTTGCCTTCACGAACTCCAGAATATCGTCCCAATTCCTAGTCTAAATATAATTCCTTGTTCTCTATCCACATCATCAATGTAATGCAATTGAGGTTAATGATTTGTGTGGAGGTAAAATCACTTATCGTCGCTTCCAGCTCTAGTGTATGCATCTAACAGTCCCATTTAAGTCAGTCCATATATCCATATATATATATATATATATATATATATATATATATATATATATATATATATATATATATATATATATATATATATACCGTTTTCAATAGCATTTCTAATAGAGAATCAATAAATAAATATAATATTAACTATAAAACTATACAGTACACCTATACAATACACATACATACAAACATCTGGATAGTGTATAGGTATACTGTATGCGTATGGTTGTTTGTTTGTTAAGAATTCAATGAACATATTTAATCCACTCTGATTACATGTGTACTGACTGACTCCACATAGTAACCACACGGCCAGCTAGTAATAAATAATATTTAACATTGATTCTCTATTGGAAAAGCTTTTCAACACACACGGTATATATATATATATATATATATATATATATGGAGGTCAGTGGTAGCTACAGTATTGTAGAAACCATACACACTGCATACACATAGACCCCCCACATAGCTGGTTGCCTACTCACATAGTCAGTCTTCGTGTATAGTCATGTGATGATCCGTTCGTTACATTGTAGTTATTTACTTTAAAATAACAATACAATGTTATTGTTTGTTTCAAATTATAATAAATATGTTCACTTTACCCAAAAAACTTACTACGTACTCGGTAGTTCGATTATACAGAGTGTGTCAAAAGTGTTGATCGCGTGAAAAGTGAAATAATAATAATAATAATAATAATTTTATTTCTTTGTTAAGTGACCAATACAGGTATACAAATAGTCGTTCAATTCAACTTTACAGTTCAGACTTCAAGTATTTCATTGATGATCATAAACAGCTAATTCTATTAAATATTTTTTTCAATTTCGTTTTAAATTGAGCAAACATTCTCATCAGTGCGAATTTCTCCAGGTAACTTTTTAAATATTTTGTACCCGGTGTATACAGGAGTTTTCTCATAGAAACTTGTTCTGTGTGCAAAATCAAAAAAGACTGTGGATCTTGTATTGTAGTGTTGCCCTCTCTGCAGAGAAAATTCTTTGCGATGCAATATAGGTTAGCAGCTCATAGATATAAATACTGGAGAGAGTAAAGAGTTCGTATTTTTGAAAAATAGTTTTACATGAGTCTCGCGTACCTATTCCGAATTAACATCTTATAATCTTTTTTTCTGGGTGATTAGAATTCTTTTGGAGTCAACACTTCGCCCCCACATTAATATACCATATTTTAGTACTGCGAAAACATGCGAATAATAAAACATAAGTAATTGTTTTATTCCCAAGTACTGCTTCAGCGTTCTGATCTGAAATCGAAACTTGCTCAACTTTTTACAGATTTGATCAGTTTGTTCCATGAAACGTAGATTACTATCTATTTCTATGCCCAAGAATTTAGTTTTGTCACTCATGCTTATATTGTCGTCATTATCATCAATTTTAATATGTATATTTTTAGCGAATTTCCTGAAAGGAAATATTAGCGAATTTCCTGAAAGGAAATAGAGCTATTGGTCCCGTACCGAAGTCAAAATTTCGCAAAAATTTCTTCAAATGTCCATCGATCCTACCTAGTAGATGTCAAAAATCACCATCTGAAAAATTTATATATATATATATCTATGGACATATATATATATATATATATATATATATATATATATATATATATATATATATACATATATATATATATATATATATGTGTCTGTCATCACTCTAGCGGTCACAGTTTTCATTTTATCGGGATGAGATTTGGTATTTGAGGCGCTTTTGATATTCAAAAGGTCAAGTTCGTTAATGGGTAAAATCGGACCAGAGGAAAGGGGGGTTTAGAGGGAGGGGGAAACATAAAACTTGAGATATCTCCCTTAAAATTTGAAAAATCGAAAAATTTATAAGAAGTAAAGTTGTAGGTACTAAGTTTTACTGTAATTTTGTTTCTTATCATTTTTTCTGTAACAATAATATTTACAGAAATATTGACGGTTTAATATTGAAAATTAAATTCCTTAATATCTCTGTACACATTAGAGTTTGAGCAAAAATGATAAAGTGATGAATTGTAGCAAATTTGATTTTATACAACTTTATTCCTTACGCATTTTTCGATTGTTCTAATATTAAGAGAGATATTTTATATTTTGTGTTTTCTTCTTTTTTGATACCTCCCCCCATTCGCCTCGACGTATGTCATTTATTGAGAAAATTGGACTTGCAAATGCTAAAATCATATATGACATTTCATTTTGATCAGACTAAAATTGTGATCACTAGAGAGTGATTTATTCTAAGGAAATTCGCTAAGTTGAAGCAGCTCCTGCGTAACGAATTTTTTTTTTAGTTGGTCTTAATTTAAAATTTACAATGTTCGTCTTATTTAAATTGACTATTAATTGGTTTTTATGACACCACCACTTAAACTTCAATAAGACATCAGTAGCTAGTCTTCCAACCTCTTCCAATGTGCTTTCTTGAAACAAAGAACGTAGCTCCGGAAAACATGTAGCATGTGCGACAACCTATGTTGGTCACAAATAGACCTTGCTAGGGTATATTAAGTTTAGTCATGGCTTTATAATGGATGAAAATATTGATGGCAGAAAAAAATGATGGTAAAGGTGTTCATAAAATGACTTAATTACCCCTTTTCCGTAAAAATGAAAAGAGATAGCGAGTAAAAATTTATGTATGTATGTGTGCTCTAGCACTAAAAAGTAAGGTCAAGTTCGTGAACGGGAAAAATCGGATCATGTTTGGGCAAAATAAAAAAAAACCTGTTTATCTTTGAAACCGTAAGAGATAAGAACAAAAATTTGATGACAAAAAATGTTCCTATTTTTAAAATAAACAACTGTTGTTGGAAATTTTTTCAGTATATACCGGGTATATAAGCAATTAACTAAGTTAGTTGTTATTTTCACTTGTTTTTTATAAACTTAAATTAAAATTCATTATTTTAATAAACATTCTTGTTTCAATTTGTATAACTGTGTACAGTTTTTTTTAGCGCGAAAAAATAAACTAGTTTCAATTATACAGATTAAAATAATTAATTCGATAACGTTCCACAACACTTTTTTTCTTAATTCGATTAAAATAAACTGTATAATTCATAGAATATTTTGAACAATATTTATCACAGTGTCTAATTTATTTTTAACAATATTTATCACAGTGTCTAATTTATTAACATAGTTGTTACAAGTTTAAATATATAAAAATTAAATTTAAATGTTAAATTTAATTTGATCTTAAATCGTTGACAACTTGATCGATAAGAGATTTTGAATTTTTAAGGAAATATAATAACGTGATTAAACGTTGCCAAATATCAAAGGCTAAAAGTTTTAGCCTAATATTCAACACCACCTTTTCGACACCAAATAAAACATCGATCAATGTTTCTCAGACATTCTTTCGAAACATTCTATACGTATAATTTCAACGTTTTTGATTAGTTTAGTTGCATTAGTCGGTACAATAATTATGAACAAATGTGTACTGAACTATACAATATAATAATAATCATATATTTGTGTTGTGAAAATATTTTAAATTGTAAGCTAAATTAATTTTTGCTTGGAGGGGTTTTCTGTCCATTGTTCGGTCGTTTGTGTGTTTGTGCAGTTGTTCGTTAGTCAGGTCACAAACATAATTTTCATAAATTCACGTTGTTTTCTCATTACTATTGTTCTCTTTTACTTACCAAGGGTTTCAAAACTGTCGAAATTTTCTCTGTCAAATGTAGAAAATAAACAATTTATTCAGTTGAATTATTTTCATTTTCTTGGAGCCATGCCAATGATTGTTTTTCAAAATATATAATACTTAATGTAACTGTTCTTGTAACTATTCAGACCGTCGGTTATGCTATACAAACGGAGATGACTAGCGTTTACTTAATTTGACAATTAAGTAATATGTCTGAACATGTATTAACATTATTTTGTCTTCCATGGTTTGATATGAAAATTCTTCTTTCACATGTTGCCCCTGGTGATCATATCCAAGACCACTGCAATTCCGGATCAGTGGTCTACCAACCCAGTGAGCTATTCAACCCAGATACTATGATAGTATGCGTAACGAAAATTTTTTAACATCAACAAGCCCCAAATATATAAAGAATCATCAAATATTCAACAATCAATCACATTTCGTCAGGCTTTGTATCATGGCAGGCTTATTGTCCGTTTGGCTGTTACTTTTTCTTAGATTTTATCAGTGTCACGTAATACAGACTTTTATCAAAAAAAGTTGTTACGTACTGTATATAAAAGTAAGTAAAATTATTGGACCCCAATAATAACCCCAAGTTATTTAATGTAATAAGTGCAACGCCATGCTATACAAGAAGTAAAAAAACCATATGTGTTGTATATATAACCATATATATATATATATATATATATATATATATATATATATATATATATATATATATATATATATATATATATATAATGTAATTAAATTTTAACATATATTTATTTATCTTCACTTGTTTTAAAACTATTAATATTTGCATACAAATTGTATGAATTATTTAATAATTTTATATTATAGTAGGAGAAAGCATGTATCCAATTTAAAGCCACCCCCATCCCCCAAACACACATCCCTAACACCGCGCAACTCAAAACGTAACAAATTAAAATATTTATGAAAATTATTTTAAAATATATACAGAATATATATTATATCAATTATAAATACGGAATAACAATATGTATAACTTAAATCAATCTAGAGTAAATTCAAAATAATGTGAACCTCAAAGTGACACAATAGTATACTTACTATTGAAAACCAGTCCAAGTGGCCGAGCGGTCTAAGGTGTTATGTCTGCGCAGTATGCCTACTTGGAAACTGGCAGGTTATGGGTTCAAATCCCGACATCGGCAGTTTGTCAATTATTAAGAAAAAAAAAAGGGGCGGTTAATTTACTAAACTGTCGGCATATGGATAAGAACGAAGTAACCGGCTATGCTTGAGAAGGTTTTCTGCAGTTTCCTTCACGAGCTCCAGATGAATATCGGCATAGTTCCTATCATAGTCTATACACAAAAATTCCATCCACTCCACTCACTTCCTCACATTCTTAGGCTACACAATGGACCTTATGGTCGAAGTGTATCGCGTCCAGGGCAGCCTCTACAATCTATCTATCTAAGCATCACAATACAATACTAACGTCAATTTCCATTAAGGTTACGTAAGACATAAGACACTCTTTATTGATATTTCTATTTTCTATTGCGTAGTTTTGTTTTATTTTCGTCATTTTTTTATCCCAAGTCAAAATTATTAAATATGTGTAAAAATAAGGGTTTCTCCATAAGAGCAATGCATCAAACCTCGAATTTTAATATTAAATAATTAATTCAAGACCCCCGTAACCCCCCCTGAAACTTTTATAATTGATTTATATGCACTTCAACTATATTTAAACAAAAAATCAAGCTTTAATCTCTTTGAAGCTTCAGTGCTCGTACACCCTTAAATATTGATAAACTTTTGTTTGAAACATATGCTAAAATACATATTTAAAAAAAATTTAGATATTTAGGATGGAAACTTTTCAAATAAACACACTGTATACAATCAAAAATAGTATTATGATGATTATAAATTTAAATAGCATTATTATTAAATTAAATAGTCGTGTAGGAACCTTTAATTGTTCCTTATGTCCCTCCCATATTTTTTTGTATTCTTCTCATAAAAAAATTATTTGATTAAATGAGGTTTGGGTTCAAAGATTGTACCTATTTTAATTGCAATCATGATACGACCAATATAAATTATGTATATATATATATATATATCTATATAAAAGGACGAAAACGGACGACATTTATGTGTGTATAAGGACAATTCATATTATTTTAATTAATTACGGTTCAATTTCATAATGGTCACCACAACTATTATGAAATTATTTTGATCATTTATCTATCTTTATTTTATCTGATTTTATTATTTATTATTGGTAAATTATTATTATTTTATCCTTTGTGTGTGTTGGAAGCACAAAGGATCAGTATTAAATTAAATTGAAAATTTAATTTCTATTCAATTTTCAAATTATGGAAGATTGTTTTATAGTTTCATTAGTTCCACCATTGATTTATAACATTAATGAAATTCTGTCCAAAACCGTTTTTTTAGCGAATGTGTTTTTTTATCGGAATGAGATTTGGTATTTGAGGCGCTTTTGATATTCAAAAGGTCAAGTTCGTTAATGGGTAAAATCGAACAAGGGGAAAGGGAGGTTTAGAGGGAGGGGAAAACACTAAATTTGACATATCTCCCTTAATATTCGAAAAATCGAAAAATTTATAAGAATTAAAGTTGTAGGTACTAAGTTTTACTGCAATTTTGTTTCTTATCATTTTTTCTGTTACCCTAATATTTACAGAAATATTGACGGTTTAAGATTGAAAATTAAATTCCTCAATATCTCTGTACACATTAGAGTTTGAGCAAAAATGATAAGGTGATGAATTGTAGCAAACATGATTTTCTACAACTTTATTTCTTACGCATTTTTCGATTGTTCTAATATTAAGAGAGATATTTTATATTTTGTGTTTTCTTCTTTCCTTATGCCCCCATTTCCCCTTGACGTATATAATTTATTAATAAAATTGGCCATGCAAATACTAAAGACATAAACGACATTTCATTTTGATCAGACTAAAATTTTGACCGCTAGAAAGTGATTAATGTATTTTAAGGAAATTCGCTAAGTTGAAGCAGCTCCTGCGTAACGAATTTTTTTCCTTTTATATTGCAATCTGTCTCTTCATTCAGCAATATGTTTTTCAATTGTAATAATCGTTTGTGGTCCAGATCCAGTGACTGGGTCACTTCAAAGAAGTAGACAGTTCTCTACACATGTCCTTGTTTGTTCTGCTGTGTCATTGACATAAGTCTGAGGGCAATTTTCATTTCAGTCTTGAGAATATGACTCTCGATTTCATCAACTCGACTACAAGCTTGTTCACATGATTTAAAATACGATCTCTGTACTTAAGCATTGCTTTCTATATTTCCTGCTTTAATGTGGGAATTTCTAAATCGTGGTGCAACCTCTCATTGGTTATGTTCCAAGGTGAGTCGCTTATAATTATCGATTGGAATCTCTGAGTTTCGATTGGAATCTCTGCAATATTTCCAGGTTTGACTTTGCAGCAATGCCCCACAGTTGAATAGGGAATATGCATGAAAATTTTTTTTCACATTTATTTTCAGAATATGAAAATACTCTTAATACTGTAATAATATTTAAAAACGACATTAAAATCCGACAAATATCAAGGAAGCTATAAGCTTTTAAAGATTATTATCTGTCTCTATCTTGCAAAAATACTCAAAACGGAGTTTTACGTGTATTTTAAATGGTGAAAGTGTAATATGACGTCACATAACATATCAAGAGGGCTATCACCCTCTTTGTCTAATCGGGAATTTCAATCATTCATATCTCGCTTATTTTTAAAGTTATTTAAAAAGTAATTTTACTTTGATATTTGTCAAGTAAACATGCTTCAATTCAAGTGATAAAAAATTTTCATGCATATTCCCTATTCTATATGTCCAAGTTGGCTTCATAATTCACTTATATATTAGTAGTTTATTTTCTAAGGATAGCTTGGAGTTCTTATTTAACAGCCAATAATATTTCCTGAGTAAGTCTTCTATCCAAGTTCTATTCCAAGTTAGTCTTCTATCTAAGTACAGTCCAAGATATTTAGCTTCCTCGGCTTGAAGTATATCAAACATTATTTAAGGTAACCGGTGAGCAAGTCTCTTTCCTCAGTGTGTAGGTGACATGAACTGACTTAGTTTCGTTGGCTCTAATACGCCATCTTTTGAGCCAAGAGGATAGCTGTTGCCCAGGGTTAATTGAAGCAGATCAGATGCTTTTGAAGCCTAAACTATCCAAAACTATTAACGAGACGGTTATTCGTAAGAAGCAATTAATTAATCGATAATTTACTTACAATAGGCCAAACAAGACAGTGCAAAAATTGGAAAAATTTCCACAAACTTCTAACAGAAAGGCATTAGCCAACAAAGATCCAGAATAACATTAGCGATAGCATATCACTAAAAATACAAAGAAATCCTCCAAAATCGTTTTCTTAATATGGACACTTTCCTTTCACTCATGTGAAGGTAAATTTCCATTAAAGCCAATAAATATTCACTATTAAGTATAAATAATTTAAAAAAACTAAAACCCGATTACGAAAAAAGCACGAAACAAGTTTGAAGATTCTTGTAAATACTTCTCACAATCGAAGGTCGAACTGCGAACCGCCGACCGAGAATCAGAATCCCTATAACTTCGATTGAAGTAATACTGTCTAAATAAATAAAAATAAGAATAATATGAAAAAGTTGGCTATTACGTCACAATCGTCTTTGGTGTAGCGGAAGCATACTGGACTAGATATCCAGAGGCCCGATGTTCGATTCCTGGTTGACGAGTTAATTTTTTCATATCAGTATTTAATTTAATTAAAATTCAATGACAATGAAATTTGTCGGAGTATACGCTAAAGTCTTCTACAGTTTGTCATACGTAACCGAAAGGAATTTGGACAAACATCGTTATGTTGACGCGAAAGTATACACAAATAAACAAATATTAAGAATCCCTATTTGTTTGGAGGAAAGCCTAATAGAATAACCCAACTCAAAATAAACCTTACTGAAATGCAGCTGATGTCTGTCCCTGCACCTAACACTTCGCCTGACATTGTATAAGTCTGGAATTTTTAATTAAAATTAAAAGTAGTGATAAAAATTGAACTGTTTTCTCTAAACTAATAACAAACAGTTTGTAATAAAATATAAAAACAACATCATTCAGATAATATTAATGACATGACAACATGCATTCAACAGTCAATAGTAATAACAATGACAATAAATGACAATGACAATAATAATAATAATAATAATAATAATAATAGTCCGATAAACATCTTTAGTTTATTAAAATCTAAAACAATGAAATAGCAGCGCTCATGGAATGAAATGAAATAAAATATGAGTGTTTTGTATTTTATTTTTATACTTCTACAGCATGATTTATAATAAGTTTCTATTAAAAAAAACATTTTTTTAAACGAGCTTTTTATAATAAAACTAATTTTCTACAACTTTACTTATGTGTTTTTTGATTTTTTTCAATATTAAGAGTGATAAACCAAATTTTGTGTTTCCCCCGGCCTCTGAACCCTCTTTTTTCCTTGTCGATTCTTGTCATGCTTAGTATAAAAATGCATTGTTTTCGGAACTGAACCAACATGTAAAAATTCAACTCCGTAGGCTACGAGGAAGTGGTTCTAATTCAGCTTGCAAGATTTGACCCGAATATACATACATACATACATTGTAAGTTGAATAAAATCTTGTAGAAAAAACGAACCACTCTTTTCCCTGTTTGAAGTGTTTCTGGTTGATACTTTGGTGACTATTCCCGAAGTTATCCCATACGTGAGATGACTATTGCCTAAGCGACAGCGGTATAGATAATATATGACAAAGCGTTCATACTCCACTTTTAATACGTATTTATAAAATGGAAATAATTGATATTGATTTATAATAATAATTGATTTATTAAAAAACGTGTGTGTGTGTGTACTTATTTACGCATGTAAGAAGTTATACTTCTTTTTAAATACTTTATTGAAATAATATTACGTAATAAGGTCAACACAAGACACAAAAGTTTACTAAAAGTGATAGTAGTGAAAAACTACAATATAGAAAAATTATATATTGTATCTAAAACCAGCGATTCTACATTTAATCATAGTAAAACAGAACCAGGGTTAGTTCTACCGTTCAAATTACAATTTGAAAGACTACCATTAAATTCACTTTTTACATTTAGAATCAGAGTTATTGAAATTGATGAAGACCAGGTCAGATTTATCAATATATACAGTTCCATTCAAAAAAAAAATGAAGTGACCTGAATCGAATTAGTGGATTCTCACAATTTTGATTATTCTTGTAGTAAATGTTTTTGTTTACATAAGTTGTTTAAATAAATAAAAAATATAAAACTTCCATTTCTTTTTTCACATTTAAAACATATACTACTTTGATTATAAATAAATAATACACAGAGAGTTACAAAAGTGAGGAGTATTATGAAATGTAAGAAAATTAACATTTCAGGTCTGTTCATTTTTTTTGAACGGGAGTGTACATTTAAAATACAAAGTTTGCGAGTCCATCATACTTATATCATTGATAATGTAAGAATGCTCGTAATATTAATATTCTTCTTTTATCAAAAACATGGAGTAATAATGATGAAGACATTCCTGTACCTAATTTCAACTGTATAGTCAAATTTAAATGTTCAAATATTCTAGCTGACAGTATAGCTATTTACCAAAATAATAACTATCATTCATCTTTTGTTCTATAATATATATAGTTTGTTATTCTTTTTTTTTTTTGTCGGGCCCCATCTAATAATCACCCTGTTAGTTGTCTGACGATGATGTTGCTATCTAATAATGTAGAAAAATAACAACATGGATAGCAATAATATTTATATAAGTTTATTGTTTGTGACTGTGTTTTAGTATTTTACTTTACTATCTATACTAGTAAGTGCTAGCTAGAGCTAGTAGTTCTAGCTACTAGCTATACTTGGCTATCCCTAGTGTTTGTTTGTTTTGAGTTAGAACGAGCAACAATTCTACTTAGTTTTTACCTAACTAGTATCCATTGTTGTTCAATTGTAATCTATATTGTTTTATCTAATATCCTGTATCCAGTATTCTATATAGACATTTATTTGTACGGAAAGTTTATTTAATCTTCAAGGTGGTATAATGGTCTTACGTGTAATTACTAGTAATTATATGTTGTACAAAGTGGACGCAACCCCGCCAGATAGTTCAATAGCACTTAGCTTAAAAAATTATAACTCTTGCCATTGACATATTCCATTGTGATGGGTATATATAGTTATTAAACTACCATAGCCGGTAGTTATGATCAAAGTTTAAATAGTTAGTGCATGCGAACACCATGTAGTGATAGTTAATACTGAAATGGGTACCAAAATTCATGCAGTCATCTGACTCCATATCCCAGAGATAGTTACGATTAGCTAATTCATACAGATGATGACTACTTTGTAGTCGAAATACGTATTTATAAAATACAAATAAATGTTCTAGGAATTGGGGCAAAATTTGAAATGTAATTTCAAAAAACCTAGAGTTCTCTTTACTTTATTTATTCTCTGTACTTTAATCTAAATATTTTGATATTTATTTGTTGGTTAGAAATGAATATATATGATAATTGTGTGTGTGTGTGACTTCCTGTACTTTATACGTATAATATATCTGTCACAATAGATGCACCTGTGTTTTGTTATGTTTGTTCATTCGTATCATCTAATATCTAAAGGTTGTTCTCAAGTTCCGGAATTAACTTTACGTCTATATCTTGGCTGTTTACGAGATATAGGTAGAGATAGGTTCGACTACCTACGTAGATACTATAATGTTCTAATAATAACAGAAAAACGAAAACCTAAAAACACAACACTACTCCGAACAAAACAAAAACAAATTCACTAAACATTATATTCGATATTGTGTTTGTATCTTGTGTTAAAAGTTATTTCATTATACAGGATGTCACCCACCTCACATTTATTAATACTAAATTTACCACAGCAAATATTACGAAAAACTAGTGCTAAGAATAGACTACTGCAAATTTGTGAGTCCCGAAAAATAACATGAATCAAGTGATTTTATATCCGATATATATTATAAAATATATAGGGTGCTCAAATTTTAATCTAAAAAATTGAATAGGCTATAGATGTCCCAAAAATCAAAATGAAACTTCATATAAACTTGAATGTTTTCAAGCTTCGTTTTCAAGATACAGTTTGTTAATCATATATATTTATTTGTGTACACTTAAGCGTCAACAATACGAGGTTTGTCCAAATTTCATTTAGGTTACGTAAGACAAACTGTAGAAGACTAGTGTAGAATTTATAAACAAATGTCAATAGATTTTTAATTAAATACTGATATGAAAAAGTTAGCTCGTCAACCAGGAATCGAACCTCGGGCCTCTGGATATCTAGTCCAGCGTGCTTACCGCTACACCAAAGACGATTCAGACGTAAGAGCCAACTTTTTCATATCATTCTTATTTTGACAGTATTACTTCTGTCGAAGTTATTATTCATATACATTTATTTGTGTATACTTAGCGGTAAGCACGCTGGACTAGATATCCATTAAAATTACTTGCCTGATTTTAATTACACTTGGCATATTTTTAGTTATAAGTAAGTGGCGTAATTTGATGTAATTAGATTTAACTTAATTATTCCAGGGCTGGACCATCCTAACTAGATATTTTAAAGAAAAATTTGAATACGCCACTGTTTTTTTCTTATTTTCATATTATTTTTAGAGTATTAGTAATGCAAAATACAACTTTTTTTCTCTTTTACAGTTTCTGTCTATCTTGCTTACTTTTCGAGAAAAGTATAAAATTTCCCTGGAATAGTAAATTTAATTTTTTTTTAATAGTATAGGTGTTCATAAATTGACTAATTATGCATGTCCGTTCGTGGATACGATGATTGTTAATAACTTCATAAATCATCCAACTTTTTCCGAGTTATGGATATTTTCGGACTCAACTTTAAAGTAAGTAAAGGAATAGGGAATATGCATGATAGGGAATATGCACATTTTTTATCACTTCAATTGAAGCATGTTTACTTGATAAATGTCAAGGTAAAATTACTTTGTAAATAACTTTAAAAATAAGCGAGATATGAATGATTGAAATTCCCGATTAGACAAAGATGGTGATAGCCCTCTTGATATGTTATGTGACGTCATATTACACTTTCACCATTTAAAATACACGTAAAACTCCGTTTTTAGTATTTTTGCAAGAAAGAGACAGATAATAATCTTTAAAAGCTTATAGCTTTCTTGATATTTGTCGGATTTTAATTTCGTTTTTAAATATTATTACAGTATTAACAGTATTTTCATATTCTGAAAATAAATGCGAAAAAAAATTTTCATGCATATTCCCTATTGACGAATCGAAAATTGTTTATAGCAAATTTTATGTTTTAAAACTTTAAATCATTACATTTATTTCGAAACTTATTTAATACATTTTGAATTATTAATGACAAACTCGATTTTTGGGGCATTATTTTTATATTTTTATAGCGAGTTATAGAAAGTTGTACTCATTTAATAAATTTTTAACTTCGATCAAAAAGTATAATACTTTTCTAAAAAGTTATCGTACTATAAAACTTTTACGGAAAAATAAACTTCGGAAAAATAAAATTCTATATTGAAAGGAATTGTTTTATAGGATTAGCAGAAAGGAAGAGGTGAGAGGACACACTGTATATTATATTCCTTGTGTTTCTTATCCTACCTACATACGAATAGTATATGTTGAAAAACTACTACTTCGTCTTCGGTAAAGTTTTGTCTACACGGTCTTAGAAACTTCATACTCAAGTAAAAACTGATGATTTTTTTATTATTCCGTTTCAAAAAAAAAATTTTCATTTTCAAACATTTTTGTTTTTAATTAAATTTCAAATTTTGCCCCAATTCCTAGAACAATTATTTGTATTTTTTAAGTACATGTTTCGACTACATAGTAGTCATCTTCAGTATGAATTAGCTAATCGTAACTATCTCCAGGCTGTGGAATCAAAGATATGTTGCTCGTTGCAAATTTGATGGTTCGTGAAAGCAAAAATAACACGGATACCCATATTAAGGTTGTTCTGAACCTGGAAGAAGTAAGAAGGGGTGGTGAGTTTGTCCTATACTAAATGCATTGAAATCTCATCCATTGCCAACTCTAAATA
This sequence comes from Nineta flava, assembly GCA_963920215.1. NCBI lineage: Eukaryota > Metazoa > Arthropoda > Insecta > Neuroptera > Chrysopidae > Nineta > Nineta flava. Next base: position 136,124,727 of record OY986041.1, read on the forward strand.
AGGAAAAATTTTGCAATTAAATAGTTTCAAATAATTTAATTTTTGGAAATAAAATATATATTTGTAAAAAAAAAAATATTATTTAAGAATTAAATCCTAAATTTCATTTTTTCGAAGAGTTTTAATAATTAAAAATATGTTTTTATGTATTTAAAAAAACTTGCATGGTGATAAAACTAGATAAAACTAAATAAAACTAGATAAAAATAAATATAACTAAAAACAAAACTAGATAAAAATAAATAAAACTAGATTTAGAACATTTTTCGATCTACAAATTTAATTATCTCTGAAACAAAAAACAAGATTAATTTGAAATTTGGTCCAGGTATTTATAAAAATTTGATAATTATTATGACAGTTTTTCATAACACTGGCATCCATCTGGTTGTCGAGATATAGATTTTTGTATTCATGTTTTTACCGACAAGTCCATTTAACCTATGTAAAAATCTCTTCAAAATCGTAACTTTAACATTGTTTTACTCAAAAACTAAAAACAAGATCAACTTCAAATTTTGACAGGATATTCTTTATTTTTTAAATAATAAGCTGTCAAATTTTGATGAACCTGTCATTAAATTGAATTTTCTTCACAACAATCTTAACACGAATTCATTTTGTAGATACATAAATTTAAGGGTATACTAATTTAAGAATTCCTACTGAACCAATAGACAGTAATCAACTACACACTTTACATAATTTTTTATGAGCATTTTCTTTTATGTTTTTATCACATCTCATCAGTTGAGTTGAGTTGTGTTGAGTTGAGTTGTTATCACTTTATCAGTTTATATAGATAGGTCTCAGAATACATAGTACAGTATGTCTCAAATAAAATTATGCTATATATACCAGAGGCGGGCGCAGACAGCTCGTCTGAGCCTTACGGGCTCTCCATAAGCTGGGTGAGAGTAAGTAAAGAAAGTATGTTTTGAAGCAAGACGGAACGATGTTTCAATACAGGTTGTCCTACCGATTATTGCCCAATAATTTATTCAATCAATTTAGAAATAGTTTTATAAAATATTTATTGTTTAAATAATATCTTTTACAGTATGGAGAGATACACCAAAAAACATAATAATAATAATAATAATAATAATAATAATAATAATAATAATAATAATAACATAATAACTATTAAATAATAACATAATAATTGATGGATTCCCACTTTATGTAAAATTTAACTTAATTCATCAAATTCCCATGACACTATACTGAGCATACTCCATACGAAGAAAAAATAATTAAATCAGGTAAATAATTCTTTATTAGTTCTCGGATATGAATAGTAAAATATTTAGACAAATCATTTGGAATTTCCAAAACTATATTTCTATTTAAATTATCCTTTGCAAAAATTTCCCTCTTTTATTACAATGGTCCAGCGGTAAACTTAAAGGTTCAAAAGATTTATATATATTTTTTATATATTTTTATTTTATTCATACACAAATATGATATATACTAAAAAGGTACATTTTATGACCCAAATTACCAGCCCAAAATTCCAGAGTATGTATTGAATGATTGCATGTATTATTTACTTTGTATAATAGTGACCATAAAAAAGATTTGGTATTATTATATTTTTTTCAGAAAATGTTTTAATTAAAAAAAGAAAATATTAATAATTGGTAGGTTACCCTGTATTAACTCTATCTCTCTTCCCTACCTCTCACTCAGAGCTTGGCCGAGTCAACTCCTGCCCACCTCTGATATATACCTATCGCTAATGAATAGTCGACGAGCTCATGGCAACTATACTGCCATTATTAAAGACCGTCTAAGTGTGTAAACACACTTGGAAAAACAACTTCATTATTTGCATGAAATCTAGCTTCGATCGAAACTTACCGAAATGCGAGTTATTCCCGGAAACATTCTTCGACCATTTTCGAAACATTGAAGCTATAACAAACTACTCTTAATAGTGGTCTGAGATAAAAAGAATTAATAATTATCCTAAAGGAAATTAAATGTCATGTTTGTCTATATAGTATACGCTAGTTCTTTCATACTATGTCTTCGTATCCTTAATAGAAATTGACATTAGTATGTGACGCTAAATAACCTCACCGATTCAATTACGTTTAGGAAATAGAGAGAACATATTTCAGAACCCCGAAAACTGGAAAACCCATTGGAGTTTTTGGATTTTATGTGCCCAGTTTTCCGTATAAACTAATTTTGATTCAAATCAATGACTATATAATTTTTTCGGTTGCTAATGGATTGCAATTAAATATTACACTATTTTCTTGGACCATCTTGTACATCTTGAAAGAAGTAAATAAGATCCTTATCACATATATAACATATTTAATAGAATTAAGGATCATTGATGTGTGTGTCTATATATATTTTTTTTCCCGTTATCCTGTTACCTGTTTTTGTCTTTTAGTTTCTGGTTTTTTATTTTTGTATCAGAAACCATAAAATTCACATCACTATATTTGATATAGATGTAACAGTACTATCAGCCTCATAAGTGGCATTCCTTTTTCAAATTGTTCACGACCGATTTAATACCAAATTCCTACAGTTTAGGAAAAAATTTTTGAGGACAAAAGTTGTTAGTACTTTTATAAAGAACAACTTTTATTCGAAACATTTTTTCGAAAACCGAATGTATTCGGCGTAAATCGTCCGCAAACATTCTAAAAATAGAGAAACATTCTAAAAATAGATAATTTTGTTCATCATTTTTAGTTGTTGCATAACAACTATAACTTCCCCCTATAATCATGGTTGCTTTGAATGTTTACAACCTTGATAATAGGGGAAAGTTATTGCTGTTATGCAACAACTAAAAATGATGAACAAAATTATAATAATAATTTAATGAAGAAGCGATACCGCTATAACCGCTACTTATGTAACCGTTAGTAGAGTACAACATCCATTTATATCTCGCATCATATCGTTTTAAATGATATGATTAACTCACTCTCACCCACTCTCACATATTGATGGTGTGTTAATGGTTTCTATGTGACGTAATCATGATGTAACTAAACATAATCAAATTGATTAATATCTCAGTTACGTCAAGTTTTATCTATTAGTCCATTGGGGAATGTTTTTTTTTTTTCGGTAGGTGGTATAATCTATTTTCACCAGTTTTTCTTCATGTTGTACTTTTTGAGATGATTTTCGTTAATGGTTCTTTTCTTTTTTTGTTGCTCAAGTTTTCCGGGGATATAATTATGTGGGTCGATCGATGTATTTGAAACGAACATTAATAGATAGATTACTTAAATTATTTTCGAACATTTGAACTATTCCGAAATGTTGTAGTTTAAATATTTTTAACTCTAGTGATTTTTTTTGAAGTCAGTTATTTTATTTCAATGAAAAAGTATATATTGTACCTAATTAAATCTTTAAATCTAAACTAATTCTATTTGACCATGGTTTAACTAACTGATTTTGTGGGGTTTTGTATGATCCGACTTTGCTGATGCTCAATTTTTCGTCTTTCAAGCAGAAGTCTACGCCATACAGGCCTGCGCCCGTGAAAACATACGTGGGGGCTACATAACCAAGAACGTATGCATTCTCTTGGACAGTTAAGCTGCTCTAAAAATCTAGTCTGCCACTGAAAACACCTCAGAGGTAGGCAGAGATTGCCTAGAGGAACTATTGGAGCTGGCAAAACGGAACAGTGTTAAATAGATATCTTAGCAAAGAAGGTATCTATTGTCTGCGCAGTTTGCCTACTTGGAAACTATTTGGTTATGGGTTCGAATCCCGACATCGGCAGTTTGTCAATTATTAAGAAAAAAGGCGGTTAATTGACTAAACCGTCGGCGTATAAGAACAAATTAGCCGGCTATGCTATGTAGAAGGTTTTCTACAGTTTCCTTCACGAACTTCAGATGAATATCGGCGTAGTACCTATCGGAGGCGACTGCAGCCGCACATCCTACCAATCCCTAGTCTATACACAAAAGTTTCTTCCTTAGGCATCACAATGGACCTTATTAAGTGTAGCCCGTCTACAGCAGCCTTTACCATCTGTCTATCAACCAAGATAGGAGTCGGAATAGTTTTCGAAGGCTGAACCTATTTTAGGAATTTCAAAGACAGCATGTAAACAAGTTACCAATGAGTGGATAAACACCGTGATCACTGAGAAAATATACCGCATCAAAAACTCTGGAACATACTATTTCAGAATGCATCTAAGAGGTTGTTCCTCGATGCACTCAACCTGAACAGGATACAACTTCGAAAACTTACCGGATTCATCACGAGACATAATCACCTATGAAAGCATCTGCATACAATGAAACTCCACAATGGATCCATTATGTGAAGAATATTCGGCGAGGAGGCCGAATTTTCCCAGGCTGCGAATGTCAGGGTTCTAGCAGATACAAGATATTCGATGCATCTCACCCCGAATATGTAAACCTTCAAGAAAACCTGATAAGAAAGCTCCTGTGGCCGTTGCCGAGATATGGCAAAAGCGAATGCCGTCAGACTGAAGTCGAAGGGGAAGCACAATGTGCCATAAAGTCGAAGTACAATACTTTTTATACCCCAAATCTATCTCACATGTTGATGTCCAAAGAAACTGACAAACAAACATCCAAGAATGGTGATGGAATGAAAACACTTTTATACACTTTAGAGACTGTTTTGAAGTCGGTTATTTTATTTCAATGAAAAAGTATATTATGTATAATTAAATCTTCGAATCAAAACTAATTCGATGCGACCATTATATGAATATTTTAATTTCAAAGGAAAAAAACATTTTTTACAACTCTCCCTTGAGAGTTGTTCTCCCATTCACAAGCAACAAAAAAAAACTCTGAGAAGAGAACAAAAAATTCTCTTTTTTTTTATACAATTTTTTTTTCTTTTTTTTTTATTATTATATTTTTTTTTCCAACAAAATTGAGGTGTAGATAATAAATTCAAGGATTCATTGCTAGCTGCTGCCTGACACCTCACACTCTCCTTGTGTATGTGCCTATGGTATACTCAAACACGAGGACATGCCAACCAACTAGACTATGAAAGCTTCAAGTTGAAGTGCTTTCTAAGGACTCTATACGACACACACACACATATACATTCAAATAATCATAATGTATGTAATTGTGTTGAATATATAACAGTCCGATGTCAGATGTCGAAAATCTCCTTAAAAAGGATTTGGAAAACTTAATTGTGCCTTATTTATTCATTCGCAAGTGCCGAATTCACTCAGTTTTCGTAAAAAAGTTCCGAATAAAAAACTCTAAAAATTATAAATATACTAACAACATTTATTCGAAACATTTTCGCAAAAACCGAATTAGTAAGGTAACTGTAGAGGTATCGCTTCTTCATTAAATTATTATTATAATTTTGTTCATCATTTTTAGTTGTTGCATAACAACTATAACTTCCCCCTATTATCACGGTTGCTTTGAATGTTAACAACCTTGATAATTTACATATTAAAATATATAATATTTCATAAATCAATTCAATAAAGTAATATAATAATAATTATTCATTATAACTATCTTCTACCTCTACATAACCATAAAATTTGGGAAAAGCACGCTACCTTTGTGTTCCATATAAGATCTCGAATGGGTGCACAAAATATTTATCCATAAGATATTTCCGGAAAGAGAAGTGCAATTCTTTAGGAAAAGTCAATTTTTCAGAGAAAAATTCGGAGGTCAGTTGGAAACTTTATATTTAGGTTTTAGGGTACACTCTGCTTCTTGTAAAGGTTATATCCGAAATCTAGAAAAAATTGCATGAAATAAAGGAAAAAGATTGATTTTTCCCGATTTGGATGAAATTCGCTATACAGGTTGTAATCGTTAAGACTAGCTATTGAGATACAATATTTGGAACAGTGTAGAAATGGGTCTTAAAAAGACCCATATTGTTACTGTTTCTAACCAGCCAAGTAGCCACGCTTGTAAAGGCGTTGTGTGTACTTGGAACTGGGAGGTTATGGGTTCGAATCCCGACATCGACAGTTTGTCAATAATTATAAAAAAAAGGGGGAAGTTAATTGACTACACTTTCGGCGTATGGACAAGAACGAAGTAACCGGCTATGCTTGTGAAGATTTTTGCAGTTTCCTTCATGAACTCCAGATGAGTATCGGCATAGTTCCTACCAAAGTCGTTTGCAACTGCACATCCTACCAATTCCTAGTCTTCACACAAAATTCCTTGTACTCCACTCACATCCTCACATTCTTAAGCATCACAATAGACCTTATGGTCGAAGTGTCTCCCGCCCAGGATAGCCCCTACAATCTATCTATCTATCTACTGTTTCTAAGAAATTCGTTACGCAGGAGCTGCATCAACTTAGCGAATTTCCTTAGAATACATAAATCACTTTCTAGAGGTCATAATTTGTAAAGACCTATGTCATTTTATTATTAAATGGCATAGGTCAAGGGGGAAAGCCGGGCCAAAGAAAAAAAAGAAAACACAAAAAGAGGAGATTAGTTGGATTAAAAAGGGAACTATTGTATTATTCAACGGGGTTTTTTTCTGTCACGTACATTTTTTATATAATGTAATGATATATTATATGTGTACAATTTCCAGGCACTGAAGGATACTCTTAGTTTTAATATATGGCTGTTATTTGCACATGAACAACAACAAAAAAAAAGTTATTAATAGAAGTTGTAAATCGACCCTTGATACACACATTATATTATCGACTGACATTTGACAATCTATCTATCGTATGAACATACAAAGTGGTTCTAATTCAAAGATCATTGAATACAATAATATTTGTCTTGTGAGTGTGGTTTCATTTATTAATATAATAAAAACACAATTTTTATTAAAAATCATTATGGAATTCCACAAGTTAAAGCTCAATACAATTAATTAATTAATGGTTTCATTTAGCTTATGTTTCACCATATTTGTTTAAACAACAATAATAGTTCGATCGATGATGTACTAAAAGTTGAAGAATATCTAAGGCTTAAATAAATTGTGGGACGCATCAAACAAACGATTTGACTATAAATGTTAGGATCAAAGATGATAGTCAAAAGCCAGATATGATATCCAACAAAAAAGAGAATTTTTGAATGAACACATCTGTGATTTTATTTGAAATTAATCAAAGCAACAGATTTATGATCCAAAATTTTGTCCATATTTTTTTTGCCTTCAACAGTTTTTGTAACCATAGATAAAAGTCTAAAACTAAAATCGTCGGTAAGACCTTTTCTCATTCTAATATTAAATGAAAATTCGTGAGTGAAAATAGCCACTAACTGAGTTTATTGCTTATATATCCGGTATATTGAGTTTGAAACAAATTTGTTTATTTTTCAAAAAAGCACGTTTTTTGATCTATAAGTTACGATATTTTTCCTCCTGGTGGTGGGATGCACGGTCCAATTTTACCCACTCAGGTAATAGGGAATATGCATGAAAATTTTTTTTCATATTTATTTTCAGAATATGAAAATACTGTTAATACTGTAATAATATTTTAAAACGAAATTAAAATTCGACAAATATCAAGGAAGCTATAAGCTTTTAAAGATTATTATCTGTCTCTTTCTTGAAAAAATACTAAAACGGAGTTTTACGTGTATTTTAAATGGTGAAAGTGTAATATGACGTCACATAACATATCAAGAGGGCTATCACCCTCTTTGTCTAATCGGGAATTTCAATCATTCATATCTCGCTTATTTTTAAAGTTATTTAAAAAGTAATTTTACTTTGATATTTGTCAAGTAAACATGCTTCAATTCAAGTGAAAAAAAATTTTCATGCATATTCCCTATTGACCTCACTTTTTTTAGCTCTAGAACTAACAAACAAAATTTCAGTTCGTTGTCTCTTTTCGATTTTCAGTTATCGTGTTAACAGACGAACGGGTACGGGACGACTTATCTATTCTGATAGATAACAAATCGATTAATTAAAATCAGCAAAACTCATTTGTATAGACCAATGGAGTGAGATGTATGTCATTTTTTTTTAAATGAATTCAAATCAAAATACGTAGTTTTATTAAATGATTCAGCCCTTATACAAAGAAGTCCCCTTTCCAAAACGCTTCATTCAAAATGTTTACATGAAAATTTACCCAAACTGTAATTGGAGAAATGCTACAAAAAATTACATACATATTTCAGGATAATGACCGGAAAAAAAGTAATGTTCGAGCAATCAAATTAAATTATTCATCTATTCATCGATATGTGAACTGATAAAACTAATTTAAACTACTCTGAATATTAACCAAAGCTGCAGTAAAATTGAACGATACCGAATATAAATAAAATAAGATTTTACTATTTTTTTACATTAAGTTCAAACGTACTACAGATATTTAGAATCGAGAATAAAATAAAACCAAATAATGTTCGAATAATATAAATTGATGTATATATAGGAATCAAATCAAAAAGTCCATCAACACCCAAACAGAGGAAATCAAATGTCCATTCATTTTCGTCAGTGATTTTTCACAAATTACAGAAACATATTAATTCACCAAGTGGAGATGGATATATATATATATTCATCCATTGATCCAGTGGTTCTCAACCAACGACACGGATATTATATATAAATCTTTCTTTACAAACATACACTTGGTCACAAAAGTGGTGCTCATTTTTCAAACCTTGTATAATTGATTTGTGCCTTATTCTTTCGGTTTTCGAAAAAAGCACTTCAATTAAAAGTTATTCATAACAAATATTCTAACAACTTTTATTCAAAACATTTTCGGATAAAATCACAATGAATACGTCACAAAACAATTATAAAATTTTGAAAAATGAACACTACTTTTGAGGACCATAGTATCTACCTATCTAGCTAGATGGTAGGTGGCTACGACTCTCAGAGCAGAGCTTAGGTTATGTATAATAAATGAAATGTATTTCCTTCTCATCAAAAGAAAAGTCAGAAACATTGTCGACTACTCTCTGAAAAGCCATGTAGAATGAGAAATACTACATATATTTATAATATATAGGATGTTTACTTTAAATTCTATATATTTTAGGCGGAACTTTGCTTAGCTTTACGCCTCTGGTGGTCGTATGATGTAACTAACAAATAAAATCAAAATAACGAAATCAATTTACCAGGCATATATGTAAATTTAATTCTGTAAGCATTTTTTTGTAGCACATTTTATAATATTGTCTCGATCTTGTTTAGTGCGTCTTTGTGTTCATCCATTAAAAAAAAGAAATCCAGAAATTTCGTTTCATTAATTTCGAAACCTAGGTAAAGAAAAAGTGGCCGAGTGGACTAAGGCGGAAACTAGGAGGTTATGAGTTCGAATCCCGACATCGGCAGTTTGTCAATTATTAGGGGAAAAAAAGGGGGCGGTTAATTGACTAAACTGTCAGCGTATAGACAAGAACAAAGTAACTGGCTATGCTTGAGAAGGTTTTCTGCAGTTTCCTTAACGAACTCCAGATGAATGTCGGGATAGTTCAGGGCAGCCTCTAAAATCTATCTATCGAAAGAAAAAATATTAATTGAAAATAATTTGGGGTGTAGATCTCTAAAAGATTGACACAAAGCGTGGAAATTTAAAATTGATAACCCATTCGCATACTGATGAAAGTAATATTTACTAAATTATTAATATTTACTAACTAACCTAATATATCGAATTTGTATACGCAGTTGCAACTGAATACTTTTGGCCACAAAACTAAATAACAAAATTATTGAAAATATCAAGTACAAAAATTTACGAAAATCGCTACAAAATAATAAAATATTAAACAAAACACAAAGACACATGTAATGTTTATAAACAAACATTGGCTCTATATATAGTCAAGCTTTAGTCCTAGAAATGGCCACGTGGCGCTACCATCTTTAAACATATCTACAAAGTCGATTTTCACACATTTTTCGTATCGAGATAGCTTAATAAGCTTAATAAATGTATGCAAATCTGATGATAGTACGGTTAATAAGGTACCGCCGAGATGATCTCATGGTAGAACTCGAAAATGCATCACTAAATAGAAATTCTAAATTTGGCGACGAGGTTGGTAAAATATGGGAAGCTGAATTAATGTTTTTCGAAACTCATTATAATTAGTAGATCAAAAGCTGATTGTAAAAGCATGGAGTGCTTTGTGTTGAAGATTTGTTTGCGAAGAAAATAGTCGTTAAAAACATTCAACCCAACCAAATATTTCTACTTGAACATGTATTTAAAAGGTATCCCAGATTATCTCTGGCTTCCTATTTGCAGAGTTAAACAATTATTAGACACTGTTGGAAAGAAATAATTTCCACAGAACTCCCTCTATATATACAGCAGTTTACAGTAGAATGCGCTTGAATTTTAAGTGAAAATAAAACTTGAGTTCTATATACACAGGCAGAGAGAAACATTTCACTGAAAACCAATACCCACCCACCTACCCAACTCAAACCCAATCTCAAATCTCCTACTTCGACCTATACCTATATCTATCAACAAAAAAAAAAAAGGTGTTTCACACACAATCTCAACAACTCAAAAAGAAAAAACAGAAAATCTGTCAAAAAGGGCTTTACAAATGTTATATAATATCCTGTCTGTATATATGTATATATACAGAGTGTGTCAGGTTTTAATCCGGAAAATTAAATAGACAGTAGATGTCCAAAAAATCAGATGAAAAGTTCATCTGAACTTGGATGTTTTCAAAATTCGTTTTCGAGATAAAAGTCGTTAAAGTTAATTTAAAAGAAGTGTGTGTGTCAGCTCCGACGCACGCCGGAGTTTACTCCTTAAGAACGATTTTCTTTGCCCCATATAAATTGTCCATACTAAATTAAATATTTAATTATAGATATAGCTCATACAAATTTATATAAACTACACTAATAATTAAATGTCCAATAAATAGAAAGCGCACATGTGTATGTGTACAATATATATCATATTAATACATAAATTATAACCTACCTAGTACCCACGTGTTTATCGGATGTTCCGGCACTATTATCTACACCAGTTTCTTCCATAGTTTATATAATTTTCACTTCACTTTATGTGAATATAATTATCAATATTAATAATCCACAATAATAATATTAATTATCGAAACTTTAAAATATTTATATAAATAAACTACACTAATAATTAAATGTCTAATAAATAGAAAGCGCACATGTTCATATTATGAACAATATATACCATATTAATACTGACTGACTGAGTGCAGTAAAAGACGTACACAACATAACCTGTGTACGACTCTTATACAGCGGACACATGAACGTGACTGACTGACTGAGACAAAATCGTAACGAGGTCATTCGATGACTATATTTTACTGCTCATATATTTTTTCCAAAACCGGGCGCTTATATGTTAAATCGATTCTTACGAAGTAAAACTGTTGTTTTTTTTTTCAAATATCTCAAAACTACTTGGTGAGTATTAATAAATACTCAAATATACCGTTTTCATTGGCGAATCTTGGAAATCTGTTACTCGAAAACGAAGTTTGAAAACATCCAAGGTCATATGAACTTTTCTACTTGTTTTTGGGAGATCTATTGCCGATTCAATTTTCTGGATTAAAATCTGAGACACCCTGTGTGTGTGTATAATATATATAGTATGAATTTCATTGTGTACTTATATAAAGTTATTCTGTGTGAAACTGAAATGTAACTACCTAAAACCAATACTACTACCCCGTAGGTAGCAACCTGCCTGCTAGTGGATAATATACCACTCTACTTATGTGTTACCAGATCTGTAGCAGATTTACTAAACACATACACAGACATTTTAGTTACGATATCATCTATCTATAAATACGATCACATTACTATCCGGTAGTATATCTATCGATACTTTTAAAGTACTAGATTTTATTTATTTTTTTCTCATTGACTTACAAATATACTATATACAAGGTTTTACATTGTCACCGCAATATTTTATTTTCAATTGTTCAACAACAACATACCTCATATTGACGTCTACTTAACCGATCTGATTAGGTTCAATCGAAACTTATGGAAAAATGAATTTTCCAAATTTCGAGATTCGTCTAGAAAAATGCTTTTAAATGTGGGCATTTTTTCATACGCCTTATACTCGGACTCTTATGGCTGATAAGTTTTCTTCGTTCCATTTTCTATTTTTTTACCAAATATTCGCAAGCTTTGAATACAAAAAAACTTTGCATGCTTTACAAACATATCCTGTATATAATGGCAAGGAATGTTTCTTATCCAATGTTAAATTTTTAGCTGCAAACAACGTAACAATCTAATCTAAAACCGAAAGTAATATAGATGAAGATTTTAAAAATAGCCATATTTATTACCAAAAAAGTTTGGCAACGTCTCACCAGTAGCTGAGAAAAAATAGAAAATATAAAAATATAATCAACAAGGAAGACATGATATAGTTACCGATAGTGTGCGCAGTTCGTAAAAGCATACAATTTTTTTAAATTTTAAACGAGGGAATAATTTTTCTAGCTATAATTTTGAAATTGGTTTTTGCTCAAAGTAAGAATGATTTGAGTTTCTACTTGAAGAAATTAATAAAACATTTAAAATTGTCCAATTATTGAAACTTATTTCTAAGTACTAAAATTATGGTTATTATTTATTTTTATTAGCGCACTATTACTTAATATTACACATCTTTTCATCTAACCATAACGAACGAAGTCATTTCATTACTTTATTTTATTTATTAAGTAAGAATTATCAATTTATATAAACTTGTTATATTATCTATTAAATTAAAATAGTGAATTTTCATAATTATTAGAAGAATTAAGTATGAATACTGCTTTGACTCGACTTAGTTCCGATCGAACCACCTTAAGGATATTAGGGAGTTCGTAGTAATGTCATAGTAGTCCACTGTGTAAACAGTTCTGTATATAGCTCAACATACGATCATAATATGTTGCTATCTATACTTTTAAAATATTCTGTGAATATTCATCAAACCCTGCCTGGGACGAAACGAACGAAGTCATTTCATTACTTTATTTATTAAATAAGTAAGAATTGTGAATTTTCATAACTATAAAAGAAACAGACTTCGTAGTAATGTCGTAGTAGTGCCTTGTGTGAGCAGTTCTGTATATAGTTCAACATATGATCATAGTATGTTGCTATGTATACTTTTAAAATATTCTACGTTCGATTTTATTTATTTCTCTCTCATTAACATACAAATATGCTCCTCGTATACAAGGTTTTACATAGTCACCGCATTTGTATTCAATTTCATACATCTAACTACTTCATACATCTATTTAATCGATCTTGTAGTAATATAACTCCTCCCTCCTTCAATAAGTAATCATTTTCCAACAATCTTGTCAAAATAAATTTTTGCTCATTTTTTTTCAACAAAATAAAAATTTGACTTTGAATGGCTAACTAAGCTCTGTGCTCAAAGACTTTCAATTAGAGTTGAAAAGCTACTGTTTTGTTTTGAGAGCCATCATTCACGGATTCTTGACTCAAAATAATACAAGAATTCAATTTTTATATTTCAAGTTAATTAATTTTAAATATAATTAAAAAATTAATCAGCATAAAATGAAATTAAACACAGACAAAAAAAAGTACGAATGATAAAAAAAAATAAAGACAAATAATAAACATGAATAGCGGTAGCAAACTGACAGACAAACAGACAGACAATTTGTACGTATGTAAGGGAGTGGGTAAATTCCGTAATTTTCTTAGATCATAAATTCGAGCAATGTATTGATAAGAATAATAAAAACTTAGTCTAGTAAGAGTTACGAAGCATACAATAATAAATATTGGAACATTAAAGTTAAGTAAAATTGGCCAGTATAGAAGTAAGTGAAGGACGTTAAAGCGCTAGATATAGTGCATTCATAAGATTCCACAAATTTACATTTTACTAATATTAAGAAAGACTTTCCAACAATTCTGGAAAGTGTTTCGTCTTATACAAATTGGTAAAAACATTTATAGTTATAGTAAAAACTAAGTTTTATTTCCCATCGCCTCCACCAAATTTCTATTTCATGGTATATAATATTATCAAAGTTTACTTTTTCGAGAATGGTACACTTAACTACAAAAGTTTATATCAGTTTTAAAAATTTTATAGTTGATTTGAGCCTAATTCAGTCAATTTTCGACAAAAAAATTTCGGATAAAAGTTGTTACTATATTTATAATGAACAACTTTTATCCAAAGCATTTTTTTCGAAAATCGAATAAAAAAAGCACAAAATCAATTATAAAATTTAAAAAAATAACATCAATTTTTACGGCCAATTGTAGATAGTTTGAGCAACAAGTAAGTAACGCTCATTTTTCAAAATGTTATTAGTATGGTTGCCTTTCGGTTATATTATACTAACGGAAGTGACTAGCATTTACATAATTTGACATTTAAGTAAATATATCTGAACATTGATAAAATTCTGTGACATCAAATGCTTGATATAAAAAATCATACACATCTAGAAATGGGGGGTCGAACTCAAGACCTCTTGCAGTCAAGGCCAACGCTCTGCCTCTGAGATACCTGACATGTTATGGTAGTGGAATACATATGATCTCTCACAACTTTGATGCCAATTCCCATCCTAAATGTGAAGAATTTTTCATATCAAGTATCTGATGTCAAAAAATGATGCTATCTCTTTCGAGAAAAGAAATGTGGAATTTACCTACGCCCTTATGTATATGTGTATATATATGTTGGAAAATGAACACTAACTAATAAATATATTTAAATAAATTAAATTCATTTCATTCATTAACTTAATTATAATTTGATGGCGAACATGAAAAAATATAGAGAAAAAAAAAAATTTATTTATTTTTTATTAATCAAGATAATTCATTAAAAAATAAAAAAAATAAATAAATAAAAAACTGTATACAATTCATACAAGTTCATTTATTTATTGTGTACATGTTTTAATAATTATTTTACTTTGATCATGGTTAGCGCGTCATCAGCATGTATAGGTCATCACCAGAATAGCGGCCCAACTAGTGCTCACTAATTTATCAAAAGTGGGATCTCACTTTTGCCTTTATGTCTATAGATAGATTTTAGAGACTGCCCTGGACGGGTTACTCTTCGACCATAAAGTACATTGTGATGCCTAACAATGTGAGGATTTGAGTGGTGTGGATGGAATTTTTGTGTATAGACTAGGAATTGGTAGGTTATGTAGTTCGTGAAGGAAACTGCAGAAAACCTTCTGAAGCATAGTCGGTTACTTCGTTCTTGTCCATACGCCGAAAGTTTAGTCAATTAACCGCCCCCTTTTTTTTTAATAATTGACAAACTGTCGATGTCGGGATTCGAACCCATACACTCCCAGTTTCCAAGAAGGCATACTGCGCAGACATAACGCCGTAGATCGCTCGGCCACTTGGACTGATTTTTACCTCGGTGAATATACGCGAAACTTGTCGACGATTCCTTATGAACGTATTATTATCAAATGTGCACACATTTATTCAAGCTTTAAATCGATACGAAAAGTGTTTGAAAATCGACTTTTTTAGATTTGTTTACATACGTTCTGAGTTACAAGTGAAACGTCAAACTTTTTAAGATGGTAGCGCCATATGACCAATAAACAAACTAAATCTAGAGCCAATGTTTATTTATAAACATTACATGTGCCATTGTGTTTTTTTTTTTTTATATTTTATTATTTTGTTTCGATTTTAGTAAATTTTTGTACTTTGATACCATGAAGAATAGATAAATAGGAGATTGAACGACATAGGCGGCAATTCGTCTGTTTTTTCGTCCTCAAAAACGTGTAGAGATCATAGTTATTATTTTCGCCACTAGCGATAGTACATATTAAAATCAACGGTTATCACATCTTACAAATAAAACTTGTAAGTATAAAAATTGTTTAATTTTATAAATGTGAAAAAATGGGACGATGTTGTACAGGAAAAGCATAGTTATACTGTTATATATATATCTATGAGCGAAAGGTTGTTTAAGGTTAGGAATGCGTGTCTGCATTTACGAAAGGAATATGATCTGTAATTAACGGTTTTGTCATCTTCTTTCATTACCTAATATATGCCAATTATTGTAAACATATATTTGTATATTATTAATTGCAAAATTATCACTATGATTCTTCATCTTTTTAATTATTGCAGATTATTAAGAATTCTCTATTATTAATATTTATTTAATTATTACTTAATAATCGAAAACAATTTTTTATTATATATAAAACTATGATTTCTTATAAACTGAATGTGAAAGTGATTTTTTGGCGCCTACATTTAAACATTTAAATACCGTACGCCACTGACACTAGTGACCCCTACTGATAAAAGATAGTTACACCAATTCATGGCCGTTTATTTAACATTACGTTCGATCTCCTAATATATCTATTCGTCATGTTTGATACGTTCAATAATTTTGATATTTAGTTTTGGGGCCAAAAGTATTCAGTTGCAACTGCGTATAAAAATTTGATATGTTAGGTTAGTAAATATTAACAGTTTAGTAAATATTACTTTCATAAATTTGCGAATGAATTTTTCAATTTCCACGCGTTGTGTCTATGTTTGAGAGATTGAAACCCCAACTTATTTTTAATTAAGTTTTTTTTCTTCACCTAGGTTTGGAAAATTTGAAAAATTTCTGGGTTTCTTCTTTTATTAGATGAACACAAAGGCGCGCATTGAACAAGATCGAAACATTATTAAATTATAAGATTAGCTAAAAAAATGCTTACAGAATTAAATTTACATAAATGCCATTTTGGGTTTTTTTTGTTAGTTTTTTTTTTATCAGATGACCACCAGAAGCGTAACACTTAGTAAGTTTCGCGTATAGAGGTATTGTTTTCCATACTGAAAATCTCTGAGATTCTACTGAACTCTCATTTTTACTTTTTCAGGTAAAATTAGAGTTTAAAAGTCATTAAATTCATTATTTACATTAGAAGCAGAGTTAGTGAAATGGATTAAGGCCAGACAAGATTTATCAATGTATACATTTAATATACAAAGTTTACGAGCCTATAAATATGATATCATTGATAATGCTCGTAATTCTAATTATCTTCTTTTATCAGAAACATGGAGTAATAATGATGAAGACATTCCTGTACCTAATTACAACTGTCAGGGTGCCTAATAATATTTTGGCAAAAAATTCCCTGACTTTTCCAGGGTTTCCAGACTTTAATTCGAATTTTTCCAGACCATTTTTTCATATAATATTTAGTTATTGATAGGAAAATTAAGAAAAGTATAAATTTGTTCATTTATATTCGTTTTTTATGGATAATATGATAAAACCTATACATTCTTTGTCATTACTAACATACATAAAATTTTTTCAAAAACCTCAAAACCTATAATTATTAGTAATAATTTTTTTAGAAATAAGTTATATTAAATACGATTATTCGAAATTCCCTGAATTCAATGAAATTCCCTGGTTTTTTACTAAATTCCTTGACGATTCCATGACTTTTCCAGAAACTCAAAATATCCTGACATTTCCAGGGTTTCCAGATTTTCCAGACAACTTAGATACCCTGACTGTATAGTCAAATTTAAATGTTCTAATGTTCCAGCTAGTGTTGTAGCTATTTAACAAAATAATAACGGTCATTCATCTTCCGTTCTATAATGTTGCCCTTAAAACAGAATAGGGAATATACATGAAAATTTTTTTTCACTTGAATTAAAGCATGTTTACTTGACAAATATCAAGGTAAAATTACGTTTTAAATAACTTTAAAAATAAGCGAGATATGAATGATTGAAATTCCCGATTAGACAAAGAGGGTGATAGCCCTCTTGATATGTTATGTGACGTCATATTACACTTTCACCATTTAAAATACACGTAAAACTCCGTTTTAAGTATTTTTGCAAGAAAGAGACAGATAATAATCTTTAAAAGCTTATAGCTTCCTTGATATTTGTCGGATTTTAATTTCGTTTTTAAATATTATTACAGTATTAACAGTATTTTCATATTCTGAAAATAAATGTGCAAAAAAAATTTCATGCATATTCCCTATTTCATTAGATTCCGAATATTTTTCTATCAATAAATATACGGACCGGTTTTTTTTTCTCCAAAGTGCGAAGTAGTTAATTGAATATGATTTTGCTTTATAGAAGGGATACCTGTACATATATATTATTTATAGACTAATATTTATACGCTATAGTTAAATTATATTGTGTAATACTCGTATATAATATAATATATAATATAGATAGATATATATATATAATAACTATGAACACGATTTGCTTTTATAGTTAATTAGTATCGGAGCCCGGTCATCGTGTGACAATTTTATCCAATCATATTATTTAATAAACAATAGTCGATAATTATATGAAAAGTCATTACGATAATTAAAAATTCTTCATTCTTTTCGAAAAAAAAATTCTATTAATTATCGAGTCCGTGATAATTAATAGTAAAATTTATTTTCTACAACTGTACTTTAAATTTGATCCACCTCATATTAATTAAGCTCCAATTTGATCACAGCTGAAGAATTGACCCATTAATATACTTAACCTTTCAAGTATAGGACAGATAGGAAAAAAAATTGAGACGCGCACACAATACTTAGACAAAGCGAGAAATTGACATCGGAATTTCCCAGTTTAAACCCAAAAACGAAAAATTTTCAAATTGAAAAATAGAAATTATTGATTGAAGTGTTTCATTATTTAAATTTAATTTAATTTTTATTGAAAACGGAAAAATTCCACTTTTTAGTAGTAATTTGATTTACTTCCCAACACCTCCACCAAATTTCTATTTGGTGATATTTAATATTATTACCAAATTTTCCTTTTCTGGCTATGATACCATTTTGAGAGCATACTTAATCAATATTATACCAGAATTATCGAAATTAGTATACAGTGTGTTCATTTGAAAAGTTTCCAGCTAAATATTTTAATAAATTTACATTCAACAAAAAAATGTGTCAAACAAAGGTTTTCAAAAAAAGAAACAATTTTTTGTTTTTAAAATTTTTATTCTCTTACGGTTTAAATGATAGACAGTTTTGTCATTTTTGCCAAATTGAACTTAGTTTTAAGCTCTAGAACACATTTACACTATTTCAGCTCGCAATCTCTTTTCGTTTTCGAGTTATTGTGTTTACAGACGTGCGAACAGGCAGATTTACGAAATAGATTAATTAGGTCAATTTATGAACACCTATATCAAAATTTTTATCTACGATCAATATTTCCAACCGTTACAAAGTCAGAATTAATCTATATACTCTGGTATATCAAGTAAAAATCAAACTAGAAAGATTGAAATTTTTAGCCTATTTTTTTGTTACGTAGAAGAGCTTAAAATTTGATATATAAACTCTACTGAGAAAAAGAACGAATAAACAAGTTCGAAATTTTCGACTGCCTTTTTTTAATATTTTTTTATATTCAATTTAAATCCACAAAAAGCGCTTTAAATGCACCTTAAAGTGCTGGAACTTTAGCCAGCAACAAAACCAGATTTAAAAGAAACACTTACCGTAATTCTGTCAATTCTTGTCGCACTAAATCCATATCAGATTTTTCAATAAACCGTTTACGCATATTATCCTCCAACAATTTAAAATCCTCACGACGTTTACCCAACAAGGCTGTCATCTGTTTATTTAACAATTTTATTTGTTCCTTATACGACAACAATTCAATATCATTATTATCATAATTATTATTATTATTATCATTTAACGATTGATCATTATCATGATCAATACTCGCACAATTAACATTATCAACAACAATTAGAAAACAAACAACAACAACAATTAAACACCAAACACGATACATTTTAACTAAAAAGAATAATTTTCTAATTCGTCGGCTTTTATTTTTATTTCATAACCTTTCTATCACCACCAAAAAAACAAACACGTGATTTTTAACATTAAAAAATAAATAAATAAATAAAAAGAAAATCCACAGTGATTACAAAAAAAAAAACAATTGAAAAACACGAGAAATGACGTAAGGTCGTCGTCGTACGCACAACACAACAATTGAACGCTCCCGTCCCGCTAGTATATGACAATCGTTGAACAGAGATCCTTGTAAACTGAATATGTTTTGATGTAAACACAAGTTATTTATATTTTGTTATATGCGAGATATGTTATATGTTTTGGGGGTGCTGTAAGCGCTATATAGTGTAGTATTTTGTAAGCTCAGCGCATATACAAAGCACTCACTCAACAACGAACGCACTGACGACTGACGGTGGTTGGTTACTCAGCAACTGTAAGAGCATCTGTTCAGAGTGGTTCAGCAATGTGTGTGTGTGCTTAGTTGCGAGTGGTTGCGAGCAAGTTGCATCGTTGAATGTACACCACAGCATAAGAAGTGAATCAATCTACTCTGGTTAACGAAGACAACTCGGATCAGTCATCGTTGTTCAGCCGTTTGTACGATATGTAGAGTATATTCCATGTATAAAGTGTCCACTTTAATTGAATTTAACTCATTCGTTTATTATGTAGGTTCTGGGCATTACCAAATTGAGTGTTACATATTGAGTATATATCATTTTTTTTAATTGTTTTTTGTAAACGGTTATATTATACCAACGGAAGTGACTAGCGTTTACTTTATTTGACATTTAACTAATATGTCTGAACATTGATACCATTTTTTGACATCATATGCTTGATATGAAAAATCATACACATCTAGGGACGGGGGAAAAAGAGTGTATATCAAGTTTATAATTGGACAAAAGTGGCAACACTGCCTATCTTTGAAACCAAAGATAAGAGGTAAGAGGATAGAACAAAAATTTAAAGACAAAAAATTGTTCCTTTTTTAAAAATAAACAACTTTTTTTTCATAAATTCAGTATATACCGGGAATTTAAGCAATTAACTCAGTTGGTTGTTATTTTCTCTTGTTTTAGTTACTCTCTAGCGGTCAATTTTTGCCCGACCAGTAGAAGTAATAGTAGTAGCAGAGGGAAGGTCGAAGCCTGGCAAATGAGCCATTCCACATCTTTTTTACTGACCCCTAAAGGACAAGGAATTTGTACGTAGCTTAGGAATTGGGAGGTTGTGCGACTGGTTTGATAGGAACTAGGTCGAAATTCATCTGGAGTTTGTGAAAGAAAACTGGAGAAAATCTTCACAAGCAGAGACGCCGTTGAGAATGAAACCATCAACCTCCCAGTTCCGAGTAAAGGGCCTTTAACAGCTCGATATATATATATATATATATATATATATATAGGATTTTAATGCGTTTATTAGAAAGCGTGTAACTTTTGAACGACGACCCTAAAGGACAAGGAATTTGTATATTACAGGTTTCCTGTTCGTATATTACAGGAACAAGAAAATCCCGGGGCATCGTCAGGGAATTCAACTGGGATATTAGCTGAAGTACTCAGCGATGTCCGTGGATTTTGTTTTTCCTGTGTTCTAAGATATAATTACAATTTCTTCAAATTTCCATAGATCACATCCAGATGATGTCGACAGTGAACCAATACCAAATTGTCGACACCAACTAGGTGTGATCGATGGACATTTGTAGAAATTTTTGTGAAATTGGTTCATCGGTTCAGCCTCAATAGGTACAATTTCCACTTCTAAAGGGTCCATATATTCGAAATATACTCTAGTTATGTACTCCTTGTATGTAGTATGAAGTTACTATATATTGCAGCACTCTATGTGAACAACGCTTGCTTACATCTCGTAATAAGTGCAACGTCGACTGAGTTCTGACTACCATAGTATATACCATATAGTTATACTAAAGTGTAGTATGTACTATCAACATAGTATATACTATGTAGTAATCACAAAGTACCAACTAATTCTATATACGTATATACGAGGGTGTATATATTTATATATATATATATATATATATATATATATATATATATATATATATATATATATATATTGTATGCATTTTCCTGTCATTTTTACCAATCCAGTATGTACACTCAAATTCAATATATTTGAAACAGTAAGTTACAGTCTAAACGTATATATTACTGAATATATGTAAAATATTACATTCAGTAACACCTACAATGTTTCAATTAATTCATTTTTTTTAACATACTGCAGCTTTAACTGTCATCATAAGGTAGGTACTATGGACCACAAAAGTAGCGCTCCTTGAAAAAATCGTAAAAAATCGACATATAATTTTTTATTCCGATTTTGATAAAATTTACTATACACAGTAAATTGGACCCAAAAAACACGAAAATCATATCCATTTGATTATTTAAGAAGCAGTTTATGAGATATCGTCTGAAATCGTATAAAAGGAGGTATACAAGCCTACAAAGAGGATATATCTCAGAAACTATTTGTCAAATCGTCAAACCAACTGGATTTTTGTGTTTTTTGGGTCCAATTTACCTTGTGTAGTAATTTTCATTCAAATCGATGACATCAAATTTTTGATGGTTTTTTCGATTTTTTCTAAGGGGTGTACCTTGAAAAAATCGTAAAAAATCGACATATAATTTTTGTTTCCGATTTTGATAAAATTTACTATATACAGTAAATTGGACCCAAAAAACACGAAAATCGTATCTATTTGATGATTTAAGGAGCAGTTTATGAGATATCGTCTGAAATCTTATAAAAAGAGGTACACAAGCCTACAAAGAGGGTATATCTCGTAAACTATTTGTCAAATCGTCAAACCAATTGGATTTTTGTTTTTTTTGGGTCCAATTTACCTTATATTGTAATTTTCATTCAAATCGATGACATCAAATTTTTGATGATTTTTTCGATTTTTTCCAAGGTGTACCTGAAGAAATCAAACAAATCGCCAGATAATTTTTGCTCTCGATTTAGATAAAATTCACTACACAAGGTTAATTGGACCTAAAAAACACAAAAATCATGTTTGTTCAACGATTTAGGAAGCGATTTGTGAGATATCATCTAAAATCGAATAAGAAGGTCTGTCACAGTTCTATCTTTAAAATTCACGTTTTATTGATATCTCCTGACTCCCATCATCTTAAGACTTAAAAATTTTCTTGAATTAAAAATTTTTTTCGAGATTGAAATAAACCTCTGAAGTAATCCACAATAATAATAATAATTATCAATATCATTATCAATAATAAAACAAAACTTTAAAATAAAATAAAAATGACGCTCACTATCACTACATTAAAACTGATATGCTATATATATATTCATCACTTGTAGACTCTGTACAGTATATATTTTATATACATATATATATATATATATATATATATATATACATATATATATATATAACATAAAGGTACATATATACATATATACTTACATGCGTCTGCGTCAGCTGCCTCGCAGCATACTCGTGTACGTCGGCAGCACACAAGTATCTAATATACTATACAGCTAGACATGAAGCTGATTGACTAACTGACTGAAGTATACAAGTTACACACACACATTACTAAAAAATGCGCACGTTAGGTTGCGCACAAAAAACGTAACGAGGTCATTCGATCACTAAATTTTACTCCTCATATTTTTTTCATACCGTCGCCTTATATGAAAATCGATTCTTAAGGAGTAAACTCCAAAAAAATTTTATAACAGAAAAGATTTCATTTGGTTTTCGAAAAACTGCTGCGGCCAAAAGTTGTTCATTTTACTAACAAACTAACAACTTTTATTCGAAACATTTTCCGAGAAACCGAATGAATAAGACATAAATCAACTATACAATCATATATGAGATATAATTCCTGAATCATCTTGTACACATTTAGGTACACACGATCGTATCTATCGTATGTTTACATTGAATTGGTCGATTGGGCCAACTTTGTATGGTACACTTATTATGGATTGAATACATCATACATCGTCGTCGTAGTACGGAAATGTATGGGTGAGTCGTGAGGGGTGAACAGGGGGATACAATTTTGTTACGATATTATTAAAATTAATGATACAGACACGCATGCGTCATACATACATACATACATAGAGACATACATATGTGTATAACAATTTAATAATATGAACAGGTGGGAGATGAAAATCAACCGATTGTTGCACTTTGTTACAAATGTGCGTACAGAGTGTTCCAGTGGAAATGAATGCTATTTAAAAATCGATTCATTTATAGCGAATTTCCTCCAAATGAAATGCAGCTATTGTTTTTGCACCAATGTTGGAATTTCGTAAACATTTTTTCAAATGTCCATCGATCCTACCTATCTGATGTTAAAAATCACTATCGCTAAAATTTATATATATATATATATATATATATACAATTTTTTATATACATATATATATGTACTTTTTTAAATATCTGTAGACTCTTAATGGGTAAAATGGGACGAGGGGAAAGGGGGTTTAGAGGGGGGAGGGAACACATTTGACTATCTCCCTTAATATTTGAAAAATCTAAAAATTTTTCAGGAGTTAAGTTGTACGTACTAAGTTTTATTATAATTTTGTTTCTTATCATTTTTCTGTTACACTAATTTACAGTTAAAGATTGAAAGTTAAAATTCTCAATATCTCTATTCACATTAGAATTTGAGAAAAATGATCAAGTAATGAATTGTAGCAAACTTGATTTTCTACAACTTTACTCCTTAAACATTATTCGATTATTCTAATATTAAGAGAGATATTGAATATTTTTTGATTGTCGTTTCCATAGTAACTATAAACTATAATCGTTATACATCGTTCTATTTTGGCTATTAATAAATTTAATTTTTACAAATACTAAAGTCATATCAGATATTATATTTCATTTTGATCACACTAAAATTATGACCGCTAGAGAGTGATTTATGTATTCTAAGGAAATTCGCTAAGTTGACGCAGCTCCTACGTAACGAATTTTTAATCGTGCAAAAACGAAAAGAATTCCATTGGGAAATCTCCACATGTATATTTTAAGAGGTAAGCTCTCTATTTCCATGGGGTAAATAGAGGTCTCTGAGTGTTTGACACCATATTTTTTTGTTTTTGTTGTCATGTATGAAGATATAATTTTATTTTTATATTCAAACATAAACTATATTTTGACAAAATGGAAACCCGACTTCAAAAATAAAATATTCTATAACAAAAAATGCACTAAAAAGTAAAAAAATAATTGCATATTCTTGTGCCAATTTTAGTTCACCTAAGCAAAAATTTTTAAATATATATGTACAATTATTGTTATTTTTGGAGGCGGTGTCCAAAAATTATGTGAATTTCTCTATCCTGACACCGCCTCCAAAAATAACAATAATTGTAGATTATCAATTTTATTTACATGTATTTTGTTTTTTTTTTGTAAAAATTTTTTTTTTTGGGGTCGGTTTTTTTTTTGTAAAAAATTTTTTTGAAGTCGGTTTTTAAAAAAATTTTCTTATTTTCCCAATATAAATGAATATACCCTTTCAAAAAAAAAAAAAATTTCGCAAAAATCGGTTATCACATATAAAATGAGGATTTTCCTCGATTTTCCGGGGATCCCCTCATCAGAATGCGATTTGGTGCCAATGGGACCAATGGGAAACCAAACCCTTTAAAACAAAAAAAAAAAATTCAAAATCGGTTCATAAATGTTGGAGTTCTGAGGTGACACACATAAAAAAAAAAAAAAAAAAAAAAAAAAAAAAAAAAAATACAGACGAATTGAGAACCATCCTCCTTTTTTGAAGTCGGGTTAAAAAATTGAAATACAATTTATATATATATATATATATATATATATATATATATATATATATATATAAATATATATATATATATATATATATATATATATATATTTTAAAACTCACAAAATAAGAGAGATAGACAGACATCAAAGCATCCTAACATCTATATAGGATAAACAAAGATGTACAGATGCTAGTCAATGGTTGGTTGGATGGAGTTAGTTTGAAGTTTTTTGAAAGAGCAGCTGCCGGACGAAGCTGCCGGTCGGTTGGTGGGACGACAAGCGAGCGAGTTTTATGTGTTATGCATACAAAATACATCGACACAACAATAAAAACAGCATCACATGTAGCCAAGCAGCAGCATAAATATATGCGCCAAGAACCAAAGCAAAAGCAGGTGAACATTAAAAAAAAAATTGTATTTATTATTTTTGTTGTTGTTGTTGTTAAGATAGAAAACAAACCGTTGCAAATGATTTACACAAGAGTTTATTAACAGGTTTGGGCTATTAATATTTATTTGCTACAAATCTTGCTACAAACTTTCCATCTACTTCTACTGTGCCAATTCCTATAAAATTTGAATCACATACCATGGTGGTACGTCTGATATCTTCATAACTTGGGGATCTCTGATTTCCCACTTGTAGGGCCTGTATGGAGGACGATGAAACCTCCATACATATATTATATACACCTGCAGAAGCCTCCAGGGTGTCAGATATAGAATGTTTGGGACCGAGACTTTGGATCCATTAATCCTGGAAGCAATCCTGGCGGAGAAGTTGTGGGCCTTCTGTGTGGCGTCTGGCCTAGACAGAATCCTATAGCTTCATCTTTATTTACCCGGAGGCGTCTCGCCTTCGGGTAATAGGTTGTTTTCATGGAGGGCACAAAGGACCCCTTGGTCTAGGTGCTAGGGACCCGTATGTGGTACCCTTCTTTCTGATTGTTATTATTATTAGTGCGTCTGATCAAGTTTAAGCATAGACGCTTACCGTACTTTGTTTTACTGGAGAAATTAGAGATGATTTTAAGGCCTCTGTATCATAGGAACCAAAAAAGCTATGAAGCTCATTACAGCGTTAATAGTTTCCAAGTAATTTAACCCTTAAAATCGACATTTTGGGGACTAACTCACCCAATCGCCCATCATCAATATTCTAGGGTACTGCCAGTTGTACTAGAAAGTTAATTTTTTGTAGGAAGAAAAGTCTTAGGCTGAATATACCACCTAACAAAAAATTCTGAAAACCGGATATATTTACGTGGAAAATTTTTACAATTAAAATTACATTGTTTTCTACATGGTAGTTTCAATTCAATAGAGTTTAATATTTATTGATAGATTCTCTCATTAAATTTTAAATTTTGCCCCAATTCCAAGAACAATTATTTGTATTTTGTATATACGTATTTCGACTACAAAGTAGTGATCATCAGTATGAATTAGCTAATCGTAACTATCTCCGGGATATGGAGTCAAAGATATGTTACTCGTCGCTAATTTGGTGCGTGTTTCTCAAATGAGCAACGAGTGTCGTATGTTTGACTCCATATCCCAGAGATAGTAACGTTTAGCTAATTCATACTGATGATGACTACTTTGTAGTCGAAATATGTATTTATAAAATACAAATAACTGTTCTAGGAATTGGGGTAAAAATTTGAAATTTTGAGTTCTCTTTGATTATTTTAATAATTTATCACCGATATTCAACCAAACTAAACAAAATTTTCGCCCAAGACAAAATTTTGTTAGGATTTTTCCACCATTCAGTGAGCATAAAAAAATTTTGCAAAAAGTAATGATATCCGACCAAAAACAAAAATATAAGTGGGACCAAGTTTTCACATCCAAAAACTTGTGATATCACCACAAAAACAAAAATGTTTGCCTTCAAAAGTAAGTAGTGACATCGATGCAACGACCAAGGTTTTTAACAAAAGTGGGAAATTGATTGGCATATATATTTATATAAGTTTCGCAAGTGCAGGGTATTTCATATATGTCGTTTGCAATGGAAAAACTCCCAATATTTGAGGCAAGATTCCAATTTATTTCTCTGAGATTTGATTACATAAGTTTATTTTATATTTATGATACATATAAAATAAACTTTCAAAAAAAAAATAAAACCTGATACATTTTGGTTATATTGAATCGTTCTTTCTCCTGTTGTGAATCTGTTCCTTTTGTAAGACTTCTTTTATCAAATTCATTCAATTTTTTAAATCTATTATTTGGCAAATTTGAATAAAAAAAACCTACCATGAAATAATTGAATGAGGATTATTTGCAAGTGGAATAATAGAATAGGGTTATATTTACAGGTGGGCAAATTACATAGACTTCCATATATATATGGATTGACCATCCGATAGTTTAATAGAATTAAATACTAAGTAATATTTATTAGAAAAAAATTAACTCTTCTACGTCGGGGATCCAACCCTGAACCGGGGATTACACCATAGATGATTTTCTTGATGAGTTGTATCTTTCATATCGTTGGCAGAATTACTGTGAAGTTATTAACCTTCAATTATTCTAACATATTATTTTTGTGTATATGTACACTCCCGTTCAAAAAAATGAACAGACCTGAAACGATTAAGTCTCTCACAATTTTGATTATTCTTGTAGTAAATGTTTTTTATAGATACAACATTTTATTTTTATACGTAAGAGGAAGATATAACACTTAACATGTATTGCATTACACATTACATATATTTTATAAATGCTTACCCTGTCACTGACACCGCATATATAAATAAAAAATATAAATTCGGTTTATATTTCCATTTCTTTTTTACACACTTAAAAAATATACTACTTATCTTTATTTATAAATTGTATATAGTGGACTCGTTTCTAAATCTGAATTTACTTTTATATTTAGTTACTTTCCCAGAATCACTACGCATGTCCCCTGTTATTTAGGTAACTATATGTTGGTACCTCAGTAACTAGCATCAAACATATTCAGATTTATTTTATCAGAAAAAAATAAAGGTTAGATTGAATTCTAAATTATGTTTATAATTACTTTTTTAGAAAGTAAATTTCTGATACTCGATTTAAATCTTAAACGTCACAATACTCTTGATAACTAACCTAACCTAACCCAAAAAGAAACCAAGTTTAGTGTGTAGTATAAACTTCTATAGATAAAAGGGAAATAAGTTGTGTGTTTGTCCGAACTGTTTGGAGAAAACTGCCGGAGAAATAATGATGAAAGAACACCCTAGGTAAATTTTTCTTACGACTCCAGAAAAACCTATCAGAAGTTCAAAATTCCAAAACCGTTCCAAACTTATTGCCGTCCCAGATCTCTAATACAGTTTATAGTTTCTATAGAAAACCCTGTATTAACAATCTTTTGGTAATAAATTATTTGTATAAAAGACTACTAATATTGTTTTTATGGTGAATACACTCAATCGCGCCAAGTAACGGTTATTTGAGTAGCACCAAGTAATAACTATGTATATCCCGTTATTTGAACATGTTGGGGGTGGAGGACCTGCCTGTCACACCATCCATTTTGTAGGACTAAAGTTTTTTTGAAGTCTTTATTACATTATCTCTCAATTTAACTAACAAATTAACTGTTACTGATAAAATTTTTGCTATCGTCAAACAAACAAAAGTTACTCTCTTACGCGCTTCGTTAGTCACTATATCATCGAAACTTTTGGTAAGAGAAAACTTGGGCGTCTCGTCGAAAGGAAGCTACTGACAAAAATTTAGCCTGTTACTAATTATTAAAAAAAAACCGTGCTGTACTGTGGACTAATTACCTCTTGATATTTCTAAAATTTTTGAAATATACTACTCAAATTTAGAATAATTACCAAATTTATAATATATTGAACGTGTGGCAAACCTGCAGGGCATGCTGTTACTTATAAATATTTACAACCGAAGCAGGTGATACACACATATGCTAAAAATTAAAAAGATATTAATATTATTCAAAATTTGTATAGAAAGATAATAAGAGGCTGGCTGTGGTCTATTACTCCAGAGGTGGGCACAGACAGCTCGTCTGAGCCTTACGAGCTCTCCATAAGCTGGGTGAGAGTAAGTAAAGAAGGTATGTTTTGAAGCAAGACGGAACGATGTTTCAATACAGGTTGTCCTACCGATTATTGCCCAATAATTTATTCAATCAATTTAGAAATAGTTTTATAAAATATTTATTGTTTAAATAATATCTTTTACAGTATGGAGAGATACACCAAAAAACATAACAATAATAATAATAATAATAACAATAATGAAAATAATAACAATAATAATAATAATCTGAACTTATCCAAGACTGCTTGCGATGTCTTCTACATTATTAAATTCACTACTTTTATTTTTTTTGAAAAACAAATTATGCGAAAAATAATTTCCACTACTACAAATAGTACTTTTCACTTTTTCAATTCAAAGTAGACTAACTGGTTGTCCTACCGATTATTGCCCAATAATTTATTCAATCAATTTAGAAATAGTTTTATAAAATATTTATTGTTTAAATAATATCTTTTACAGTATGGAGAGATACACCAACAAACATAACAATAATAATAATAACAATAATGAAAATAATAACAATAATAATAATAATCTGAACTTTTTCAATTCGTAGACTAACTCGAAGAACTCAAATTCCCACTTTATGTAAAATTTATCTTAATTCATCAAATTCCCATGACACTATACTGAGCATACTCCATACGAAGAAAAAATAATTAAATCAGGTAAATAATTCTTTATTAGTTCTCGGATATGAATAGTAAAATATTTAGACAAATCATTTGGAATTTCCAAAACTTTAATTCTATTTAAAATTATCCTTTGCGAAAATTTCCCTCTTTTATTACAATGGTCCAGCGGTAAACTTAAAGGTTCAAAAGATTTATATATATTTTTTATATATTTTTATTTTATTCATACACAAATATGATATATACTAAAAAGGTACATTTAATGACCCTAATTACCAGCCCAAAATTCCAGAGTATGTATTGAATGATTGCTTGTATTATTTACTTTGTATAATAGTGACCATAAAAAAGATTTGGTATTATTATATTTTTTTCAGAAAATGTTTTAATTAAAAAAAGAAAATATTAATAATTGGTAGGTTACCCTGTATTAACTCTATCTCTCTTCCCTACCTCTCACTCAGAGCTTGGCCGAGTCATCTCCTGCCCACCTCTGTATTACTCTATTTTGTATTTAATATAAAAAAACAAGTAATGTAACAGCTAACTGAGTTAATTGTTTGAATACCCAGTATATACTGAGTTTGTATATCAATGTTTGAACAATTCGTCAAATTGAAAATTTATAAGATATGAATTTTTTGTGTCTGCGATCAATATTTTCAAGTGTTACAAAGTCGGAACTAAACTAAATATACCTTGTATATTTACAAATATACTGGGTATAAAAATAGTATGTATGGATGGTATGTACATGTATACATGCATGCCTTCGTTCACCTATCAATTGTATTTCTCATTTTCAACTTTGAGCACAAATTATGAGAAAAATATTGAGTTTATGAAAAAATTTTTCAAACAAAAGTTGTTTATTTTAAAGAGAAGAAGATTTTTTGTTAACAAATTTTTGTTCTATCTCTTACGGTTTCAAAGATATAAATTTTATAACGTTCCGATTTTGTCCATTAACGGACTTGACCTTTTTTTTTGCTCTAGAACACACACACAAATTTTCAACACGTTATCTTTTTTCGTTTTTGAGCTATCGGCTTCACGGACAGACAGACAGACAGACAGACAGACGAACGGACTTGCGGAAATGGGTTAATTAGGTAATTTTATGAACACCTATAACAAAAATTTTTTTCTGCGATGAATATTTTGAAGCGTTACAAAGTCGGAACTAAACTTACTATACCTTGTATATTTACAAATATACTGGGTATAAAAACAAACATCAACTATTAAATAGCAATCCGTTACATTGATAGTGTTCAGAGCAGCTAAGTTCTAAGTAAACTCAATAAGTTACTCAGTATATCTAAATTTTTGCCAAGTTTTTTGTCCGGACACTTGACAGATACAAAGCCACTTAGATGGTGACCCCATTTCGCTTAGTAAATGCTGCCAGATTACCATCCGAGTGGCCGAGCTGTGAAAGACGCTCTGTTCGGAATGGGGTGGCTAATTGACTTAGCTAACGGCGTAAGAACAAAAGTAACCGGATATACTTGTGAAGATTTTCTGCAGTTTCCCTTCACGAACTCCAGATGAATATCGGCATAGTTCCTAACAAAGTCGGCTGCTGTCGAATAACCTGACCTTCTTCCTAGTCAGTATACAAATTCCTTGTCCTTCAGGGGTCGGTAAAAAAGGTCTAGACTGGCCTACTTGGCAGGCTTCGACCTTTCCTCCTCTACTTCTACTAAGTGCTGCCAGATTAGGAAATTTTCCTTTAAATATAGTGGATTTAATAAAGTGGGCTTAGAAGAAAATCTAGATGATTAATTCTTGGGATTGTCTTATTTTTAACCCCCGACGCAAAACGAGAGGTGTTCTCAGTTTGAAAACTATGTGTGTCTGTCTGTCTGTCTATCTGTGGGTCTGTCCGTGGTGTCGTAGCTCTCAAACGCGTCGACCCATTTGAATGTTATTAGACAGCTGGTTTTCTTGCTGTGATTCTTGGCTATGTTTGATAAAAATCTGTTCAGTCGTTTGAAGGTTATCAACTCTTTTTCAAGATGATGTATCGGAAAAATTGTTACTTTTACATAGCAATTTGGTGGAGGTAACGGGAATTTCTTATTATGTGCATTGGGGGGTTTATCAAAGGACCCCACACGTTTCTTATATGGAAAGCCACCCGCGGTGAAATTCGGTGGAAAGTTATCATCGTCACACGGTCGTAAAATGGATAGTTTTTTGGATATGGGTCGCTGATTTCAAATCCCTTGTCTGAAGTGGCATTTATCGAATGACAACTGCTAATTGCCCTATTAACCTGCCTTGTTTTCATACTCTTTTCTTATTGTAGTCCATAATCTTAATGAAAAATCCCGAAAAAAAAAACACTTTCCACCCTTTATATCTGGAAAACCTTCCATAGAATGTCCATTGATCTTGACTTACTTAATTTACGAGGGACTTAATTGTTCTGAACACGTCCATTATACGCTGCAGGCAGGCAGCACAACAAAAGTATGGGGAAGAATGTCTTTTATTGTGTTGAATACAATCCAGCCGCCATTGATTGTGCATTGGTGGGCATAACATTCTTGAAGCATAAATAAAAGGTGCTTCTGATAAAATAAACTGAGATGAGGGCTATCTTTGGGTGGATGCCACAAAACTTTTTATTATATGAAGTAAGAGTGAATTGGTGTAAGGCCTGTAAGGAGTGTAAGGGTACCACATCGTTAAGGTCGGTCGGATGGTGCCTTTTTTATTTTCTACATAATATAATGGTTCTTTTTTTTTAATGATTATAAAGGTTGACTTACACCAAAGAATACAAGACGATAGAAGCTCATAAGTCCGACCAACTGTATATTCTTTGGTTCTAACCAAAGAATACAGTTGGTTGTACTGGTAATGGCACTAAATACCGACATCGAACAGCTATTGTCATCTAGTGGTCAGGATAGGTACTAAAATTTTCAGGTAAACGAAAATCGGACTTATGAGCTTCTATGGTCTTGTATTCTGTGCTTACACTATTTAAAATTGGATTAGATAAAAGATACTTTAATAAATAAGGATCACGAGTATTTGGAAAAAAATAACAGTCAGCTCAATTAAACCATTGGTTAAATTGCGACGTTTCGTGCACTAATTTATAGTGACTTTATCAAGCTCTGGAAAAGATTAATTCTGAATAAACAAATTTTTACAGTGAAAATAAAATTTAAAAAAGTGTGTGTGTCTGTTCCGATACACGCTAGAGTTTACTCCTTAAGAACGATTGTCTTTGCCCCATATATATTGTCCATACTAAACCCTTTTAGTAAACACACATGTAACTCATTGATGCTTGCGCAGAAGTTTTATTTCTATCTCTCTTACTTTTACGCGGCGTTGCCGTATATAAATACTACTGAAGTCAAATCAAACAGAGGCACACATTTGACCCTTGTGGTATCTGTGGTACTACCTTAATAGAAATCTATAAACTCCGTAACAGAAAACGCACGGCTTAAACCGGTGGGTCTAGAAACATGAAATTTTACACAGGAATTCTTAATTTGACGTAGGTGACGCACTAAGAAAGGACTCTTGAAAATTAATCCCCTAAAGGGGTTAAATAAGGGATGAAAGTTTGAATGGGAGGTGCCTCATTTTTGAAGTTAGTAACGTGAAAGATGGTATTTAGATTTCTATTTATAAATAAAAGTTAGTCAGTTGAACCAGCATTTTGTCAATTTCATCTAACATCAAGTCACGTATAAATATCCTTAAGGTTGATCGGACACATGTATAGGTAAAAATCTGAATTGGTAGGTTATTAATTGCTAACTCATACGTATAAAATAATTATTTTTTTTAAATCTGACGAAGGGTTTTCATGTAATTAATCATTAAAAATTAGAATTTTAACATGTTGTGAATAGCAAATATTGAATGAACGCATACATCTTCAATAATGTTGCTCCACCTTCTATAGATTAAAAAGTAAAAAACTTCTACTTTTATAAATTAAATCTCATACATTACGTTAAAATAAAAAATAAAAAAACGGCCTGACAAAGAGTTTTGTAAATATCTGAAATTAAAAAAATAAAAAATTAACAAAAATTTTCGTCCAATGGTCAAAAGACGATTATTTATTATTTTTAGTAATTAAATAATTACATAAATCCGATTACTACTGATGTTTGATGCTATCTAAATTTAAATAATTAATTTACAGA
Source organism: Nineta flava (assembly GCA_963920215.1). Lineage (NCBI taxonomy): Eukaryota > Metazoa > Arthropoda > Insecta > Neuroptera > Chrysopidae > Nineta > Nineta flava. Next base: position 136,159,352 of record OY986041.1, read on the forward strand.
TTAAAACTTTTAAATTTCTGTTAAAAAAATGTGTTTCTGTTTATTATTATTGTGATATTTAAGTGTATTATTATTGGCCAATACCAAATAATCCCATTTGAAATAAGCTTTATAATAGTTTTAATTTAAAAGATATACGTAGCTATAAACGTATGTTAGTTTGAAAATACTTTGTAAATGAATATCGGTGTATATGTTAATTCGATTTTGGTGTGTGGTATATATATATATATATATATATAAATGGCAGGTGTAAGGTATTCTGGCCCAAGGCTAAATTGCTCATTTACCTGCCCTGAATTACGACCGTACTTCAAATATAATTTCAATGTGTGTTTCACTTCAGTACAGTTGTTCACTGTTATAATATAGTATATGTGTGTTGATGTTTATATTTAACCTAGATCGCTAACTTATCATCACGTAAGGTGATAAGTTAGCACCTTTAAAATTGGAAATTTAGCTTATAAGTTAAAAATAAACAAATAAATACGTGTAACAGACGTTTTATGAAAATCAGTCCTTCAGGCAGGGAGAAATATTATCTATACTAATATTATAAAGAGGAAAGATTTGATTGTTTGTTTGCATTGAATAGGCTCCGAAATTACTGGACCGATTAAAAAAATTATTTCTCCGTTGGGAAGCTACACTATCCCCGGGTGACATAGGCTATATTATATTTTCAAAAAAATTGGGGAAACTTTTATGTAACCCGAGGTGTAAAATATAAAATATAAATAACATTTTAATTCTGATAGTGGAAGTGCCAGTAAAAATTAATAAAGTTGAATAATTCAGTAGTACCCTATCGACCCCCAAAGTCCTGGAGCAAATCTTGAAGTTCCACGGGCAACGGCGAGGAATTCAGCTAATGTTATATACAAGTTTGTTACTAGTAATGAATATTACAACTACATCACCGTGGTAACTTAATTTGGCTGCCACTATAATTCTTTCTTCTAAAGCCGGCATTACACTTTGGGCGAGACAATGGAAAGGCGAGGAGCCACGAGTTGCGCTGTGTGCACCGTTGCCGTGCCTCATCGAGAGTGTTCTGCCGCCGGCAATACAGTTCTCGTCTATAGAACTATAAATAAATAAATAAATATATTGGTCTAATCAGTTATTGTCGACAATATTAAAACACAATTCCAATGATAGTTAAAACAGTTAAATCGCGGTTAAAATCCACGTTATGTCGCGAGCGTAGACAAAAGCGTAATCAGAACGCTGAATACTCGTTGATCACTTCTTTCGGCACGTGATCAAAACCCGACTCGAAACGGAGAGCTCTCGAGACGAGCCGACATGAACAAGACCAAACGCTGCGAGAACGTTCTCGCAGCACTCGTTACGTCTTACCAAGAGTGTACTGCTGCTTAGTTTCAGTGAGACAATTTTTCGTGTAGATCAAATCGTCTTTTATATAACAAAAAAAAGCTTTGAGTCCGGAACTCAAGCATGATGTGAAAACCTAAAACGTTAATGCCGTCTTTTATTGTGAGCAATGTAATTGGTTGACAAACTCCAAATAGATATCTCCTATCACAACAATGCCGATGATTACCGACTTCTAATCATCGATAAAAAAAACGTGACATTGTATCATCTGAAATTTCATTGCACTCCCCATATAAAATTATAGTTGTATAGTCTCGCTATAGACGTTTTCACATAAAAAATGTTTTTTTTCTTAATTTTAGTTAGCAATCTCGCCTGATTATGGCACATCTATGGAATATAAAAACATTTGTGTTTTATTTATTGTGTTTCATTTGACTTGATGTTACTCCTGCTTACTGTTGAATGCTTGTAGCGTACGACTCGCGCGATAGCCGGCCTGGACCGCGTCATGTGTGTTGGTTAGTTTACACTTAACGTTCACTTAAATTAATTCGAAAGTAAAAGAACAGTATAAATATACAGACTGTGTTTGGAATGCTTTTCCAATACAGAATCAATGTTAAATATTATTTATTAACGGCAGGCCGTCTGGTTACTGTGCGAAGTCAGTCAGTACACATGTAGTCATCTCATATGCGTATGGTAGTTGGTTTGTCATTTAAGAGTGTGTATTGACTCATTGACTATGTGTACTGGCTCATTTAAGAGTGAATGTGTACTCATTACATGTGTACTGACTGACTCCGCACAGTAACCAGACGGACTGCCAGTAATAAATAATATTTAACATTGATTGTTTATTGGAAAAGCATTCCAACAAAGTCTGTATATACCGTGTGTGTTGGCAAACTTTTCCAATAGGGAATCAATGTTAAATATTATTTATTACTGACTGTCCGTCTGGTTACTATATGAAGTCTGTCCAGTACACATGTTATGAGAGTCATCACATGTACAGTCATCAACCATACACATATATGCGTATGGTTGTTTGTTTGTCATTTAAGAGTGGGGATTTGTGATTCACCTACTAAAGCTAAGAATTCAATGAACATATATTTCAATGAACAGCTAGTAATAAATAATATTTAACATTGATTCTCTATTGGAAATGCTTGCCAACACAGTCTGTATATATATATATATATTTTTTTTTTTGCTAATTTACATATTACATTATATATTCTTGTATTCATTTGTTGTTTATATGCACAAAATAATATTAATAATTATTTTATTAATACAAATGTATCGTCGTCTGATCGATCGATACGTCCCCTTCAATTTAAGTGCCCATTCATTTACATATTATGCACCTTTCGTATATTTTCTCTTAAAAATGTAAACACATTTTATTGACTTTGTTGTAAACAAAAATATTTTTAATTAGCAAAAATTACTTACACAGGCTACTCGTCATGGACAATAATACAGAAAAAAATTCATTACGCAGGAGCTGCTTCAACTTTGCTGCGAATTTCCTTAGAATACATAAATCACTCTCTAGCGGTCACAATTTTAGTCTGATCAAAATGAAATGTGGTATATGATTTTAGTTTATATATTTAGTATATATAGGCAAGGCCAATTTTATTAATAAATGACATACGTCGAGGGAAATGGAGGAGGGGGGGGGGTATAAAGAAAGAAGAAAACACAAAATATAAAATATCTCTCTTAATATTCGAACAATCGAAAAATGCGTAAGAAATAAAGTTGTAGAAAATCAAATTTGCTACAATTCATCACCGCATCATTTTTGCTGAAACTCTAATGTGTGCAGAGATATTGAGGAATTTAATTTTCAATCTTAAACCGTCAATATTTCTGTAAATATTAGTGTTACGGAAAAAATAATAAGAAACAAAATTACAGTAAAACTTAGTACCTACAACTTTATTTCTTATAAATTTTTCGATTTTTCGAATATTAAGGGAGATATGTCAAATTTTGTGTTTCCCCCTTCCTTTAAACCCCCCTTTTCCCTTGTCCGATTTTACCCATTAACGAACTGGACCTTTTGAATACTAAAAGCGCCTCAAATACCAAATTTCATTCCGATAAAATGAAAACTGTGATCGCTAGAGTGATTACAGACATATATATATATATATATATATATATATATATATATATATATATATATATATATATATATATATATATGTCCATAGATATATATATATATATATAAATTTTACATATGGGGAATTTTGACATCTACTAGGTAGGATCGATGGACATTTGAAGAAATTTTTGCGAAATTTTGACTTCGGTACGGGACCAATAGCTCTATTTCCTTTCAGGAAATTCGCTAAAAAGGAATATAAAGTGTTCTCTAAGCTCCTGGCAGAGGAGCTTTCTTATTTCGCTTATTATTATTCCCTTATTTCTTGCTTTCTCTCTTTCTGGTGAAATCAATTTATCAAATTTACTAACTTCATATTTCCCATTTCTTAACGATACTATTTCGATATCTTTCGCTATTTCCTTGATACATGATCCAGGATGCTGCTGTCTAAAATAGTTCTTGCAGTCTTGGAATCTATAATAGATATCTTAAAGTTTCTCCCGAATTGAGTGGAATTACAAATAAAGTAATTAAAATACGCGGTTGATGTACTTTCGGATCTCCCCCTCCACTTCTTCTACTATAAAGACTATCAAGGATAATACCAGGACAAGTAGCCGAGCGGTCTAAGGTGTTATGTCTGCGCTGAATGCATACTTGGAAACTGAGAGGTTATGAGTTCGAATCCCGACATCGGCAGTTTGTCAATTATTAAAAAAAAAAGGGCGGTTAATTGAATAAACTGTCGGCGTATGGACAAGAACGAAGTAACCGGCTATGCTTGTGAAGGTTTTCTGAAGTTTCCTTCACGAACTTCAGATGAATATCGGCATAGTTCCTATCATAGTCGGCTGCAGCCGCATATCCTACCAATTCCTAGTCTATACACAAAAATTCCTTCAACTCACATCCTCACATCCTTAGGCATCACAATGGACCCTATGGTCGAAGTGTAGCCCGTCCAGGGCAGCCTCTACAATCTATCTATCTATCAAGGAGAATCAAAGAGAAATCTAGGCCTTGAAATTAAATTCCAAGTTTCCCCAATTCCTAGATTTAATTATTTGTATTTTATAACTACGTATTTCTAATACCAAGTAGTGATCATCAGTATATAAATTAGCTAATCGTAATTGATTGAATTTTAAAATTTTATTTTGTTTTTTATATGATCGTAAGATTTACGGACGAATGGATTAAATCAGCTTCGGCGATTGAGACATTGACCACGTGCTTTTATGTAGACCAATAGCTTGGTAGTATTATATCAGCTGATTTTGATATTTATTTAAATTTTGGAAGTAATTTAATTTTACAATTTTATTAAATCTGAATTTGAAATAGGTCCATTAACAACTACATTCTTCTGTATGCTGATACATCTGTCCCGGGTAATAAAGCAAGTTAACAGTTTTATTGGCAGCTGTTAAATAACTGCCAAATGCTACTTTCGTCAAAATCAGTGATCCGAAAAACCCCAGTAGAAAACTTGCGATGACGCGTTCATATAACCTCCCATATCTGGAAAACTGTCCATTTTCCGACCGTGTAACCATGATCAGGATAACTTTTGATCAGAATATCAAAAGGAATAACATAGATAAATTTCACCGAGTGCGGATTCCCATAAGAAATGTACGGGATCCTTATATGGTTGTTAATGTGAGCAGCTATGTAAATAAGAAAGTTTCCAAAATCAATTTTTGTTCGAGAAAAATCATCTAATTGACCAATTAGTTTTCCATCTTTCTAGCAAATATCATTCGATTTTAATGAAATTATTTTTGAAACCGACATATTTGACGACATTTTTTTCCTTTTCTAGAGGGACTATTTCAATATCTGAGATAAATATTCCGCCGTACCGTTTTTTTTTACTCTATGTACACTCCCGTTCATAAAAATCGAACCAATAAATCACACTAAATATATATCACCCAGAATGTTTCAACTAGTTCATTTTTTATGAACGGGAGTGTATGTAAATAAACTGAAGCACTAATAAAAAAAAAATGCCGATTACAATGTTTGATATAATAATAATAGAAAGTTCTTTCTTCTTTTTATATTGATTGCAATAAAAAAAAAAAAGCAGCATTAATTAATGAAAAATAATTAATTTAATTTGATTCTCAAGTATTCAAATAAATTTTAACAGTCTCTATATATATCGACATCACATTTGAACGGAATGTGAATTAGTATAATTGTACTCCAATATACCCATAGGGCCTATTAATTAAAAAAAAAATCATTGAGGGGCGCCTTTAAAGTTAATTTAATTTATATATATTTTTTTTTTGTAATAATATAACAAGATTAAAAAAAAAATATTTTTCATTGTAATTTCCCCGTGAATGATTTGTATTTGCAAATTAATAAATCGAGCAAATCTATAATAATATAATAAAGCTGAAGAGATTTTTGTTTGTTTGAAAGCGCTAATCTCCGTAACTGCGAGTCCGATTTGAAAAATTCTTGTTGAGTATGATAGCCACATTCATGAGAAAGGCTATAGACTATCTAGCATTACGCTACAATTCTTAGTTAGCCTTGAATATTGATATTTGTAAAGTAAGTCGGACAAAAAAATATATTCAATAGATATCCATAGGTCGCTGGTTCAAATCCAGGTGGAAGCAGACTTTTTTTTAAAATAATTTATTTAAATTCTAATTTTTGGATGGCCAACATGTAATCCAGAGTGAACTCTCATAGAACATCTTTGGGATCAACTTGTCCGACGTATAAGAGGATGAATTAACCCTCCTGGAAGCACACAGGGGCTCATAAAAGCTTAAGTGCAGAAAAGGGAGGTAATCACCCAAGATGTCGTAGCGAACGTAGTTTAATAACTCTTTGGATTTATATTTTCGACAACCGTTTTTGAATAAAACGATCAATTATTAAGAAATGCAAATCGGAAACATGCAGTTCATCTATAAAGAATTGAAAGACCTGATATTTCGGTTAACAGAAAAACTGGTATCTATTTTAGTTTAAGAACACATATTGTGGAAGTCCCACTCTTGTAGAGGTCCGGGGCTTCCACCCCTATTGCCCTTCCCTAAATCCGGCCTTGAGTTAGTCTATAAAATTTAGTCTATAAACAAGGACGCTACTTTTGTGGCCTATAATAATACTCTGGTACTATCTCAAGTAGTATTGCCAAAGTATAACTAATTGTATACTTAAGTACATAATACTTATAATACTTACTATACACAGCAAATATACAAAATATATAAATAAAAGATAAGAGAATGTCAATTATATAAATATGAAGCAATAATAATATACAAGAATAAGATTAAGAGTGAAGAGTGACTGGTATCAGCTGTGGCTACGTGTGCTCGCCACACGTCTGTTCATCTATACATAATACGTATACAGAGTGTCCCTCCTACCTCCCTCTCGTTCATTCACATTCTAGTTTTTGATTGCATTATTCACTTAAGATTGTTGTGAAACTGGTGAGGGAAAGTAGGGGTGGTGAGTTTGTCCTATTCTAAATGCATTGATATCTCATCCATTGTCAACTCTAAATAATTAAAAATTTTGCAATTAAATCGTTTCAAATAATTTAATTTTTGTAAAAAAAACATATTGTTTAAAACTGAAATCCTAAATTTCATTTTTTCGAAGAGTTTTAATAATAAAAAATATGTTTTTATGTATTTCAAAAAAGTTGCATGGTGATAAAACTAGATAAAACTAAATAAAACTAGATAAAAATAAATATAACTAAAAATAAAACTAGATTTAGAATATTTGTCGATCTACAAATTTAATTATCTCAGAAACAAAAAACAAGATTGATTTGAAATTTGATCCAGGTATTTATAAGACTTTGATAAATATTATGACAGTTTTTCATAACACTAACATATCTGGTTGTTGAAATATAGATTTTTGTATTCATGTTTTTACCGACAAGTCTATTTAACCTATGTAAAAATCTCTTAAAAATCGTAACTTTAACATTTGTTTACTCAAAAACTTAAAACAGAATCAACTTCAAATTTTGACAGGATATTTTTCATTATTGAAATAATAAGCTGTAAAATTTTGAAGAACCTGTCATTAAATTGAATTTTCTTCACAACAACCTTAACTAATATTTTTTCAGAAAGATATAAAAATTATCAGAAATCTACACCTAACAAGAAATATAGATGCTAACTTTTTAAAACACCTGTATATACTGAGTGAATACCTGGATATAATGAATTAATATGTGAGTATGGTTCAGTGATCTGCAGTAGTAACAAATGTTTGAGTTGAAATTGTGAGAGAAAAACAACCATTCAATTTACGACAAACGAGTGAAAATATCAACTAACCAAGTTAATTGCTTAAATACCCGTTATATCCTGAATTTATGTTAAAAAGTTTCAAACAAAATGTTGTTTATTTTTAAAAAAGGGACATTTTTTGTCCCTTTATCTCTTTAATCATCTCAAAGATGGGCAATTTTGCCCATTTTGCCCAAACACATTGTCCAATTTTTTCCATTCCAACTAGCTTACTTTTTAGTTCTTTTCAGCTCGGTATCTCTTTTCGTTTTTAAGTTATCGTGTCCACAGATGGACGAACATGCGGAAATGGACTAATTAGGTCATTTTATGAACACATATAACAAAAAAAATTTCCAACGATCAATATTTTCAACCGTTACAAAGTCGGAATTAAACTTAATATACCCTGCGTATATAGTATACACCGGGTATAAAAACTGCCTTGTTACTTCGTTATGGGTGGTGACACACTGTAGATAGTTTCATCCTATAGGCATTGAGAGAAGCCCCAACTCTGTAGTCTTGTTTTACCTACCAAACCCAAAGATGATAATTTACATCATTAATAAAAAGGTAAAAGTTAGTTGTTTTTTTTGTACTTAAAATGCAACACTTTTACCATTTCGATGTCGATAACAATGTATATGTACAAAGAGTTTCTTAAATATTGTAGCTGGAATCTCGTATCAGAAGAAACAACTATTAGTTATTCAAGTAATAAAACTTATTACACAATACTCGAAACAAATGTGTATGTTAAAATTGTTACTTACATAGATAACAGCAGATAACGGTATTTCGATTGCAACACAATCATCGTCAGTAGCTAAACTATCGTATAAAACAATAAAAAATTGAAATTTTACCTAAAATGTGGGTGGATTAAGTTGTCAGTTTAATCAACTCAAGGCCGTCCGTGTGGTCGAGCTGTTGGAGGTGGAACGCTTAGTCCTTGTAACGGTTGAAAATATTGAACGCAGAAAAAAATGTTGGTATAGGTGACCTAATTAGTTCATTTCGGCAAAGTTGTCCGTCTGTGCGTAAACACGATAACTTAAAAAACGAAAAGCGGAAATTGCGTATGTGTGTTCTAAAATCGGACCATGTTTGGAGAAAATTGGCAAAACTGCCTATCTTTGAAGCCGTAAGAGATAGAACAAAAATTTAAAAACAAAAATGTTCCATTTTCAAAAATAAACAACTTTAGTTTGAAGTTTTTTTTCATAAATTCAATATGTACCGAGTTTTTAGCAATTAACTCAGTCATTTGTTTTTTTTTTATTAAGCATTACATACGTGTATGTAAAGATGAATGAACAAAATGCATTTGATTATGAAGTAATTGTTCCTACAATATTTTCAAAACTTTCTGTACATATACACACATGTTTTTGTATTAATATGTTCTGTTCCACTGATGATGTTGGTTACAGAGAACAGCTGCCTACCGTTGCACGTTGTTTATTGTAACAACATCTGTCAGTCCGTTTTTTTTTCTTCTGTTTGTGTCGCGTCACTCTTATTTATATTTGTCGGTCAGTCTTTCTTTCTCTTTATTCGATAAACTGATCTGTTCAGTCATGTAATAATTATAATACACGCATACGACTACCTACGTAAATAATATATATATTATACATTATACACATATAGATAAAACTTATATGTACAGAATGTTTCAATGATTATCGTTTTTAAGGTTGTTGTGAAACTGGTGTGGGAAAGTTGGGGTGGTGAATTTGCCCTATACTAAATGCATTGATATCTCACCCAATGCCAACTCTAAATAATTAAAAATTTTGCAATTAAATCGTTTCAAATAATTTAATTTTTGTAAAAAATATAGATAATAAATATAATAATAATATTATAAATATAATAATATTTATAATATTTAATAATATTATAAATATAATAATATTATAAATATAATAATATTATAAATATAATAATATTGTATAATATGACTGATAACTTTTGTTTCAAGCATTTCTTTTTGTTTAAATCAAATAGATTCGATTAATGACTCTTAATAGAACAATTGTTTTAGTACACCCTGTAAACTATAATATGAAGTGTTAACTTATTATTATATTTAAAAATAAAAAAAATATATACAAAAACAATCTGTCTGAAACATAATTTTTATTTTACCTGGCGAATAAAACAATAAACTAAAACAGAATCTTAACAAAAGTTAAAAAATAATTCTCCTTCCTTTTACCACTCAAATAAAAATAATAAAAATAAAAATTAAGAGATTTAATTTTGAAAACTATTAAAAATCAAATTTTAACATCAGCGTCTTATAAGAAAATATATTGTTTTATTTATTTAAACTTCTAACAACTATGTTAATAAATAAGACACTGTGATAAATATTGTTTTAAAATATTCTTTAAATTATACAGTTTATTAAATTGAATTAAAATAAGTGAAAAAAATAACTAACTGAGTTAATTGCTTAAATACCCGATATATACTGGATTTATGAAAAAAAAAAGTATCAAACAAAAGTTGTTTATTTTTAAAAAAGAGACATTTTTTGTCTTCAAATTTTTGATCTATCTCTTACGGTTTCAAAAATAGACAGTTTCTCCCATTTTGCCCAAATATTGTTCGATTTTGCCCATTTGGCGAACTTGATCTTACCTTTTAAATCTAGAACACACAAACCAAATTTCAGCTCGTTATCTTTTTTCGTTTTTGAGTTCACAGACAGACAGCCGTTACAAAGTCGGAACTAAACTTAATATACTCGTACCAGTCCAAGAGGCCGAGCGGTCTAAGGCGTTATGTCTGCGCAGTATGCCTATTTGGAAACTGGGAGGTTATAGGTTCGAATCCCGACATCGGCAGTTTTTTAATTATTTGGAAAAAAAAGAAAAAAGGGACGGTTAATTGACTAAACTGTCGACGTTTGGACAAGAATGAAGTAACCGGCTATGCTTGAGAAGAGTTTCCTTCACGAACTCCAGATGAATATCGGCATAGTTCCGATCATAGTCGGCTGCAGCCACATATCCTACCAATTCCTAGTCTATACACAAAAATTCTCTCCCACAATGGACCTTATGGTCGAAGTGCAGCCCGTCCAGGGCAGCCTCTACAATCTATCTGTATTCGAAATATATGTGTATTGCGCAGGCGCCAACTTTACGTTCAAAGCAGTCTTTTTACCAAAACTAATTTTTTTGGATATTTATAGTCCAATAATGACAAAAAGATATTAAAAAATTGCAATGGGGGGGAGGCAATTTGAGGGTATATTTTTATGTTTGTAGCGAGCAATTAAGAACAAAAGGACAAACTAACAATATATAAAAAAAAAATTTAAAAATTTAAAAAAAAAATTCTGGTGGGCTAAATTTGGTGACCCGTCAAATTCGTGTGGGCTATTCGGACAAGGGTAAGGACATCTATGATTAGAGTACAAACTAAAATCACATCGGTATTATACTATGTCTATGGATCGATTGCTCTGGTAAAAATATGTACAGCAGATCCATCTATTAAAATTAAAATGAACTAATTAATTTAAACAAATGTCAAATTTATAAGACACGTGGTTTTTGTTCGAAATTTTCATATTGAATAGAATTTTTTAAAAGAATCTTATATATAATTAAAATTTATTTTATATTTAATTGAAAACTAACAAGAAAAAAAAATGGAACGCAAAAACCCAAAGGCATTCAAATATACAGCTGGTACAACATTAGATGTTTTACTTAACGTGGAACATAAATATGGTCTTTATCATAAATTAAATAGACTTTTAAAGGTTTTAAAAACCGATTTAGAAAATAATTTACAACTATTTAAATTAATATTGGAATTAAAGTACGATTTACTGAAACGAGATACTCTAATAATTAAATATTGTCAGCCGACCGAAGATTGGCTGGATGAGGAATTTTGTAAAACGTTAATTGAATTATACATGAAATGTGATTGTAAATTAATTAAAGATTATAGAGATATTATATATTTATTGATTGTAAATAAATTGAATTCAGATGGCAATGATCGATGGAAACAATTATTTTTAAACCAAATTTTCAGCTATAGTGAAAATGATAAAACTCTGTTAAAAAGTTTACAATTACTTTATAATCATTTCAATTTTTTTTATTGTTATTCATCGACCGTAGTCATCAATATCATTGAAAAATCAATTTTAACAACGAAAAATGATATATTAACATTTATCAGTTTAAAAATACTACCATTAACAGAAAACAATCATAATATTTTGAGAGTAATTGTTCAACAATTACAAAAAACTCGAAATTATTTACATTTATGTAATCTAAGTGATTATTTACTAACGAATCCACGTAAAAATTATCATAGCATTGTAGAACAAATATGGTTTTGGGAAATGATCGAGAATGGTTTAAATGATCACGATTTGAATAGTCGTAAATCAGCATTATTTTTATTGAAACGTGTCATTGTTATCGAACAGTTTACTGTGGAGTTATCACCGAATAACTATCTAGTTAAGTTCGATAAGCAAACAGATCGTAACGTTTGGGACACATTTATATTTTTATATGAAACGTTAGATGAGAAACAATCACATATAATCGAACCAGGATTAAAATCATTGATTTCGTTAGCAGAATTACATCCGACATGGCGTGCAATTATCTATCGTCGCTTATTATCACACGACAGTGCAATAATCCAACGTTATGGCATCGATGAAATATTCAAATTACAATCGTTTGAAAGAATATTTTTCTTGAAAATTTCGAACGATTTAATTGGTAGATTAAACAATTCGTACTTATATCAAGGATCCACCACTGTACAATTAAAGGAATTTTTTGAGAATTTAGATAAATCAAAATTATTAGATGAATTTTTATTACGTGCCACTCAAATTAAATGGCAAGCTGTACCATTTTTTCATGTATGCTATGCCCTCGTGAAAAGTGCTCCAACTATAGACAATATCAATGAAGATACCATGCGAAAATTAATCGATGTTTCGGATACAATTTTAAATTTAAGCATTCGAAAAGCTTCACAATGTTTATTGCTCTATTATTTACAACGATTTAATCAGATTTCGATCGAACTATTGCATCAAATTCAATATTTATTTAAGAAATGTTCAATATGTATGGACTCTCCATTGTGGGCGAAAACGATGAAATGGTTGGAAACGAAAAATGGAACATTCAATACGAATGAAATTCAATCGGCAAATATTTTATTACTATTAAATTCAGCAAATTTGATTAAAAATGAAGATTTATTAGAATTATTGGAAGGAAAATTAAATGAGTTTACAAATATCAATATGCGACACTCGATAGCAGAACATTTATACGAATCTTTGATTTGGATTACGGAGATTTATGAAGAGATTAGTAACTCAAATCGAATTGAATTCAAGCAACAGATATCGGATTTAGTTCAAGCATCGAGTGCACATTTATTTGGGTACATAATTCGAAATTTTCATGAAAATAATCGATTGGAAATTACAATCATTGATAATTATTTACGATTATTAAAATTGTTGGTCAACAATTTCGCAGGTAATTATTTCAAATAAATTGTTACTCTTGTTCACGATTTTCAAGTAATTTATGCAAACATTACCCCCAACGTAAATGAAAGACTGTTCAAAAAAAAAAATTTTTACTGTAAATTAGGCGGTTTATCCTATTTGGGGCCATTCATAAAATACGTCAAGCAAAATTCAACGCATTTTTTACGCCCCCCTACTACTGACATCGGTACAAAATGCCCACAGAATTAGATGCATACGGAAGTATTTACATACACAAATTAAGAAAACAAATCATGAATTTAGATAATGGACCAATTCCAAATTCTGATTGAATAAAATTAAAGCATTTTCAAAATTAATACCTAAATGTCAAGGGTAGCTGCGAATAACACCCTAACGCTATTGACAATTACAAGACCATATGGTCAGAAAGGGATTACCGCCAATTGACGCAGTGGGTTCGGTTCATCACACACTTAGATGGATATATCTTGGGGTATATATATGAATTGCACTTCGAGCTTATGGTCCATTGTGCTCCCCCTTCTACTTCAGTCTGACGAGATTAGCTTCTTCCATATCTTGGCAATAGCCAGGTGCTTGCTAATCAGGTCTCCCTGAATCTTGCATCTGCTGTAACCGAGCGGTTTGCAGTAAAAGATTATGTGGCAGGATGTTTTCTCCTCCTCGCCACACAGTCTGCACATAATGGATACGTTATGGAGTCCCCAGCGGACAATGCCCAGTGAATGCCCTCCGCAGCTGTATCCTGTTTAGGTTCAGTGCAGCGAGGGACAGCCTCTTGGATGCACTCCGAAGCGGTATTTTCCCGAGTTTTTGCTGCGGTATATTTTCCCAGTGATCACGGTGTTTAGCATTCATCCACTCGTTGCTCACCTGTTTACATTCAGTCTTTAGAATTCCTAAAATAGGCTCTGGGCCTATGAAGGTCATCACACATTTAATCCTTTAATTGGTCAGTTAACTCTAGTAATCCCTTAGGTAATACCTGAGTCTGATCATATAAAAGATAAAACTTTTTTAATTTCATTGTGAGACACGCACCAGCGTCGGACTGGGCCTACGGGGCCCGGGAGGCATTATGACTAAGGGCCCGCCATTCATACAGAATCGTGGTAGATGATACAATTAGATCAACCAACAAACCTAACGTTGATAATAATCAAATAGGCAAGAGTTTTTGGAAGTTTTACGTCCTTATCCTATGTTTAGGATCGTCAACGAGTCCAGCAATTCTTATCTTGTCGCAAAGAACGAAGCCTCTCTTAATTCGCTTTACCGCGCAAAATCTCGCAAGTTAATTACGTAAACAAGATTGTGATGATTACACAATAAGCAACGTATAAGTCGGTCGGTTATATTGGATCGAAAGTTCACATGCACATGGTATGCAGCTTCGACAGACATACTTTCTGTCGAAAATCTCTTCGAGACAAATAAAAGTGTTTTTTGCTCTTTGATCTAAATCATCTTCGCAGATCTATTTCTGTTCTTCTCCGTGTATAAACGATTTTGTATTTCGTTAATAAGCCTGGGGCCCCACGCAGGTTAGAGCCCGGATAGCAATCGCCACCCTGACTTTATGGCCAGTCCGATACTGACACGTACCACAACATTAGCAACGAGTAACATATCTTTGCCTCCATATTCCGAAGATAGTTACGATTAAGGATTAGCTAATGCATGCTGATGATTATAAAATACAAATAATTGTTCTAGAAATTGGGACAAAATTTGATTAATTGCTTTGACTCATTAATACCGATCGAATCGAACCGCCTTAAACTATACCTTATTCAAAATTCGTCGAATCTAATATGTTGTTAATTTTATTCGTAGATTTTAAAATAATTTCGAAATGTCGTGAATATTTAATGGACGAAACGTCGTCAATCGAATTCAAATATTATTCGCTATCATTATTAAAAATTTTAATAGAAAGTGCATCATCAACACCATCATACCTGGAGCTTATTTGTGAACTGCATACAATACTTCGGACGCTACCACCGTTAACAAAACAAGACACGACTTCAAATCGACAGATAACAAGCGGTTATTACAAGGTTTTAAATTCATTGGAATTGATTTGTGTCAAATATAGAAAAAAATTTGGTGAGACCTCGTTAGATCGAATCCTTGCCCGTATTTATGAGAGTTTAGAATGCGGGGGTCGTGAATCAGTGTCCATAACAATAGAATTAATCCGTTCTACTCTACCATATGCGATGTATAATGAATCGTTTGATATCCCACGTTTAATGAGCATCTGTTGGAACGAAACGATGGAGTTGAAAAAATGTGATTTATTTTGGAACGCCATGTTACAATTTATCGGAGCATTCTTTAAAATTGGATTATTTTTGTTTGGAAAGTTCCGTGTGGAAATTCTTAAATATGGCAATATGATTTTGGAGCACGGACAACAGACACGAGGTTTAACGAAATTGTTGTTTGATCAAATTTTATTGTTAATTCAGGCGAATATCAAAAATTATTCTGCAATCGAACCATTATTTAAATCGTTCATAGTGAAAGGTTTAATATTCGGCACAAATTTACGTAAAGATGAAAGGTAAAACAAGGCAGAATTTTTATGAATTCAAAAGTCAAAATCTAGTATATCCAAATTTTACACAGGGGTTATTATCTCTCTGTTGTCTAGAGAATAAAAATTGTATGGTATAAAATCTGGGATTCTAACCGAAACTGAAAACGAAATTTGGTTAAAACCGTTTTAAATATAAAAAATCTTGTGAGTCTCACTCACAAAAGCTCACGTGGAAAGTGAAACTTCTTTAGTTTCATTATTTACAAATGTTATCAGCGGCTTTATAAAATTTGAAACATGTTTCACTTCAATTATTACAAAAATAAGTACAAAGGTTCATTTCAAGAATGATTTAAGCATTGTACATAACTAGAACCAGTTGAAAATTATAAAAAAATTATACGATTTTTGAAAAATTCCATTTTGAACGTAAATACGTCTTTAAATTTGCTTCCATAGTGGGAGGCAATTCAGAAAACTGATGATAACAAAATCGGGGGATACAGTTTGATGTTGCAGCTACATATCTATCATCTACATCCAAAATTTAATTACACCACTCGATAGCTAAAGGATCAAAGAATTCGTTACGTTGAGTGAGGATTGTGACGCATCGAGCGCGGCTGAGGAGGAAGCGCCGCCATTTTGAAGTCGTTTCGCTGCGTTACATAATTTCCGTTTAGTATAACTTTTGACTCGAAGAAGTTAGGACTTTCGTTTGAGTTTCAATCGTCAGCTCTCGTCAAGATCTATCGATTGCGTATATAAAAGATTCGTGTGAAATAGTTAAAGTGAATATATAGGGTGTTCAAGTAAATAATTAAAATAAATAATACAATGTCGGCCGATACTCGTCGAAAAGCCAAATCAAAATATAGACATCGTATATACGGTTGGAAAGGGCTTCTCAAGAGCAATCCAGTGATACCCCGTTACGTACACGTATTTACGTAAAACACACGGCCGTGTCCACGACATAGCCACAACCCTTTTTTAGCAAATTTCCTAAAAGGAAATAGAGCTATTGGTTCCGTACCAACTTCAAAATTTTGCAAAAATTTCTTTAAATGTCCATCGATCCTACTTAGTAGATGTCGAAAATCACCATCTGTAAAATTTATATATATGTATATATATATATATATATATATATATATATATATATATATATATATATATATATATATATATATATATATATACATATATATATATATATATATATCTATGGACATCTAATTGGATTTAATCTGATTGGAATGAAATTTGGTATTTGAAGCGCTTTTGGTATTCATAAGGTCAAGTTCGTTAATGGGTAAAATCGGACAAGGGGAAAGGGGGGTTCAGAGAGAGACAAGGAGGAAACATAAAATTTGACATATCTCCCTTAATATTCGAAAAATGGAAAAATTTATAAGAAGTAAAGTTGTAGGTATTAAGTTGTACTGTAATTTTGTTTCTTATTATTTTTTCTGTTACCCTAATATTTACAGAAATATTGACGGTTTAAGATTGAAAATTAAATTTCTCACTGTCTCTGTGCACATTAGAGTTAGAGCAAAAATGATAAGATGATGAATTGCAGCAAACTTGATTTTCTACAACTTTATTCCTTACGCATTTTTCGATTGTTCTAATATTAAGAGAGATATTTTATATTTTGTGTTTTCTTCTTTCTTTATGCCCTCCTTTCCCTTTGACGTGTCAGTTTTTAATAAAATTGGCTTGCTAATACTAAAATAATATCAGATACGCCATTTCATTTTGATCAGACTAAAATTGTGACCAATACAAAATTACAGTAAAACTTAGTACCTACAACTTTACTTATTATAAATTTTTCTATTTGTCGAATATTAAGAGAGATATGCCAAATTTTGTGTTTCCCCCTTCCTTAAAACCCCCTTTTCCCCTTGTCCGATTTTACCCATTAAATAACTTGACCTTTTGAATACCAAAAGCGCCTGAAATACCAAATTTCATTCCGATAAAATCAAAACTGTGACCGCTAGAGTGATTACAGACATATATATATATATATATATATATATATATATATATAAATTTTACAGATGGTGGTTTTTGACATCTACTAGGTAGGATCGATGGACATTTGAAGAAATTTTGACTTTGGTACGGGACCAATAGCTCTATTTACTTTCAGGAAATTCGCTAAAACTGACCTTGAATATTTAGTATTAATGGGAACAGGATTGTTTTTTTTTTTTTTTTTTGAATTTTAAATGAAATATTTTTATTCCAGAATTGAATTTGAGACCATTGAATTTATCAGAAAGTTGAATTATATTTATGATTTTGGCTCTGTTGAGAAGTAAGTTCCTTATTTTTTAAGTTGAATAAAAAGTACAGGGTCTCGTTTTAGTTTTAAATTTGTTATTACTTCTAATTTTGATGAATATTATTTTTGATCTCCCAATTTGTCAACACTGTTGAAGTAAGTTAGTAAGTGGTGTGTTGTCCTGAGAGGAACACGTTGAACATAGATGTTCAGAAGTAAATTTTTTTTAGATTTACTAACTTAGTTGATCTGAATAGGACCATTATAATGAAACAGATAGTCTAATAATAATAAACATAATAATGGATAAACTTCGGAAACAGGGTGTCTAGTAATATTTTGGCAACAAATTGCCTGACTTTTCCAGGTTTTCCAGACTTGAATTCGAATTTTTCCAGACCATTTTTTCATATAATATTTTGTTATTGATAGGAAAAGTATACATTTGTTCATTTATATTCATTTTTTATGGATAATATGATATAAAACCTATACTATTCTTTTTCATGAGTTACATACACTCCCGATCAATAAAATTGAACAGGTCTGAACCGAAATAGTTTCTCACAATTTTGATTATTCTTGAAGTAAATGTTTTTTTACTATAATTCCATTTCTTTTTTCACACTTAAAATAGATACTACTTATCTTTGTTTATAAATGAATTATTATACAGAGAGTTACAAAAGTGAGGAGTTTTATGAAATGTAAGAAATTTAACATTTCAGATCTGTTCAATTTTATTGAACGAGAGTGTACATAAATTTTTTTTCGAAAACCGCAAAACAGATAATTATTAGTAATAATTTTTTAGAAATAAGTTATTTTAAATACGATTATACGAAATTCCCTGACAATTTCATGACTTTTCCAGAAACTCAAAATTCCCTGACATTTCCAGCTTTTCCAGACAACTAGACACCCTGGGAAAAATTAAAGGGAAACTGAATTTTGGTATATAGCTTTCTTTTGGTGTTCTAATAAAACTGTAATAAGTACCCATCCACATTTACGAAAGACTTAATAGCAGTAGTATTAGTGGAGGGAAGACCGAAGCCTGGGAAGTAGGCCTTTTTAATCGACCCCGTTGGACTCATCCACTCAATCTCTTCCATCCTCTATCACATCTTGATCGTTTCCTCTAGCTCTGTGTTCGTTGTCGAATCTACCCGTCTTCTGTGCAAATGATAGGGCAGAGCTCCACTTTAGTTGTTTTACCTCATGTTCCCCCATTTTGGTTGAGCCGAAGATGGAAGAGCATATCATCCGCCCTGTCACAATCTGGACAGATCGCACTGTCCTCTAATCTCATAAGAGATAGATGCCTCTTGAGCCTACAGTAACCGGTAAGCCCCCCAACTAAAAGATTTATTTCTTTACGATTTTTGCCAATAAGCCAGATGGACCTTGCGGTATTGTACTCAACTATTATTTGTTTAGCTTGCCTGCATATTTCTATTTTCTGTTCATAGACTTATCCATCCATTCGTTTAGGACAGAGGTAGTCTATCACCGCCTACTTATTCCTAGATATGATTCCGGTCCCGGACATGGGAGTGCGGCTCTATTACTGACGAAGTTACGAAGGACTTAGTTCTTCTGAGCAGGACCATTGTTTAGTAAAATATTTTTTGAATACGCCTGTTAGATTCTAAACTGTGAATTATATTGTAGAGATCTTATTCAATCAGCTCTCTATATTTAAGGATGTACCAGCGTAGTGTAAACATGCATACACATATTATCGACACACAGATACTTACACATACTATCAAATATTTCTGGTACGGTGATCTGGCAACGTTGCTCTGTGGATATACCTATTTATTATTATTGCATATGTCAACAGCATATATTCCCACTCTTTACTTGATGAAACTTGAGAGATTGGCGCACAACGTTGTCAGACCACTATTTACCATAAACGGAATGTGTTATAATTGGACAAAAATAATATTTTAAATTATATTTCGCTAAAACACGATTAAAAAAAAATAATTTATATAAGAAATATTAAGGAATCCTCTCCTAGTTTTTTTTTTAAACTCTGTCGATTATTTTTTCGAATACAACAGGTAATAGTTGGACGGGCATGATGTTTTACATACTTCTAATGAGAGAGAGTGAGCGACAATGATAACTTCGATAATAATAGGGAATATGCATGAAAATTTTTTTTCACATTTATTTTCAGAATATGAAAATACTGTTAATACTGTAATAATATTTTAAAACGAAATTAAAATCCGACAAATATCAAGGAAGCTATAAGCTTTTAAAGATTATTATCTGCCTCTTTCTTGCAAAAATACTAATAACGGAGTTTTACGTGTATTTTAAATGGTGAAAGTGTAATATGACGTCACATAACATATCAAGAGGACTATCACCCTCTTTGTCTAATCGGGAATTTCAATCATTCATATCTCGCTTATTTTTAAAGTTATTTAAAAAGTAATTTTACCTTGAAATCAAGTAAACATGCTTCAATTAAGTGAAAAAAAATTTTCATGCATATTCCCTATTATCTCGCGTTCTAAACGGTCAAAAATTCTGAAACTTCGGAATTGATTAGAAAACGTTATTTTTAGCCTGTGAACAAAAAATAAGTAAAATCTGTCGAAAAGTGATAGTATGCAGGGTACATCCTTAATATAAACATCTATGGATTTATTATATAGCTTTAAATTTTCTTCTAGCAAATATAATTGGGATCAACAAGTACGTATTCTATCAATTGAAATGGTCTCACGCATTCTATCAGAACATCAATCACCATTTATCGATGAATTCCTCCATCTATTAATCGTTGAATATCAAACAAATAATCGTGTCAGATACTATGCGAACTCAAATACACATCTCATTAAGAATCGGTTACTTCAATCGATGCTGCTGTTACAACCACACTTAAATCGAATACAAAATTTAAAATTATTTCAATTCGCATATGAAGTTTTAAAAACAGAGTCCCCCCAGCCCAGTGTACGTTATCAATTGGAATGGCTTTTAATATTAACTATTCATCACGATTGTGAGTTAATTGCAAATTTTTCACAATCATGTGTTCATGAGTTTTCAGTGGCCCGTGTCAGTAGTTTAATATCGATCGTCAGTGTCGTCTACCATTTAACCCTTTTAAATCCTACACAATTTTTACCATATGCGAATTCTATAATTTTGCCGTTGACGATGATGTCCAACTTTAATGTTCGACTTTATGCGCAGGTAAGTTTTTATACCGTATGTGTGTTGGAAAGCATTGCTAATAGAGAATCAATGTTAAATATTATTTACTATAATAACTAAACACAATATGCTTAATAAACAAATAAAAATAGTGGGGGTACTCATTAGTGTGTCTGTTGTGTATGCTTGCTGGACTGTTTTGTATTCAGTACTGCATTAACATGTAATGAGAGTGGGTTAAATATGTTCATTGTTGTCTTCTTAAGCTTAGAATTACTTTTAACAATTGAAAATTCATTTTTTAATATCCCTTATTATTTGTATGTTGGAAGGTTTGAAAATAAATGATAGAATTCTATTAACGGTATAACATAAAACAACAATCCACACAAATTAAAAGAAAAATAAAACCCCAAAAAGAAAAAAAAAACGGTTCGAATATTCCTCCATAATTTGCTCAAAAATATCCGAGTCGATTGTAGAAATCTACCCGGGTATTTTCTAGCACTTGAGGAGAAATATTCGCACAGCTGTCAACAATTCTTTGCCTTAATTATTGCAAATTTTCAGGCCTATTCCGCGAATGGATCTGTGTTTTGAGAAAACCTCACAAAAAAAAGTCGTTAGGAGATAGATCTGGCTGGACACTTGTAGGTTCCAAAACCACTCATAAGACGTTCCTGGAAGGTTTGTTCCAGGAACAGTCTTACTATCATGGCATTGTGTGCAGGGCAACTATCTTGTTGGAACCATACAGATTCCAGGTCTAAATTAGGAAGAGCTCTAACAGTTGGCAAAATATTATTTCATAACAAACTCAAATATTTTTGACAATCTTAAGATCCGCCAATGAAGAATGGTCCTATAATATGGTCACCCAATATTCCAGTCCAGACATTCAGTTTCAGTATGTTGTGTATGTATGGTTTTATAGTAAATATTTTATTTATTTATTTAACATTGATTCTCTATTAGAAATGCTTTTGAAAACGGTCTGTATAATATAGACAAAGGTATTTTAAGTTTAGTACCGACTTTTTAACAATTGAAAAAATCTCTATTCAATTTTGATATGGTGCATGGACCTTGTATTTCGAAATCGATAAACGCTAAACATTTCTTTATTGTAGAAATGGAAAGTACACCTCAAAAATAGTGAGTTTCAAAAATTTTTGTATTAAAATCGGTTACAATTTAGCAATACTACACAAAAAAATTGATCTTTTTTGTACCTGATGACGTTATTAAAATCCAAAAATTGATTTTTGGCCCCTCTCAGCCATATTTTTTCCGATTTTGATGAATTTTTTTTTCAAATGTACTAATTTTAAGTCAATAAATTCAATTTTGATATAATAACCGTAGTATCTCTATTTGTTTTTGAGATGATCTGTACAGGGACCTTGTATTTCGAAATCGATAGACGCTAAACATTTCTTTATTGTAGAAATCGAAAGTAACTCACAAAAAATAGTGGGTTTCAAAATTTTTTTAAATTAAAATCGGATAAAATTTCGCAGTGCTAGACATAAAATTGATTTTGTGACCCTGGTGACGTCACTAAAATCCAAAAAATGATTTTTGGTCTATCTCAGGCATAATTTATCCGAATTTAATGAAAGTTTTTTTCAAATGCACTACATTTAAGTCAAGAAACTCAATTTTGATAGAAAAACCGTGATATCATTATTAGTTTTTTAGGAAATTCTCTAAGTTGTCACAGTTCCTGCGTACCATCGATTGAACTACCACTTGTAGGGCCTGTATGGAGGACGATGAAACCTCCATACATGTTATTTGCACCTGCAGAAACCTGCAGGGTGTCAGGTATAGAATGTTTGGGTCTGAAACCCTGGATCCATCAATCCTGGAAACAACCTTTCTGTGCGGCGTTTGCCCTCAACAGAATCCTATAGCTTCATCTGCTAACAATAGCATCTCTTACTCGGAGACGTCTCGCCTTCGGGTGACAGGTTGTTCTCAAAGAGGGCACAGAATACCCCTTGGTCTAGGTGCTAGGGACCCATTTGCGGTCCCCCTCTTGCTAATTATTATTATCCTGCGTACCAAATTATTTTAATATGAAATGGCAAATTTTCAGGTAACATTTTTATGGATACTCGAAGAATGTGCCCAACAAACAAAATACGAAACAATTTATCAAAGTTTACGACAAGCGTTAAATCCACCAAATACGATCTGCCAACCATACGAGAAACTAAAAAATGATTTCTTCCTAACAAATTTTCATCCTATCAAAAATTTGACAATTGAAACCATCTACTACGACTTACCACGCTTAACGCTGCTCGCTGACGAGGCTTTAGACGTAATATACTTTGATGATGGACTATATAAAAATTTAAAAAATACCACCGATAAATTAAAATCTTGTACACCGATATCATGGGTCCATAAAGAAGTTATCACCTTAACGGAATCATCGGAAAATGATCTACAAAAAATTTACCAAAAGAAAATCATTCCATCAAAGGCAGAAATTTCTGAATTAGATACTATGGAGTCCACGCAAAAATTCCAACGAAAGTGTGGTAACTTAATTGTAGTTGCATCGTTAATTGAACGTGCCCCAAATTTGGGTGGATTAAGTCGTACATGTGAAATATTTGGGGTGGAACAGTATGTGATTAATAATTTACGACAAACTGAGTCCAAAGAATTTCAGAATTTGAGTGTGTCTTCAGAGAAATGGCTGGATATTACGGATGTGCCGATAAATCAATTAGCTGGATATTTGTTTGCAATGAAAAATTATGGTTATACGATTGTGGGATGTGAACAGTCCACAAATAGTGTGCAGCTAACTGAGTTTACATTTCCAGAGAAAACAGTCCTACTATTGGGGTAAGAGCAACTGAATTTTTAAAAATTTGGAGTTTCACTTTATTAGAGATATTCAATAACAAAAAGTTTAAAAAACTAAAAGTCGGCTACTTCATCAAAATCGGATGAGTAGTTTAGGCGCTACGGTAGACTGCTAAAAACATAACGCTTCCTTTTGGCTTTGCCGTAGTCGGGTAAAAACCTAGAATTGAATAATATTAGCTAATCAGAGATCGTTCGAGATAATGAAGTTTTATTCAGTATTTGAAATACGTATAACGCATAGGCAGGGCCGGATTAAGTCATGTAAGGCCTTAGGCAAGTCTCGGGTCCTCTCCCTGTTTTTTAACGTCCTAAAACAGATTTTTTTTTTAATTTTATAAGTCACTATCTCCGTATAGTGACTTGTAAAAAGCTTCATCCGGTTTTTTTGCAATTAAAAAAAACCCGATGGTAATTTAGAATATCTTATAATCTCACACCTCTCTGGGGCCCCAAAAGACGTGAGCCCCTAGGCACCTGCCTATATTGCCTATTGGGTAATCCGTCCCTGCAAGAGAATAGGCTTGAACAACTGTATTAACCATTCTGTAATCAAACCACTTCTAATATTTGATGAAAATACATTCGAAGAAACAGCGAATATTTGTCGTATCTATTGTCGTGTTCGGAACTGAGTCCTTAGTAATCTAAGTAAGTTCCTTAAGTATATCTAACTTGTAGCGTTTCTTTTGACTGCCCTTGTGTGCACTGAGAGCACTTTAAGTATAAAATGTATGTTCGATTGACTATTACATCGTCAGAAAGTTCTGATAATGAAGACGCTTTAATTATGATTACAATTACCTCATGCATTCTGTGTATATTATTACCTGTTTCGGTAATAATAGTACAAAGTGTCATCAGTGTCATCAGATTCAATTTTATTTACATTTTGACTTAATATTTGTTTTACGGACGGACATATTTAGAAATCAAACAGTATTATATGTACAGTGCTGACAGTGCTGCCTCTACAATCTGATCAGTAATCCAAAACAACAGCTAAAATGTACTTAAGTATCTGACAATGACAGTCAACCTAATAATAAATGATCATAAACACCATGGATACTACACAAGGATACCGAACTCAAACGGGAGAATTGACAAAATATGGCAACGAAATGGTAATAGTAATATTTACTTTTTATGCCACTAGCGTCGCTAGTTGTTCATCCGTACTACAATCCGTACCGAAGTGAATATAGTATAATAAATAGGAGTGAAGTAAGCAAGTAACCAGTTTTATTTCGTAGTGATTATTTTGAAGTATGCAATTTGTTTTAACTACTTCCTTATTGAAAAATTGAAATTACTTATCATTTATTAAAAAAAGTATTTTATTGAAAAAATACTTTGGCTGCAAATAATTTTTATAATACTACATAAATGCGTCATAGTTTTCAATTAAAACTCGCGCCTTATACTCTCACCACTGTTTCCGGGCATAGAAGCGACACTACTGACATCTTTTTTTTTGCCAATTATTTATTTACATGGAGTTCGGTATCCTTGTGTAGTATCCATGATAAACACGTTCTATTGGAAAAAATGACTGCACAAGTCTCGAGCAAGAACTGAGGTCGAGCATGACGTCATCACAGAGTAGCGAGCATGAGCTCTCGTGCGTCAAAACAAAACGTTATTAATAAAATTTGTTTTACAGCAATGAAAAAGAAGGTATTCCTCCAAATCTGTTATCTATTGTGGATATTTGTGTGGAAATTCCTCAATGTGGAGTAATACGCTCCCTAAATGTTCACGTCAGCGGTGCAATCACCATTTGGCAGTATGCTAGTCAACATTTGTTTAGTAATACGAAAAGTTAATAAAATATTTATATTTTCATAAAATTTATTGTGTATTATTTTTCTTACCCTTTGTATATTTTGGGTTAGTTTTTAGGATGTTTGTCCAGTTAAGACATGCAACGATCTTCTAGATTTACTTCAAAAGTATGTTGGTATTTCGATAAGAAGTACAGCTCTGATGTAGCCCCACGAAAGTTCACACAGATCGATCAGGTTCATGCTAGTTGGAATTGTTTTATGTAAATTTTGGTAAATAATGATTTGAGAAATGAAAAGTAGGATTTTTACCTTGAAGGATTTTTAGGATCATTTATGATGTGTGTTATTACAGTACAAAAGGTCAGGACACTAAACCCTGTGCCTTACAAAATGCAAGATTATACAGGATTTACATCAGGTAGGTAATTTTATTTTATCCTTACAAATGTCTCCGAAGATCTAGTGATAGCAAAAATATTTTTTAACAACTTCTATCGGAGGATATCAAGGAGGGTAGGGCACTATCAGGTTTATTCAGCGCTTCAATAGGACAAACGTTGAGTCAATACCTTTTTTTATTGTACAATCCTTGATGTACTAAAAGCTACAAAATTCTACTAAGGGCTATGGGTCATTGAGCGGGAATTTTTCGTTGAAAGGCCCAAGGAAAACATTAGCCTCAACTTGGGAATGTATGCGACCTTCTATCAGGCAGAAGTCTACGCCATACTGGCTTGCGTCCGAGACAACCTACGCAGGGGGGGGGGGGGTTACATAAATCAAAACATATACATTCTCTCGAACAGTCAAGCAAGCTGCTCTAAAAGCCCGGTCTGCTACTGAAATTACCTCAGGGATTGTCTAGAGGAACTACTGGAGCTGACAAAACTGAACAACGTTAAATTAATCGGGATATCAGGTCACAGTGATTTCGAAGGAAATGAAAAAGCGGATACTTTAGCAAAGAAGGAAGTCGGATTACCTTTCATAGGCCCAGAACCTATTTTAGGAATCCCAAAAACAGCATGTATACAAGATCACTGGGAAAATATACCGCAACAAAAACTCGGGAAAACACTGTTCCGGAATGCATCCAAGAGGCTATCCCTCGATGTAGTCAATCTGAATAGCATAAAACTTTGAAAGGTTTCATCACCGAACATTATCACCTACGAAAGCACCTACACATAATAGGACATCACAATGGATCCATTATGTGCAGATTGTGCGGCGAAATGGAAGAAACATCCAGCCACATCATCCTTAATTGCAAATCTCTCGGTTGCAGCAAATACAAAGCTTTCAGGAAAACCTGTAAAAGAGCAAGCCCCTGGCTATTGCTAAGGTATGGGAGCAGCGAACCTCGTTAGACTGAAATAGAAAGGGGAGCACAAGTGGCGCGGAATGTTAAACTGAATAAAACCGTTTAAAAAGATTAGTTATTTAAGTCTATAAAAATCTGCACACAATAATGTTTCGAATAAAAATCGTGCTTTTTGTAATCCCTCTAATTGAAACAATTGATTGAAACAATAAAATGGAGACTTCCATTTGATAAGGTGACCCTTGTCTATGGCGTTACCAACCAATGTGGCCAAGCGATCTAAGACGTTATGTCTGCGTAGTATGCCTACTTGAAAACTGGGAGGTTATGGGTTCGAATCCCGACATCGGCAGTTTGTCAATTATTAAGAAAAAATGGGCGGTTAATTGACTAAACTGTCGGCGTTTGGACAAGAACGAAGTAACCGGTTATGCTTGAGAAGGTTTTCTGCAGTTTCCTTCACAAACTCCAGATGAATATCGGCATAGTTCCTATCATAGTCGGCTGCAGCCGCATATCCTACCAATTCCTAGTCTATACACAAAAATTCCTCCCTTAGGCATCACAATGGACCTTATGGTGAAGGTGTAGCCCGCCCAGGGCAGCCTCTACAATCTATCTATCTATCTTATCTGTGGTGCCATAAAATAGACAGTGTTCTCATCTCAGACATATCTTGCCTGAAACATTTTTTTGCTATCATCCACGGAGTAATTTGTATAAAATAAAAAGACCTACTCTGTATAATTGAGGCTGGGTTTAATGCCGTTGTTTCTTGTTCTATTTATGGATTAGGATTAAAACTGTATTTTTTTACTTCCAAAAAAAAAATAGCAAGGTAAGTTAAGTAATAGTAGCAAAATTGTGAAATTTATTGGTAAAATAATTCCTACAATTCGTTTCACATGAATTTTGATATATTCTTTTATATACAATTTTGTTTTTTCTTTTCTTTAAATACATACAATTTTCACTTAGAACTATGCTTTACTTTCTACTAGTAATTTGAAACACTCTCCATCAAAAGTTGTCCTCCCATCAACATTTTCAAATTACTAATAAAAACGAACCTATACTTTTTTTATTGAAATAATTAATAAAATTGTTAAAACGTAAAACATATCTAAATTGATTTTTTTTTATTTGGGTAATAAAAATTTGAAAAATTTCCGGAATAAATACCGTGAAATTTTCCGAAACAAAAATATATATATATTTAAGTGATCAAACAACGAAAACTCTCATTGAATAATCGGAAATAATCACAACGCATTATGGTTGGTTGTTTTTCTCTCTATTTAATAAGGGTTTTCGTTTTTTGACCGTGTCATGTAATTAATTTTTAAATAATTATTGCAAAATTAAGTAGTGGATTTTATGTGATTGACAAAAAAACAAAGAATATTTAAATGTAAGCAAAAAAAATTACGGATTTTGAACAGTTTAGAGCGTAGCCAGGAACCAAAAAAAAAACAAATCGTAAGAATTTATTCTTTTGATCTACAAGGGTTTATTATTTTATTTAATAAAAAAAAAAACCTAAAACAATAATATTGGGCTCCAACAATCCCAACCCATATTTCAAACTAGCTTTTCTCTGAAAAATCTCTTTTAGAGAATGACCTTGGGAAATTTGTCAAATAATCAAACTAACCCTATTTTTTAATCCAAATTACGTTATGACTAATAATATTTCTTGTGGATTTTCCTAGAGAAAATCGTTTGAAACAAATCTTGTAAATATTTTCACTATCTTTAATCGTTTAATAAAAAAATCGTTCCATGTGAGCGTAGCTGTAAAAGACTCCATCAATATCCCCCTAAGAAAACAAACAAACATTCCTTTCTCTTTGTTATGTGACACGATAATGAGTTTTGTGAACGAATTAATGCCGAATCATACAGGAGAGTGATCTATTACAACGTGCCAAATTTTCTGAGTCGGACGATAATCCCACAATACTGTATCACCAAGGACGACCATCGTCGTAGCGAGCCATCAAACGGAAATACTCATAAAAAATTGAGCGAGTCAAGCTCGCGTAATCAGATTTCCGTACCAAAACTTTATCAACAAGTTAGCCTTTAAAGTAAGTGAAGTCAAGATAAAACAAAATCTACGAACTCTTTTCAAACGCTACCCCCCTCCCATCTCCCCACACACGATATAAAAACATTTTTATGTGAAACATCTAATGCGGCGGCTTAGATCGGTTGTTGGCCTGGCGACGAGTTTTAAAAAGTTCATAGATGGCAGTACATATACAGTTTTAGGCTCAATAGGCTCAATTTTATTTTGAGGGGACAAACTCAACCTTATTAAAAAATTAATAATAAAGACTTGTAATCCTTAACTGTCGAAATATGTGTTTAACACTAAGACCCTCATTATGCTAAATTCGAAAATTTAAAAAAAAAACGCCTGTGACGGGTAGACGGACGTAAGAGTGACCTTATAAGGGTTCCCATTTTATGGTTACAGAATCCAGAAACTTGACAAAGATGTATAAAGTCTTGCTCGGTTCTCTGAAATATCGCAAGTAGACTGTTGCACAATTTCACGGATCTTCCAAAAATATCCGATTGCACTTTGATACAAAATATTACCATAGATCAACAATTTGGGATCATATTCGATTAAAAATTATGGAGTACATTCATATCTGGCTTTTGCCTGTCTTCTTTGACCCTAATATTTGTAGTCACATCGTTTGTTATGCGTCCCAGGAGTTTATTTGTGAAATAAAACCGTTTTAAAAAAATACGCCACCAAATTTCTAGTTTCGTGTTGTCTTTTCGAATTCCATCATTACAACATCTCGATGGTACTATGGGCCACTATGTAGCGTTCTTTTGGACGTGAAAACGACGTATATTTGCTCGTTACACTGGTGGTTAGTCGAACATTCTTATAAGACAAAATACTGTAAGATCTCACTATTAACTCCGAGACTAAGAGCCTTTAAGTCCACAACAGATCGATCATGTCTTTACGCATCTGTCGAGCTGTATTTGTTTTGAAATGACGTCATCGTACCAGTGTATGTGAATGGTTACGAATTAGCTTTGTGTAAAGTTATAAATTGGTGTAGTGTGGAAACGCGTTTAGCTAGAAAATTGATTCTAATGTCATTGTGAAGAGCTTGCGAAGCACTACTAGGGGGCGAATTGAGACATAAAAAATATCCGCCGGAATATAAGTGGAAAACGGTATTAATTTGGAAATTACAAAAAAAATTGGTGGTTTTGTCTCATGAAATATGCTCGGAATTCTAGATAAATGATATCAGAGGTAAGCTCGCGTCGAAAGGAATACAATAAGTCTAAAAATTCCATTGCCAAACGATTACGAGCGCTACGGCAGCGTCGAAAAGAAAATGAAAAAACGGCGCAAAGCGATTACGTAGCTAACCCTTCAGGCATTCAATGGTCAGCGTCTACGGATTATGTTAAGAACGTTTTCACGAAAAAGCTACGGTACATACCCGAATTTCTTCTTTTGCAACATTTTATAGTTGATTTGTGCCTTATTCACTCAGTTTTCGAAAAAAATCAACAACTTTTATTCGAAACATTTTCCCCAAAACCAAGTGAATAAGGTACAAATCTATACATATAAAATGCTTTGTCCTGTATGACTGACTGACGGATCAACGCACAGCCTAAACCGCTGATCATAGAGACCTGAAACTGGGAGGGTGTGTTCTTTGTATGACGTAGACATCCGATAAGAAAGGGTTTTCCGAAATTCTACCCCTAAGGAGGTGAAAAACGGGGGCAAAGTTTGTATGGGACATCGTGATTCCTTGGTCCAATCTACTTCAAATTTTGCATAAACATTCAGTATATTTACTTAAATACTAAGTAATATAATGTCTGAAAAAATTACAATTTTCGTGGACGTCGCTGCGACGGGCAGTGTTAGTCAACTATAAAATGTTGAAAATCAAGAACGCTACTGTTTTGGCCAAGGAGATTAGATACGTGTGCAAAGGGCTATGAGAATCTGGTTGCAAGATTTGAAGCGTCTGAAATAAAAATAGTACTTCATGTAGTCTACTTTTGGTTAGTACGGGGGATCTTCCATTTGATAAGGTGACCCCTGTTTGAAGCGCCACCTAAATAAAGCCTAACTAAATTTGTCTACACTAAACTGTTCAAAACCAACAAAATAAAAAAATAAAAAACAAACAAATAAAATGTCTATTGAAATAAAAGTGAGAAGTGTGCTTACATGAGAGACTTATTTTTTTTTAAAATAGAATATTCTGTAATTTCTAACGTGTTGTCATTTAATTTCTTCATCTTCCGTGGGCTTGGTGTCGCCATCCAATTTATGCCTGTAATACAAAAAACTGGAATAACTAGAATTACTTTTTAAACAAGTTGGATTATTGGAAGAGTAGTGATTCGATGTTAAAAGTTTCTTACTTAATATTTTGCAAATGTTTCATTTAAAAATTAATCACATTTTCAAATAATTTTTCCACTTAACGAGAATATAGACGTATTTATTTAAACCAACAAACAAAAAACTGAGTTACTTAGCGTCATTTTAAAATAACCGTTATTTGTTTTTTTTTTAAATGAACGCTACCCACAACAGTGTTGACAACTTAATGTCAATAATTTTTTAATTATTTAAAAAAACTTTTTTTGTCTTTCAAAAATATTTATATTACAAGATTCAACTCTGTAAAATATCTGTCCCTCCATTTCGTGTAACCATGCGAAAGTGTGCGAAAAATTCAAAGTGCTAAGAAAATTTTTACCGAAAAGATAATACTATGGACCACCACAAAGGTAGCGTTCTTTTTCCATATATTATCGTTGAATTGTTCCTTATTCATTCGGTTTTGGAGAAAATGTTTTGAATAGAAGTTGTTAGTATATTTATAATGAACAACTTTTATCTGAAGCATTTTTTCGCAAATCGAAAGAATAAGATCCAATGACGATTTGATTAGCGCGGTGTACGAAATGAAGTCTGAAATCGTGTTCACTTGACAGTTTGATGAGCGGCTTACGAGATATTGTCTGAAATGGACATAAAGATATCTCAGTAATTATCCGTTAAATCGTCAAACCAACTTAATTTTTGTGTTTTTTTGGGTCTAATTTAACTTACAAGGGTTTACGAGATACCCCATCAAGTAACGACTTGAATGAAGCATCAAACTGAAGGTTTTGATCTCAACTTTGACCAAAAAAACGTTAATTAATAAAGATAGTGTACAAAAAATCGTTGATTCCGCACATTTGCTGCTAGATTTTTTCCTCATTCAAATAGTTACTCGATAGAAGCAGTTTGTTCGCCTTGACACGTTTTGGTATCGAAACGATGCAGTTTCGTTAGAGTTGCACCATTTCGACCAGAATCATTAGTCTCACTAATCACTTCGAATTATTGTTGAAACTTTTGATAAACAATTGTTCACACTTTCTAGCGGTTACGCAATGGAGACAACCAAATCTCGTACTATTTCTGGAATCCATTCTAGATATTATTAACAGTCTCAATTTTTACAGTCTTATTTTTTCCCCAAAAAAAAATTCGATTATACGTCCAAATTCTCAAAATTCAACTAATGTTGGTTTTTTTTAATCCTTAAAAACACGCAAATTCACAAACGTTAGGCCGATTGTCTTAATCACAATGTATTAAAAATTTTTACACGTTGATTCTAGAATATATCCAAAAAAATTCAGGACTCTAGGACCTGGGCTTCAGTATCTCTGGGCTCCGGACACATATGAAACGTTCAGTTAGATCTATTTTGAACCTTGTGAAAAAACTATTTTTCCCAGAAATAAACCTGGCTAGGTTGACTTTTTATATCTGAAAACCCCTACTCAGAAAATTTTATCCAAATTGTTTGAGCCATTTTCGAGAGGTTTGAGGTTTTAGGGAGGCAACAAGACGATCTAGCTATCAAAGAAATAGCGTGAATTTTTTTATAAGTAGGCAACTTGTAAGGCATTGGTGTAATAATGTTTAAACTGAATAAAAAGTAGCTACTTACTGGATCATTTTGAGATAAATTTTGGTTTAAAAAACACATCTAGCTGAACGTTTCATATCGATCTGGAGCAGAGATGGATCGTCCAGGTATTCTTTATTATTACTGCGGCCATAAAATGTTTTACATATATTTACGATCAACGTTGTAAATTTAAGGAGAGTGTAAATGTAGTTTAAGGATTAAATTTGCAAAAAAATATCGTTTCTATCGAAAAATTAAAAGCTAACGTATAGAAAAAGTGAAATGATAAAACGATATTTTTAACTTTATATGCATAAAGGCTAGTTTACACCAATAAAAATGCTAGATACACAATATTTATAGCAGATGGTAAAACCCATGGATCTGGAATGTAGAACAAAATGTTTCTAGCAATGACGATAATAATGTTTGACTGACAAAGTTCTATAATTTTATAGATAACACTTTTACAAAAAAGTGTTTTTAACCATGACGCTGAAACTAGATCAGCTGCTCGAACCCGCTGTTAGTTTCAGCATCATTTTTAGATGTGAAACATTTATTGCGGCTGGTTAGACCGTTTGTTACCTGGCAACTACCCGGCGACGTTTTCTCAGCACGCGTCAACAGGTTGTTCATACGTGATATTACAGATAACAAATCAGTTTTAAAAAAAGATGCTGATAGATGGCAGAACATATTCAGGTTCAATAACTCATTCATAGGTGGCAATGCATATTTTCTATACAAAATAGTTTCGGTGTTTCACATTTGCCAGGCGTCCGTCGACGGCTCAATTTTTTTTTTAAATTATCTCTGATGTTGAGTTTTGCAATAGATTGTTTGTCAAATTGACGTATTTAAAAATTAGGCCTTCAAAGGAAGAAATAGCTCTTGCAGCAGCCTGTGCAATTGTAATTGGAATACTTTGCAGCGAAAATAAAAACAATTTGTGGGTTCGATCTGAGATGATGTTATGAACAATGATGCCAAAGCTGTTTATTATTTTCTGCTACCAATATTGTTAATAACATATATTTCTAACATTTTTTGATCTAAACCGACAACGAAGAAAAACGTTGGTGTAAACTAGGCTTAACATATTATTATTTTGTTACTTAAAAATAAGTGTAATACTTATTTGGTGGGTCAAGTTTATGTGTTTATTTCGATTACATTTTGTGATTTTTTTTTCTTTTTTATTAATCCTGATTAATCCCTCCTCCTTTTATACTCTGATTTTTTAACTAATTTATATAAAATTGATGAGTTACTTTTTTTTTTTGTCTAAATGTTCTACTTAAGATGAATATACACAAACACGCCGTCATTTATACGTCACACAATCATACAAAATGAATTTTTGTTCAGTCTCTCTTAAAACAGTTTAATTTCCCCCCTATTTCATATAGTCTATCGCCCCCTAACCCTCCTCTTACGAACTGTGTCATTTGTCAACTACACGGATAGCAAACAATCCAAGTAGATGTGCGTTTTCAGGCGGGTAAGTGCCAAAAAAAAAGATACAATATGACATCTATTGGTAAAGTTACTAATGACATAATATTTCAAAATGGCGGCTTTAATGAGGCTACTCAAGTTTCATTAACAAAATAATAATTTTTGTTGATTATTTTATGATCATATGCAACTATCACAGTTGAGCCGGACTATTATAATTCTAATTATTGCCACCAGATGTCATAGCACTAAGAAACGTGATTGCACAGTAAGTAAGAGGTTCGTGGATCAATTATCTATATAATTAACATTAGTTCTAGTAACTCGTCCCAAATGGTCGGGTAAACTTTGATAGAAGTCAATCAATGTCGTCGCAACTAGAAAGTTTATAACCTCAAATAGATGAAAAAGCACTGAAACACAACTTCTGATTTGTCTAAAGGTCCCTATACACGATCAAACACTTAGTTCAACAAAGCGTGTTTGCGCAACATCATATTTGCGCAGACATTGCCACATACAGCTTGTGCAAACCTCGTTTCAATTAACTAGTTGTGTTCTCCAGAGAAAAATTTTTGCACAAACGAATGTTGTACAGCGATTATTATTAGTTTTATTGCCCAAACACTGCATGCTCAAACCGCTTTTACAGCACGTAGATGTTGCGCAATAAATAATCGATCCCAGCATAAACCGCTCAATCCATGGCATAAACCATCAAATTGTTTGCTCAAATTGCTGGATCGTGTATGAATGAGGACCTTTAAGATTTTCTAATCGCAATACAATGATTCTTCCCATTTACTTAACATAATTCATGATGTAAATAGACAAGGTACGTCAATGCGCATATTGGAATGGTGCAAAATTCTTGGTGCCAGTCGACGCCATTTTTGTGTTTTTATCGATAGCTATTAAGAAACGAACCGTACTTAAAGATGACAGTAGTTATATATGCTTTAAAAATTTGCACATATTAAATTAGCGCCTCTAGCAAGACAGTCAGACAATGGTAGTTAAATGTCGGCAACTGGAAGTGCGTAATTCGGACGGAAACTCGTGTTCGGGAATTAACATACCTTGTTATTTGCACTATGGGCCACACATTTTCAGAAAAATAAGACTTTCAGAAGTTTTAAAAGAATTATTCTTTCTCAATTTTTGAAGAGAATTATTTCCACCAATGATGGCCGTTATTTTTCGAGAAAATTTCCCTGTTTTTTTTTTTTTTTGAGTCTACACAAAAATAAATTTACTTTCAATAGACATTTTTGTCAAATGAAAAAAATGCCTTGCGTAATTTTCACTCAATGAATAAAATATTGTTTAGTAGATAGTAATTAGATAGTAACTATTTATTTTGATGAAAATGAAAACGTTTTAAGAAAATTCATTTTTCTGAATAATACTTTTTTGTGTTTAATGTAATGGAAATGTTAGACAAAGTATCAAAAATTAGTGGCGCGATTACTATTTTTTTTTAAAATTATCTATTTTAATATTAATAGTCCGGGTGCTAGTGATGAATTTTATACGTCATCAAGTTCATTACTTCTGCTAGAGACCTCCTCATCCATCAAAATGATGAATTTACAACGTATTAAATTCGTATCTGGTCCCCCCGGAGTTATATATCTTTTTTTTTCTTATTAAAATTAAATAAAAATCACTTGACAACGAACGATATGTACTCAAAATTTTTGAGATCCGATTAAACAATTCACGATTGATGGATTCGTCAACCAAAAAAAGGTTCCCCAAATCCAATCGACAAATTTTTAAATACATGTCGTTACGTCTTAATAAGAATTAGTTGAATAACAGCCCTAGAAATACGAACAAATAAAAAATGGGGTGTGTAGAGACCTATTTAGAAGAGTATCCACACGATAAGAGTAGAATTTTTCTAGTTTCGCGGTAACTGTGTACACTCACCGGCAAACAAACTTGTGGAAGGACGCAGTTCGGTAAAGAGACTCAACAAGTGTGGGTCTGTGAAACACAGAAATGAATATAGCAGCGAATAAAGATTATTGAAATAATCAAAGAGAACTCTAGGTTTTTTGAAATTACATTTCAAATTTTGTCCCTATTCCTAGAGCATTTGTTTGTATTTTATAAATACGTATTTTGACTACAATGTAGTCATCATCAGTATGAATTAGCTAATCGTAACTATCTCTGAGATATGAATTCAGAGATATGTTGCTTGTTGCTAATTTGGTGCGTGTCTCACAATGATATTGGAAAAGTTCTGTCTTTTATACGATTTGACTGAGGGTATGATCTGACCTGAGGTTTATTTGAGTTAACTGACTAACGGATTAGGTGTGTGAAAAGTCCCACCTATTTATTGTCGGTATCATTTTGTGACTAAGCGGCGTTGTTTTTGTCACTAGAGTGAGGGTATCGAAGCTGACCTTGATATTCTACTAACAAGCGCTGTTTTTAGGTTGTGGTCCCTTTGGACACGCAACAAATTAGCAACAAGCAACATATCTCTGAATCCATATCCCAGAGATAGTTACAATTAGCTAATTCAGACTGATGATGACTACATTGTAGTCGAAATGCGTATTTATAAAATACAAACAAATGTTCTAGGAATAGGGGCAAAATTTGAACTGTAATAGTAGTGAATGTTCGTCCGCAAGGTGAAGTGGCTCAGTATCAGGGGATCAGTGAACTCCTAAGGTTTGTGCCACAGTTTTCACTAGTGACTAAGACCTGCTTTGTTTTCACAAATTCTTTTTATTTTAGAAATGATGCACCTTTCATGAGCATTTATCGACTCATTGATGAATCCATTCAATTCAGAAAACTGGATCTTGTTTTTCTTTAACTCTAACTGCTTTTTGGAAACTTTTCGTTAAATTGTTGAAATTATTTGGTTGTCAAAATGACCAGAATTCGATTCTGAGCACTTTTCCTGCGAGCTGAACTTGCGCCCGTCCTTATTGATCAAAACATTTAAGTTTGTCGCCAATAAATTTCGAAAAGGAATACCAAAGATTATGTTTTGTCTAAAACCAGAGACAAACTAGAATTTTCTTTACCGGTCAGTGTATTTCGACCATATTGTATTTTCATGAGAAATTCAACTTCGAAACAACACGAAAGAGAGAAAAATATTTTAATAAACTTTTAAAAATATCACAATTCTATTCAACAACAAAAAAAAAAACAGACGAATGCAAAGTTATAAGCAAATACTTATTTTCAAATGCTTATACTTGCTAAACCAAACCTTAACTAAACCCCCCCTCTCCCACCAACCCTAGCTAAAAAAATAAAAGTTTATAATAAAATTTCTCTCACAAAGTGATTTTAAATACATGCGAAAAATTTCTGAGGACTGAGGACCAATGACGAATCCGACGTCAATGTTTAATAGAATTATTCCACTTTTTAATAAATTTTGTTATCATGGAATTTACGCTACAGCAGTTCTGTCTAAACGCCCTAACCGTTGAGGAACG
Source organism: Nineta flava (assembly GCA_963920215.1). Lineage (NCBI taxonomy): Eukaryota > Metazoa > Arthropoda > Insecta > Neuroptera > Chrysopidae > Nineta > Nineta flava. The sequence continues at coordinate 136,197,642 of OY986041.1, forward strand.
CTCAATTATCAGATACTGGAAATTGATGAAAACTAATACTCTTCTAAATCTAAGACTTTGGATCTGACAAGTCCGTTTCTGAGAGTAGATCATAGAATTTTTCGTATATATTTAGAATCAAATTCTGTCTACACGAATAATATTGAAATATAATTTATAATTTAAAGCGAGTTCCCACTGTCCATTTCTGATGATTCATAATTTATGAAAAAGAATCTCGTACACACGTGTTCACATTTAAATGATCATACAATCAAATGAATTAATGAATTGATTGATTATCCTATTTCATTTTACATAAGTTTGAAATGTCGCCGTCATATTTCACAAATATGAGTTCAATTATCAGATGAGACTTTAAAATTAACAAAAACAACGGTCAAGAGACTACGCACATTATACGGTTCCGTAGTCAGGTTCAAAGTATTTGTTTTTTTCATAGTGTATCCTAATTTTATCCAATTTTAATAGATTTTTTAATGTTTAACATTAAATTGCGGCGGATTAGACCGGCTGTTGGTCTGGCGATGCGTCGCGAACAAGTTGTTTATAGGTGACATTACATATAACAAAAAGTTGCTCATAGATGGCAGTACATATATGGGTTCAAAAACTCATACTTTACATGGGTATATAAAATAGTTTCGATGTTTTACATCTGCCAGGCGTCCCGCGGCAGATATACCTACTATTTAACATAAAAGGATTTTATTTTTGTAACTGTAAATTCGCTAACAATTATTAAAATCGAGATGGGGAATCCATACCTTCTCGTTTGGGAATCAATAAGTGTCTAAGTGAAAAAATGTTTCATCAAAATCGATTAAAATTTGAGTAATAGCGTTTAGTTTTGAAGCACGAGGGAATATGCTCGCTACTCTGTGATGACGTCATGCTCGAGAATTGTGCGGCCCTTTTTTTCAATCGAATGTGTTTATGATCATTTATTATTAGGTTGACTGTTAGTTTAGTTGTTGTTTTGGATTACTGATCAGACTGTAGAGGCAGCACTGTCAGCACTGTACATATAATATATTCTTTGATTTCTAAATATGTCCGTCCGTGTGCGTAAAACAAACATTATTAAGTAAAACTGGAAATAAAATTGAATCTGATGGCACTGATGACTTTTTGTACTATTATTAACGAAGCAGGTAATAATATACACAGGATGTATCAGGTAATTGTAATTATAATTAAAACGTCTTCATAATCAGAACTTTCTGACGATGATAATAGTTCCAACAATGTCAACATTCATAGGTTTTTTGACGCCATATTGCACTGCACTGTTGCTCTGACCTTACTAATCAGAACAGGACGGAGCGCACTAGGAGTGCTCTCTATCGTCAAAACGAAAAACTCAGTGCGTACGAGGGCAAGAAAACGCTATATAATAAGTAAACAAATCTGTTTGTGGAAAATATTCCCCCAGCCGCCTAATATTTTAGAATGTTCCCCGGCGTCCAATATTTTTAGATATAAAACGGTTATTCCGTTACAAATCTTAAAAAAACAATTTCACTATAAAAGAACTTTTCTATGAATAATTATATCACAATCATCTCCGAAATGAACAGTGAGAAACTACCTTTATATGAAAAAACAAGTTACTTGAAAGAGAGTAATCTTAGACCCCCCTCCCTCCCGGGCCTTTCAACATTGAAATATAACAATCAAAACAATATTAAATATTCATTCAATTTTTTTCTTCGTATTTTTCCCGCTTTTATTCCGTTCGTTTTTCGCAATAGTTTTTTATGCTTTTTTTTTTTTTTAATATATTTCAGTCATTTTCTAAACGAAATTGTTTTTCGAATAGAATTGAAGAATGTTTTTTACATTACGGAAAAAAAAATTAGTAAAAACATATTTTATTATCACAGAAAGTATAGTTTAATTTTTATATTGGTTATATTTGTTTGTCTTTAGATGTGTAAAATAATTGACATTCAGAATCTAAACAGACCTCTTTCACATTCCCCGATTCGATTGATTGAATACGTGAGAGACAGCAAACGTCTGTGACCCATCGCGATGCCTAGATGATTCATCAGTATCAAAATTCCACACTTGACAATCGTAGAGGAAAAACTCCCACCGAACGGAGAGATATTGCTTGTAATGACGCGCGGCGTATGACAAGCTGCAGGCCGGTATTATGGATTCAACCATGGATACTACACAAGGATACCGAACTCCATGTAAACAAATAATTGGCAAAAAAAAGATGTCAATAGTGTCGCTTCTATGCCGGAAACAGTGGTGAGAGTATAAGGCGCGAGTTTTAATTGAAAAACCTTACGCATTTATGTAGTATTATAAAAATTATTTGCAGCCAAAGTATTTTTTCAATAAAATACTTCTTTTAATAAATGATAAGTAATTTCAATTGTTCAATAAGGAATTAGTTAAAACAAATTGCATACTTCAAAATAATCACTACGAAATAAAACTGGTTACTTGCTTACTTCACTCCTATTTATTATACTATATTCACTTCGGTACGGATTGTAGTATGGATGAACAACTACCGACGCTAGTGGCATAAAAAGTAAATATTACTATTACCAATTCGTTGCCATATTTTTTCAATTCTCCCGTTTGAGTTCGGCATCCTTGTGTAGTATCCATGGATTCAACCATCAAATATTGAGACGGCAGGAGGCTATGAGTCAAAGTAGAGTGCCAGACCGAATGTCCGATCGCTGAAAATTAACATTATCATTGCCTGATAACGGCGCATTTAAATTCGCCAGAGCTGGTACGACCCAGCATTGAGCGCTCCGTGAGAGATAGCAACCGTCTGTGCCTCAACGCGACTCCCAGATGATTCATCGCGGCAATCAGCGTCAGATCAGAACGATCGAACTTAATTCATCGATGCCGGAAATAAAATTCCACTACTGACAACCGGGGAAGTGAGACACCAACCGCTCGCAGTGTTATCGCAGATTGTAATGACGCGCGTATGCCAAGTTGCACACCGGAATGATGGATTCGACCATAAAATAGTGGATAGATGTATTGAGACGGCAGGAGACTAGGAGTGAAAGTAGAGTTCCAGACCGATGTTCGATCTTCGGAAATTGACATGATCATTGCCGGATAGCAGCAATTTTTAGGTTCTGATATACAATATTTCCTGATTTAGCGTAACGAGAGACGCCTGCAGCGTCTATAATATCCGTTTACCCTGACTTTATTTGATATCTATTTCATGAGGCTGTCTCTAGCGGATTCGGCGTATCAAGAGACGCCTGCAGCTGCAAAAATATCGTTAACGGCGATTGAAATTCGCCAAAGCTGGTACGAACGAGGAGCCAGCATTGAACGATGAAGGTTTTGGAACAGATGACGTTCGCGGATTTTGTACCTAAGAATGCGAAAGAGGCAAATTCACGTTGTATTCACCATACGCGCGACAACAGGCGCCCAAAAAATCAACATTATGGGATGGTAAAAGCGTAATATTAAGATAAATGCATTTTTCTGATACCCTGGCGCAAAGAGGGGGTTGTGTTTCAATCTTGTGACTCTAGTTCCACCAATGAGCGATTCCTTCTATATATTTGTATATAGTCACTTATTTCCGTTTGGGTGTTCCCAAATGCCAACTTTTTTTTTTAAATAAATGCATTTTCAATGAATACAAAGACATACAGGACGTCATTCAAAATTGAAATATGACAGATATAAAAATCAAACTATAATTGGGTTTGTTTTTTCTCTTCGATTTTTGTTTTGCAGATGATTTTAATTTGAATATTCCAAAGAAATGGAAAACTTCTGAAGATCATTTTTCAATTACGAGTTGAATTTGGTAAATTCTAAAGCCATTTTATTTATGGGAAATATTCTTTTAGAAATCATTTAGGAAGAAAATTTGAAGTTATTTCTTAAAGGTGTTCCGAAAATCATTCAAGAAAATTTAATTTTGAATCTTTATCACAATCAACTTCTGGATAACGGAATCTCATACTAGTTTTTCAGACCTCATTTATACATACTACACACACAGGGTGCTCATTTTACAACAAGGCACCTGAATATTTCTTCAAGGCAGCGTTTCTCGGAAAAATAATCCAAATAAAAGTTAATTTGTTCGGAGGAGGATATTTTATGTTGATCTGGATATGCCCTCTCATATAACTCGTAATATCAAACCTGGCGGAGAAGTTGTGGACCTTCTGTGTGGCGTCTGGCCTCGACAGAATCCTATATCTTCATCTGCTTACAATAGCAACTCTTACCCGAAGACGTCTCGCCTTCGGGTGACAGGTTGTACTCAAGGAGGGCACAGAGGACCCCTTGGTCTAGGTGCTAGGGGCCCGTTTGCGGTACCCCTCTTTCTGATTATTATTAACTCGTAATATGATCGGAATTATAGAAAACGCAAGTCGGAAAAAAGCTCGCGTCAATAAGAATCCAAAAAGGCTAATAATAAGTCCAATGCCGACCAAATGCGAGAGTTACGAGCAGCGTTGAAGAAGAAATGAAATACGAAACATTTCAACCCGACAGTTTCATGAAAAATCTACGGCACGCGTGCAAACTGGACCTTTCTTTATTTTCTTCAAGTACGAGAGAGTATGCTCGCTACTCTGTGATGGTGTCATGCTCGACCTCACTTTTTGCTCGAGAATTGAGCGGCCATTGTTTTCAATAGAACGTGTTTATGATCATTTATTATTAGGTTGACTGTCAGTGTCAAATACATGAAGAATAGATATATTAGGAGATTGAACGACATAGGCAATTCGTCTGTTTTTGTGTCCTCAAAAACGTGTAGAGATCATAGTTATTATTTTCGCCACTAGCGGCAGTGCGAATCTGCCCGTACGGAATTATTATTATTATTACATATTAAAATCAACGGTTATCACATCTTACAAATAAAAATTGTAAGTATAAAAATTGTTTAATTTTATAAATGTGAAAAAATGGGACGATGTTGTATAGGGAAAGCATAAATATACTGTTATATATCTATGAGTGGAAGGTTGTTTAAGGTTAGGAATGCGTGTCTGCATTTACGAAAGGAATATGGTCTGTAATTACCGGTTGTCATCTTCTTTCTTTATCTAATATATGTTAGTATTGTAAACATATATTTGTAATTATTAATTGTAATTATCACTATGATTCTTCATCTTTTAATTGATTGCAGATTATTAAGAATTCTCTATTATTAATATTTATTTAATTATTACTTGATAATCGAAAACAATTTTTTATTATCTATAAAACTAAGACTTCTTATTAACTGAATGAAAGTGATTTCTTGGCGCCTACATTTAAACATTTAAATTCCGTACGGCACTGAGACCAGTGACCTCTACTGATAAAAGATAGTTACACCAATTCTTGACCGTTTTTTTAACATTACGTTCGCTCTCCTAATATATCTATTCTTCATGGTCAAATACTTAAGTACTTAGCTGTTGTTTTGAATCACTGATCAGACTGTAGAGGCAGCACTGTCAGCAATGTACACATAATATATTCATTGATTTCTAAATATGTCCGTCCGTATGCGTAAAACAAACATTATTAAGTAAAACTGAAAATAAAATTGAATCTGATGGCACTGATGACACTTTGTACTATTATTACCGAAGCAGATGATAATACACACAGGATGCATGAGGTAATTGTGATTATAATTAAAGCGTCTTCCTCATCAGAACTTTCTGACGATGATAATAGTTCCAATAATGTCAACATTCGTAAGTTTTCGACGCTATATTGCACTGCACTATTGCTCTGACCTTACTAGTCAGAACAAGCCGGAGCGCACTAGGAGTACTCTCTATTGTCAATCGAAAACGAAAAACTCCCTGCAAGAAATCTATAATAGTCAATCGAACATACATTTTATGCTTAGAGTGCACTCAGTGCGCACGAGGACAGTCAAAAGAAAACGCTATTAGAAAATCAATACTTTAAATGGTTACCAAAATAAACTGTGTTTCTCAGTGTCATGTTCCTTTTTCCTCAGCTATTCGATTCTGTCCGACAAAGATATTGGTTCCTATTTGAAAACCGCAAGTTAATCTTCAGATAACCTTGAAGATCAGGATGAAAATCAATATTACCATAAGATTACGCCCCGTTTGAATAAAACACCTTTTATTCGGGTTATTTTTTTTCAAAACCGCTTCCTTGAAGAATAAATCAGATGCATTGTTTAAAACGAGATCACCCTGTGATATGATCTAAAAAGATTCTAACACATAAAAAGAGGTTACTACCCACCCCCCACCCACACACCCTAATTAAAATTTTAATGAATTATATTTAATTTATTTTGCAAAAATTTAGAAAAATTTGTTATTTTATAAAAAATTTCATTGATTTTATTTTGTTTTTTAAATGTATATATATATATATATATATATATATATATATATATAAAATATATATAAAGGTTGGTTGTTATTATCGTGTGTGTGTGTGTTTTGTTTTTTATATATAAATATTAATAATTGAATGATATTATAAATCAGCCTTTATAATAGGCATATGCAAGTATACCCCCACCCAATAGACAAACAATACAACATAAACCAATTGGTTTGTACAGAGACCTCTTCGTATTTTGCCATGATTCAGCCGATTGTTGTTTTCGTTTCATTTCTTGTATTTGTGCTGCTAATTTCTCTTGTTTTTCCAAACGATTTCGTTGTCGTAATTGTGATGGTGATAAACTAGAAACAAATCAAAACAAATTTTATATGTATACTCTGTTTATATGTAACAGGCAGAGATTGGTAAAATACCTTTTGGACATATTTAAAATTGAAATGGTTAAGGACGTTCATTTGTTCCGCTAGAGTTTCAAATGAGTACTATCTTTAATAAAATTTATTTAGGATTTTAAAAAAGTTTAAAGTATATCAATATTCTTACAACGATTTATAAACTTTTTTTTATTTGTCCTAAATATTTTTAAAATATTTATTGGAAAATATCAGGAAATGTAAATTAGAAATTGATTTGGCTTGATGTGACAGATCTGACAATAAACCATATTGTATATTTGTGTGTATGTGTATATTTTTTTACTGTGCCCTGTTCGCTAGTTTTCAAAATATGGTGGCAAAAACAAACCGAACAAAATAGTTTTAATTTTATTAAATAATTAATTCAAACGGTCGTCAACACCATTTTTTATAATGCAATGCAATATAAACTGCATATTTGAAAGAATATTTATAAACATTATTTATTATGGTGTCTACTTTAATAATATAGTTATTCTAATTTTAAGTGTACAAACAAATTCTGTTCTCCATAAGACGTTGTGTTCAAAGTTTGATTTTTAATCGATAATAAACTCTTCGAAATGATCGTCAATACGTTTTAAATTTTTGATGGAGGATAACTACAGGATTGAGCTATTCAATTCACTAAAAAAATAGTTTTTATCTATCAAGCCTCATGCATGAACGTCCCCTAAGGTAAACTATTGCTAAGGCAAGGTAATAAGTTCATAGATGGCCACAAGTGCAAAAGTAAATACCAATTGTGAATTTGATCAGACAAATAGTTTCGTTTTATCCAACTGTGTAAAGTAAGCGTTAAAATTCTTCGTTTTGTATGGTTTGCCACCAACAGAAATGCATACAAAGTTGGTTAAAGCGTATAAGGAGTCTGCGCACCTTCGTTATTAACAGTAAAGACAATGGATAGCTGAAGGACGGCCACGTGAAGGACGGCCAAAAACTGCAATTACCGAAGAAAATATCGCAAAGATACACAATAATGTTCTCGATGATCGGCGATTAAACGTGTATGAGATAGCTAAGGCTGTAGATATCTCAGAAGAAGGGGTACGACATTTTTTACACGAAGAACTCGAGTATTGATACAAGATGGGTGCCGCATTTGTTAAATGCTGATCACAACAATATAAGAAATCGACTTTCTCAACAATGTTTGTGTCGTTTTAAGAAGAATCCAACCAATTTTCTCCGCCAATTTGTTACGATGGATAAATCGTGGATTCACCACTTTACATCTGAGTCAAAACAATAGTCTCAGAAGTGGGTAGAAGCTGGTGGCTCTGGACCTAAGAATGCAAAGACAATTGCATCGGCTGGAAAGATTATGGCTAATGGTTTTGGGATTCCATAGATTCTTTTAAATGACTACCTGCCAAAGAGTCAAACAATTAATGGGGAATACTACGCACATCTTCTTAACTAGCTAGATGAAAAAAATTGAGCTGTCGCGAGATGCCTGGCAGATTTGAAACTTCGAAACTAATTTCTATATTTGTTGTAGGGATTACCACCTATGAATGAGTTTTTGAACCTGTATATGCACTGCCATCTACGAGTAACTATTTAAAACTGATTTGTTATATGTAATACCACCTATGAACAACTTGTTGAACGAGCGCTTGGTCGGTTTAACCCATTAGATGTTTCACATGAAAAATTGCAGAAAAAAAGACCTGAAATAAACTAAAACATAGATTTACCTTCGTTCTTTTGAATTTCGTGATGATGGTATCAAATGCTGTTCTTCATCTGAACTACTAGAAGACTCATCGACAACTTGATCCTCATCACGTTCTTGCAACGGTAGACCAGGTAATGGACGATTTGGTGGTGGTCCATTTGTCGTATACCAATTATTATGCTCTGATGAAGTTATGGTTGTTGTTGGCGTTGTGTTGCTGTTGATCACATCATTCAACGATTGACTATTTGGAATGGTTGGAAGTGGTCTATCATTAAAGTCATTCGAACGTGACAAACTTTCACCGCGTGGAGGTGGCAATGGTGGTGGCGGTTCGTTATCATCATCTTCATCATCATCATCATCAGCGTCATCGTCATCACAATCCGAATCATCTGCATCACCATCTTCATCGTTTACAGCTTCGTAAATTGGATCGACATTATTCTGAAAATAAGGTTAAATATTACGAATAATCCTCACAAGGTATTTGAAGGGAGGGGGGGTCGGAGGTAGATTCTATGAATTTCATCGTGTGCACAGCAACGTAACTTTAGTTATATCAAATATTCTTTATGCGATTGAAAAGTTTCATCAAAAGAGTTGCATGTGTTAAAACGGGCTAAGAAAAAATCAATCAAGAAACGGACAATAAAACTGACGTAGTACAAAGCCTAACGAAATGTGATTGATAATTAAAAATTTCCTGAACTAGTAGCGTGTTGGTGGGTAAGAAGAGGTTGGAGAGCGGAAAGGGTAACTGGCTTATCGATACGATACAGCCACCGATTGATTCAAATCAATAATTAAGAAACGGACAATTAAACTGACGTTCAAAGCCTGACGAAATGTGATTGATTGTTCAATAATTCTTGGAGTATCAGCGCGTTGATGACTAAATATGAAGCGTTAGTGAGTAAGAAGTTGAAGAAACAATCTTCAGTGCTATACGATACAGTCACCTGCATCGATTCCCTTGATTGATTCAATGAATAAATGGATTTACAAATCAGAATGAGAGCGATTTTATAATGAAAGAAAATGATTCAGATACTTACTTGATCATTATTTGAATTTGTTAATCGTTTAGCGCCTTCAATGATTGCCTGATATGAGAAACGTAATTGATCTGGTGTTTGAATTAAACCGGTACGACATCGTCTCATTTCAAGCAACACATCTTTAACGTCAACTGCATTTATACCATATTTTTCTATCTATAAAAACAACACCACCATAAAATAAAAAAGTGTGTGCGTGTCAGCTCCGACGCACGATGGAGTTTACTCCTTGAGAACGATTGTCTTTGCCCCATTTGTATTGTCCATACTAAATTAAATATTTAATTATAGGTATAGCTCATACAAATTTATATGAACTACACTAATAATTAAATGTCTAATAAATAGAAAGCGCAAATGTTCATATTATGTACAATATATACCATATTAATACTGACTGACTGAGTGCAGTAAAAGACGTACACAGCATAACCTGTGTACGACTCTTATACAGCGAGACATAATTTTTTGAAAACCGGGCGCTTATATGTAAAATCGATTCTTAAGGACTAAACTCCAAAAACGCCTTTATTTTGAAAGACTTACCAATATTAAACATGAATCTACCAGACAAAATGTACCCGAACGACCAATACCAGCACTACAATGTACAATAGCTGGTCCAACATTACTCTCCAAAGCACCAGACTCTCGTACCACTTTAAGGAACTCTAAAAATGCTGTTGGTGAACTTGGTACACCAAAATCGGGCCATGTTGTATAATGAAATTGTATGATTTCACGTGATTGATCACTTTCTAAATCAATTAATCTGTAAATCAGTGAATTGTTTTTATGAGGTTATCCGGCCACCAAAATGACCAAATTTGTATACAGGTCAAGATTATGGAGCCAGATCACCCCGAGCTTAGGGTTTGGATATTTTCAACAAACCTTCCAGTTTATAAATCAGATTTGAGAATGTTAATTAATATTATTTTCGGGAACAGGATATCTAATTATCTATAATTAATTCCCTCGATATTTTATGGTAAATCTGGGATATTTGCAAATACTAATTGTGGCTGAGAGGATTCCTTTTTTTGTCTGAAAGCTCTGAATAATTCTCAATCATTGAACATTTTGAATTTATTGTTCCTTGTAACCAGTGGTTACTGTTGAATTTTGTAATAAAATTTATAACAAATTCCTATGTACAAAAATCACCCTCTTATAATAATATATCGGCAATGTTCAAAGAGTATTGAACATATCCAGTAAACCAGAACATTTGGCTTTTACCAACAGGTAATATAACATTTATTCAAACAATAATACATAACATTTCTTTTCCGAACTTGTGTGTAATAAACACATATATTTTAATTATAAAAAAACTATTTTGACAAAAAGGAAACCCGATTTTGGAGGCTCCAAAAATAACAATAATTGTACATATATATTTAAAAAATTTTGCTTAGGAGAACTAAAATTAGCACAAGAATATGCAATTATTTTTTTACTTTTAAGTGCATTTTTTGTTATAGAATATTTGATTTTTGAAGTCGGGTTTCCATTTTGTCAAAATAGGTTTCATTTCTCGCTTTTTAGTGACTTTGAAGTTCTATAACTTATTTTGTCTAAATATGGGTAGACCTACTAACTTTTAGTGCATTTCTGTATAACACATTTTTTTTTATCCGTTGTTTTTTTTTTTTAATTTTTAGTGCATTTTTTTATAACAGATTTTCAGTTTTTTTACATGCATTTTGTTTTTTTTTTGTAAAAATTTTTTTTTGGGGTCGGTTTTCCCATTATGAATGAGTATACCCTTTCAAAAAAAAAAAAAATTCGCAGAAATCGGTTCGCAGAAATCACATATAAAATGAGAATTTTCCGAGGATCCCCTGATCAGAATGCTATTTGGTGCTAATGGGACCAATGGGAAACCAAACCCTTTAAAACAAAAACAAAAAATTCAAAATCGGTTCATAAATGACGGAGTTCTGACATAAAAAAAAAATACAGACGAATTGAGAACCATCCTCCTTTTTGAAGTCGGGTTAAAAATAGGGGTTGAAATGTGAGTAAATGTATTTTGCATCGTCTTCAATAGTTAGATTATATTGTCACATCATTGCATAAAGATATTCTGCATGCTCTGCTATATTAAATAATTAACAATCAAATATACAAGTACAGTAGAGTCTCATTAATCCGGCACTATTAAAAACTAGAAGGTGCCGGATTATTGGAATGTTCGGATTTACATATTTGGACTTACTTAAAATTTCTTTTAATATAGTATGAATTATCCTCCATCGATAAATATTCTAATTTTAAGCCAACATCATTAAAGTACTGCGTGTAATCTACACCAATTTCTGCGGGCCAATATTTATGACATTTGATTTGTTGATTTTCCATTATTTTATTCAACATTAAAATAGCTGTTGATTTTTGTTCCCAAACCATTAACCAAAAATGTCCAACAGTTTCGGGTAATGGACCTTGTGTTAATATATAACGACGTTTTGCCTTTTCCACCTACAAATAAAATTTTCAGATTATTCTCTAAAACTCTCATATCTAGAATTCCGTAAAATTTGAAAATATTTCAGTTCTTCCCCCCTTTGGAAAATCTATATTTTGTCTAAAACTAAACTAAAATTCAATTAAATCTCGTAAACGGTTGAAGTTATAAAAAAGTTACTGAAGCTTTTTTTTGTAGAAAAATTTAGTTCTAATAATTTCGTGGAACTCAATGTCGAACGTAAAAAGATGATAGTTTTTAAGATATTTAAGAAAAACCGGAAAATGGAACCTAAAATCTAAAAGTGGCAGCAAGTTGTCAATCCCCCAACAATAGGGGCTTATTAATATATTGAATTGGAAGTCCTAAAGTACATCTTAAAATTATTTCCACAACTAACAGATGTTTTCTATTTCAAAAACCTTAAGGAGTTTATCTGTCTATTCATGGGATACGAATGGAAGTCGGTAATTTATATTACTAGATTCGAAAGGTAGGCAATGGTGTGCATATTTAGAATCCATATTTTTGGTTATAAATGATTCGTATTTACGAGTATTTAAAATAAAATTTCAGAGTAAATTACGACTAGCTAATTTATACTGATGATGGCTACTTTGTAGTCGAAATACGTATATAATAAAAAAACTGATCTAGGAATTGGGACGAATTTGAAATTTTATTCCAATGATAATTAATGAGAACCAAGAGTTCTCATTAATTATCATTTGATAATCTAATATTTAACGAGTATTTAGTTTAAGAGCCCATTCATTGTTTAGTTCTAACTTGATATACAGCAATTTAATTCTAACTTGTTCAACGTTGACCAGACATTTTTGACCCAATCATTTAACCTCCTTAAATGACTGTGTTAATGAGTAATATTTTATGAACACCTAAATGTTTTTCTCCAATCAATATTTTGAACCATTACCAACTTGGAATTCAACTTCTAATAGACTTTATACCGTGTGTTCATTTTAAAACGTTCCACCAAAATATGCATTTGAGAAAAAAAGGTTTCAAACAAAAGTTACTTAGTTTAAAGGGGGGAAACATAATACAACAATTATATTTTTGTTTCGTGCATCTGTCGCCGCGTGGTATAACTTATCTTTTAAACGGTACACGATAGGGAACGTCTTTAAAATACAACAAATGTTTATCTCATAAAAACAAGTTAACTTTTGTTTGAAACATTTTGTTCTAAAATGCATATTTTAAAACATATTTAGATGGAGTCTTTTCATCAAATGAACACCCGGTATATTTTACATATACACAGGGTATAAAATGGTTGAATATAAAAGTTGTGCGGTTAAACAAACAATAGATAGATAATGAAATAAAGAAAAAATGAACATCATTAATTGAGATCCATGAAGGTCAATAATATTTCATCACTGTTAATTTGAATCATCAGTAAAGTATACCGCGTGTATCAGATCTAGTGTGTACAAATATTGTAGTTACAAGTTGTACGTTAAAAAATCATATTTTTGTAGTCACAACTTGGATGATATTGAACTTTTTAGGGCCGTTCATGCATGAGGCTTGATAGCAGATAAAAACTATTTTTTTAGTGAATTGAATAGCTCAATTCAGTGGTTATCCTCTCTCAAAAATTTAAAACCTATTGACGATCATCTCGAAAGATTAATTATCGATTAAAAATCAAACTATGAACACAGCGTCTTATGGAGAACAGAATTTGTTTGTACTTACAATTAGAATGACTATATTATTAAAGTAGCAACCATAATAAATAATATTTAGAAATATTCTTTCAAATATGCAGTTTATATATTTTGAATTTAAAAAAATGGTGTTGACGAACGTTTCAATTAATTATTTAATAAAATTAAAACTGTTTTGTTAGGTTTGTTTCTGCCACTTCGAAAACTGGCAACAGCGCACAGTAAAAAAATATACATATACACTGTCAAATCAATTTCTAATTTACATTTGCTGATATTTTCCAATAAATACTTTTAGGACAAATAAAAAGGTTCAAAATCTCTAGCGTGTGAACGTCCTTAAGGTAATTCCGATCCAAAGTATGTTTGATAATTTGACGAACGGTTTACGATATATGACCTTTGTTAACATAAAACCAATAGTTTACGAGATATTTGAGAAAAACTGATTTTCAGGATCTATAGAGCTTTAATAACTTTTTTTTACGCACAATTTCGTTATGGATTTTCTGCCATGTTTTCATAATGCCAAAACGAAGATAATTCCGTAGGAAAATCTCCACGTTAATCCACATTTTTGAAGAGGTAAAAGTACTATTTGACTGGATCGAAGCATATTAGATACGAAATTTTATTTTGATCCAACTAATGTTGTGACCCGTAGAGTACAAATATATGGAAAAGATATTTATTTATAAATATATGTGTCTGTCGTCACTCTAGATGTCACAATTTTAATCCTACCAGAATGAAATTTATTCTATATTCTCTATTTATTCGCCGAGTTGACGCAGCTCTGAATGTTATTTGTATATATTCAAAATTGATAAGTTTTTACTTTGAAAGTTCATTGGATTACAATTCATATGAAACATTTTTTTGCAAGTTCCCCACATACAAAAATCAGTACCATTTGACTTGATACATCCGGTATAGGATGTTTCATTTAAAACACACACCTCCCATATTAAATGAAATTAAAGTATAATTACCTTAACTAAGTTTGCATTAATGTAATCACATGAGCCTCGCGTTAATTTAACACGGGTATGATCGTATGGATTCACATCTCGATATCGATTTAGAGTTTTATTCTGTGGTTTTTTCGCCTCGAAACATTTGAAACCAGATGCAATTTCATTACTCTGTGTACGAATTTGCTAAAAGAAAATTTAATTGAAATAAAATAAACATTTAAAAATAGATTTTTTTTTTTAAAGTTAATTAGTTTTGAGAAATAATCAATACAGGATGTTCCAGAAAATATTTAGTTAACATTATGTCCTTAACTGTATTAAAATAACTGTTCACTTTGGGCATGACGTCTGATGGCCAAAACAGGAACCAAGTTTAGTGTGGAATCTTCTATATATAAAAGGGAAATATGTTGTGTGTTTGTCCGAATTATTTTGAGAAAACTATCGGAGATAGCGAAAGAATAGAAGAGAAAACCGTAAACTTTCCTTCCGATTCCAGAAAAACTTTCAGAAGTTCAAAATTGCAAACCATTCCAAAGTAACAGCTGTTTTCTGACCGTTCTAAAGATTTTTCAGACCGTTCCAGATCTCTAATATAGTTAATAGTTTCAATAGAAATCCCTGCTTTAAAAAAATTTTGTAAATATATTATTAATAAATTTAAAAAAATAACTTAATAAATTTTGACAGTTGCAAACGTCAAAATTTAGAAAAATATAATTTTTTTACATAAATTAATAAATATGATTACTGAATATAATCAAATGAATTACTATTTCGTTGCACATAATAGACAGTCATGTTTCTTAAGTCCCGCTCTCAGGTCCGTTCTGAATAGAGGATATGGTTAGGAGAAGTATCTCCCCGATGTATAAAGTATTCGTGAGGTCGAATATGATTCAGAAGGTGTTTACTGTAAGACAACTGTACTAAGACAATATCTGTACTATCTACTGACTATCTGTACACATGGTTCCAAAAATACTTCTTTATTTCAAAATTTTCTCATTGATTTGTGCCGTTTTTTATTCGGTTTTCCAAAAAAATACCTACTTCAGAAAAAGTTATTCATTATAAATATGACCAAAATTTTATAGTTGTGACTTTCAAATTAAAGTTATTCAACAAATTTAAACTGTTTTCGAGATATCACAAAAATAATTTGTTTTCTTGGAATGGGTATGCAGCTAGAAAACAAACTTCCTTGCTGTCCAACTTTTGCGATGTTTACAAAAGTAGAAATTAAACGAAATTTTTCATGTTAGAACGAGTCGAAATTACCTCTAGAAAATGTTTTGAAACTACTACATATGAAATTTCAGTTAAATTCTTGTAGAATCGATAGACAAATCTTATTTTCTCGAAAATTTGAAAACTAGTAAAAAGGTACACCTAGAGTTTCGAATTTGAATGGTTTAGCAATAAATTCGATGAAGAAACCCACATGTGTCTTAGTACACACAAAATAGAATCGATTTTTCCGATTATGTTGTTCGAAAATAAATAGTAAACTATTTTGTTTAAGCTTGTAAAATCCAGGAATATTTTTTAATATAACATTCCTATCAACGTAATTCTGGAACATAGTGTATACCTGTTACTTAATTACGTTGTAGGTGGTTAAATCATGGTAGTATACAGTGTATAGCCGGCTTTAATATTTATAGAATTATAATAATTTTACTCAAAACTAATTAGTAGAAAACCTACAATAATGAATGATGGATAATATAAATAATATTTTACCTGATAAAAAATCGGCCAACCTTTTCGATTATTTATATCAATAAATTCCGATTCAATGTTACTGTATGACGCTGACATTTTTCCTCGTAATGTGTCAAATATCGTATAGTAAAGTAAACTTATACCTTAAATTAAATGTACAAAAAAATTTCGATTTCGTTTATTTTATTTGCCTAAATTGCTTTAAACGTTATGTACAAAAATTCTATATTAAAAATATAAAAACACAGTTCGTTTTGTACAAATCATTTCATTTTTAATGAACAATCCTACACACACTGTAAAATCACATCCAAAGTTCAAATTATAATTATTGGTATAATTAATTCACTAACATAATTCATCACTCTAATTTTTCGTTGGAATAATTCGATTCTCAGTATTTGCATTGCATTTTTGTTTTTTTTGCGAAAAAGCACTGCACTAACCCACACTAAAAGCTATTTGGTTTCCACTACAAAAAAGAAAAATTTTTATGAAATCATTTTTTACTGTATTTCTAATTTAGAAAAATTAATTTCCCTAAAAATGTTTAGCAAACTAACACGTGAGTAGTTTTTTAATTTATCACTAGGTGCGTCTCTATCGAGGATTTTTTATAATTTTCAAAAATAAATATTGTTGTAAAAATTTTAGTTTTTAAATTAATACGAATTGATTGACTTTCTCGCAATACAATCGAATGAAATGGTTCTTTAAATTTCTATAAGTTTCATTAAATTGAAAATAATTTCTTTAAGCACTTGATTACAATAATTTACTAAAATAAGAACACGAAATCTTCTCAAGCGTAGAACCTACTTAGCCATTTGATAGCAAAACGACAGGTTTTAAACAATAAAACACTTTTTTCGATACACTGAAAATAATTAAAGTATACCATATACACTTTTCTTGAAAATCCGCTGTTCTTTGTCGTCTATCCGAACAAAAATATCTCAAAAACCAAATTTTTTTACATAGGTCGAACCTGATCTGGGGCGCATAAGATATTTTTTAACACATTCACCTTTCAGGAATAAAGGATCCTACAGAAATTGATGGGTTCCAGTATCCTGGGTCTATCCGTTAAATTTTTCGTTTGTTTTCTTTAAGGATTGATTCTATATACAAGATTAACAAGCTTTATCTCAATAAAGTGCAACCTAAATATAATTTTCTGGAATGTTAAAGCCTTCTACCCGACTAAAAATATCTTAGAAATAATAAAACCTAGAAAAATGAAATTTACCATGCAAGGGGGTGTTATTTAAACAGGATGCGTGGTGTATTTTACAATATAATATATCTTAACTTCAGAAAAAAGCAGCCTAAATAACCAAAAGCGAAAAAACATTTTGGAAAAAATTTCTTAAAAAAATGAAATTGTACAGATGTTGACGCTTGATTTTGACGGCAATTTTGGTCACGTGTTCAATCGCTACTTGCCTTGCTGATAAGGAGAGTAAAAAACATCAATATCGAAAATTTCGATAATTCCAACAGATCATTTCTTTTAACGTCCATTAAATACGAAATAAGCAGTGTTTTTCACGCTGCTTTGTTCATATGGCAGGAAATTTAATATTCGATCACATGACTAATTGACGACCATAACGAGCGTCAACATAAAATTGTACCTTAAAAGACAAAATAATAGAAAATCTTTTAGGCACTACACTTGTTTTATATGTAACCTAAAATAATAGAAGACGCTGAAAAGTATTTTGGAAAACAATTTGCATACGGAAAACAACTTATATATACATTACATAATTGTACCATTGGTTTTCCAACGTGCTTCAGCTAGTTTAAAAGATTTAAGTTAAAAATGAGCGGGAAATTATAAATAAATACATAAAAGTTATTGTAAACAATTTTGGAGAGTTTTTAAAAATCGATTTTATCATAAATTTCTGTTTTTTTTTTAATGTTAATCATTTGGTTCTCCTGAAAATTGAACAGACCTATTAATAAATTTTCTAACCTTTTGAGAAATTACGATTACATTTTATGACAATGGATTATTTAATCTCAAGATTTTTACAATCTCAAATATTTATTTTACAGATGTAAATTTTGAAACGTTATTTATCTGTAAATCGTGGATTCGTGACAGTTTTACGTGGAATTTTTAATCAAAGTATACTTTTTTTGATATGTCAAAATACTATTATTTACATTTGTAATCAGTAATTCGAATATTTAAACATCAAATATTTATTTTCTAGGTAAAACATGCCTAAACTAAATTTAAAAAATATTCGTCTGGTAACATTCGACGTAACTGGAACATTATTAAAGTTTCGTAATTCACCTGGACGAGATTACGCGAATATTGGAAACTTGTACGGATTAAAATGTACCGAGCAAGATTTAAACAGTAAAATCAAAGCCAGCATAAAACAGCTGAACGTAGTTCATCCAAATTTCGGACGATATTCTGACCTAGGATGGGAAAGATGGTGGCATAAAGTTATTCAAAGTTCATTCGAAGAATTTACAACTGATGAAGAGAAATTACAAGCGATATCTAAGGATTTGATTGCCATTTACAACACCAGTTTATGTTGGAAACATACGTTTGGAGCGGTTGAATTATTAGAAGCGTTAAAAACTCGTGGTATTCAGATGGGTGTAATCTCGAATTTCGATCCACGATTATCAGTGATTTTAAAAAATTTAGGAATTGAGCACTATTTTAAATTTGTGATAAATTCATTTGAAGCGAGTACAGAGAAACCTGATTTGCAAATATTTCGATTGGCGCATAGTTTATCGGCTGTGAAAAATTTGTCGCCCGAAGAATCGTTACATATTGGTAATTCGTTAGAATTAGATTATAAAGGTGCCATTAATGCTGATTGGAAAGCAGTATTAATTTCTGATAAAGTTCCTGAACATGCAATACCTGAGCATACGGTATTCGCAAGTTTGAGTCATTTAAAGAAATTTTTATTTGTGGAGGAAAAATGTATTCATCAGGTTAATGTTTAACATAAACTTTGGGCTGAGCCATATCTTGACTTTATAGTTTAATATATGATAATTGTTTGAGCAATAAAAATTTATTTTTTAAAAATTTGTAATTTATTCCGTCTTTGATAAGATTACAAAACTCAACAAATTGCAGATGTAAAAAGCTGAAAGTAGATCGTACAAATTTCCACATTTTGAATTTTTCTTGTCCTGGAAATTATACTTCGAAATGATTAATATCGTAAAATTCTCCAAATCATAACTATTCCCTCTAGAACTACCTATTCTAGAGGAAATGGTTACGCTCGATCAGAGCGGCCAATGACGTCATATGATCAGGTGGTTGACGTTAGCGTTATGTCGAGAAAGCTGTACATTTTGTATATCATAAAGCTTTCACAAGAAAAAAATTGTTCAAGATAATTTTAAAAAAACTTTAAGATATAAAAATTCTGATTTTGATTTTCAAATTATATGGGATACATAACCTTAACGACTCTTAGTTTCGGCTACGTTTTGACGCTCGTGCTTTTTTTAGCGATAAAAGCGTAGCGTCAAAATCCAATCACATGATGGCTACTGACGTTATTTGACGCTCTTAACGAGTTTCGTGCGCCAACAATGAAAAAGCACCATTCGATTTATTTTTGAGATATCACAATGCGTAATTTTAACACCATTCTTGTTTCCATTAATATCATAGAAAAATAAAAGCATGTCGGTAACTGAAGTCAAAACTTAAGTAGCTCAAGTGCTGCTGCACTAGCAGCAACATTTGTAATTAACAAGATCGGAAAATAAATACAAATATTGACGCTAGTTGCAAAACTTATCGCGAAAATCGAGATTCAAACGTATAAATGATACAATAAATTTTTAAATGATAAGAAAATCTTTCAAACTTTCTTTATTTGAAAGTTAATACTTTTTCTAATTTGAGTATGAGAAAAACTTGAAGAAATTTCGTTAAAATATCGTGCAAAATTCTTCAGAAATAGTAAATATAATTTGATTAATAGAATTTGTATTTGAAATTTAATAAATAGAAATGTTAATAATAATAGAAAGTATATTAAAAAAGAACTTCGATCTGATTTAAATATCCCGCTGAATAGTAAAAGAATGCACATAAATAAAGTTAGTAATAAGATAGAAAAAAACAGGTTGTAAAACATAATAAAATAAAAAAGAAGAATACACTAAAATGCAAATGAGATATAACATCTGCTCAAATAACGAATGAAATAAGTGAACTCCATTTAACATTTATTTAAGTGAACAAATAAATTCCAAACACAATTAAATGAATAAAAGTATCGTTCATAATAAAAAATCAAAAAATTGATGCATACAAAAGGTGTTTGGAACTTGTGTGAAGTGCGTTGCTCAAGATTGAAATCACTAGGGACCGCTCCCTCTGTGCTGGTGTGCAAGACATTTAATTTTATATCATTTTTTCACGAGAGAGTTTTACGTAGAATGGCGTGTGTATCGTAGAAAATTTCGACGATATATTCAAATCATCAATAAAATGTCTTTAGAGACTCGTAGTTCAGCTCATTTTAAACGGGCTGAACAATTACGCCGTTGGGAGGATTCAGAGACAAATCGTGAACCAACTGTGCCTAAAGTGAGATCCAATAAAGTTAAGTTTCCATCAAGTTGTGTGTTTTTAGCTGCGTGTACGGCTGGTGATAAGGATGAAGTTTTAAAACTTTTAGAAAAAGGGATTGATATTAATACACCGAATGTGGATGGTTTGACAGCCTTACATCAGGTGAGTAACTAGTCGATACGATGACCTCTTATTTATCTTACCTATATTTTAAATTATGTATATTTTCTTATTCCGAATTTTCGAAGTAATCGGTTTTAACATCAGATGCATATCTCTGAAATAGTTCACGATTTGAATAACTTAATTATTTTTCTTGGAAAAGTGATAAATTTTTATATGCGTAATCTTAGTAACTGAAAAGTAACCGGCCAAATATAAATTCAAGTCCACAATTTTAATACAGATGTCAATTGAGATAATTTCTTTAAACTTTTCAATTTATACTTTCGTCACTTGCTTTCGAGTAACTTTTTTTCAAAGATGAACAGGTAGTTTTTTTCAATTACTAAAATACCATTTTCTTGACCCATATACATATTTGGTCAGAATTAAGGTCGAACGTTCTATCGACTACAAATAATTGATATACACATTTTGTAAGATGTCAGATTCAAGAACCTCACGAGGTGGCTCAAATGATTTAGGTTCATTTGAACTATTTTCGAAAAATCGCACTTAGAAATTGAAATCTTCTTAATACTAAGCAGTACATGGATTTGATTGGGACATATTTTTGTTGATGTCAAGACCCAAAGGTCCCTCAAAGCAATTTTCATTCAGTAATTCTTATTTCAATACTTTTCGATATACCCCCCATCGAAGTAAATATAAAAATGGTTTTTTGTTGTGTCAAAGTTTCGAGCTGAAATTTTGTACAAATATTTTATGTATAAATATTTTGAAGGGTTTCGAAAACTGCGGCTTCTACACATTCTAGTATCCATAGAAATTCGATGCGTCATAACTTTCGAAGCACCAATCAACAAACTATAAATTTTATTCCAAATTGAGCTTTAGATTGCTTAGAATGAATAAAAAGCCATCGTTAGACAAGACATTATCTGTTTACGAAATTTTCTACAACATAACTTTCTTAATCCTATTGTTACTAGAAAGTAAAAATTGTGTAGATCTCTCCATTTAATATAAACGAGAACAAATTTCCTTACTATAACAGGCTTCAAATTTTCACTTAATTTTTCTTGTTATATTACACAAACGAAAATCCACGGTGGATAAAACTTATGCCAAAATTTTATCATGAATATTTGGGTTAACTTTTTAAATTAAGGCAGGAAATTAATAAAATTTTTAATGACGGAAATATAAATAAATAGTTTGATGTTTAAAATTTACGTTGAATCATAGCCGAATTAGTTTTATTTTTGATTAGCTAAGATTTTATTTTATTAGCTAAGTAAATATTTACTAAAATTATCAATACAAAATATTTTTTATTGTTCTTAATGGTGAAATTTACGTTTAGTAATCAAGTGAATTAGATTTTTTTAAATTAAGATTATTAATTATTAGCTAAATCAGGTAAATTTTTTTCTAAATTTTCCAAAAGAAACATCTGTACTAATATAATATATAGCTGAAGAGTTTGTTTATTTGTTTGTTTGTTGGTTTAAACGTGCTAATCTCTGAAACTGCCAGTCCGATTTGAAATTCTTTTTGCGTTCTAGTATAATAGTCTATCTAGCATTACGTTAAAATTCTTAGTTAGCTTTAAATATTGATATTTGTAAAGTCGGAAGAAAAAATACATTCAATTAATATTAAAGTTTATAGTTACTATAGAAACGACAATCAAAGTTGACATTTCAAAATTGAAACAAAATTTTAATAAAATAATTTTGTAGTTATTTTTTAGAAGTATAGTTTCTGTGAAAATGATAAAATCAAAAAAAATTTTAACCGATTCCAATTTTATATAAACCACGGGTCATAGCTATATAAATGCGGACGAAGTCGCGGGAAACAGCTAGTTTAGGATATTTCTTGACGCTAACTTTGTTTTTAAAATATTATTAGCTAAAGTACCTAATTGTTTAGTTTTTAAACGACAAATGTTTTGTCCGTGAGAGAAATTGACTTTTTTTGTATGATTTGCGTGTTCAGTAAAGCAAATTGTATTTCTTCTTTCATTTTGAACCGTGATATCTTCGTTTATTAGCTAATATTAATTATTAGCTAAAGTAGTTTAGTTTTTAAACGAAGAATATTATTTCTGTATGAAGAAATTGATTGCTTTAAAAATTTAAAAACTAAAAATGGTCCTTTTCTAAATAAAAAAAACAACCTTTGTTTGAAACTATTTTTCATAAATTCGGTATATACTGGGTATATTGGCAATTAACTCAGTTAATTGTTATTTTCACTTGTTTTGAATTAGTTTTTACATGTATACACAAAACATTAATGTATAGTAGGTTGCCGATTTAAAAGAATCTTAGCTTTAAACTAAATTAGCTAAATATTTACTAAATTTAAATATAGTTTGCGGATATGTCAGGGATAAATTATAATATTTTAATTATAATAATTTTTTTTGCTATGTTTAAAATAATCGAATTAGGGTTTACCCAATTCGTGTGCAGTGGTGATAATTAATGATTACGTAGAATTGATAAAATAAAATTTCTCTGTCATTTGATATTATTGTAGTTATTGTTATTTACTAAAAACTTTATAATGAGTAATAAATAAATAATCAAACAAAATTAACAAATAATAGAATGCGAGGTCAGTGATCTTTACTGATATCGGTCACTGGGATTTGTTCTGTGGTACGTACATTTATATTGGGAAATAAAAATATGATATTTATATGTGTCTATGGACAGGGCCGGATTAACCATTAGGCTAAACAGTCTATAGCCTTAGGACGACAATTACTAATATTCATACAAAAATTAATGAATATTGTGTATTTATTTAAAAAAAAATTCTTTATTATTCGACTTTTAGCGAATTTCCTGAAAGAAAATAGAGCTATCGGCCCCGTACCCATATATATCTATGGACATATATATATATAAATATATATATATATATATATATATATATATATATATATAATATATATATATATATATAAATATATATATATATATATATATATATATATATATATATATATAATATATATATATATATATCACTAGCGGTCACATTTTATCGGAATGAAATTTGGTATTTGAGGCGCTTTTGGTATTCAAAAGGTCATTTCGTTAATGGGTAAAATCGGGCAAGGGGAAAGGGGGTGTTTAAAGGGAGGGGAAACACTAAATTTCCACAAATTGGATTTCCCCGAATTGGGGGGCCCCCATTCCCCTCGACGTATGTCATTTATTAATAAAATTGGACTTCCAAATACTAAAATCATATATGACATTTCATTTTGATCAGACCAAAATTGTGACCGCTAGAGAGTGATTTATGTATTCTAAGGAAATTCGCTAAGTTGAAGCAGTTCCTGCGTAACGAATTTTTTCTAGTAAAATTAGCGTTAGGTCTTCTTAAGATCTAGCCGTGCCATTTTCTGACATTATTTCTTTTTGTTAAGGGAAATTTAATTAGTTTCTTAATCGAACTAGAAGTAAATTTTTATCCTGTTTTCCTCCAAATGTTGGGTTTTTCTTTTCGTTAAGACGTAAGACTACGAAAATCGTATAGAAATTGTTTATACTGATCCGATTTGGATGAAAATTTAGTCATTGAAACATTTTTTGTGGTATTTTATTTATGTTTGTTCTATTAAAGTTATGGATTTCAATGATCTATACAGAATTTTTCACTGAGACCTAAATGACCAATCCAAATATATCCAAAATGCACTTTCCATAAGGGGGGGGGGGGGCAAACCAGTATTTTGTGGACAATTAAATATTTGCTTGATTTGAATGCGGTCCTCTGCAAACAAAACTAGGGGAACATTTTCATGCTTGGAGGTTCTTGGAATTTGAAAATAGGTCTAATTATTATTCGTCGATAACAATCTTAAACTATTACAAATAAATAAAACAAGTCGAGACAATGTATGTTCTTGTTGGTGAGAATGTTCATAAATAAATATACAGGGAGGCTCCTCTCTCGTCTCCACCAGAAATTATACGCAAAAAATATTTAAATAGTTGTAACAGAAAATTTTTACGGGTGAATATCGGATTGTCATGTGATATCTGCATTTCTGTTTAACCCTCCCATGAGGGAGGATTTAGAGATGTCCAGTCAACGCGTCTTTATAACCTGATCATCAACCCAAGTTTCCAGTAATTCTTTCAATGTAAGTCTAAGGAACACCTCAGTGGATTCACCTATCTAACTCTCTACTTGCTTTGAAGGCTACTACCCGAGCTGAATGGCACAACTCGACTCTGGTCAAGTAAGGACTAAACGTCAAGCAGGGGCAACCAACCCCTTAACAAAACAAAGAAGAAAAACGCAGTTTGGGTTCGCTCTCTCTCGGGGAATTATGGTTGAACTTTTTAGACTCATTCAGTTGATTCTTTTTAGACTCATTGGATTTCTGTCGACGCGAAGTTTCCTCTGATATACGTTTTCGATAATTCCGAGCATATTTACGAGTCCACTATACTATAAAGCTAGAAGTGAAGCTGACTGACTGACTGACTTATGTATACATACTCTAAGGTACTTCTAGACATGCTAGAAAGATGCGGTTCTTTTGCATTCGTCGCGAAATTGCTTTAAACCAACGAGAAAAATCGGAAAACTTCAACTTTTTCATTGCAACCTATCGGAAAATCGAAAAAACACCCCCCAAAAACTTTTTTTACAATTCAAACAATGTTATTTTCTTTGACGCGGAGCCTAGGCTGAAGGTCATCTTGGGGGACAAGAGGGGTACCCCTCTTGCGAGCAGAGCGAGTCCACTATACTATATAGCTAGAAGTGAAGCTGACTGACTGATCTATACAAATTCTAAGGTACTTCTAGACTTTCTATGTTAGAAAGGTTTTTTGCATTCGACGCGAAATTGCTTGAAACCGACGAGAAAAATCGGAAAACTTTAATTTTTTCATTGGAACCCCCCTGAAAATTGAAAAACACCTCCCAAAAACTCTTTTTACAAATCATGCAATGTTATTTTCTGTGACGCGGAGCCAAGGCCGCCTCGGGGGTCAAGGGGGGTACCCTCTTGCGAGCAGAGCGAGTCATATGATATGAAACCTTCAATTATTTTGTAAATTTTCAATTAAATACAGATTTGCACTTGTATATTCCGGCGAATATTGTTTGTCTCACTTAGGGTCCTAGTAGTGCTCCGCAAGCTCTTCACAATGAGACTAGAATCAATGCCCTGACTAAACGCGTTAACTTAACATAAAGTTAAGAAAAAATACGTTATCATTCTTGGCGGTGGTTCCGGCCTGTACGTATAACGACAAACTGTACAACTGTGTCGGTTTTCGAATGACCGTGGTGGTGTGGCTTCATGGCTAGTCGAGTGTCGTGTGTCGTCCGTCGTCTCCGCTTCATTCTCAACAACCTACGTACAACACTGAACTAACTGAAGAACACAATGTACGTAGAATACGTTAAGACATTTACGACAGCGTTACGTCTTACAAATATATATATATATATATATATATATATATATATATATATATATATATATATATATATATATATATATATAT
This sequence comes from Nineta flava, assembly GCA_963920215.1. Lineage (NCBI taxonomy): Eukaryota > Metazoa > Arthropoda > Insecta > Neuroptera > Chrysopidae > Nineta > Nineta flava. Next base: position 136,224,316 of record OY986041.1, read on the forward strand.
ATATATAAGAATCACATCATTTCAGTTACAAACAATTATAAAATACAGCTCTAGTATTTAAAATTGTGTTTGAAATAATTATAAAAGGTCTGTTTTCACTTGCATTCTTCTATATACTCCGAAAGTTTTCAATTGTAATTAAAATAGTTCATATAACAAAAATTACATAGCTGTTGTTCAAACAATGAAATTCACTTTAAAGTTATCACTAGCACTTTACCGTGTGCCCGTGGTGATTTCCCATGGGCAACATCTCAGAAACCATCCGACTTGTCTCATACGTAAAAAGTCTAAATACCAAAATCATCGTTTCTAACTTCAAAAATGACGCACTTCCCATACAAACTTTCGTCCCTTATTTTACCCCCTTAGGGGATGAATTTTCAAAAACGTTGATACAACTGACTCTTATTTATAAACAGAAGCCTTAATAGCAATTTCCATATTTCTAATTAAAAAAATGACGAACTTCTATACAAACTTTAATCCGCTATTTAAGTCCCTTAGGGTATGAATTTTCAAAAATCCTTTCTTAGTGCTCACCTACGTCATATAAAGATTTCCTGTACAAATTTTCAATGCTTCTAGACCCACTGGTTTAGGCTGTGCGTTATCTGTCAATGAGTTTGTATATTTTTGTTAAGTTGATGTTTTTTAACTGTCATAATACCCTTCTTGTTTAATATTTCTTTCTTTGTCAATCGCATCAGTCACATGGTCAAAGATATATCTACATACGCAAACACTGTATACATCTAACATTACATGTAAAGTTGCTTCAAATAGACATCTTCTTTATTTTGATGTAACTAAAAACTTAACAAAATAATAATAATAATGCGCTTGCTCAGTAAAAAAATAGATTGTTAACTTTGTTTATAATAATAATAATAATTAGAAAGAGGGGTACTGCAAATGGGTTGCAAGCACCTAGATCAAGGGGTCTTCTGTGCCCTCCTTGAGAACAACCTTTCACCCGAAGGCGAGACGTCTCCGGGTAAGAGGTGCTATTTTAAGCAGATGAAGCTATAGGATTCTGTCGAGGCCAGGCGCCACACAGAAGGCCCACGACTGCAGGTTTCTGCAGGTGATATAACATGTATAGAGGTTTCATCGTCCTTCATACAGGCCCTATAAGTGGGATCATCAGAGATTCTGAAGTTATGAAGGTGGTAGTTCAATCGTCAGTGTCCTGTTAAGAGTCCCACAAGCCTTCTCAACTGTGTTCTAGTGAGTTTCAACCGAGCACAGTCGAATGGTCTAGCTGTGCTTATGCACAACTGGGCCTGTCGCATACCCTGCGCAAGGTCCCAGTAATCGAGATGAGCTTGTCGTAGCCACCCCTTGATTCGGTAAATTACGGAGCATCTTGCTATGGGAATGATAGGCTCAGGTAAAAGGGGCGTTTAAGATTACCCTTCTCGTGCCAACGAATCCGCTACTTCGTTCCCTTTAACGTCAGAGTGACCCGGTATCCAGACCAGTCTGATTGTGTTATTCAGAACTTTGTTTATAGTCGATAAAGTTTTTTTTTTATTAAACTGTGATCATTTTTCCATGGAAAATCTTAATATATAACGCATTTAAAACGACTTTCCCCATATTAAAAATCCGACTGTTGAAATTGAACATCTCAAAAACTGTTGAGTGAATTTCCCACCAAAATTTGATCATTTCTGCTCAACTTGGTAACCTTAAAAATGTAATTTGAACCTAAATGTATTTTGATGAATAGTTTCTTTTTATACGATTTTAAATCAGTGAACAACCATTTGTCATATTTTTTGGAAAACTCTAAAGGTAAAACAGACCTATTTATTAAGATAGTTTTGAATGCCAAGCGCCGCCATGCCACGCTGAAATTTAAGTAATAAATTAATCATTTACACACAAAGACAAATGAAACAAAAAACAAAAATTTTGTGAATGTCAACAAAAATTTTAAAATTCATTTCTTTCTTTTGAAAAATCTCTAATTTGCATTTACAAATTTGTTATATTTTCATAAAATTGTTTTTAACATGATGTACCCTCTGTATATGTAATAATATTCACGGATATCGTCCGTAATAATATGCACGGATATTCGTTTTGGGCACCTACACGCTTTCAGCTCCACTAATGGCCCAAATAGACGCAGAACATGGTTGCAGCAACATTGAACAGCAACTAGCTTGTTGCTCTGTGTGTAGAGTGGTTGCAGCAACAAAAAACAAACATAGAGTCAAGATAAACAGTAAAAACAACACCTAAGGCCCAAATAGACGCAGAACATGGTTGCAGCAACATTGAACAGCAACTAGCTTGTTGCTCTGTGTGTAGAGTGGTTGCAGCAACAAAAAACAAAGTTGCTGTTCAATGTTGCTGCAACCATGTTCTGCGTCTATTTGGGCCTTAAGTGTTGTTTTTACTGTTTATCTTGACGCTATGTATGCTGGCAAAGCTGGACAGTCTTGGAGACTCCAACCTCACATGGTATACTGGTTATTTATAATGATCGTAAAGTTAATGGCTCACATTTGGCTGTGTAGTATGGTGAACAAGAACCTCTCTGGTTGTAGCCAGGAAAAAATTGGACTACCTGCTCAGAGTCGTATGCCTTGGTGTCACTGAAGCCATGCAAACAACTACTACTGTAGCGCTGGGCGCGTTTCTAAGTATTCCGCCAGTTCATTTAATGATTGAAGCTGCCTATCGACTTGGGGGTTGCAGACAGTGGCACTGTAGGATAAATACAGGTCATGCGAGTATAATGAACAGGTTGGGGACTGTGACCCCACTTGTGGAAATAGCACAGGATTCCACTGACCGCAAATTTAGGGTAATCGTTCCTTCTTTCGTATTTCGTACCTAACTTTTCACCCCCTCCCGGACCATATCTTTATACGGATGGGAGATTTATCTGGTGCAGTGGTTTATGGACTCTGGCGTTAAAGGAAACGAAGTAGCGGACTCGTTGGCACGAGAGAGGTCATCTCAAACGCCCCTTTCACCAGAGCCTATCATTCCTATAGCAAGATGCTCCGTAATTTACCGAATCAAGGGGTGGCTGCGACAAGCTCATCTCGATTACTGGGACTTTGCGCAGGGCATGCGACAGGCCAAGTTGTGCATAAGCACAGCTAAGACATTCGACTGTGCTCGGTTGAAACTCAATAGAATGCAGTTGAGAAGGGTGGTGATGCTCTTGACAGTACACTGTCGATTGAACTACCACCTACATAACACCTATTAGAAAAATAGCCGAAAAAAATTTTTAGTCATCGATTTGGATAAAAATTAGTTTATAAGGTAAACTAGACCCAAAAAACACAAAAATCCAGCCAGTTTGATGCTTACACGTACTTATAATGCCACAACGAACAGCATTTTCAAGAGTACAGTAAGCATTCATAAGCCAACACGAACGCCATTAAATTGCGGTTAAAAGCGTCAGTCATGAAGAATAGATATATTAGGAGATTGAACGACATAGGCAATTCGTCTGTTTTTGTGTCCTCAAAAACGTGTAGAGATCATAGTTATTATTTTCGCCACTAGCGGCAGTGCGAATCTGCCCGTATGGAATTATTATTATTATTACATATTAAAATCAACGGTTATCACATCTTACAAATAAAAATTGTAAGTATAAAATTTGTTTAATTTTATAAATGTGAAAAAATGGGACGATGTTGTACAGGGAAAGCATAGATATACTGTTATATATATCTATGAGTGGAAGGTTGTTTAAGGTTAGGAATGCGTGTCTGCATTTACGAAAGGAATATGGTCTGTAATTACCGGTTGTCATCTTCTTTCTTTATCTAATATATGTTAGTATTGTAAACATATATTTGTAATTATTAATTGCAATTATCACTATGATTCTTCATCTTTTAATTTATTGCAGATTATTAAGAATTCTCTATTATTAATATTTATTTAATTATTACTTGATAATCGAAAACAATTTTTTATTATCTATAAAACTAAGACTTCTTATAAACTGAATGAAAGTGATTTCTTGGCGCCTACATTTAAACATTTAAATTCCGTACGGCACTGACACCAGTGACCCCTACTGATAAAAGATAGTTACACCAATTCTTGACCGTTTTTTTAACATTACGTTCGCTCTCCTAATATATCTATTCTTCATGGCGTCAGTGCTGAAAGAGTGTAAGCGCCTAAAACGAATACACCCATAGAATGTAATCTCATATGGATTGTAAGAAATATTAAAACTGCCAATTCTATTCAAATTTAAAAGCAAAAAATTCCCCAAAAAAAAAGAAAATATTTATTTATAAATAGTTTCGTTTAGAGACAGAGTTTGTAAAAATTGAATGTTGATACACAAATAATGTATTAGCAAATATTTGAGACTGTTACATAAAATAGAAAAATGCGATTAGTTTAAAAAAAAAAATTTTTAAATATGCGAATATTTAAAAAAAATATATCTTTACCAAAATATTTTTTGACATTGATATTTCAGTCACTTCCGTTTGTAACTTGGAATACAATAAACAATATTATTCACCTTCTATACAGAGTGTTCGTAAAATTATGAAGGTGACATCACTTGTTGAAGTTTCATGATAAATTTTTATTTATTTATAAACAAAGTAGTACATTTTTTAAGTGTGTAAAAAAGAAATGAAAGTAAACTGAATTTATATTTTTAACCAGACTTCAAAATGGAGGATGGTTCTCAATTCGTCTGTATTTTTTTTTTTTTATGTGTGTTACCTCAGAACTCCGTCATTTATGAACCGATTTTGAATTTTTTTGAGGCGGTGTCCAAAAGTTATGTGAATTTCTCTATGCTGACACCGCCTCCAAAAATAACAATAATTGTACATATATATTTAAAAATTTTTGCTTAGGTGAACTAAAATTGGCACAAGAATATGCAATTATTTTTTTTACTTGTTAGTGCATTTTTTGTTATAGAATATTTGATTTTTGAAGTCGGGTTTCCATTTTGTCACAATATGGTTTATTTATTTGTATATACAGGGTGTCAGTGACAGAGTGAGAATTTAAAAAATATATGTAATGTAAATACATGTGAAGTGTTACATCTTACTCTCACGTATAAAAATAAAATAAAATGTTGTATCTGTTACTACAAGAATAATCAAAATAGTGAGAGACTGATTCGGTACAGGTCTGTTCATTTTTTTTGAACGGGAGTGTATATTCTCAGCCTTTTGTTAAATTTGTATAACGAGGCAGTTAATAAAATGATATAATACACAATACGGCTTCTTCTTTTTTTTTTGAAAACTGGAAGGGTATAGAATATTATATATTTAAAATTATTTAAGATACTCAAATAAAATCGGATATTTTCGTTAAATGTGATTCATCTCACCATAAGTTTCAAAAAAAAAACAACTGATTCAAATCAAAATAATATCATTGATGATGTCACGTCATATTTATAGTACAGTGAGTGTGGTGTAGGATGAAATTTTTTAAAATTTTATTAACGATTGATTATTATTGATATATATATATATATTTATATATATATACATACACTCATCAACGTATTAGTCGTTCTCGCAGGTTTATCGGTATAAAACTATTGAATGTATGAAAATATGTTTCAATCAAAAGTTGTATGAGATTAACATTTTTTGTATCGATTGAGACGATATTTGACGAATGTCTATTATAATTATGAAATAAAATAAATATTTGAGACTAGCATTACCCGTCGCGGCTTCGCCCGCAAAAATTTTGTAACACCCTTATAACCAAGTAACATAATATTTTCTACACCACTTATATACACCACTGATATCTTGCCATCTATTGTAAGTTTAATGAACAAATGTGTATGAATATAGTTTCACTGCCATCTATCAATGAAAATCAAAAGCTATTATTATATCATATGGTAATTAAGAAATTATACAACTATACCTTCCTCATGAATCATTTTTATAATATGTAAGGACCAATGTATACAAAAACTTGACAAATTATATACTAAAACCTTCCTCGAAAACCACTCTATCCATTGGTGATAACAGCATGAAAATCGGTGCAGTAGTTTTTGAGTTTATCGCGAACAGACAGACAGATAGACAGACGCGGCTGGGGGAGTTTATTTTATACTATGTAAGGATCGTAAGAATATTTTGATTATAGTTTCGCAATCACTGTTGCTTCTTCAGAAAATATACAATAATTTGTGTTTGGGCAAAATGGGCAAATGGATATGGATAGAGTTGGTCTCGAGGAAGGTTTTAGTATATAGTTTGTCAAGTTTTTGTATAAATTGGTCCTTAGATATTATAAAAAATGGTATAGTTTTATAATTTATTGATGTATAGGTGTATAATTTATCAGTACATAGTAACATATGTTCGTTGTTTAGGTGCTGTGTGTTATACATTGTCTGCCAGAAGTGGGGATGTAGACATTTTGACTGTTATTTATATAAGCATGCAACAGACAGCAGTCTGCATAAAGTGATTGATATGTAACAGTGGATCATATATTAATACAGTCCATTGTTTATATGCAGACGTATAGGTGTATAATTTATCAGTACTTGACGGGAGAAAATATTATGTTACTTGGTTATAAGGGTGTTATAAAATTATTGCGGGCAAAGCCGCGACGAGTAATGCTAGTTTTTATAAAAATAAAATTTCATTTTTTATAAGTGGGAAGTCCAGTACTTCTATGTCTATGATGGGTCATCACTTTGTAACAAATAAGTGTGTGTTATTTGTAAATTTATATTTTATTGATGCGTTGTGTACTTTGGGATGCTGCGTCTCTTAAATCATTTTTTTCTCGAGTGTTTTAATTGATTTTGTGGTGAATTGATTTCAATTCGATTGAAACTTAAAAAATCAATTTATGACTAACAAATAAACACTTATAACAGAAAATATTTTGCCAACGAATGAGTAATTATATTAGGTACTTGAACACAATGTTGCAACGAACGGTGTTGCATCAAGTTCAGAGTGACCAACAATCTGCAAAACCTTTAAAATTTGGGTTAAATCAGGGAAAATTTCTTCAGAAATTTAATAAGATCTCTATTTTTTGAAAATAAATTGTATAGATTTAGATATACCATCCTTCATGATTAATTATTTTTGCACCAAAATTTTAGGGGATATCTCATAAACCGCTCGCCAAATCGTTAAATAAATACGATTTTTGAGTTTTTTGGGTCCAATTAACCTTATATAGTGAATTTCATTTAAATCGGGAACAAAAATTATTTTTCAATTTTCTACGATTTTTTCAAGGTACACCCCTTGGAAAAAATCGAAAAAATACACAAAAATTTTTAGTCGCCGATTTGAATGAAAATTATTTTATAAGGTAAATTGGACCAAAAAGACACAAAAATCCAGTTAGTTTGACGATTTGATGGATAGTTTCAGAGATATTCCGTTTGTATAAGATATTTTAAACGATTTCAGTGGATATCTCGTAAACTGTTCACCAAATCGTTAAATAAATACGATTTTCGAGTTTTTTGAGTCCAATTTACCTTATATAGTGAATTTCATTTAAATCGGGAACAAAAATTATTTTTCAATTTTCTACGATTTTTTCAAGGTACACCCCTTGGAAAAAATCGAAAAAATACACAAAAATTTTTAGTCCCCGATTTGAATGAAAATTATTTTATAAGGTAAATTGGACCAAAAAGACACAAAAATCCAGTTTGACGATTTGATGGATAGTTTCAGAGATATTCCGTTTTTATAAGATATTTTAAACGATTTCAGTGGATACCTCGTAAACTGTTCACCAAATCGTCAAATAAATACGATTTTCGAGTTTTTTGGGTCCAATTTACCTTATATAGTGAATTTCATTTAAATCGGGAACAAAAATTATTTTTCAATTTTCTACGATTTTTTCAAGGTACACCCCTTGGAAAAAATCGAAAAAATACACAAAAATTTTTAGTTCCCGATTTGAATGAAAATTATTTTATAAGGTAAATTGGACCAAAAAGACACAAAAATCCAGTTAGTTTGACGATTTGATGGATAGTTTCAGAGATATTCCGTTTTTATAAGATATTTTAAACGATTTCAGTGGATATCTCGTAAACTGTTCACCAAATCGTCAAATAAATACGATTTTCGTGTTTTTTGGGTCCAATTAACCTTATATAGTGAATTTCATTTAAATCGGGAACAAAAATTATTTTTCAATTTTCTACGATTTTTTTAAGGTACACCCCTTGGAAAAAATCGAAAAAATACACAAAAATTTTTAGTCCCCGATTTGAATGAAAATTATTTTATAAGGTAAATTGGACCAAAAAAACACAAAAATCCAGTTAGTTTGACGATTTGATGGATAGTTTCAGAGATATTCCGTTTTTATAAGATATTTTAAACGATTTCAGTGGATATCTCGTAAACTGTTCACCAAATCGTTAAATAAATACGATTTTCGAGTTTTTTGGGTCCAATTAACCTTATATAGTGAATTTCATTTAAATCGGGAACAAAAATTATTTTTCAATTTTCTACGATTTTTTCAAGGTACACCCCTTGGAAAAAATCGAAAAAATACACAAAAATTTTTAGTCCCCGATTTGAATGAAAATTATTTTATAAGGTAAATTGGACCAAAAAGACACAAAAATCCAGTTAGTTTGACGATTTGATGGATAGTTTCAGAGATATTCCGTTTTTATAAGATATTTTAACGATTTCTGTGGATATCTCGTAAACTGTTCACCAAATCGTCAAATAAATACGATTTTCGAGTTTTTTGGGTCCAATTTACCTTATTTAGTGAATTTCATTTAAATCGGGAACAAAAATTATTTTTCAATTTTCTACGATTTTTTCAAGGTACACCCCTTGGAAAAAATCGAAAAAATACACAAAAATTGTTAGTCCCCGATTTGAATGAAAATTATTTTATAAGGTAAATTGGACCAAAAAGACACAAAAATCCAGTTTGACGATTTGATGGATAGTTTCAGAGATATTCCGTTTTTATAAGATATTTTAAACGATTTCAGTGGATACCTCATAAACTGTTCACCAAATCGTCAAATAAATACGATTTTCGAGTTTTTTGGGTCCAATTTACCTTATATAGTGAATTTCATTTAAATCGGGAACAAAAATTATTTTTCAATTTTCTACGATTTTTTCAAGGTACACCCCTTGGAAAAAATCGAAAAAATACACAAAAATTTTTAGTTCCCGATTTGAATGAAAATTATTTTATAAGGTAAATTGGACCAAAAAGACACAAAAATCCAGTTAGTTTGACGATTTGATGGATAGTTTCAGAGATATTCCGTTTTTATAAGATATTTTAAACGATTTCAGTGGATATCTCGTAAACTGTTCACCAAATCGTCAAATAAATACGATTTTCGTGTTTTTTGGGTCCAATTAACCTTATATAGTGAATTTCATTTAAATCGGGAACAAAAATTATTTTTCAATTTTCTACGATTTTTTTAAGGTACACCCCTTGGAAAAAATCGAAAAAATACACAAAAATTTTTAGTCCCCGATTTGAATGAAAATTATTTTATAAGGTAAATTGGACCAAAAAAACACAAAAATCCAGTTAGTTTGACGATTTGATGGATAGTTTCAGAGATATTCCGTTTTTATAAGATATTTTAAACGATTTCAGTGGATATCTCGTAAACTGTTCACCAAATCGTTAAATAAATACGATTTTCGAGTTTTTTGGGTCCAATTAACCTTATATAGTGAATTTCATTTAAATCGGGAACAAAAATTATTTTTCAATTTTCTACGATTTTTTCAAGGTACACCCCTTGGAAAAAATCGAAAAAATACACAAAAATTTTTAGTCCCCGATTTGAATGAAAATTATTTTATAAGGTAAATTGGACCAAAAAGACACAAAAATCCAGTTAGTTTGACGATTTGATGGATAGTTTCAGAGATATTCCGTTTTTATAAGATATTTTAACGATTTCTGTGGATATCTCGTAAACTGTTCACCAAATCGTCAAATAAATACGATTTTCGAGTTTTTTGGGTCCAATTTACCTTATTTAGTGAATTTCATTTAAATCGGGAACAAAAATTATTTTTCAATTTTCTACGATTTTTTCAAGGTACACCCCTTGGAAAAAATCGAAAAAATACACAAAAATTGTTAGTCCCCGATTTGAATGAAAATTATTTTATAAGGTAAATTGGACCAAAAAGACACAAAAATCCAGTTTGACGATTTGATGGATAGTTTCAGAGATATTCCGTTTTTATAAGATATTTTAAACGATTTCAGTGGATACCTCGTAAACTGTTCACCAAATCGTCAAATAAATACGATTTTCGAGTTTTTTGGGTCCAATTTACCTTATATAGTGAATTTCATTTAAATCGGGAACAAAAATTATTTTTCAATTTTCTACGATTTTTTTAAGGTACACCCCTTGGAAAAAATCGAAAAAATACACAAAAATTTTTAGTCCTCGATTTGAATGAAAATTATTTTATAAGGTAAATTGGACCAAAAAGACACAAAAATCCAGTTAGTTTGACGATTTGATGGATAGTTTCAGAGATATTCCCTATTTATACGATTTTGTACCCTCTTTTTATACGATTTCCGACATATCTCGCTTAAGGCTATGAACAATATTGGAGGTTTATTATGTTCTTCAATTTACTGAATATGAATAGGAAAATTTCATTTTAAAACGAAGGATATAAGATCTATACACAGGGTGTAATAAAATGGTCGGTGACCCAAGTGAAATGTCCACTAGAACAATGTGGTCTGGTCTCGTACATTGACTATGAGAACGTTCAAAATGATAATATGTAACATTTATTAAAGATTATGTCTTTTTTGGCACCAATTACTCGCCAATTCGATGTACAATAGGTCACAAAAGTGGGTATCTTTTTTCAAAATTTTATAGTTGATTTGTATAGTTGATTTGGTTTTAAAGAAAATATTTCGAATAAAATTTGTTAGTATATTTATAATGAACAACTTTTATTCGAAGCCTATTTTCGAAAACCGCATCAATAAAGTACAAATCAATTTTACAAATTTTGAAAAAAAATATCCCTACTTTTGTGATCATGTGTACTATACAATACTTTTACGAGTTGGTATCGTTTAGTCTATGCGTATTAGTCTAAGAGCCCATGGTAAGATTGCCTTCCCCATCGAAGTATACATAGATGGATTGTAGAGGCTGTCCTGGACGGGACACACTTCGACCATAAGGTCCATTTTGATGCCTAAGGATGTTAGGTATTTACATTGGTATTGGACTTAGATTAAAAAGTTACTTTTTTAATTTTTCCTTTCTTTTCACTTACTTTCTTCTTTCTTTCGTCGGTTCTATTTTTTGTTAAAAAGTTTTTTTTGTTTTTTGTGGCTTATAGTGTCATTAGCACTACATATGTGTGTCAAGTTTCAACAGAATCGGTTCACAGATGAATATTCAGTGTGAACAAACAACCATTCCCTATTTTTCAACCCTTAGGGGCGAAATTTTTTTCTTCAAATTTATACGGTACCAATTTCGAAGTTACCCTATCCAATAAAAAAAGAATTATTGAAATCGAACTACTCTGTAAAAAGTTCTGCGTGGCCATACATAAAAAAGAATATAGGGGTTGACTTGAGAAGCTCCTTCGTCGGTTAAAAAAACATTCAAATTGCGCAAAGATATCGAGTGCTTTCAAATAGTGTTTACACACAGAACATATATTATGATATTTTTCTTTAGTGGAAGCGCTGGGAAATCTTATTTTTTATTTTTTTGTGGTTAAAATTTGGAATTTTTTCTTCAAATTTATATAAAGACCAACTTTGAAGAATACCCTATCCAACAAAAAAAGAATTATCAAAATCGGACTACTCTGTAAAAAGTTATGCGTGATCATACATTAAAAAAAATATACAGGTTAAATTGAGTACCTCCTTCTTTCGTCGGTAAAAATATGTATGTAGGTACATATGCATATTGCTAACAACTATCGGATATAGCGTCCGTCGTTATGTGGTATCTTCAATGTCGTTATATCCGGTTTCGACTGTAATTGTATACGGTTGTGTTAATAATTTCCAAATCTTTTGTACTGAATTGATAGCTGTCGCATGGACTAGTAGTGTGGATTGGACGTAGTCTCTGATATTTGGCTGTGTCTATTATTCTTCATAGTCACTAATATTTCATTTATAATTTTATCTATAAATATCCTCACTGATTTGCCAGTTACTTACTACTAACGAATTTTAACACTAAATTCTTACTGAAATATGCTAAATATAAAATATTGCTAAAAAAAGAATTTTTTACATTACATCTAAGACGATAAATGTGATGACGTCATTCATGTATATATTAATTAGAACGAAAAATTATGTTTTTTTTTTTTAAATGAAATATAGAATTTGAATATTTAATTTAATTTATTACTTAAAATATATTTTTTTAAATATTATTTTTGAAAACCACTTGTGTAATATTTTCAAAAAAATGTGTTTTTTAATGTAAATTTTGCGTGTTGCCATTTTTTTTTAAAAATAATTTGCAAATTATTTGAATATATTCATTTAATTAAAATATCTGTTGGTCTTCTAACTTAATTAAGATAGTTATCGTGCTAATGGGCATAATTATAGATGTTCCAAATTTTTGCAAACTTATTAAGGGTATTATTATACACGCACACTTTAATTTTGAAATCGATTGATCACGTCTCAAACCCGAGACAAGCTTAATTGAAGTTCGAATAATTAACATGGGGAGCAATGGAGCCGACCCATTTTAAGCAGTATTTATACCAGTTTTTTTATTTTTAATAAAAAAACGGCACTTAAGATTCTTTTAAACAAATAGCTATAAAAATTATTGATCGTCTCATTGTTTAGTTATAACAACGCAAAGTGAAGCATTTTATAAATAAATATACGTGTCGGTATGCTGCTGAACAGATACAACTTGACAACACTGTACGTCACTATGCGTTGTACTATTCGTTGCACTATATGTAAACAAACAGTATATCAAATGGCGGAATATAATCAAATGGCGGACGTTGTCGGATTGCAACTTATAAAAATGTTAGGTAGTAATTGTATATACGTATAGACAAGTATCATATGTGTAACATGTCTACTGGTACAGTCTTGGACAAAAATTATGGCTTATTATGCTATACGTTCCTTCACTCTTACTATACGCATACGCTCCATGGCAACTACATTAAACGTCTGAATTTTGATTTTTCAAAAATATTGTCTGAAATTATATTAAATTATTCCTTGAAGAACTAATAATGATTGTGAATTTATGACTAGGTCAAAAAATTACCGTTTGGGATCATCCATAAAATACGCCACGCAAAATACACGCATTTTTTTACTCCTTTCTCCCCCTTTGTCAATCTGCATCAAATTTTTGTCAACCCCCCATAAACCTTTTGGTTTGGGTGCCTATCGGGCGCTGCAGGCTATAAAGGCATCTATCCCTCATGAGGTTGAAGGGCAGTGCGATCTGTCCGGACTGTAACCGAGCGTATATACGCCCTTTCACCTTCTGGGGGAAGCTGTGGTAAAACAACTAAAGTGGAGCTCTGTTCTGTCATTCGCAAAGAACACGGGTAGATTCGACAACGAACATAGAGCTACATGAAACGAACCAGACGTGGTAGATAGAAGAGTTGAAGGGGGTGGGTTTCTTATAGGGGTTGGTAAAAAAAAATCTAGAAAGGCATACTTACCAGGCTTCGGCATCCCTTCCACTACTACTACTTGTCAACCCCCCTTTACCTAATAATACGTCACAAAATCTAAATTCTATCGGATCACACCCCCTCCTCCTTACATATCGTAAAGTAAAGGAATTTCCCTTCCTCCCCCTTATATGCGTACGTGTTATATGGATGGTCCCTTAAGGACGTACATACGTCATACTTGATATTAGAAAAAACTTTTAATCTTTGATATTTGCCAAGTTTAATCAGGTAATTATGTTTCTCATCCTCCTAGAACGGACAACTGACTTTTGAAACACCGTGTATATCAACAATATAGAAATTTGATCTCATAATAATGATATATTACTATCCTTGTCTAATAACAAATTTTTTGTATTCGTTACAGGCATGTATTGAAGATAATTTGGATATGGTGGAATTTCTTGTACAAAATGGGGCGAATGTCAATCTAGGTGATAATGAAGGTTGGACGTCATTACATGCAACGGCATCATGCGGCTTCTGTTCAATTGCAAAATATTTAATTGAAAGTGGCGCTGATGTTGGTGAAATTAATAATGATGGTGAATTAGCTATTGATATTGCTGAATCCGATGATATGTTAGATTTATTACAAGATGAAATACAAAAGAGAGGTAAATATATCGAATTATTATGAAATACAGGGTGTACAGACAAAAAAAGTGCGTCTTATCTTATGTTCCAGACGTCTTATCTTATCGTTTGGAACAGCATCCTAAAATAAGTGATATTCGTTTTCGAAATATAAAAACTTGAAAATGTGACCCGAAAAATTACTATTTTGAGAATAACAGTCAATTTAACTTCTTGGATATGACGTAACAAACTCGTTGACGTTGTAAGGTTTCATTTCAAACGCCAATTGAGCCTCACTCTGTCATTATAGTCTGCCTTGTCAAGAATTGTCTAGCGTTAATCCAGGTTTGGATACAGGAGTATGTACATATTCAGGAGAGGTAAATTGACATTTTGTTGGTTTCACTGAATCCGTCATCAGAAAGGAGACATCTTTAATTTCAGTAGAAGGGTTTGCGTTTTTGGCGCTTATAAGCGCAATTTATTAGCGTTCGTTTTGGCTTATGAACACTTACTCTCCTCTTGAAAATGCTGTTGGCATTATAAGTTCGTGCAAGCGTCATGGTTGTTAACATTCAAAGCAACCGTGATAATAGAGGGAAGTTATAGTTGTTATGCAACAGATAAAAATGATGAACAAAATTATAATAATAATTTAATGAAGAAGCGATACCGCTACACCCTCAATATTCTATATTGCGGATTTGTTTGAGTGACTTCAAAAGCCCCTAAAATCAAACCAAAATGTCCTAAACTGACAATTTGAAAAAAAAAAAGTGGGTAATGTAGGTTTTTTTCGAATAAGATTTTGTATGTTATGTGAATTTTTTTGTTTATTCAGTATTCAGAATAAAACATTATACATCCTAAAAAAATCCCAAGGTGGTTAGATAGATAGACATATCTTGGGGTATAAAAAGTATTGCACTTCGACCTTATGGCCCATTGTGCTCTCCCTTCTACTTCAGTCTGATGAGATTCGCTTCTCCTATATCTTGGCGGCAATAGCCAGGAGCTTTCTGATCAGGACTTTCTGAATGTTCATATATTCGGGGTAAGATGCACCGAATATCTTGAATCTGCTGTAACCGAGAGATTCGTAGTTAAAGATAATGTGGCTGGATGTCTCCTTTTCCTCGCAGCACAGTCTGCACACAATGGATCCGTTATGGAGTCCCATTGTGTGTCGATGCTTCCGCAGGGGATAATGCAGGAGATAGGTGGTTACACTGTGCACATCTATACATATAAAATACTTTGTCCTGAATGACTGACGGATCAACGCACAGCCTAAACCGTTGATCGTAGAGACCTGAAACTTGGAGGATGTGTTCTTTGTATGACGTAGTCATCCGACAAGAAAGGATTTTCCGAAATTCTACCCCTAAGGGGTGAAAAACGGGGGCAAAGTTTGTATGGGACTACGTGATTCCTTGGTCCAATCTATTTCAAATTCAAAACATTCAGTATATTTACTTAAATACTAAGTATTATAAGGTATATAAAATTACAATTTTCGTGGACGAAGCTGCGACGGGCAGTGCTATACAATGTTCGTTTTGGAAGTAAGTACGATCTAGCACTGACGCTTTTGCTATCTTACCTCAATAGATAAAGCGTCTGTGAGCATGTTGTCTATCGTGGAACTCAACAGCACTTTTTGCCAGCATACACAGCGTCAAGACGAACACTAAAAACAACGCTTGATAGCGCTGAAAGTGTTTAAGCGTCCAGAACGAATGCACGCTATATTCAGTGTTTTTGTATACAGGCTGTATAGAATGACAGACTATTTGATCTTGATGAGACCTTGTTTATGTTTTGATTCAATAAATAAATAATGAACACACATCGATGCACTTGAATAATTTAAATAAAATTAAAACGTATTCAATAATAATATTCTTCTATTTCTATTTAGGAATAGACTGTGAGAAAGCTCGAGGCGATGAACAACGTCGCATGTTAAAGGATGCCAGAGATTGGGCGTCTGGAGAATGTATCGAATCAATGGATGCACCACATCATAAGACTGGAGCTACAGCCTTACATATTGCTGCTGCCAAAGGATATATTGACGTTATGCAGTAAGTTTTATTTTATACAGCTATTCCAGTGTGCTATATTTAGGGGGGGGGGTATTGATTCGCTTCCCCGTTGAGTAGTCTGAGTTTAGAGCACATTTAGGCAGCTTTCTTTAAGAAGGGAAGAATCTGGATTGGATTAATCGATAGTAGTTCTAATAGTTCTTACGATAATACACCAGATAGATAGATAGTTTGTAGACGCTGCCCTGGATGGGCTACACTTCGACCATAAGATCCATTGTGATGCCTAAGGATGTGAGGATGTGAGTGGAGTGCAAAGAATTTTTGTGTATAGACTTGGAATTGGTAGAATATGCGGCTGCAGCCGACTATGATAGGAACTATGCCGATATTCATCTGGAGTTCGTGAAGGAAACTGCAGAAAAGCTTCTCAAGCATAGCCGGTTACTTCGTTCTTCTCAATACGCCGACAGTTTAGTCAACTTACCGCCTGTTTTTTTTTTTATATTTGACAAACTGCCGATGTCGGGATTCGAACCCATAATCTCCCAGTTTCCAAGTAGACATACTGCACAGACATAACGCATTAGACCGCTCGGCCACTTGGAATGGTGGTGACAATACACCAAATAACGGGTGCTCTTTTTTAAACGGGTATCGCATTCCCTGAGAAGATGTTTAAGAGTTTCCTCTTTTCACCGAATCTGCAATGATCTTCGTTTTCTAGGCCTAGTTTCCTGTGATATTTTCTTTTCCGTAGTAAACATCTGTAGTCCATTTTTTTTGGAGACCTTACTCTTCGAGAAGATAATTTACTTGTCTGAACCTGAAAGGGTTCTTTCAGAATATTGCTCGGCTTTTCGACTTTTATCAAGTGTGGCACTAATTCTACAAGGTATTCCAAAAATCTTTTCACCGAGAAATACAATATTTGTAATATCATTCTCTTAGAATGTTGATGAAACATTAATTTCTAGGTCAAACGACAATTTGGGCAACCCATATAATGTTTTCATCTTAGCTTGTAATAAAATATATTGAGATCTTTGGCAGGGAGCGTTGAATAATTTACCCACCAGAGAGCACATCCAAGTGCTAGAAATCCCAATTCTAATAGGAAAAAAATTTGAAACGAAAGTTATGAACTAGACTAAAATTTTCAAGTATTTCTCATTGTTTTTAGTATTTTATTACAAAATGGTTTGGTTGATGTTGATCAACAAGATTACGATGGATGGACCCCATTACATGCGGCCACACATTGGAATCAACGTGAAGCGGCTAAATTACTTGTTGATAATTTGGCTGATATGGAAATTAAAAACTTTTATGTAAGGACACACATTCAATTATTATCTAGTAGCGATTTACTACCTACTTCGTGTGTTAGTAACTCAAAAAAATAAACTATTTGATAGATAGTTTTCGAGATATGATCCCTTTCCTATACAATTCCAGTCCGTATCACGTAAAACGCTCACCCAAATCGTCAAATGAGTACGATTTTCGTATTTTTTGGGTCCAATATATCTCATAATGCAGGTTTCATACAAATGGGTTACAAAAAAATGTTTGTTAATTTTTCGATTTTTTCTAACCTATAATTTTTATTTTCGATTTGGATGAAAGTGACTATTTAAGGTATTTCCAAACTATATCAGCTGATCGGGTACGCGCGCAAAAAGAACTATATAAACAATTATATGTGTAAAAAAATATGTTGGTACTCCTGCGCGTTGTTGAAAACAGTTGTCCGTTGTCGTCAGTGTTCCCATTCGTCACATAACATATCATATATATATACTAGTCATCATACATATACTAGTATATAATTTCAAACGACTTTCAAACAGCGCGCCGATATTCAGGATGTCAACTGAACCATAAAAAATAATCTTCTGCTGCGGACAAAAAAATGCAGTTTTTTACGCATATTTTATCAAAAAACTTAACAACCCGATGGCCATTTTCACAAAGTTTTAAGGAAAAATATTTCTAAGAAATTGAGGAAAGTATGTGTCGAATTTCAGAACAATCGCGACTATATTGAGAGAGTTCGAATTAAAAACAGTCGGAATTGTGCATTTTATTTCACCATGTTTATGAAGATGCATGGCGTTCAATTTCTCCAACTTACGTAACGATTTTCTCAAAAACGCCAAGGTGATAAATTCTCAAAAAATTCTGCTGATTTCTGAGGATTCATTTGACTAATATTGTAAATTTCGTGAAGTTCTTGGCAACCTAATAATGGTTTGGAAATACCTTAAGAGTAATTTGACCCAAAAAACAAGAGGAATTTGACGATTTGGTGAACGGTTTGCTGCGGCAAAAAGCAATCGAACTACGCCGATTAAGGGCTAATTTTTTTAGCCGAAAAGTATACTTTTAGTAAATTCTTAGTAATGAAATACTTGCTAATTTTCATATTTAAGAAAATTGAATGGGAATAAAATCGCTACTACGTCGTCTCATTGATCTCATTGTATAAAAACATTCTTGACCGATTTATTATTCGATTCTGTTTAGCGACAAACTCCATTTGACGTAGCGGATCCTGACATGTTGAAATTCTTAGAAGAATTGAAAGTGAAACAATCTAGTCTGAACAAAGAAATTATACTTGGTAAACGACAAGCGAAACGGAAAGCAGATGCTCCTGCCAAAATTAAAAAAGTTGAACTACAAATTGAAAAGGATAAGGAAAATGATGAAAATCTAGTGGGACCTGTTGATAATAATGTTGGTCAGTATACTTTTTTTTATTTTCTTTCAATAATTTCAAATTCTTTAGAAATTATTTAGCATATTTTTAGTACTAAGTTTGTAATGGTTGAAAATATTGATCGTAGGGAAAAAAATTTTGGTACAGGTATATTCATAAACATTTCAGGACATTCTGCATGTCCGTCTGTCTGTTAACACGATAATTCGAATACGGAACGATAGATAGATAGTTTGTAGCGGCTGCCCTGGACGGGATTCACTTCGACCATAAGGTAGAATTGTGATGTCTAAGGAATTTTGTGTGTAGACCAGGAATTGGTAGGATGTTCGGCTGAAGCCGACTTTGATAGAAACTATGCCGATACTAATCTGGAGTTCGTGAAGGAAACTGCAGAAAACCTTCACAAGCATAGTCGGTTACTTTGTTCTTGTCCATATGCCGACAGTTTAGTCAATTAATCGTCCCTTTTTTTTCTTAATAATTGAAAACTGCCGATGTCGGGATTCGAACCCATAAGCTCCCAGTTCCAAGTACACACATTGCCTTTACAAGCGCGACTACTTCACGGTGTTTAACATTCATCCACTCGTTGATCAACCGTTTACATGCAATCTTTGGAATTCCTAAATAAACTCTGGGCCTATGAAAGGTATTTCAACTCCCTTCTTGGTTAACTTGTAGTGTACTCGATTCTCAATTTAGATTTTTCAATATTTAAGAGCATCCATTGAGTACATACAGTACATGTTTCCCTGAGTTACCTAGTAACTACCAACAAACTCATATATTGTTAGATATTCAGATAAAATAAACGTTTGGTTGAAAGTCCAAATCATACGTCTTTATTTAACACTAGAGCTGAATTCCCCGGCGTTGTCCGTGAAACTCCAAGATTTGCTCCGGCACTTTTGGTGTCGATAGCGTACTACTGAATTATTCAACTTGATTAATTTTTACCGGCACTTCCGCTATCAGAATTAATATGTTATTTCGCTTCCCAGAACCTCCACCTTTTTACACCTCGGGTTACATTATTGGAGTTTCCCTAATTTTTTTGAAAATATAATATAGCCTATGTCACCCGGGGATAGTGTAGCTTCCCAACGGTGAAAGAACTTTTTAAATCGGTCCAGTCGTTTCGGAGCCTATTCAATGCAAACAAACAAACAATCAAATCTTTCCTCTTTATAATATTAGTATAGATTTATAGCGGAGGTTTCAGGATATTTCTTGGTTAACTCTTCTAATTTTAGTTGTTTAATTATTTTTTGGTTTAAACAAATTTTTTCGAAAAATATATTTCGAATTTCTCTTGATGAAAGTAAACGTTTTAGTGACTAAATGAAATTTTATATTTTCATGCTGCACCACACTTAATATTATTATGTAGACCTGGACTGTAGTAGTAGTGACACTGATAGTTACTCTAGCGAAACAGAAACAAGTTCTGATAACTTTACGGATGAAGGTAAGATTTATCCAGATAACACCAAACAAAACACAACAAAACAACACAATGTCTGTTCTATATATTTCATTCAACAGCAACCAAACTATCACATTTATTATTGTTATGTAATAACATTCATTATTTATGTTTATCATATTTAAAGAACAAATTCAATGATTACTTTATACTTACTGTACAGGGTGTCTAGGCAATCGGAGTAATTGCATTCTTGTTCTATTTCGTTCATAAAGTGGGGTACATTTTTACAATTGATTTGGGCTGAATCCATTTGATTTTCGAATAGAACAAAAATTGTTTGAATAGCTTCTTTTTATACCTGGTATAAAACACAGCTTGTATTTTAAAAAAAAAATTCGCTTCAACTTAGCGAATTTCCTTAGAATACATAAATAACTTTTTTAGCTGCCACAATTGGGGCAAAGTTCTTGAATGAGCAAAATCGGACCGTGCATCCTTCAGTCAGGGAGAAAATATTCCTCTTTAAAACCATAAGAGATATAAAAAAAGAAAGGTAAAATTCAAGTCTGCGCCGTACATTTTTCGTGAAAACGTCCTGGACATGATCCGTAGACGTTTGAACTGTCGCTGGGCGCTCGATGAGATTTTTCATTTCTTTTTGACGTTGCTGTAGCTCTTGCATTCGTTCAGCAGTTATCTTTTTAGGCTGATAGGATTCCTCTCGACGCGAGCTTTCTCTGATATACGTTTTCTATTATTTCGAGCAATTTTGGGTAATTGTCAATTTAATACCGATTTTTACTTAAATTCTGGTGAAAATTTCTATTGTCTCACTTTGCCTTCTAGTAGTGCTGCGCCAACTCTTCATAATGACAGTAGATTCAATGTCCTAGCTAAACGCGTTTCCACGCTACAACAATTTATAACTTTACACCATTCACGCGCATGCGCCTACTCTGGTACGATGACGTCACAGGCAAAACATTTAGTTCTCTTTAGTTTTTGAGATAGCGAGTATATTGACTACGCTTGTCGATATCGATAAACAATACATAATGTTTTATTTCACAAATGAAAAGAAGACCCCAAAAATAGTAAATTTTTTTGGGTGAATTCATAATTTCACAATGTGGGTTTCCGAGAGACCTAGACACCTTATCATAATAATTTTATAATATGAATGAAAAATCTGACCTAATTTCATAAAATTTCTGACTAAAATTAAAATGGTGAAGGATGATTCGAACACGATATCGAAATAAGTTCGAAAAACATAGCAATGAATATTTACGAAATCTATTGTTCATTTCATACTCTGATAACTAGAAATCGAATCACGTTTACGTTTTAACACTCTTTATTTTCAGTGAATGAATTTTCTAATTGTTTCAACTGCATCCAAACTATAGGGTAGTACCAAAAAAAGTGGGTTAAACGGTATGGAGCGATTTCCTTATACGAAAGTACGACAAAAGACTATTCTCGAGGATTTCGAAAAGAATACAGGTTTCGTGAATAAAAGTCGATTAAACTTCATTTCATTTTTTTTTCTTGAACACAAAGCATTTTGGAACCTTGGAACTGATTACTGTTATTTTTTCTATGATCTATCCAAAAAGTTAAATTGTCTTTTATTTGCACTGCTTTCTAAGTTCGCACACGTATTATTGTGAGAAAACCGTTTTACAGTCCACTTTTTCGTAACACCCTGTATACATTTTAAATAATTTCCAAATAATATCTAAATTTTTTGACAATAGAAAAGAAGAATCGAGTCAATGCTGGTACAACAGATACATCTCAGCGAATATATCCGCCATCATCGCCAGCAACTACTCCGACAAGTGAACAAAATAATTCGCCAAAACAATTACCATCACCTACACAACAAGCCCCACCAAGTGTGCCACCCAAAGCAATTGAAAACAATACTGAAGATATTGGTACAATACCATCATGGCGGCGACCAGCATCTTTACGATCACGTCTTGGAAATGACTCACCGACAAAATCACTTTCATTGCGTACGTAAAAATTAACTAACATTTGCCATCTTTTATTGATAAGATAAACTATTATCCAAGTTTTAAACCAACTGAACAAAGTATAAATAATAACCAATAGATGGATATAGTAAAAAACGTAATAAATACCTGAAAATGAATATTCCCGAGCATGAGATTCCAATAGAACGATTACTAGACTCCAAAAACATCTAATACGTGATTTTCATCAAAATTGTTAGGGCCGCTATCGAGAACGTTTGTATATATAAAAAAAAGATGTGGCTGTGTCGTGGACACGGCCGTGTGTTTTACATGAATACGTGTACGTAACGGGGTATCACTGGATTGCTCTTGAGAAGTCCTTCCCAACCGTATACGATTTCTATATTTTGATTTGGCTTTTCGACAAGTCTAGGCCGACATTATTTATTTAAATTTTTTACTTGAACACCCTATGTATTTCACACGAATGTTTTATACACGTAATCGATAGATCTTGACAAGAGCTGTCGATTGAAACTTAAACGAACGTCTTAGCTTCTCCGAGTCAAAAGTTATACTGAACGGAAATTATGTGATGCAGCGAAACGACCTCAAAATGGCGGCGCTTCCTCCTCAACCGCGCGCGATGCGTCACAGTCCTCACTCAACGCAACGAATTCTTTGATCCTTTAGCTATCGAGTGGTGTAATTAAATTTTGGATGTAGATGATAGATATGTCTCTGCAACACCAAACTGTATCCCCCGATTTTGTAATCATCAGTTTTCTGAATTGGCCCCCACTATGGAAGCAAATTTAAAGACGTATTCACGTCAAAAGGTCCTACCTAATAGGGTCTTCTTCCTCGTTTGTAGACATGCAATCGATGAAACCAATTCTCAAGCGAGTTTTTCCATCAAATTATAATTAATTTTCCGTTTAATGTTAGTTTAAAGTCGCTAATCGTTTGAGTTTGTTAGCATTAATAAATATGTTCATAGATATATATGTGTCTGTAATCACTCTAGAGGTCAAAATTTTGATCTGATTGGAATGAAATTTGGTATTTGAAGCGCTGTTAGTATTCAAAAGGTCAAGTTCGTTAATGGGTAAAATCGAACAAGGGAAAAGAGGGGTTTATATCGAACAAGGGGAAAGAGGGGTTATATGGTCGAACACATGCTTTAATGGGTAAAATCGGAAAAGGGGAAAGGGAAGTTTAGAGGGCGGGGGAAACACAAAATTTGACATATCTCCCTTAATATTCGAAAAATGGAAAAATTTATAAGAAGTAAAGTTGTAGGTACTAAGTTTTACTGTAATTTTGTTTCTTATCATTTTTTCTGTTACACTAATCTTTACAGAAATATTGACGGTTTAAGATTGAAAATTAAATTCCTTAATATCTCTGTACACATTAGAGTTTGAGCAAAAATGATAAGATGATGAATTGTAGTAAACATGATTTTCTACAACTTTATTTCTAACGCATTTTTCGATTGTTCTAATATTAAGAGAGATATTTTATATTTTGTGTTTTCTTCTTTCTTTATGCCCCCCTTTCCCCTTAACGTATGTCATTTATTAATAAAATTGGACTTACAAATACTAAAAATCATATACGACATTCATTTTGATTAGACTAAAATTGTGACTGCTAGAAAGTGATTTATGTATTTTAAGGAAATTCGCTAGGTTGAAGCAGCTCCTGCGTAACGATTTTTTTTTTATAATGCGGGAATAGCGGGAATAACAGACTACTTAGATGTATTGTAAACATTAAACTTTCCGCACTAGATCTAAGTAGTGTGGTAATAATTGAATAGGCAAAGTCATTTATCGCACGGAAAAGCCGGGCACTAAGATACTACTTTTCCCGCATGATTAAAAAAAAATGAACTAATTACTATTCTCACTGATTTGTTATTTTCTAGGTATCGGTGAAAAAGATCCAAAGAGTCCAACATCACCAACATCAAAAAGTATTTCCGATGGTGATGTCGTCTTAAGAAGAACTCATAGCTTTGAGAATGATGAAAAGTATGTACTTTCAATTTTATTTTCTAAAAACCCATAATCAAAATGTATATATATATACAGGATGTTCTAAAAGTAATTCGCTGTAATTATTATTGGTTTACTTTTTTGAAAAGATTCCTTTGTATAATTCATTGCAAATCATCTACACAGTCAGTGTGGAAACACGATTGATTTGTTGTTGTTTTTTGACAGTGTGTTTTCTCAAATTGTGCTTCTTTTTTTTTTTTAAAGAAAAACTTTATATCATTCAATCTTTACTGTTTTACTTAACACTAACAGTTCGATTAGCAGTGTAGGGCGAATGTTCGACTGTCAATTACAAAAAAAATTTTTTGATGTATCTGTACTTAGAAACAGGGTCAATTCATGTGTCCTATGTGGCTCGGGATCAACCCTCCTAATTCTCTAGGAGTTTCTGTATGATATCTGAATGTAAGTCTATCGTCTATCAACGGCTCCAGCTTCAAATATGTCGAACAGACTTGCCGAGGGAGTTTTGTTTAAGAAGTGTAGTCACCGACTTTACCTCCAGCAGTGCACGAGTGCACCACTGAACGAGCACTTCTCTATGTGCATCTGGGGATGTAGTATCTAAGGAAGTGGCTTCCTTGAGATAATTCTGCGCCTGGTAAATTTAATTCTGTTTGTGCGGTTTGCCAAAACTTATCTTTAAATACAAAAAAATATACAAACATTTTTTGTTTAAAACATTTTTTATACATCCAATAGTTTTGGTTTATATACGGGGGGCGGCTAATCTGTACTAATATAATAAAGTTGAAGAGTTTTTTTGTTTGTTTGAACGCGCTAATCTCTAGTCCAATTTGAAATTTTTTTTCGTTAGATAACCCGTTTATAGATGAAGGTTATAGACTATATACAAACTTAACGCGGGTGAAACCGCGGGGGATAGCTAGTATTAGAAATAAAAGTCTAATATTACTACTGAAGTTCTACAGTTAAGTAGAAGCCCTCGTTAAATTAAAAGTGAAGTACGGACCAAGCCATGTCATATAACATTCAAATGGAACATTCGCCTTATACACTAATTAAAACTAACTGCACCCCTCATTATTATCACTTGGAAATTTTTATTTTATTTTTATTACTACTAATGCTCTGGATTCTTACTACTTATTTGAAATAATATATTCATGGTCAGATTTTAATATTAGGGTCTTTAGGATGAAAACTCATACCATAGTTGCAATCAACTCAAATTTACACCACTGAATTCTGAATCTCGGATAAAATATTCTTGACACATCTTCTAGTTTGTAAATTATTGGGCAGTGGGCTCATCGACACTCTTGTACATAATTCAAACATGTCACTCCGTATTGAGGAGACTATAATTTAGGGTTATTCGAGTATCCCATACTCACACGGTTGACGAATTCCTTCTTCTATCAGAGACGGGAACCATACATAGAAATAACTAGAAAACTACCTATAAAGACTGGGTAGATTTGCCTATGAACAAGAATTGGCAAGTAACACGATATTACATTTCAAATTTTGTCCTTATTCCTAGAACATTTGTTTGTATTTTATAAATACGTATTTCGACTACAATGTAGTCATCATCACTATGAATTAGCTAATCGTAACTATCTCTGGAATATGGATTCAGAGATATGTTGCTTGTTGCTAATTTGGTGCATGTCTCACGCACCATATAGTAGATACACAGTCTGTGTATCTACATACACAGATTAAGAAAACAGATAATGAATTTAGACAATGGCCCAATTCCAAATTCTGATTTAATAAAATTAAACCATTTTCAACAAATAAAATACCTGAATATCAAGGTTAGCTTCGATACCCTTACTTTAGTGACAAAAACAACGCTGCATGGTCACAAAAGGATACCGCCAATAAATAGGTGGGGCTTTTCCCACACCTAATCTCCGATTTTAACTTCCGATGCGCCAAATTGATTGTCTTGTTAATACCTAAAAATGGTTCCTTTACTTTTTTTCTGTCAAATTCATAGTTTCCTATCGCTATCGCTCAAAAACCTCTTTTTTCCCGTTTCGTCAACTTTGAACTCGTGGGGGAAAAAATAGGTGTTGAATCGGTGGTTGAAAAATAGTAGGTTTTCATCTGGGCTATCAGCCCTACAAGAATATGTTAGGATTTTGGATGTTTGGGTGATCATTGTTGAGAAATAAAAATACTTATATTGTTTGATTGTTAAATATTTATTTTATTTAATGTAGCAGTTTTCAAAGTATGTCCTTCTTAGATGATCGATAGATAGTTTTACGATGTTGAAATACAACAAGGCGGTATGGATAATATATTTCAACCCCTTTCTTTTATGAAAACATATGTGTTTATTATACTCAAGTTTCAACAGGAAATTTAATGTATTTTATTGTATACTTAAATGTTATTAGTTATATTACACATAATGTTAAAAAAAACTCAAATGCAATGATCAAAATATATTTAGCCTTTGATGTCACTGACATACAAATATAAGAGTGATTTTTGTATATTGAAATTTGTTAAAATCTAACAGAATATGCAATTCGCAAATGTAATGGAGAAGTGTCATAAAAATGCCTCTTTTTGAACCCATTTCCTGCATTCAGCCCTCTATTGCGTCAGCTATTCAGCTATTAGATTACTCAGTAGAGCACTTAACTTCTACCCAAAAGAATCCCGGTTTCAAATATTGTTGAAAACTATTGAAAATCGAAAGTTATTTCAAATAATTAGTTCGAAATATTGAAAAGAATAAAAATTAATTGTCGTATCGTGCCGTAGCTAAAAGTTGTTGATAAGATTTTTGAATTGTTGATGAGAATGTTTTATGTGTTTTAATTTTAATTGTGTTGAATTATAATTTTTTTTTGATAATTTTTAATATGATTGGCTCTACTATTGCTATGTTTTTGCATGTGTGACAGGTTCAAACGTCGTTATATGGAATTACAAGAACGTATCAAAAAAGCCAAATCCTTGTATCCAATTCCAGGCACCCCCCCACAGGACAATAACAAAACCACATCACGTTCATATCCACCCAGTAACAATGACTGTAGTAACAATGAACAAACATTTTTTATAACAAAATTAGGTTTATTACCATCACCACAAAAACCTGAAACATCATCTTCATCAAATAATAATCATAATAATCCGATATCTAATCATAACAATAATAATAATAATAACATTATAATTGTATCACCAAGTACGTACGAGGATGACGATCATAAGTTATTCAATTTTAATCGTAAACATGTTGTTTCGGATTCAATTCTATCTAAAGTCATTTCTACTACAAATAATCCTCTTACCAGATCTTGTTCCCTACGCACGGATCGCTGGTTATCTGACAGGTATGAGAATTTATTGCTTTTGTTTTTCAATTTCTGTGCTTTTTTTTTCAATTTTTATTTTTTTGCATGCCATTTTTTTTTATTATACATTTTTTTATTTTTTCATGAATGTTTTGCCCCTTTCCCCTCAAAATATCCATACATTTTTTTCTTAAATTAGCGTCTATTTGTCTTTTGTTAGTATGGTTGCCTTTCGGTTATATCATACCAACGGAAGTGATTAGAGTTTACTTCAATTTGACATTTTAGAAATAAGACTGAATATTGATTCATATCTAAGATGGGAATCGAACCCAAGGTCTATGGCATTCTAGACCAATGCTTTGCCTCTGTGCTACCTGAGAAGTTATGGTAGTTGAATCCATATGAATTCTCAATGTATTATTAATTTGTTTATTTACTATTTACATATTAGCGAATTTCCTCCTAAAGGAAGTAGAAAAATTTTTTATTATTGGTCCCGTACCGAAGTCAAAATTTCGCAAAAATTTCTTCAAATATCCATCGATCCTACCTAATAGATGTCAAAAGTCACCATCTGTAAAATTTATATATATATATATATATATATATATATATATATATATATTTAATATTTGTTTATTTGTGTATACTTTCGTGTCAACATACGATGTTTGTCCAAATTCAATTCCTTTCGGTTACGTATGACAAACTGTAGAAGACTATAGCGTATACTCCGACACGAAAGTATACACAAATAAACAAATATTAAATAAATATCACTTCAGCAGAAGTAAATACTGTCTAATAATTAAAAAATTAGAATAATATGAAAAAGTTGGCTGTTGCATCACAATCGTCTTTGGTGTAGAGGAAGCATACTAGACTAGATATCCAGAGGCCCGAGGTTCGATTCCTGGTTGACGAGTTAATTTTTTCATATCAGTATTTAATTTAATTAATATATATATATATATATATATATATATATATATATATATATATATATATATATATATACATATATATATATATATGTCTATAATCACTCTAGCGGTCACACTTTGCACTTTATCGGAATGAAATTTTGTATCTGACGTGATTTTTGTATTTGAAAAGCCAAGTTTTTTAATGGGTAAAATCGAATATAAATATTATTTACAATTTCCCACAATTCAAAGCGATTGCCAATTGTTTTTACCGCGAGTTTTCTCTCCATTACCGTCTAGTAGTGAGTAGGAATCCCCTAGAATAACTTAAGTATCTAAAAAAAATTTCACCAATCAAATTATACAACCCGATTGCTTCAATATTATTAGGCAGTATATAGTCAGTCCACAGTACAGCACGGTTTTTTTTAAAATAATTAGTAACAGGCTAAATTTTTGTCAGTAGCTTCCTTTCGACGAGACGCTCAAAATTTCCTCCCCAAAAATTTTCGATGATAGTGACTAACGAAGCGCGTAAGAGAGTAACTTGTTTGTTTGACGATAGCAAATATTTTATCAGCGCCAGTTAATTTGTTAGTTAAATTGAGAGATAATGTAATAAAGACTTCAAAAAAACTTGTATCCTACAAAATGGATAGTGTGACAGGCCCCCAACATCCCCCAATATGTTAAAATAACGGAGTATATATAGTTATTACTTGGCGCTACTTAAATAACCGTTACTTGGCGCGATTGAGTGTATTCACGATAAAAACAATATTAGTAGTCTTTTATGAACTAAAGGTTGAAGAAATGAGACCTACAATATGTATAAACGTTGTGTGTCATTGAAATAAGAAAACATTTTTCTAATTTATAAATGAAAATTTTACATTGACATGTTCGGAGCGTAGGACTGGGAAATTGAACCACTGAATTTGTAGGACAAGGTGGCCATCAAATTATACATACCATTATTAATTACCAGCATAAAAATCAGCTTGTTACTAAAAACTATGTGTACCCCGTTATTTGAACATGTTTAGGGGTGGAGGACCTGTCTGTCAGACTATCCATTTTGTAGGACTAAAGTTTTTTGAAGTCTTTATTACATTATCTCTCAATTTAACTAACAAATTAACTGGCACTGATAAAATTTTTGCTATCGTCAAACAAACAAGTTACTCTCTTAAGCGCTTCGTTAGTCGCACTATCATCGAGAATTTTCGCGAGAGAAAAGTTGGACGTCTCGTCGAAAGGAAGCCACTGACAACAATTTAGCCTGTTACTAATCATTAAAAAAAAACCGTGGTGGACTAATATGGAAATACTAAATATTTCAACGCCCAATTGTAGATCATATATTATTTTTGTAGTATTCGTAAAATCGAAATGAAAATGTAAATCGAATTGATTGCATTTTTAAATTGCAGAAAACCAGATCAATTAACAAACACAACAACTACCTCATCATCAGCATCATCACCTCAACCAAATACACCAAGTACACCACCAACGGCCACCATCAACACTGCCAACACATCACCGAATCGAACATCACAGAGTTCACCCACTGCCACCAGTCCACAGCCAAACAGTCAAGTCAGAAGGTGCGTTCCATCTACTTTTATACATTCTTTACAATATAAGTCTTAGAACAACATCCTGTATCCTCATTTCCTTGAACACCTTATCTATCCTCTACATAGATTTTAAAATATTCTTAAAAAATTTTTCATAATATAGTGTTTTACACAAACCACCTGTTAGTGGGGCTTCTCCTGTAACAGCAATTGTTACACCTGCAACGCCCCCCACCCCAAGTGTGCCTACACCAACGCCACCACCGACAACACCTAGTACTACTAGTAAACTACTCAGTCCAGGAAATATATTCAAGAATTTCTTCAAGTAAAAAAAATAGCGTTGTGTGTTTTGTTTGTTTTTGAAATATTTTGGAAAACAATCCAAAAAGAAGGTTTTTTTAATGCAAGTTTCAATTTATTTTTACCCCCTCCCCACCCCATGCTTTACGATGAAAAACTACGATGAAATACAGTCTAAGATCCGGCAGTAGAAAAATTAACCCTCATCTGTTAATTGAATGAAATAATGTTTAAAAGGCAGATAACAATATTATAAATGTATGAGTGCAATGTCTGCTACCGTAGTCCTGCTGGCTATTAACATTAATTAATTAATATGATATAGAGTCTTTGTTTGTTGCTCGAACAAATATAATTGTCTTTCTCTCTGCGTAGAACACATTTAAAAAAAATTTAAATATGAGACAATTTAAATTTTCAGAGACAATTATATTTGTTCGAGCAACAAACAAAGACACTATATTAAATTAATTAATTAATATTAATAGCCAGCAGGACTACGGTGGCAGACATTGCACTGCCAAAAATCATCTAATCATCTGTCTAAATCATCTAGGTCGATCTATGCTACTGTGCAAACTTGTACTTTTGTAGCCTAAAAAACATGTCAACTTGCGGTTTTCGTTATCCAACTCATTCTGCGAAAGTTGAAATCTTGTATGCAGTTTTCCACAGGGAAATCACAGATTTATAAGTTTATTTTTTAAATTATTTTACTGAGCGAAGAAAAAACTCCTCTACCTACTTCGCTTTTCGACTAAATATATTGAGATATTATTGAAAGTGACAAGTTTCGGCTAATATAGTCATTTCCAAACTGTATGATTTAAAATGATTTACTCAACAACTTCGTATCGATATAAAATTTGTTGAATACCTTTTGATCAACTAATTTGCCACAGTTTCGGGCGATTATTGTGACAAAGTTCTTGGATGTGGGGTCTACTGAGACTCCATACGTTGTACCACAACAAAAATTTATATAAATTGAAGCTTGCATCATATTCCATGTTTTATATTTTCTTAAACAGTTTTGGATTTTTACTAACATCCACAAAATGTTGGTTTGTTGTTTTTGGATGCGAGTGACGATTTGGATCGAACGAAATACGGTTTGGAATTGATTTTAAAATAAAACATTAATTTCATTGTTTAGATCATTCGTGCCACCGGTACGAGATGAAGAGAGTGAAACGCAACGGAAGGCACATGCAAAACGTGTGCGAGAAACACGTCGATCTACTCAAGGTGTTACGCTCGATGAAATTAAATCGGCTGAACAATTAGTGAAAAAGAAGAATCAACCAAATAATGCTACTGATCAGGTTTGTATGCATATTCTTATTTTTTTCTGATAAGTCTCTAAGGCTGGACATACACATGCTACTTGTGTGAAAATGAAAGCTAGTAGTCGTTCGTTTTTGTGCTATATTAAAACCGTGTAAACCGTGCTGTATTACGTCAGAATCGTCTTTGGTGTAGCAGTAAGTACGCTGGACTAGATATCTAGAGGGCCTAGGTTCGATGCCTGGTTGACAAGTTATTTAATTAAAACCGTGTACTTTTTTCAATTTTTTGCAATCGATTTGTGTCGAATCGAAAAAGGTCTAAACTGTTTTCATCCGCCATATTGAATATTGATACCAACTGACGCTTGAGAGTATCGTCAGCGTTTATAACCCAAAACGAACGCCAATATATTGCACTGATAAGTGTGAGCGCTGAAAGAATACACCTTTAGTAGCAACCACAAGCATGTCTGTTCAGTAGTATGTATATTTCCAGCCTTAGATAGAGTATGAAACCTTGACAAAACGGGACATTACTTTTGGAACTAAACATTCATTAAGTTCATTTTTCTTCCATTAAGTGTTATAAAAATATTTGAAATTGGGAAACTAACATTCATTTTTTAGGGTTCCGTAACATCAAATGGAACTTTATTGTTTTCGCTAACTTGGGAAAAAACTTGGAGCCATAATAAATGATTCTAATTCCTACCTTGAAAAATTACGTTCATGGTATACTTCTCCGACGTTTTTCTCGAAAACTATCCATTTTGTACTGATTGTGTTTATCTTGTAGGAATATACCAAGATATCCTGGTATATTCGATCTGAAATCTATTGGTCTAAGAGCCTACATGCTATAAAATTGAAATAAAAGATTTGGACTTTTAACCTTTAAACATTTATTTTGCCTGAAGATTTAATAATGAATGTATGAGTTTGTTGGTAGTTACCAGATAACTCAGGGCAGCATGTACTGTGCTCATATTCATTTTCGAGAAAAACAATGGAAAGTGGTACATTTATTACTTTCAGTATAATTTTCAGTCTCACAAAATAGTGCGTGTCAAAAATAATTTTAAATATCCCAGAATTTTCATCCAACGTTGATCGAAAATCATTTTTGAAATCATTATTTTGTGGGATCAAATATCCATCTCTTACATTCATATACAGGATGTATCAACAACCGTAGTGGTAACATCTACTTCAAATGGGGACACCACATCAACGAATGGTAACAACACACCCAGTGTAACAGCGACCATAACCACAGGTACACCCACAGTGCCTGTGGTACCTGCTGCAACACGTGCCACTGAAGACGCTAACGATCAACAAAACATACAAAATAATTCGTTACATGAACGACGGCCATCGTGGCGATTACGAGTCGATAATGGAAGCAAGGTAGTGACGACACCATCTTCAACTTCTGTTTCTCTGTTTTATTGTTGTTTTCCATGTGTGTTTTCCACGTCTACTTTGGGTGTCTTCTTCCAGCAAATACGCATGTCTATAGTAGTTTTTTTGTTTTTCAGTCTTTCTTTCCCGCTTATCGTAGAACCGCACTCACTTTTGGCTGTTGAGGAGGGAGGATTCTTTATCGTTGCTGTAGTTTTTGTTGTTGCATGAAATAATTTAAAAACATGAGCGTCTATATGGTTTAATTCTGTATATACAGGGTGTAATTCTAAAAACTAGCATTTGGATACCTAAACTGCAACATCGTATACAGACCGTTTTCAAAAGCATTTCTAAAGAGAATCAATGTTAAATAAATAAATAAAATATTTACTATAAAACCATACATACACATACATACTGAAACTGAATGTCTGGACTGGAATATTGGGTGACCATATTATAGGACCATTCTTCATTGACGGACAGATCTTTAGAGTCTGAAAAATATTAGAGTTTGTTACGAATTAATATTTTGCCAACTGTTCGAGGTCTTCCTAATTTAGACCTGGAATCTGTATGGTTCCAACAAGATGATTGCCCTGCACACAATGCCATGATAGTAAGGCTGTTCCTGGAACAAACTTTCCAGGACGTCTTATGAGTGGTTTTGGAACCTTCAAGTGGCCAGCCAGATCTATCTCCTAACAGCTTTTTTCTGTGCGGTTTTCTCAAAACACAGATCTATTCGCGAAATAAGCCTGAAAATTTGCAACAATTAAGGCAAAGAATTGTTGACAATTGTGCTAATAATTCTCCTCAAGTGCTAGAAAATACCCGTGTAGATTTCTACAATCGACTCGGATATTGTTTAGCAAATAATGGAGGAATATTCGAACTGTCGCCAGTTTTCAAAATATGATGGAAAAAACAAACCTAACAAAACAGTTTTAATTAAATTAAATAATTAATTCAAACGTTCGTCCACATCATTTTTTTAATTCAAATATATAAACTACATATTTCAAAGAATATTTATAAACATTATTTATTATGGTGTCGACTTTAATAATATAGTTATTCTAATTTTAAGTACACACAAATTCTGTTCTCCATAAGACGCTGCGTTAAAAGTTTTTATTTGGAATGATCGTCAACATGTTTTAAATTTTTGAGGGAGGATAACTACTGAATTTAGCAATTCAATTCACTAGAAAAAAATTTTACGTTCAACGTCCTTAAGAACCGATGACAATACAATAATAATATATATAAATTAAAATTTTAGTATTTGCAAGGCCAATTTTATTAATAAATGACATACGTCAAGAGGAAAGGGGGCATAAAGAAAGAAGAAAACACAAAATATAAAATATCTCTCTTAATATTAGACAAATCGAAAAATGCGTAGGGAATAAAGTTGTAGAAAATCAAATTTGCTACAATTCATCACCTCATCATTTTTGCTCAAACTCTAATGTGTACAGAGATATTAAGGAATTTAATTTTCAATCTTAAACCGTCAATATTTCTGTAAATATTAGGGTAACAGAAAAATGATAAACAAAATTACAGTAAAACTTAGTACCTACAACTTTACTTCTTATAAATTTTTCTATTTTTCGAATATTAAGGCAGATATATCTCCCTTTCCCCTTGTTCGATTTTACCCATTAACGAACTTGACCTTTTGAATACTAAAAGCGCCTCAAATAACCCGTTAACGAACTTTTATCTACTCAAGCTTCATGCATGAATGTCCTTAAACGTATATAAACATTGTTGTAATTTTGAATCCAATGGCTAGTCTTCAGGAATACACCGTGCGTATATAATATATACATGGTATTATAAGTTTAGTCCCAAGTTTGTAACGGTTGAAAATATTGATAAAAGAAAACAAATTTTGGTACAAGTTTTACTAAAAAATAACTACATTTTCGAATATTTGTCCGACGAAAAGAGATGACGCGCTTCTTAAACGTGTTTTAGAGTAAAAATAGGATCTTCAAGATTGTAAGTGGGAAAAATCGATCCCTGTGGACTCTCCAGAAAATTTTAAAATAAGTTAACAAAGTTAATTAAACATTAAATTGCAGTTGGTTTGACGATTAGTTTCTGAGATATGCATCTTAATATGACTTCTTGTCCACAACTACAGTCGATATCTTGTAAACCGCTCACTAAATCGTCAAATGCACATGATTTTCATGTTTTTTGGGTCCAATTTACCTTATATAGTGAATTTAATCTAAATCGGGAATAAAAATAATTTTTCGATTTTATACGATTTTTTTCAAGGTACACCCCTTAGAAAAAATCGAGAAAATTACAAAAAAATTTTTAGTCATCGATTTGAATGAAAATTAGTTTATCAGGTAAATTGAACCCCAGGAACATAAAAATGCAACTGGTTTGGCGTTTTGACAGATAGTTTTCGAGATATTCTCACTTTATATGTCGTCTTTTATACGATTTTGGACGATATTTCGTAAACCGCGTACCAAACCAATCAAATGAACACGATTTCCAATGTTTGTCGGTTGACACGATTCATTTCATTCACTTGTTCTCATTTCTAAACGTACGCCAATTCATAGACACTCAT
This sequence comes from Nineta flava, assembly GCA_963920215.1. Classification (NCBI taxonomy): domain Eukaryota; kingdom Metazoa; phylum Arthropoda; class Insecta; order Neuroptera; family Chrysopidae; genus Nineta; species Nineta flava. The sequence goes on from OY986041.1 coordinate 136,260,311, forward strand.
GTTTAACAAATACCCCGAGAAGATTGCACTGTGTAACTCCCTATGTCTAAATCGATCCATGTTATTGTGTTTGCTATTTATTAACCATTAAACAACATCGCCCAATACTTCTAACTTTAGATTTGTTCTGCTTTAGTTCAAATTAGAAGATGCAACCGCAACAAATAATGCCACGACTGCCGGAGGAACACCCACAGTATTTATACGTCGGGCTGCTGGTACTACGACACCTAGTGGACAAATCTCTACTCGACCATCATCCGCCCCAGTGGAATCGTCTGTACCTCCATCACCTCCAGCTGATACGGTTGTCACATTACCATTACGTCGAAATTCGAAACCAGTTGAGGATAAAGGTCAGTGAAGCTTCTGTTTTGGGTTTGGGGAATTTTATGAGAGGGGGACTAAATGACGTTTTTGGTTTTGTAGAACAAGATAAGGAAAATGATGTTCGCAATGCACAAGCCACGCAAGCAGTTATACAAAGAAGACGAAGGCCAAAACGAAGATCTACTGGTGTTGTTCATGTGGATATGGATGTAAGTATTCGTAATTCTGGCCAAAAAATACGACTTTTATTTCTACCTCATTTCTACTTATTCGATTTTCTTGGAACTTCTCACACGAAAATTTTCTTTAATCTCCATGCGTTGGGAAAAGATAGATTATAAAGATTAGATTGCTGGGAGTACAAGACATTCGCCTTTTCTCTAAGGATCTCTAGACCAGGTTCTGGCCCTTGATGAATATCTGGATTTCACCTGGATTAAGTTGCTTCACTTGGTAAGGGGAAAGTTCCACCTAGGAAGTACTTCATTTACCGTGTGACAGCCTCGTAACTGCACAGTAGGTGACTCGCTGTTCTACCGCATCATCACAGAAGCGACAAGTATCACTTTCGACTTCCCTTTCACCTGAGTCTATCAAGTCTTCCAATTCACCTGAGTGCTACGATAAGCCCATCTCGATTACTGGAACTTTGCGTAGGAAATGAGACAGGCCAAGCTGTGTATAACCACAGCTAGGCCATTCGACTTTGCTCGGTTGAAACTAACTAGAACACAGTTTAGAAGGGTCGTGGGGACTCTTAGTAGGACACTGTCGATTCAACTACCTCCTTCATAACTTGGGGATCTATGATGATCCCACTTGTAGGGCCTGTATGGAGGACGATGAAACCTCCATACAACTCATTTGCACCTGCAGGGTGTCAGGCATAGAATGTTTGGGTCAGAAACCCTGGACCCATCAATCCTAGGAGCAATCCCGGCGGACAAGCTGTGGGCTTTCTGTACGGCGTCTGGCCTCAACAAAATCCTATAGCTCCATCTGCTTAAAATAGCACCTCTTACCCGGAGACGTCTCGGCTTCGGGTGACAGGTTGTTCTCAAGGAGAGCACAGTGGAACCCTTGGTCTAGGTGTTAGGGACCCATTTGCAGCACTCCTCTTATTATTATTATTATTATCACTTTAGACCTTCCCGATATTTTTGAGATGATACCTGAGTGGACAGTGTCCAGATAGAAGTTCTGGATCATCTTAGCCCTTTTTGGCGAAGTTTTGTTTCAAAGCTGGGCCATGCAATTCCAATTTGAAGGCTAGTTTTTTTCCTTTTAGTGAACACTACACTAGGACTTTGAATCTTCCATGTATGCGGCGATAAGAAATTACAAAACCTGTAAGCCCTTAACGAAACTTCCGGCTGAGTGAAACTACCAATATGACCATAACGGAAATTTTATGTGATTTCATTCGTTCTAGCTATAAATTTTACTTAGGTTTATTATTTATGTTTTTTTTTTTTTTTTTAACAGGAAATTGATCCAGATAAACAAGATTCAAATGCTGGTGGAGATTGTGACGACATTAAATTGAATCACCAAGATGTAAGTTTATTTTGTTTACTTATTTCACTGATGGTTGCATTATTCAAATCGAGATGGGGAACCCATACTTTCTCGTTTGGGATTCAATAAGTGATAAACGTTTTTTTTTTATATTAAATAAAAATAGATTTGTTGGATCAATTTTAGTAGAGTGGAAAAAATGTTTCATCAAAATCGATTAAAATTTGACTAATAGCGTTTTGTTTTGAAGTCAGTGTCAAATACTTAACTACATTTAAGCTGTTGTTTTGGATTACTGACCAGACTATAGAGGCAGCACTGTCAGCAATGTACATATTATATATTCTTTGATTTCTAAATATGTCCATCCGTGTGCGTAAAACAAATATTATTAAGTAAAAATGTAAATAAAATTGAATCTGATGGCACTGATGACACTTTGTACTATTATTAACGAAGCAGGTCATAATATACACAGGATGCATGAGGTAATTGTAATTATAATTAAAGCGTCTTCATCATCAGAACTTTCTGACGATGATAATAGTTCTAACAATGTCAACATTCGTAGGTTTTTCGACGCCATATTAGCCTTTCACTATTGCTCTGACCTTACTAGTCAGAACAAGACGGAGCTCACTAGGAGTGCTCTCTATCGTCAATCGAAAACGAAAAACTCAGTGCGAGCAATCTATAATAGTCAATCGAACATACATTTTATACTTAAAGTGCGATCAGTGCACACGAGGGCAGTCAAAAGAAAACGCTATAAGATAAAATCTAGTTCAAGCGTTCTCACATTCAATTGACATGTTCATGTGATGTATGTTTTTGTACTAATTATAAGATTTAAAAAAATTAGGTGCATTTTCTTAAAATAAAATTTATTAATGACCTTGTTGTTGTTCTGTATTGGAACATCGTTGTTACATTATTATTTTAAATGGAACACCAATTAACTAATCCATTATTTATACAGATATGGATTTGGTAATTCATATTTGATTTCTTATAAGAACGTACGCTTCGATCAACGTGCCGCATCTCATGGCGAAACAGATTAAAATGAGTAGATGCGACATGCTTTTAATTTAATTATACGCTTGTTATCGGCATAGTTCCTATCATAGTCGGCTGCAACCGCATATCCTACCAATTCCTAGTCTATACACAAAAATTCCTTCCACTCCACTCATACCCTCGCATCCTTAGGCATCACAATGGACCTTATGGTCGAAGTGTAGCCCGTCCAGGACAGTCTCTACAATCTATCTATCTATCTAGGGTAGCGAAAAACATGGAACAGCTTGAAAATCGAGAAATATCAGGCATGGCGCCTTAAAACAATTTTGTTAAAATCACAAACAATTATTCAATTTGAATGGAAATTTTGTTTATTGGGAACTCTAGCACTTGGATATGCTCCCTGGTGGGTAAATTATAAACTAGAGCTAGCAGGTTTATGTTTTCTGACCTTTAACATACCCTTCGGCCTAAAAGTTTCGTGATCTCACTCTGGTGAACAACTTAGTAACTACTGCTAGTAGGTTGTTATATTAAACTCAGTCCCCTGCCAGAGATCCCAATAGTTTGAAATTATTTTATCATGTGTTGGTTTGATATGACGGATAATTTCCGAGATATGAGGCTACCCAGAAACCACGTAAAATGTTTTTACGGTTGGGAGTTGTATGCTATTGTATTATGTGATGTTACGCGGTGGGGGGTGGGGGGTGATTCGATAATTGCAACTCATGTTACGTAATGTAGATAATACCAGAGAAAAATTAATAAAGAAACGGAAAATAAAACTGAGGTGGTTCAAAGCCTGACGAAATGTGATTGATTATTATACATTTTGTGGACTAGCAGCGCGTTGATTGAGTATCAAGAGGTTCGACAGAGCAAGAGTAAGGAGTGAATAAATAATACGTGAACAAAAATGTCTAAAAAGTTAATAAAAGTTTGAACAAATTTAATCAATAGACAAGCTACCATTAATTATCTTTTATTGTGGTTTTACGTGGTTTATGGATACGAATTATACGATTTCAGATGATATCTCATCAAATCGTCAAGTGAAAACAAATTAGAAACTGAGTACGTGCCTGGTTTAATATGTATAAATTTATTTATAGAATAAATATTAGAACACAAGTCATAACTAAACCACTGAAAAAACATACTTTCGTTGCTTGATTTTGAGAGTTTAGAAAATAATAATTTGCGCAGTTTTCATTCAAAAATGAAAAAAAAAATTTTATATATACAAAGCGTTTATTTAAAATTGACCCAAATATATTGTGAAGTTTACTTTCTTCGTTCTAGTAATAAATGAAAAATTCTGCCGTTTGAACGAATGTGCTTCCGTATTTAACTTCTTAGATAAATAGTACAAAATTTTTTTAATTGGTTATTCATTCGTTTTTTGGAAAAATGTTTCGAATAAAAGTTGTTCGTATATTTATAATAAACAACTTTTATCTAAAGCATTTTTTTTTTAAAATCGAATGAGTAAGGCACAAATCAATTTTAAACTTTTGAAAAAATAATGCTACTTTTGTGGGAGTATGTTTAAAACGTTTGCAGGCACTTTTTCAGTAACAGCCTGTATATTATCTATATATTAATTGTAATATGTGTATAATTTTATTAAAACCATTAATTTATTGAATGTATGACCTTTCTCTAAATACTTAAATCGTTTTATTTATAGAAATAAATAATAAATTCATTGAAGTGAAGCCGTATTATATATTTATAAAAAAAAAACATGAATTTAGATTTATTTTAAAAATAATTTACATCTAAATTTATTAAATATTAGCTGTGCTATGCGCAGCTTCCGCTTTTAATTTCTATGTTATTAGTAAATAGTTTTTTCAAAAACTTGACTATTTTATTTTAGTCAATTATATAGCTAAATTATGTGGTTATTCCTCCCCGTCAAAAATTTACAACCTGTCGTCGAACATTAATATAGTTCACTTAGTAGTCTCAATCACCATGCATTACTTCGATTTAATCAATTAGATGCGATGTGGATCTTAATCAAATATTTTTGGATTTTTACTACTAGAGCCTTTAAAGTACTCATCGATAATTTTATCTGACGACCACTTAAGGCTCTGCCATAAATTATAGATCCTTAAGGGACCAAACTAATACAATGCTTGTGAAGGTAGTTAACACATAACTTGAGAATTGAATTGAAAATTATTTATTAATATCGTCAGTTTACGAAGTTATAATACAATACGTCTTAGAATCTATAGTACCTAACCTAAGCTTTACCTATAATACATCATCTTATTAAATAAATACATCGAAATCTATAAACATTTTACATCGTTTCTTAAATTGAAAAATCTTATATAAAAAAACCATTGATATCTAAAATTAACCTAAGTTGGACGGATAAGCCGTCCCTAAAACTAGACCTTAAAGAAAATATTTACAATTTAGATTACACCGAATCAGTTGTAATCGACATCATGTGGCATGCGTTATCGTTTCCTGAAAAGCAACGTACGCGGGTCAAATTGGCCCAGTTCATTGATTTCCGGGAAAGGATTTTTGCGGGATGATTGGAAATAGGATTTTGAAATGGTTTGGATGAAGGTTCTGATTGTGGGGTGCCCAGTTTTTCTGTGGAGTGCTTCAGCCGGATATCGTAGGGGGGCTTTCAAAATCGTCCGAAGACAACGATTTTGAAATTTTTGTATTTTCGCAAGCTCCGAAGGTACAACGTTCGACCAGATTGGGGCGGCGTACGTGAGTACGGGCCGGATACATGACTTGAAAAGTCGATGTTTCAGATGTTCGTCCAACTTTTAAGTACAAACAAATTCTATTGTCCATAAGACGCTGTGTTCAAAGTTTGATTTTTAATCAATAATTACTCTTTGAGATGATCGTCAACAGGTTTTAAATTTTTGAGGGAGGAGAAAAAAAAATGTTTATCTACTATCAAGCCTCATGCATGAACGTCCTTAACTGAAAATTATTCATACTGCTTTTTCAAATCTTTACGATTTCTTCTGAAATACCTTAAGTACGGAAATAGATTTAGAGAAGAAGAATCGTTTGCGGGCTGTTGAAAGAGATTATCTTGAATTAAAGTTTGTGTTGGATTTTCTTTTAAATTCATTTCATAAAAACTAGAACAACAAAAAAATTGTGAAATCATTTCTAGTTCAATTAGTTGTTTTTTTTTAGAAGTGATTGACTCAACAGAGCGGTTCATTATATTTGAGATATGTAATGGAATCACTCACATGATAATGACAAAACAAATGTTAAAAATAAATAATTAGTAATAGCTTTCATATTTACAACAAAAAATTAATTAAAATTAGGTTCTATAATTATAGTAGAACCCCCGCTGAGTTCAACCTCAAGTCGAATCTTCGAATAACCCTGCAGTGGACTCGCTACGGAATGACTATGTATGTCCCTTGTTATTTCGGTAACTATATGTTGTTACCTACTTGGAAACTGGAAGGTTGTGGGTTCGAATCTCGACATCGGCAGTTTGTCAATTATTAAGAAAAAAAAGGGGCGGTTAATTGACTAAACTGTCGGCGTATGGACAAGAACGAAGTAATCGGCTATGCTTGAGGCGGTTTTCTGCAGTTTCCTTCACAAACTCCTGGTGAATATCGGCATAGTTCCTATTTTAGTCGGCAGCCGCATATGCTAGCAATTCCTAGTCTATACACAAAAATTCCTTCTACTCCACTCACATCCTTAGATATCACAGTGGATCTTATTGTCGAAGTGTAGCCCGTCCAAGGCAGCCTCTTCAATCTATCTATCTACCTCAGTAACTATCAACAAACAAATTCTGACATTATTTATTAAGAAAAATAAAGTTTGATTTGAATTCAAAAATTGGTTCTATGAAATCATTGTAGAATTAGGTTCTAGGTAATAGGGAATATGCATGAAAATTTTTTTTCATATTTATTTTCAGAATATGAAAATACTGTTAATACTGTAATAATATTTAAAAACGAAATTAAAATCCGACAAATATCAAGGAAGCTATAAGCTTTTAAAGATTATTATCTGTCTCTTTCTTGCAAAATACTAAAAACGTAGTTTTACGTGTATTTTTAATGGTGAAAGTGTAATATGACGTCATTTAACATATCAAGAGGTCTATCACCATCTTTGTCTAATCGGGAATTTCAATCATTCATATCTTGCTTATTTTTAAAGTTATTTAAAAAGTAAGTTTACCTTGATATTTGTCAAGTAAACATGCTTCAATTCAAGTGAAAAAAAATTTTCATGCATATTCCTTATTGGAATCATCTTACTTCTACTCCAACAACCCCAACTCAAAATCATATACAAACATATATTTCTTTTTGGTTTTTGTAAACTTGCGTCTTTCCATCCATTGTTAGTATGGTTGTCTTCCGGTTATGTTATACTAACGGAGGTGACCAGCGTTTACTTTGATATTTATATAACATGTCTGAACATTGATAGCATTCTTAGTTACTGAACTTACTCAACGGGTCCATTGTGTGGCGAGGAGGAAGAAACATTCAGCCACATTATCTTTAACTGCGATTCTCTAGGTTACAGCAGATACAAGATATTCGGTATATCACATCCCGAATATATGAACCTTCAGGAAGACCTGATCAGCAAGCTCCTGGCCATTGCCAAGATATGGGAGAAGCGAATCTCGTCAGACTGAAGTAGAAGGGGTAGCACAAGGGACCATAAGGTCGAAGTGCAATACTTTTTAGACCCCAAGATGTATCTATCTATTGAACTTACTTAATCCAGCCCCCTTCTACCGTGGGTGTACGGTTTGGCAGTGAGCTTGCACATTTGGATCTCTCAAGAACACTATTCAACGCGTGTCTCCAGGTAGCTCCTCTCTCTTTGACTGCTTCTATCACGTTGTCTTCCCATGTGCGTTTAGGTCTGCCTCTGGGTCTTGAATTAGTAGACTTGCTTTGGGAATCTTTCCTCTGGCATCCGCAACATACATCCAAACCAGCGAGATCTGGATAAAAGTCAGGAAAGGTTCTACTTTTAGGGAGTCTCGAATTGTTTATTTTGGATTCTGTCTCTTCTTGTCCTTCTTTTACTCGTCCAAGGTATTTTATTTCTGTGGCTGGAGTCTTGATTTGTGCTCGTTAGCCAAGGTCCATGTTTCCGCAATGTAAGTGAGTGTAGGGCGAAATACGTTCTTGAATACAGTCACCAATTAATAACATTCTATGGCATAAAATGCTTGATCTGAAAAATCATACAGATGTTGGATCGGAATCGAACCTACGCCTTCTAGCATGTAAAGTTTTCTGCCAAAAACCCTTATAATTCCGTTATGGCCGTTCGAATGTTGCAGGCTTACAACCAAAATGATCAGAAGTCTTTTGGGATCTAATATTCATGATATCATAGGAATGAATATTCAAGTTACTTCTGCTGCAAAAAATATCTGGCAACGTTGCATAGTTTAGCAATAACTGTTGCATATCAAGTCAGAACTAAATAATGAATGAACATGAACAGTATTGAACTAAATACACGGTAAATACTAATCACATATGGTAGGTAATAATCTAAAATATTAATAGTGTCTAAATATGACAATATATTCCAATCTTTCGAAGTCGATAATATAAATGCCACTTTAACAACTTCCTTCTGTTCTCCACACATTTTAGGTGGGTAACTTCCTTAATTCCGATTTTTTGATGTGAAACATCTAATGCGGCGGGTTTTGACCGGCTCCTGACCTGATGACGTATCGCCACGCGCTAGTCAGTTGTTCATAGAGCGACATTACACATAACAAATCAGTTTAAAAAAGTTGCTCATAGATGACAGTACATGTACAGGTTCAAAAACTCATTTATAGGTGGCAATGCATATTTTCTATAGAAAATAGTTTCGATGTTTCACATCTGTCAGACGTTGTCCCGTGACGGCTCAATTTTTTTATAATTTGTACTTTGTGTGACTCCCTCAATTGATCGAACCTAATGAGGTTTGACTGTATTTAGAACAATAAATATTATTAAACATGATTGAGGTTCAGGGTTCAGGTGTTCATTTTAGTTTTAACGTAAAAATAGATGTATTTTGTATGAAATTAAACTATTTAATTGACATGATGCCAATTCTAATATTTTACATATTTTAATTATTTTACCTTCATCTGTTATCACCACGTGCCGCTCGCCGTAGCAGCTGAGCGTGCCACAAATATTTTAAATTAAATTTAAATTTATTTGACAGTAATCAATCAGGGAAATTTTATTTATCGATTAATTATAGATCAATCAGAATCTCATATAAAATAGTGGATGTAAAAATTGTGACTCTTGTATATTCTAGACCATTTAGGACGTCTTCATCGGTGATCCCCGTTTGGAAATCGAGAATTATAGTATGTTTGTCAAAGACCAATTTTTTTTTATGGCCTGTACATTGATGTAGTATCTCGAAATCAATAAACGTTAGATAGTTCTATATTGACGAAATGGAAATACACTCCCAAAATAGTGGGTTTAAAAAAAAAATTCTATTAAAATCGGCCAAAATTTGGTTGTGATAGTCAAAAAATTGATATTTGGTGACGTCATCAAAATCCCAAAAAAATGGTTTATGTTTGTTTTACGTGAATATATCGGGGTGCTCAGGGTCGTCTTTACCATAATGGTAGTGCACGAGCCCAGAGCCCACAAACTGACGAGGGCTCCGAATTTTCCAAACCCATGTGCATATATTCTTCATAAAATTTAAAAAAAAAATTGATTTCTTATTTCAACCTAGAATTTACAAAAATGCGAAACTTTTTTTCTTTTATGGCTCGGTACGTAAAAATAAAGAGCCTATTGACGAATTTTTGTCTATGGAAGAGCATAAAGCCCCCTGTACACGGGGACAGCAGTGGCGATCAATATGTCGACTAGAAGTGGCAGCCAGTGAAATGGCCGAACAGTAGGCTGACACTCGAGGACAGTATTGGCTTCCATTACTTGGCAGCCAGTTTTGTGTGGATGTGGTAAGTGCAACATGGTGAGAAGATTAGTCTAGCGATCTACTGCGTAGTAACGTATTAGTTACTGCGTAGTAACTAGCGCTCTAGTTACTACGCGGCCAGTAACCTTTAAGACACGCCCAATAATGGCTGCCATTGAGTCACATGACCATGGGTACTGGTCATCTAACGTCCACTAAACTCAAACCTGCTTGAGTTTGGTGGCTGACAGTAACTAACTGGATGTTGAAGCGGTAGTCCCCTTGCACACGAGGGCAGTAGAGTAATAATTACTAGCGCCACTACTGTCCCCATGTGCAGGGGGACATCAATATAAAGCAGCAGATACGGTATTCAGTTTTTTGGAAAGCCTTGATTTTCAAATATAGATTTGCCGCGGGTAGAGTTATGAGGATGCAGGAAATATGACTGGAAAGTAAAGCAGTTGTCAGGCAAGAATAAAAGATGAAGTAAAAACTCTATGAATTTGCTATTTTTGTCTCATGTGCAGCACATTAACATGTTTCAGAAACAGTAGTATACTTTCAATTTTCTTCCAAAAATTGTGGAAAACATTGACCGAATGTTTACGTGCAAACAAAGTTCTGAACGTGATTAAACAAAAGTACATTTTGATCATGTTTTTCTTAAAAGGGAGCGTTTTAACACGCTTTCTAAAAGAGCACCCCCCCCCCCTCCCAAACTCTCTATGCCCCTAGGGTCCCTGATAACTGAAGACAGCGGTCACACGTGTAAAGCTCTTAAAATCACGGTCAGGTTCAATTTTATAGACCTGAAAATATACTTTTTTAGTCATGGAAAACCTGGAAAAGTCATGGAATTTTATTTTACGCTTTTTATGGTGGTCCACCCTGCACAAGTAATAACACATGCTATCATCTCAATTCAAAGTAAAGTAATATAAAGTAATAGAACAAAGTAAAGTAATGTGTGACATGGTAATATTAGAAGCGTTAAACGTTACACCATATGATCACTAATTATTATGCGTTCTTGTCTATTGTGTTTTAAGCGTTGCGTTCGTTACCTTGTTGACGCTGTGTTCAATTTAATTTAAAAAAAAAAACTCCTAAACAAAACATAGCTGAACTTATTAGAACAGATAACAGACAGACAGACATACATAACACCTTTAAAGACAGATGATGATGATAAACAGAACATATGCTTGCTATTATAGAAGATGCTGTGTGGAGTGTGGAGTACAATCATAATTTGTTTGAATACCAACATCACATGTAAATATTAAAAGAATATTTTTAGAAATGATATTATTCTTACATACACACATGTGTGTGTTGTGTTGAGCTTTTTTACGTGAGAATATTATGATTCTATAACGTTATATACCTTTTAATCTATGTACAAGATGATTCATTCAAGTAGACTATCAATAATGCATCCATATTCATAACGGTGATTTTTCTTGCTGACGTTTGACGCTGGTTTCTAGCGTCAAATTCGGTCACATGATAAGAATTTAACATGCGCGCTATCTAGAAAAAATGCAGGGATAAAGCTAAACTTAGTTTACCTTTTCTGCCCGGTTATATTAGCGTCAACGTAATAACTCGAACAATCGCATCGATAATAATCGATCTTTTCAAATCAATAATCAGCTGGTACTTGATGATTTTATGGTCTAAGATCCGGCATTAGAAAAATCTTCCCTCATGTGTTAATTGCATGAAATAATATTTAAAAGGCAGATAACAATATTATAAATGTATGAGTGCAATGTCTGCCGCCGTAGTCCTGCTGGCTATTAACATTAATTAATTAATATGATATAGTGTCTTTGTTTGTTGCTCGAACAAATATAATTGTTTCTCTTTCTGCGTAGAACACATTTTTGAAAATTTTATTACTTAAAAATTTTCTTTATTTTGTCCGCAAATAATTTAATTATATATTTATTATATTTATTATATAAAATATATTTTATAATATCACAGTAATAAAATTTTCAAAAAATCTGTTCTACGCAGAGGGAGGACAATTATATTTGTTCGAGCAACAAACAAAGACACTATATCATATTATTATTAATTAATGTTAATAGCCAGCAGGACTACGGTGGGAGACATTGCACTCATACATTTATAATATTGTTATCTGCCTGTTAAACATTATTTCATTCAGTTAACAGATGAGGGTAGATTTTTCTAATGCCGGATATTAGACTGTATAGTTTTTCATCGTAAAGCAAGGGGTGTGGCGGGGAGGGGGGGGGGTTTAAAAATAAACTTGCATTAAAAAAAACTTCTTTTTGGATTGTTTTCCAAAATATTTCAAAAACACACAACGCTATTTTTATTACTTCTTGAATATATTTCCTGGACTGAGTAGTTTATTAGGGATTCGGCCGGGACCTTGCCATTTAGATAGATAGATAGATACATCTTGGGGTCTAAAAAGTATTGCACTTCGACATTGTGGTCCATTGTGCTCCCCCTTCTACTTCAATTCGACGAGATTCGCTTCTCCCATATGTTGCAATAGCCAGGAGCTTGCTTATCAGGTATTTCTGAAGGTTCATATATTCGGGGTAAGATGCACCGAGTTATCCAGTATCTACCTCAACCCAGAGGTTCGCAGTCAAAGATAATGTGGCTGGATGTTTCCTCCTCCTCGCCATTCAATCTGCACACAATGGACCCGTTATGAAGTCCATTGCCATGGAGACCTTGCCATTTAGTCGTTATAACTGATCCGTCCTTGTAAACGATGTCGGTAGAGCCGGTTTTGACTGATCGAGCTTAATTTTCCATTATAACTGTACCAAACTATAAAAATCACACTGTATATATATTACATCATGCGTTCTTTGTTCACATTACATATTGGACATTTACAATAGACAAGAACACACACAAAAATATAAATATATATAATATATACATTTTTTTTATTCAAAAAAAAAACACCACAAGCGTTCTCACAAACACGTCGTCTCACGTCCCAATATTTATTAATTCACTGAAAATTTATTTTCAGTCGTATATTTCATTCTCAATTCGAATCATCGAAGGAAAAAAAACAACATTCAATCGCATTTTTAATATTGAAAAAATAATGTTCTAAAAAAAAAACCAAGTGCAATTTGTTTGTGAGAAATTTATTTGGATAAAATGTCGTCGTTTCGTTCGAATGGAAACCTTCATCATCCGTCGGTACCTCCTAGACGCAACCGACGGAACAGTATACAGGGTTTAATATCATCGAGTAGTCGTCCACGTAGTATTGCCGGATTATATTCGTCAAATGGAAGTAATCCATATTCATCGACATACTCTTCAGGGATACCTTCATCCACGTATGGCAGTAGCATTCCAAGTTATAGCAGTGGTTACAGTTCACCATACATGAACTATAATAGTTACAGTTCACCGTATAATAGTGCAAATAGTTCCTCATATTATGGTTCTTCAACACCTAGTTATAATTCTAAAGCCGCTTCCATATCGTCTATGTTAAATTCGTTAAATCTATCAAAACCGTTGTCATCGTATTCGGTTTTACCATCGAATACAACAACCACAAGTTATGGCAATAAAGACAGTTCTTCGCAAACGGCACGACAATCTCGAGCTAAATCACGTCACGAGAAATATAATCGTGATCGATCGGTATCGCGTGCCAGTAGTAACCATGATAGTAAATCATCTGATTTAGGTGGAAGTCGATCGATTAGTCTGACATCGTTAGAATCACAAGGATATGTTGTAAGGATCTTCATATTTTTATATATATATAGTGTTTGATATTTATTGGTATTCTGACGTTAAGTGTACCACAATTGTGACATTTTTGTGTTTATTTCCGTTTAAACAAAAATTTAAAGTGGGATATAGCGGATTATATGCGCTTTGACGGGGGTATAAAGCTCGACTTTGTATTTGTAACAACTCCCATGTAATGTGAGCTTTATTCAACACTTATATGAGCGTCATTGGGCGTATGATCTGATAGACAGACCTATTCTCTCTATATACAGACCAAAGTCTGTATGTAAGGGTTGTGTGGCATTTCATACAAAATCACAGCAACCCTCAAAAATACAAAACTTTCTCATTGGGTGACGTTTCCCAGTTTTTTATTATCCCAAGAACGAAAAGAGCAACGTCGTCAAATCGGAACAGGCACTTTTGAAGGCTTTTTTTAAGGGTTTTTATTTGGGGTTTTCAAAACCCTCAATTTTTAAATAGGGAATTTATTCATATCAGAATGGCCTCGAAAAACAGAATTAATGAGAAAATAAAAAAAAATACTAAGGACAGTTTTTGACAAAATCTATAAAAACTGAAAAATCAATTACTTCCGGAAATTTATCACTTCCGGAATCATTTCCTGAAAGTGATTTAGACCAAAAGCTTATCTTTGCGTTCTTTCGTGTTCACAGACACACATCCGCATTGATCACTGGCCAAAAATAGTCTTAAAAAGGTTTGTGGGTACCTTAAGAACGTTCATTTGCTACGCTAGAGTCAAATGAGTACTATCGTTAATAAAATTTATTTATCAGGAAATGTCAATTAGAAATGAATTTGACTTGATGTGACAGATCTGACAATAAACTATGTTGTATATTTTTGTGTATGTGTATGTTTTTTTACTGTGCGCTCTCGCTAGTTTTCAAAATATGGTGAAAAAAACAAATCTAACAAAATATATAAACTACATATTTCAAAGAATATTTATAAACCTTGTTTATTATGGTGTCTACTTTAATAATATAGTTATTCTAATTTTAAGTACAAACAAATTCTGTTCTCCATAAGAGGCTGTGTTCAAAGTTTGATTTTTAATCGATTTTTGATGGAGGATAACTTCTATTCAATTCACTAAAAAATAATTTTATATCTACTATCAGGCTTCATGTATGAACGTCCTTAAGGCCCTGCGCACACGACTGAAGTATCTTAGATGTTCCAGTAATCAACTAGATAGAGATAAATCTGCAGGCTTAACGACTAAAATCACGTTCCGCCATATTTGATGTCTTCGGGACTTATTGGATAATCCAGTGGAATTGTGTTCGAAGGGCCTAATTCGTTAGCTGTAATTAAGTAGCTTAAACAATTCGGGGCCTTGAATGTGAACTACCAAAAGTTTTTCCAATTGTTTATCCTTACATAGTATAAAACAAAGTCCCCCAGCCGCGTCTGTCTGTCTGTGATAAACTCAAAAACTACTGCACCAATTTTCATGCTGTTTTCACCAATAGATAGAGTAGTTCTCGAGGAAGGTTTTAGTATATAATTTGTCAAGTTTTTGGCTACATTGGCTAAAATATAATGATATTTGTTGGTGGTGTCGGAAAACATATTATAAAACAAATATGTTAAATATGCTATGCATAGATAGCGATGCATACAACAAATGCGTTTTAAAAATTTGCCTATAGATGGCAGTATACACAACATGAGTACTTCAAAAATTTTGCCAATAGGTGACAGTGCATACAACAAGTGTATTTCAAAAATTAAACGCAATTTATCAGTCCTTGACGGGAGAAAATATTATGTTACTTGGTTATAAGAGAGTTACAAAATTTTTTCGGGCGAAGCCGCGACGGTTAATGCTAGTTAGGAATATTTCGCAGTTTAAATAAAATTCAGAGATAACTTTTGACACAAATTTTAGGTTGAACATTTGTTCGCTTTCTGGGTTAGCATTTTCGTAACCCGCAGAAATGAAACCATTTTTCTCAGTCCAAGACAGATCTGTAATGACAATTGATAATTTGACAACTGACATTTAATTTTCTTTTGTTTTTTTTTAATTTACAGAGTGGTTCAGAACAACAGGGTAATAATAAAGAATCACGTTTAAGTGCATCGCGAGGTGAATTAATTCCCACACGTAATGAAAATGGTGAAGTGGATTACAAAAAGTTATGGGAACAAGCACAAGCCGATAACGATAGATTACGGGATAAATTGCGTAAACAAGACGAAGAATTACGTGATACAAAGACAACTTTGGAAAAAATTAGTACTGTTGTAAGTAAACAAGAAGGCTTTTATACTTAAGATTTGTAGCAAGCACGTAGTCAAGGGAAGGGCATCCCTTTTGTAATGCTTTTCTCTGTCACGTAAGTTCAGCCCTTCCCGTATTGGAATTCTGGCTACGTTGCTGACATGTAGGATGTAGAATGACTGGTACACACCCGTGGGTATGCGCATGTGTTCACATTTGACGTATTTGTTCTTTCAGACAAGTAAAAATTCATTATCTGAATTAGAAAAACGTGAAAGACGGGCAATGGAACGAAAATTATCTGAAATGGAGGAGGAATTAAAGGTAAGTGTGTTTATGGTTTTTTAGGGGCTGGGATGGGAAATTTTTTTTTTGGAAACAGTAGCCAAATGTATGCTTTTTTGGTTTAGTTTGCGGGAACATTAGCTTAAATATTTTTTTTTTAGATAAGTCGGTTTTTTTTTAACGTACTAATTTTTTTTTTTTTTGATAGTACGTTTTTTTTTTTTTTTTTGTACAGAGTGTTTGAAAAAATCTGTCATTTTTTGGTCAGACTACTGTAAAGTTTCTCCAGTAAAAGTTAGGATAACGGTGCGATTTTCAGTAGCTTCCATATGAGGATCATTTTTGATTAGAAATGTGTGGATCAAAAATTTACTTTGGGTAAATTCAACCACTTCTTTTAAGTCTAGTTTTGATAGTTATGCAACCATCGAAGCGCTGTTGCTCTATTAACTCGAAAAGGGTTTAGAAAAGTCAATACAGAAACAATAAATAGAGGCATCAACGCTCTTTGTAAGATCAAATCTTCTTCGGCTTAGGAGATTAACTTCTTCATGGATAGCTCTGTAAAGAGAAAGATGCCAACAAAGTCACGCTCTGGAGGAACCTAGGCAAATATAGAGCCTTCTCAGGAGCGTCCACTGAAGAAAAATGTAGTGGTTTTAATTTTGGCTAAATAATATGGAAGAAACCAAATTTTGATGTTCTAACTTTTACTAAAGAAACTATAAATCAGAGTAGACAGATGGTTTTTGGACACTCTGTATACAGAATGTTTTTTGAAATGTTATATACTTTCATAAACATTATTATTTTTCTATGCATTTGTAGTGGTTTTTCTTTTTGGTGGAAATTTGATGTTTTCCAATTTTCGAATTAATTTATTTTTGACCTAGAAGAGTCTCTATACTCTATCTGTGCTCGAATCAACACTTTCTATTTTTCGTGTGAAAAATTTGCAAATATTTTTTATTCTAAACAGCTATTAATTTATTTATTTTATTATTAAAAAATTGGCGAAGCCGGTTTAAGCGATACGCCTCTGGTGGTCAAATAATGTAACTATCCGAATTGGAAATATATGTTGCGGTATTTCATTTGTATTTTATCACAGATGTGTAAAATTTGTTGAAATGGAATAAAAATTAAGTTGAGTAATTCGATTAGTTCAATTATGACCACATTGGCGCTGTATTCTTTACAGATTTCGCCTATAGAGTGAATGATTTTGTTTTGTTTGTTTTTTTTACAATATTATTTGTTGTTTGAGAATAAATTTAGTAATAATTATTGTTTTAGCAATTACAAAAGCTCAAAGCTGAAAATGAACGGCTTCGTGCCGAGAATCGTGCATTGACACGAGTTGTCAGCAAATTGACGAATACAACCGGTAAATAGGTAAACCAAAATATGAGCGCGGCATGTCTGATAATCATGATAATTTGGTTTGCTAAACAAAAACTGAAAATAACTCAAAAATCAAACAAAAAACAAGTTTAAATAAACCGAAACATTTCAAGATTCATAAAGTTCTCTATTTCAAAATTATTAAGCCGCTGCTACATGATGCGTCCAATATCGCCGCGAACGTGGCACATCAATGTTGTGGGGTAAATCCTCAGGCATCAATGTTGTGGGGTAAATCCTCAGGCACCAATGTTGTGAGGTAAATCCATCAACTAAATAAACGTGGTAACAAAGTGGTTACCAAAAAGAAGACGTACGTAACAGCTTTTAAGCTCACAGGGCACTGTATGTTACAGTTTCGTATGAGCAAAGGCGTAAGAATACGTTGACTTTAATATTTGAACCAATGTTGGACGCATCTGATGGGGGCCTCGGCTTTAAAATCATTTTCTTTTTATTTAATTATTCTCTTCGTGGCTGCTGTATCTTTATGAATCTGTGATATCGTTAAATGTAATTTTTTGGCTAAATGTTGCTTTGATTGTTTTGTTACTGTTTTTTTCTACAGCGTGTCTCAGAATAACAGTTCCTCACTTTTTGGAGTGATAGATCTTATCAAAATCTAGAAGTGTTAGCTATATATTTATGTCCAGAAATCCTTCCTTATCCCGGTTTTGACTAGTAAAGTGATAATGTGGGCCATAAATTTTAGAAAAAATTCATAATCTTGATCTATATATAAAAGGCCAAGAGGACCGTATTAAAAAAACGTATTGTTCACTACAACTACTTGGATCATTCGTGTATGAGACCTAGTTTTGTCAGCCACCCAAGGTAGGGCTGTTCCTGGGTTATCAAAATTCCCAGAATAAGTTTAAAATTTATTTATTTTAAAAAGATCTGTCGTTCTTGAAAGTAGAGAAAAATTATTTTGACCATCCTGTATAACTTTTCAATGTTTTCTTTATTTTTTCCAAATTCAATAACAGTTCTGTCTTCTAATTGTGTTTTTTTTTCTCTATTTTTTATTTCTAAACATTTGAAATATTAGAATTTTCTAAATTTTATTGTATATATCTATTTTTTTTTTAAAAAAGAAGCTTTTAATGGATAAGCTTTAATAAAACCCTTAAAACGGAGATAATTTCCTTTCAATTTAGGTTGGAAGATCTCAATTATTCAAAGTTAAAGTTATGATTTTCTATTCAACGAATATTTAAACGGAAGAGTCATTTTTTTAATAGGAACAATTTCCTATCAATTTAATTTAAAAATTGGGCCGTCTCTTGCGGGACGCCTGGCAGATGTGAAACATCGAAACTATTTTGTATAGAAAATATGCATTGCCACCCACCTATTAATGAATTTTTGAACCTGTATATGTATTGCCATCTATGAGCAACTTTCTAAAACTGATTTATTATATGTAATGTCGCCCTATTAACAACTTGTTGAACTAGCGTGTGGCGAGCGTCGCCAGGCCAACAGCCGATTTAACCTGCCGCAATCGATGTTTCACATGACCAGTTCAAGGGGGCGTGGCCATATTACCTATACATGGTGTAACGTAACAATCGCATTATTGTCTTTTGTTGTTTTATTCACTTATAATTCGCAGTTTGTCAGTTCGCAGTCAAGCCCATGTTCCTGCTCAATTCTTATTCGTTTGCTTTTAAGCACTATTATCAGTATTTCAATGATAGACCGGTTAAACTCCGGTCAACTGAATTTTAATGGCCAGGCCACACACCTGGAATTCCTGGTAAACCTGGAATAGTCATGGAACTTTTTTTATCTAATTTAGACAACTAAAACCTAGTTTTGGATGACAAACTGATAACGTTTGAAATCGAACCTCAAACCTCCCTGTTCTAAGGAGAGCGCCTTTGACCTAACGGCTACTTGGACTGGTGGCCGTGTGGTCATTTTATAGAAGAAATGGAAAATATACCCCATAAATAGTGGATTTAAATCTGGTGATTTGATCTCTCAATTCAATTCAAGAGAAAATTCGCCGATAATTCAAAGGAGTTTGAAGATCGATTTTTTGTTAAACGGTGTTAAACTTGAAAAATTTTAGTCATAGAAAATCTGGAAAAGTAATGGAATTCTATTTTGTGATTTTTGTGACCACCACCTTGATACACCCTGTATAAATTCACGTTAGATTCCTTTAAAATTGTTAAAAAAGTACGATTTTGATTGAACCACCCAAATGTTTTTTTTTAAACTCACCCCCTTATATATATTTTTTTGTAGTAAATACCCAAAAAGTAAGTTTTCTGCATGCCTCTCTGTACATTTATTAGTAGTTGAGACAACTCAATTTAAAATTTCTTCAGATGCTCAAAGAATTTCATCATCGATTTTATTTTGTTTTTTTGGTAGAGTTGAACAAAACTTTCATCGTTCGATGCTTTCGAAAATCAATTATTTAACTTTTTAGGGCTTTAGTGTACATTATTAGATGCTGCGCTGCGCGACATCAACCATAAACCACCCCCCATTGTTTTTTATATTTTCAGCTGCTATCGATCGGCAAAGCAATCTCATCAAATTAATATCAATTATTAATTCATTAATTGATATACAGAGTGATTCTAAAATACACAGTGTGTTCCCTCAATCTAATTACTTTGGCCACCTTTTATATGATACCTTGTAAACCGATCACCGAGCTGTCAAATGATCACGATTTTCGTGTTTTTTGGGCCTAATATACTTTGCATATTCAATTTCATCCAAGCCGGGAATAATCGTAAATCGCTCACTAAATCGTCAAATGAACACGATTTTAGTTTTTTTTTGAGTCCAATTTCCCTTATATACCAAATTTGTCTCCTTATATAGCGGATAAAATAAAATAAACTACTCTGTAGTCATTTTTTAATAATCTGTTGATTAAATTGTGGGACTCTCTGTATTATCCGTCAAGATTTATATAATAGAAAAATTAAAATTTTTCGCAAGTATTTTAGAATCATTTTGTATGTTTTATAAGCTTTTTTCTTTTTAGTTTTTTAAAAAATATATAAAAAAAAGCCCTAAAGATGTTTTGTATTTTGAAACTAATTTTCTGTTTTTATAATTTCAGCAACTTGAAGCACTCAAAGTTGAAAATCAGAAGTTAAAGGATGAAAATGGAGCACTAATACGAGTGATAAGTAAATTATCCAAATAGTATATACTTAGCAGGGCATTAGCTTGTAGTAAAAATAATACTTCTTGATAATTTTTATTTATTATTAATTTCATTAATCATTTAATTATTAATTAACACAAACAAACTCAACCAACTCCGAAATTTTTTGAACAAAGTATATATTAGAATTTTTCCCGAACAATTGAGTTTTTTTTTTCATACAAATTTTTTCCAATCATTTTAGGAAGATTTATTTCGAAATAAGTGGAATTATTATTTTTTTGTTGAACATAATCTTTATTTTGACATTACGTTAAGTGAATTCTTCAAGGACAAAAGAGTTTTTTGGCAAATATCTCGATTTTTATTAGTTGTACACTAATTTTAGTTATTACAAAAATTGTATATTAGAAAATTGTCTATAAAAAAGGTTTCATACAAATTTAACGTGCGATCAATAGTTTTCGAGTTATAGAGCCAAGAGTGTAAGTACTACAAAATGCATTTATTTCAACACCATCTATGAGGTAAAATGCAAAGCGCGGTTTCTCCTGCAATAATTTACGACCAGACACCCAATAACGGTTAATTAGATCGCAAATAGGAGTCAAAAATCGTCCTTCAAATACTTCCAGGTATAGGTTTTTTGTAAATACTTTTGACCTTGAATAATTCGCTCAACGTTAAAAAAATTTTATAATAGAATATCACCGCGATTTGTAACTTAAAAAGTAAAGGTATGTAAACAAAATCATGTCACCGATATTTCTTCGTCTAAAATGATTGGTTTAAACAATTATGCTGAAAAAAAAATCAATTGATCTATGTTTTATTTATTTGAAATATTTAATGATCAAAGTACGAAAATACACATTGAATGTACAAAAAAACCACAACACGTTTATCATATAAAAATATTGAAAACGAGTAGAAGCCAATAAGAAGCTGGGCAAATTAAATGGAGGTATGGTTATTTTGTTACGCACAATGGGTGTTTTCGTGCTTTGATCCCAACAAATATATGTTGTATTATTATAACGTTACTTGCAAAACTCATTAAAACAAATTATTGTACGTGTACACAAGTAAAGGAAATCTATAAGTAAAAATTTTCTTGTTGTTTTTTGACCAATTTATGTCACACTTCGATAAAGTTGGTAAAACTACCCAAACTTAACAATTGGAGTAACATCTCCAAATATCTTCTTAATTGAAAAATTTTTCGCGACTTCAGTCCAACTATTCTTCTTGTAGATTGAAAAGAAAACATACAATGCTTTCTCCCCAAAAATCTGATGTCCAAATATGTTTAAAAGCTTTCTTAATGATTCAAGGTCATTTTTTAAGATCGAGGTTTAAACGAAATTCCCTTGAAGCTCAAGAGGTACTTCCCTAGAAACAGCGATTGTACCCAATTTTAGAGTGTACTGTCTTTATTCCGTGCTGTAGGACATTTAGATCAAAGTTTTACCAATTTTTATCAACGTCGACAAATCGAACGCCACACAAACATCAAATCCAGTCAAACCTATTCACATAAATTTTTGTATATTGTAAATAAAAACTAATCAATTTCTTTCTTCCTCTAAATATCTGTTAGTAAAAAAATAAACAAATTAGTTGTGAATTTTCTTCATTAAAAGGAAAAAATTTGTGTAAATAATTAAACAAAAACACCTCTTGTACTTTTACCTGAAAAAAATAAATTTTCTAAATATCAAAATGTCGTTCATTTCAAAGGCTGTGATCATCCATAATCAAAAAAACTATTTAACAAAAAATATAAATTAACGTACACAACGAATTTTATTAATTAATTTTCATTCAAACACAAACCAAATAAATAACAATTTTTATTCATTATGGTTCTCCAGCATTTTTGGTTAATTTTAATCGTTGGTTAATTTCTATCCATGCATCGCGTAACAATTTTTACGGGTGTTACTTGGGGGTAAAAGATGCAACTTCGTGTTACGTAACACAGATAATATCTGAGAAAAATTAATAAAGAAACGGACAATAAAACTGACTGATGGTGTTATAAAGCCTGACGAAATGTGATTGATTAAAGTATGTTTAGATAATGTTTATAAATGTTTATACATTTTCCCTTAAAGAATAATGAAAACTTCTAGGTTAGAAAACTTAACCAATGATTAAAGTTAATCGGAGGTGATGGAAATGGGCCTAATTCTTGTAAATACAAAACCATGTAACACATTTATATAGCTTGACTGAAGGATTAGGTGCATAGCGATTATAGAACTGCGCTTTAGTCAAAATTGGTCAAAAACAATACAAAAAAAAAACTGTTCATGTAAATATTTGGTTTTCAAAATTTTCTTTTAGTTTTTCCTTTGCTTAGCGTAGACGAAAATTTTCAATCAGGCGTATATATAGGAAAAGTCCAAAAAAGTCTTTAAAAAAAATTGTTATTCCTAGAGATATTTTAGTGTGTTTTTTTTTTCGTTTTTGAATCTGTGACTGCGTTTTTTTCTTTAAAAAAACATAAAATTTTTCGTTTTTTTCATAACAGCTATCAATTTTTTGTGCCCATTTTTCCTTTTAAATTTTTATTTGTATTTTTTCTTTTGTTATTGATAACTGTTTTGGAAATTTGAGATTGGGGACTTGATTAAATCAGTATAAAATAGTGGGGAGAGAACCCCATTATCGTATATTGATTTGAACGAGAGCCCTAATTTAAAGGTTCCGTTTTTTTTTGCCATTTTAAAATATCAATGTTTTAAGGATGTTTTTAGACAATGTTGTGGCTCAAATTTTCAGCAGGAATGGAGAGAAATGTTTATGTAGGGATAAAACTATGAAAATAAGTATATAAAGGTTTATTATTTCTGTTTATCATTAAATTAACAAATATCGTCATCCTCGCAAGTTAAATTCGGTCGGATCTGAAGAAGATGAGAACATTCCTCTTACACCGTACAAACAGGTTCCAGAAATCGTGGAAAGTGCCCGCATTTAGCCGTAACACCAAAGTTTTGGTAACCGTGATTAATCCCAAATCTTCATATTTGCAAAATCGTCCCCATTTGTTTTAGATAATGTAGTTTTTAGAATTTCTTCTAAAATTCTATGCAAATCGGTTGAAAATGGGAAAAATTATTGGTACTTATTCATCCTTAAGGTACAATCGAACTTAAGGCCAAAAATGATTCCTTAATTAATCAAGTACCTGGTTGACCGAGCTTCGTTGTGTCATCTTTTAGTGATAAGACAAATAATTAGTCAAGTTTTAAACCAACTAAACAAAGTTCAAATATTAATCAATAGATGGATATAATAAAAAACGTAATAAACATCTGAAAATGAATTTTCCTGATGATGGGTAAGATCAATTATTAGGCCCAAATCTAACAATCAATTTTGATCAGAATTGTTAAGGCTTTGGCCGAAAAGTCGATTGTCTAAGAACATCCTGTACATTTTGATGCAATAAATAAAGTGTGATCCTGTAGGAACCTTTAAGTATAAAATTTTTTTATTTCTTGTAAGTTTTTAAAATATTGATTTCATTGATTTTGTATTTAGCAGTATTTTTTATTTATTTATTTATTAATTATATTTTAAAAAATTGATTATTTTTCTTCCTTTTTTTGTAAATATCATCGAAATTATTCGGTTTGAAGTTTTTCTTGTGTTGTTTTTTCTGATGAACAAATTTATTGTTCGGCGACGAACGAACGGTAAACTGAGATTTTTGTGGACGAAGTTTTGAAGTCCGATCGAGATTTCATTCGAATATTATGTAGTTATTATGATGGGTAAGAACCCTTTGAAAAAAACCCCCAATCCGTCTTTTATTATAGATTTTAAGGTGCTATATGATGTATTTGGAAATTTTTTGAACAAATCCTAAATTATTGGCCAAAAACAAAACAATATTTAGAATAAAATTATGGCCTTTTTGTTGTATTATTGATTGGACTGAATGAAAATATACGAATATTTAGCGGAAAAAAATTTGTACTTAATATGTTTAGACATAGAAAATTATTAAATGTAAAACACGGTATTCAGGTGAGAGAAATCTTCGTCCTTTATTTTAAAAGTGTTTCGAGTAGCCGCATACTCGAAAAAATAGATTTTACTCACTCCCCACTCTCCTCGGAGAAATAAAATTCCTGTTAATATAACAAAAAAAAATCTTTGTCTAATAACATATCTGGGAAATCGTGTAACAAAATTTTTCAGTTAAACTATGGGCCACAAAAGTAGTGTCCAAAATTTTCCAGTTGATTTGTTTCTTATTCAATCGGTTTTTAGGAAAATAAAAAACCTGTAGAAGTATAAGTTAAATCGAATTCTCAAAAACGGTTAATGTTACAATTTTCCTATGAGTTTCAGGAGAGGAGTCTCTAACTCTTGATCTTTTGTCGATTCGAAGCCTTCTTATATTAAAATCTCTCTGAAACGGTACACTTCTTGTATTTTTTTCGATTAGACTCAATCATTTATATCAATAATTGAGTGTAAATCATCTGAAACAAATTTGAGATCAATCAGAGAACACTCGACCTACCGAAATTTAAAATTTGATATAGATTTCTCCCATCTGAATAAAACAGATTTTTGTGACTTTGAAACAAAAAATAAAAATCACCTTAAATCTGCCAATAATATTTATCAACGAGAGGTCTCACCCATAAAGAAAACTCCTTTACATAGCGCCTCTAGCGGTAAAAATTGTTAGTGAGATCTTTTCAATTAGTGTGACTTTGTAAATAACTAAACAAACAA
Source organism: Nineta flava (assembly GCA_963920215.1). NCBI lineage: Eukaryota > Metazoa > Arthropoda > Insecta > Neuroptera > Chrysopidae > Nineta > Nineta flava. Next base: position 136,285,768 of record OY986041.1, read on the forward strand.
AAAAACAAACGTTTTATTATAATAGAGATTTTTATATTACAATGTTTTCCCTTTGATTTTTGTTTTGAGAAACATTGAGCCTTTTTCACATTTTCAGTTTGGTATAAAATCCACGAGAGGCAGCAGCTCTCCCCTGCTACCATCTTGGAATCACCTATTTTTTTGTAAATACATTTTGCATAGGGTATTTTCTTAGGAATTGCCTCAACTGATCTTTTAGGGGGGAAATTTGCCACTTTAACGGTTCCAAAAAACAGAAATTGAGCAATTATTAAAAAATAACAAACTTAATACAAAATTTGTTTAGAGAATTCTGTGTTTTCTTCAGAATAGAGTTCTAGAGTTTTGTTTTGAAACATGAAAGAGCATACTCGCTACTCTGTGATGATGTCATGCTCGACCTCAGTTCTTGCTCGAAAATTGTGCGGCAATTTTTTCCAATCGAACGTGTTTTTGATCATTTATTATTAGGTTGACTGTCAGTGTCAAATACGTAAGTACTTAGCTGTTGTTTTGGCTCACTGATCAGAGTGTAGAGGCAGCACTGTCAGCACTGTACATATACTGACTTATAAATATGTCCGTCCGTGTGCGCAAAACAAATATTAAGTCAAATTGTAAATAAAATTGATTCTGATGGCACTGATGATACTTTGTACTATTATTAACGAAGCAGGTCATAATATACACAGGATGCATGAGGTAATTGTAATTATAATTAAAGCGTCTTTATCATCAGAACTTTTTGACGATGATAATAGTTCCAACAATGTCAATATTCGTAGGTTTTTCGACGCCATATTGCACTGCACTATTGCTCTGACCTTACTACTCAGATCAAGACGGAGGGCACTAGGAGTGCTCTCTATCGTCAATCGAAAACGAAAAACTCAGTGCGAGCAATCTATAATAGTCAATCAAACATACATTTTATACTTAGAGTGCTCTCAGTGCGCGCGAGGGTAGTCAAAAGAAGACGCTATTAGACTATAAGATTCATTGTGAAGGTGAGTTCCACCGAGAGGGGCTTACCTATCCTTGCTACTATTCCTTAACCATTTGGAATTGTTCAAGCACAGAAATAGGGTTTTGGCGTCAGTAGACTTTTGCTTAGAGAGGTCGTCAAAAAATAGTTGATCCAGAAGAGTGAATCTTTTCGCAGTAAGGTCTGGGCAGTGATAGAGCAAGTGAGTTGTCATCTCTTCCTCACTGTGACATCTCCTGTAGTAGTAATGGCGCGCACACTGACAATCACGCATTTCTCTTAGTAATTTTATTTTACAGATACGATGAAAATTTCTAGTGAATCGTTGAAATCTCTGTCCGGCCAGTTTAAAAATGCCGTTTCAAGATAAACTCGCTTAAAGTTTTATGTAAACCTGTTTAGAAGGAGTTATACTAATGGGGTTTTACCTCCATTCCTTAGACATACAGTCTGTAACAGAGGTCACTTACATCATTATCCATTTCTAATCTTGATTAATATCAATTACTTTCATGTTTTGAGTGGAGGACATGGAATCAAATGCGGAATTGGTAGGTTTTGCTACTACAGCCGACTTTGAAAGGAACTATGCCGATATTCATCTGGAGTTCGTGAAAAATCATTAATTTTAATTGACAAACTGCCACTGCTTCCCGGACTCGAACCCCCAACCTTCCAGTACCAAGCAGAGCGCGTTCGACAGTCTGACCGCTTGCCTTGTCTAGTAGAGATCTTTTCCCACCTAAATTACCTTTTATACTGTCAATTTCATAAGTCGTGTTGTTTCTCAATATTTTACAGACGATTAGGGCCGAATTTGCCGGGTTTTCGAAAAAAATGGATGCGACAAAACTCAATTTCAAAAAAAGGGACATGATTTATGGATTTTTTCTAACATCCTAATTCATTGATTCAACTAGAAAAAGTGTAAAATTCTCGAGCCGCTATCCCTTAAATGTAGGATATATATCTCAAATAACATTTGGAATATATGAATGACGAGTTAGAAGAATCGTCTACCGAACTTCTGTACCGCATCAAGTGGATTTTCCACCATAACTGTGAATGTTAAAAAGGCTTTAAAGTTTTCATCATGTATAAAAAAGAAATAAATAAATAATAAGAGTTCAAAAATAAAAAGCGAATATGACGAAAGTTTAAAGTCTAAAAGTAGTTCGAACATTATTTATATACAAGAGAAAAAAAAGTGTGTGTGTCAGCTCCGACGCACCTGGAGTTTACTCCTTAAGAATGATTGTCTTTGAACAGGCACAGAAAAAAAGACTTACTAGACTAAAAAAAAAACCGATATCATATTGGAGCTTGAAAAACCTGTCTTTCAATAAATTTTCTTGAATTAAATTCGAGATTGAAGTTAACCTTTGAAGTAATCCACAATAATAATATTAATTATCGATATCAATATCAATAATAAAATAAACACAAGCTTGTTTACGTGTTATTGAAGTGTTAAAAATACATGTGATAACGAACAAAGTGTGTGAACATCGACTGGCTACGTTAGTCTATCAAGCTATTGTCAGTTTTGGTGAATAGACGCTTATATGCATATATAAATATCATATTCTAAAAAACGTAACGAGGTCATTCGATCATTAAATTTCACTCTTCATATTTTTTTAATACCGGGGACGCCTTATATGAAAATCGATTCTTAAGGAGTAAACTCCAAAAGCTATTTAGAATAGCTTTTGCAATTTTCGTTTTTTTTTCTACTTTCTTTCTAGAATTGAATTTTAACTGTTGTTGTGTAATGAATTATTATTATTAGGTTTTGTAGTAATGGCGTGTCATTTTTATGCTCCATGTTTTTTAATCAAAATATATATATACATTTATATATAGTAAAAGAATAGGAAACAAATATAATAAAATAGATTTAAAAAAAAACACAGAAAAACTAATCAATATTTACGAATATAAATATTAGTCTAGTGTCGTTTTTTTTTATACATATAAACAAACATATACACAATTTAAAGAAAACGCTAAAAGGTTGATTTGTTTACATGTGTCATGTGTCTATGTTCGTCATCATAGTTGATTTGTGCCTTACTCATTCGGATTTCGTAAAAAAAAAACTTAGAATAAAAGTTGTTTATAAAAATACTAACAACTTTTATTTGTAACATTTTTTCGAAAACCCAATGAATTTGGCACAAATCAACTGTAAGCCCATTTTTACACATGTGACTTGTAAGATGTAAGTATTCATGCGAATGATTTGGTGAGTAAGCGCAGTAGTATTTTTGAGTTTGATGAAATAGAGAAGAATTCTATTTTGTTCTACTTCCTTGTGATTGGTATACTCTGACCATGTGACTGAAGTGGTTAACAAAGACAGAAATAGTAAACAAGACGAGAGTTATAGCTGTTAACAAACATGCGATTGATATATTTTAAGTGAATTTCAGCGTATGCGTAGCAATGTAACTTCAGTTATATTAACTATTTTTATTGCAATTGAAAACTTTGATGTGTAAAAACGAGCTTAGATTTTGAAAAAAGTACACCAATTTTGCTTGTCGTAGTATTGGGAACTCTATCACTTGGATATACTCTCTGGTGGATAATTTATAAACTAGAGCTAGTAGGTCTATGTTTCCAGTCCCAACCGCCATGACTTCCATTTCGCCTACAAATTTCTTGGTTGCATTCTGATGAACAACTTGAAACTACTGCCAGTAGATTGAAATATTAAGCTCCGCTCCTGCCAGAGATCCCAATACTGAACCCAAGTAGTGAATTTCCCGATTTCATTTTAATTGGGAAAATTATTTAAAAAATTTGGTCATCGATTTGTATGAAAATTGGCTGCCAATTTGCTGTCACACAAGAAAATGGTTGCTAACAGTGTTAGAGCTTATGATGTACAAGTTTTAACTTGTTCTTAGCCGTGTTTTTTTTTTTAAATTTTTGGCAAGAAATTTGACTAAAGAAGAAGCGATCACTAAGCAAAGAACTACGTTCAAAAGTCATATATATTTTAATATATGACGAATCCATTTGATTTTCGAAAAAAATGTTTAGAACAAAAGTTGTTACCAAATTTATAACAAACAACTTTTATTCGAAACATTTTTTCAAAAACCCAATACATTCAACTCAAATTAAACGGTAAAAATTAAAAAAAAAATGTTAATCACTTTTGCTTAAAAGTACAGAAGATTTAAGAAATGTTGGAGGGACATTCACATATGACATATCATTTCAACCTTTTAAATATATATAAATATATTGTACAGTGTTAGTGCATTACTTTATACAGTGTGTTCAATCTAAACCGTTACCACAATGATTATTCATAAAGAAAAAAACACGTTTCATTTAGACTGAATACCCGGTATAAAAATAAACAAATTTTACACAGAAAATAATTATCAATATTTAAAAATATTTATACAAACAAAATGAAAGATATTATTGATAAAAAAAAATCATGTTTTTTTTAAAGAGATTTCTACTTTACTTAACAATATCTATCCCCACTTTCTCACCCCCCCCCCCCCAATGTGTTTTATCCCCCATCCTTAGATCTTACTACACTATTTATTGTTATTATTTTGTAATTATCTATTTTATATAATAGTTACTGGCATTAAATGCTGCATCTAACACACAAACAAAAAATCCCTACTACTATTCAGCTCATTCATTTTGATTTAAATTTCCCACATATTTTACATAAAATGAAAAATATAAAAAGAAGTTTGTTTTACAGAAAAAAAAATCAATAATCCATAAAATCCATGTTGTTGAAAATTTTTCAATTTATTTAAAAAACAAATAAAACAAACAAACAAAAAAAAACGTTGTTTTAATAACGGTGTGCAAATTGTATATTTAAAAAAAATTTTTATTATAATAAGTTTATGTAAATAAATTATTTATATACACGAATATATTATATTACGCCATCTTTGTTTTATTCATTTGTTTGTTTCTCGAATCCATCCTTCAATGAGTGTGGTTAGCGCGTCGGCGCGCTCTATACCCAAGACGTACTGCGAGTATTCCCCTCATGAAGAATAGATATATTAGGAGAGCGAACGTAATGTTAAAAAAACGGTCAAGAATTGGTGTAACTATCTTTTATCAGTAGGGGTCACTGGTCTCAGTGCCGTACGGAATTTAAATGTTTAAATGTAGGCGCCAAGAAATCACTTCCATTCAGTTAATAAGAAGTCTTAGTTTTATAGATAATAAAAAATTGTTTTCGATTATCAAGTAATAATTAAATAAATATTAATAATAGAGAATTCTTTATAATCTGCAATCAATTAAAAGATGAAGAATCATAATGATAATTGCAATTAATAATTACAAATATATGTTTACAATACTAACATATATTAGATAAAGAAAGAAGATGACAACCGGTAATTACAGACCATATTCCTTTCGTAAATGCAGACACGCATTCCTAACCTTAAACAACCTTCCACTCATAGATATATAACAGTATATCTATGCTTTCCCTGTACAACATCGTCCCATTTTTTCACATTTATAAAATTAAACAATTTTTATACTTACAATTTTTATTTGTAAGATGTGATAACCGTTGATTTTAATATGTAATAATAATAATAATTCCGTACGGGCAAATTCGCACTGCCGCTAGTGGCGAAAATAATAACTATGATCTCTACACGTTTTTGAGGACACAAAAACAGACGAATTGCCTATGTCGTTCAATCTCCTAATATATCTATTCTTCATGATTCCCCTGGACATATATTATATATAACCTCACTATATCATGTGTTTGACACATGTCATAAATTGGTTTTTGTTACATACGCGCTCTATACCCAAGACGCACTGCGAGTATTCCCCTGGACTTACATTATGTATAACCTCACTATATCATGTGTTTGACGTATGTCATAAATTGGTTTTTGTTACTTAGGACTAAGACATCTGTCGGAAAAAATTAGAAACAGTAATCAGGCTCAACTCTGTTAGTTACATATCGTTACCAGTCAGTAAGGTCTAGTTCTTAAAAGCGCTCTATTCGGAACTGGGAGGTTGCTGGTTCGATTCCCAACACTAACAGTTTGTCAATTAAATTAATTTATAAAAATTAAATAAATTAACTGACTAAACTGTCAGCGTATGAACAAGAACGAAAGTAACCGGCTCTGCTTTTGAAGGTTTTCTGCAGTTTCCTTTCACGAACTCCAGATGAATATCGGAATAGTTCCTATCAAAGTCGGCTGCAGTCGCACAACCTACTGTCTCCTTAGTCTACATACAAATTCCTTGTCCTTTAGGGGTCGATAAAAAAGGTTTAGAAAGGTTTACTTGTCAGGTTTCGGCCTCCCCTCCGCTGCTACTACTACTACTACTACTATATATTTGTTAATAGGGTTATGTTATTCAATGAAACTCATCTTTTTTTTATATTTACATTTCTTAAAAGAGCGTCAATTTGTATTTATAGTATTATAGGTATAACTATATGTTGCAATGTAGCCTGACTAAAGTCGCCATCTTGAAATGTGACGTCATGAGTAACTTATATACCAATAGTGTATGTTTAATTTGGTGTGATAACACAAGGTAAGTTTAAATTTGAGAACTATCAAACTCAAAATTATTTTAAATATATAATTTCAGGTTAAAAACTTTATTTTGACTTTACCGCTGTTACATTTAAAAAATCGATTCACATATGGTGGAGGGCGACAACGCGCTTCGATACATGAAGGCATGCATTATTTAATTTAATCCACTAAATTTAGGGTAAAATCCACCAATTTGGCAACATTGCTGATAAGTTAGTAAGTTTGTTCTGAAGGAAACACGATGGACTTAGTAAATTGTTTTTAGACTGATTTAGACTTAGTTTTGCAAATGATTTAGTTGTTCTGAATACGACTAGTGTTGGTAGTCTATTTAATGGGTTAGTTCAACCAGAGATAACCAGAGATTAGTAGATCTCTGGTTCAAGTATGATGTTCCGTCATATGTACGTTGCCAACTTAACGAATTTGCAATGTTGGAAACAGGAAAAAATTGTCTTAAACGGCTAGCGGTTTTTTTAGCGGGACAACGTAAATGTATATTTTTCAGGTAATTTTAAACAATTACCTTCTTAATTATTTTAATAATTTAGACTCGAAATTTCTTACTTGACGGGTTTTGACGGAGTTATACTATACTCTATAACGGAAGCTGTAATTTAAAGTTGGTAACGCTGGTCATATGAGATAGTGACAGTTATTCAACTGTTCAAGTTAAGGATTGTAACTGAAATTTAAAAAAATAAAAGGATAAAATTAAAAACTCACATTCAAAATACTGTTGAATACATTGATTTTATTGATATTTTTTAAAATAGCCGATACAAATATATGTAAAACATTACTTTAATTTTTAAATATGTAAAATGAGAATCAAGATTTTCTAAAGATTTTTTTTGTAAAATGTACTTTGGAAATTTTTTTTAGAAGTTTTACAAAAGATTGATATAGTTTTTCCTTTCATTTTTTTGTTTGAATAAATACGACATTTAAAGCAGATCATTTACATTCGAATCGAGAGTGGTGGTTCTTGTTAAATATTTTAATTGACAATATTTGTGTATTCGATTTGTTGCTAGGGAAGGGAAAAAGTTTTTTATACGTTGGTTTAAGTGAAAATGTGTATACTGGTTCGTGAATCGGAAATATCTGGTAAGAATTCTTATGTATAATTTTGTCAACATTCGAAAGTGTAAAGGGTCTCACAGATGTAGTTCTTGTTCAACAATTGAACGCCGTTTGGCTGGCAAGTTTTTTGTAGAAAAGTTAACTACAAAATGCTGTTACGTTTTCGAAATTTGAATATCAATGCTGGTTGTGAGTATTACGAATCGTAGATCGATACAAAAGTGTGAATTGAGAATGGTATTTCTCATGATCGCAGTTTGCAACGATATGGAGGTTTGGAAAAACGGTATAAAAATAACGAAATCTGTGAACAACGTAAGAATGAAATGTTTTGCGGAAAAATTTTCATTCTAGAAGATTTAGCCTAAGATCGAATCTAAATGCTCTGTACAAATATAACATTGAATACTTTTGAGATGTTTTTTGTTTTGGATTGTAATTTAAGAGAGAGAGAGAGAGAGGATACTGTTTACGAAAGATATAATTTATTAGTGCAAGTTTTGTTTTTTCAACTATGAGATATTGTTGTGCATTTAATAAAACTGAAATTTATTTATATGTTAAGTTTATTTTAAATGAAAATGAAAGCTTATTTATTGTCAACTATCTTTTTTGCATATAGCAACAACGTCACTGCTTTTCAGAAAGCTCATTTTAAATATTAATATACTCTTCCCGTAGATATAAAATATGCTTTGATATCATACTTTTACTGGACCCTTTACAAAAAATTTATAGAAAATAACTTTTAATGGAATTCGTTAAGTTTGAAATATGTTGTAGGTTTGTGCCATATTGCTTTTAAAAAACTACCATAGAGAATAAGTTCGGTTATAAAAAACTGGTCTCATAGTTATTGAGAACTCTAGATGGGAAAAATAGAATTAGAGCTAGTAGGTATGTGTTTCCAGTCCCAACCACCGTGACATACCTTTCGACCTATAAGTTTCGTGTTTGTGCTCTGGAAACAACTTAGAAACTACTGCAAGTAGATTATCTCCATCTTACTCATTTGTTTTATAGGTTATCTGAAAAGTCGCATGACGGAATAATTGAAATGACTTAAATTGGCGCTCAACCTCAACTGAATGAATTCCTTCAATGTCGTCATTTTTCATAAGATTTGTGAAGGGTCCTTTTCAAAATATATGTTTGAAACTTAATATTTCGGTTTTCAAATGCCTTTTTGTTTACGATGTATTTCCAACCAAATGATGGTCTGTCTACTTTGTTTACATTGCTAAAATGATACGTGTCCCAGTACGGATTCCAATTTCTATGTTTACATTCAACTCACTGCAACACAACCATAACCTCTATTTTTTACTGTCGACATCACTGACGTCTATATGTTACGCCATTAGCCAGAATTGAAGCGCTCAATTAGCCAAGGTACTAAAATTTGCTTCAGTGCGCCTGCGCGGCGTTTATGTGTAATAAATATGAGTTTTAATGTATGTGTGATTATCACATGTATTTCCACTACACACATATAGTTTCTAGTACCTTGGCTAGTTGAGGCGGCGCTGTCTATTCTTCAATTTTGTACGCTAGAATTTGGTACGAATCTTCTTTGGCGCTCATGCTTTTGCAGCCGTACCTCGATGAATAAAGCGTCTGAGAGCGTGGTGTTTATCATTTGAACTTGGCCATTAGCGCACTTTGTCAGTATACACAGCGTTAAGTTCAATACTAAAAACACCGCTTTATGGCGCTGAAAGCGTGTAAGCACCCAAAACGAATACACCCTTAAAGCCTCTGCTTCGATGATATTCATTTTTATGTGTTTATTACATTTTTTAATGTATCCATCTATTGGTCTATATTTTTACTTTGTTCTGTTGGTTTAAAACTTGGATAATAGTTTGTCTTTTTGCTAAAAGATGTTACAACCTTTTTACTTACACTTTTACTAGTTAAACGATAATAGCCCGAAGCTTGCTCAATCAGACGATGTAAACTAGACCAATAGACCTCTATCTATAGCGCTTTCATAAATACCTACCGTTTCAACATTTGAATTTAACAAAAATAATTAAATCTGAAGATTTGGTCACTAGTTTTTTTTTTTTGCATTAGAAATAGCTTTTTTATTTGATTTTTTTTTTTCAATAAAATATATTTAAAAAAAATAATAGAAATAATATTTAAAAAAAATTTTATTTTCATAACTTAATAAAAATTAATATAAAAAAAATTATTTAACAAATACACAAAAAAAAGTATTATTTGTCCCCCCCAAAACGCGTTTCTTTGTCGTCAATTTTTTTCTAAATTTGTTGCCATAGAAATAAATTTTACAATAAAAAACAAACAAAAAATCAATAATAATTATAATAATTAATAAATAAAATAATAAATATTGCACGAAAAAAAATAACATCGATAATTAATTATTAGGAGTTGGAATTCATTCGTAACGTTTTACAAGAGATGGCCTAGGTGTATGCCATTGGTACTTACAACAATATATTCATTGTGAAACAGCTGTTATTAGGCGTCATTTTCTTTATGTATCTTTTTTTTTTAAAAGTAACATTTTATCGAATGTGCCGAATAAAGTATTTTTGTCGGGGGAATTTTATTTTAATATGAGCAAAAAAGCTGCTATGAAAATCATCGAATTTTACTAGTGATGAAAAATGTATCCATTACGACCATCCCAAGAGCAGAAAAGTCATGGATTAAGCTCGGCCAACCAGCGAATCAGGATATCCATAGGTCTAAGCTCATGCTCTGTATTTGGTGGGAACAGAGGGGTGTGATTTATTATGAGCTGTTAAAACCGAATGAAACCACAACTGTGGATAGCTACCGACTACAATTGATGCACTTGAGTCGTGCATTGAAAGACACGACAAAGCAGTTTTGCATCATGACAATGCTCGTCCGCATGTCACAAAACCGGTAAAAACATACTTGGAAACACTTTAATGGGAAGTCCTACCCCACCCGTTGTATTTACCAGATGTTGCTCCTTCCGATTACCACTTATTTCGATCGATGACTCATAGCATGCCTGAGCAGAAGTTCACTTCCTATGAAGATAGCCAAAAATGGGTCGATTCCGAACGATGGAAAAAAGTAATATATAGCGATGGACATTTTTATTTTTCATTAAAAAAACGCTACCAATTAATTCCAATACCTAATTAATTTAATTATTAATTAAAGAAAAAACAAATATATGAAAAATAGACGCGAATACAAACTACCATAGTTTTGAATGATAAAACTTCAGATCAACATATCCTTGATCGGTTAAATTATCAGCTTTTTTCGAGGCTGGTGTTTGACCACCACCACCAGCGCCAGTACTACGTGGGGTGCCAACTACACTGTGTGGTGTTGTTGCCGTTGAAGATGATTTGGTGATTGATAATTTTGTTGATAATTCTGTTTCAATTTTATCGATCTGTTGTTGTTGTTGTTGTTGCTGTGGTACTTTCATTAGTAATGATCCGGAGGATGCTGCGTGTACAACATCATCGATCCCATCTTTGTAATCGAATCCATTACCTCCAGTTGCCACTGTGATCGGTTGTGGTGGTTGGTCATCTGCATTTGTTTGTATCGATAGCGAACGTGGTCGTTCCAATTTTGATAAATTTATTTCTTCGTTGGCTGTTAATTCGGTGTCACTGCTGTAATTTGGTTAAAAGTTTGTTTTGATATTCCCAATGGATGATGAACTAAATCTGTTTCGTGTGTGTGAAGGGATGAAGTGGATTTTTGTGGAACAAAAACATAAGATAAAATAAATCAAAAAAATTAACATAATTACTAAAAAAAATAATGAAACAAATAATGATTTAATATCGCACTGATTCAACCAAACTGAGCTCTCGTCTAAAGTCTTTAAATTAATAAAAAAATTTTCTGCATATGTACATAACACCCCCATCCCACCACTAGGTGCTTAAGGGTGAGTCATTTAAAAATAGAATGTTTTTAAGCAAAAATGAAAGTATACCGTCTGTTTTGGATAGCTTTGCTAATAGGAGAATCAATGTTAAATATTATTTACTATAATAATTACACAATGATTCATAAAGAAATAAAAATAGTGGGGGTACTCTGTAGTCTGTGTGTGAATACGTAATGAATAATAATATTATAAATTAAGTGGGTATCACTAAATCCTCACTCTTAAATGGCATCAAACAAACATCAATTTACATCATACCACAAGCAGTCAGATGTTTGTAAGTATGTGTATGTGTATTTACTATTAGAAATGCTTTTGAAAACAGGCTGTATATTATAATACACACATGTAATAATAATTAGAAAGAGGGGTACTGTAAATGGGTCCCTAGCACCTAGACCAAGGGGTCCTCTGTGCCCCATACACACATTTAACTTTTAAAGTTGGCGTCAAAAAGACCCTTAAATTTTCATCTGTGGCTGGCATCAATTTCGAAAGATAAACCAATAAATTTCCTTTTGTAGCTGGCCAAAATTTAATTATCGCACGAGGACAGTAATGGCTTCCATTACTTGGCAGCCAGTAGCCAGATTGTGAACGTGGTGAGTACAACATGGTCAGAGGATGTGTCTAATACTTTCAGTAATGGCTGACACTAGATCACGTGACCCTGTTACTGGACCTCTGGCGTTTACTAAACTCAAACCTGTTTGAGTTTGATGACCGCCTGGGACGTTGAAGTGGCAGTACCCCTGCGCACGGACACTGTCAATTGAACTACCACCTTCATAACCTGGGGATCTCTAATGATCCCACTTGTAGGGCCTGTATGGAGGACGATGAAACCTCCATACATGTTATATAAGCCTGCAGGGTGTCAGATATAGAATGTTTGGTGGTGCTAGTGCCTCGTTGCGGTATCCCTCTTTCTAATTATTATAATTACCCCTGCGCACGAGTACAGCAGAAGGATAATTACTAGCGGCCATTATTGGCTAGTAGTACTACTGTCCCTGTGTGTAGGGGGTTGTTAATGTCCCTGCGTTCAGGGGGCTTGCAAAAAGCTTGTTAATATTATTTTTTCTTTAAAAACAATGATCTAGATTTATAGTTTGGATAGTATCCAACTATCCCTGGAGAAGAACGGGGAAGTATTTAATACGATTTGAAGTACTTTTTTGCCTTCAGTCGAAAACGGAACTAGCTCTCTAGTCGAATCAGTATAAGGTTAATGCACATGTTTGATTAATTCTTTCTATTCTAAAGTTAAAAAAAAACACCAAAACTATTCCCCAACCAAAATTAATATTTAAAGAAAAAATTAAAATTGTAAATGAAATGAAATTAATGAAGAAAATAATATAATTGAGTGCGTAAATGAGAGACAGATAGATAGATGATTGTTTTGTTTTTGATTTGTTTGAATTAATTTTACCTACCCACTAGAATCATTTGCGCCAACAAGTTGCGGTGTTTGATTGTGAATTATCTGAATTAGAAATTAATATTAATTTTGAATTTTGATATTTTTAATTTCATAGTTTTTTTTGATATTAAAATTTGAATATTTATTAAAATGTATATGGAGTGAGGGGGGGCCTCCCTATATAATAGAGTAATTTGTTTCGTCCTAAGGGTTCGTTGTTAAGACTGTGTAGTATGCAGGGATGTGAGTAATAAAATGGGTATCACGAAAATGGTTAATTGCTCTTTAATATGCAAAATAGAAAATGTACAGTGTGTTCATTTGAAAAGTTTCCAGCTAAATATAAAAAAAAAATACATTTTGTTCATTTGAAAAGTTTCCAGCTAAATATAAAAAAAAATACATTTTAGAAAAAAATGTTTCAAACAAAAGTTTCTCGGTTTTAAGGGAGTATGCATCCGTTTCCACGTGGTGTAACTTATCTTTTAAACGGTGCAAGATTAGATTAGATTCGAAGTTTTATAAAGAGCTTTTGTACCGCGACTAATTGGATCTATTGTGCCTCCTTTCCTTTCAAAGGTGTTCCAGGAGTCCTCTGGGCTTGATAATCGTTAGGATATCCTTCGGCGACACTTTTTTGATTTCATCTGGTTGGATATCTGTCCATCCCAAATGATGGTGTCTTTTGAGAGAGAGAGAGACTTTCGCATTCACACAGAATGTGAATTCCAGTTTCCCCCTCTTCATGACAAAATCTGCAGAGAACGGAGCAAAATAGGACAAATCTTTAGGTGCAAAAACTGTTCATCTCATAAAAACAAACAACTTCTGTTTGAAACTTTTTGTGATGTATCCAATATATATGGCGTAAATATAAAATTTACTCCACATTCACACCAAAACTAGGGGATGTATAAAAAAAAAAGTTTAAAACAAAAGTTGTTTGTTTTTATGAGATAAACATTTATTTTTCCTTTCTTTCACCGTTTAAAAGATAATTAAACCACGCAGAACGGATGCATAGAACAAAATAATTATTGCATTCTATTTCCATCCTTTAAACTAAGCAACTTTTAAAAAATATTTAAGCTAAATTTGTAGAAACTTTTCAAATAAACACACTGTATATTAAAAATAATTTACAAAATACACATTGGTTTTCTGGAATGACAGACTAGAAAGCCAGTCACACATGATAAAATATGAACTATTAGTTTGCGCACTACATCCACAATACAAGCTTAATGGCAGTGCCTGTTGTAAGTGCGCGAAAATTTGAAAAACCAAATAATTGTACTCATTACCCCGTGGAAAATGAATGAAATTATCCAAACCATTTAAATACCAATTTAAAATAGAACAATTTCAAATATTACCCATCCCAACCCTTCGGTTCTCTATATCGATTCTAGGAATGTTTGGGGATCAAGTTCTATGAAATAAGTAATGGTAATATTAGTAAGAACGTATTAATTTACCTGTCCCATGCTACATGGAGGTCTTGGTGCTCCATATCGACCTAAGGTCGGTGCTGTTATACTTGTAGCTGATGATAAACCATTATTTAATTTTGTTCCACCATGATGGTCTGCTTGAAAGTTAGGTGTTAAACTAATGCTGTTTGTTTGTTTGTTTTCGATATTAACGTTGGTAGTAGATGATAGGCGTAGCGGATTAATTTATGTAGAAATTTAATTAAATGTTAAAAAAATATTTTAATTAGCAATGAAATTTATTAAGTCTGATATTTCCACAACGGTTTTAGAGAATCAATGAAAATATCAGACTATAAAAATACACTGAGCGGTATAGAAAATGAGACACGACTTCAAAGATTGTTAATTTTTATACTCACTCTATTCATGTAACAGATTATATAAAGTACTATAAGTTTAGAAACGGTTTATTAAAATATTTATTAATAAGCCCAATTTTCTTAATAAATGACAAACGTCGAGGGGAATGGGGGGGGGGGGGATTATAAAGAAAGAATAAACACAAAATATCTCTCTTAATATTAGAACAATCGAAAAATGCGTAAGAAATAAAGTTGTAGAAAATCAAATTTGCTACAATTCATCACCTTATCATTTTTGCTCAAATTCTAATGTCTACAAAAATATTAAGGAATTTAACTTTCAATCTTAAACCGTCAATATTTCTGTAAATATCAGTGTAACAGAAAAAGAGATAAGAAACAAAATTACAGTAAAACTTAGTACTTACAACTTTACTTCTTATAAATTTTTCGATTTTTCAGATATTAAGGGACATATGTTACATTTTGTGTTTTCCCCTCCCTCTAAACCCCCCTTTCCCCTTGTCCGATTTTACCCATTAACAAACTTGCATATATATAGCCTGGTACTGTGCATACACAGTACCTTGGTATATAAAACATAAATTACGGTGTATAGAAGAGCAAAGCCTTGTATAGAACACAGTATATACAATGTATTTAAACAATTAACTGCGTTAGTTGTTAATTATATATTTTTTAATTCACAATTTTGTTAATGGTTATCGATTTTTGCTTTCCAAAAAAAAAAGAACAATTTATGCGAAATATTACGAAGTACACTCAAATGCAACAATATATTTGAAACAATAAGTGAGATTATATAAGAGTAAATATTAGAAACACTCGGATTATAAAGAAAGAATAAACACAAAATATCTCTCTTAATATTAGAACAATCGAAAAATACGTAAGAAATAAAGTTGTAGAAAATCAAATTTGCTACAATTCATCACCTTATCAGTTTTGCTCAAACTCGAATGTGTACAGAAATATTAAGGAATTTAATTTTCAATCTTAAACCGTCAATATTTCTGTAAATATTAGGGTAACAGAAAAAAAGATAAGAAACAAAATTACAGTAAAACTTAGTACCTACAACTTTACTTCTTATAAATTTTTCGATTTTTCAAATATTAAGGGAGATATGTTATATTTTGTGTTTTCCCCTCCCTCTAAACCCCCCTTTCCCCTTGTCCGATTTTACCCATTAACAAACTTGCATATATATAGCCTGGTACTGTGCATACACAGTACCTTGGTATATAAAACATAAATTACGGTGTATAGAAGAGCAAAGCCTTGTATAGAACACAGTATATACAATGTATTTAAACAATTAACTGCGTTAGTTGTTAATTATATATTTTTTAATTCACAATTTTGTTAATGGTTATCGATTTTTGCTTTCCAAAAAAAAAAGAACAATTTATGCGAAATATTACGAAGTACACTCAAATGCAATATATTTGAAACAATAAGTGAGATTATATAAGAGTAAATATTAGAAACACTCAGAATGTTTAAACTGGTTCAAAACTTTTTTGCAAGGTGTCCACATATTTGTCTCATTTTCTTTGCCAGTATCTCAGTGATTTATGAAGAAGCATTACGCATGTTATTGCACACACATTGATTGTCGATCGTACAAAAGAATATCGAATTTTTTACGATTGTATCGGTTTCTCGTATACACTACGGTTTTTTCCTGTCTAGTAAGGGCAGTCGTCGTCATTTCCACAGTCACAACAATTCACAACGAAAAACCAACTCTGTTTTTCTAATAGACAAATCAGTTTCGTTAGCGAAGCAGCAACTCTCACTGAAGACCAAAAATACACCGTGCTCTGTTCAAGCATAAATTGGGACACGGATGCCATTCACGGAAACGACACGGTGACCAATTGCAGTAGCAAAGTCTGCAGTGGTATCGTACCGTTTGGGGATCGTACTACCGAGTGTTAGCGTCATACTGTTCGATCGAATATTGAATTCTTGCATCCTAGAGCACTCTATACTGGCTTTCAGAAAATCCTGAAATCTTTCAGTTTTCCAGGACGTGTTGAGTTTCTTCACAGATTTCGTTATCACCCTCTTTTACTAGGCCTAGCTTCCTGACATATTCTCTGAGATTCTGTGAAAAATTCCCGTCAGTATTTTTGCTTAAGCTGATGCATGTTTTATAAAAATCCTTTGTGAAGTTCCCTAGAGCTTGGCGTTTTCTTATTTCTTGAAGAGTGATTTCTTCTGATAGACTCTTATTTTCCTAAAAGCGGCGTTGATGCCTGGGGGAAACCCACATTCACCGAGGAGGTATTCTGGAGTTTCGTTCATCTCTTCACAGAATTCGTTATCATCCGCGTTTATCATACCTAGCTTCCTGTCATTATCTGAGATCCTTTAAAAAATTCCCGTTAGTAGTTTTGCTTAAGCTGATGCACTTTTTATAAAAATCCTTTGCGAAGTTCCCCAAGCTTGGCGTTGTCTTATTTCTTGAAGAGTGATTTCTTCTGAAAGACTCTTATTTTCCTAAAAAGCGGCGTTGATGCCTCTGAGGGAAATCACATTCACCGAGGAGGTATTCAGGATTTTCGTTCAACTCGTCACAGAATTCATTATCATCCGCGTTTATCATACCTAGCTTCCTGACATTATCTGAGATCCTTTCAAAAATTCCCGTCAGTATTTTTGCTTCAAATGATGTACGTTTTAATTCAACCTTTCTCGAAGCTCCCCCAGATCATGACTTTGTTAGCGGTTTCCTATTTCAGGAAGAGTAATTTCCTAAGCCGCAGAAAAGTCTGGTTTTTCTAAAAGACGTGTCGATGCTTCTTTTTTGTCCGAATATCTGTTAATACAATTTCCTTCCCAGAAAAAAAGGTGACCATTGTATCTTATCTTTTCGTACGATTAAAAATCGATAAATGTGCAAAGTAGCGTTATGGAAAACGTTCCAGATAAAATCTTACCTATTATTATTTTGTTTGTTATTTGGTGAAGCTGAATCATCATTTTCGACAAAGAATCCTTCGAACACGACAAAATTATTCATTTGTGTGATAACACGATTTAGATGATAATGTTTTGATAGAAAGCCTAAAAATTTTTTACTTGGTCGATCAATTGCTAAACGAACTGGTTCAACATCTTCATCCTACAGGAAACATTTTTTTTCAGTTATGAATTTTAAATTTTTCTGTGGGAATGACTTACTTTTAACATATGCTCAAATAATCGCCGACCCAGTCCAGTTCGTTGGCGTGATTCATGTACGTAGAAGTCCAACACACATAATGGATTTAGCTTATGGTTACAACCAGATGGATCGAATACGTAGAGACTTTTACGTCCTACTTTTAATAATCCTGTTACGCAACCTTTACCCCTGGAAGAAAAATAACAAAAATACATTCAATTTAACTCTTTTTTTTTCAATCAAAACTTGATATGAAAAATTATACACTTAATGGGGATTGAACCCACGATTTCTGGCGTTTCAGGTCGGTGCTAAGTTTGCTAATTCATTACCTGGCTGTGGGAAGAATTCCCTGACATTATAACAAAAACCAAAACTACTCTTAATTAATAGTCTTAAAATTTACTCGTAAAGGATAAAGAAATGTCCGATTATTTTCAAGAAGATAAGAGTTACATCAAAATAAAGAGGGCAAAATATTTCGGAAACTATTTGCCAAATCATCAAACCAACTGGATTTTTTTATTTTTTGGGTTGAATTTACCTTGTAAACTAATTTTCATTTAAATCGATGACTAAAAATTTTTGGTGAATTTTTCTTTTTACCCCTTAAAAAAATCGCTAAAATTGGAAGAAAATTTTATGTCCCCGATTTTGATAAAAACTTCGGGACCTGGCGGAAACCTTTTTGGACCTGGCGGAAACGATGGCGTTGGTTAAAATATGATCCGATTAACGGTTTTTAAGATATCAGACCCATAGTGCTAAAATTAAAAACTGTATGAATTGAAAAGCGAAAATTTTGAAATGTGTTAGTCGGACGTTAAAATGAACCGGATTTTCGTACTTTTTGAGTCAATATTACCCTAGAAAATGGTTATTATTAAAATCGAGAACAAAAATTTTCTTCACTTTTTTCGCATTTTTTCCAAGGGCATTTTTCCCTTAACAAAATCGCTAAAATTCCAGGATAATTTTATGTCCCCGATTTTAATAAAAACTTCGTGTTAAGCTAATTTGGACCTTGCGAAAATGATGGCGTTGGTTAAAATGCGATACGATTAACGGTTTTCAAGGTATCAGACCTATAGTGCTAAAATTCCAAACTGTATGAATTGAGAAGTCAAAATTTTGAAATGTGTTGGATGGACGTTAAAATGAACCTGATTTTCGTACTGTTTGGGTTAAAATTAGCCTAGAAAATGATTAGTATTAAAATGGAGAAGAAAAATTTTCTTCACTTTTTTCACATTTTTTCCAAGGGGTACCCCTTAAAAAAACGCTAAAATTGGAGGAAAATTTTATGTCCCCGATTTTAATAAAAACCTCGTTTTAAGATAATTTGGACTTAGCGAAAATGATGGCGTTGGTTAAAATGCGATACGATTAACGGTTTTCAAGGTATGAGACCTATAGTGCTAAAATTCCAAACTGTATGAATTGAGAAGGCAAAATTTTGAAATGTGTTGGATGGACGTTAAAATGAACCTGATTTTCGTACTGTTTGGGTCAAAATTAGCCTAGAAAATGATTATTATTAAAATGGAGAAGAAAAATTTTCTTCATTTTTTTCACATTTTTTCCAAGGGCTACCCCTTAAAAAAATCGCTAAAATTGGAGGAAAAGTTTATGACCCTGATTTTGATACCGAAAAATACCTTTATTCTCGACAGTCTATAAGGTAAATTAAGACCAAAAATCACGAAAATGATGCTTATTTGACGATTTAGTGAACCTTGTTGTTAGATGACTTATAAAAATGTCCCTAGTAAGAAAATCTATTTTCTGAAGTTCTGGCCTATGGAGGAAAACATTTGTTCAGAATGATCAGAACTGCAGCTTATCCAAATTCAACCGAATCCACTGAAAACCGCACATTTTCATTTAAAATAAGTTTGGCGGAGATAAAACGCGGCCTTTAGTGACTTTCCCTACCCTATTAGGATCTCCAGCCCAAACTAAGGCCCTAGTTGAAATCCAGAATTTTACCTGGATTAAGTTCCCTTTACTTCCCTTGTTAAAGGGAAAAGCTCCCCACCTAGGAAGTTCAGCCTTTGCCGGTTGACAGCCTCGCAACTGCATAGTGACATATTTTTATCCGAAAATCCGGTTTATATACACCACATAACTTAGAGCACTCTGTACAGATATGCAAATGAACTATCTAATTAAAATTATTCAACTATTTTATTTCCAAAAATAGGACAAACACGACGATAGTACAAAGAAATTCTTTCAAAAGAAAAAGCAGTACTGATTTCAGTACCAATTCGTGCAATTCGCATTTGTCAACGAATTTGTCACTCTGCACTGTGTATTGCAAATACACTTCATGGTACGCCTCAACCAATCAAAGAACCCCAACCCTGGCAGTGAATTTTACATAATTTATTTAAAAAAATAATTTAATCATAATTATAGTATATTCCCAGAAATCAATTTATTATGCTAATTACTCTTGATAAAAATAAATCGCAGTACGGTTTGTTGTTCTACGTTTTTCATTGTAGTTACCAGGGCTGGATTTATCGCTAGGTAGTGTGTAGGCCACTGTAGCCTAGAATGGGAAAATTTTGGGGTACAATAAATTTTTTAAAAGATAACTAAATGTTAATAAAAAGGCCGAAGAGCTAGAAACCAATATAAAATACAATAGATTCAAGGGAAATGGTCGTGTTCAGAAGTCCTTAGTAAACAAAATAAGTCAGTCAGTCTCTCCCAAAGAGCGACCACGAAACTTGTAAGTCGAAGGGAATGTCAAAAGAGTTGGGGCCGGAAACTTTATCTTACTAGCTCTAGTTTCTAATTCTAATTTATCCACCAGGGAGCATGCCCAAGTGCTAGTGCAACATGCAAATAATGGCGCGAGAATTCGGAACGAATGCGAATAGTTTTCAATATGTGTTCGCAAATTCTATTTATATTATTTTCAACCAACAGTAAATATTTTATTGAGCAACATTGGAACAGCTCTATAGAATAAGTATATATTTGATCATCAGTATTTTACATAAATTGTAGTACAATACATCTTAAAACAATAGTTCCTAACCTATGCTTTACCTATAATATATCATGTTTAAATTATATACATCGAGATTATAAAATCATTTTAACATCGTTTAGAAATGGAAAAAAAACTTAATACAAAAACCATTGACATAAAACTAAACCTAAATTGGATGGATAAGCCCTCCCTACAAACTAAACTTAAATAGAAAAACAAAAGAAAAGAAAATATATACAATTAAGAAAACAACAGTAGTAGTTAGTAGTAATCGAGATCATGTGGCATGCGGAATCTTTTCCCGAAGAGCAAAGTATTCGGGTCAAATTGACTCGAATTAATTTCCGGGAAAGGATTTTCGCGGGAAGATTGGAAAAAGGATTTGGAGGTAGTTTGGATAAATTTACGGATCGTAGGATGCCCAGTTTCTAAGTTGAGAGCTTCAGTTGGAAATCTTAGGGATTTTTTCGAAATCGTCCGAATTTTCGCAAGGTGCGAAGGAGCACCATTTGCCCATATTGGGGCTATGTACGTGAGTACGGGCCGGATACATGACTTGTAAAGTCGATGTTTCAAACGTTCAGCTCTCCCATTATTCCTCAATAAATTACCATCATTGCGTTCGAAAGATTGTGTATAAAGTTTACTGTGAAGTTAAGAAACACTTTCAAATTGTGGGAATAACTAGAGGAGGCGCAAAAAATATGAACAGCCCACGGTCAGGCACCTGAACACCTGAAGTCCGACCCTGGCAATTGCAGCAACAACAATAATAAATTTCAAATGTATTATTTAAAAATAAAAAAATGAAATACTGTCACGGAATATTAAAAAGAAGTTATCGACCTCACTCACTTCTTACTATTTCTTACTATTTAATATTTATTTATGATTGTTGTGTTCTACACTCCATGTTGTAAGTCCATCAGACCTCATCATCATCATTATTGTCGATACGATATGCTACGTGTTTTTTATTATTTTATTTATATAAAAAACGTAAGTTAAATAACAACAAAACCATAACAAAGAATTACTTAGCTACATAATAAATACTTGATATTTCATGCTAACTCCTTTCTTCTTCGCGCATAGGTAAAACATAAATAAAAGTCAACTGCATACCGAGTGTTTCAAAATTATTTGATCAATTGTGTTGTGGAGGATACGACCGTGAAATTAAGGATTAAGATGGCGTTACTATAGCTATATTTTACGTGGTAGCGGACTCGTTGGCACGAGAGGGGTCATCTCAAACGCCCCTTTCACCTGAGCCTATCATTCCCATAGCAAGATGCTCCGTAATTTACCGAATCAAGGGGTGGCTGAAACAAGCTCATCTCGATTACTGGGACTTTGCGCAGGGCATGCGACAGGCCAAGTTGTGCATAAACACAGCTAGGCCATTCGACTGTGCTTGATTGAAACTCAATAGAATGCAGTTGAGAAGGGTGGTGGGGCTTTTGATAGGACACTGTCGATTGAACTACCACCTTCATAACTTGGGGATCTCTGATAATCCCACTTTTAGGGCCTGTATGGAGGGCGATGACACCTCCATACATGTTATATGCACCTGCAGGGTGTCAGATATAGAATGTTTGGGTCCGAAACCTTGGACCCATTAATCCTGGGAGCAATCCCGACAAAGAAGTTGTGGGTCTTCTGTGTGGCATCAGGCCTCGACAGAATCCTATAGCTTCATCTGCTTAGAATGGCGCCTCATACCCGGAGACTTCTCGCCTTCGGGTGACAGGTTGTTCTCAAGGAGGGCGCAGAGCAGCCCTTGGTCTAGGTGCTAGGGACCCACTTGCAATACCCCTCTTTCTAATTATTATTATAGTTAAACTTTCAAAGTTGTAAGTGTTCGGTTGAATTAAACGGAGAAAGTCTTTACTAGTTTAAATTTGTTACTACGAGCAATATTTATATATTTATTTGTTTGTACTCGCGTTCTCGAAAACGGCTATAACGATTTGGATTAAAAATTTCAGAATAGGGCGTAAAAAGTCGGTCTAGCTACGTTTTATCTCTCACACGCAAAGAAATAGTGTGAAACTTTTTTTAAATAGACAACTTGTAAGACATTGGTGTGATGCTGTTGTGTAAACTCTACAAAAAGGAGCGATACATTAGAGTTTTGTTTCCGAAAAAAATAGATCTAGCCCAATGTTTCACATCTTTTGGGCGAGCAGAGCTCGGTTGTCCATATACTGATTATACTTGGAAAAAATAAAATTTAATGAAATGACAAGTTTTTAATTCTAATAATTCACTATTTATATTTCGGAAAAAATGTGCTCTCTTGACAATATAAAATTCCATTATTTTCTAGGTCACTCTCGAATGTATTCCTTACACCCCCTTCAAAGTCATCATGCCATTTTGTTTCCGTACTTATTCCATCTGTAGATTTTAAAATTCGCTGGTATTCTGTTACCTAAAATCTATGCATCTAACCCTAAGCACCATTCTGGACCCTTATTGAATTACTCCAAGTTAGACACTTGGAACTTTGTAGTAATAGTGGAGGAGAGCCTTAAGTCTCGTAAGTAAGCCTTTCTAGATCTTCTTTGCCGACCCCTGAGTAATCCACCCTCCCCCCCAATCTCTTCTATCCTTCACTTCTACACCTGGTGCGTTTCCTCTAGTCACGTGGTTGACGTCAAACCTACCACCTTTTTTGGAAAAGAAAGAACAGACCTCCACTTTATTTCTTTTACTTCAGATTCCTCCATTTAGGTCGAGCCAAAGGTTAGGTATCTCATTCTAGATAGTTAGATTGTAGAAGCTGTCCTGGACGGGACACACTTCGACCATAAGGTCCATTGTGTAAGGATGTGAGTGGAGGACAAGGAATTTTACCTCATTCTACATCTGAAAGGACATTCTTTTAGGACACTTGGAAATATGAGATAATTTTCCTAACGTCTACCCTCCATAATCAATTGACAGTATATAGAACCATAAAGGCAAACTACACGACAATCTTGAGATAGGCAATTTTTGTCAAGGCGAAAATTACCGTAGCATTTTTTTTATCGATTACTTTAAATTTCAATTGAATTTTTGAAATACAGTATGCAAATTCAATATGATTAGAATCGGAAAAAATATTTGCACACATATAGATGCATTTCCTCTATATCGATAAGAAGGAGGTCATCGCAAATATATTCTTCGTACATCCTGTATGTATCAATCAACACGAAAAATACGGATTATCGTGTACGAATGAATACAAATAAATAAATAAATTTTATTTAACGGTAATAAAAATATATTTCCAATGTAAGTATATTTATCAAAATCTAGGTCAACCGCGATATTCTATGTGTAGTAGTATATAAAAGGGTTTTTATCTTTACCAAACAGGCATTATACTATATAATGGGGGGGGGGTGGAGAGGGGGGGGGTAAGGCAGATATCACTGGATGGATTTTACATGATGATTACTTCATGTTTGTTTAATTTACAGTTTTGGAATGTTATCGAAATATTTCATCAAGGTTGAATACATTAGAAATTTTTTAATCGAATTTATCAAGATTCTGACAGTACAACTTAAAATTGAAAACAAGAATAAATATTCATAAATTATGTCGATTTTACATAGTTGAAAGTTATGGTTTGATGATCAAGTTTACTCAAGCGTGGGGATCAATATTAACAAGAAAAAAAAATTCGTTACGCAGGAGCTGCGTCAACTTAGCGATTTCCTTAGAATACATAAATATCTCTAGTCACAATTTAAGTCTGATCAAAATGAAATGTCGTATCTGATATCATTTTAGTATTTTCAAGGTCAATTTTATTAATACATGACATACGTCAAGGGGAAAGGGGGTCACCATAAAGATAGAAGAAAACACAAAATATAAAATATCTCTCTTAATATTGGAACAATTGAAAAATGTATAAGGAGTAAAGTTGTAGAAAATTAAGTTTGCTACAATTCATTACATGATCATTTTTCTCAAACTCTAATGTGAACAGAGATATTTAGAATTTTAACTTTCAGTCTTTAATTGTAAATATTTCTGTAAATATTAGTGTAACAGAAAAATGAAAAGAAACAAAATTACAGTAAAACTTAGTACCTACAACTTAACTCCTGATAAATTTTTCGATTTTTCAAATATTAAGGGAGATAGTCAAATTTTTTGTTTCCTCCTCCCTCTAAACTCCCCTTACCCCTTGTCCGATTTTACCCACGAACTTGACCTTAGAATAAGAAAAGCGCCTCAAATACCAAATTTCATTCCAATCGAAATAAAACTGTGACCGCTAGAGAGTCCACAGACACATAAAAGTACATATATATATATATATATATATATATATATATATACAAATTTCAGTGATAGTGATTTTTAACATCTAATAGGTAGGATCGATGGACATTTGAAGAAATTTTTACGAAATTCCAACATTGGTGCAAAAACAATAACTGCATTTCCTTTGAAGGAAATTCGCTAAAAAAAGAATTGATATTGTATACTTACTTGGCACCCCCTTGTAAATCCAATAATAAATATAGAATATGATCCGAATTTCGTAATTTATCTGAGGTGGTTATTGGTTTTGATAGTCCTTGTGCTGTAGCTGAAGCTTCCCCCATACAATTGATAACTTCAGCAACACTGGTTTGGCATTCTCTGTGAACAAAAATAAAAAAATATTTCACTAATGCTATGTTAACACGAGACAAATACAAAAGAAAATATTGTATCTTATGAATAAAACAAAAGAAATGGGCTGTTGCTATTTGCTGTAATCGTTGTAGTGAAAGCAAATGCTACAAATTATATATTTTGCTTTGTAGCAATTGCTACAGATTTTACAAGAATCTGCACATTTTCCAAGGCACATCTCTGTATCGAAACCTATGTAGCAATAACAATTGGCTCTTTCTATTGACCATCAATTGAACACACGTTGATTCGCCATAATTGTGTCTTGCCATAAAAATCTTGTTAAGGTGTCTAGCGCTACGATATTTGGAGATTCCCGAGTATTTCAAATAAATTACCAAGCATTACTTAGAATTTCAGAAAAAAAGAGCAAAAAAACATACTCATTTCAACAAAATGTGTGCGGAAGTCATTCAATTCCCTGGTGGCTAGAAGAATCGTATTTTTCCCGATATTTTCAAAGATCCTTCCAAGGCACCAGAACTCCTAGCCGCTAGACACCTTATTTAATTTGTATACTAGTTTAAACTAAAAAGGATTTTAAGGATTTATTATTATGTGTTACCGTATTTTTTGTAAGGCAGGATTTATGGGTGGCGGTTCATATCGTTTTGGATTTTCTTTTTCTTCTGCAAAACTATAAATTGTAGGAGAAATTGGGAAAAATTATTGTGCATGTTTGAAGGATTTTTTTGGATGTATGATGAAGATGAGATGGATGGATTTACTCACTTATAACTTTTTTGTATTCGAAAATTTTGTTTTGGAGCAACTTCAATAATTTCTTCTAAACTAAATACAAAGAAATATTATTGAAAACGGTTGCAAAGGATTTCTGTTAGCATTCTGTTCCATTATTTAGCAGCCAGTAGCCAGTTTTTTTTGGTCGTGGTGAGTGCGACCAGATCAGAGGATGAGACTACCGCTCTACTGGCTGCCTTTTAAGATACGTCCAATAATCCACTAGATTTCACGACCCTGTTACTGACTGACCCTCTGGCGTCCAGTAAATCTGCTCTAGTTTGGTGGCCGCCAATAGCCAACAGGACGTTGAAGCGATAGTACCCCTGCACACCGGGACAATAGAGGGGTTATTACTAGCGGCCATTACTGACTATTACTACTGGCTGCCAATATTGACCCCGTGTGCAGGGAAACTCACACTTGTTGAGTAAACGAGTTTGGGAGGTGATCAGCTGCGAGCAGACTAAAACAATGAAAGATAGAGTGAGCGGAGACACTTACTTGTCCGGCCAGGAGAAACGGTCCACTTTATCCATACGTGTACTTAGCCTCTTCTCATAAACATGCGGTTTTAGCTGCCAATCAAAAGCAAGTAGAAAAGAATAGAACGTCGGGCCACCGATTCTCTTTCTTTTCCTATGAGCGGAATACTTCTATAGCTAAATTTTCAAAGTTGAAAGTGTTCGGTCGAATTAAACGGAGAAAATCTTTTAACTAGTTTAAATTCTATACTACGAGCAACATTTATATATTTGGATAAAAACTTTTTAAAAAGGGGGGGGGAAAAGTCGGTCTAACTACGTTTTTTCTCTCACAAGCAAAGAAATGGTTTGAAACTTTTTTTTTTTTTTTTTAAATAGGCAACTTATAAGACATTGGTGTGATGATGTTGTGTAAACTGTAAAAATGTAGCTATAAATACTGCATTTTCTAACCGATTCTTTTTCTCTTACTATGAGCGGAACAATTCTACTTACGCCAATACTTACACTTCGCTCACTCTATCTTTAATATTATCTCAATTGATTTATCACCTGATTTGAGGTTACGAGTGGATTTTTCGGGTAAGGGATTATATAAACAATTTCACGTGAGCAAAAACCGTGAACATCAGAGCTAATTTACTGAATAAAAGTTGTTCATTAAAATCAACGGCGCCAGTTATTAACTAACTAACTGTACTTGAATCGGTAACTATCCTAGCGGTATAACTTGTAAAGGAAAAAAAAAACGGCATAAAAACTGGATTGACGGTGGGTGACGTGATTCTTTAATGCGTTTAAGATATGTTTTTGTGATAGTTGAATTATAAATAAATATAATTATACATAATTTATGAGCAATTATTATTAATATATCAACAACATTTCTAATTAACTCGCTAACTAACGTTACTTTCTTTTTGGTTTTTATTACAAACAGACACGCACTATGGCATTTCGAATATTATCGATATTTATAAAATGATTGCCAGAAGGAAATAACTAAAACGTTAAATGTCATTAAATTTTTTATTGATTTGATTTTTTTCTGTTTTGCTTTGCTAAATTAAATGAAATCAAAAGCACAGGAAATTACTGTGTATATATATATATATATATATATATATATATATATATATATATATATATATATATATATATATATATATATATATATATATATATATATATATATATACATTTACGTCAACATTTGATATTTACTGCATATATGGTAATCATATTATATTGGTATTGTCAGAGTAATAAAAACGTTTTCAACATTAGTTCAAGCTATTTACAGTCATCTCTAAAAAAATATTAACGTCAATCGGACACCTTGAGAGATCGTAAGAAAGGTTAAGCCTCAACTGCGAAAACCATTTTGGGACAACCACCCCTTATCCGGGAATTTATGGTAAAAAACCGTTGAGGCACACATTGGCCTCAACTTAGGAAAATATGCCACAATCTTTCAGGCAGAAGTTTATACATACTGGCTTGCGTCTGTGAGACCGGACTACATATACCAGAACGTATATACTCTGTCGGACAGTCAAGCTGCCCTAAGAGCCTTGTTTGAAACTGAAGTCACTTCAGGGATTGCTTACAGGAACAGGAATTACTGGAGCTGGTTCCAGTGGTTTCAAAGGAAACGAAAAAGCAGATACCTTAGCAAAGAAGGGAGTCGGATTACTTTTCAAAGACCCAGAACCTATTTTAGGAATCCTAAAAACAGCATGCATACACGTGAACAACGAGTGGATAGCCGTTAAAGACCGTTATCACTGGGACAATATACCGCAACAAAAACTCGGGAAAATTCTGTTTCGGAATGCATCCAAGAGGCTGTCTTTCGATGCACTCAACTTGAACAGGGTACTTCGAAACTTCGAATCGAAAGATTATCGGATTTATCACCGAACATTATCACCACCTACGAAAGCATGTGCACACAATAGGACTACACAATGGAACCATCATGAGCAGGCTGTGCGGCGAAGAGGGAGAAACCTTCAGGCAGTCGGTTACAGCAGACACAAGATATTCGGTGCATCTCTCCCCGTATATATGAACCTCCAAAAAACCTGAAAAGCAAGCTCCTTGCTATTGCCAAGATATGGGAGAAGCGAATCTCGTTAAACTGAAGTAGAAGGGGGAACACAATGAGCCATAAGCTCGAAGTGGATTACTTTATATATATATATATATATATATATATATATATATATATATATATATCTTGGGGTATAAAAAGTAATCCACTTCGAGCTTATGGCTCATTGTGTTCCTATATATATATATATATATATATATATATATATATATATATATATATCGGTCTACCCTTCCCTGTTGCTTTTTTTTAGTTATTCAGAGCAGCAATATACCGTCAATAAATTAGGCGGAAATAGCAAAATATAGAGAGAAAGGAGCACCACGAAAGGACCTCACTTTTTGCCCCCTATGTCATACAGTTTTGGAGACTCGGTAAAACCTCAACATCAATTTTCAGCATCGAAAACAATACCTCAATATTCAAACGTAAAAACCTTATCAGTATTTTAAATTACTATATAATATATATATATATATTTTAATTTGACAAATATTTGCAATAGTATAAAAATGAGTCATTTTAAATAAAGTATTATTATATTTACTGTTTGAATAAATCTATATTCATTACAAAACGTCATTATGTCATAATAATAATAATAAGATATCTTTTTCAATTATTTATATTTATTTATACTTTGTAGTTTGTACATGAGTTCATTCAATCGATACGTCATCAACGAAACGACTCATCTTTGTGGAATACCCCCTTAAATGATCTTATTTGCAAAAAATAATAATAACAATAATAATGATGGTTTGGGTTACGTTCACATGAACAACCCATTATTATAGTCAAGGTGAAATTAGCATATCGATAAAATTAAAAGTTAATTATTATCTACTTGCAAATTAAAAATTAATTTTCAATGACTTGTCAGTATTTTTTCACCCATTGATTATGACTGCCGCCATAATGGAAAAATGGTTAATGGAAATCGTAAAAACGTCAAATTTGCTGAGTAACCTCTCTTCTTTGCATTTTAAGAAAAACTATGAGTCAAAAATTGTTGTACAAAGGAGAGTCATCGGTATTGATTTTCAGAAATATATTTTCATTTTTCGAGGTGTGAAAAATAAAAGGCGCGGTTCTAGAATTAAATTTGTGAGTCGTGAGGCAAGGGGTGTAAAAACATAACAGTAAGACTATTTAGATCGTTTTTACCAGAACCTATACAAAATTATACAGGTGTATAGAATTTGTTTAGTTCTGGGGTCGTCATTATCCCCTCCCCCTTCTCTGAATTCATTGGTATAGAGCCTTTTTTCTAGATATGTAATTTTGAAATCGAAAACGTATTTATTTGGAAAACTATAATTAAAATTATATTTTGAGTCAATTGACATAATTTATGGGTTAAAATAGCTACAAAACACGCGTTTGGAGAAAATCTAGACCAAATTTTTTTCGATTTTCTAGATTTATGAAAAAAAATTGAGAAAACATTTTGTCGTCAAATTATTAGAATCAGTTTTAAAGGCTAATTTCGACCGAAATAAATCGAAAAATCAATATATAAGTCGTGTATAACTCCTTCTAGACCTAGAAAAAATACTATAAAGCGATTTTATGAACAATTCGATTAGAAACAAAGTAAATGAAACAAAATATAAAAAAAACCTGTTGTACTTTAATGAAGGTATAAAATAAACAATGTTTACTATGGACATCAAAAGAAGCGTCATTTCTTTTTTTAATATACACTCAATTTGTGCTGAATCTATACGGTTTTCGAAAAAAATTCGAATAAACATTGTTAGTATATTTATAACAACTTTTATCGGAAGCATTTTTTCAAAAATCAAATGAATTCGGTCCAAATCAACTGTAAATTTTTGAAAAAAAAGGACGTCACTGTTGATATCGATAGTACCATTAATTTAACGGTCTCGCTAGTAACAATCAACATGACATGTGTTGGAGGGTGGGAAAGTGAGAAATAAACATAAATAGAAGACGATATATTAAGGAAAGTAAGTACTGGTTAATTGTCATAATTACATTTAATGGATATTAAATGAATATGAATTCAAAAATAAATCACCACAAAGTCATGAACAATACACTTTCTATTCACATTAAAATAAAAAATAAACATTTTAATTATATTCTCTTGTTTTTACTCAGCAAAACATACAAACAATTCATTAATTATTATTTTTAATGTAATTAACTATAATTAAAAAATCCTGAGTATACATTTCAAATGATATTTGTGAAATGTGTGTGAATATATTTGCGTCTGACTAATAATGTCGACTATAAAATCTCTGGTATTTTAATTAAAAAAAACATTGCTGTCTGTGATTAGTCCCGTATGTTTAAAGTAATAACAAATTAGAATAATGGGGGAGAAATCAGTGCTTTGTTTAAAACTGTACGAGTAATTATGTTTCCCGATTATTAAAGTTGTCTGAGAGTCGGAGAACTCATTTTGTACATCCGATTTTCATTATTACCAACACAATACGCGATCTACATCATATGTCAAAACAAATTTGGCATCAGTGATGGCAGCCCTGATTCGTTGAGTCGGGCTCTCGGCCTTGCATAAACGCCCCCATAGCAACCAAATATATATATATTTACGAGACGGAGATTTCGAAAAAAATTCGATTCTCCAGAAGTTGGACTTTCTGCCAGGTTCGGGCGATTCGTAAAAATGATCCTATTTAATGCCATGTATCTACAAATCTCACGACTCAGTTACCGGATAATCGAATGCATAAATCAGATTTCTGTTGTCTCTTGAAGTAAACTATCCTTCTTGAACATAATTCGATCGAAATTTCAAATTGCTTTAAACAATATGAAACTCTGAACATTGTATCGTTGTCTCACACATTTTTAATCCCCTTTCGCTCATATGCCACAATTTCGTGCCGAACCAGGATTTCACACTTTCGTTACTTTAAGAGTTAGAGAATCTTTGATATTAGCAGTTATAATATAGAGCCCAGTCTTAATCGAATGGGTAAAACAGCTAAGAACACGATATCTAAGGATTCTTTCTTTTAAAGTTTTAACCATACCGGTGAAAAACATGGTGTCTTAGGAATTGGTTCCTTACCAAGTTCAATTTATACAAAATTCAATCAAAAACATTAAAACTTCAGAAAATTTCAGAAAGAAGGTGAATTTTATGTTTGATATTGTTATTTGGAACGAAATATCAAAATTCCCAATCAATCTTCTAGAAATTTAAGGCGGTTTCGAAAATTTAACCAACGACTAATGGTAAATATCTCGTTGAGTTTTAAAATACTATTTCTAATCCATTGAAAAGTCTTAATTACTTTTGCAGTAAGCTGTAAATTTTCTATATTCAACATTACTAATATTTTCAGTTTCATTTATCTCAACTTAAGAGATGAATTGGCATATCGTACCCTATAGGGAAACTGTACAGATACAACCAGATACAACACACCTAGAAAGAGGGCGGTCATACAATTATCTATTTCGACTATTTGAAGAATTTTAATTCTTATCTCTTAACTTAAGATCAGAAGCGATAAATTTTTACAATAGGAACAATAATTATGTATAATTGAAAAATGTAATCGCGTTTTGTCAGCTTTCATAAAAAAAAACACAATGACTTTTATTAATAACGAAAAAAAACACAAAAACCAGAAATATTATTCATTGTTTAAATTTTTCTGATTATTATTCATGTCAGTTAACCCATTGTTCTATTCAATTTCGGTTGAGATAAAACTATTGTTTAGAATTCGACTACACAAAAACATGCACAAGAAATTCATAAAAATTTTTTTTAATTCGTTTTTCAATTATAGAAAGAAAAAAAAACCATTAAAAAATCATGTCAGAACACACCCTAAAATAAAGACATTTATTTTGTGGTATATAGAGAGGGACATGCAAAAAACACTTGAGGATATCAATAAGGAAGAAAAGCGTAATAAAAATGAATAATTTATACCTGACAGCTCGACGATCGCCTGTAAAACTCGGTGGTAACAATGTATTTGTTAATTTAACAATTGGTTCTTTAAATATATCATTTATATTAAAATTGAACTCCATTTTGTGATAAAATATATTTGAAATAGCAATTATTTAATTAGAAGAAAATCTGTCACACTCAAGAGCAATCAAATTTTAATCTGTGATTAGATTAAGATTAAAATTATGTCCTTGCAAACAAATTAATTCACAATTACGTTTTTTTTTTTTAATATAAATATTTAATTTTTGTTAATAATAAATAAACACAATTTCACTATTTTTGGAATAAAAATATATTAGACACCATTTTCTTTCTTTCCCAGAGAACTGTGAACTGTTTGACAGATGAAAGTCAACTTGGATGTGGTTTTTTGTAATATAAATTAAAACCTTGGTCTAGTCTACCGTGACGTAATATAACAGAGAGAACCAATGCTGCGACGGTAGCACAGTTGCGTTGTTATTATTATTAAATGTATAAGTATCTGGTTTTTAAAGAGTTTTTTATTATAAATGGTAAAAACGAGAGAATTCACTCACTATTATTACTACGACGGCCAGTGGTGAATCATTGACTCATTCAAGTATAACTTACTTTTCAAG
This sequence comes from Nineta flava, assembly GCA_963920215.1. NCBI lineage: Eukaryota > Metazoa > Arthropoda > Insecta > Neuroptera > Chrysopidae > Nineta > Nineta flava. The sequence goes on from OY986041.1 coordinate 136,319,400, forward strand.
GTGTAGATTCCTATAGAGGCAAATGGTCCTGTTTACAATGCACGCAAGACGTAGAATATCATCAAAGTATCGATCAAGTATGAAAATCTCTGGAAGTACATATCATAGAATGGTTCCGTTCGTATTCTTCAGCTACAAACTTACATATGATGCAAATAGATGGCACTAACTAGAAAAATAGGAATTGAGTTTCTCGGGTGCATTCGTTTTGGGCGTTTACACGCTTTAAGCGTTATCAAGCTAAATGGTTGAGCTCAAAGACAGACATCACGAGCACAGACGCTTTATCCATCGAAGTGGGCAGTCAAAGCATGAAAGCCAAATCAAACTAACTCCCAAAACGAAAACTCTATACGCTTTTTTCTTTTATTTGCCGTGTGCTCAGTGTAAGCAATTATAAACCAATACGAACGGCAATAAATTGCGCTTATCAGCTCAGTTATAAAAATAATTTAACCTTTCAAATTGACAAATCATAGAGAATTACTCTATGATATAAATAATCCACCATTCGTACAAAAATTACCGTTTGGTCGCTAGTTACTACATACTCATCGGATAGAACCTAGAAAGAACTATCTTACGTTACGGCTCATTGTATATTAAACATAATTAAATATTTCCGTAAATACTATATACAAATTTGCATGAAACAATGGTAATGTTTTGAATTTTGTAATGATATATTTAAATGTTAAATATTTTATACATTAAAAAACATTACGTATACTAACTTATGCAAGTTTAATTATTTACTAAAATGCAGATTTTATGCAGATGTCTATAATTTATGTTTATTGATTATTTAAATATTATCGAATGATTATTCTAAAAGTTAAAATAATTTATAAATCATGTCATATTTACAGGAAGTTTAAATAATACTCTATCTTTGTTTAATTTTCCTGTAGTATTATTTTATATTTTACTTAAATCGGATAAAGATTTCCTGTATCGGGCATTGTGTTGCGTTTTCAGCGCAGTCTATGAAATAATACTTAAAGCTTTTTTAATAAATTCAATTATTTTATATATTTTCAGTATTGATTTAATATAATCAAGGTACTCTACCTTTGTTAAATAGATTGTTTATTCATATTAACCTCCGGTGTCGTGTGTTTGAACTATGAAATAGTGTTTAATATTAGTTCAAATAACAAAACATAGATGGCATACATATTGGTAGTAGAATTTATGTAGTTAAAATTAAATTACTGCAACGATTAGTACTTTAATGTAATATTAAATGCATAAAAGTATTTTATTTACATAATTGAAGTGAATTATATTAATAAATATAACCACGAAGAATCTATTCTTCGTGAATGTAACCATTGTAGTTTGACAATGAATGCTTATAACCTCAAACTTATTAGAGATTTCCATGAATTTCTTTACCATGAAAATTTTTACTTATTTGAATAGTTCTGCACTTATTTGCACGTAATATTTTAAGTGATATTAAAAACATTGCGTAAAGAAAACACGTTTTACAGTAAAATAAAAATTGTTAGTATGAAACATCTAAAAAAAAAAGAAAAACAGTGGAATAACCATGAACCCTATATATTATCCCATTACGTTATTATTACAGCGAGGGAAGCGTTGGCTGGTAACGATAATAATATGGATATGGTTTGTGTTAGATGGACAGACAATTGAGTGGATCTCGTTCGTTCCTCTGTTATACCTCTGTTTTATATACGTTTTTTTTTTGAGATGGTAAAAACACTTTCGTACATGAAAATTAAAGAAAAGGACTGACCACTCTTGTGCTACCCATATCTAACTCCCGCGAGGCTATAAACATGGAAACATAAATTTGACGCCGGCGCCCCTTGCAGTGCTGATACGACCGACCACTAGTATATGTATATATATGTGGACTACACCATTCTATTCGCCGCGTCTTGAATATTGATGACCAGTTCCACGTAATTCTGGTCACTAGTACTATAAAGCTATCCATAAAATTATCCAATTTTTTAAAATAAAATTTCAATTTTTGACAGATGTTTAATTGTTTAACTGTCTAATAAACATTCTCTATAGTTAGTAAGATTGTTACGCCATTGTGGTTAAAAATCAAACTATTTATTTTCAGTATAATATTGTTTTATTATATATGGTTTTGTCTTGATGTTCGATATACTATGAGACCTAGGAAATTAGGATTGTTCATGGGAGTAGATTTTATCTTAGAGGTGTATTGTATATTAAATTTCAGGATGAAACTTTGGGAGTGGTAAAAATGGGAGACATATACGTTTTAGATAAAAGTTATAAGGAACAAAATTGATTAAGAATAAATTTATGGGTTTTGTAGCAAGCTTACGATTTGGCAAGTACTTGAATAATCAAATATTGAATAAACATACAAAAATTGCCGCATTGTCTACATAATGATACAAATATTTAGAATCTACACCAATGTAGACAGTAGGCATAGATAGAAATAGTGTAAGGGTGTGTTAAAAGTTCTGCAGGCTATGAAGAAGACATCCAACCTCACATGAAGTTTTATATACATGTTACGTGATGATAGAATAGAATTGGGTTTCATGATAGTTAGATAGTCTAAAAGTTTTCTAGCTTTTACAGGATGTAATAGAACAGTGCTTTATTGGAAGAAAAACTATATAGCGACGATGATATATTTCTACATCAAGGGAAAAAGCTTCTATATTACAAGTTGGGACTCTTTGTGGCTGTTCGATGTCCAAAATTGTCTACACTTTTCACTGAATCTTTTTCAATTGATTTATGACGAATCCATTTGGTTTTCGATAAAATGTTTCGGATAATTGTTGTAAGGTATAAAAATACTAACAGCTTTGGTTTTAGACATCTTTTCGAAAACGAAGTGGATTCGACACAAATTAACTACAAAAATTGGACACCACTTTCGAAGTTGATAAAACCTACGATTTAAATAATGACGTGATATTCTTTCGTTTAAGGTTGTTGTGAAGAAAATTTAATTTAATGACAGGTTCTTCAAAATTTTACAGCTCCTGTCAAAATTTGAAGTTGATCCTGTTTTTAGTTTTTGAGTAAAAAAATGTTAAATTTACGATTTTTAAGAGATTTTTACATAGGTTAAATGGACTCGTCGGTAAAAACATGAATCCAAAAAGCTATATCTCGACAACCAGATATGCCAGTGTTATGAAAAACTGCCATAACATTTATCAAAGTCTTATAAATACCTGGACCAAATTTCAAATTAATCTTGTTTTTTGTTTCTGAGATAATTAAATTTGTAGATCGAAAAATGTTCTAAATCTAGTTTTATTTTTAGTGTTATTTATTTTGATCTAGTTTTATTTTTATTTTTAGTTATATTTATTTTTATCTAGTTTTATTTAGTTTTATCTAGTTTTATCACCATGCAACTTTTTTGAAATACATCATAAAAACATATTTTTAATTATTAAAACTCTTCGAAAAAATGAAATTTAAGTTTTAAACAATATGTTTTTTTTTACAAATATATATTTTTTTTTACAAAATTTAAATTATTTGAAACGATTTATTTGCAAAATTTTTACTTAGAGTTGGCAATGGATGAGATATCAATGCATTTAGTATAGGACAAACTCACCACCCCTACTTTCCTTCACCAGTTTCACAACAACCTTAATGAAAACAATGGCTGTTTATCAGGAAAAAGCACTGCTTCAACCAGAAAACAAAGTTTTCTCTGGTATATACAAATACGCTGTCCCTTGCTATTTAATAAGGAGAAAATTTAAAGATCTTTAATATATATATCTTTAATATCTTTAATATACATCTTTAATATACTCAGCTCGGCATGATTCGGCCTAAATCGGTATGTATTCGCATAATCGGATCGGCTTGTATTTTGGCCACAATAGTGTTGTTTTGTTGATTGACCATTGCCTGTTCCGTACCGTCACCATGATCACTCTCCATATTCGAACGTCCTAAAACGTCACTTGTATGGAATTAGCTGTTGCACTTTTAAAACATAAAATTCGTAGAATTATTGATGTATGATATCTATTTTTACAAGGATTATTTCCATTTTACTGGTACATCCTGTAAATTCGAATAAATGTGAAACTGGTGGCCTCACATGTGTGTGGTATGGTGTTGACCATCAAACCGAAAACAACCAACGTTGTAGAATCATCGTATTCATTCCGTTAAAAGTATGCATTCTTCTATTTTACAACCATATTCGTACAGTACATATTCGGTACTGTAAGTACCATAAAAGTACCCAGTAATATTTGCGATTGACAGTATGGTTCATAAAACTGTTCCATTGTTTTCATAAAAACATAATTTATACATACACAATTGTATGTGTAAACATTTTTGTGAACCATTTGGTGTAATACGTGTAATATAATATTGTAGCATTGGTCACTGCCCACTGGTCAGTGTGCTGTTAACTCGTTGACCACTTGAAGAAAGATCGTTTCGTCGTTTCTTGCATGAAAATTGAGATGGAGAAAACTATGTGAAACCTTCGAAGGTATGAGTTAGAATTTTCGTAGACGGATGATTCTTGTTTTGAGAGTATCTAACATATATATACATATATATATATATATATATATATATTAAAGCAGGTAACATGGTAGTATATTCTCGAACCGCGAACATTTTGCTGTCATTTATCTTTCATGTCCAGTATATAGTACCTACATAGGTATTTACTTCTATACATAGATTTCTACAACAAAATTAGATCGCTATAACAACGACGTCCCGAATAAATCGCACAAGATTCTGAACTATCCAGTTTATAGAAGTCAACTTATCGTCAGTATTTTTAGGTAGATCTTAGGAACAAAATATTATACAGATTTTTTAGCTGAAAATCTGCAAATACAAAAAAACGTTTATCTCATGAAGACAAACAACTTTTTAGCACAGATGGGTTATAAAATAAAAATTTAAAAAGTGAATTTATTCGGCTATTCTGGGAAGTTTTTGTGTGAGGATTCATTGAGTTACATTTATTTTATTGCATACTCCTTCGGCGTGTTGTGCCTTATTATCGACTAATTCGGGTTAGTTTGATGATACCATTAAAACAAATTTTTTTTAAATATTTAATATGATTTGAATTCGTTTTTGAAAAACAACATACATCTCCGTTCATTGGTCTGTTTGTACGCTATGAGGATACGCTACAGTTTACATTGTTTGACCTATTTGGATGAATTGAAACGGTTTTAAAATTTTTTTTTGGAGTCAAAGTGTGTTTTTTGGAGAGTATGGGTTTTGATTTACATTCCCAGAGCTCTCAAATTACAAGAGCTAGTGTTTTTCAACTACATGATAAGAAATTGATGACACCCATGTCTCTTTTAGATACAATAAGCTAGCAATCGTAAATTAAGTATAATCATTTATGTTTCCATATAATATGTATAATATTTGTATATATATTCTTATTTAAGAGAAGAAGAACCCAACATGTGCGGAGTATGTCCATTTCGTGACAATGAAATATTACATTAAATTGCAGTTTTTGTATACTATGGTATACGGTTCGTACTGCAAACCAACCGATATGTGTTGGTAACACTGCATCAAAAATATAAGTCATTCGAGTGATACATGATCTTTTTTGGTTGGTGTTTACTGGTTTAGTTTTCAAAAAAAAAAAAATTCCATACATTTTCAAATTGTAATAAATTGTTTCTATTCCCTATATTAATAATTGTAAGATACGTATATATGCAATATGTATTACATTCTAGTTTTAAAAGATGCATATACTATTTTTAAGTTCTAATAAGAAGTGTGTATTAAAAGATCGTGTGTAAACATCGCGGAGTACTACCGTCGCAAAACATCTTTATTGTGCTTTGGTTCCAAGAATTAAACCTTCATTGCATCACTATTCAACTGAAAAACACTATCTCTTTAATACAAACAACAAATTTCCACATTGATCTACAGTTTCTTTTAACTATGCAACTGTTTATATTGTAATGTTCTATAAAATTGCCTATAGTTATCGACATTTTTTTAAATTTTATTTAAAATAAACTTGGCAAGGGCTTTCAAGGGAAAATTTCAAATCACCCAAATTTTAAAATTGTCCTAATTGCAAGGATTTTAATGACATAAATCTTAGTTACCAAACAGTTTAGCGGGAAATAGGGGCTATGGAGATATTAATTAAAATTATTAGACATCATTGAAGGTCGAAGGCTATAGCCTTTTTAGCCTTATTGTTTATTCAGGTGCTGATTACATTTAACACTTAATTAATGTTGAAAGTAAATATGAACTATATATTTGTGTACTGACTATGGAACCCTACACAATGCCTGATCCGACAAACACTTGCCCGGTATTTTGTTATTTAAAAATGTTGAATATGAAACAAAATTGAATATTATTTTTGAAAATATAGTTTTATTACCAATGTCGTTGTCTTATAGAAACTCAAAAATAAAAGTTTTGTACTTGTAAAAATGATTATAAATATTTAATATTATTATTTTTGTATTAAATTTAAGTATTCAATTTCAGTCAAGAAGAATTTTGTTTGGTGAATTCTTATTAAAATTATTCCTCGTTTCAGTTTTACATACATTGAATTGGAGGATTGTATTATTGTGTTGTGTTACAATTGAAATTTTAGGTATCTATTTCTTAGTAAAACAATTTGCAATAACTGTGAAAATTGTTTTTCAATGTATACAAGAATATACACCGTTGTTTCATTCATTTTATTTTTACATAAAAACAAAATTGTATTTGGGTAAATGAAAATATAAAAATGTATTTTTATCTTAAGTACTTTAAAACAAATATCTTACAATTAGAGCATCCATTCTGGTTTGCTTTAAAGCAGTGTTTCCCAACATTTGCTAAAATTCTGATTTCCCTATTATGTAACATATATTTTTTTAAAGTCAAAATTTGAATTATTCCCTAAATAAAGCCTAATTACAAATAAATTAAATAGTTCCATAAATCTTTTCAAGCAGTTCCCTTTGGAAAGTCACCTTACTTCAGATCAGTGTTTGCAAATAGGTAGGAAATTCAATAAATATTTGTTATGCAAGGTTTAATAACATTTATGTATAAACGGTTGCATAGTCTAAAAACAATAAAAATTTATCTGTTTTTTCAAAATTCTTAAAATGTGTTTTTTGGAATTAAATTCCAGACAATGTGTCTACGAAATATCCATTAATATCAGAAAAAAATACACAACAAAAAAAGTAACATCATAAAATAATCGTCAGAGAGTGAAATAAACTCAATGATTTCCCATGAGTAGAGTTTTCTTATAGAGTATCATTTTCTTAATATATACACACAAACAAGAATTTGTATACTTAGAAATAAATAAAATACAAAAAAAAAAATTATCCTGTAAAATTTAACGCAATATACAATTTTCGAAAACAATTATTATAATTTAAAAAAATACAAAATATGTCTTGCAGATTTTTATAATTTTTAAGTTATGCAATTGTTTATACTTCAATGTTATGGAACTTTGCTTAATTGGTGTTCAGACTGTAACAGACTATTAAAGATGTTCCAAAATGATTGATAATATTTTTGCTGTATTAGAAAGTAATTGACTATAGAGGTTTTATGTGATACAAAATATCTGATAAATGAGAGCTGTTTTGGATGCAGATTTTTACTATTTGGACAAAATTTTCTACCACATGGAAAATCCGACAATGTTGGAAGGTCCTCAATTGTGTATTAATATATACTTTATGGCTAAGATAACCTCAAAGAAAAAAGTTCAACGTTAAGATCATGTGGCTTATAGATCTTTTATACAGGGTACGGTCTCTCGCAGATTTTCTACCTAATAGCGAAGCTGACTTTAATTCTTATCCCTCATGTATAAAGTTACTGTAGGTCACTCGTTTGTCTAATTATGATTATAAAATAAAAGAATACATTTTGTTATTTGATTAAAACATTAAGAAATAAATTATGCAAAAAAATAAAAATAAAATACAAATAAAATTAAAAACATTATAAAAAAAATCTAATATTTAATTCTGTTGATAAGTTCTCTTACTACTAACTTCATCATGAACGAACAAATACTCTATAATAATAATAATACAAAAAGAAAACATAAAAAGGAATTGTGTCGCGTTTTCTTCACGGCAGGACGATGGAGTGTGTAACGAAAGGATAAAATAATAATAAAGTTTCTTTCATTTTTATTTTATTTTTTTTTTTACATAGAATAATTGAGAATAAATTTAAAAACTGACGACTGACATACTCGTACAAAAGAAATATTAAAAAATATGGAATATCTTTTGATGTCTTTTATTTTTTATATATTTTTTAAGGGTCGTTACACTTTACACGCTAACGTGTATAAATCATTTTGTTAAGTTTTCGTCATTACCGACGTAAGGAGGAGATATTCAATTCAACCTGAATATTTAAAAAAAAAATGTATGATCACCCATAACTTTTTACAGAGTAGTCCGATTTTGATAATTCTTTTTTTGTTGGATAGGGTATGCTTCAAAGTTGGTCCCATATAAATTTCAAATTTTAGCCGCAAAAAAATAAAAAATAAGACTTCCACTAAAGATAAATATCATAATCGATTATATATGTTCTGTGTGTAAACACTATTTGAAAGCATTCAATATATTTGCGCAATTTAAATGTGTTCTTAACTGACGAAAGAAATGAAGGAGGTTCTCAAGTCAACCCCTATATTCTTTTTAATGTATGGCCAGTGGCCACGCATAACTTTTACAGAGTTTCGCCCCTAAGGGTAGAAAAATAGGGAATGTTTGATTGTTCACCACTGAATTTTCGAAAATTGGTTTATTTTTACAAAGGTTACAAAGTTATTATTTTTTGCTTTTCAGTTACTTTATTCTTTCATCGGTTCTATTTTTTGTTAAAAAGTTTTATTTTAAATACAATTCGTTTTCCGATACCAGCAGAAATTTCATCATGAAGTTTTTGTTTAATTCCCGAAGAATTCCTTTCGATTCCTTTTTCGTAGAACGGTTTATCTTTGGTCTCAAAATAGGCGTTGTTTTGGCTATGACTTTCAGCATTTAACGCAAATCTCTCTCCCTGGAGCATTTTTTCGAAGTCTGCGATCAGCTAATAGCAAACTAAATTAACAAACGTAGCATCACTAAAATTAGTGTAACTTGTGAACTAATAGTCGGATTGTCATGAAATTTGGACACATATCGTTTGAAGGTTAGTCAAATCAGTTTCTGCATTTTTTTCTTCATTTGTGCTCAATTAACCGCCTCATTGATTATAATTGACAAACTGCCACCGCCGGGATTCGAACCAGCAACCTATCAGTATGCGTATAAATATATAAATACTTATTTACATTTAAACGTGAATGTGTAATAAGAGATTTTTTCCTCATAAAACAAAACACTGTAGCGAGAGTTTGACGTACCACCAACATGAAGTTAGGAGTATGAGTGATAAGTATGTATAATTGGTTATCATAATTGGTAACGAGGATGGCCGACTAAGTTAGATAGATAGATAGATTGTAACGGCTGCCCTGGGCGGGCTACACTTCGACCATAAGGTCCCTGGTGATGCCTAAGGATGTGAGGATGTGAGTGGATTGGCAGGAATTTTTGTGTGTAGACTAGAAATTGGTAATTCGCGAAGGAAACTGCAGAAAACCTTCTCAATCATAGCAGGTTACTTCGTTCTTTTCCATACGCCGATAGTTTTGTCAACTAACCTCCCATTTTTTTCCTAATAATTGACAAACCTTCCAGTTCCAAGTAGATATAACACCTTAGACCGCTCGGCTACTTGGACGGCTAAAATTTTTATTTATTTATAGTTATTTACATATATTTTCAAACTTCCAATGAGCAGTTTAGGACCACACAGCCATAAAGGTGTGATCTTTTGTCAAATAATTCAAATTCCAATAAAATTAATAATTATTTAATTAAATATTGATATGAAACAATTAACTCATCCACCTTGGGTATGGAGATCTGGACCTTTGAATTTCTAGCCTAGTGTAATTAACATTACTCCACGGATGATTCTATTTTATGGCTGCCACACCATATTAGTCTATGGATGTGTGGCCATTCTCAATTTAAATTTGGCTATATATAAAAAACTAAAAAGTTTAGTCGGCCATATTCGTTACCAATTGTGATAACGCATTGTACATTAATGTGAAGTCGTGAAGAATTGAATGAGTGAATAAAATTTGTGAGTAAGGTGGAATGAGAATTAGAAGAGTTAGTGGATGATGAGTATTAAGAGTTAAGAGAGTTAGTTAAAGAAAAGACAACAAGAAATATGATAAATTAAACATTTTGAATTAATATTTAAATGAAATTGTATGTGTATGTATGTATTACTTAATACATACACATATATACATACACACATACATACATCAAACAACGTGTGTTCTCCATCATCATCATAACATTTTATATATAATGGTCGTGTTCAGCACATTTAAGTGCTTAGTAAACTAATTTAGCTGCTAAGTATATCTAACTTAGTTTTTTGCCAGAACACTTGACAGATACTCAGAGGTTGGTATCCCTTGTTTTAAAGTACATTTTCATGCTGTCGCTCGACATTGGCGTGCTGCGTCGAAATGTACCCTGAAATCGGACACGTGATCAATTTGACGATATCGTTGAAAGTGCCAGATAAGTTGGAATGAAAATAACTTTTTCGTTTGACGCCGCCAATCGTTATTGATTAGAATGGGGATCCGTTTTGTCAAACTCGGCCCAGGGCCATGTTTGGCAATAATGTAATGTAATGAAAACAACAACACATGTAATAACTCCAATAACAGGCGTTAGGGTTAGGCGTAATATGAATATATCACTGACCTCCACTATTTATAAGATTGATGGAGGTCAGTGGTATATACACTTTATATTTACAACTTATATTGTGACGCAATTGTGCTAAGTGTTGTCTTAAAATTTAGACGATTTAATAAAGTTTAGTAGAAAATCTAGGTGATTTAATCTTGGGATTGTCGTATTTTCAAATATTTTTTTTGAATATAACAAGTCAGAGTACAAAATGTTATTATTAAATCTACTAAATTTACAGGAAAATTCTCTAATTTGGTAACGCTGCTAACAAGTTAGTAAGTACTGCCCTGAGAGAAACATGCTGAACTTAGATGCTCTGGAGTAAATTCTTTTTAGACTGATTGACTGACTATTGTTTACTAAGGACTTGGTTGCTCTGAACACGACCAATATATGATGTATCTAACTTCATGCTTCAAATAAAACCTCTTTCTTTGTATATTATCTAGTTCTTATTTATAGTAGGAGGTAGTTAGTTCCTTATTACTTAGTTACTTTGTGTTTGTTAGCAGTTCTAACGATCAACACACGAATTTAATAATCATAATTTTCATTATTATGATTATGATGATTATTAGCATGACGTTAGTAAAAAATAAATTAAAAAAATTTATTATATTTAGTATTTTTACCTGTCTTATGGAAATTGCAGGCGTTCTCGCTATTTTACGGTTTATGAACCGAAATAATTTTTCAACCGTTTATTTCTTAACGAAAAGCTAAAACTTGTTCTCTTATAATTCCCTAAATAGCTTCGAAAAACCAGTGCTGTAGCTCGAAAAACCAGTGCTGTAGCTCTTTTCGTTCAGAAGATATTTCGGGGTCAAATTGACTCTGATTTAACGATCAGTAATAGTACTGTAAGCGCGAAGGTAGAAAACCCCTTAAACTCGACCTGTCGCACTACCGTGCTCTAGATAAATTGCAATGGAAATATCTTCTTTGTCGGGTTTAAGGAAGCGAGCAAATTGGCGAAGGATGAAATTTAGGGTGTATACGTGTAAGCGTCAGTTAACAACAATATTCAGTATGGTGGATGAAAACAGTCAATGGAATGTTTGTTTGAGTGACTTCAAAAGCTCCTAAAATCAAAATAAAACCCCCTAAACTGACAATTTGATAAAGTATGGACTATACTGGAATAAACCCCGGTGCACGGTGGCAGAGAAATAAATAATCGCTTATATAGAATTCGTTTTGGAAGTTTCGCTTTTGCTGCCGTACATCGATGGATAAAGCGTCTGAGAGCGTGATGATTATCGTGGAGCTCAACCATTAGCGCACTTCGTCAGTATATACAGCGTCATTATGAACACTAAAAACAACGCTTGGTGGCGCTGAAAGCGTATAATCAAGCGCCCAAAACGAATAAACCCTTTAAGTAGGATGAATTGTGTAAATATTTATTTATCTTAAATTTTTTAATTTATATATATATATATATATATATATATATATATATATATATATATATATATATATTATATTATATTGTCGGTTGATAATAGCTTTGCTATGCAGAAAATATAATTTCAGCTATGCAACTTGTATTACGAAACTGTGGATAATTTGCACTGACTCTAATTAAATAATTACTAAGTTGAATAAATTTGAATTAATAATTGTTATTGATAATTAATAATGATAATTTTATTATTCCAACAATAATTATTACGTAATTCCAAGCAGTTACAAATTAAAAAAAAAGACTATTCGATTATTGCTTTGATTTGCTTATATAGTAAAATTATGAAAAGCAGCAATTTGTGAAACAACGTGACCACGTGTTCATATGGAGAGGATGAATTTGTATAAATGATGATTCATTTCCCAATTTTCTGAGGCGAATGTTAAACCAGTGGTTCCCAATATATATATATCTTGAGTAAATTCGTTAAAAACTGAGGGTATGTCTTTTTTACAATGCAAGTGCAGAATATTTAGATCCTAAAAAGGATATTATTGATTTTTCAACGGGTTTTCCCTTTCGTTTCAGAGTTAGACGATTTAATAATACCATTCGTTTGTTGATCAAAACAAAGAGACATAACAAATGTTATTTAACAAAATACATATTTAATAAGTTTTGTTTGAATTGCATTTTTTTTTTACATTTGTATTCATTTAATAACCATTTTTTTTATTAGAAAATTACTTCATTAAGTAAGAAGCAGCTATCTATGTTCTCAATGACATTTGTACCATTAATTATTTACAAATAAATAATAAACGATAGGTAGAAGATGACCACAAAAGTAGCGTCCATTTAACAAAAAATTTATTATTGATTTGTGCCTAATTCATATTTATTTAAATATGGAATTCGGTTTAAAAAAAAAAACAATTCGGATAAAGGTTGTTCATTAAAAATAGAATGACAACTTTTTTCGAAACTTTTTCCCGAAAAACCAAATGAATATCGTACAAATCTAGTAAAAAAATCTTGAAACATAACAGCGGATACTTTTGTGGCATATAGTACTATCATTATTGTTTTGTTATTGTAAATATTATGCAAATGATTTTCTTTTGCACCTACATATACAGGCAGTTCTGAAATTCATTCAAGAAAAACTATACCACGGTGTAGAGATGCAAAAAACAAACAAAAAAGTTTAATAAAGTTTTTCGATTTGACGCTAAGTAGATGCCTCCATATACTTCCCAAGGTTCTATCTCCTAGAGTTTTACTTTAATTGACTTAAATCTTTGGGAGAATATTTTAGACATATTGTACTATTTAAGGTTGTTGTAAAACTGGAAAGGGAGAGTAGGGATGGTGAGTTTGTCCTATACTAAATGCATTGATATCTCATCCATTGCCAACTCTAATTAATTAAAAAATTTGCAATTAAATCGTTTCAAATAATTTAATTTTTGTAAAAAACATAGATATTTGTAAAAAAAAAACATATTGTTTAAAACTTAAACCTTAAATTTCATTTTTTCGAAGAGTTTTAATAATTAAAAATATGTTTTTATGTATTTCAAAAAAGTTTCACGGTGATAAAACTAGATAAAAATAAATGTAACGAACAATAAAACTAGATAAAAATTAATATAACTAAAAATGAAACTAGACTTACAATAGTTTTTACCCCGGCATTAATCAATCAATCAATCAATAATTTAAAATATATTTTTATGTATTTCAAAAAAGTAACGTGGTGTTAAAACTAGATAAAAATAAATATAACTAAAAATAAAAGTAGATAAAAATAAATAAAGTAAAAATGAAACTAGATTTAGAACATTTTTCGATCTACAAATTTAATTATCTCAGAAACAAAAAACAAGATTAATTTGAAATTTGGTCCAGGTATTTATAAGACTTTGATAAATATTATGACAGTTTTTCATAACACTGGTCGCATATCTGATTGTCGAGATATAGATTTTTGTATTCATGTTTTTACCGACGAGTCCATTTAACCTATGTAAAAATCTCTTAAAACTCGTAACTTTAACATTTTTTTACTCAAAAATTAAAAACAGGATCAACTTCAAATTTTGACAGGATATTCTTTATTATTGAAATAATAAGCTGTAAAATTTTGATGAACCTGTTATTAAATTTAATTTTCTTCACAACAACCTTAATAAGATAATAAAAAAAATCGATTTTTTGAAATTTTCAAACCCATGTAACCCCTTAAGTAATAATTTTCATTAATATTCTTCCCACCCTTGTTAATGTGTGTGCATAGTTTGATACGTATAATAATATTTGTTATCCTGTTAAAAAATTATTTCAAGTAAATCAAAAAACAATTAGACATAACATAACAGGAAGGGGTGTATTATTATGTATTATGTTATCCTAAAATAAAAAGGGGGGTTGTTACAGGATTTAATAGTTATTTATATAATAATAAATAAACAATATGTATAGGTAGTGTATACTGTATATGAGATCAGATCATATCAGGGATGATCTGTTGAAGGTTTGGAGAGAGGAAGGGATCTTTTGATTTGATTTTAAAAAGTGTGCATTCAAATTCAATGTATGCAGTGAGTTCATTGTGTTCATTGATTTGATGACTATGATGTGTGGTGTAACATAACAAGCTTTAATTTTATGTTCAATACTGCTTTATTAACCCGACTTCAAAAAAGGAGGATGGTTCTCAATTCGTCTGTATTTTTTTTTTTTTTTTTATGTTTGTTTCCTCAGAACTCCGTCATTTATGAACCGATTTTGAATTTTTTGTTTTTGTTTTAAAGGGTTTGATTCCCGATTGGTCCCATTGTCACCAAATCGCATTCTGATGAGGGGATCTCTGGGAAATTGAGGAAAATCGTCATTTTATATGTGATAACCGATTTCTGCGAAATTTTTTTTTTTTTTTTGAAAGGGTATACTCATTCATAATGGGAAAATAAAAAAATTTTTTTAAAAACCGACTTCAAAAAAAATTTTTACAAAAAAAAAAACAAAATGCTTGTAAAAAAAACTGAAAATCTGTTATAAAAAAATGCACTAAAAATTACAAAAAAAAAAAACGGGTAAAAAAAATTGAAAATCTGTTCACTAAATCATAAATTCACTAAAAATTAGTGGGTCGTTTAGTAGGTCTACCCATATTTAGACAAATAAAATCAGTTATAGAACTTCAAAGTCACTAAAAAGCGAGAAATAAAACCTATTTTGACAAAATGGAAACCCGACTTAACAAAAGATGCACTAAAAAGTAAAAAAATAATTGCATATTCTTGTGCCAATTTTAGTTCACCAAAGCAAAAATTTTTAAATATATATGTACAATTATTGTTATTTTTGGAGGCGGTGTCCAAAAGTTATGTGAATTTGTCTATGTTGACACCGCCTCCAAAAATAACAATAATTGTACATATATATTTAAAAATTTTTGCTTTGGTGAACTAAAATTGGCACAAGAATATGCAATTATTTTTTTACTTTTTAGTGCTTCTTTTGTTAAGTCGGGTTTCCATTTTGTCAAAATAGGTTTTATACTTTCAAAGCTCTATTCACAACAACATTATTGTTAACATTGTAACATAAAAAAAAACCGTTGCAAATCCTGACACAAGAGTTTATTATACAGTGTGTTCATTTCAAAAGTATCCACCCTTAATAACTCTTGACCTGATGTGCTTATTGTTTTGAGTGAAAACACGTCGATTTAGATATCGAGAGGGAAGTTCAAAAATAGTACCTAGAGGTTTCATCCCTTCGCCCACAGTCACCCCCACTTTGAAATTTCAAATGGTACCCTCTACCTTGTGATAAATCGCCTACCTTGTGATTCACTCAAAACAATAATCACATCAGGTCAAGAGTTATTAAGGGTGGATACTTTTGAAATGAACACACTGTATATAGTATAAAAAAGCATTTTTAGAGTGCAGTATATAGTTTCAATAGAAATACCAGTATTAACAAAATTTTGGATATAAATTATTTGTAAATAAATATAAAATATAAAAAAAATAGGCATTTCGAACTGTCAAAATTTTCAGAATACAGGTTTTTGGAGGTAATAGGTCAATCTGCCTTGGTTTTATATCTGGGTAATTTCGTTTTAACTGGTTTTTCAAAAACAAAGAAATATCATGAAACTTTTTAAATTGTAGGCAACTTGTAAGACTTTAGTGTTATGATGTTGTCTAAACTTGACAAAACGGAGCTACTTATCTTTATTTCAGATTCAATATATAAATTTTGGGTGAAAAAATAGACCTAACGTTTTACAATTGTCCCGTACTATTAATAAAATTTCCAAAATTTACAAAATAATCCATTTTTTATGGTTTGATTTGCTCCTACTAAATCAAATGAGTACGAAATTCGAAGTTTAGGTTTTAGGTAGTAAAAATTTCTTGGTAACCTGACCGCAGTATAGAGTGGCTTCAAGGGGGAGCGAAAAATTTGCTTCTGAACCCTTCGGGGACTGGTTATCATGTTTCATTTAATGCTACTCACCAATTTTAGTCTAAATCGGACTGCTAGATTCTGGGAAAAGCTCTTGATGGCATGGCGTTTTATGGATTTCGATTTCTAAGCTTTTTGAAAGAAAAAAAATTCAAAATTCGAAAGAGGTTAAAATTTTTTTTGCATGATTACAAAAGTTTATTATATATTCATATACGCATAAAACAAAAAAGGTTTAAGGATAGACAGCACTGGTACCTTTATTCAAAAATTTTTTGTTTTTGTTTTGATTAGAGGGTGATATTTATAATTATATACCCCTTTTTTCTGTTTTTAGGGTAGTTCGACAGTTTTCTATACTCAGATATATATATATTATCTTTTATGATAAGTTACTGATTTGAAAATTTAATACTTAAAACATAATATTTATTAACAGGTGTCTTATAATTGACAATTGTCTTGAATATGCGATGTACGAAAATTTTTATACGAAAAACTATAAAACCTAGGAAATGGATATTATTCTGGACATATATCTTCTCTTGGCATAAATATTGTACACTCTCGTTCATAAAAATTGGACCAGAAAGTCACATTTTTTGCATTACTAAATATGTCTATATATTTTAGAAAAGTTGTTAAGGTAGTTCCAAACTATATCAGCTGATTGGGTACCCGCGCGAAAAGAACTATATAGAAGATTATATGCGAATCAGGGAGATTCCGCAATAAAACATCATACATAAGCTGGTATATAATTTCAAACAACTTTTAAACAGCGCGCCGGTACTCAGGATGCCAACTGAACCATAAAAAATAACCTTCTGTTGCGGACATGAAAAAAAATGCACTTTTTTACGTATATTTTATCAAAAAACTTAACAAGCCTATGGGCATTCTCCCAAAGTTTTAAGGAAAAATATTTCTAAGGAATTGAGGAAGTATTTGTCGAATTTCAAAACAACCGTCGTGACTATATTCAGAGAGTTCGAAGTAAAAACAGTTGGAATCGTGCATTTTATTTCAGCATGTTTATGAAGATGCATGTTCAATTTCTTCAACTTACGTAACGATTTTCTCAAAAACGCCGTGGGGATAAATTCTCAAAAACATTCAGCCGATTTCTGAGGATTCATTTGACTAATTTTGTGAATTTCGTGAAGTTTTTGACAACCTAATAATACTTTGGAAATACCTTAATATGTATACTGTGAAGAATAATTTACTGAAATTAAAATAGTTTTGACTAATTAGCCAACGTGATAAAAATATAAAAAGTATTAGACGATGATTTAAAAGTAATGTGTGTGTACACATCCGATATGGTCTAGTGGCTAGGATACCTGGCTTTCACCCAGGAGGCTCGGGTTCGATTCCCGGTATCGGAATTAAATTTTTTTTTCAATTTAGTAAATTTCTTTTATTTTGTTTTTTTATACTTTACTAGTGGTCCGGATATTATGGGATACGGATTAATACCATGTCGGTAAAAATAGCTTCGCAAATAACTCAATACTTTCGAATCAATTTTGAAAGATACAAATTGTTAGGTACTGTGGGTCATCCTTAGAATATATGCTATTACAGACTCTATTTATGACTTAATTACAATACACCGAGATCTCTCTACTATCCTTAACTTTAATATGGATGTATCAAACTCATAAACCTTTCAGATGAAACGATCAAAACCGCATCAAAATCCATTTTGTACACTGATACAAAAAAATTTCTTGAACCAAGTAAATATGTTTTCTTCAAAATAATATACTCTGAGAAAGAAATCCTTGTTTTCATTAAATAATTTGTTTACTTGAAAAGTATCTTCAAGTAAACAAATTCTTGAATGAAAACAAGGATTTCTTTCTTAGAGTATATTGTTTTAAAGAAAACATATTTTCTTGGTTCAAGAAATCCTACTATCAGTGTAGTTTGGAGGAAGTAATCGAATAAACTGGCAGGCGCGGGTAGCGGATAGTATTATAATGTTTAAAGAAGATTAATAATTGAAAAACTGAAAAGAAAGGTATTATTGCACCATTTTTCAAAAGTAACCCTAGGTAAATATTTATCCGATGTGGTCTAATGGCTAGGATACCTGGCTTTCAACCAAGGGGGCTCGGGTTCGATTCCCGGTATCGGAATTAACTACAATCAATTTCAAAAATTGTTTGAGTTAACCCTTTGTACACTTTATTTGGTATTGAAGAAGATATTTGTAGGTTTGGTTTTGTCTACAAGATTTCCATCGCTACGTTAACGGTAACTTTTATGAATGGCTTTTCGTTGATATATTTGGCAACCAAATTGTATATAAAATATGATTTTAAAATGTAAAATAATTTCAAACAAATACTATAGTTAAGGATGTACGAGCACTGGAGCCACAAAAAGATTAAGGGTTGATATTTTTTGCATGCAGTTGAAGTGCATATAAATCAATAGGGAATATGCCTGAAAATTTTTTTTCACATTTATTTTCAGAATATGAAAATACTGTTAATACTGTAATAATATTTAAAAACGAAATTAAAATCCGACAAATATTAAGGAAGCTACAAGCTTTTAAAGATTATTATCCGTCTCTTTCTTGCAAAAATACTAAAAACGGAGTTTTACGTGTATTTTACATGGTGAAAGTGTAATATGACGTCACATAACATATCAAGAGAGCTATCACCCTCTTTGTCTAATCGGGAATTTCAATCATTCATATCTCGCTTATTTTTAAAGTTATTTAAAAAGTAATTTTACCTTGATATTTGTCGAGGAAACATGCTTCAATTCAAGTGAAAAAAATCTTCATGCATATTCCCTATTATAAAAGTTGAAGCGGGGGGGGGGGGGGGGAAGTTACTGGCGTCTTGAATTAATTATTTCAAGTTAAAGTTCGAGTTTGAATGCATTCTTATGGAGAAACCCGTGAGCGTCGACATATTTTGATAATTTTCACTTGGATTAAAATAAGACGAATAAAAAAAAAACTACGCAATAGAAAATAGAAATATTAATAAAAAGATTGATCCAATAAAATTCCGGTATGACGGGCCTCAAAAAAAAGATGTTTAAGAAAAAAACTGAGATGTCGGGTAAATTCTATTTCTGTCGGATTACCCGAAATCTCAGGTTTTTTTCATAAATATCTTTTTTGTTACGCTCGGTATGACTGACCAAAATTAAATTTTAATTTTAACAAAAAATAATAAACATTATTGAATATGGAACATTTTATGAATGTACTATATATACGATTTTAATGAATTTTATAAATGGATTATACGATCAGTGCTCGTACATCCTTAAGTAATAATAAGAATTACGTACATTAATGTAAGCGCTTGTTGGTATTTAAAAAGCTTATATGGTTTTTGATAGGATTTGATATAAATTAATACCTACATAAAAGATATATTTCTATGGCTATGCTATGCTATCGTATAGTACGCTCGCTGCGCTATGCTATGCTATCTATCTATCTAAATGACTGACTGACTGACATCTGTACACCGTGAAACTTTTTATATACATTGTTTATTTTTGTGTGAGGGTTCAAACCCTCACATTATAGATTAGACACACACATTAAAAAGATACAATCTATATATATATATATATATATATATATATATATATATATATATATATATATATATATATATATATATATATATATATATATATATATATATAATGTATTCTGTGTATTTACTTTCATATAGTCATTTTATATGGAGGTTTTGTGTTCACCGGGTCTGTGACTGTGTCTAGCAGCGTCGGACTGGCCATATAGTCGAGGTGGCGTTTGCCAGCCGGGCCCTAGCGTGCGCGGGCCCCCCACGTGTCTGGTTTGCGGGGTTTGCTACAAGCCAAGCGGTAGGTACAGTAGGGGACCGCTCTTCCTTAGGAAGAGGGGGGCCTTAGGAAGAGGGGGGGTAGGTCTTGCGACCTACATGTAAAGTAGATAGTTAAATTAAAACTTATTTTGGAAATTTCTGAACGGCGATAACTTTTGAACGAATCAATCGATTTTGACGTGTATCATAATACACGACATTTAACACGACGTTTAAGAGATGCATTATATCGTAATCGAATTTAATATAATATGTATCTAATCTATTCATAAAATTATTTATCTTTTGAACTGTCTAAAACTCTTTGGGTTGAGCACGTTCCACCTAAGCAGCAAGACATGAATGACTCAGAGTGAGGTAAAAGACGACGAAGATGTTTTAGACCAAACTGCAAAGGACGCCATGTGTTTTTCCCGAAGCGGTTTGGACGTCTCCAAAGTTGCATACTATGTTTATGTAAACTTTTATCACAATATATCATGCATATCAGGACGTACACCACCTTATATGTTGCATATTGTATAGTTCTCAACATTTCGTTCACGCAAGGGACTTGTGAGAGACGATTTTCAGCGCTGAAGCGATTTAAAACGAGACTTCACTCTCTATTGGGGAAAGAAAACTGTTGGATTCGTTGATTATATTAAACACAAAAACGGATCTTATCAAGGATGACGAGAATAGCAGCTTTTACGATCGAGTTATTGACAGCTTAGCTGAAACTTCTCCTCTTTTAAAAAAAATGATGATTGGCTAGCTTCCGATTTGTTTTATTTTAAGTAATTGGAACTATATTTACCTAATAATATATATAGTTGATAATTAAATATTTGTATATTTCATATTTTCTGATAGTATCTACCATAATCCCGTTCCGGGCCCCGTGCTTGTGGGGAGCCACCCGGGCCCTTTAGGCCCAGTCCGACCCTGGTGTCTAGTGACGCTGCGAGACGAGAGTAGCATTTCTCTTGTATTGTATTGACTTGTAAAAGTTTTCTATCGTCATTCTTCTCGTTTTTACAGTTGAAAATTTTCTTGAAAAAGTAAAATTCAAAAAAGTATGCCCGTAAACCCACTTTTCTACAGAATGTGATAAAATTTTGAGTAGAAGTTAAGACTATCCATCCTCTTGAGAAATGCTAAATTTGAAATTTTTGCCCATCTAATAAAAGAGATATTCACCATCAAAGTTGGAACCTTCTTCCATGGATTAAATGTACCGCAGTTGATTAAAAGTGACACATTTTACATATCATATATTAAAAACTTTTCTGTAGATAATAGTTAATTCGTAGGAAATAAATGAATTAATTTAAATAAATTGAACGTTTCGTCATTTATTTATGACTTCCTCAGCAACTTATTTTTATAATTTTTGATACGAATATTAAGACAATTTTCTGTAGACATTTTTCGAAAACAATTTATTGATACAACAATTGATGACGAATAGTTTGAAACTAAGAAAACGGTTTTTGCTCGATTTGTTGAAAAGATAAACAACATTAATTATGGAATTTTTAGCTATTTTTCGCATATGGATACATGCAATGTCTCAGTATTAAAGTACAGTATCTACGAAAATTATGGAAGACATCACTACTGATATCACAGACATTCTACGTATATATGAGAATTATACCGGGGATTATCCTCTGCGGAGGCATCTGCACACAATGGGACTCCATAACGGGTCCGATGATGGTAAAAGGTGGTGGATGAT
The DNA here is from genome assembly GCA_963920215.1 of Nineta flava. Lineage (NCBI taxonomy): Eukaryota > Metazoa > Arthropoda > Insecta > Neuroptera > Chrysopidae > Nineta > Nineta flava. The sequence goes on from OY986041.1 coordinate 136,341,729, forward strand.
ACGGTTTCGGATAAAGATTGCCGTACCACCCTTGGGGGCCTGTGTTCTGTCTGATCGGTAGAATCTGTAACCGGCGATTTTAACATCTCGGTCCTTTGGTTTGAGGTGAGTTTCACTGATGAGAATGATGTCAAGTTCATTCCTTTCAGCGAATATAGCTAACTCGTTTCTTTTATTTGCCAGACTGTTGGCATTCCAGAAGACTATTTTGAGGGCTGACGGTCTACTGTCCATTGATATTTTTAAGGAGGGTGGCAATTTCACCCGACTTGTCGATCTTGTCGAAGACGCGGGCGAATAGCTGTTTGGTCAGCGATTCAATAAGCTCTGGTGCGATAGTCACCAATGGAGCTTCTTTTGGCTGTGTAGATTTTTGTGTAAGCTTGGCTGTTGGGGGTGTTGACATCAAACTAGTGGGTCGTTGTGAACATAGGGTGAGTTTTTGGGCCTGTTTTTGTGGCTGCCCAGCGGGTTTGGGCTTTAAAGTTTTTGTGAATTGTGGACATCCCCGGTAGCTGACAGTGTGTTCACCTTTGCAATTAGCGCAAGAGGGTGGAACTGTTGGGGAATTCTTTTTCCGTGTGCTGTGTCCAGATTGTGTGGCGAGGAGGAAGAAACAGCCACATTATCTTTGACTGCGAACCTCTAGGTTACAGCAGATACAGGATATTCGGTGCAGGAAGACCTGATAAGCAAGCTCCTGGCTTTTGCCAACATATGGAAGAAGCGAATCTCGTCGGTCTGAAGTAGAAGGGGGAGCAAAATGGACCATGAGGTTGAAATGCAATACTTTTTAGACCCCAAGATATATCTATCTATCTATCTATGAGAATTTTTCTTTAGAACGGACAAAGACGGACATTTTTGATTTCACAAGTCATTTCCAGGTTTTAATTAATACATTACTTAAATATGAAAGTGACATGAAGTATTTTCGAACTAAAAGTGATTCCTTTGTAGTTGTATTATAATGTACTTATAGTACCACTTAATAGCTATAAAAAGCACAGATTTGGTACTATTTTTATCAATTTAAATCTGTCATATGTCCTTTTATGTTACCTATGTTTTTATTTATTTTTTACATTAAAAGTTTTTTTTTGTCTTGTTTATTAACAGTGTTTTTTTTTTTTTTTTTTTTTAATTTCAAGTGTATCGATTGCGTTACCAAAAATAACATCTGTTTATCAATCAACACATATTGAGTTTTCCTAGCCCAATATCAGGTTTGACAAACGTTTTTAGCCTATATCTCGGCTGGTGGTTCCTTCAGGAGTACATAAGATAATAATAATAATAATATTAATTTTTATTGGAAAAAAATCCCAGTATCAGGATACAAAAAATAATTAAGTCAAAAAATAATTAATTACAATAAATCATGAAAATTGTATGGCAATAATTTTAATAAATAACTGTTAACTAAACTTTTATATTTTTTGTAGTTTTGTTCCCTCTTTATATTTTGTGGCAACTTGTTATAAATTATAGATATAAGTGATATATATATATATATATATATATATATATATATATATATATATATATATATATATATATATATGTATATATATATATATATATATATATATATATATATATATTTGGCAAACAAAGCATTTTCAGACCTATGGTTATCTTAATTCCAAATTCGCCCCAATACCTATATCAGTTTTTGTATTATAAATACGTATTTCTACTACAAAGTAGCCATCATCAGTATAAATTAGCTAGTCGTAATTTACTCTTTAACAATTAGAAATAGATAGAAAATCGAAATCAATAGACAAAAATAAAAATAAATAAAAAATTAAACAAAATAAATTAAAAAATAATAAATTTTATTGAAATTACTCTTGTTAAAATTACTTTCATTTAACTTACTCTTGTTAACATCACTCTTATTACAATTACTCTTATATTGTCTCAGGATATGTTATTCGTTGCTAATTTGGTGACAGTTTCAGTGAATCAGAGTAATTTGAATAAGAGTGATGTTAACAAGAGTAAATTGAATGATAGCAATTTTAACAACAGTAATTTCAATAACATTTATTATATTTTAATTAATTTAATTTAATCTTTTATTTATTTTTATTTTTGTCTATTGATTTCGATTTTCTATCTATTTCTAATTGTCAAAGAGTAAATTACGACTAGCTAATTTAGACTGATGATGACTACTTTGTAGTCGAAATACGTATTTATAATACAAAAACTGATCTAGGTAAAGCGGCGAATTTACCTAGAGTTCTCATTAATTATCATTTGATAATCTAATCATTAAACATACTAACAATTTTTATTCGAAACATTTTCCCAAAAATCGAATGATTATGGTGAACAAATCGTCTAAAAATTTGTATGCTACTTTTGTGGCCTATGGTACACATGGCCATAAAAGTTGGTGTCATCTTTTAAAATTTTATAGTTAATTTGTGTGCGTTATTCATTCAGTTTACGAAAAAAAATTTCAAATAAAAGTTGTTGCTATATTTCTAATGAACAACTTTTATCCGAAGCATTTTTTCGAAAACCGAATCAATAAGGCACAAATTAATAATAAAATTTAAAAGCGTAACATTAACTTTTGTAGGCAATTTTACATTCATCTATAATTTTAGATAATATAGAGTGCTCCATTAAATAAGTATACATAATAAGTTATATGATTGAAGTAAAAACATATCGTTTGCGGTAGCCGATTGCGCGTTTTGTGGCCTGCACCGTAGTCCTTCTCTATTCTTCAGTCACCGTTCAATTTGTTGCTATAACAACTAAATGTAAACATTATTACAGGTGTATGGTCGGTGTGTTTAGATGTTTACAGCAGTACCTACCTGTAATTTGATGTATACTATTCTGAAATAAAGCCTATTTTACACTAACAAATCTGATTTATATATTTGTTAATGTCAAAACATTTAAAAAGATCTTATACCTTATACAATCTTACACCACAATAAATAAGGAAACACTGAAACCTAAAATAATAGGATTATACTATCATCCGATATGGTCTAGTGGCTAGGATACCTGGCTTTCACCCAGGAGGCTCGGGTTCGATTCCCGGTATCGGAAATAAACTTTTTATTTATTTGAAATAATAAAAAATGTTTTATTGTGGTGAGCAACTTGTAATACAGTTATGCAAGGTGAAAAAGTAGCTAAAAAGTCTCATATTATCTCTTGTCCAAAGAGTGTTATCAATGTCCAGACATATGACTTAAATGTCACATAAACGCTAGTCACTTCCATTGGTATAATATAACCGAAAGGCAACCAAACTAACAGTGAATAGATTAAACTAAAACTAATAATACAACGACATCAAGATAGTGAAAAAAATACAGTCGAATTGAGAACATCCTCTTTTTTGAATAGGTTCGATTCCTATCCTGGAAGTGTATGATATTTCATATCAAGCATTTGTTGCCAAAGCATTTTAATACTCACAAAAATAGTTTTTTTGAAAATATTTCGTATTAGCTGTATCAAAATTTACAGATTTTGAAATGATAATTATCGTAACTTTTTATTTGGAAAACAGAAGAAGCTTTATTTCTACTCAGAGAAACTATCGACGATATTTTAATTTCAGATATGCTCCTTCTAACCATACCATATTGCAGATTATTTTCTTTGGGGTTATGTGAAAGAAAGGATTTATATAAACAAGCCACCGCAATGTTTGGAACAAGATAGAATATTAGGCGAGAGATTTCGAGATAATAATAATAGACCAAAGTTTTGGGGATATCTCAAGAAACTTTTCCAAAGGTCATGGAAGATGTGCGGAAAAGAGCTCATAGTTTTAAGCGCGAAAGGGGACATCATTTGTTAAACATCATTTTTCGTAAATAGTTTTGAAAAAACTTCAAGAAAAACACGTTATTTAATTTGATCGTGAAGGTACTTTTGCGTCACCTTGTATATATTCTACAGTCAATATGTAAATATATATCTGTAATATCTGTTGTATCCAATTCACATTTGACATGATCTCTGAAATACATTGTGTATTATTCTTTCTTTATTCGAACAGGAGTAGAGCGAATGAGATCCCTAAGGATTCAAAAAATACGACACAATAAAGTGCATCAATATACCTTCTACACATATCTTCTATTCAGCGCGGCGAATGCGTGTATATGTATATAAATAGTAACATTATAAAAAAAAAAAGAAGAAAATACAACCCTATTACACCCACTTCCCATACCAAATTTCCGATAACCCTCACCCACAATAGATATTATAATGCATACATCTACTCATGTGTTTATCTCATATGTGTATATATTGTTTGTGTACATGCATAGACTTGTTACTTTTACTTGTAAGTATCATAATATTTATCCATCCGCACCCTCTAATTTCGGGAAGGTATCCTTCTTATAAGTGTAGTTACATATATTACTATATAGTGTACATCTCAAGACACAAAAAGTGTTTTTTAGTATGCAGGTAGAATAATTATAATGTGGAGAAAATAGTGAGAAATAAATATCTGTTTATTTATCAAAACAGTATTTGAAAAGTCCAAGTGCCCAAGCGGTCTAAGGCGTTATGTCTACGCAGTATGCATACATGGAAACTGGGAGGTTATGGATTCGAATCCTGACATCAGCAGTTTGTCAATTATTAAGAAAAAAAAGGGGCTGTTAATTGACTAAACTGTCGGCGTTTGGACAAGAACGAAGTAACCAGCTATGCTTGAGAAGGTTTCTGCAGCCGCATATCCTACCAATTCCTAGTCTATACACAAAAATTCCTTCCACTCCACTCACATCCTCACATCCTTAGGCATCACAATCGACCTTATGGTCGAAGTGTAGCCCGTATTTGAAAAAAACCTGGTGTGAAACATTCAGGCAACTTCTATAAGCAGATTTAAAAATAGCTTCAATATAAATCACTGAAAAACTATAAACAAGTCTATAAAAATACCAGTGAAAATAACAACTAACTGTAGTAGTAGTAGAAGTAAAGCCGAAGCCTGGCAAGTAGGCTTTTCTAGGACTTTTTTACCAACCTCTAAGAAACCCGTCCCCTCAACCTATTTCATCAACTACCACAGTCGTATCCTCCAATCTGATGTTCGTTGTCGAACCTACCTGTCTTCTTTGACAGAACAGAGCTCCACTTTAATAGCCTTACCTCAGCTTCCCCCATTTCCGTCAAGCCAAAGGTAAGCTAACTCATTCTGGCTCTGTAGGGACATTCGGCCAGAAGGTGGAAGGGCGTATCATCTGCTCCATGACAGTCCGAACAGATAGCGCAGTCCTCTAACCTCATGAGAGATAGATGCTTCTTGAGCCTGTAGTGATCGGTAAACACCCCAACCAGAAGGTTTATCTCTTTCTGGTTTTTGCCGATAAGCAAGGTTCACCTCGCTGCACTGTACCCAGCTATCATTTTTTTTGGCTTGCCTGAGGCTTGCTTTATATATCCATTTCCTGTTCATAGACTTATCCACCACTTAGTTATTCCTAGATATGGCTCCGGTTCCTGACATGCGGCTCCTTCACGGGCGAGTTTATCATCAATTTCCTTGTCCTCAACCCCGTAGTGTCCTTGTATCAAGGTAACCTATATTGTCCTGAAAAAAAGTCATGTGTAAGGATAATGTAAGCACAGATTCGAACCACAGACCTCAAGGACGGTGTGATATTAGACATAATAAGTTCAGACAAAAACAATAGGGAATATGCATGAATTTTTTTTCACTTGAGTTGAAGCATGTTTACTTGACAAATATCAAGGTAAAATTACTTTTTAAATAACTTTAAAAATAAGCGAGATATGAATGATTGAAATTCCCGATTAGACAAAGACGGCGATAGCCCTCTTGATATGTTATGTGACGTCATATTACACTTTCACCATTTAAAATACACGTAAAACTCCGTTTTTAGTATTTTTGCAAGAAAGAGACAGTTAATAATCTTTAAAAGCTTATAGCTTCCTTGATATTTGTCGGATTTTAATTTCGTTTTTAAATATTATTACAGTATTAACAGTATTTTCATATTCTGAAAATAAATGTGAAAAAAAATTTTCATGCATATTCCCTATTATTAATATTTCAATAAACATATTCCGTTTTCTAAAATATCTTTGAATGTGAAGTTAACACAAAAAAAAAATAAAACTTTAATATGTTATTGGAAATGTTGGTACGGTTTGAAGTGTACAATAAATAATTTTACTTTTTTTTTTGTATAGATTTTTTAGCAATAATACTCTCACTACACTCACTAGTTTTAGTTCAATGTTCTCTATTCTCTATTTTATGAAATCTCTAGAGTTTTATAGGGAAAATATTTTTTTATATTCTCATTCAAATCATTCAAAATTACAAATTGTTCATATATATATATATATATATATATATATATATATATATATATACATATATATATATATATATATATATATATATATATATATATATATATATATATATATATATATATGTATATATATATCAGTATTATTATAACAATATATAAACATATTATTTGTATATATTTTTATTTATGTAATATTTATTTACAATTTACATAATTATTATTAGGTATACAAGTGGAAACTCGTTGAAAAGTCAACGGTAAAATCACAAATTTTTCTTTAAATCTAAATATTATTATAAATATAAGACATAACGTGAGTTAATTGCTTAGAGTTTCGAACATTGATTGTTTATTTTTAGAAAAGGAACATTTTTAACCTTTAAATTTTGCTCTTACGGTTTTAAAGATAGATGTTTTCCTCTATGACGGACGAGTGGATATTCGGACATGGGCTAATTTGGTTATTTTATACCAAACACCAATAGATTTTAGAGACTGCCCTGGACGGGCTACACTTCGGCCATAAGGTCCATTGTGATGCCTTGAGTGGAAGGCAGTTTTGTGTATAGACTAGGAATTGGTAGGATATGCGGCTGCAGGTGACTATGATAGGAACAATGCCGATATTCATCTGGAGTTCGTGAAGGAAACTGCAGAAAACCTTCTCAAGCATAGCCGGTTACTTTGTTCTTGTCCATACGCCGACAGTTTAGTCAATTAACCGCCCCTTTTTTATTTCTTAATAATTGTCAAACTGCCGATGTCGGGATTCGAACCCATAACCTCCCATTCCCCAAGTAGACATAACGCCTTAGACGGCTCGGCTACTTGGCTGGTGAAACAACTCGAAGAATATATAAAGAATATCAAATACGCCCAAATTCTTAGATCAATTAATCGTACTTAATAATTACGTATGTCCACTACAAAGTAGTCATCATCAGTATGAACTAGCTAATCGTAATTTAAGTGAAGATATGTTACTCGTTGCTAATTTGGTGCGTGAGATAATGACTACTTTGTAGTCGAAATACGTATTTATAAAATACAAATAATTTTTTAATATTTTGAATGGCTCATGTATTGACTACAGTTTCGCAATCACTGTTGATTGCTTCTTCAGAAAAGAATACATACAAATAATTTATCAAATTTTGAAATTTAAACCTGAAGTTTGTAAAATTGGTAAAGATTATAGAACAAATGGAAACCTGTAATAAAGGGACTCGCGTCGACATTAAATATATTAAACTTCTGAATAAAATGTAAGAAACAATATTTTTGCAAACATTTGCTGGAACAAGAGAAGATTTAAGTCCAAGTAGTCGATCGTTCTAAGGCGTTATGTCTACCTGAAACTAGGAGGTTATGGGTTCGAATTCCGACATCGGTAGTTTGTCAATAATTAAGAACAAAAAGGGGCGGTTAATTGACTAAACTGTCAGCGTATGGACAAGAATGAAGTAACCGGCTATGCCTGGAAGGTTTTCTGCAGTTTCCTTCACGAACTCCAGATGAATATCGGCATAGTCCCTATCAGAGTCGGCTGCCGACACACATCCTACCTATTCCTAGTCTACAAACAAAAATTCCTTCCACTCTACTCACATCCTCACATCCTTAGGCATCACAATGGACCTTATGGTGTAGAAGTGTAGCCCCTCCAGAACATCCGTTACCTATCTATCAATCTAGAGCATGAGAAGATCAAAACCTCTTCTGTAAATTCTGATTTAGACAATCCTATCAATTTTTATCGGAAAGTTATGATATTTTCTGCCTACATTCCGTAGGTACCTACTTCTGAATCACAAAACAAATAAAACGTTCATTTCTAGAATCGATGAAACTATCTACGAGAGTGGTTGATAAATTGTCTTGCTATTGTCGATACTTTTTTCATCGAACGTCGACAATAGTTCTTCAACTTCTTCTCTTAGTAAACAGTAAAAAAACATAAAAAAAAAAAATAAAGCAGAATAATATAGTAGGCGTTCTTCTTCGTCTTCTTCGAATCAAACCAATTTAATAAACACACTCCTTCCTCTCGTATAGCAAGCGAAATGTCTGAGAGCTTTATAGCTCACACAACAACCAATACAAAAGCTGTTGATGGTTGTGTTGTATATGCGGGTTTAATGAGTAGGGGATATTCATCTATACAATAAACAGCATACCCAGCATATATATATATATATATATATATATATATATATATATATATATATATATATATATATATATATATATATATATTGTTGCGTTTCGAGATATCCTCGAGGAAGATATCTCGATCTGTGTGAATGAGTTAACCTTTTTCTAAACGATACACATATTTGATATGATACCGATATTAAATATACAGGAAGATCCAGAAAGATAGATGTATAAAGATTATTAAAATAATCAAAGAGAACTCTAAATTTTTTGAAATTACATTTCAAATTTTGCCCCAATTCCTAGAATATTTGTTTGTATTTTATAAATACGCATTTCGACTACAATGTAGTCATCTTCAGTCTGAATCCATATCCCAGAGACAGTTACTATTAGCTTACTATTAGTTGCTTGTTGCTAATTTGGTGCGTGTCTCACGATGCTTTGCTTGTTGCTTGCAAACAAGTGACCAACCAATGATTGGACTTTATGTAAAATATCATCATCATGAAGTTCCATATCCTATTACAGGATTTTGGAGACCACTCGATCTCATCGAATTCTGTCCATTGTGGCCGACTTTAAATTGTAGAACCATTTTAAAGTATGAATATTTTTTAATATTCGAGATCCATGTGATCCGCTTTCTGCCCCTTGATGATGTAAAATATACCGTAACAAAAACTCGGGAAATGTTTTTCGGAATGTATCTAAGAGGCTGTCCCTCGATGTACTTATCCTGAACAGGATACATCTTTGAACATCTTTTATCCTGAACAGGTTACATCTTTTATCCTGAACAGGTTACCGGATTGGACTCCACAATGGGTCTATTATATACAGGCTGTCCAGCAAGGAGGTAGAAACATCGAGCCACATCAGCTTTAACTGCAAATCTCTCGATTAGAGCAGATACTATATATTCGGTGTATTTCACTCCTAATATATGAACATTTAGAAAATCCTGAAAAGTAAGCTCCTCTGGATATTGTTAAGAAATGGGAGAAACGATTCAAATTCTAACCCATCAAATCCAAATATTTATTTCGCTAAAAAATATTAAAATCGAGAACAATTTAGATTTATATTGCCATAACTTATACCCGCTGGCTTTTTTCGTTTTATTGTTATCTCATCTCCGGCTCTCATCATTTTAAGACTCAAATCTCAATGTAATTTCCCACTGCTTCCATTACTATCAAATATAATCGACATTTCCACCAAATTACTTATTTCAGCGAATATTTTCGAGTACTATATCTCGTAGCGAAATAAAACACCAGATTATTAAGTCGAATCATAAGCTTTCAAACAAACAAAATTTCATCAAAACCGGTCCTGGAGTTTTTGCGTGCAAACAAACAAATACACAAACATGTATAATTTTATCAAAGTAGAGATTCAAGCTCGAATTCCATCCGAAGAAGTTTTTAAACAAGAAGTTCTGGTGAAAGTAAGGATGTTAAAATCGTAAAAGAAGAAAATCGAAATATTACCTAAAGAAAACATCGAATTTCGTCAGACTGAAGTAGAAGGGGGGGGGGCATAATGGGCCCTAAGGTCAAAATTAAACACTTTTTGTACCCGAAACTTTATCTATCTATCTAAAATTAGGATTAATTCTTCTGAAACAGCCTGTATATCTGGAAAGTTTCTTCACTTTGTTGCTTGCTAGATGTTGTTGTTGTTGTTGTTGTTGTTGAATTGGTAGCTATACAACACACTCACACTATATGAGAGAGCTTGAAGAAGAAGACGAAGCTCTAAATGAGTGTGAGCTTGTGTTTGTGTGTGTGTGTGTGTGTGTGTATAGGAGCTATATAGATGGATAAAAACGTCATTGTATACGCCATTGTTCGAGTACTGCGCCGCCCTATCAATTATTCATATGGTGTGGCCTTGTAACACTCTTCACCTCCCCAAGTTTTATTATGTAATACGCTTGCGTACAGCAAACCCTTTTTAGAAAGTTTTCACTATATCGAAGTATATATATATATATATATATATATATATATATATATATGCTCGAAAGAGATGTGATGTTTTTTCTTAATGAAAATTCAACAACTAAACAGATGAAAATTCGATGTTTTCTTTAAGTAATTTTTTCGATTTTCTTATTTTATGATTTTAACATCCTTACTTTCACAAGAACATTCAGTTTAAAATTTCTTCTTCGTTGAAATTTGAGCTTGAATTTCTTTTATAAAATTATACATGTTTGTTTATTAGTTTGTTTGTTCGAGCATAACGCAAAAACTACTGGACCGATTTTGATGAAATTTTATTTGTTTGAAAGCTTATAATTATACTTATAAACTGGTGTTTTATATTCGCTGAAATAAGAAATTTGGTGGAAGTGTCGATGATTTTGTAAAGTAATGGAAGCGGTGGGAAATTACATTGAGGTTTGTGTCTTAAAATGATGAGAGCCGGAGATGAGATAACAATGAAACGGAGAAAACCACCAGCGGGTATAAGCTAGGACAATATAAATCTAAATTGTTCTCGATTTTAATAATTTTAAGCGAAAAAAATATTAGGATGGGTTAGAATTTGAATCGTTGAACATACCATTGAGGCAGGCTTATAAAAGCTGCTTTTGAAAAGTCCAAAATATATTTTTTTAACCTTTATAGCGTAAAATATAGGTCATTATTTGGTAAATTTTTTAACTAGAACAACTTTTCTTATTATAGATTCGTAATCTGCAAAAAAATCTGTTTTATTAAACATAGGTCGAAAATGATTTCTTTTCATTTTTGCAAAATGAGTAATTTAGTGCTTATCGTAGCTTTTGATCAGGAACGAGTTCATTACGGCAATCTTTATTTTCAGAGGATTTGACCAAGTGGAATTTTCTGTAAAGTGATTATTTGATCGAGATTTGTCAGTGAATTTTCGAGCAAAATGTAACTATTGAGGTGAAACCATTTCGCAAAAGTTTCTTCAAATGTCTATCGATCCTATCTAGGAGATATAGAACATGACCATGAGCATTTATATATATATTTATATATCTGTAATCGCTATAGGTCCCAATTTTAATGAAATCAGAATGAATTTTTGTATTCGACGTTCTATTGGTAATTGAAAGTATATAAGTCTAAGTTCTTTTGTAGACAAATTCGACCAAGGGGAAAAGGGGTTTTACAGATCGGGGAAAATGAGTTGGAAATTAATTTTATCTCAATTTATTAACCGACGATTTTTAATAATGAATATTAAACTGTCGCCAAGAATACATATAAATTCATATGTATTTATAATTCGTTTCTTTGAGAAAATTCGCTTAGACTACGTAGCTCCTACTTGGCGAATTTTTCCTTCTTTAAAGAGAGTCACTCAAACCAAACTTAACTGCTATTCCTTGAAAAAAAACTAGATTAAAGAATTGTTTTATATCTATTTATAAAACCATATACTCAACAGATGTTTTTACACAGGCAACGGCCGGGTATTCCATCTAGTTATTTTATAAATTAATCTATCTATGATCTAAACAACAATTGTAGCCAAACAGTAAGCATGTCATCCATTAATTTAGTTTTGTACAAAATTAACCAATTATTACAAATAATATTATTAATAATAAATCAATTGATTGTACCGTAATTTTATTATAAAAAAAAAAAACTAGAAAAAAATAATAATTTATGTTTGAGCATTAAACATTAAAATTGCATACTTTAATTATTTAATTTCGTAAATATATCCGATCTATATCTTATATATATAATGTTTATTATTGGTATACAATGTGTTCAAAAAGTTTGATATCGAATATAGGTAATAAATTTTTATTGACTACAAGTTTGAAAGATTCAAATTCAAATAATAAAGCTTACATCACAACAAAATTGTATATTAGAAAATTAATTTAAACAAAATTTAACAACTAACTGGGTTAATTGCCTAAATACCCAGGATATACTGAGTTGTATATCAATGTTTGAACTGTTAATATTTCTGCTTATTCAATGTAGAGGAAAGTCGCTTAAACCTTGAATTTATATATATATATATATATATATATATATATATATATATATATATATATATATATATATATATATATATATATATATATATCTGCTATACAAAACTCAAAATTAAAATTATAAAAAAATAGTATGTATGGATGTTATCTACATGTATACATGCATGCCTTCGTTTTGCCTATCAACGGTATGTCTCATTTTCAACTTTGAGCACAAATTATGAGAAAACTATTGAGTTTATGAAAAAAAATTTTCAAACAAAAGATGCTTATTTTAAAGAGAAGAAGAATTTTTATTAACAAATTTTTTTTCTACCTCTTACGGTTTTCAAGATATAAATTTTCCCCCCTGGCAGGGGGAAACACGTTCCGATTTTGCCCATTAACGAACTTGACTTTTTTGCTCTTCTTGTAGAACACATACAAAAATTTTCAGCTCGTTATCTCTTTTCGTTTTTGAGTTATCGGGTTCACAGACAGACAGACGGACGGACGGTCATGTGGAAATGGCCGAATTAGGCCTTTTTATGATTACCGTTGTGAAGCATTTTTGTCAAAGATTAATATTTCCAAGCGTTACAAAGTCGGGACTAAACTTAATTTACCTTGTATATTTAAAAATATACTGGGTATAAAAATATATATTGGAATTGAAATCTACTGGTATTTCGATTGTTACGTAATAGTCGGCAGTAGCTAAATCCTCGTATAGAGAAACATTTATTTAAAAACTTTAATTAACTTGTTTGGATTTCCACTACTTTTCACCAAAACATTTTATTTCAAATACCTAGAGTTTTCATTGTATCCCAATCAAATAAGGATTCAACCTCTGAATAAGACAGTGATTCTCAACCTTTTTTTTTGTCGCGGCACACTTTTAACGATTTCAACACAAAGTTTAAAAGTTGTTTAATTACTTATAATACACTGTGTAAAATAGTTTATGATAATAATTTTGAATGTAAAATAAAATAATATGTACTACAAAAACAACAGTACGTTTATTAAGGGATTCATTACACGTTAATAATAAGAATACATTTAATGACAAATTTGAACTTGATATTGTTTGATAATTTTATTTATATTTGGACGTAAAAATGACAATGCTACTCTTCATATCGTTTTCTACATTTAACAGTCTCGATCTTTTTTTCGTTTTTATGTTGGTTAATAATAATACTATATACATTTCTAATATTTGGCGGCACACAAAAGTGCCGCGCCACAGTGGTTGAGAATCACTAGAATAAGAGGTAATATAATGAACCACTTTTTCCTAAACTATTCTTTCGAAATTCAAACAGATACGGCTCAAATCACTTACAAAATTTCGAAAAAGTAGACTATTGCTGTTGTTTAAGTATTCTGTACGAATGTTTGGAGCATTGTTTAAATAACTTCCGACATTTTGAAGAGCATTGTACAAGATTGACAATAATTTCTAATAAATAATTGACCAATATGGACAAAGCGTGTCCTTTCGTCCGCCTAGATACTCACTAAACTGTTTAATAATATTTAATAATTAATAAGTTTAAAAAAAATATATTAATTATGTTATCATCCATTGGGGTAAGTAAATACAATATATATAATTTTTTGTTATTATTTTTCAATTAAATACAAAAATCGTTTTCTTTTTACGTTTTTCAATCCTAATTAATGATAATAATTCCTAATTGTTCTAATAATTGGAAAGTACTTTTATTTCTAATAATTACAAGTAGTTTTGTGTACTTGGTCTCGAGATATAAAATTATATATTTTCTTAAAATCGATTATTTATTAATTAAATTATTTCAAAGTTAAATTCACAAAATATTATTATTATTTTCTAATCAATCAAAATCAAAAATAGGCAAACAAATACATATACACACATATACAACACATAGATATATTCGCTATTCATATATAGGTGGATAGATTATAGAAACTGCCCTGGACGGGCTACACTTCGACCATAAGGTCCATTGTGACGCCTAAGAATGTGAGGCTGTGAGTGGAGTGGAAGGAATTCTTGTGTATAGACTAGGAATTAGTAGGATATGCGGCTACAGCCGACTATGATAAGAATTACGCCAATATTCACCTGGAGTTCGTGAAGGAAACTGGAGAAAACGTTCACAAGCATAGCCGGTTACTTCGTTTCTTGTCCATACGCCGACAGTTTTAGTTAATTAACCACCCCCCCTTTTTTTTCTTAATAATTGACAAACTACCAGTTTTCCAAGTAGGCATACTGCGCAGACATACCGCCGTAGACTGCTCAGCCACTTGGACTGGTATTCATATATGTACACATTAATGTAATTTTAAAATAGAAACTAATTTTAAACTTTATATTTCGAAAACAAAACGGTAAACCTCGATTAAAAAAAAAAATTATTTAATAAATATTTCTCTTTACTATCCTAGTTTTTTTTTTTAAATTCTGTCGAGCATTTTTTTTAATACAACAGATAATAGTTGGGCGGGCATTTTACAGGTTACAGTTTTACCTGCTTCTAATGAGAGAGAATGAGAACGAATGATTACTTTGCTATTAATTATCTCGCATTCTAAATGGTCAAAAATTCTGAAACTTCTGGATTTATTAGAAAACATTATTTTTAGTCTGTGAAAAAAGGAGCAAAATCTGTCAAAAAGGAAAATCTCGCGACAAGATTTTATATCATATAAATTGTATAATGTAATAAATTGATGGGTTTGATTTAATTTGCAGTTTATTTTCTTCTTTTTAGAGCATTTAAATAAAAGCTTGTTTTTAAAAATGTTTTTTTTACTATTCATATATTTTGAAATATAAGAACATGCATATAGATATAACTCCATTTAATTTACGTTAAATAAATATCCAATCAACGAGTGAAGCCCTTTATATCAATCATAGAGCTCTCTCTCTCTCTCTCTCTCTCTATATATATATATATATATATATATATATATATATATATATATATATATATATATATATATATATATATATATATATATATAATGCGTAAAACATAAAATTTAACAGAACGAAATACATTAGAGAATAATATCAAGTAGAGAATTTCGATGTGAAAATTTGAGATGAGGTTTTATAACAAATACACAAAGTAATACATACATACATACATATGTGTGTATGTGTGTGTATACTAGTGTATATATGTTTATGTATATACACATATATATATATATATGTGTATGTGTTTAAATTATCATCATAATAATCAGGAATCATGATTATCATTATCAGAGAATGAGAGAGTTAGTTAGTTAGTTTGAGTTAACTGATGTATATGTATCTGTATTGTTAGGTTGTATCCTATCCTATCGTATCTCACAGTCTATCCTGTAGGTGTAGATGTATAGTAGATGTTTGAATATATGTAGTTGATATATATATATATAGTAGAGGGTTGCAAGCAAGGGTTATTGTATCTATCATATTGTATCTATTCTATATGTATCGTTTATATGTAACGTTCAGTTATATTCATAGTGTTCACTTGTTCGTTTACAGTGAGAGTATTACCTTACTCTCTTGTTAACTGTACAGGATGTAACAGGAACATATGTATTGTGTCAATATACATCACTAGATCCACCCCCACCCCCCATGAACACGGGTTATGGGTTGTATATTTCACAGTGAACGTGATCTCTATACATTTAACAATATTTTGAAAAATAGTATCATGAGGAATTTGGGTCCTCGTTGTCAAATATTATGTTAAATTTCAATATGTGCGGTTATTTATCATGTCCAGTACGCATGCGCGTGCTTTATTAATACGAATATACTTTTTGTTTGTTTCACTGTACTTACGACGTCTTAATAAAACTGTTAACATAATGAACATGTGCTTTTTATTCAATCTTTATCCTGTATCGTGGTATTTGTCACTCGTAGAATGGACCATAAAATTAGCGCTTATTCTTCAATTTTTAATTTATTGACAAATGTATTTTTAAAATTTTGCAAAATTTCGAAAAGTTAACGATCAAGGAACATCAGAAAACGGCTAAACCTTTAGAACGGTATAGAATTTTGTACGTTCTAGACACGTAAGAAAAATTTGATTGATTGATTGAGTTGTGTTGGGGTCTAAACAGTATTGCACTTCGACCTTATGGTCCACTGTGCTCCCCGTTCTACTTCAGTCCGAAAGAAAAATTTACTAAGGGTTTTTTCTGATTATGATTTCGATACAGTTTTCTCCAAACAATTCGGACAAAGACACACATAAGAATTTTCGACCTGATTACCTTTTTTGACATCAAAGGCTTATGAACAATCATGAACACAGGAGCTCTAACATTTTAGGGATCTGTCACTATTTTCATGTCAATATATTGTTTATTTGTTTATTTACTATTTACATATTTTTTAATTGTTTTTTGTTTTTGTATCACGATCTGGTTTATTGGGACCTAAATAATTTTAGACCTGATAATTTAACATGGTAATTTTTTAATTTTTTCAGTTGATTTGTAATACCAGTTAGTTAATTATAACTTTTATAAAAGTTTAGACACTGGTCACTGATACATACTGTATAAAAGCGATAGCACCGTAGTATATATATATACATATATATATATATATATATATATATATATATATATATATATATATATATATATATATATATATGTTATAAAGGGTTATGTTATGCCACGCTATGATTGCTTCTATTAATATTTAAACAAGTAATTAATGCAAGAAATTACCTATTATGGAATATGATTCAAATTATAACTGTTTGTTATATATATATATATATATATACAAGTTGGGCGGCTCTAGTAGGGTACCCCAAGTATATGGTTATGTTAGTATACATCATAATAATAACAATAATTGTATGTGAAATATAATAATATAATATTAAAATTATAATATGACGAATTTGTGTCTAGATACATCATATCATATATTAGATCAAAACACTTTCTTTGAAAAATGAAAGTAAAATTTCCGAAAAATGATTCTTTTAACCGAATTGGATGATTTGACTTTACGGATATTTAGTATGCACACGTCTATGATTTTATTTTTATGTTATGTTTCTTTAAACCCAATAACATACGCCCTACAATGCCAGAAAAATACGAAATTATAGCGATTTTTGGATACTTTCAGAAAACAAATTAGGATACTGTCGAATATTTACGCGGTAATGTACTTTCTGTATAGTTAGTTTTTTAGTTAGTGTACAGTTAATTTTTCAACGGGTACATTTTCTCTCGTTTATAATGCAATAACCACAATTCCATATTCCAGATTCTATAATTATATAAAAAAAAAGAAAATTGAATTTGCCAAACGTCTACGTCGATCCGTCCATTATTAGCATGGTAATAGGGAATATGTATGAAAATTTTTTTTCACTTTTATTTTCAGAATATGAAAATACTGTTAATACTGTAATAATATTTAAAAACGAAATTAAAATCCGACAAATATCAAGGAAGCTATAAGCTTTTAAAGATTATTATCTGTCTCTTTCTTGCAAAAATACTAAAAACGGAATTTTACGTGTATTTCAAATGGTGAAAGTGTAATATGACGTCACATAACATATCAAGAGGGCTATCACCCTCCTTGTCTAATCGGGAATTTCAATCAATCATATCTCGCTTATTTTAAAAGTTATTTAAAAAGTAATTTTACCTTGATATTTGTCAAGTAAACATGCTTCAATTCAAGTGAAAAAAAATTTTCATGCATATTCCCTATTATACTAACAGAGGTGACTAGCGTTTACTTAATTGGACATTTAAGTAATATATCTCATTATTAGTAAAAAGGAAAGAATTCTCATCCAAGATGTGTATAAGTTTTCATATCAAGCGTTTAATGTCACCAATGTTTGAAAACAATGAAAGTTAACAAATAGTACCGCGTAATACGAGAGTAACCTGTATTTTTTAGTTTTGTACATATATTTGATTTGACATTCAATTGTGTTCGTAAGAAATAAAGAAAAGAAAACAGTTTTTTGATGGACAAATCACCAGACCAATGGAAAAAACTACAAAAACTACAAAGTGGAGGAATATTTGTTTTTCTTTTTGTCTTGAAATTTATTTTTTGCTGTTGTATTTAAAATATACCTTTGTGTAAATTGAAATGAGACTACAATGACTTGTCTTTGTATTTTTCTTCGTTTCATGAAAATGTATCCATCTATATGAAAACTTAAGTTATGGTCACTGTTTCTACAGTGCGGAGTAACAAACCTCCTATATCAAACAACTTTACCAACTCCTGATAGAAAGGCATTAGCTAAAATACGTCGAATACCTTTGAGTGTACTTCTAACTTACTGAATATGGCCTCTTCTACGGTGGGCTACACTTCGACCATTGTGATGCCTCAGGATGTGAGGATGTGAGTGGAGTGGAAGGAATTAGTGAGTAGACTAGGGATTGGGAGGATATGCTGGTGCAGCCAACTCTGATAGGAACTATGCCGATATTCATTTGGAGTTCGTGAAGGAAACTGCAGAAAACCTTCTCAAGCATAGCCGGTTACTTCGTTCTTATCCATACGCCGACAGTTTTAGTCAATTAACCGCCCCATTTTTTTAAAATTTTTATAATTGACAAACTGCCGATATTGGGATTCGAACCCATAGACTCCCAATTTCCAACGGTGGGTGTAGGTGGTGGCAGAGAGCTCGCCATTTGGATCTATAAGCAACACTACTCAAGGCGTTTCTCTTGATTGATTCTCTCTCTGCCACTGATGCCAATTCGTTGTCTTTCCCTGTGCGTCTAGATCTTCCTCCGAATCTTGTACCATCGATCCTTGATTGGTAGGCTTGCTTCGGGAATCTTGCACCTGGCATCCACATCGTATGGTCAAACCAGCGAAGTTGTGGGGTCTGAATAAAAGTTAGGAAAGGTTCTACTTTGAGGAAGTCTCGAATGGTTTTCTTTCAGATTATGTCTCTTCTTGTTCTTTCCTCAACTCATCTGAGGTATTTCATTTCTGTAGCCTGTAACCTGATTTGTGTTTGCTGGTCAGAGTCTAGGTTTCCGCTCTGCCAGTGAGTGTAGGGCGTAGGACGGTCTTGAATACAGTCACCTTCGTGTGATTTGAGAATTATTTCTTGTTAAAACATTCTCTGCTAATGGAGAAGTGTCAGCGTGTCGCAAATTTTCCATCTTCAGCAGTAATTGCTCCCAGGTTTCAGAAACTGGAGACTTGTTCAATGTCTTGAAGCTGTCTTTTATGGGGGTTTTAGATATCACTATGAACTTGGCCCAGTTCAAATTGATTGCCATGCCTTTACGTTGTATATCTTCGT
Organism: Nineta flava; assembly: GCA_963920215.1. Taxonomy (NCBI): domain Eukaryota; kingdom Metazoa; phylum Arthropoda; class Insecta; order Neuroptera; family Chrysopidae; genus Nineta; species Nineta flava. The sequence continues at coordinate 136,361,564 of OY986041.1, forward strand.
TTCAATTGTTCAGACGTTTTAGAATAATGAAGAAAAATTCGATACAATTAACAGACGATTCTTGAATTCCGATAGTTTTGTAGTAATTGTCATTTATCCAGTGATTTTCACGAAAGTGACAAGTTTTGTTGGAGCTGTAGAGGTAATTGATTGATATATTAAATAATTATTATTTAAATAAATAATAAATATATGTTAAAGATATAATTGATCTTTATTGAATTGATTTATGAAATATTATATATTTTAATATGTAAATTATCAAGGTTGTTAACATTCAAAGCAACCGTGATAATAGGGGGAAGTTATAGTTGTTATGCAACAACTAAAAATGATGAACAAAATTATAATAATAATTTAATGAAGAAGCGATACCGCTACAGAGCCATACGTAAAGGCAGATATTTTATATAGAAACTTTAGAATCCAGATATGAATTTTTGGTTATATTAAAACAAACCAAATTCATATTAAAATCGGGATAAAATTACATTTATCATTGTAATTAAGAATAAATATCCGTTTGATATAAATAGTGACATGTAATTTTATCAGTTGAACACACAAAATTGATATCGGTGGAGAGATTTAGTGTGTCAGTCATGTGTGATGACGCGGGTTCGAACCCCATCGTGGCCTACACTGAATAATACAGTAGAGTTTTGCATCATAGATGAGAAAACCTTCTACATATATATATATATAATACTACAACTTAATGTATACTATTCGGTTTCGGTGTTACATACAACTCCCATTCTATCACAAGCTCTCTTTCATTGACTGATACACTCTCTACTTGACATCGCATTGAGCTTTGTATGTGTATGTATGTATGTATGTGTGTGTGGCCTCATGATACTCAAAGCTCACATCTCAAAATAAACTCACAGCTTCACTCTTCAATAACACTATATACATTTAACTATATCTAAATCTAAATCGAAATAAAATACAGGCGATTCGATAACGATTTTATGTTTTTCGTATCGAGTCCATCAAGACTGTCCAATATTATGTAATGTAACAGAACATAGAAATATATTCCTGTGATCCGTGATCAAATTTGCTGAGGCAAAATTTAAAAGGTGCCTGAATATCAGCACAAGTTATTTGAAGAAACCATCTAGGGGTGGCATCATTATTCTAGATCTTGCCTTTTCCTAAAGGATGCAGGCCTGGAAGAGATAGCCCACCTGAAGACCATCTGTCCTCATGATAAAACCACGCTGTAATCGTTTCAGGCCTCAGCCTAGTAATACCTCACATTTATTCAAAGTAAAAATATGAAAATTCGTAATTTTCAGGAAAATGTCATTCTAAGAGAACGGTTGTTTTCAGCCGGCAAACAACTGACCTGAAATTAAATAAGGAAAAACGTGTTTATTGGTAAAATCAAATTCTTTTACATACCTAAAATCTGTCATATTCAATATGGGCCCATTATTGGATTCCCTACTACTGAATTCACTTCGAATTTTTCTAGTCGAGTCGAGTCGATCTTTTTTGCTATAGTTTTTACTGATTTTCTTGGAATGGAGGTGGATTTAAAAGTTGGCATATATATTTTTGTATAAATCAATAATATTTTTAAGGTTAATTTTTACAATCAACCTCGCTACAACGACGAGTTATATGGAGGTACCAGCCAAGTAGCCGAGCGGTCTAAGGCGTCATGTCTGCGCCGTATGTAGTACTTGGAAACTGGGAGGTTATGGGTTCGAATCCCGACATCAGCAGTCAATTATAAAAAAAAAGGGGCGGTTAATTGACTAAACTGTCGGCGTATGGACAAGAACGAAGTAACCGGCTAAGCTTGAAAAGGTTTTCTCCAGTTTCCTTCGCGAACTCCAGATGAATATCGGCATAGTTCCTATCATAGTTGGCTGCAGCCGCATATCCTACCAATTCCTAGTCTACTCACAAATTCCTTCCACTCCACTCACAGCCTCACATCCTAAGGAATCACAATGGACTTTATGGTCGAAGTGTAGCCCGTCCAGGGCAGCCTTTACAATCTACCTCTCTCTATATGGAGATGGATTCAAATGAAGATTCTTATTTGGATTAGTTTCAGAGAGGTGGTTTTTTTTTTATGTAAAGATACTTTTGAATCATCTACATTGAATCGAAACGTTGATATTTCGTATTTACTGAGTTTTGCCAACATCATTTAGTTACAATTTTAGTAAAATACTCACCGTATATGAATTGGTATAGATAGATAGTACTTAAATCTATGGATTAGATCTAGCAGTATAGTGTAGTATAGTTAGATACATATCAATATCTCTTTCCTAGAATATAAAACTATCTTCTAAATGTAATGTTTTTCGAAGTGAACTTAATACAATGACTTCAACAAACTGTTCTGGTCATATTAAAGAAGAAGTTTTTCTTTTTTTTTATTAATGAAAAGATTGATCAACTTTTATTAACCTAGAAAAATCACTTCAATATTATAGATATATGTATTGTTTTCCAGAGATTTTTTCAGGAAACATAGGCTTGATTTGTATATAAATATGGGAGTAGCTTAAGTGACACACGACACATGAATCAGATCCGGATTGATTCAGGTGTCATCGGATCCGAAGTCAGTTGCGACTGGGTGAAGGGTGGAAAATTGCGTCCTTATCTTAATCCTTCCATCCTTAACTTACGGAGGACTCACTAGCCAAGTAGCCGCACTTGTAAAGGCGTTGTGTGTACTTGGAACTGGGAGGTTGTGGATTCGAATCTCGATGTCGGCAGTTTGTCAATTATTAAAAAGAAAGAAAAAAATGGGGGTGGTTAATTGACTAAACTGTCGGCGTATGGACAAGAACGAAGTAACCGGCTATCCTTGTGAAGGTTTTCTGCAGTTTCCTTCACGAACTCCAGATGAGTATCGGCATAGTTCCTATTAAAGTCGGCTGCAGCCGCATGTCCTACAAAATCCTAGTCTACACACAAAATTTCTTGTCTTCCACACACATGCTCACATCTTGAGGCATCACAATGGACCTTATGGTCGAAGTGAGTCCCGTCCAAGACAGCCTCTACAATCTATCTATCTATCTATCTAGGGATGAGTCTTAGAAGAAGTATTGAGGTTTTAGGGGTTGATTTCTACCTTCTATGCCTTAACCACAATCTGCTTCCAAATTTGCGACTCGTCTCAATAGTTTAAGAGTTAACCGGACGAATTAATTGAATTAAACGGTGAGCCTTTATAGCCAGACTTGGATACGAACCTAGATGCTACAAATTTCTTAGCTTCTTGATTGAATTTTAAGAAGGGGCTACAACTGCTTGCGAAAAATTCGTATACAATCGAATTCATCAGGAGGAGTATTAAGGTTTAGAGCTTGATATATAAAATAAACTCTTGTGTAATACATTTGCAGCTTTTTAAATTTTTATTTGCGGTAATTTTTTGTGCCAACTTAATACACTGAAATCAAACGGATGCTTATGAAATATAAATATCACACATCCTAATTATACTACTCAACATGTTTGACTTCTTCTAATTGAACGATCTATTCGTGAAGTGACCACTAACACTAACAACATCATAGACATCCAGCCTGTGATTGCTATCCAGTCACCAGGAGCTAGCTAGCTGCTCTCTAGTTAGTATACCAGAACCAGTAGATAGGTATCAAATCTCTTGACAATCGATAGAGAGGATATCAACAGCAAGTAAGCAGAGCATCAGGCAGCTATCCTCACCAGTAGTTAGCTCAATTCAACAACTGTACACACACACATTTGCAGAGTTGGGCAATACTTTGTCGCGGTCTCTTGGCTCTCTTTTTAACTTAAAAAAAAAAGGAGCACTGTTGAATCTATTACAGATTCGAATACTCGAAACAAAAAAAATAAACAAAATGTTTAATTTTCATCAAAAATTTTTTTATTCAAACAATACTAATTTTTAACAATGATTAATTCAACAATGGTAACATCAAACCGCACTACTGTTCCTTTCGGACTGAATTTTTGAACTATTTTCCTTACTATTTTCTTTTTGCAATTAGATTGTGTGCTGAGGTCTTAAAGATTGTTTCACTAATTTTCATTACAACAACTTTAGGCCAAGTACCAACTTATAAACTGTAGTGTTATAGTACTGGGTACTGGTTGTTTGTAACATTAATCCTCCATACTTACAATAATGCCCGGAATACACGAAACTAGTTTTTCAAGCTAGGATAGCAAACCAGTGCTAGTAAGCTAGTAATTTTAGGTTCGTGTAGATAGAACTATCTTCGTTTTTAAGCTAGCAAGCTAGTGAAGAAGCTAGTAAGCTTGCTTGAGAAGCCAGGAAAGTTGAGTAGGATGGCATCCTTTTTTTTCAGCTACTAACAAGCTAGTAGCAACCCCACTACTGAACTTACTATCTTGACTTTGCTTACTATCTTCGTGTGGACGGTAAAGCTAGTACATGATTCAGTGGTGACGCGTTTTTTTCTCATAACTCATACACAGTCTCGCGATAGTAATGATACTGGTCTAAAATTTCCTAGTATCATGTAAACCATTCTAGCTTGTACCAAGCTAGGATAGAAAGCTAGCTGGGAATACCTAGCTTGCTATCCTAGCTTGAAAAACTAGCCTCGTGTATTCCGGGCATAACGTTACTTAAGGGGTAACATGGGTTTGAAAGTCGTCGTCATAGAATGGCTGACCCAGATGTGACAGTTTTCTCTTAGCAAGATCTGGATAATTGCAGAGAAAGTGGGTCATCGTTTCCTCATTCTCTCTTGTATGGCAGCTCCTACAATAGTCGTGGTACACTGGTAGGCCCAAACAAGTACTAAGTATAAGGACTCAATGTTGTTCATAAATATTTAATAAATATTTATCTTTACTGATAATTTACTTAACTGATAATTGTTGGGCGGGCATCAAGTTTTACAAGCTTCTAATGAGAGAGAATGAGAGAGAATGATAACGTTATTATTAATTATCTCGCGTTCTAAACGGTCAAAAATTCTGAAACTTTGGGATTTATTAGAAAACGTTATTTTTAGTCTGTGAAAAAAAAGAGCAAAATCTGTCAAAAAGTGATTTCATGCTGGAACTTCCCTTATGGACCGTTTTTCGATACTTTGCCCAGCTCGGAGTCACACATGTGAGATAGTCAGTATCTGTAGAGAACTGTAGGTGGTATGGCTACTGTCGTCCAAACAAATTCAACTAAAAACTTTATAAATATTTAATAATATTTATATACAATTTTCTAACTTCTATTATTGTATTGTCCATCAATTTGCTCGTTGGCTCCAGGAATTGCGAAAATTCGAAAATACAAAAAAAACTTTTTCGTCTGTTTTTTTATCGAGTTAAAAAAGTAATTATCGGTAGTTGGATTTTAGTTGGGCGATTAGACGAAGAGACCGTAACTGTTTTATTTTAAAATAATTCTAAATTAATATATACTTAGCAAAAAGTAGTGATATGCTATCCAAACTTAAATGTCAAATGGACCCAATTTATTGGGTATTCTCCGAAAAAAGTAATGGTATTTTCTGGATGATCAAACCAATAAGGTTTTTCCAGCATAATATGATTTGGATATTTTGCCGCAAAACAAATATTTTATATTTGATTTGCGACAAATATAAAATATTTTCTTTGGTACCATTTAGATTTAGATTTAATCTTTTTTAAATAATGGTTTTCTTGTAAAACCAATATGCATTATAAGCTAGGAAATAATCATATTTCCGGTGATTATAAGCGGATCTGAATAACAACCGGATCTGAGTTTTCAATAGTTGTAACACATCTAACATTTTGTAAGCGTCCAATGGTTTTGTTTTCTTACATATGCTGAAAACCCTGAAAGTAGGCTCCCGGCCTACCAAGTAGATTGCCGACGTGGCTCCTACGTATCAAATTTATTACATTAAGGTTTTTGATTGCGTCGATATAATATTTATAACAATGGAAGTAATTGTATGATGTATTATACTCCAAAACATAATTATTTATTAATAAATATATAAATAGTTTTTATTATGCATTAATTAATTAATTAAAACATTTATCACTTCAATGTGACACCTAAATTAGCTTCAAACATATTTGTTGTGTTCATAACTAAATATGTACTTATACATATATATATATATATATATATATATATATATATATATATATATATGAGCTCTCGTATTCGTATCCCGTAATGTCTATATAAATTCAATTATTATTATGAGACCTATTGATTCCATAAATAAATAATTGAATAAAAAATTTAAACATAACAATTTAATCAATTGAATAGAAAATACTAAAAATGAAAGATATTTAATTAAATGTGTTGTACTTTTTAACAAATCATTTATATTTTCAAATGCTATTAAAATAATTTTTTATTATTGATACTAGCAGTACTCGTAGTTGCAACTGCGCCCGAAAAAGTTGTGTAAGCACCTTATAACTAAATAACATAATATTTCTCCCGACAAAGAGTAATTTTCTTTAAATTTCGACAGATTATGCTCATTTTTTCACAGGCTAAAAATAACGTTTTCTAAAAAATCCCGAAATTTCAGAATTTTTGCCCATTTAGAACGCGTGATAATTCATAACAAAGTAATCATTCTCTCGCATTAGAAGCATATAAAACTTCATGCCCGTCCGACTATAATCTGTTGTATTGAAGAAAAACTCGACAGAATTAAATATAAACCTAGGACAGTAAAGATAAATATTTCTTAAATAAATTTAAAAAAAAAAATCGCGTTTTATCGTTTTGTTTTCGAAATATGATAATTAAAATTTTTTTTCTCTTTCAAAATTACATTAATTTGTATATAAATATAAACATGTGTTGTGTATATATTTGTATTTGTTCTATAATAAAATCAAACCGGTTATTTGCCCTGATTATACAAAACAATGCTGGCACGTCTTTAAAGCAAAAGCTTCTTTAAAACATGCTTGATGATGACATTATCAAAGGTCATCATCTCGTTTTCGTGTTAATGGACAGATAAACAGATAGGTAGATGTTCGCACAGATATCCTGGAATAGAATAATCTTTGGAATAATGGAATATTTTATAAATACTTTCAAAAGTTTGTGCAAAGTTATAAAAATAGATTTGATCATGATTTAAACTATTTTTTAAATTTTATATTCTCATATATCAATTTTGTATTTCAGATTTATTTCATGAGCTTTAACTGACGTTTGAAGTAGAATTAGTGTAACTCAACCCTATATTTACTACAATCGTATTGTCTGAAGCTTTCAAGATACATATTATGGTTGAATTCATTTAATCAGATATTCATTTACTACTCCAAATATAAGATACATACATACATACATATACAATAATATTGTTGTGAATACAATGTTAGATACATAGATACATATAGATATAACCAATTACACATTTCTGAAGCTGATTATGATTAGCTCTGTTAACATGAGCTTTTGGGAGCTTAAATATATCTTATGCGTTGTAATATATAGATAGCATACAGGATACATAATAATATTTTATCGACGCAAATTACCACGAAGGTATCGAATATAGCTAAAATTATCTATCCCTGGTATATGGAGTCGCAACATATCCGAGAGATAGTTTCGATTAGCTAATTCATACTGATGATGACTACTTTGTAGTCGAAATACTTGTTTATAAAATACAAATTATTGTTCTAGGAATTGGGGCAAAATTTGAAAATTAATTTCAATAAACTTAGAGTTCTCTTTGATTATTTTAATAATCGTTACATTACCTGATCAATTATTCTAAAACTATAATCGTAAAAATTTAAATTATAATCGTAAACATTTTTTTCTGTAAATAATTTAGTAAAAGAAAATATGATGAAACTAAATTGTAGTAAAATTAATTTTCTACAACTTTTAGTACTTCTCTTCTTATACTACTTCATATACGTTGTAGTTTTTCGAGCGCGTACAGACGCGTACTGATTGACAAAAGTTATCTAAAGATATGGATAATTTTTGTATTTCTAGTAGAAAATGATCTTTATAGATAATGGGAATTTGGTGATAATTATTATTGGCGAATTTCCTGAAAGGAAATAGAGCTATTGGTCTGGTACCGACTTGAAAATTTTGCAAAAATTTTTGCAAATGTCTATCGATCCTACTTAGTAGATGTCGAAAATTATCATCTGTAAAATTTATATTTATATATATATATATATCTATGTGTGTGTGTGTGTCTGTAATCACTCTAGCGGTCACAATTTTAATCTGATTGGAATGAAATTTGGTATTTGAGTCGCTTTTAGTATTCAAAAGGTCAAGTTCGTTGATGGATAAAATCGAACAAGGGGAAAGGGGGTTTAGAGGGAGGAGGAAACACTAAATTTGACATATCTCCCTTAATATTCGAAAAATCGAAAAATTTATTAGAAGTTGTAGGTACTAAGTTTTACTATAATTTTGTTTCTTGACAATTTTCTGTTACCCTAATATTTACAGAAATATTGACGGTTGAAAATTAAATTACTCAATATCTCTGTACACATTAGAGTTTGAGCAAAAATAATAAGGTAATGAATTGTAGCAAACATGATTTTCTACAACTTTATTTCTTACGCATTTTTCGATTGTTCTAATATTAAGAGAGATATTTTATATTTTGTGTTGTCTTCTTTCCTTATGCCCCCATTTTCCCTTGACGTATGTCATTTATTAATAAAATTGGCCATGCAAATACTAAAGTCATAAACGATATTTCATTTTGATCAGACCAAAATTGTGACCGCCAAAAAGTGATTTATGTATTTTAAGGAAATTCGCTAAGTTGAAGCAGTTCCTGCGTAACGAATTTTTTTTTTTAAATAAGAATAAAATTTAATAATTAGATGTACCCTAATATTTTGTAATATAGGTTTGGAAAAGATGTCGGATAATAATAATTAGAAAGAGGGGTATCGCAAACGGATCTCTAGCACCTAGACCAATGGGTCCTGTGTGTCCTCCTTGAGAACACCTGTCACCCGAAGGCGAGGCGTTTCCGGGTAAGAGGTGTTATTTTCAGCAGATGAAGCTATAGAATTCTGTCGAGGCCAGACGCCATACAGAAGGCCCACAACTATTCCGTCGGGATTGCTCCCAGGATTGATGAATCCATAATTGCGGACCTAAACATTCTATATCTGACACCTTGATGTTGGATTAGAAGAGATTTAACTGTAAATTATAATATACATGAGATTTATGAAGTTGTGTGTACACGTGACTGATGTTAATACAGGAGGAAGTGAAATTGTATTGGACGGACGAAATATATATTTAACTAACTATATATGACGTATTATATGGTGTTGACCAAATTTTGTACGTATACTGATGGACACCAACAATTGTATCAACTTGACGGATCAAAAACAGTATTTGAAGTTATACATCTTTTGGGTGCATTATTGGGTCCGAAACCTTGGATCCATCAATCCTGGGAGCAATCCCGGCGGAAATGTGGGCCTTCTGTGCGGCGTCTTGTCTCAACAGAATCCTATAGCTCCTCTGACCCGGAGATGTCTCGCCTTTGGGTGACAGATTGTTCTCAAGGAGGGCACAGAGGACCCCTTGATCTAGGTGATAGGGACTCATTTGCGGTACCCCTCTTTCTAATAAACTTTGTATATTAAATATATGTATTTATAAACCTGATATGGTCTTGATCAATTTTACTAACTCTGATTCTAATGTAAACAATGGATTTAATGTTCGTCTTTCAAACTCTAATTTGAACGGAAGAAGTGACGATGGTTTTATTCTACCCTGATAAAATGTAGAAACATTGGTTTTAGATACAATATATAATTATTCTCTTGTAGTTTTTCACTACTAAATCATTTTATTAAACTTTTTTGTCTTAATAGTAGTGTTGACTTTATTTTATATTATTTTATCAAATTATTTAAAACGAAGTATAACTTCTTATGTGCGTACATCAGTCGATTTTGTGTCTTCAAATACGCTTAGTTAATTTTAGTTCTTCTGGAGTCTTTAAGTGTTTTTGCATTGATCGACAAAATAATATCCGGAATATGATTAACTATAAAGGCTATGAAAACAAAAACTGTCTCAATTCTTATGAATATGAGTGTACATCATATGTGTGTATATGCAAACCTAAAGAATACATACACACACACATATATATATATATATATATATATATATATATATATATATATATATATATATATATATATATATATATATATATATATATATATATATTCACAGTCCAATGGGACCATTACAAATTAGTAATTTCATGACAAATTCGATATTCATGACAGTCGAAATAATATACTACTAACTGACCATATCTAAACCACACTATAGGCTATATTGCTTGTGTGTCAAAACAGGTATACGTAGTCGGGTATGAGATGAGAGCCTTTATCTACCTACCTACCTACCAGAGCAGATAAAGCTTATATATTCAAATGAACATATTAATATAATGTTTAAATCTACTGTATTTTTGAAATTACGTACAAGTTTTCGGGAGAAGAATTAAACACCGCACTTTATGGCAACTATCCCCGTCCCAGCCCCCTATGCGTCTCTCAAAAGTTGTCCTCATTGTAGTATATACAGTAAATAAAATAACATCTAAACAGATTTTATAATACAATCCAATAACGGAGTTCCACAAATCAATATTTTCCGAAAATTTGTAATAGAATGGCTTTAGTCAAAATAGGTCTCGAATGATATCCGATAGATTTAAAAATTATCACCTGTGAAGATTGTATGGCTCCCAAAATAATGTAAAAAAATCCCATCCTACAAATAGCCCAAACAATAATAAGCATGCAATAAATTTTGTAATTTGTACAGTGTCTGCAAAAGTATTGTGTCACAAACATACTGAAGACTCAACAACATGCAACCTCAATCTGTGAAGAGGGGATTCATACAACGGAAGAGTATGAATCCCATCGGAAGAGTAAGATGTATTCATAAATAAATTGAGAAACGATACCTTCACTGGTGGAGAAAACTTGGCCCCTTTTTAACCCGACTTTAAAAAAGGAGAGGGTTATCAATTCGTGTGAATTTTTTTTTTTACCTCAGAACTCATTTATTAACCGATTTGGAATTTTTATTTTTTCAAATCAAATATTTTTATTTTTGGTGTTGGTGCCAGCCAAGGTTAACAAACATTTAATTTCACTTTAACTACAAAGCATTTCATAATCGACAACAAGACAGTAGATGCGGGTGATGCACCAACTCCAAAAATAAAAAGTAAATTGAAGTCAATAAATAACGCAATTATTTTTTACTTTTTAGTGTATTGTTTCATAGTAGAGTTTTTTAGATCCTCTTTTGGAGTCGGGTTTTGGTTTTTTTGTAAAAAAAGTTTTTATATTTATAAATTTTATTACCAATGAAAAAAGTGCGGAATTTACCTATGCCCGTTTATATCTACAATATTTTAAAACCATACGATACGTAGATTTGTAATCTATGCATGCGTTAGTTTCGGTACTCAATGGTTCTACCTACATTCATTGTATACTTTATATTCGGTTGTGTGTGGTTTACGGTTTACTTTATATTTGGACCATTTTGTCTATTATCCAGAAATAGATTGTGGATCATAGTATTATTTGTAATTGATGTTTTTATACAGAATACAGATTTCAGTTTGGTGACCGATCCACTTGTGAGAAATGAGATCGAGAATAATTACGATTCACAAATGATGTCTACTTTGTTGTCGAAATACCTATATTTTTATAACACATATAATTCATCTTAAAATTGGGGAAAATTTTTGAAATTTAACCTGTATTCATAAAAAAACTTTAAGAGCATCTACCTGAACTTGGAATAAAGTTCCTACGAGCAAAGAATATAACGTTATTTATTATCGGTTTACGGAGCCTAGAAAAATGATTTTTGACAAAATCAAGGATAGCACTTTAAATATTTCTGGACGAATAATAATCTTTTGAACAAAACAGCATTTAATACCTGACCCGCTGTACCCAAGGGATAACTAGTGTAAACCCTTCGAATTAATAAAAAGAGTACCGATACTTTAATTGAATCGTACCGACTGATGATGATTGTGTTGGAATCGAAATACCGGTATCTAGGCGTAAATATTAGATAGATAGACAGATTGTAGAGGCTGCACTTGGATTATAAGATCCATTGTGATGCCTAAGGAGATGAGGATGTGAGTGGAGTGGAAGAAATTTGTAAGTAGACTAGGAATTGGCAGGATATGCGGCTGCAGCCGATTCTGATAGGAACTATGCCGATATTCATCTGGACTTCGTGAAGGAAACTTTCTCAAGCAGAAAACCTTCTCAAGTATAGCCGGTTACTTCGTTCTTGTCCATACGCCGACAGTTTAGTCAATTTACCGCCCCTTTTTTTTATAATTGACGAACAGCGGATGTCGAGATTCGAACTCATAACCTCCCAGTTTCCAAGTATGAATACTGTGTGGACATAACGCCGTAGACCGCTCGGCTACTTGGATTTTCGGTGTATATATTATGTGTGTTTTTCAATTTTCTAATAATTAATTTTGTAGCGTCTATTGGTGTTTGTTCCTTAGGACTATGACATCTGGTGGCAATAATTGGAAGCAGAGTAGTGAGGCTCAACTGTGATAGTTACATATGTGTTACTGAGGTTACGTTAATAAAATAAACAAACATATAATTATTTTGTTAATGAAACTAATCTATTTATATGAAAAATATTACTAATTGTTGAAGTGTCGCCTAACTAAAGGCGCCATTTTGGAATATGACGTCATATTCCAAATGAATTGTCCGACCTTGAAATGATTTGAGAGTTGTTTTAAAAATGATAATTCAAATCATATTTTTCAGTAGATTTTTAAAATTCAAAATTGCAACAAAAATTTTTCGATAAAATCTAAATAATTTCCAATATTTCGTCACCATGTTCTACAACTTTGAAAATAATTATTTTAAATCTTTGATAAAAATTTAGTGTCAATTTCTTGTCTGGTTTTAATGAAGGGCCAAAATTTACCATACTGTGATGTAGAATTTCGGCTTAGCACGTTGGTTCTAATATACAATAATGATTATTTGAATGATGAATCAACATTCACAGACGGGCAGACTAAATAAATGGTACTCATATTGTGTTGATTGGATTCATTTCATCTATTGTGACCGAAAATCTGTTTTACACGGAGAATTCTGTCTCCGGTCAAATCATTGTAAAATGTAAAATCATCTGATATAGTTATTTGTTGGTCTACAATAAGAAAAAAAAAGTGTGTGGGTGTGTACGTATATACGCACGTAAGACATTATACTTCTTTTTAAATAATTTATTAAAGTAATATTAAATAAGGTCAACACTACTATTAAGACAGAAAAATTTAATAAAATGATTTAGCAGTGAAAAACTACGAGAGAAAAATTATGTATTGTATCTAAAACCAATGAATCTACATTTTATTAGGGTAGAAAAGAACCAGCGTCACTTCTTACGTTTAAATTAGAGTTCGAAAAACGCATTAAATCCATTATTTACATTAGAATCAGAGTTAGGAAATATATCAAGACCAGGCCAGATTTATCAATATATACAATTTACTATACAAAGTTTACGAGCCCATAAAAATGATATTGTAGTGGACTCGCTACTAAATCTTAATTTACTTTCATATTTAGATACCTTTGCACACACACTACATATGCCCTTTGTGATTTCGGCAACTACATGTTGTTATTTCAGTAACAACTATCAACAAACTATTTTGACATTAATTATTTGGCAAATTTATTTTAGGTATCCAAATATGAAAGTATATTGATATTTAGTAGCGAACCCGTACAATATGGCTCAATATGGAGTAATAATGATAAAAAACCCTACAGCCCTGGTTTCTAAAACACTGACATGTGGGGGCCAACTCAGGGAATTTACCCCTGAAAAACCCACAGGAAAAGAGGGGACACCAAGCCCGAAACAGATCTCGAAAAAACGTAGGGGGGAGGGGGAACAGGTAAGGGCTATAAATACCTTTGCCGATACCGCCTCAACAACAATGATGTGCATTGCACTGCGGGTATCCTGAGGTTAAATATGGTGCAACTCTCAATGCTGCTAACCCTCATTAGCTAAGAGCGCGTTGAGCCCTACAGTATCGGGGTTGTTACCTGGGGCGCCTCGTTGTGCAGTGCATAAGCTCAAGTATGGCGAGGAGGAGGAAACATCCAGCCACAATCTATCCTGGCTATTGCCAAGATATAGGAGAAGCGAATCTCGTCAGACTGAAGTAGAAGGGGGAGCAAAATGGACCATAAGGTCAAAGTGCAGTACCTTTACACCCTATGATTTAATCTGATCTTATCTAATAACGATGAAGACATTCCTGTACCTAATTTCAACTGTATAACTGTAAAACATTCAAAATTGTTGCCCACTGAAGGAAGAGTGGGGTCACTTATGTGACAGACATACTTGTTGTCTGTTTCATTAAGCATCTAATGCATGCTTCACAGTGTATAAAACACCCAAGAACTATGTTTATACAGGCTATTAAACTACGGTTGTAAATTTCTCCGTGTAATACATTTGACGAACAGACTTTTAAATGTAGATAGATAGCACCCACTATAGTTTATGAAGGTAGGCTCTCTGTCTTTCTCTCTCATGTACGTGTGTTGAGTATTAGGCTTGAGTATTAGTTTTGTTACATAATATAGAGATAGATATTATGAACGCTCATCACTCATTCGGATATCAGTAAATGAATGAATGAGTGAGTTCTACAGTTCCACAACTCACAAATATGATGTATTTATAACAGATTTAATCATTTACCAGGAACTAGAAATAGTGCATTGTAGTCAGTCAGTCAGTGTATCCACCAACTAGAACTAGTTACCAATGAGTGATGAACGAAGGTATTACCTATCATCTATGCATCTATAACGCATACCGGGTGTCCTATTTTAATCGATCATCCATATTATCTTTTTCGGGATCCATCTAATCAAAAAAATATGTAAATAAGTTTCTATTAAAAACACATTTTTAAAAACAAGCTTTTTATAGTAAAACTAGTCAGTTTCGATGACAATAAATTTTTGTGGTTAGCATGACAAGAATCGACTGGGGGAAAGGGAGGTTTAGAGGGAGAGAGCACGAAACATTTGGTATATCTCTCTTAATATTGAAAAAATATCGAAAAACACATAAGAAGTAAAGTCGTAGAAAGTAAAGTTGTAGAAGTACAGTTCTACAACTTTACTTCTTATTTGTTTTTCGATTTTTTCAATATTAAGAGAGATATACCAAATTTTGCGTGCTTCCTCCCTCTAAACCCCCCTTTCCCCCTGTTGAGTCTTGTCATGCTCTCTGGTGGGGAATTCTCGATCCGATTTTGACCATTCACAAATTTGACCTAATTGTTTAGCTCTAGAACTTGAGTTTTTTTCGTTTTTAAGTTATCGTGTCCACGTACAATCGGGTAGATGAACACATAGAACTAAGATATCTTAGATTATTTTTATTGCTATAATTGCTTAATTGTTAATTTTATTTGGTACACTTCATATATGTATGTATATATTTGTTATTTGTTAGTTAAAGTCGCTTACTACATTATGTTGTTGAACTTTCCATTATATTTTGTAATGAAAGCTTTCTATATCTGTATATCTGTGCCTATATGTAAGCAGTGAAACCTTAGTATAACGAACCTCAATATAACGATTTCCTCGATTTAACAAATTCTTAGAAATCTCCTAGAATTGGCCGTAAGAGTTAATGCAAAATATACCTATTACATTAGGAATAACATTTGTAAAAACCTCTTTATAACGATTTTTCAATCATTGCAAAACATAAATCGAAAGTATAATTAACCTCTTAACAAAATGAAAATTAGGCTACTCTGCTCACAATGTTGATAATTCAATAAATTTTGATTATTTTGTGTCAATTTTTCATATTGTGTTTTTAAATAAATATTAAAGTACATTCATTACAAAGTGTTTTACTTTTTTTTCAAGTTTGCTAAAACGATTCTTAGATCATAGATATGACATGATGTATCTATGATACATCTTCGTATCATAGATCCCACGAGTATGAGAGAGTACATATGTACATATACATTAAGCAATGTGTATGAGAAGGAGGTCTTATAGGTTTGATAAACAAACATATTTTTCATCACTGTTCGAGTGGTCACCAACCACTCAAACCTATAAGACCTCCTTCTCATACACATTTCTTAATGTATACATATGTACTCTCTCATACTCGTTATGAATATTATTCACTATTTTGAAAAATATGCTTGTTTATCAAACCTATAAGACCTCCTTCTCATACACATTGCTTAATATATATGCACATATGTACTCTCTCATACTCGTGCGGTCTATGATACGAAGATGTAAACTAAACAGACGGTATATTAATTTGTGTATACTTAAGCGTCAACAATACAATGTTTGTCAAATTCCATTTAGGTTACGTAAGACAAAATCTAGAAGACTAGCGTATACTTTACAGACAAATGTCATTGAATTTTAATTAAATACTGATATAAAAAACTTAACTCGTCAACCAGGAATCGACCCTCAGGCCTCTGGATATCTAGTCCAGCGTGCTAACCGCTACACCAAAGACGACTCTTACGTAACAGCCAACTTTTTCATATCATTCTCATGTTTATTTTGACAGTATTACTTTTGTCGAAATTATTATTCATATATATTTATTTGTGTAAACTTAAGCGTCAACAATACGACGTTTAAACAGTCTTACGTAACCTAAATGAAATTTGACAAACATTGTATTGTTGACGCTTAAGTATACACAAATAAATATATGTGAATAATAACTTCGACAGAACTAATACTGTCCAAATAAAAATAAGAATGATATGTAAAAGTTGGCTATTACGTAAGCTTCGCTTTTGGTGTAGCGGCAAGCACGCTGGACTAGATATCCAGAAGCCCGGCGTTCCATTCCTGGTTGACGAGTTAATTTTTGCATATCAGTATTTAAACCTCATTGTAACAAATTACTTGGATAACGAATATTTTCTAATCTCCTTCAGATTTTTTATATCAAGGTTTCACTATATATATATATATATATATATATATATATATATATATATATATATATATATATATATATATATATATATTTATCCATCCTATCTATCTGCTTGCTTTGTCTGTAATTCTCACTGTAAAACAAAACTTTATCATGCATATGTAAATATAGCCAAAATAATTCGAGCTTTTGGAAAATACTATTTTGATGAATCTGTATCATCTATCATCATCATTGTTGGTAGAGACACAAAGAGACACAAACGTTCATTATTATATGAAATTGGTTTAATAAATAGGCTTTGTAGTTTTGTTGGTAAACTTCAGATATATCCACAAAAAATTTTGTAGATGTGTTCATTTTAAGTTTGTTGTAAAATGAACTTTTGTAAATTAGACGACACAAAAAGCACAAAACTTTGAATAAATACCTTTAAACAAGATAGGCTTTTGTGGAGATCTTTTTTTTTACCTTAATTTATGTCTAAGCACTGAAAAATTTAAATTTGAATAGTGGGATTTTTTTTAAAGCGGTGACTTTTAGTTTTTTTTTTTAATTTTCTTAGTTATGAACTTAGTCGAGGAATATAGTTTAAACATCTCTGAACTTTCTTTTGTTGTATCAATTATTTTTATATAAAAGTTGTAATATTAAATTCCCTCATAACTTCCGGTTTTTTAATATACATTTTGTTAAATTTATCTCTGATTAAAATAAATTTTTAATTGAGAGGTATGTCACTAATTATTATATCCGGTATATATAATATATAACAGGGTATTATAAGTTTAGTTCCGACTGTGTCACGGTTGAAAATATTGATCACAGAAAACAATTTTTCCAATTAGTCCATTTTCGAATGTCCGTCTGTCTGTTAGTCCGTGGACACGATAACTCAAAAACCAAAGAAGGAAAACGAGAATGTGAAAACGAATTTTTGTATATGTGTTCTAGAGCGAAATCGGGGTGAACCTCACTTGCGGATTAAAAACTGATATGAGAAAATTTACACGTCAACCAAGAATCGAATCTCGGGTCTCTGGATATCTAGTCCAGTATGCTTCCGCTACACCAAAGACGACTGTGACGTAACAGCCAACCTTTTCATATCATTCTTATTTTTATTCATTTAGACAGTATTACTTCTGTCGAAGTTATTATTCATATATATTTATTTGTATATACTTAAGCGTCAACATTACTACGTTTGTCCAAATTCCTTTGGGTTACGTCCCAACTCCCTTGGGGGGAGTATTTTGGGGGGATTAATCAGTGAACTTTATAATGCTTATACAAAAAATTTTGACTTTAGGTATATGTTCGTTTAGAAGTTTTAACACAAAAAAATGAACAGGAAATTGAAATCCATACTGAAAATTACTTACAATAATTATAAAATAAAAGTTAATTAAAAATTAATACAAAAAATTTAAAAATAAACAAATCAGAAATGTATAATTTCAAGATAACTAACATAAAAACGTCAACATTTTGTTGTTGTTGTTGTATTTTACAATAAAAATCTGGTGTTAAAGTCAAACCAGACCTCCATATATATTGATTATAATACCATCCGAAAATATAAAATCGCAAAAATATTAAAATAGGCAACTAGATACATTATATGATTAATAATCACATCTACAACTTGGTGTAATATATAAGGAAAACTGTGTCACCTGAAGTATGGCCTGATTTTTTCTTAATCCTCGTTACTTCACAGTCAACGGGCCAAGTAGCCGAGCGGTCTAAAGCGCTCTGTATACTTGGGACTGAGAGGTTATGGGTTCGAATTCCAACATCGGCAGTTTTTATTATTTGAAAAAAAGGGGTGGTTAATTTACTAAATTGTCCGCGTATGGACAAGAACGAAGTAACCGGCTATGCTTGTGAAGGTTTCTGCAATTTTCTTCACGAACTCCAGATTAATATCGGCATAGTTCCTAACAGATTCGCCTACAGCCACATATCCTACCTATTTTTATTCTACACACAAAATTCCTTCCACTCCACTCACATCCTCTTAGGCATCACAAAGGACCTTATGGTCGAAGTGTGTCCAGGATAGCCGCTACAATCTATCTATCTACTCCATAGTTGTAAATATTAAATGTTTTCTAGCTTCCCGTGTATAAGGTGTACTTATTTCATTAGTGTTTATACAGTTGTTGTCTACATGGCATTGGTGAGAGTTAAACTTGTTTGAATTAGCCACTGATATCTTCGGAGCGTATCTCTAGAACCAGGTAGCACTGAAGTGCCATCCTCAAGAATTGCACCAAAGATGTCACTTTGAATCACCTGGAGATGCAAATGAGACTGAAACCAGAGGACTATCTCGGCCCACAAACTAAAAATTGCTATCCAAAATTATGCCTAATGGTGCCGTATAATGCTAGCTTGATACCATTGACGGAGCCTATGGACCTACTGAACGGAAAGTTCTGGTACATTATAGAAATTGTATAATCAAGTTAATTAATTGGTGACCCAATACCAAGCTTTTTAGCGAAGTCTTCAAATCAGAGACTGCAACTGGACGGTCAAAATATCGATTTTAAAATATATAAAAATGTCACCAACAAACATATTTGGCCGAAATGATGGTTAAATCAAAGTGTAACTATTAACTGATTGATTACGGCGAATATTTTAATTTTGGAAGTTTCATTGCACAATTTTCTATTGATCTCGCTATTGAGATATCGCGTTTACTAGCTCTAGAATGTAGGAATCTGGAGAAAACATCCATTCTTAACATAGAAAATAATTTTTGTATATTATATAATCGCTGGCGCGTCTTTTAGTGTTCGTGTCGCTTCTGAACGACTAGGCCGATTGAGGTCATATTCACTCAATACATTTATTTTGCCGAGACGATGGTTCTTAGCTAGGATCTGATATCTAGCGCTGAAGTTAAGTTATTAACAAATTCTATAAATTGGTGGAGGCTCTGGGTAGCAAAATAACATTAGTGGAAACGCCAGGAAAAATTAAAAAGTTGAATAATTCAGTAGACTCAATTAACTCCAAAAGTGGTTTGTCGTTTTCAACGCCGAAGAAATAGAGTGGCTCTCCACGCCAGAGAAATTTAGCGGTAAAGTCAAGTTATTAATAATTTGGTGGAGGTTCTGGGAAATAAATTAACATTTTATATCTGATAGCGGAAGCGCCGGGAAAAATTAAAAAAAGTCTCCATGAGCAACGCCGAGGAATTCAGCTAGTACTTTTATATTTCGAACGAATATATGGAGGTTAAAAATATCCAGGTATGAAAATTCGTCATCAGAGTTCGTAATTAGCATTCTAAATTATGATTGCGATGGCTGGAACCTGACTGTATGTTACATAAAACAACTGACTGTCTAATAATCATCTAATGTCAAAATGAGACAGGGTGAAGAATACAATTCCCGTGGGATGGACGCGCATCTCAATGTCACTCCAGAGATACCTTAGTACTACAGCTGCATTAGTATATATATATATATATACCTGAGGGTTGATTATTATTAGTTTTTGTTTCGTTACGAACAAACGACCAAACGACATTTTTAGTGACACTCACACAGAAAAGGGGGAAAATATTTTTTGTTGGACACTTTGTTCCTGCTTTTCGTGTTATGATATTATTCTATTTTGTTGTTATCAACATTTTCAAAGACGAAAGGGTTATAAAATCGGGGGCGCAAGGGATTTTTTATCTTTTATGAGAATAAATGTCAGGTTTGTTAGAAACGGGGGCTACAAATTAACGTAAATTATTTATATGACGCCTATTCTCAAAGTCAGTAATTCTACAATTTGGAGGTTGAATCAGTTTTAAACCGTCTTATAAATAAATCGTAATTATCGAATCCAAATCAAGATCTAGAACCCAAATATTTGGTCGTAAACTGCGCACGATATAGACTTCGTTCAGGTGTCAATCGAAGCGTATTAAGTAAATATGGTCTCAAATTTTATCTAATTCAGTCAAGCGGAAAGTGGGGCTTAGATGGGGGGAAAACACTAATTTGAAATAATTCTCTTAATATTAGTTAAATGGGAAAATTGAAAGTTGTAGTAAATAACAATTAAAACCGTTAAATGGCGATTAAAATTCACGTTATGCAGCGAGCGTAGACGAGAGAGTACTCGACAAGATCGCACTCGCTTCCTTTGACTCGTGGTCAAAAAACCGACTCTATACGAAGCACTCCCTAGTCGAGGCGAGCCGACTATGTAATAAATATGGCTACCACGCGAAAGATAACAGAAATCTGTGTTTTAATGGAAACAAAGTTTTAATGAAAATATTTTTGCAGTGAAATGAGTTCGTAAAAATTTGTTCAAATGTCTCACCGTTTAAAAGCTACGATAAATATTCAGTTAAAAAAAGCAAATACTGGGAAATTGATCGCGTAGACCTGACAGTTCACAGAAATGTGAAACTCACTAGACAAATCCAACCTACAGCTTGTTACGATTCGGAACAATTCCATTCCAGAAAAAACCAATTATTTTTGAACATTCTTTGACATCAAATGCTTAATATGAAAGAAAACATACACATATAGGATGAGAATCGAACCTATCCCCTCTGGCATTCTAGATCAATGCTTTGCTGCTGAGCTACGAGATGCTATGGTGGTGGAATGCGTATGATTTCTCACTATCTTGATGTCATTATATCAGTAATATTAATTTTATCTGCTATTGACATATTTTAAATTGTTTTCTTTGTAAACTAGCGACCATCTATCCATTGTTAATATGGTTGCCTTTCGTTTATATTATACCAACGGAAGTGACTAGCTTTTAATTTAACATTTAAATATGTATTTTTATAAATTATGTATATTTCGTCTTTTAAAATTAATTTCTTAAGCCTAAAACTTTTTGTAATTATAAAATTTTCGAAGTGTTATTGCTAATTTTTTTCACTAAACAATCTTAGTATAATACTTATTCCAAGATAAAACAGACCTATTTCAATATTACTCTACCCAACAAAAACAATAATACATGTAAAGTAAACAAATATATAAAAGAGCATCAGCTCTAAAAGATAGAGTTCTCGACTAAGAGCACCTATAGCGACTATCTATATCGGTAATATATAAATAGACACAACTTAGAAAATACTATTTAGAATCTTCGAAGGAAATACATACATCAATAATTCATTGACAACGATTCGTCTGACCACCAACCATCAACCAGTCCGTTGAACGGACTGGACCGATGTATATGTTTGTATGTGTGTGTGTGTGTTTGTTGACCACAGTACATAAGCGTCTCATCGTCTCCATATAAACATAGTCATTCATTTTATTCTTTGTACATGAAAAAAAGACTAAAAAAAAAAGGCTAAAATCTTAGTCGTTTGGTTATATGTTCACTACTTTTAGTAATATTTAGTAACCGAAAATACAGGATTGTATTTACCATATTTTTAGGATATTTTAATTTAAGGAGTTTTACCTATAAATATCATTAAAAATAATAAAGGAGAAATTGAAATTACATTTCAAATTTTGTCCCAATTCCTAGAATATTTGTTTGTATTTTATAAATACGTATTTCGACTACTATGTAGTCATCATCAGTATGAATAAGCTAATCGTAACCATCTCTGCGATATGGATTCAGAGGTTTTGTCAATGAGTTTAAAACTACTGAAATCGGTACAAAACCCCACAGAATTAGATGCATACGAAAGTATGCATAATGAATTTAGATAATGAATAATGCAGATAATGAATTTAGACACTGACCCAATTCCAAATTCTGATTTAATAGAATTAAACCATTTTCAAGAAAAAACCTAATACCTGAATATCAAGGTTAGCTTCGATGCCCTCATCTTAGTGACAAAAACAGCGCCGCATAGTCACAAAAGGATACCGTCAATAAATAGGTGGGGTTCTTCACACACCTAATCTTTTAGTCAGTCAATTCAAATAATCCTCATGTCAGATCATACCCTCAGTCAAATCATATAAAAAGACAGAACTTTTTAATATCATTGTGAGACACGCACCAAATTAGCAACAAGCAACATATCTCTGAACCCATATCCCAGAGATAGTTACGATTAGCTAATTCATACTGATGATGACTACATTGTAGTCGAAATACGTATGTATAAAATACACACAAATATTCTAGGAATTGGGGCAAAATTTGAAATGTGAGTTTTACCTGTCTAAAATGCTCGCGTTTACAGGAGGAAAAATTATTTTGTATAAGTTATATTTTATATTTATTACCTGTTTGCATGATTACGTCAATAGTTTTTATTACAATTGTATACTTTTATTTTTATATCAGCTAACTCTTTATTGAAATTCTATATTTTTTAGGTTTTACCAATATTTCTTTGTTTTCATTCATACGGTGCTAGAGGAATTTTCGTCCACAGTAGGAAAACTGGATTTTTTTAAAAACTAACCGGGTAAATTATTAAAACATGATTGATGAAATTTACTCGCTGAATTCCACGGTATTGCCCGTGGAGTTTTTCAATTTTTCCACGCGCTTTCGCAATCAGAATTAAAATATATTTCCTCCCAGAACCTCCACCAAATTATATTATTTGTTAATAATAGAGCGACATCTATCGGATCCTCGCTGTGAACCATCGTCTTGACAAAACAAATATATTGTATCATCATGACCTCAATCGGCCAACTCGTTCAGAAGTTACGCGATTATTAACGGACGCATCAACGATTATTCAAACTGTGATCATTTTTGCAAAGGAAAAATGATCACAGTTTTTTCAAGATCAAATCTTTTCCCCTAATATCGTTTTCATTGAATACAATCCTGTAATAATGAAAAAAAAGGAAGAAATGGTTATACTAGTCTAGTCAACAAGTTAAAAAACGTGTTAATTCTAGCAACTGTGAATTAAAATAGCTCATTGAACTCGTTATGACGTCTAGAAAAATGTGAAAAAATTTCAAACCTACACATAATCAATTGCCAAAATTATAAGCAATTAAAGATTCCATAGAAAAGGGGTCTACTTTTTTGAAAATTACTCAAAAACTATTGGAGCTAGAGGAATTTAACAAATTCTTAATGAGGAGAAAATTTCCAAAAAACAAAAAAAATGTCGACTCCCGGAACTTGATCTCCATTGTTAATAATTTTTATTTAATGGTGAAAATAGGTTTCCGTATGGCGAACATAGTGCCATTAATTTTTTTTTAAAAATCATAATGTTGCTCAACAAACTATATTTGGAACGCGTGGAACCTTATTTTCAACATTAAATAATAAGTATTAACAATAGAGGTCAAGTTTCGGCAGTCAATATATTTGTTTGGAAATTTCCTACTCTTTAAGAATCTGTTTATAAAATTTCTCTAGCACCGATAGTTTTTGAGTAATTTTTAAAAAAGTAGACCCCTTTTCTTTGGAATCTTTAATTGTTTATAACTTTTGCAATTGTTTATGTGCGGGTTTGAAATTCTTACACATTTTTCTAGACGTCATAACGAGTTTAACGAGCTATCGCACGTATTTTAATTTGCAGTAGCAAGAATTAACACGTTTTTTAACTTGTTGACTAGACTATATATGAAAGATCACAAATCAAGTAAATACGAGAGGATTACATTTTTACAGTAGTGAACTCTTGGCACAGTGTGTGTTCTAAATAGCATGTGTATCCAGTCTCAACATTATCAACATTATCAAAGTTATACCTACAGGGTGTGGTACAAAATATATTTGCATACATTGCACTCTAAAAAACGACAACCTCAAACGACAATATAAATCATAATTAATGACCTGATCATATTTTCTAGAACTCTACTAATTGTTGTAATTAGGTTTTAAATTTCCAATCTTAAATCAATCTTAATAATCTTGAATAAAACTTTTGTATGAAACATTTTTTTTGAACGAGTAATTTTGTGGGTAAAATCAGTTAAAAAAATATTTAAAAATTCTAAAACAAATTGCCAAATTCAAATTAAGTTCAAATTTCAGCTGACCATCTATGATGTAACGGTTAGCTCATTGGGTGCGATTACCAGATGTCCAGGTTTCGATTCATGGCGTATGCGTTATTTTTTCCATAGTAATTAAATTAATCAATTCAATGACGTGTTAGTCTATATAGTATAAGCTCATATCTTCGTAACCGTACTGAAAATTGACATTGTATTGTAGTGTACAGGGTGTCGCAAACGAACATCAGCTGACCATCTATGATGTAACGGTTAGCTCATTGGGTGCGATTACCAGATGTCCAGGTTTCGATTCCTGGCGTATGCGTTATTTTTTCCATAGTAATTAAATTAAAGAATTCAATGACGTGTTAGTCTATATAGTATAAGCTCATATCTTCGTAACCGTACTGAAAATTGACATTGTATTGTAGTGTACAGGGTTTCGCAAACGAACCTTCACGGTTTTTAATTTTTCTTTTTTAGATTATAGTAAATACTTGGGAGTTTCGATATGGAGCGATACCAGCCTGTAGAATGGATAAATATTGTAACTTTTTATTTGAAAAGAGAGGTAGAGGTAGATTGTAAAGGCTGCCCTGGACGGGCTACACTTCGACCATAAGGTCCATTGTGATGCCTTAGGATGTGAGGATGTGAGTGAAGTGGAAGGAATTTGTGAGTAGACTAGGAATTGGTAGGATATGCGGCTGCAGCCGACTATGATAGGAACTATGCAGATATTCATCTGGAGTTCGTGAAGGAAACTGCAGAAAACCTTCTCAAGCATAGCCGGTTACTTCGTTCTTGTCCATACGCCGACAGTTTAGTCAATCAACCGCCCTTTTTTTTTTTTTTATAATTGACAAACTGCCGGTGTCGGGATTCGAACCCATAACCTCCCAGTTTCCAAGTACTGCATGCTAGGCTACTTGACTGGTTTCTATTTGGAAAACGGAAGAAGCTTTATTTCTATTCAGAGAAACTATCGACGAAATTTTAATGTTAGATATGCTCCTTCTAACCATACGATACTGCAAATTATTTTCGTTGGAGTTATCTGAAAGAAAGGGTTTACGTAAACAAGCCACAATACTTGGAACAACTTAGAATATTAGGCGAGAGAATTTAGGGGATACCTCAAGAAACTTTACGAATGACCATGGAAGATGTGCTGAAAAAAAGCTCACAGTTTTCAGCACGAAAGGGGACATCATTTGTTAAACATCATTTTTCGTAAATTGTTTGAAAAAAACTTCAAGAAAAATACTTTATAGTATTAATTGCAAAATAAAAGTTTACTTAACTTCTTATATACATTTTTAATTTACAATCGTGAAGGTACTTTTGCGCACACCTTGTATTATGACGTTTAAGTATACACAAAATAATATATTAGAATATCTTTAGTGTATCAAAGTTTTTTTCTACGATGAATATTTCCAATCGCTACAATCTTTTGACTTAACTTATAATCTCTTAGAATAATAACAAATGGTATTGCAGTCAAACAATACCATCAAGCATCTTATATTGATATCAGTCCAAGTAGCCGAGTGGTCTAAGGCATTATGTCTGCGCAGTATACCTACTTGGAAACTGGGAGGTTATGGGTTCGAATCCCGACATCGGCAGTTTGTCAATTATTAAGAAAATAAAAGGGGGTGGTTAATTGTCTAAAGTGTCGGCGTATGAACATGAACGAAGTAGCCGGCTATGCTCGAAAAGGTTTTCTGCATTTTCCTTCACGAACTCCAGATGAATATCGGCATAGTTCCTATCATAGTCGGCTGCAGCCACATATCCTACCAACTCCTTGTCCATACAAAATCCTCTCATCCTTAGGCATCACAATGGACCTTATGGCCGAAGTGTAGCCCGTCCAAGCCGACCTCTAAAATCTATCTATCTATCTTCTATTGATCAAAACGAACAAATCAGGACATATACTTGTTGATATGCTATTATTATACACAATAATTACTTTATATAGCGCAGTAAATTTGAATTGGTTTTCAATCAATTCGAGATCCTATTGTTTTTCTCCTGAAACATCTTGTATATTTTAGGAGTAATAAAACGAAAGGTAAGTATTAAATTATATTTAACAAGAATAAAGATGAAAAAAAAATGCTCCAAACACTCGAATACATAGCACACACACATTCACACGCGACAAATATCATCAGAAAGTTTTTTCTTTCACTGCCAAACTAGAGCCTAGGCTCTGTGTATATGAAATAACATACAACAGACACTACACAACAGATTGCATGTTTTCAACACCGATAAATGAAGTTACTTAACTATACTAAGCTTAGCTTTATGGCGGTACGAACACGTGATACTTGAGAGAGAGAGAGAGACTCAATCAATCGATTTAAATATATACATTGCTCCAAAAGTATCGAGTTCTTTTATCAAAATTTTTTATTTGATTTTTGTCTTATTCATTCGGTTTTCGAAAACATTCGGCTTCGAATTAAAGTTGTTCATTAATCAAGTTTTGATGAAAGTTTTCAATCGCAATAAAAATATTTGATGTATCTTAAGTTACATTACTGTCCACACGACGAAATTCACTTGAAATATATCAATCGTATGTTTGTTAACAGCTATAACTCTCGTCTTGTTTACTATTTCTCTCTTTGTCAATCACTTCAGTCACATGATCAGAGTATACCAATCACACGGAAGTAGAGGATCTACACATCGTACACACTTACATAGAAGATTTCATGAAAAAAATCGTCAAAATAGAATTCTTCTCTATGTCATCAAACTAAAAACATGCATAAAAAATTCTACTGCGCTTGTTCGCCAAATCATTCGCATGAATACTTATATCAAAAATTACATGTGTACAAATGGGCATGAATAGTATTAGGATACACATTTTGTGGTAAAAATAAATCATGCCTTAGCATTACCAGTGATCGTGGCTACCACTGATCGTTCTGCCTTAATATGAGAGAGAGAGAGAAATAGAATCAAGCTAACTAACTAACTATATACTAACTAAAGAAATTACAAGCAAACGTACCATGAAATTTTAATCAGTCAAGGCGAGAAAAATGTTAATCCCTCTTGCGGCATTTTACAATCTACATAGGTAGGTTGGTGGATAGTCGACTAGGTAGGTACAACTTTAGTTAGTACTATCTACTAGCTAGCTAGGATGTGATAGTAAGCACCTATCAAGTCAAGTTGGCTGTTGACTGTTCGTGTCGACATTACATTCACCATGGTCGTTTCATTTTGTGTATACGAAACATTTTAAATACATATTGTATCACTATTTTATAATCGAGCATGATTTTTAACACGTTAGACCAGGCAAGAGAGGGGTAAAGAAGGGAAATATGTCCTTAAATTCATAAACCGATCAAAAACATATGTATGAACAAGTGAAAATAACAACTAAGTGAGTTAATTGCTTAAATACCCGGTATATACTGAATTTATGAAAACAAGTTTATAAGAAAAAGATGTTTATTTTTAAAAGAGAGACATTTTTTTTCTTTAAATTTTTATTATATCTCTTACGGTATCAAAGTTAGACAGTTTTTTACCCATTTTTTCCAAACATGGTTCGATTTTACCCATTCTCGAACTTCACCTTACTTGAAAATTTTAAAATTCAAATCAAAATCAAATCAGATGATAAATGATTCGGGTCTTTCTTAATTTAACTAAAAATTTATATTGACTTAACTGGAGACTCTCTAAGTTATAATTTATGCAGTTGTTGAATGTTTTTTTCAAATTTTGGTAGCCATGTCAGAACTTGTTTCTTTGTTTTCTTTTAACCCGATACTTCTAGGTGTCTTTAATTTTAATTTGATTACTGAAAGTGGGGAAAGGAAAATTTAAACTTAAATTAAGGAACATGTGAAGTTAAATAAAAGCTTGTGAAAATATTGAAATAATTATTGTAAAATTTCTTTATTTAAAAAAAATAATACAATATACAAACTTTTTGTATACATTTTGTTATATAAATTAGAGTTCGTGAATAATATTCGTGAAATGTCAAGATAATATATTGAAGAAAAAGAAAAGAAAAAAAACCAGGGCTTTTTATTAATCAACTTTCAAGACAAAGTAATGAGAATTCAATTCTTATTGAATTTGAATTGAAAAACTATCGAGCTTTCATCATTATGAAAATTAAATTGAACTTTCTTTTTGTATATATATATATTTGTATATATATATATATATATATATATATATATATATATATATATATATATATATATATATATATATATATATAATTTGAAATATCCTAACCTATTGTAGTAATTTTTTTTTTGTGGTTTTTATTGAAACAATACACCTGCAATATTATACAGGATGTCCCAGAATAACTATCGGTTTAGTCATTTAAGTCTTTAGTTATGAACTTTTCCCCAAAAATTCAAAGAAAACTATATGATAAGTCGTTAACATGGAGCTATGGAGCATTTTCAAACAGTTTATTTTCGATTACTAAAGTTCTGACCATAATTAATCCACATTCCAGTAGTCCAAATAAATTCTTCACATTTTATCATTTTTTGTATTTATCAACATCTATTAGTCTCATATTTTATGATCGGGTCAATGTGGGATTTACAGAGGTTTGTTCAGACAGGAAAAATGACGTCATCAGTTGATTTGAACAATATTTCGATACGGAACAACTATTAGTCACAGAGATGACTTCCCAAAACCTACGTGTCAAGTGGCCTTAAATACAGGTGCAATGGTAAGCAACGTTTTATAAAGTCTAAGTTAGTCGAGTCTTTTGACTTTGACGACTATTCCAGAGAAATTAGGGAATACTTCTAGGGGATATGCACAAGCTTCTATTAAATATCAAAATTTCATTCCCCTTTTGTATTGACTCCCTCTAAGGACTCTCCAAGAAACATATATTAACCTGGTAACAAACATTGACCCCTCCAGCATGTTACGAATCAGGGTTACATCTATCTTTCCCAAAACATCCAATAAAGTGCGCATTGAAATCAAAACCGTCTGACTCGGTGGTTAGATAGGGTTCTTTGTACTCGGTGCGCACCTTCGCGCTACTAATAGCAATAAAATAGTTTTGAATATCTAGGATTTCGAATGGATGATTCTTAGGCAACTAATACCAATAAAATAGTTTTCGATATCAAGGATTTCGAGTGGATGATTTTTAGGCCACTTATAACCAGTAAAATAGTTTTCGATACCTAAGTTTTTGAGTGCATGAATAATTTTAGGCTACAAATATCTTCAAAAAATTT
Organism: Nineta flava; assembly: GCA_963920215.1. Lineage (NCBI taxonomy): Eukaryota > Metazoa > Arthropoda > Insecta > Neuroptera > Chrysopidae > Nineta > Nineta flava. The sequence continues at coordinate 136,391,887 of OY986041.1, forward strand.
AATAGTTATTCTGTGACACCTTATATGATATTTATAATTTATTGAATAGTTTTTATTGAACAAAACTTGTAATTTCATGGTTTTGAACAAACTTTTCGATCTTGCACATAATCTATGATCTATTTTTCGATTTGCGTATGACTATACCTATAGTTAACGTTTTTTTCGAACATAATTGCAACAGAACGACTGAATAAAAATTTTGAAACGACTTTTGGCTGAAAATTATAGTCGAATTTATCAAAATATAATTTGATCCACTGTTATTTCGAAAAATGTTTTTTTTTTGAAGTTTATATAAATTTTTCTATAAATAGCTATATGTTACGAGAAATGATTATTGACAGAGGACGAATGAGAGTCAGATTTTGGGGAGAATATAGACACTATGTAGGGGTATGAGAATCAACAATTACATGAAAATAAAAAATTAAAGTTGGAAATGACACAATAAGTGATATACCCACAACAATTGTCATATGTTTACAGAGTGTTACAAAAAATGGTGTGCAACTTTGACACACAACAGTTGGCTCCACATAAGTAGCAGATATCAAGATAGTTTTGGTCATCCGATAAGGGTCATGAGAGACGTGATGATTCTCTGTCAACAATTCTGTGATCTATTGATAATTTTGGCCGGTATTATGAAATATATCACGTAACGTCAGGGTTCCAAAACATACATTTAGAACACTTTTGATCCTCTCAGTTTTACTATATATGTATATGTAGCAATATACATGTTGTTCACTGTAAAAACTGTTTCGATATTATTAACAACGAATTGATTTAAACCACATTTGTATCCTCATTCCCAACAGGATATCAGGATGTGTTTGTTATCAATTTATGGCGTTTATAGCGGAACAATATAAAAAGAGGTAATATGTATACTTTTTTGGAGTCGATTTGTATGGAATTTATTCGATTATCGAGAAAAATAGTTTTGCCACAAAGTGATTGTAATCACTGATTTCAAATTAGTTTATATTAAGATATAGGGTGTATATAAAAAAGCATGTGGAAATGTTTTCTAAACTTGGAAAATCTAAAATATACTTCAAAATTTTATCCCGAATTGACGAAATAGCATATGAGAGTTATCGTATCAAATTAATCAAAAAAAAAAGAGGCAAAATGGAATTCATTTGACGATTTGAGGAGCAGTTTTAGAAATATAGATTACAATCGCATCCTTCAGGATGATATTTAGGAAACTATTCTGATTGATACATGAATTGGATTTTAGTATTTTTTCAGCCCTAAGTTTATGAAATTAAAGTTGACGGTGGTAAAACTTTGTTTTTCTCTGATTTTTTATGAAATCTTGAAAAAATCACAAACATATTTTAGATTGCGATTCGATCTGTTTTTGAGATATCGACTGAAATCGTGTATGTAGATATGTCGAAAACTATTTTTGGTACACCAATTGAATTTCCATTTATAAGACTCTAAGCAACTTTGAAAATGATTTATATCCAAGTTTAAACTTCAAACTAATTTTTGTCTCTTTTAGACGCGTTGCGCTAAGATTACCCTAAATCTGAATTCTTATACCCTAGATGGGATTTATATTCTAGACGCTTTGGGTTAATAGTAATCTAAATGTGAACTCAACCATAAATATAATTTGTATTTTAGGGTAATCTGGATTCAAAATATACAACATTGGTTCCCATACACAAAATTGGTTCAAGAAAAAGTAGTTTTTTGTCCAGAAAACCAAAACGATTGAACTTTTGGTTGTGGAATCTCAATTCACAAATAAGAAAATCAAGAAATTTATTCATTCCTCAATTTGTATGACAAAGATGAAGCTGTATATCAGAAAAAATGTCCGAGGAAGATATGAACACGTTTATTTATATATATATATATATATATATATATATATATATATAGAGAGAGAGAGAGAGAGAGAGAGAAAGAGAGAGAGAAATCTCTAACAAAACAGTGGAAAAATTATTAATAATAAACTACATTTTGTCGGAAATAATGTGGTCTGAGTCAAATGATGAACAGAAGCGGCGAGCGACGATAGTATGCATGTATGATGGGTTATCTGTATGGCATGGATGGGACGGTGGTGCAGGGTATGAGAGTGGGCAATATAGATGGATAGATATGTGACCAGACGACCATTCAACCAATAGACAAACAGACCAACATAGACCACTAACAACTAGGCAGGCAGCAGCACTTCACTTAGGGAATTTAAAACAAAACAGAAAAAAAAACACATACATATAATATATATATATCAACAATGAACACCCATTAGACATGTACGGTTGGACTCAGACAAATGGTTTCAATTCATGCATTTGATAATGGGACGCAGTCGTTAAAATTGGATAGAGCCACAGGTTTTGAGATATTCAAAACGGAATAATCATAGTATTAGTAAAGAAGTCGATAAGGAATCCTATGTAGGCTTTACTTGCCAAACCTTCAATATCCTCAATTTTCAGTGACCTCCATCCATCCTCCCTCGCTCTAAAGTCTATGGACAATCTATCCGAACTCTTTGTCAATAGCCAATTTTAGCGGGACAATTATTGTCTCGCTCTCCGGGCACTGCTGTTAATTATCCGGTCGAAGTGGGTCCTAGTCAGAAGAATAACGGTCTCCCGACTAAACCCAATGTGCAAAGATTATCCTACGGAGTTGAATTTGGCTACTACCTTGCCTTAATTGCAGCCTCAGATAATTCTCTACTTTCTATTGATGGATTTTTTACCAACTAGCAAAAATTTTCTTTCAAGATTTGATCTGTCTTCCATTACTTTGGCTTGATTGCAGTCTGAGGTTCTTCTCGAGTAATCCATAGCGGAATGAAATCGGCTTTCCAATCCTAGATGTCCCAATTCTAGATGTGTGAGTTTGTTGTAGGGTTGTTGCATCTATAGTGTTCCTGAATCCAGACTAGTACAACTTTCTTCCTAGAAAGTTTTTCCACGTATCAAGATTAGTTTTCATAATTTTCGTGTTAAGAGTATCAAGTTATCAAAATTGGCTGACTTTTCAGAGTTTGTTAGCATTTTTATATTTGGCTCAAAGAATCTGGCAAATATCTCTGCCTAGAAAATGGTAATATAAAAACCAAGGAGTCCAAGTAGCCGAGCGGTCTAAAGCGTTATGTCTGCGCAGTATGCAAACTTGGAAACTGGGAGATTATGTGTTCGAATCCCGACATCGGCAGTTTATCAATTATTTAAAAAAAAGAAAAAACGGGGGGCGGTTAATTGACAAAACTGTCTGCGTATGGACAAGAATGAAGTAACCGGCTATGCTTGAGAAGGTTTTCTGCAATTTCATTCACGAGCTCCAGATGAATATCGGCATAATTCCTATCAGAGTCGACTATATCCGTATATCCTACCAATTCCTAGTCTACTCACAAATTCCTTCCACTCCACTCACATCCTCACATCCTTAGGCTTCACAATGGACCTTATGGTCGAAGTGTAACCCGTCCAAGGCAGTTTCTACAATCTATCTATCTCTAAGGCATATTTTGGACCCAGTAGTTATGGAGGAGACATCGAAGTGAAGCAAGTTAGACTCTATTATCAATCTTCTGAATGACTTCATCTTTCCTTTAAAGTAACAAAATACTAGACAATGAATGGATTATAGTTGTTTCCCCAATACCCATAATTTTCGTAACATTGCTCAAAATATAAATTTACTTTGCCGAGTATAAAAAAGTTTCACTTAAAAAAATCATCCAGTATTTAAAATATATTCTTGAATACGATCCTGAATTCACCACAACACAAATCGAATACACGTCTGACGTGTAGTGAAATATAGTATCAATTGAATGAGTCACCCTGTACAGGGTGATGTATATTGTATGGGTGTGTTGACAACACAAATCTTCTTCAAGCTATGCTAGTTAATTATTTATAAATTTTTGTTGCCACACCAGTGATTTTATTGTGTACGGAAAAAATACAAACATTTTATTTCAAACAATGACATACATTAGGATTTGGTTTATAATTTTTTGTTTTTTTTTTTGTGATAAACAAAGTGTGTACAAAGCTTATTCCGTACGTGTATTGTTTTCTGGATATCTATAATATAGACCCTGCAATTAATAGCTAAAAACACTGTTTAGATAGATATATCTTGGGGCAGATAGATAGATAGATTGTTGAGGCTACTCTGGGCGGGCTACACTTCGACCATAAGGCAAGTAGGCATACTGTGCAGACATAAAACCTTGGACCGCTCGGCTACTTGGACTGGTTGTCAACACGCTAACTAAAAAACGAAAAGTGATGGCAAGACATTTTATGTTTGAATTCCAGATCTAAAAAGTAAGGATAAATTCGTGAATGGGCAATATCAGACCATGCTTGGGCAAACTGGGAAAAACTAATCTTCTTTGAAATCGTAAGAGCAAGAACAAAAATTTAAACACAAACAATACCCCTTTTTTTTAAAAATAAACAACTTTAGTCTGAAACGTTTTCTGTATATACCGGGTATTTCAGCAATTAACTCAAGTGAGTTGTTATTGTCATTTGTGTTTTGTTCATCCTATTAACGACCATTTTGAGAAAAACCTCATAGTTTTGGAGTTTGAGTTGGGACTATTCAGATAAATGTTAATCAACGGATCATTTAAAGGAATTCGTTTCTGCCTTTTGTTTCACAATTCACAAATTTCGGTACTTTTGATAGATAGATAGATTGTAGAGGCGGCCCTGAACGGGCTACACTTCGACCATAAGGTCCACTGTGATGCCGAAGGATGCGAGGATGTGAGTGGAGTGGAAGGAATTTTTGTGTATAGACTAGGAATTGGTAGGATATGCGGCTGCAGCCGACTATGATAGGAACTACACCGATATTCATCTGGAGTTCGTGAAGGAAACTGCAGAAAACCTTCTCAAGCATAGCCGGTTACTTCATTCTTGTCCATACGCCGACAGTTTAGTGAATTAACCGCCCCTTTTTCCTTAATAATTGACAAACTGCCGATATCGGGATTCAAACCCATACACCCCAGTTTCCAAGTAGACATACTGCGCAGGTATAACGCCTTAGACCGCTCGATCTGGTAAGTACTTTTGATACTGAATACTAGGAAAAAACTTTGTTGTTTTTGTTTTGTTCGATTGGTCGATGATTATATTAAATTTATTTTCGATGTACTTAACAAAAAGCCAAACAACCCCTAATTGACATCCAGAGATTCTAACTTTTTCCACTGCTGACAATCGTCGTATTATTGCTTTGCTCTATAGCTGTTGCTGCCTACCTACCGGCTCTCTGCTGCTACGAGGGAAAACTTTTGTGTGTGTAATAATAGATTTTTATTTCATTTCTATGTAACAATTCTACTACCTACATTTTTTGTATTTCCAGTTGCCACCCATATCATCGCGATAAATGAATATAATTGAAGTTAAAGTGAATGATAATATACAGAATGGCCCAGAAGTAGCCGAGTTCCATAAAAGGGTGGGTAGAGGGTACGATTTTGGAACGAAAAACATCCTGATAAATTTTTTTTAATAGATGCACCGTTAATTAATTATTTAAGGAAACTAGGTTGAAACCATAGTTGTAAAAAGTACATTTTTTTGATAATTCATTTTTAATTGAATTATCAATTTTTGGAAAAATGTATTGCTGAAATTTTTCAAATTATTAATTCCTTGAAAAGTGCATTAATTAATTTTTTTTATTTTTTGAAAAATGTAATAAATAAATTATTTAATAATAAATGCGCAAAATTAAATTCGTTAAATTATAAAGTTTTCTCAAAAGTGCATTAATGCGCCACCATAGTGCATCCCCATAAAACAAAGATTCCACCCCTTAAATTTTATCTGTCGCTCGTATCCACAGAAACAGGAAAGTAAAATTTAAGGGGTGGGATCTTTGTTTTATGTCTTACGCATGTCTTGCGATTATCTAAAAATTGATAATTCTGAAAAATTTAATTATTGCATTATTAAAAAAATTAATCCATAAAATAATTTAATTAATGCACTTTTGAGAAAACTTTATAATTTATCGAATTTAATTTGGGCAGTTTTTATTTAAATTTATTATTAAAACAATTTATTTATTACATTTAAAAAAAAATAAAAAACTTTAATTAATGCACTTTTCAAGGAATTAATAATTTGTAAAATTTAAGCAATACATTTTTCCAAAAGTTGATAATTAAATCAAAAATGAATTATTAAAATAATGCACTTTTTGCAACTCCTGGTTTCAACCTAGTTTCCTTAATTAATAAATAATTAATTAAAGGGGTGCGTTTAATAAAAAAATGTCTCAGGACTTTTCGTTCCAAAATCGTAACCTCTAACTACCCTCTTATGGAACTCACTACTTACGGGACACCCTATATATATATACAAAACGCCTGTGTATGTTTAGTAGACCCAATTTATGTCGTAAATTCGTATACAAACGGGAAAAAACCTGAATTATTTAGAATGTTTTAATAACTTTTCGAGATCGAATTAACATGTTTTTTTCCTCGATTGGGTTTCTATGTATATATATCATCTTTTATATAACAAAGATAGACAAAAAATAAAAACTATAAAACACGCTTTTATTAGTAGGTAGCGCACCATTAATAAAAAATCTTCTGTGAAAAACTCACACGACTTCAGTAGATAGATAGATTTTAGAGGCTGCCCTGGACGGGCGGTCCATTGCGATGCCTAAGGATGTGTGAATGAGAGTGAAGTGGAAGGAATATTTGTGTATAGACTAGAAATTGGTAGCTGCAACCGACTATGATAGGAATTATGCTGTTAGCCATCTGGAGTTCGTGAAGGAAATTGCAGAAAACCTTCTCAAGCATAGCAGGTTAGTTCTTGTCTAAACGCCAACAGTTTTGACAAACTGCCAATGTCGGGAGTCGAACCCATAACCTCCCAAATAGACATACTGCGCAGATATAACGCCTTAGACCGCTCGGCTAATTGGACTGGTATGAATTCAATATATAGAGTTTAATAAATACTAAAGATTTTGATGTTAAATAATACCATTATGTGTGTATATATTCTACTCCAATATTGAACAACAATAGTGTATCCTCACTTCGTAACGGGAGCGCTTCATTTTTCCGTGTTTTGACCACAAATCAAATGAAGCAAGTCGCGTAACGTACCACGTTAAGTCTGCCCTTGTGACATAACGTGGATTTTAACCAATCAGCAACAACTATCTTATCTATTCACTGAACCAGAACTGTATTGCTGGCAGAACACTCACGAAGGGACACGGCGAGACTGTATACAGCTCCACTCGAGACACCTCACCTTACGAATGTCTCGTCTAGACATTCGCCGAGATCTGTTTTCAAGAGTGTACTGCCGGTAATAGAGCAGTGGCAAGTACGTGAAAATCTAGGTCTAAGGAATGTAGCTATGGTGCAAAATTTAAAAAAAATCGTCAGAAACGTTTTCGAGAAATTATTTAAACTGGGTTATTTCCAGTTTAGCTATGATCGACAGCTATGTTTGTTAGAGAGATTTTTTTTCTTTTTAAACAATGAATCTGAACAATATATCGTTTCTATGATCGTAGAACCAGTCCAAGTGGCCGAACGGTCTAAGGCGTTATGTCTGCGCAGTATGCCTACTTGGAAACTGGGAGGTTATGGGTTTGAATCCCGACATCGGCAGTTTGTCAATTATAAAGAAAAAAAATGGACAAGAACGAAGTAACCGGCTATGATTGAGAAGTTTTTCTGCAGTTTCCTTCACGAACTACAGATGAATATCGGCATAGTTCCTATCATAGTCGGACATATCCGCATATCCTACCAATTCCTAGTCTGTCCACAAAATTCCTTCTACTCCACTCACATCCTCACATCCTTAGGTATCACACTGGACCTTATGATCCAAGTGTAGCCCGGGAAGCCTAGGGAAGCCTATACAATCTATCTATCTATGATCGAAGATATTTAAAATGCAAATTTAGGGTAAAGTATATTTTAGCAAATTTTCTTTCTGGGGAGTGAAAGGTAATGAATCAAAACAAAAGAAATTCTTTTGTGGATATATGAACAGATATTATTAATTTGAATAGTATTCAATGTGGCATGATCTCTAGTGCCCTAATTTAACAGATGATTAAAATATTACACACAAACACACACATGAAACCTGACAACATTTGCATATATAGCCAGCAGAATGAACAGAGCCCCCAAAAATAATTGTTTGTTTTCATCATATGAATATTGATGGATCAGGGATTGTTATTGTTATTGTTTTGAGTAGAGTAGAGCAGATATATCAACAAAACATGCTTTATGATCCAGTGTTCCAGAGCTTCACTTCAATCCACTCACTATTCATAAATCTATCATTAACTACACAGTACTACATTGGCATAGAATATAATTTGAAGTTAAGGTCGTGCGAACACGTGACAACTGTTCAAAAGTAAAACTAGTTATGCAGAAGATCGCTTATCTGAAAATCACTATTTCAACGATACATTCGAAGTATTACATATTTCATCGAAACTTTTTGGGTGTACTTTCCATTTTTGCAATAAAGAAATGTCTCAATAAAGAAATATATATGAATAATAACTTCAACAGAAGTAATGCTGTCAAAATAAAAATGATACGAAAAAGTTGGCTGTTACGTCACAGTCGTCTCTGGTGTAGCGGTAAGTACGCTGGACTAGATATCCAGAGGCCCGAGGTTCGATTCCTGGTTGACGAGTTAATTTTTTTATATTAGTATTTAATTAAAAATCCAATAACATTGGTCTATAAAGTATATACACCAGTCTTGTACAGTTTGTCTTACGCAACCGAATTGGAATTTGGACAAACATCGTATTGTTGACGCTTAAGTTTACACAAATAAATATTTATGAAATGTCTACCGTTTATCGATTTCGAAATACAAGGTCCATGTATTGACCATCTTAAAAAGCTTTTGTATCAAAATTGCATTTCTTAAAATAGTGCATTTACAAAATTTCATCAAAATCGGATTAAATATGGCTGAGATTGATAAAAAATAAGTTTTTTGGATTTTGATGACGTCATCAGGTGCAAAAAATTAATTTTTTGTCAAGAACTGCTAAATTTTATCGGATTTTAATAAATTTTTTTGAAATACACAATTTTTGGGGTGTATTTTTCGTTTCGACAATAAAGAATTATCTAGCATTCAACGATTTCGAAATACAAGGTCCATGTATAGACCATCTCAAAAACTAATAGAGATATCACGTTTTTTCTATCAAAATTGAATTTCTTGCATTAAAAATTAGTGCATTTAAAAATTTTTTAAATCAAAATCAGGTAAAATGTGCCTGAGATGGACCAAAAATCATTATTTTGGATTTTGGTGACGCCAGCAAGTTTAAAAACTCAATTTTTTGTTGTGTAGCACTGCTAAATTTTAGCCGATTTTTGTAACAGGTTTTTTGAAATCCCCTTCTTTGGGGGTGTATTTTCTATTTCTAAAATGTCCAGGGTTTATCGATTTCGTTAAGTATGAACCATCCCGCCTACTTTACATAATATATTTAAAATTGTTTGCCTAATTTTTTTGTAAGTATAAATTTATTTGTATAATTTTATTTTCTATAAATGCTATGAGCGTACGTACTACTTTAAACGTATTGGGTACATGCAAAACAATATGTAAAGTTAATGTAATAAAAAAAAGGGGTTAAACGTTACATATTTGTAATGTAATGTAATGTAGCCCACATATGGCCATAAAATTAACGATCTTTTTTTTCAAAATTTTATAGTTGATTTGTGCATATAATTCATTCAGGTTTCAAAAAAATGTTTTGCACAAAAGTTGTTAGTATTTTTATGATGAACTTCTTACTTATATTCTGTACTGGCTATAGTAGTATTATGTAGAGGTAGAGAGGTAGATTGTAAAGGCTGCCCTGGACGGGCTACACTTCGACCATAAGGTCCATTGTGATGCCTTATGATGTGAGGATGTGAGTGGAGTGGAAAGAATTTGTGAGTAGACTAGGAATTGGTAGGATATGCGCCTGCAGCCGACTATGATAGGAAGTATGCCGATATTCATCTAGAGTTAGTGAAGGAAACTGCAGAAAACCTTCTCAAGCATAGCCAGTTACTTCGTTCTTGTCCATACGCCGACAGTTTAGTCAATCAACCGCCCCCTTTTTTTATTTATAATTGACAAACTGCCGATGTTGGGATTCGAACCCATAACCTCCCAGTTTCCAAGTACTGCATACTGCGCTGACATGACGCCTTAGACCGCTCGGCTACTTGGCTGGTATTATGTAACTCACAGAACACAGTGGTATACACTGTGTACACTTATTCTATCGATATTGAAAATATATTAAGGGGTACATTGCAAATAGTATTCATTATACAGCCTTGGAATAAGAAAAATTTGGTCCATTGTGCTCCCCCTTCTACTTCAGTCCGACGAGATTCACTTCTCCCATATGTTGGCAATAGCTAGGATCTTGCTTCGCAGGTCTTCCTGAAGGTTCATATTCGAGATGAGATGCACCGTATTTCCTGTATCTGCTGTAACCTAGAGGATCGCAGTCAAAGATAATGTGGCTAGATGTTTCTTCCTCCTCGCCACACAATCTGCACATATAACGGACCCGTTATAGAATCCCATTGTGTGCAGATGCTTCCGCAGAGGATAATGCCCGGTAATGAATCCGGTAACCCTTCGTAGTTGCATCCTGTTCAGTCTCAGTGCATCGAAAGATAGCCTCATGGTTGCACTCTGAAGCAGTATCTTCCCGAGCTCCTGCCGCGGGACTTTTTCCTAGTGATCACGGTGTATAGCAATTGACCACTCGTTGATCACCTGTTTACATGCAGTCCTTGGAATTCGGAGGCTTTGGGCCTATGAAGGGTATTTCGACTCCCTTCTTTGTCAAGGTATCTGCTTTTTCGTTTACTTCGAAACCACTGTGACCCGGCACCCAGATCAATTTTAATATTGTTCCGTTTTGCCAGCTCCAGCAGTTCCTCCACACTATTCTTGACTACCCTTGATGTGACCTCAGTTCCAGACAAGGCTTTTAAAGCAGCTTGACTGTCCGACGGAATACATACGTTCTGGTTTATGTAGCCTCTACGTAGGTTCCCACGGACGCAAAGCAGTATGGCGTAGACTTCTGCTTGAAAGGCACAATTTGGCCTTGTTACGTTTTAGATAGATTGACTAGATTTCTTTTCCACTTTTTACATTCACCTACACAAGCAAAGGCCGGCAAAATCAAAAGCTATTAATCTCCAACACACACACTATCTGACTATCAACAATAAAAATATACAAAACAAACTAAAAAATACTATGTTTTTGTTGTTGTTTAAATATATGAATATTTTTGTTTGCGAAATCTCTAGAGACCTGGAGAAAAATACGTAGAGAGTAGAGAGAGGGACAGCGAGAGGGTGGGGTAGGCAGCAGGTATTTTGAGGGGTTGAATATGGATGCACTTTGGGACACAACATTCAACAACAACAAGCGTATAAGCATTAGATACATCAAACATTATACATACATACACACATACATACATACTACATAGCACATAATGTTAAAGTAAGCGTCACAATAGGACATCTGTACTTACAATATAATATACACTTTACTTTACTCTGTTTATGTACATTATCGAATTACCAACAAAACGCCCTAACAATCAGGGTCACTCACTGTATGAACTGTTTTAGCTGTAGTAGTTGGTACCGAATAGATCTAGCTAGAGCTATGCATTGTGACACAAATAATCTTTGATGTACTTTACTACAATATTGAAGCGGAAAAAATTATAATTTTCTAGTGAATATATGTTTTACTGTCGACTATAAAAGGGTTTGTTTGGAACTGTGTTAATTTTCGACTATGGACACAGAAATATACAGTTGGTAAATAACTATATTAGATGAAACATGTCATTAATATAAGAACAAGTCAAATAGAAGAATAGCAAAGCATTAACGATGTTCCAGCAAAGTACCACTTTTCGACAGATTTTGCTCATTTTTTTTCACAGGTTAAAAATAACGTTTTCTAATAAATCCCGAAGTTTCAGAATTTTTGACCGTTTAGAACGCGAGATAATTAATATCAAAATTATCATTCTCTCTCAGTCTCTCTCATTAGAAACATGTAAAACTTGATGCCCGCTCAACTATTATCTGTTGCGTTCGAAAAACTACTCGACAGAAATGAAAAAAAAAACTAGGACAGTAAAGATAAATATTTATTATATAAATTTTAAAAAAAATCGTGTGTTACCGTTTTGTTTTCGAAATATAAAAGTTAAAAAAATTTTTTTTTTCTTCAAAATAACATTATTTTGTACATGTGAACAGTGTATTTGTCTATGGGTTGTATATGTGTGTTTATGTATTTGTGCTATAATAAAATCTAATCGGTTTTTTTTCCGGATTATATAACATAGAAACATTGATGAAATATTGGCAGCAAAAAAAATAATTGTGGTATAGGTGTCCATAAAATGACCTAATGAGCTCATTTTCGCAAATCAATCCGCCTGTCCGTAAAAACGCCAGGGAGAAGAAAATATCTATCTTTAAAACTGTAAGAGATATAAAATGATTTAAGAACAAAAATGATTATATTAAAAAAAACATTATTTTAAATATTGATCAGAAAAAATTAACTCGTAAAGCATCAATCGAACCTCGGCTCTCTGGATATCTAGTCCAGCGTGCTTACCGCTACACCAAAGACGACTCTGACGTAAGAGCCAACTTTTTCATAACATTGACGATATTACTTTTTGTTGTTGTCAAATATCAACTTATTATTCATATATTTATTATTTATGTAAACAATATTTTGGCTGAGGGCTTAGACCCGAGACCTGCGACATTCCAGACCAGTGCTCTGTCAACTGATCTATTCCGATGCTCTGGTAGAAAGTATATAATTTCTCATTATCTAATATACATGTGTTACTTATGATTTGTTATTTGAGTATTTACATATATTTAATTTTATTTGAAAGTTTATGTGTCTATCCATAGTACGAATGCCTTTCGGTTATATTATACTCACGGAGGTGACTAACTTCTTCTCATTTTGGAATTTAAGTAATTTATCTAATCATATATGAAAACATTGATGCCAAAATCATGTTACCAATGTCCGTTATATAAATATCAAACTTTCAAACTATCAAACTAAGTAAACGCTAGTCACTTCTGTTAATATAACATAACCTAAAGGCAACCATACTAACACTGGATAAAAAGACACATAACATTTAAATATAAACAACATTTGTTTGATCAATTTATTCATAAAATGAATAGTTCTGTTACAATTTTAGTTCTATCATCTACTCTTGATTACAAAAGCATACATGTACACTTCCGTTCATAAATACTGAACCAGTAAGTCATATTCTAAGCTCATATATATATAATATTACATACAGTAATACTTAGAATGTTTTAACTGGTTCAATTTTGATGAATGGAAGTGTGTATAACACCTTTATGCACTATTTTGTATTGTCAAATCAAGAGTTGATAATAAACTCTCAGTATATTTAGGGTATTTAAGGAATTAACTAAGTTAGTTGTTAATTTGCTATTAACCAATACATTTTCATATCAAATTTTCATAATGATCTTAGTGAGCACTCCTATTAAAACTACGTTGATTGTTTTTTGCAAACATATTAATTTTATTTGTAAGATGGTATTAGAAAACTGATTTAAAGTTATTATTTAAAACTTATTTCATATACATTTATATGTAAATACGCATTTTTTTTACATTAAGCAACCACATTATTCCTCCAAATTTTAAGTAATCTTAAAAAGTAATTAGTATTTATGTACTAAATTTTAATTACCTGGTGCTTCACATATGAATATAATGAATCTATTAATAAATAATTAACATACACACACACATGTATGTGAAAAGAAAATAATAATCATAGAAAATTTTAACAATTACTTGCAGAAAATTTCATCTGTTTTGATATAAATGTAAATAATTTAAATATACTTAAACAAGAATTAATCTTTAAAAGTTTAGATTTATCATTATAAACCTTTTTAATACATACACTCCCGTTCATTAAAATTGAACCAAGTAAGTCACATTCTAAGCTCGAATATAATACTGAATATATATGTATTATATTACATGCAGTAACACTTAGGATGTTTTAACTGGTTCAATTTTTATGAACGGGAGTGTACACAAGGTACATTGTATCTTAGAAACAAGCAAATTTTGTTCATTTGACGGTTTGCTGAACGGTTTATTAGATATCGACTTTTTTATAAGTTTATAAGAAGGTATGGATTCGTAACACAGAGGTTATATCTAGGGAACCATTCATTAAATCGTCAAAACGACTGCATTTTTATGCTTTTTGGGTCCAATTGACATTATAAACTAGTTTTCCTTTAAATCGATGACCAAAAATAATTTGCATTTTTTTCGATTTTTTCTAAAGGTTGTTTATCTGAAAAAATTCGCATAATGACGAAAAATTATTTTATTCCCGATTTAGGTATTATGCACTATGCAAGGTAAATTGGACCCAAAAAACACGAAAATCATATTCATTTGACGATTTGGTGAACAGTTTGCAAGATATCAGCAGAAATCGTAAAAAAGGAGACAAAAAATTGTAAACTACGAGTATATCTCGGAAACTATTCGTCAAACCTTCAAACCGACTACATTTTTATGCTTTTTGGGTTGAATTTACTTTATAAACTAATTTTCATTTAAATCGATGACCAAAAATATTTTGTGTTTTTTTCGACTTTTTCGACTTTCTTGAAAAAATCGCAGAAAAACGAAATATTACACAAGAACTAGCCACTGAAAGACTGAAAGGCCACTGAAACGTAAATGTTTTTGTAGGTATTTAATTAAATATATGGAAATAATTTGGAAAAATACGATGAGCTAATTTCTAGACAGATAATCAGTTTTGGAACTTTAGATCTTTGTTTGACAACCTTGTCAGGACAATGATGTCCTTAAAAGCTTCCATTCAAGAACTAACAGAAGAAATAATGACTTGGATGCTCTACTGAAGTTTTGCAATGAATATTATTTTGACATAATAATTAAACCATTCGATATAGAAAGTAACTATAAACGATATGAAATGCTTGTTGAAATTAAGAAACTTTAAATTTATTCATTTGAAAAATTAAAAAATTAGTGACCATATTATTTCTATGCGCGTACATAATTAAACAAAGATAAACTAAATAACTGGAAACATGTTAATGTTATATATAAATATATATATATATATATATATATATATGAATACATATATAAGTACAAGTACTTAAAGTACAATAAGGGATGATGAAATAACAACCATCTACATACAAATGCATATAAATCAACCCCCATTTATTTTGTCAATTTTCTAGTCAATTTTCAATAAATAAAAGGCGAATATATACATATATATATATATAATATACAGTGAATGGTAGGTATATGTTATAACCATATTACTTTACTAATCTAAATACAAATAACTTTTATGTACATTTTGTAGTATTTATATAGGGTGTTTATTGAAAAAAGTTTTTGTTTAAAAATTCAATCGAATATTCATACAGAGATTTTAAATTAATGGAGGTACTCGTCGGGATTTGGTAATAGGGATGTAAACGGTCATTTGTTAATAGAATGAAATAATCTTTCAAAAAAATTATGAAATAATATCCTAGAAATTATTCCTGCAACTAGCTTAAATTGACACATCGGCGGTCTCAAAATGTCCCAACTTTATATTTATCTTTTAAATCCCATTTTAGATTGAGGGGGAAATATTTTACAACAAATCAAACCAATTATCTAACAAAAATGAAAAAATGGTTAATTTTGAAAGTTGCAAACTTTTGAGTTTTGGATCAAAAATGTACAAAGACTTTTTTGAAGGCTGTCAAAGGAAGAAAAAAACTTGCAAGTCATTTTTCACCTATTCCCAATTGTTTCTTTGAATAAGAAGAACTGTTTCAAGAGTTCAATCAAGTATGCAAATGGGGATTACATAGGTATTTGTGGAAAATTTCAGGAAATGACAGAACAGAAGGAAATCTGTAAAAAGATGACTAGATTACGTAGAGGGCGATCTTCACAGGAAGGGGGATTTGTAGTTGGAAACGGACTGTAATTAATCGAGACGAATGTGCTGGAAAACGGTAGCAACGGCGGGGATTCTTCAAGGACTGTCTTTTTTTTCGTTGATTTTTCAACATCGAATAGATGTTTATCGATTTAAAAGTTTGCAAACGTATGCAATTATAATAACAACATATTATTTTTAGATAACGCATTTAGATGATCTCAGGATGGAATTTAAAAAAGTCACGATACGGGAAATTTGGAGGAAGCGTTGGTAAATATAAGAATTAAATTAATTTTTGTACAAAAGTTAAATAAAATTTATATAGTTCATTGTAAAGGCGGTAAGCGCGCTTTATACTGAAAATTTTCAATGTTCCACATTGTTACAATAAACTATTTCAATAATTTTTACCTTTTTAGTGCGTTATCTACAAATATAAGCAGTATATTTTAGTATTATCTACTAATATAAGCAATGTATTATTTTTTTGAACACTAATCGCTAGAAAGTTAGTATGCTACTTGTCCCATTTGAAAAATTCTTATTGAGTTGAATAGCCTGTTTATTAAAGATGGTTAGGGGTTATAACATGATTGCATTTCATGCATCAGCGCTACCTGGCAGTTACGATAAAAAGTTAAGTTTTAGAAGGTGCAAGATAGAAAAAAATCTTCAAATATAAAAAATGTTTAGCAAAGACAAATCAAGTTTGTATGAAACATTTCTCATACAACAAATAGTATACACACAATTTTTAGTGCCTGGCCTGTAGAGGGGGTTGCTAATTTTATATAAAACATTCTATATATAAACATATTTGATAGTAGTATTATATACTAGTATTATATATTATTATATGTATTATAATATTATTTAAAGGAAGTAGGTACTCAAATAGGGATTCATTCATGAATAAATGGATTGTATTCCTGTTATGTTGTATATTGTATGTACATATAACATGATAACATAATGTTTTTTGATGAAAGGGATGAAAATATAACTAGTTATGATCATAATAATAATCATAGTATTATTTTATACGACTTATTATTATTATTATGATTATTATGAAATAAGGGTTGAAAACAAAACTAAAAATATGTTTGTTATTTATTTATAACAAAAAATAATAATAATATTTATTAATATTGTAAATATTTGGATTCATTTTATTTGAGGGTTTGAGTTAGTTAAAATTGATTATGCCGCGAGAGACGAGACGAGAATAAGTCAGTGAGAGATGACACGAAAATTAGAACCCTGATTTTCGACCGGTAATAATTATAATTTTTAATTACGGATGTACGAGCACTAAAGCTTCAAAAAGATTAAGGCTTGATTTTTTGTTTACATGTAGTTGAAGTGCATATAAATCAATTATAAAAGTTAAACTGTGAAACTTTTGTTTGAAACTTTTTTTTTATACCATGCATATTTCAAAAAACAAACATTTTGCTGGAAACTTTTCAAATGAACACACTGTATACAAATATTGGTCGTAGGCTGAATGCAAATCTTACGTGGGTCGTTAGCTTTATGTGAACTGTAAGCGTAAGAGTAAAAGTAACAGTAAGCTTTGAATTGACCTTAAAACTTTCCAGGCAAACGGCTATAAGAAATTACCAAACCCTGTGAGCACCTAAAAGAGTCACCTGCCGATAATCGGATTTCCCATTTGTGAATGAAATACCGCCAGCTAATAGCTCTTAGACTAAAAGATGAAAAATTATCATACAAATTAAACAAAAATTATATGAATTGTAA
Organism: Nineta flava; assembly: GCA_963920215.1. Lineage (NCBI taxonomy): Eukaryota > Metazoa > Arthropoda > Insecta > Neuroptera > Chrysopidae > Nineta > Nineta flava. The sequence goes on from OY986041.1 coordinate 136,409,806, forward strand.
TTTTTCTAATGAAATTTCCACCACAAACTACATGGAGTTTTAAAACTTAGACTATAGTTGAATCTGTGACCAGGCTGTAAATTTAAATTACATAACATAAATTGTATAGAACGAAAATTTATGTACCTCAATGTTCTGGTTTTATTGTACACATGGTCGAAAAAGTAGAAGTCTTTTTACAAAATTCCATAAATAGATAGATAGATAGATACATCTTGGGGTCTAAAAAGTATTGCACTTAGACTTTATGGTCCATTGTGCTCCCCCTTCTATTTCAGTCCGACGAGATTCGCTTCTCCCATATGGTGGCAATAGCCAGGAGCTTGTTTATCCGGTCTTCCTGAAGGTTCATATATTCGGGGTGAGATGCACGGAATATCCTGCATTTGCTGTAACCCAGGGGTTCGCAGTCCTAGATAATATGGCTGGATATTTTTTTCTTGAGTCCCATTGAGTCTCATTGAGTCCCATTGTGTGCAGATGCTCCCGCTGAGAATAATGCCCGGTATTGAATTCGGTAACCCTACACAGTTGCATCCTGTGCAGCTTCAGTGCATCGAGAGATAGCCTATTGGTTGCACTCTGAAGCAGTACCTTCCCGAACCTCTGCCGCGGTACTTATTCCCTGTGATCACGGTGTTTAGCATTTGACCACTCGTTGATCACCTGTTTACATGCAGTCCATTGAATTCTTTAAATAGGCTCTGGGCCTATGAAGTCATTCCGACTCCCTTCTTTGCTAAGGCATCTGCTTTTCGTTTCCTTCGTTGATTTGTGCCTTATTCAAACCACCACCTTCGGTGTGTCGTTAAGCACACTCGGCTAGATATCCAGCGGTACAAGGTTCGATTCCTGGTTGATGACTTAATTTTATCATACCAATGTTTAATTAACAAATTCATTGACATGTGTGTCTATATAGTACACGTTGGTTCTTTCATACTATGTTTTACGTAGCCATAATGGAATTTGACATTAGTATTGTATTGTGACGTTTAATTAACCGAATGAATATGGGACACATCTACTTAATAAAAATCTATAGACTGACACGAAATGCGCAGCTTAGACTGGTTGGTCTAGACACATGGAATTCTACACAGGAGTTTCGTATGTGACGTAGTCAACCACTAAGAAAAGATTTTTGAAAAATTTGCCTCTGAGGGGGTTAATAGGGGATGGAAGTTTGCATGGAAGTACATCAGTTTTGAAATTAGAATTATTGAAATGGATGTTGAGGCTTTTGTTTATAAATAAAAGTCTGATGCATCAGCGTTTTTGGAAATTCATCCCCTAATGGGATTAAATAAAGGACGAAAGCTTGTATGGGAAGTACGCCATTTTTGAAGTTAAAAACTTGGAAATTGGTCTTTAGTGTTGGTATATAGTTGGTATTTGAGAAATGTCGGATGGTTCCTGTGATTTTGCCAATGGCAAAATATGGGACATTTTAGGAAATTCATCCCCTAAGGGGGAAGTGCGTCAAGAAACGTGGAAGATGATATTGTGTCTTTTTACGTTTGAGAATAGCCCAATGGTTTCTGAAATGTTACGAATGTGAAATCCCATCTGGCACACGGCTAGCCGCACGACTACAAAATTTTGAAAACTGGACGGCACTTTTGTGGTCTACAGTAGGTACGTGTACGTTGTAGGTTTGAGTTAAACGAAGTAAGAGTGGTAACAACACCGATGAATACAACGAGTAAATAGAAATGAGAGTCAAGCAGAGGAGAGTCAGAGAGACGAGAGACGAATAAACTAACTTGTAGATGTTAATCCTTTCTGCTCTACCATCCAATATTTAATCCTTATAGAACTTACATTTTGATCCTGGATTATATTAGCAGTTGATTAATTTTCCTATTTTATAAACCTACCTCTACAATAAATGCTTATTATTATTAGTAATGTATATTTACACGATATCGTACAAGCATTTTACACGTTAAAAATGTTCTTTGCATTGACGTTGTCATGGAAATGGATGTACGCAAAGAACAGTCTCTACAGATTGTTCCTTATACACATCCATTATCAAAATAATATCTTTTTACTCAAATTTATTTTCTCAAAAGTAATTTTATCTTTGAAAGAAAACTTTGTCACTCAGTCTTTAAGGTTTTTTTCCTCAGCTATCCGATTCTGTCACGGGTTTTCATTTGACTGACTCAAGTTGACATTCAAATAGCTCAAGAAGGTCAAGATAAGGGCGAAAATCAAGTCGACTATATGATGCTTCGCTCAGAACAAATCAACTTTTATTCGTGATATTGTTTTCTAAAAACGATCCCTTGAAGAAATATCCCGTTGCATTGTTTAAAATGGCCACCCTGTGTTTATAATAAAATTGTAGACAAGTTCAATTCTCTACATAGAAAATATTTTCTAAATTATACCAAATTTGGTTCATATAGGGTGGCACATAAGTAACGTTATGATTTGATTAGTGAATAAATTTTTTGTTTACATTTTTTGTTTCCTTTTTTTTCAGCATCAACTTTGAAAAACTTGGGAAATTTATGATGGAAAGACTCAGCATAGAACAAAGAACCAAAGTTGTTCAATTTTATTTTGAACGTCAGTATTCGATTATTCAGACACAAGATCATATCGAAATTTCTTTCATGTTCCGACAATTTACCGATTGGTTCAACGTTTTCGGCAACATGGGGCTGTCTGTGATCTTTCGCGTGCTGGAAGACCTCGTGTAGTTCGAAATGATGTGAACATTGCTCGGGTACAAGCAAGTGTCGAGGAAAATTCCGAAACTTCCACCAGGCGATGTTCTCAACAGTTGGTGATCTCTAGGCGGTCTTTGCAAAGAATTTTACATACGTTATACCTTTTCCCATATAATATTCAATTGGTTCAAGAGTTAAACCCAAATGATGCACAAATACGCATTCATTAAATATATCATAATGTTACTTATGCGCCATCCTTTTATAATGACAAAACACGCCCTTGTTGCCTGGCTGCATGTTTGTTCCTCTATCACGTTTGAACCGATTTTGATGCAAGTTTCCAACGATAGTGCAGGATATACAAATTTTCCAATTAATAATTCCGTACGTCACGCGGTACCTGAGCCCAATGGTGTATTAAATACTTGTTCATAGCTTAGATCAGTGATTCAACCTTTTTTTTTTTGTCGCGGCACACTTTTAACGATTTCAAAATTTGACGGCACACAAAGAAAAAGATAAGATTAAAAATGGTTGACTTACCTACAATACACTGTATAAAATAGTTTATGATAATAATTTTGAATGCAAAATAAAATAATATGTACTACAAAAACAACAGTACAGTTTATTAAGGGATTCATTACACGTTAATAATAAGAATACTTTTAATGACAAATTTGAGCTTGATGTTTTTTGATAATTTTATTTATATTTGGTCGTAAAAATGACAATACTACTCTCCATATCGTCTTCTACATTTAACAGTCTCGATCTTTTTTTCGTTTTGATGTTGGTTAATACTTTACTATATACATTTCTAAAATTTGGTGGCACAAAAAATGCCGCGGCACAGTGGTTGAGAATCACTGGCTTAAAAATTTTATTAGAGGATAAGCTATTTGTTGTCCAACTGGTAATTCATAATTTTAACTTACAATATATACGATGTTAGCTTGTAAATAGATACAGAAAGTTATTCCTGTACATATTCTAGGTTGGTAATAATGTATTTTATTGTTTATTATTATCAGTTAAATACCATTCGAGGAGATTCGAGAAAACAACACATTCTATTAGTTGAATTATTATTATTATTATTCATTTGTGTAATTTTCTACTGTATACAGTTATTATTATACCGGGTGTGTTTTTTTTTAAGTAACATTGAATAATATTAATAAAGATTATTAAAATAATCAAAGAGAACTCTAGGTTTTTTGAAATTACATTTCAAATTTTGCCCCAATTCTTAGAACAATGATTTGTATTTTATAAATACGTATTTCGACTACAATATAGTCATCATCGGTATGAATAAAAAGGTGGGGTTCTGCACACACCTAATCCTTTAGTCAGTCAACTCAAATAACCCTTAGATCAAATCATACCCTGAGTCAAATCATATAAAAGACAGAACTTTTTTAATATCATTGTGAGACACGCACCAAATTAGCAACAAGGCAACATTTCTCTGATATCCCAGAGATAGTTACGATAAGCTATTTAATACTGATGATGACTACATTGTAGTCGAAATACGTATTTATAAAATACAAATAAATGTTCTAGGTATTGGGGCAAAATTTGAAATGTAATTGATTAATATGTTTCTGGCATGAAAAGTAAATTCTATAAAAAAAAATCATGCATTTCTCTAGACAGTGTAAAAAAATCTAAAATAGTTACTACCTAAATACTAGGGTTATAGAAACTTATTTTCATGAAGTGAAACCAAAAGTCAGGTGTGCTTGGGCCTTTGTCAAAATGGTGCACCCTGTATACATTTATTTATTTTCCAAAAACATTTTCATATACAGTTTTTTGAATTTGCAAACAGATGCAATACCGATTTTATAGCTATATATTTCTTCGGTACTGTCACGTTCACTAAAATGGTGTGCATTCAAATTTTTATAGGCGATTTGTGTGGAATACATTCGGTTGGGGGAACAAAATGTTCTGGCAAAAAGTTATTCTTCATAAAAACAAACTTTTGTTTAAAATGTACAATAATTTGCTATCAATATGGCGGCAACTGGCTACAATATACATAACTTTTAATTCATTGAATTAAAAAGAGATGTGTATTGATGTATACTGTAGCCGTTGGACGTATACATAAAAATATAAATAAGTTTAATCGAATGTACACTCCCGTTCAATAAAATTGAACAGACCTGAAATGTTAATTTTCTTACATTTCATAAAACTCCTCACTTTTGTAACTCTCTGTATAATTATTCATTTATAAACAAAGATAACTAGTATATATTTTAAGTGTGAAAAAATAAATGGAAGTATAGTAAAAAAACATTTACTACAAGAATAATCAAATTTGTGAGAGACTGATTAAGTTCAGATCTGTTCAATTTTATTGAACGGAAGTGTACGTATCTTTTGATCACGATAGTACCTGTGCATGTAATAGTTCCTGATATCTAACTACCTACCATGCAGATAAATATATAAGTTTTGGGTTATTTCTATATTTGGTTAGGTAACTACAATACCGATTCGGACTAAGTATTTACATATTTTAGTAAACTTTAATTATTTTCCTGGAAATTGAATAATAAATATAATTATTAGAAACTTAATAATTTTAATTTATTTTGCAACAACTAACTGAGTTAATTGTTTAAAATGGCTACCGACACATACATGTATAAATAAATATATTTCCCTTCTATTTGTAGACTCTCTAGCGGACACAATTTTACTCCGATCAAAATGAAATATCGTATCTGATATGCTTTTGCTATTTGATGGGACAAGTTCGTTAATGAGTAGAATCGGTCAAGGGGAAAGTGGGGAAAAAGAAGAAAACACAAAATATAGAATATCACTCTTGATATTAGAAAAATAGAAAAATGAATTCGAAATAGAGTTGTGGCATATTTCTGTAAATATTCGAGTAACAGAAAATATGATTAGAAATCAAATTGAAGAAAATTTAATTTTGTATAATTTTATTTTCAATACATTTTTCCGTGATTGATTAAAAACTCTGTGTATACTGTTAATAAAATAAACTTCATTCCGATTGGATTAAAACTGTGGCAACTAAAATGACTACAGGCACATGTATAAATAAATATATTTCTCATGTATTTGTAGACTCTCTAGCGGACACAATTTTACTCCGATCAAAATGAAATATCGTATCTGATATGCTTTTGCTATTTGAAAGGACAACTTCGTTAATGAGAATAATCGGTCAAGGGGAAAGGGGGGCTTAGAAAAAGAAGAAAACACAAAATATAGAATATCACTCTTGATATTAGAAAAATAGAAAAATAAATTCGAAATAGAGTTGTGGCATATTTCTGTAAATATTCGAGTAACAGAAAATATGATTAGAAATCAAATTGTAGAAAATTTAATTTTGTATAATTTTATTTTCAATACATTTTTCCGTGCCCGATTTGGTCCATTTACCGTGGGTCTAGAAGCATGAAATTTGCACAAAAATTCTTTGTATAAGTATGAGCAAATTCATGCCCTACAGGGGGTATATAAGGGACGAAAGTTTGTATGGGAAGTGCGTCATTTTTGAAGTTTCACTTTTGGAAGTTGGTATTTAGGCTTTGAACAAGTCGAATGTTCCTTGAGATATTTCCGATGGCAAATTCCATCATGCACACGGCTAGTATATACATAAATTTTAATGAGGATCCTTTTTGACCCAGTCTATTTTCTTGTAGATGTAGAGAGAATTTGTTAAAAATAAAATAAAATAAAAATAATAATTATGCAGATTACTTTATATATACTAAATAAAAATAGTTCCATTATCTACTGTATTATCTCTAACAAGTGGCGTAATGATCTTATACTCATATTGAATAGGATGCGTTCAAAGAAACACAATTAAAAGAGATCGTATAATTTGTTTTTGATAGAAAATAAATTACAATTCATATTACACAACAATTATTACAAAAGATTAAACCTGTTAACAAGAATAATAAGTCCTGTTTTCTCACTAAACAGGAAAAAACACACTACCCAGGAACAGACAACAGCCGGCATAAAAACAAATGAGGAAAGTAAATTAAAAAAGAAAAGATATTTTTAATAGCATTTATTACAACAATATATAGCGATGTACACCACCTATACACTTATACTCCTGTAGGATAAAATGAATGTATGTGTGTGTGATGTGATATTAAATTATGATCCTGTAGGAACAAAAGACTGACTACTACTAGTACTGTTGTTTCTGTATGTTTGTGAGCTATAAATTTACATGAGGATAGCTCACTAAGTATTTAATCTGTACTGTTTTACACTTTTATAACCATCTTAAAAACATAAAATTATTTTAAAAAGAAATGCTCTCTTCTACCCGTGTCTTCCCCATGCCCGTTCCCCGTTTCGCGATTCTCTCTGTAGTTCTTCCGTATGAGCTTTAGAGCTAGATAGATGTATGTATGTAGGATACCCCCTTGATATCATTCCTTTAACAAGACAACAACAACAATATAAGCAATTATTTTCTATGAAAATATATATTAAAGAAATTTTATGAGTACCTTTATGAAAATTTACACTTACGTGCAGTAATTTAATGATATGGGTGGCAGATCATAGACGTTTGATACTAGACATGAATTGCTATCGTGTTCGTTTTAGATTTAGATTAGTCTTAACTAGATGAATAATTATTAGCAATTGGTTCTTAAGGTTGTTGTGAAACTGGAAGGGGTAAATAGGGGTGGTGAGTTTGTCCTATACTAAATGCATTGATATCTCATCCATTGCCAACTCTAAATAAATAAAAATATTGCAATTATATGGTTTCAAACAATTTCATTTTTGTAAAAAAAATATATATTTGTAAAAAAAATATTCTTTAAAAATTAAATCCTAAATTTCATTTTTTCGAAGAGTTTTAATAATGAAAAATATATTTTTATGTATTTCAAAGTATTTAACTCGATGACAGTAATCTAGGTTTGATATAGACATCTATGGACGAAGGTATTATAAAATATAATTCACTTGTTTTGTAGTTGTTAATTTTTTTTTGCCTGCATCCCTTGTTGAATGTGTTATTAGTTTTGAACATTAAAAACTGTATCACAGAAGCGACTCTCATAAAATAGCCAAGGCTTATCAACACTAGCTAGCATCAACAGCAGATCTTCTCTTCCTGTTGTTGTTGTTGTATAAACTATAAGTGTAGAATACTTTCGAACTTTTGTGTGTTCGCTAAATGTTCGAGATACCATTTCTTTTATGAGTGTTTTTTGTTAAAAGTATAACTATTTTTTTTTTCTTTTAACAAGTTAACGGTTTTAAACAACAAACAAATTTCTTTTAAAACGCGTAAAAATTTTGACGTTAAATGTATAAGAAGACTGGCATAAGGATTAATGGAGACTAAAGGGAGTTTGAAATGTATTGAAGATGAAAATTATTTTTAAATTTTGAAAATAAATACCAAATTTGATACATTTTTGATGGGAGCCTCGGTTACTTTTTATAATCTTATGTTGTTTTGGTTGAAGCTTTCTGCTTATTGCTAGGACCTGAATTGCCAAAAATTGGATACATTGTCGATTGTATCTTACTTGAATAATCTAATGTTATTTTGGTGGAGGCATTGTGAAATATGAAAAAGAGTGGTTGGCATTGGTTAGGACGCAGACTGTCGAACATTACAGTCGATGGAATACGATGGTTACTCATTATCGGTCCTAAAGCCAAATGTGTGCATGTTTCTAAGGGTCCATTCTAAGAAATGCTTAGTACAGTCAAATAAGTGGATTATGAAATAAATAACAAGGCATTTTTATTTTTTAAGTCTATTCAAAACCTGTTTATGTCAAATCCATTTGGGATACGAACAAATGTTTCAAAAAATAGTTGTTTGATATTTTTATATTTAAGAAGGTTCCTTACCGCGCCTTAAATTAGTTAAAATAGAATCATGCCAGATATAACATTTAAAAAAAAGCTTTCATGAAGAGTGTTTCTCTTTAAACAAACCACTAAAAACAGAAGAAGAAAAAACATCCCAAAATCGTAGTTCACCACCTTTTTCATAAATTCTATTTTGCTGGGAAATAGGAGGACGATAAGTTGAAACAATTGACAATTACTTAAAAAAAAGCTAATAGAAGAATGGAAATGTGTTCCAAAGATTTTCTGTGGGACAAACTTTTATTCAATTATATTCTAAATTCTAGACTATTTCTAGTTGTATATGAAATACTCGGAAATCATTCCAATTTTGGAGTATTCGTTTATATTTTGCGTGATCTGTCTGAAAGAAAATACTCCGCGGGAGTACTATTTAGTATATTTTATATCTGACATCTTTCTGGAGGTCTTTTGGGTAAAGTCTTGCCTTGTTAGAAGTTTGTCGATATATTTCGGTTTTTGGTCTTTTCGTGCTTGGTCTATGAATAAAAATATAGAAGAATATCTACCTTCATGTTTAGGCAAGAAGATAACTTGAATGAATGAATGAAAATGGGGGGAATTTGGTGCACTACAACCTAAAGATCTATTGTGCCCCCCTCCCCCATTTGATAACCTACGAGAAGTGGCCTCGTCTTAGAGCACCTCGCCCACCCCTGTACAGGAAGTACAGAATTTGGATTAGTAGATATCTTACCAAAAGGACGGATTGTGTATTTTCTAAATGACATAAAAAACAAATCTTGTTGTGACAAGTGATGACGTGCGCACCTGAATAATCAAGTTATACTGTTAAAAAAACCTCCTGATTAAAACCTAGCTCGCGCAACAGTGTATGTAGCTCTAATTTATGCTTTTAAATACAATTTAAACAACATTATTTTATTTATGGCAATGTTAAACTGTAAATAATTTTACTAAAACAAAAACGAGAAGAAAAAAAAAGAATATAATTATTTTAAAAGAGTACTCAAGGGACATCATCAAAAAAAATGAAATATGGTCTCAGTATATTCTTTTTATTGTATGGGTAGTAATTTTCTTTTCTAAGACATTGTTATGTGCCCTTTTTTTTTATTTCATAGACAAATTTTGTTTTTTCGGTAGAGAAGAAATTTTCTGCGTTGAAAGATCTCACAAAATTTCAAAATATCAGAAGTTCTGGTTATGGACAATATCGTAAAATTGGATTGGAGTGAAAACACAAAATTTTGTTATTTAATGTTAAAATTGTAGGAAATTCAATTTATCACCTGACCATTTTTTCTCTAATTTTTACAAAAATATTTGCATTTTTAATGTTCTAATAACTGTAACAATTAATATCACCTAGCAGAAATGGTTGATACCTATATATTTATTGTGAAAGTTTCTCAAGAGTAGGGTTTTTCATAATTGACATGTTAAGGCGGCCTTAACATGTCAATTTTGTCCGACCGCTTAATAGTTAAGCGGTCGGATTTTGTTACACTTAATATAAAAAGAAAAAAAATCTTGAAATACCCTGCACTTGAGAAACTTACACAATAAATATATAGATTTACCAATAATTTTCTTACTATTGTTAAAAAAACTTTACCCTTACAAAGATTTCACTTCTATTAAAGGCGAAATTTTTTGTTTTTGATGAGATATCAACACTATTTGTATGCGAAACTTTGCCTCCCTCACATTTAAAGTTTTTGGTGTGATTACAATTGTTATTTTAGTCTACGTGAAATTTTTATTCTTATTGAAATTGTAAAAATTTAACACTTTATTTTGAAACATTGCAATGAATATTATTTTTGAGCTGTTAACCCTCTGTACAACCCTCTAACGCCCCATAATTAATGATACTTACATATGTTATTGCAAAAAAATTATATAATAATCGTAATAATAAAATATATGGATAGATATCACTGATATTTCATGAAACTTAAAGTAAATACTACAAATGTAGTATTGTCCAAATAAAATTATACTAGCTTGTATAGGGTGGTGAATAAGTAACGTTATGATTTATTTAAGAAATGCGTATTTGTGCATAATTTGGTTTTAACTCGTGAACCAATTGAATCTTATATGGGAAAAGTTATATGGGAAAAGGTGTAACGTATGTAAAATTCTTTACAAAGACCGCTTAGACAACACCATCTGCTGAGAACGTCGTCTGGTGGAAGTTTCGGGGTTTTCCTCAACACTTGCTTGCACCCAAGCAATGTTCACATCATTTCGAACTGCACGAGGTCTCCCAGCACGTGGAAGATCACAGACAGCCCCATGTTGCCGAAAAAGCTTAACCAATCGGTAAATTGTCGGAACATGAAAGAAATTTCGATATGATCATTGTGTTTGAATAATCGAATGCTGAATTTCAAAATCATTTTTAGTTGTTGCATAACAACTATAACTTCCTCCTATTATCACGGTTGCTTTGAATGTTAACAACCTTGATAATTTACATATTAAAATATAATATTTCATAAATCAAATCAATAAAGATCAATTATATCTTTAACATATATTTATTATTTATTTAAATAATATTTATTTAATATATCAATCATTTACCTCTACAATATCACTACTTTTTCTATGCGAAAACTTACCCAATAATTATATTGGGTAAGTTTATCGCGTCCAGGGTATTTCAGATTTTATTTGACTGGGTTTTTTCCTTTGTATATTAGATAGTTAGATAGATAGATACATCTTGGGATCTAAAAAGTATTGCACTTCGACCTTATGGTCCATTGTGCTCCCCTTTCTTTCTTTCTTCTACTTCAGTCCGACGAGATTCGCTTCTCCCATATGTTGGCAATAGCCAGGAGATTGCTTATCGGGTCTTCCTGAAGGTTCATAATTCGGGGTGAGAAGCACCGAATATCCTGTATCTGCTGTAACCTAGAAGAAAATGATTGGTATATAATTATACCAATCATTTTCTTATTTTTGTTAAAAAACTTGGCCATCACATAGATTTCACTACTTATGAAGGCGTAAAATTTTTGTTTTTGCATGGATATCACTACTTTTTCTATGCGAAAACTTGGTCTGCTCTAACATTTTTGTTTTTTGGTGGGTAAACTACTTTCGTATAAGGTTTGTGTAGATTGAAACGATTAATCTGGATATACATTTTATTTGTCGCTAACTATAACACACACAAATAGTAAATTTTTTGGGTGTAATGTCATATAAAAATATAATTTATAACTGATTTTGAAGTCCCTTGAGTTTGGTTTGCCCTTATTGTTATATTATTTCGACAATAGATAAATAAATTTTAATTATATTGACGTTTGTTGTTAGAATTTTACGTTTTTTTTTTGGGAGGGTTGTTTTTGGGGACTGATATAATTTGTATTTGTTGATGTTATTGTTGAATAAAATGTAAGAGGGAAAAATATATACGATGATTGCTTTGCCATAGCAATATAGTATACGTATTAGTATATATGAGCTTGTGTGTATGTCATTTTGAACTATTAAAAGTACCAAAATTATGCGAGATGTCATGCAACAATCATTAAAAGGAATTATTTGTGGGGTTATTGAATTACAGAAATATATATCCACGCAAGAGGCAATGAAAATTTTTGGTAGTAGATTTTAAAAATGAGATCATGAGATTTTAAAAATTCGGCCACATTAAAACTGGTGGCATACAACCCAAAAGTACGATATATATATATAACATTCTTGGACATCAAATGCTTGATATGAAAAATTATACATATCTAAGATGGGAATCGAACCCAAGGCCTCCAGAATTCTAGACAAACGCTCTGCTTCTGATCTACAAGGTGTTATAGAGGTGGAATGCATTTGAATTCCCTATCTTTGATATCAATGTATTATTAATTTGTTTATTTACTATTTACATAATTTTAATTGTTTTTTGGTAAACTTACGTCAATATCTATCTATTGTTGGTATGGTTTCCTTACGGTTATATTATACTAACGAAAGTGACTAGCGTTTACTTAATTTGACATTTAAGTAATATGTTTGAACATTGATAAGATTCGCATATCAAGCATTTAATGTCAAAGAATGTTATCAATGGTCAGACATATTACTTAAATGTCAAATTAAGTAGATGCTAGTCCCATGCGTTGGTATAATATAACTGAAACCTACCCGACCATAAGGTCCACTGTGATGCCTAAGGATGTGAGGATGTAAATGGACTGAAAGGAATTTTTGTGTATAGACTAGGAATTGGTAGTATATATGGCTGCAGCTGACTATGATAGAAACTATACCGATATTCATCTGGAGTTCGTGAAGGAAACTGCAGAAAACCTCCTCAAGCATATCCGGTTACGTCGTTCTTGTCCATACGCCATAGTTTAGTCAATTAACGGCCCTTTTTGTTTTTTTTCTTCTAATAATTGACAAACTGCCGATGTCGGGATTCAAACCCATAACCTCCCAGTTTCCATGTAGGCTTACTGCGCTGACATAACGCCTCAGAACGCTCGGTCACTTGGACTGGTAAAAATAGGCAACCATACTAGCAATGGATAAATCGATATAAGTTTTCAAAAAAAACAATTTATTATTAAGAAATCTATTTAAAAAAAAGTTGACCTGATAATAATCTTCAAAAACACATGACGCACGTGTTCTGATTTGTTATCGGAAGTAGAAACGGAACTATTTAAATTATTTTACGCGATTTATTTGATTTATAATAGACATGCTATCTATCCCCCCTCCTGTTGCTGCGACAGGTATCACAACATAAACAGGTGGTCTCACTTGTACTTATCGCCAGCACTAAATCGAAAATGAATTAGTAATTTCCATCCACAACCCCTTTGAATGTTGAAATGCATTATAGAAAAAAAATTAGTAATATTTTTTAATAACACATTTGAAAATAAAAAGTGTTAAGTGTGTTGTCAGGGACATTGTGTAAAGGGTTCGTAATCACTACTATGTATACTTGGCATCAAACGTCGCGCTATCATTTGCAAATTTTATACATTTGTGCCTTATTTATTTGGTTTTCAAGAAAATGCTACTGATAAAAGTTGTACATTGTAAATATACTAACAACTTTTATTCGAAACATTTTTCCGAAAGCCGAATAAATAAGGCAAAAATCAAGTGCAAAGTGTTTTAAATTTATCTTCTAATTGGGCTGATATTTTTGAGTTTAGTATCGAGAGATTACTTATTCAATGTGATGTTTGATTTTGATCTATGGATCTAAAATGGCATTTCAATGTTTGCATAGCATGTTAACAAAATAAATGGTTTACTTTCTATTGATGAAAAAAAAAGTTTTAATTATCGGTAATAATCTGTTTTTAATATTCTGCTTTTTATTTAAGGTTCAATATCATAACTTATTACTTTATACGCTGGAAAAAAAATATAAATAAAATATATGAGTATAATAGGTTTAGCCCAGACATTGAAAAAAATTGATCACTGCCCAAACAGTTTTGATATAGGTGTTCATAAAATAGCCTAGATAGTCCATTGTCATTTGTCCGCCTTTTCGAAAGTACAGGTAATTCGAAGAAAAAAAGGTATAACGGACTGAAATTTCGTTTTCTAAAAAGTGACTCTTCATGAAGATATTATGCAGAACATTTAAATTTACTGTACAATTGAAATTAGGTACTGGAATATCTTCATCAATATTACTGCATATTTCTGATAAAAGTAGAATATTAGAATTACGAGCCATATTATCAATGATATCATGGGCTTGTTAACTTAAATGTTAACATATTATATTGTTAACATATTATGTTATATTGTTTATATTAAATGTATATATTGATAAACCAGGCCTGTTCTTGATAAATTTTACTACCTCTGATTCTAATGTAAATAATAAATTTAATGCCAGTTTTTCAAATTCTATTTTGAACGGAAATGACGCTGGTTCTGATCTACTATGATAAAATATAGAATCGTTGATTTTAGATACAATAGATCATTACCCTATTGTAGTTTTTCTCTACCATATCATTTTATTAAACTTTTGTGTCTTAATAGTGTCAACCCAATTTAATATTATTTTACTAGATTATTTAAAAATAAGTATAACTTCTTACGTGCGTACATACGTATACAGAAAATTTAAAAAAAATCACATTCCAATAAAATCGCGTTTTAGATTGCTTAAATTCTAATTTTCTTAGTGTACAGTATCCCTTGTGAAACAACTTATCTTCCCACTTAAAAGAATATTTTTTATGGCGATTTTTCCACAATGATAATGCAAAAGTATTTATTAAATGTACTCGTATGTAGACGAGTATTATAATACATGTAATTATTAAACCATTTTCGATGTATATATATATATATATATATATATATATATATATATATATATATATATATATATATATATATATATGTATATACATTTTATTTCGTAGTTCTTGTTATTTATACGATTGAAAACTATAGACATTTGTTTTTTTTGCCATAACTAATAATTTTGTCGTTTAAAATCAAGAAGTACTCATTAAATAATGAAACATTTTGAAGTGAAATGTGTACATTTCCAGTTACATCACATATAATGTATAAATATAGATATATATATATATATATATATATATATATATATATATATATATATATATATATATATATATATATATATATATATGTATATATATAGTGTTACATTTCTATTAATAATTTATTCATTTATTGAGTTTTAATTATGTGTATCGGACAAGTTTTTTTTTCCATTTTTATTTCAATTAAATGAAAAATTTATTCAAGGATGTATCAGCATACAACAACTTTTCGACTTTGCTCATTTTTTTTCACAGGCTAAAAATAATGTTTTCTAATAAATCACGAAGTTTCAAAACTTTTGACCGTTTAGAACGCGAGATAATTAATATTAAAGTTATCATTCTCTCTCATTCACTCTCATTAAAAGCATGTAAAACTTCATGCCCGCCCGACTATTATCTGTTGTACTAGAAAATAAAATCGACAGAATTAAAAAAAAAAATAGGAGAATAAAGCTAAATATTTATTATGTGAATTGAAAAAAAAAATCGTGTGTTACCGTTTTGTTTTCGAAATATAAAAGTTTAAAATTATCCCTTTTCTTCAAAATAATATTATTTTGTATATGTGAACAGTGTATTTGTCTATGTGTTGTATATGTGTGCTTATGTATTTGTGCTATAATAAAATCAAACCGGTTTGTTGTGCTGATTGCATAACACAGTACTGGAACGTCCTTAATGACAAGTTTTTTTATATTAGATGCTATTAAAGATTACTGTATATACCAGAAACTGTCGGAAAATTTCAAGGAAGTATTTTGGATGAAGAAATTTGGATGATAGATCATACAAAGGTAGAGTAAGTTCAAACTTAAATGAGACAGTCGCAGAAACACATTTTTTTTGGACCTAGTCTATGTGATATTTAGGGTGAAGTAGTATATCATTATCATTCTACACTTCTGTGTGTAAACAACTAATCCAGTGAATCTCAACCAGTTTCGTGTGAACTTAAGTGTGAATCCACAAATAAAATTTAATTTTATAAAAAATTCAAACATTTGTTTTTATTTATACTCCGCTTAAAAAAAAAATATTTATTTTTCTTTAATTCAGGTAAAATTTGTAGTCATAATTTTTAGGTTAAATTATGATTGTCGGCTTTATTAAATAAAAATCGCCTAACCAGAATTATTCTTTAATAAATTTTAATTATTTTATTAAGAATTTTTTAATCCTGTTATAATAATAATATTTTTAATCCTGTCATATAATATAATAGAATTACAATTCCTTGTTACAAAAACATGGGCAGACCTCTGGCCAACGTTTAAGTACAAGTAATTAAAATTCTATTATATTGCAACAGGATTAAAAAATTCTTAATAAAAGAATTGAAATTTATCAAAGAATAATTTTGGCTAGGCGATTTTTATTTAATATAGATTATAGCCGACAATCATAATGGGTTAAATTATGATAATAATTTAAAAGTAATGTAATAGAATTTTAATTACTTGTACTTAAACGTTGGCCTGAGGTCTGCACAGTTATAGTATTAATTTAATAACAAATCAGAAAATTTTATTGAATATCAATTCTATAACTTATTTTCACACTATTTACATCATTGGTTCACTTGCATTTTGTTTGATGTCCACTGGTATATAAATAAATATAATCTTTTATTGATAATAGTCATCTCGTTCTTACTATGAAGTTTGCATATGTGAATATCTTTGTCGATGGCCATAGCCAATAGACATAAAATATAAGATATGTTTATTATAATGCCATTTCTTTTTATATAATTGATAAGTGGATCTTTTCCCTTTATTGAATTATTATATTCAATTCCCCTTTTTCATATATTAAATAGCATTAAAAGGGGAATGGTGTCTCATTTAAGTTTGAACTTACTCTATATTATTTTTATGTATATATAATTGTTGGTGCGTTTGTTAGAAAGCGTGCAACTTCTGAACGACTAGATCGATTGATGTCATACTAACACATTTTTGTGTATTTTGACGATACGATGATTCAAAGCTATCCATGGATCCGATAGGTGGCGCTGTAATCAAGTTATTAACAAACTATATAATTTGGTGGAGGTTGTGGGAAACAAAATATAATTAGTGGAAGCGCTGGGAAAAATTAAAAAGTTTAATAATTCAGTGTAGACACTATCTACTCTAAAAGTGGCTCTTCTTTGCCAACGCGGGGGGAAAAAGGGTGGCTGAGATTTATCCACAGGAAACCCCGGTGGATGAATTCCACCGGGTAATTCAGGTAGTCTATTCATAAAATGATTAGGTATAGTTTAAATATATAGTTCCTTACTTCATGGTAAAGCCGCTTCAAAGTTTCAAAACGATGCACTGTGCAGACCGTCACGAAAGTAGCAACAAGTAACATCTCGGAGAATAATTACAATTAGCTAAATCATACTGATGATGACTACTTTGTAGTCGAAATACGTATTTATAAAATAAAAAAAATTGTGATCTAGGAAATTGGGACAAAAATCGAAATTTATTAAAAGTTGTTTATTTTAAAAAGAGGATGATTTATTTTTCAAATAAATTTTTGTTATATATTTACGGTTTCATGAAGACATGAAGTTTTGCCCATTTTGCCAAACATGGTCTGATTTTGCCCATAAGCTTATGCTTACGAACTTGACCTTACTTTTTTGTTCTAGAACACATTAAAAAAAATTCACCTCGTTATCTCTTTTCGTTCTTGAGTTATTGTGTCCATGGACGGATGTACGGACATGCGAAAATGGCCGAATTAGGTCATTTTATGAATACATATGCCCAACATTCATGTCTACGATCAATATTTTTAAGGGTTACCTAGTTGTGATGAAACTTAATATATCTGGTATATTTACATATATATATATTTCATGTTTTTATACTGGGTATAAAAAACTTAGGTCGTGGAATTTATAACATAAGTTATGGTATTTGAACAATATTTTAATGTTAGGCATAAGAACATTAAAGGTGATAAAAATATTTGTTAAACTTATAAATTCATCGCATGTAGATAAAGTACGTAAATTTATGGGGAAAAATAAAATACGGTTGGCAGTCAATATTGAAATAGAATCTTTAAAAAGAATTCATAATTATTATAATTAAGAAGTATCATACATTTAAATATTAGTTTACAATCATTATTTTAGAATTTTCTAATTCTTTCTAGTTCATTTACATATACAAAACACCACACTCATGTGTATACATGAGCGTATATGTTATGAAAATAATAGGGAGCTAATTTATTTTTATTCCAATGGAGTTTCTATATATTTGTTTGATTTCAATATACCGGTCGTTCAAATAGTATAATGGCACCGGAGCCATCAGCTACCGGAGCCACCCCCAAAATGCTTAACTTAATAATTAACAGAATAGAGATCTTTTGAGATAAAAAAATGGGTGCGGTTGGGGCACCACCGTCATGGTCCAAAGTTCATTACGCCTTTTCTTCAACTCCGAATGTAATTCGAAATAAATTCTTTATACTTTTATTGAATAAAAATGCGCGTGCAGCATCCTACACGTGATAGAAGTGAAATCGAATGATTTATAGTGTGCTAGTATAGTTTATAGTTTCTATGGAAATGACTTTTTATTACACACACAGCATACTAACTAGATACACTACTAAACACACTAAAACACACACAGAGTATCACATTTTGTTACGTGACGATTTGTACTTAGTCACACCATCTGTTAGTCGCGTTAAGGAATTTTGTTCAAATAAAATCTAGATATTAAGAAGAAACCACTTGTGATATCAAAACTTCGGCTGTATAAATTTTATATGTACTTAATAAATATGGGCGTGAATATAAAGACCTCATTGGTATAAATATAGCGAGTTGTGTGATTCCCCTTAGTTAATTCGAACATTTTTTTTCTTAGAAGACAATTTTCAATAGTAAATGGCTCCCGACACATTTTGCATCAGAACCACCAAAACCATCAGTATGGGTCTGCATCTTTGTGCAATAAATATGTTAATAGCTTATACCTCATAACCACCAACAAATCTGTATATTGATTATTAAATATTGAGGCAAAAAATAAATATGTGTTTAACGTTCACAAATAAGTCTTATTAAGCTAGGCTGTAGGTAAAATATACCAGGCCATCTTGGTATATTCCTACATGGGTTCCGTTACCGAGAAATCTAAGCCTCCGAATATTTAAATCCTCTCATAGGTATTCGAAAATTAGAAATTCGTTTGAAGCGTTGTTCAATAGGCGATATTAAATGAATCTTTGAAGCCTGATGGATGTACGAGCACTAGATATAAACCTAATCTATCTATCCAATAGAATTCCAGTATGACGAGCCTAAAAATTAAATTTTCCCAAAATCTGAGTTGGTTTCTTAAATATCTTTTTTTTTTTAGGCCTGTCAAACCGGAATTTTATTGGATCAATCTGTTTATTAATATTTTTATTTTCTCTGGATTGATTGATTAATATCGGGGTAAAAATTATTGCACTTCGACCCTATGGTCCATTGTGCTCCCCTTTCTACCTCAGTCTGACGAGACTCGCTTCTCCCATATGTTGGCAATAGCCTGAAATCATCTATTTTCTCTTGCGTAGTTTTTTTTTTTCATTCGTCTTATTTTATTCCAAGTGAAAATTATTAAAATATGTCGACGCTCAGGAGTTTCCCCATAAGAGCAGCAATGCATTCAAACTCGAACTTTAACATTAAATAATTAATTCAAGAGCCTCGTAACCCCCTCTGAAACTTTTATAATTGATTTATATGCACTTCAACTACATGTACACAAAAATCAAGTCTTAATATTTTAGAAGCTCCAGTGCTCGCACATCCTTAAACTATTTATAAAAGCGTGTTTTTAAAATGTATTTCCATCAAAAGTACATTTTTCGAATGTGTGTTTAAACTTTTGATAGTTAGTTTAGCTTCCATAGTAGCAAAGTAATACACTTGTTGGTAATAAATCATTCTAATTTCTACGACCACGTAGAATTCGATTCAACTTTGCGTGACAATAACATATATATATATATATATATATATATATATATATATATATATATATATATATATATATATATATTTGTACAAATGCATATACGGTCTGTTTTGGAAAGCTTTGCTATGGGTACTCTGTAGTCAGTAGTGTGTGCATGAAGAATAGATAAATAGGAGATCGAACGACATAAGGAATTCGTTTGTTTTTTCGTTCTCAAAAACGTGTAGTGATCATAGTTATTATTTTCGCCACTAGCGGCAGTGCGAATCTACCCGTACGGAATTATTATTTTTATTACATATTAAAATCAACGGTTATCACATAATAAAAATTGTAAGTATAAAAATTGTTTAATTTTATAAATGTGAAAAAATGGGACGATGTTGTACAGGGAAAGCACTGTTATATATCTATGAGTGGAAGGTTGTTTAAGGTTAGGAATGCGTGACTGCATTTACGAAAGGAATATGGTCTGTAATTACCGGTTTTGTCATCTTCTTTCTTTATCTAATATATGTCAGTTATTGTAAACATATATTGTATATTATTAATATTAATTGCAAAATTATCACTATGATTCTTCATCTTTTTATTTATTGCAGATTATTATGAATTCTCTATTATTAATATTTATTTATTTATTACTTGATAATCGAAAACATTTTTTTATTATCTATAAAACTATGATTTCTTATAAACTGTATGTGAAAGTGATTTCTTGGCGCCTACATTTAAACATTTAAATTCCGTACGGCACTGACACCAGTGACCCCTACTGATAAAAGATAGTTACACCAATTCGTGGCCGTTTATTTAACATTACGTTCGATCTCCTAATATATCTATTCTTCAAGAGTGTGTGTGTGCATACGTACGTAATGAATGACATCAATCAAACATCATACTACGAGCCGGCAGATGTTTGTAAGTATGTGTATGTATGTATTGTTTTATAGTAAATATTTTATTTATTTATTTCACATTGATTCCCTATTAGAAATGCTTTTGAAAACAGACTGTATAGTTATAGAATTGTATTTCATGTTCAGTAACAGTTTTAAATTTTTATTAATTACAAAGATAATTCAATATGTATAGTTATATAGTTTCAATCATCAAGTTATATAGTTACATGGTCATTATTATAAATGTTAGAAACGTACGTACCTGTATGTAGTACCTAATGGATAAATGGATAAAATGTTTTTAAACCAAACCTACTAATTTTTACGCATCTTTCAAATAAAAAAGTTTTATTTTTATCGTACGTATTTAATTAATGTTCAAACATTAAATAAAATGGTTTTTTTTGTTTTTTGTTATTATTCAATGTGAATTATTCAATATGGTGGTTTTGGAATTTGTGTTTCTATTAGTTTTTTATTTTTTTAATAAAAGAAATTTTCTATCGTTAAATCGTTTCACCAGTCCAAGTAGCCGAGCGGTCTAAGGCGTTATGTCAGCACAGTATGCCTACTAGGAAACTGGAAGGTTATAGGTTCGAATCCCGACATCGGCAGTTTGTCAATTATTTAGAAAAAAAAGGGGCGGTTAATTGACTAAACTGTCGGCGTATGGACAAGAAAGAAGTAACCGGCTCTGCTTGAGAAGGTACAACCGGCTATGCTTGAGTCAATAAGACGTCCACCGGAATATGAGTGAAAATCGGTATATAATTGAAAATTACATAAAACTTAAAGATTTTTTTCTCATATTATAGAAAACGCATATTAGAGGAAAGCTACCGCGAACGGAATTCAACGAATATACTTAAAGATTTTGTCTTTATGACTCCTAAATATGCTCGGAATCATAGAAAATCTCGCGTTGTAAGAAATCCAACGAGCCTTCACGGCTTAGAAGCCTGCGGCAGCATGGAAACGGATATGTAAAGCGGCGCAAATAGATTATGTAGTTGGCCCATACAGCGGCCAGTTTCAGATCAAACGTCTATGGGTGTTGCAGAACTATTTCACGACAAATTTGCAATAAGGACCCGAGCGCCTTTCGTATTTTTGAAATCCGATCATAGTCACAGATATTACTCTTAATATTATATTCTAGTTTATAAAACAATACCATTTTTTAACCCGACTTCAAAAAGGAGGATGGTTCTCAATTCGTCCGTTTTTTTTTTAATGTGTGTCACCTCAGAACTCCGTCATTTATGAACCGATTTTGAATTTTTTTCTTTTAAAGGGTTCGGTTTCCCATTGGTCCCATTGTCACCAAATCGTATTCTGATGAGGGGATCCCCGGGAAATCGAGGAAAATCCTCATTTTATATGTGATAACCGGTTTCTGCGAAATTTTTTTTTTTTGAAAGGGTATACTCATTCATAATGGGAAAATAAGAAAATTTTTTTTTAAATCGACTTCAAAAAAATTTTTTACAAAAAAAAAAAAAAAATTTAAAAAAAAAAAACAAAATGCTTGTAAAAAAAACTGAAAACCTGTTATAAAAAAATGCACTAAAAATTAAAAAAAAAAATAAAACGAGTAAGAAAAAAGTGATATAAAAAAATGCATTAAAAATTAGTTGGTCGTTTAGTAGGTCTACCCATATTTAGACAAGTAAAATCAGTTATAGAACTTCAAAGTCACTAAAAAGCGAGAAATAAAACCAATTTTGACAAAATGGAAACCCGACTTCAAAAATCAAATATTCTATAACAAAAAATGCTCTAAAAAGCAAAATAATAATTGCATATTCTTGTACCAATTTCAGTTCACCTAAGCAAAAATTTTTTTAATATATTTGTACAATTATTGTTATTTTTGGAGACGATGTCCAAAAGTTATGTGAATTTCTCTATGCTGACACCGACTCCAAAAATAACAATAATTGTACATATATATTTAAAAATTTTTGCTTAGATGAACTAAAATTGGCACAAGAATATGCAATTATTTTATTACTTTTTAGTACATTTTTTTTATAGAATATTTAATTTTTGAAGTCGGATTTCCATTTTGTCAAAATAAGTTTTATTGAATGGAACACTTGGTTCAGAATTTATATTTAGTAGTAAACTCTTTAGTAATAAACAAGACAACGAGTTAATGTTAAAAATTATCACTCAATTGAAGGATTAAAATTATGAAAACTATGTATTTAGATTATTATGAAACTAATTAAAAATATAAATAATTTTTTTAAATTAATATATCTAATTATAATTTGGTTATTTAGATATCAAATTCCAAATACTGTAGTAGTTAGTACCTAGCCTAGGCCCTAGAGTACAGAGACATATGTAGGTGTATAGACCTTATAGCTCTACCTAGTTGGTACTATATGTAATAATTGTAATAATTAATTTTAGATTTTATGTAAATATATAAATTAGTTATATATTTGATAGCTAACAGCTACACACAATCAACCAACCATTATATTAATAGAAATATTTATATGTATACATATAGCACATTGATACAGGTTGATTTATTATGTTTGATATTTAATATTCGATTAAATTTATAATAACTTCTTAATAACTTGGTAATGGGAATTGTTATTGGTGTCCCACCAAACAAAAACAGAAGTTATCACAGCAAAAACAGAAATGTTTTTCTGTTTTTGGCTATAAAAGTAGTGAAAACTATGTAAGCGATGTAAGCTCCAAGTTTTTTAAGAAAAGTGAGAAAATGAGTATATATGTTTGATAGATAGATGTATATATCTTGGGGTCTAAAAAGTATTGCACTTTGACCTTATGGTCCATTGTGCTTCCTCTTCTACTTCAGTCCGACAAGATTCGCTTCTCCCATATGTTAGCGATAGCCAGAAGCTTGCTTATCAGGTTTTCCTGAAGGTTCATCATATATTCGGGGTGAGGTGCACCGAATATCCTGTATCTGCTGTAATCTAGAGGTTCGCAGTTAACGATATTGTGGCTGGATGTTTCTTCCACCTCGCCACACAATCTGCAATAATGGACGTGTTATGGAGTCCCATTGTGTGCAGATGCTTCCGCAAGGGATAATCCCAGTAAAGAATCCGGTAACCCTCCGCAGTTGCATCCTGTTCAGCCTCAAGGCATCGAGAGATAGTCTCTTGGTTGCACTCTGAAGAAGTACCTTCCCGAGCTCTTGTCGCGGTACTTTTTCCCAGTGATCACGGTGTTTAGCATTTGACCACTCTTTGATCAATTGTTTACATGCAGTCCTTGGAATTTCTAAAATAGGCCCAGACGAAGGATATTCCAACTCCCTTCTTTGCTGAGGTATCTGCTTTTTCGTTTCCTGCGAAACCACTGTGACCCGGCATCCAAATCAATTTAACATTGTTCCGTTTCGCCAACTCCAGTAGTTTCTCAGTATATCTATTATGCAAGTATCTCAAGTGCACGAGTATTTCATATTTTACTTAGCAAGTGGTCAGCTTTTATTGCACATAATACACAAAGAAATAAACGTGCCAAGTAAAATATGAAATACCTTGCACTTGAGAAACTTAAAAAACTTAAACTAGAAACTTAACAAAATAAATATATATATATACAAATCTTTTTCTTCCTTCTTGTTAAATACTTGGCACAGAACCGTTTTCATAGAGATATTTAAAAGAAAGCTTTTTCCGTTAAATGTAAGAAAATTCGTCAGATAACTTCGAACACTTTCATAAATTTGAATAAATATTTACCTGCCATAATTAAACCCTAATTTTTAATACAAATTAGAATTAGTTTAAATGTGGTCTCTATTTTATTAACTTTGAGTTGGATTTTGAAACTATTTCAAAATGTTGCAATGAGTTTAGTTCATAGTTTGTAGCCTAATATATGAGTATTATATATACATATACTCGTACATACACTGAATAATAATAATCATATAGATACAGAATGCTCCAGATAAAACGGTTAGTAATTTAAGTAATTCCATAAACTACATTCCTAAGTCCTTTATATATATAATTTTATAAAAGATAAAATCAGTTCTTGAAGTACAAACCAAACAATTAAAGATTCAAACAAAATATTCGTTATTTTCAGGAATAAAACATTGCTGGATTCTAGCGCCTTTGAGTTTTTTAATATTTTCATAAATATTTTTGTTCTTGTTAAAAGTGTGCATGAAACAAGTAGTTTTTTTTTCATGAATAGATTGCAATTTATATAGAAATTAATGCACAGCATTCGAGAAAACTGTTTTTATAAAGAAGTATACATAATCCCAGCAAAAACAAAAATCGTTGCCATCGATAGTAGGGAAATTTATGCAGGGGTCCAAGTTTTTTGACAAAAGTGAGAAAGTGATTGGTTTTATCTATGGGGTTTCTTAGGTGCAGAATATAAAATTAACCAATCACAGAATGAAAAATAGAAGAGAATAATTATATTTCATCAACAATATTTTACATAGATTTTAGTACGATACGTCTTAAAACTATAGTTCCTAGCCTATGCTTTACCTATAACATATCATCTTATTAAATTATAAACATCGAGATTACAAAATTATTTTGACATCGTTTAAAAATGGAAAAACTTAATACAAAAACCATTAACATAAAACTAAATCTAAATTGGATGGATAAGCCATCTCTACAAACTAAAATTGAATAGATAAACAAAAGAAAGAAAATATATACAATTAAGAAAACAACAGTATTAGTTGTAATCGAGATCATGTGGCATGCGGAATCTTTTACCGAAGAGCAACTTACGAAAGTAAGTTGTAGTGAAATCAGTGAAACAATTGCTATTCATATTTTAAGGAAAAATTCGAGGCAATTCCTTCGTTCATATGTTGCCATATCAATTACATACGTTTTATTTTTAGAACCATTTTGTCTTTTTATAGACAGTATTCTTAACAGACTCTGTATAAACTGTATATTAAAACATACATAACATTATTATAGCTTATAGCTCATACAATTGAATTGAACTGAATTTAGAGCTAACTAATTATATAGCTAAATCTACATTTATATATATACATATATATATATATATATATATATATATATATATATATATATATATATATATATACATAATAATACACAAATAAATTTATAATGTTCTGTTGACAGCCTAAAGACAATTTCATTTTGTGGTTCAAATTGCATGAATTTGGATACAAATTGTTATATATATATATATACGTATACACAAATATACATATTTCATATATTATATACATATACACAGATTAGGTATATATACAATAATAATATATACATATTAGATGTAAATACCAAATATATAATGATGAATGATGAGACCTTTATTTTCGAATCCTAATAGGGTCTCTTTTATATACTGATTATTATAATCTAAAAATCTTAGTGACAATCACTAATTCTCAAATGAACGAAACAAGTTTGAAGAGCCTTGTAAATATTTCACTTAGTTGAAGGCCCAACTGTGATGCACAAGTCAAAATGGTAACAATTCCCGGCCTTTCACTACGAGAAATATTTACAAGGCTCATCAAACATGCTTCGTGCTTTTTGAATAGTTGCAAAGTGCCTTTGATACCAAACTCGACACATTTGTGAAATTTGTTTTGTTGGCTAGCGTATTATGCAAGTGATATCCGCCATGTTGGATTTAAGATGAGACACAGCCTATGTGAAATTCTATGAAGAAGCTTACGATACCACATTTGTCAACATATAAGAAGTAGCTTAGGAGCAATATAGGAAAAGATGTCATGTTATCAGACCTCCAGACATTCATAGACTGCTAAACACAAAACCCTCCGTAGTCGCGTAAAAAGGGCGACAATTCACTTGTGGAAACAGCGTTTAGCGCATGGTTTATACAAAATTCTTCAATTAAACAGAAAAATCTAGGTGAAAAAACTGGACGCTACTCCTGAAAGAAATCGTATTAGACAAGAACATTATCGGATCGTTTGTGGAACGCTTGTGTGGTAATTCTCAGCAGATCTGATCAGGGTTCAACCTCAGATGTTCCGAAGATATTATTTCCCTACAAAGGTCATCAATAGACAATATTTTAGCACCTATCACTGACTAGGCGTCAAATGGAAGAGTTATGGTCTCAGACTTATGGTCTCTAAATCACATATGCGATAAATAGATGGTACACCCTATATATACAATAATATATTGACAGTTAATATTATTAAGATAAAAGACATCTCGTAATCGATTGATTCCCACCGAATTATAGTTTGAAACATTAACATAATAAAACACTTTAATAATGATATGAGCTGCTAAACCTATGGACGCTTTGAATGAATACTTTGGGCAGACGGACAGACACACAGACTAGCTAATAGATAGACAGACTGACACTATTATTATTATTATTCCTCTGTTGTTACTCCTTCAAAGTTGACACTCTCTCATGGATAGATATCTCACAATTTTAAAATACATATCAGATTTATAGGGTGTCACTAATTTTAATCAATGCAGAGTATTTCTTTAAGGAAGTGTTTTTTTGGAAAAAATGATCTGTGGGTGAAAGATGTTTTGTTCGGAGGGAAATACCATTTGGTGATCTTGATTTTAACTGTGACCTTAGATTGTAGCGGCTGTCCTGGATGGAATTCACTTCGATCATAAGGTCCATTGTGATGCCTAAGGATGTGAGGATGTGAGTGGAGAGGAAGGAATTTTTGTGTTTAGACTAGGAATTGGTAGGATGTGTGGCCTTTTGATAGGAACTCTGCTGATATTCATCTGGAGTTCGTGAAGAAAACTACAGAAAACCTTCTCAAGCATAGCCGGTTACTTCGTTCTTGTCCATACGCCGACAGTTTAGTCAATTAATCAATTAACCGCCCTCCTTTTTTTCTTCTTAATAATTGACAAACTGGCGATGTCGGGATTTGAACCCATGATCTTCCTGCCCGCAAGTAGACAAAACGCCTTAGACATACACCTTAGACCGCTTGGCCACTTGGATGGTTATACTTCTGTCCGATCACATAAAAGACAAAACTTTTTTTAAATCATTGTGAGACATGCACCAAATTAGCAACGAGCAACATATCTTTGACTCCATATCCCGCAGATAGTTACGATTAGCTAATTCATACTGATGATGACTACTTTGTAGTCAAAATACGTATTTATAAAATAAAAATAATTTTTCAAGGAATTTTAAGGACAAAATTTGAAATTTAATGCCGATGATGCCGACCGTCATATAACCGATCGTTATAACATATAAAATCTTATCTCGCTACAGATGTTGTCACATCAAAAAGATGGATTCTACTTGAAAAATGCAAGTTATTTTTCTAATAACCTTGAAGTGAATGCTTTTATTCGGGATATTTTTTTTCTAAAACTCTTCCCAAAATGATAGATTAAAGTGTATTGTTTAAAATGAGCCACCCTGTATACGTATAGATATTGCTACCGATACTGATAGATACATAGATAGAGAGATGGTTGGTCGTCGAATGAAATTGAGTGGAGTAAAGTGCTTTATCTGATCACTTGTCTCTTATTTCATTCAAATTGATACCTGTGAAGGAAGGTAATGTTTAGAAGGTGTATCTCCAGGTGTACTATCATATAGATGTATCTGAGGATATATACAGATATATTTAATGTATCTGTGTGATTGCAAATATTGGTTTGAATTGAATTGAATTATATCGAAACAAATCATCCAATGAGAATAATGTCTAGTAGTATTACTTCTATCGATCTATCTATCACTCTCTGATTGCGTACGGAATGATCGATTTGATTTGAAACAAAATCTTTAATCAACTTTTTGAACATGCTTTTATTACATTTGTTGCGCCACAAAGGTAGCGCTTATTTTCCCAAATTTTATAGTAAATTTGATATTTATTCGGTTTTTGAAAAAAAAATTGTGCGTGTCAGCTCCGACGCGTGAGTGTACTTTTTTAAGTTATTTACTATATTACCATGTTACGAAAAGCTATTTAATTTTGAAATATTCGGCTTAGATGACGCTAACATTAATTCATTTATTAAAATTTAAATTTATTAATAGTCTAAATACAAATTTGCATATTTCTAACTTATATATAATGATTTATAGTATGCTATGATTTATTGGATAGTTTATAGTTTCTATGGAAATGACAATCAAAATTGACATTTCAAAATTGAAACAAAATTTTAATAAAATAATTTTATAGTTATTATTTAGAAGCTTAAACATTTTATATATAATTCAAAATATTATTTAAATTTTTATAACAGTTTATTTTATTTATAATTAGGAAAATTTATAATTTAAAATCAATCTAAAAAGATCTTGTAAAACATAATTAATTCAAACTGAATATCATAGCGTATAAAGTGTTAGCTTGAAAAAAACACATAACATAACTTTCTTTAACACTTGATTTCACTATCCATCAAATTGTCGTACCGGGGGCATTAAATTGAAATCGATTCTAAAGGAGTAAACTCCAATAAACTCCAAAAGGTTCTCATAAAAAATGTCCGTTAAAAAAATACTAACAACTTATTCTAAACAATTTTGCGAAAACCGTAAAATTTCGGCACATACCAACTGTAAAATTGTGCAAAAGCATTTCTATAATTTGTTGTTTATCTTTTCGTAAACAGGGCACTTGTTTTGTCACAACCATTGATGGCGGGACCTCCATAAGTATGTCAATAAAATCCCATTATCTATACGATATGTCAAAAACGGTTAGTGATTTAAAAAAACTGATCAGTGCACAAATTATTGAGAATCTCTACAAGTTTTATAACTTTAAACATGATATACTGCATAGCAAACGAGATATTTGCAAAATAAATTTTTGCGACAATTCCCCTTGAATATCTTAGATGTGGTTACGAGTTTATACAAGACTTTTGAGCCAGTGTTTAGAATGTCAAAAGAAAGATTCTAAACAAATTTTTAGTTCATTATCTTTCATACCTAGGTACGGTAAGTTTTTGTTTTACTTGTTTTAGTCTTATTATATAATACACAAGTGGCGAAATTGGCGAAAAGTGTAACCTTAGGCTGCCTACAAATTTTTATCGTAATCAAGCTGATGGTTCTCGAAAGAATCTACATTTTTTGAAAAGGATGCAAAACTATATTCCCATATCGTTTACAATAGTTTGTTATTAAATTATGGCATAATAATAACAAACCTAAATGTTGCGCCAAAACTAAAAATCAAATATTTGCATCAATTTTTAACCACTATCCATTATTTAATTGAAACGAAATTTTTTGACTTGTCGAATAACTCAAAACTAAATCGTTTCAAAATTTTCTCTAATAATCTTAATTGACAAAGAACATTTCTATAGGTGAATGATAATGTAGATATCTATAGTATTCACCATCTGCGTGATAAAATTTAATGAATACTTAGATAGATAATAATAATTGAAACCTACTGATATCAATTGCCGAACTCGAAAGGTTGTTGTGTTTTACCTTTGAATGGTACCCATCTAACTAAAATAGATATATGTTAGTTGTTAGATATTTTCGATATAGTGAACTGTTGCGTGCATTAGTGCGTTTGTGGTATAATTTTCATTAATGTGGTTTTATATATAAATTAGATTATATATATATATATATATATATATATATATATATATATATATATATATATATATATATATATATATATATATATGTATATATATTGTACATATATATTGAAGGGTAAAGTAGACATACCTTCTATATCTATTTTACAGGGTCCCCCAAAACCATTTGGACTACTTCATAAATTTAAGTACTCTACCAATCAGGTATACAACCGGGAATGAAATAAAAACTTTTTAATAAAAAATATAACCGACGAAAGAAGAAAGTAACTGCAAAGCAAAAAAAAAAAATAGTCCTTTACTATTGTAAATACTTAAATAATTTTGAATCGGCGCCAAACAAGCAAAATATTACAAAATGTAAT
This sequence comes from Nineta flava, assembly GCA_963920215.1. NCBI lineage: Eukaryota > Metazoa > Arthropoda > Insecta > Neuroptera > Chrysopidae > Nineta > Nineta flava. The sequence continues at coordinate 136,440,832 of OY986041.1, forward strand.
ATTTTATAATATTTACTTTTAACCGAAAATCAGATTCACCCTTTGCTCATTCGATAGAGATTTTTTGGCGCCGACTCTAAATTATTTAGGTATTTACATTAGTGTTGGACTTAGTTAGACTAAAAAGTTCCTTTTTATTTTGTTTGCTTTTCAGTTGCTTTCTTCGTTCGTCGGTTCTATTTTGTGTTAAAAAGTTTAAATTTTTTATTTTTTTCTGGCTTATAGTGTCATTATAATTACATATGTGTGTCAAGTTTCAACAGAATCGGTTCACAGATGAAAATTCAGTGGTGAAAAATCAACGATTCCCTATTTTTCTAACCTTAGGGGCGAATTTATTTTTCATATTTATATGGTACCAATTTCGAAGTTACCCTGTCCAATAAAATCTGAGTACTCTGTAAAAAGTTATGCGTAGTCATACATAAAAAAAAATATACGGGTTGACTTGAGAAACTGCTTTGTTTTTTTCGTCGGGTAAACAAACATTCAAATTGCGCAAAGATATTGAGTGCTTTCAAATAGTTTACACACAGAACATATAAATATAATCGATTATAATATTTTTTCCTTAGTGGAAGCGCTGGGAAGTCTGATTTTTTATTTTTTTGTGGATAAAATTTGAAATTCTTTTTTCAAATTAATAAGGGGCCAACATTGTAGTATACCCTATCCAATAAAAAATAAATTATCAAAATCAGACTACTCTGTAAAAAGTTATGCGTGATCATATATTTAAAAAAAATACAGGTTGAATTGAGTATCTCTCCTTCTTTCGTTGGTAAATAATTACTCCATAATATCTAAAAAGTCTACAAATATTTAAAAAGATATCGAGCTGAATTTTACACTTTGACAAAAGTTCAGGAACCCAAATTATATTTCTGTCCTTTTAAGAATGAATATAAAGCTTGTTGGGAGTTGAATGAATATAAAGGATTTTTGTGGGGGTTGTAACCTTGCGACATATATATTGCACTAAGGACACTAGATTCTCAAAGATATTAGTCCAAGATTCAGGGAAGGAGTTACACTACAGGACTAACCCGGTATTCTAAATTTTTATTATTTTGTGCCCAATATGTGTATGCTGTACGTAGATGCATTTCTTCAAGATTCCATGTGAATATTTTTATTAAAAACTGTTAAGCATTCTGTGATACTAAGACTCCTAATATGAAAGTAAGGAAGAATTGTTCTGAAACACTATGTATTCAATAGAGTTGTATACGCATATAAAATTATATAAGGGTTGCTATATATACTAATATTATAGACATTATTACAAATATATATATATTTATATATATATATATGTATATATGTATATATATATATATATGTATATATATATATATATATATGTGTGTGTGTGTGTGTGTGTGTGTGTGTGTGTGTATATTATCAACAAACTTATTTTCTAACTCCACATTCTAATATAAACTCCATCCCTAGCTTAAAGTATCCATTAAAATGTCCTCAAGTGGTTACCCACTTCAAAAAGGCATATATGTATTAATATAGGTATATATATTATATACATTTGTATTTAAAAGTATATATACTATATACACATATATTTATTATATACAGGATGGGTTTCAATGAAGGCCGCTGAATATTTGTCAGAAATAGTTTAACTAAAAATCTTAACTAGATCAAATAAGAAAGGGTAAAAATGGAAGAAGGATTTTTCCCTCAAATTCCTAACAGTCCCTTCCTTATATCAAAGTAATGGATAGTCTCTTTGATGTAACCCGATGGATTTTATCAAAGTTTGGATGAATCTCGATGAATGCATACAAAAGCGTATAAGCACGGTACTTAATCGAGGGTGAATAAGAGCCTAACGTCTTGTCGCTAGTCTCGCGTTTTAGCAGTTGCTTAATTTCAAAAACTAATAATAATACGTGCTTAACTTTGGTTAGAACACTGTCGTCTGTCTCTCTTTCGGTAAAATAGGGCTAAAAAGGTCTACAGGTCTCTCGTATATTTATCAAAGATCAGGATACTAATTTTCGTCTTGTCGCGTTTATCTCGGCTCTCGCGCCATCTCTACTGGTAAGGTGTCCTGAATTGATAAAGATATCAATTTTTGGAACACAAAACTATTTCCCAAATATTCCACTCTATATGGGTAAAGTATATACATCTGCATAGGTATAAAACTATACAAATAAATATTTACCCGTATATATAATATAATATAATGATAAAAACACCCTCACCGCTATCTTCTCCTATTCTTATGTTCTCTCCCTTCCCCTTCCCCTGATCCTGTTCCAACATTACAGTACACCATTACAGGATACTTAATGATAATGTTAACAACAATAATAATAACAATATTGTATAAATTATTATGATTATTGTTATAATAATGCTTACATCTAATGGTTAATATTGTTTAAATATTCAACTTTATTGTATACACAATTGTTATTTGAACCATCTTACTTAGGTACTTACCTACACTCACACTCTATTATTCTAAAGAATGGATTCTATTCTACTCATTTATTTTGATACCAAATTGGTTTGCAGTGGCATCATTTGGACTCAGTTTACCACCAAACTTAGGTATCTAAGATTTGTACTACGCCAATTAAGTCAGAAAGCTTATGTAGAAATTTTAACTTGTGGAATATCATGCTTTCATATCAGATGAAAGAACCCTTTAGGAATGGCAATCAGGACCGTTGCGGATGCGGATTTATATGTAAAAATTTCTTTTCTCAATTTAGGAACATGAATAAAGGAAAATAATCTTTTTATTATAATCAAATTTTTACCATGAAAATTTAATATATGGTACATTATATTTAATAAAGAGCTGTGTCGCTGCTTTTTCAGGTTCCACCCGGTTTTGCAGAGGTTCATAGATTAATCACGCACTAAACAGACTAAACTGCGACGGGTGCATCGATTTTAGTGACTCCTCAAAGACGTGGTTGAACGTGTCCTTGTGAGAGTATGTTTTTTATTGTATATTTCACTCTGAGATTAATTTTACTTTGCATCGGTGGTGGCATTGTTGATTCACTTGTCAAATAGATTATATATAAAGCATTTATACAATAAAAACGATTCGCAGCATGCTTAACTTGAAAGTCAGGGACTCTTGTAAGGAACATTTCAGTGCTCTAAACATTCAGACTTTATCCAGACTGTGTATCTACATCTAAAGTAGGATACTTTGTAAAAATATGATACCCGCATTAAGAACAATCTAACTAAACCTGAGACGCTTCGAACTTGAATATTGAAGTGGTACAACACACATGCGTATTAAAATTTATAATACGGGGTGTTTATTTGAAAAAGTTGCTTAGTTTTAAGAGGGAAATATTATGTAATAACTACATTTTTCTTCCATGCACTCGTGCTTTCGGCGTATAGCGTCTCTGATGTATGGTAGAGAAAATATTCAGACACAAAAATATTTACCATATAAAAACAAACTAAATTTTGTTTAAAGTTTTTTTTCCGAAATCCCATAATTTTGGTGTAAATACGAGTTGTAAATGTGGCATAAATTTTGTATTTACGGCAGTAATGTTGCATGCATGATAAAAAGTTTCAAACAAAAGTTATTTGTCTATCTTACACCGTTTAAAAGATAAGTGAATCCACGCGGCTACGGATACATGTATCAAAAATATAATTATTGAACTTATCCCCCCTTTTAAACTAGGCAACTTTCATGTGTTTTTAGAAGCCTGATGAAGTTCAACATATATAGAACGAAACGTTGCTGAATTGAATAAAAATATGTTGTCATTTTTAATATTCAATTTCCTGCTATTTTTCAACGAATACTGTTAAATAAAAGCTTGTCAAATAGGACAATTTCGTCAAATACAAGTAGTCGGAATAAAATTTACTTTCGTGTGTTTTTAGGAGCCTGATGATGAAGTTCAACATATAAAGAACGAAACGTTGCTGAATTGAATAAAAATAATTTCTGATATACAATTTCCTGATATTTTTAACTATTTAAATAAAAGCTTGAAAACGAGGAAAGCTTGAGTGTATTTGGAATAGAATTTAGTGTTCATTCAATAAATAAAAAAAAAACATGAACATAGGCGTAACATGTAATAAAATATAGTATCCTCTTATTATTTAAGTTACCAAGTTTGTTCGACTACACTTATTAGCACGCATATAAAATACACCTGTCGTCAGTCCATACACACAAACATACATACATACATACATACACACGTAGAAATAAAGTGGATAATAGTTAGCAGGTAGTTTACTAACTTATTACTATTAAGTGGAGTACAAAAAAAAATATAATAAAAACTTCAAGTAAAATGATTGTTAGTCAGTCCATTCTTTTGTTGAGTACGGGGAACACCTAGAGTTAGTCGTTCAGGTTCACGAAGAAATGTGAAAAACTACAAATGTTTATCACGAAATGATAATTATCTACTATACTTGTGTGGTGATATTAGTTATACTATATACTACCACACAGACTCATATACACAAGGGGTGAAAAAAGTGTCATCAGTAATGGTTAAGGATGTTCCAGCATAGTACCACTTTTCGACAGATTCTACTCATTTTTTTTCACAGGCTAAAAAAAAAGTTTTCTAATAAATCCCGAAGTTTCAGGATTTTTGACCGTTTAGAACGCGAGATAATTAATAGAAAAATTATCATTCTCTCTCCCTCTCACTCTCATTAGAAGCACGTGAAACTTAATGCCCGCCTAACTATTATCTGTTGTATTAGAAAAAATAATCGACAGAATTAAAAAAAAAATCTAGGAGAGTAAATATTTATTATATAAATTTAAAAAAAAAAATCGTGTGTTACTGTTTTGTTTTCGAAATATAAAAGTTTTAAATTACTATTTTTCTTCAAATTAACATTATTTTAAATATGTGAATAGTGTATTTGTCTATGTGTTGTATATGTGTGTTTATGTATTTGTGCTATACTAAAATCAAACCGGTTTTTTGACCTGATTATATGACACAATGCTGGAACGTCCTTAAGGGATAATTTTCTACTACTTCTACGGTTTTTTTTTTAATAGATTTTATTGGAAAATTTTCGTATTTAAGGTTCACCGGACAGTACAGTACATTTCATAATAAACAGAAATAATAAACACTCTTTTTAACTGAAATTAAAAATTTTAATCTATAAATTAATTATATAAATTTAGATAGCATCTAACATCACTAGTAATTGGATTTATGTAATTATTTAATTACTAAAAATAATAAATAATCGTCTTTTGATGATTATTTAGACTATTTTAACGAAAATTGTTGTTTATTTTATATTTTTTTAATTTTAACGTAATGTACGAGATGTAATTTATAAAAGGAGAAGTTTTTTATTTTTTAATCTATAGAAGGTGGAGCAACATTATAGAAATTGTATGCGTTCATTCAATAATTGCTATTCACAATATGTTTAAATTCCAATTTTTAATGATTAATTACATGAAAACCCTTCGTCAGATTTTTTTCAAAAAATTATTTCTTTCGTATGAGATAGCAATTAATAATATATCAAAAATTTAGTTTTAGCGAATTTCCTGAAAGGAAATAGAGCTATTGGTCCCGTACCGAAGTCAAAATTTCGCAAAAATTTCTTCAAATGTCCATCGATCCTACCTAGTAGATGTCAAAAATCACCATCTGAAAAATTTATATATATATATCTATGGACATATATATATATATATATACATATATATATATATGTGTCTGTCATCACTCTAGCGGTCACAGTTTTCATTTTATCGGAATGAGATTTGGTATTTGAGGCGCTTTTGATATTCAAAAGGTCAAGTTCGTTAATGGGTAAAATCGGACCAGGGGAAAGGGGGGTTTAGGGGGAGGGGGAAACATAAAATTTGAGATATCTCCCTTAAAATTTGAAAAATCGAAAAATTTATAAGAAGTAAAGTTGTAGGTACTAAAATTTACTGTAATTTTGTTTCTAATCATTTTTTCTGTTACAATAATATTTACAGACATATTGACGGTTTAATATTGAAAATTAAATTCCTTAATATCTCTGTACACATTAGAGTTTGAACAAAAATGATAAGGTGATGAATTGTAGCAAATTTGATTTTATACAACTTTATTCCTTACGCATTTTTCGATTGTTCTAATATTAAGAGAGATATTTTATATTTTGTGTTTTCTTCTTTTTTGATACCTCCCCCCATTCGCCTCGACGTATGTCATTTATTGAGAAAATTGGACTTGCAAATGCTAAAATCATATATGACATTTCATTTTGATCAGACTAAAATTGTGATCACTAGAGAGTGATTTATTCTAAGGAAATTCGCTAAGTTGAAGCAGCTCCTGCGTAACGAATTTTTTTTATCTATATATTGCCGATTTTACCTATACATGTGTCCGATCAATCTTAAATAACGTTGTAAACAAATTTTGTAAAAAATTTTATTCATGCAGACTAGTTTATAAGACGCAGTAGGGCGATAGTAGGGTCGCAGTTGTACAGATAAAATGTCTGAAATAAGTAAACTAAAATTGACCAAAGTTAAAAAATGTGTTTTTATTCATACAGTTTAGCTTGGTTTACACGACTCGGTTTACTGGTAGACAGTAGGTCATAGTTTTACAAATAATTTGAATGATATAGGTACTCAGTTTTGGGTTTTATATTGATTAACATTGTCCCGATGTTAAGGAATTAGACAGATATCTGCCATTTAGATGATTTAAGGCTCTTTTAAACCAAATCATAAAATAAATCCGATTTTCGTGTTTTTTGGGTCCAATTTACCTTGTACAGTAAATTTCATCGCAATCGGGAACAATAATTTTTTTCGATTTTACGCGATTTTTTTAAGGTACACCCCTTGAAAAAATCGAAAAAAACATGAAAAGTTTTTAGTCATCGATTTGAATGAAAATTAGTTTATAGAGTAATTAAGACCTAAAATACACAAAAATCTGGTTGGTTTGGAGATTTTATGGATGATTTTCGAGATATGCCGTTTTAATACCATTGGATTCCCTTTTTTAGAAGATTTCAAGCGATATCTCATAAACCGTTCACCAAATCATAAAATAAATCCGATTTTCCTGTTTTTTGGGTCCAATTTACCTTGTACAGTAAATTTCATCGCAATCGGGAACAATAATTTTTTTCGATTTTACGCGATTTTTTTATGGTACACTCCTTGAAAAAATCGAAAAATACATGAAAAGTTTTTAGTCATTGATTTGAATGAGCATTAGTTTACAGGAGAGTTATGACTCAAAAAACACAAAAATCTGGTTGATTTGGCGATTTTATTAATGGTTTTCGAGATATGCCGTTTTTATACAATTGGATTCTCTTTTTTAGAAGATTTCAAGCGATATCTCATAAACCGTTCACCAAATCATAAAATAAATCCGATTTTTGTGTTTTTTGGGTCCAATTTACCTTGTACAGTAAATTTCATCGCAATCGGGAACAATAATTTTTTTCGATTTCACGCGATTTCACCCCTTGGAAAAAATCGAACAAAAACATGAAAAGTTTCTAGTCCTCGAAGGGGGCACCATTTTTATACAAACGGTGCCCCCTTTTATAAATATACAGTTACTTAAGTTACATAAGTTTAAAACCGTTAAAACAGTCTAGCTCGTAAGTCGTTTGATTTTTGAGATCAGCCACTGGCCACGCGGCTAGGCAGCAACATTACATACCAGGCACATAAGAGATAGATATCCGGTGTTGTCACAGGTCTGGTGAAATACACTTCCTTGGCAAAAAGTGAATATAAAACGGGTTAGTACTAAAAGTATGTAACAAAATTTAAGCCTTGATCACAGATATCACATGTTGTTTTGGTTACTCTGTTTGAGACAATCATCTCGCCTGCAGATGACTTTTCTAGTTAGAACAGTAATTTACCTGCTGGATAAAATCCGCTTCTACCAGAAAGTGACCTTAATTCAAAAACAAGTTCGTATTATTTTATCTGATATCGATTTTTCTGGATTAATTACGATCGAAAACTTTGCCTGTACTCACATGCAAGTTTCCATCAAGGTAAACCAATCAATTACACTATCGGACAGTACAAAGTATAGGATTGTTACGATTCAATTATATGAGATATTTAAACGAGACTTTAGTAATTTTCGTGTATAAATGAAAAAACCCTTCCAAAAAAAAAAAAAAAACAGACAAAAATACAAATCAATACGAATTGAATTTAAAAATAATTGCTGCTAACTGGACAAATATACAAACAAACAAATAAACAAATATTGGCAGAATGAGTAAATTGATATTTAGGGGAGACTTACAACTATGTACATACTACTCATTACTAACTACATACATAGGTACTTTTAAACTGAACTAGAGCAGAGGTGGGCAGGAGATGACTCGGTCAAGCTCTGAGTGAGAGGTAGGGAAGAGAGATAGAGTTAATACAGGGTAACCTACCAATTATTAATATTTTCTTTTTTTAATTAAAACATTTTCTGAAAAAAATATAATAATACCAAATTTTTTTATGGTCACTATTATACAAAGTAAATAATACAAGCAATCATTCAATACATACTCTGGAATTTTGGGCTGGTAATTAGGGTCATAAAATGTACCTTTTTAGTATATATCATATTTGTGTATGAATAAAATAAAAATATATAAAAAATATATATAAATCTTTTGAACCTTTAAGTTTACCGCTGGACCATTGTAATAAAAGAGGGAAATTTTTGCAAAGGATAATTTAAATAGAATTAAAGTTTTGGAAATTCCAAATGATTTGTCTAAATATTTTACTATTCATATCCGAGAACTAATAAAGAATTATTTACCTGATTTAATTATTTTTTCTTCGTATGGAGTATGCTCAGTATAGTGTCATGGGAATTTGATGAATTAAGTTAAATTTTACATAAAGTGGAAATTTGAGTTCTTCGAGTTAGTCTACTTTAAATTGAAAAAGTGAAAAGTACTATTTGTAGTAGTGGAAATTATTTTTCGCATAATTTGTTTTTCAAAAAAAATAAAAGTAGTGAATTTAATAATGGAGAAGACATCGCAAGCAGTCTTGGATAAGTTCAGATTATTATTATTGTTATTATTATCATTATTGTTATTATTATTATTATTATGTTTTTTGGTGTATCTCTCCATACTGTAAAAGATATTATTTAAACAATAAATATTTTATAAAACTATTTCTAAATTGATTGAATAAATTATTGGGCAATAATCGGTAGGACAACCTGTATTGAAACATCGTTCCGTCTTGCTTCAAAACATACCTTCTTTACTTACTCTCACCCAGCTTATGGAGAGCTCGTAAGGCTCAGACGAGCTGTCTGTGCCCACCTCTGAACTAGAGTACCTACTCATATCAAGTATATTTTGATATATAATTGTCGACATATACATATATATCATATATAATTGCACTACATATAAGTATATACAAAAATATTGAAAATAAAAATATTATTATTTATTATAAGTGTGTAGCAAGATGATGCCACATGGCACAATAACGTTATGAATAGTCATTTCCGGTTTTGATATTTTCCCCAAAGATGTGAGATGAAAATATTAAACTTAAGTATACAATTTCATATCCCACGCTAGAGGTAGAGGTAGATTGTAAAGGCTGCCCTGACGGGCTACACTTCGACCATAAGGTCCATTGTGATACCTTAGGATGTGAGGATGTGAGTGGAGTGAAAGGAATTTGTGAGTAGACTAGGAATTGGTAGGATATGCGGCTGCAGCCGACTATGATAGGGACTATGCCGATATTTATCTGGAGTTCGTGAAGGAAACTGCAAAAACCTTCTCAAGCATAGCCGGTTACTTCGTGCTTGTCCATACGCCGACAGTTTAATCAATCAACCGCCCTTTTTCTTATAATTGACAAATTGCCGATGTCGGGATTCGAACCCATAACCTCCCAGTTTCCAAGTACTGCATACTGCGCAGACATGATGCCTTAGACCGCTCGGCAACTTGGCTGGTTATCCCACGCTATGTCCATTCTTGAAATATCTTGTTCACAAACATACTTACATATAAACATACAAACACACATACATACATACTTCGAAGCTGCGGTACTAAGCACGGTCTCCAAAGCCCATTGACCTACTAGCAGTGGAAAGGGTAAAGCCCTATGACCTGAAGACAAGAGGAAACTGCACGAAAGAAACCAGGTGAAAGTAAAAACCATGGAGGAGTGAGAGGTTAGATGGAAGAAGGGTGTCAAGTGCAGATGGACAACGCGATTGATCCTTAACATTAAAGTCTGGATTGCCCGTAATCACATGGCGAGACAGGTTTCTGCCTGACCCAGCTGTTGACGTGTCACGGCTCGTTCAACGCATTCCTCTTCAAAATGGGCTTACACTACACTCCAGCGTGTTAGTACTATCCGAATATCTTGACGACGCAGAGCATACGTTCTTCGATTGCGAGCGCTGGAGAAACCTCTAGATCGGCACCGAATGAATAACAGGCAAGACACTCAACCCTGCTATCTACAAAATGATATATCTATGGTGGTAGAATGCATATGATTTCTCACTATCTTGATGTTATTGTATAGTAAATTTTTAGTTGATTTACATTTATATAATTTTTAATTATTTTAATTTATATATTTTGTGACAATCGAAAAAATTATATATAATAAATAAAAGGTTCTTGTTTTTGAGGAACCTACCCCTACCAAATAATAATCAAAATGTATGACAAATAATAATATTACTTACCTTCACTACTAATATAATTGTAGTTTAGTATTTATTTTGAGGGTTTATTAGATATCCGGTTTATACGGACATAACCCACTACCGGAGGAAATGACTTGCTTTTCTATCATACATACATACATGCATACATACATACATACATACATACATACATCTATACATACATACAGAGTCGGTGGTGCTTTGTCTGTAGTCGAGTTAGAATCAACCACACGATCTAATAATATTATGAATTCTTAAACGGTATAGTTAGTTTGTATATTATATTGACATAGTTTACGAGCTCATTCTCGAATTTCGGAAATTACAAAAGATCTACAATATTTAAGGGATTTGTTGTCATGAAACTGATAGGAAACCAAACTTGTCAAGTAGCAGCTACGTAGATTAAACAAATTTCCTCAAGGAAGGCCCAAAATATTATAAATGTAGCTATACTTCATCGTAAAAACCTTGTGGACTACATAAAGGGCTAGAATCGCAATTTCCACAAATTTCTAATACCAAATAGGTCCAGATTATTGTCAGATATAATTTTTTTCCTTCCAAATAGTTTATTGTGGAGAAAAAAATATTTTGTGATAATTTGTTAACTAATTTTAAATTTCACCCTAATTTTTATGGGCAAACTAATTGACGAATTGAAATATATTTTGAAGGTGTTTGATTGGAAATTTCAGTTTGCCAATTTAGTGGTCCAATAGTTAGTCTGTTTGTAAATATTCTAGAAAAAATGATCCGGTGATAAATTGAGCCTTTATAATTTAATTAATTTTATAACTTTAATATTTGTGGCCCCCTTTTCTTCTAAGCTCGCATTAACCATTGACCGTTTCCTGTGTATAACAGCTGAATTTCCATATAGCAAATTTAGTAAAATTATTGTGAATTTTGGGGTATACAAGAATTCGGTTACAACTGGGAAAAATTGTACAAAATTTGAAATTATCTTGCAAATTTTGCTTCAATTCCTAGAACAATTATTTTAATTTTATAAATATGTATTTCGACTCTTGTGGACACGCACCAAATTAGTAACGAGTAATATATCTTTGACTCGATATTCCGAAGATACTTTCGTTTAGCTAATTCATACTGATGATGATTTTGTAGTCGAAATACGTATTTATAAAATACAAATAATTGTTCTAGGAATTGGGGCAAAATTTGAAATATAATTTCAAAAAAAAACCTAGAGTTCTCTTAGGTTATCTTAGTAATCTTTATATGTACAAAATTTATTTTGGATACAAAATTTAGATAATTTTCTGCTTACGATTGTAGAAAAAATTGATCAAGTACATACGACCTACTAATGACCTTGAAACGTGAATATATGTTAAAAATTTCTGATTACAGTTTTCTAGTTGGTACATTACTATAATTTCTCTAGCTACTGGATTAGATTAAGTTAATTATGAAATATTATGTGCAGAAAGGTGAATAGGAAATCATTCGTAATGTCCCTTATAAAATTATATAAAACTGGGAATATATTGATTGTATTACAAAATACAAAACTAATAATTTGAGAGTATTAATAAAAAACAATATGCAATGAATATTTTCGATTAATAAAGTTTTAAAAGTCCATTTTGATAAGTAAGTAATGATAGCAACTAAATTATAGGGTTTTGAAAGACTATGAACAGGACTTGATCACAAATTAAATGACGTCGAATAATGTTCTAATAGTTTTTATTTTTGAGGTACTTAAATGTATTTAATATCAAACTACTTAAATAACTATTATTACTATCGTTTTTAGTATACTAGTTGATCTATGAACAAGGATAAAAAGTGTATGTACTAGAATGTTTATTTTCATGTTATATTTCAATGGTTTTTTATGTATATTTTTCCATTTTGTAATGATTCTGTAAAACCATATATATCCATACACTGATGTTAGTTTATTGGCAAAGCTTAGGCTAGGAACTATAGTTTGTACGAAATTGACTTGGAATATTATTGTAATTTGATGATTCCAATAAACTCCTAATACGATACATGTAATATACGATTGAAAAATAATTTGTATATTATGAAATACTCGTTCCCTCGATTTTCTTGGAGTTCTATAACTCGTGAACGCATTCTCTAAAGATAAAATCGGGCAGATTTATATTACTTCGAAAAGTACACTGTTTTCGAGATATTTGTAAAATACTGTTAATGTGACGTTTCTTCAAGAACCGATCCAGGTAGGTCGACAACCTCTTCCAACCAGTCTCAAGGTATGGCATTACCACTTCCGACGGATTTTTGTTTCATTGCTACTGTATAACTTTGTACGATATCCTGCATACATGAATAAAAGAAAAATATTGCTTACTAAAAGTATTTAATAATATAAAGAATTTCATCGGTAGGCCCACGGCCTATTACCGAAAAATAATACTCTCAACTCCAGAAATCTTGTTATTAAAATTGGTTGCAGACTGATTTATAAAGTCAAGTCATGGACGATTCCTTGAAAAATTAGATCTAAACTTACCTAAATCTAAACTTACCTTTTTTTTAAATAATTAATCTTGGTTTATCCAAAATTGTAATGGCAAATAGAAATAAAATAACTTGAATTTTTAAAAAAAATTATATATATATATATATATATATATATATATATATATATGTATATATATGTATATATATATATATGTATATATCGATATTAGTATCACGAATCTTATATAGAAAACTGCTTCAATGTATAACAAGTTGCGTATCGAATCAAAATGATAAAAAATTCTATATTTTGCTAAATATTCATTTCAATTTTTAATTTAATTTTGATTTCAGAAAAATGTTTTCGCTCAATCGCTTGGGCAAATGTGACGAAATATTTACGTCGATAAAATAATGTTTTTTCTCACTACTATATTATTTTATTATACTTTTGTGATAGAAAAGCCTGTTAATGGACTGTACTTACCTTTTCGGATATCAAACTCTTGTGCCGGGGAAAAAAATAAAACAACCAGAATTTTGTGGAAAAATTTTTAAGTATCTTTTTTTATTTTATTCTTTTTTTTTTAATAATTATATTTTAATAATATTAATAATCAGTATTTACATGGTGTTGTTTTTTTTGTTTATTTAAATAATTAATTGATTGTTTAATATAAATAAACAAATAATTTTTAAACCTATTTTTAACTATTTATAAATAACTTATGTATTTATTTATTTATTATGTATAAGTTTTGTTTTTTTTGTTTTAATTATTGATTGATATGTATACAATTATTTTTTTATTTATTTATTAATAATCAATTTTTTTTACAATAATTTTAATTGTTTTTTTGTTCAAAAAATCATGATTTTTGTGGAAAATATATTTTAATAATTTTAATAAAATATCTATTGTGGTTTTTCGCGAAAAATTTGGTTTAAGTGAAATGTAATTACAAATAATAATTGTTTTATCTGGTGGTAGTTGTAAAATTATTAAAATATACTTTTTTTCTTGCATTTTAATTTAAAAATTTGTTTTGATTTAATGTGACTAGATTCCTGTATCTGGGACTGCGATGAAAGAATATCAATGCTCGAATGGGTGTACCGAATAGTGGTTTCTTTTTACTAACCTTAGAAATTAATATATATATAATTTGTGACATATTTACGAATATATATATTCTTGTAATGTCATTCGAATTGCATCGATTATCGAAAATCGGCTCCTTAGATTTGTTTACAAAGTAAATTTGATGATTACAGTTGAAGGTGCCGATTTGTAAGCGTGTTGAAAATTTGACTATTAGAAAACGAGGCGAGATAAAATACCGTATAATATTTATTTTTCTCCAAATAAATTTTTTCTAAAACCGAATAAATTCGAAACTCAAAGCAGTTATTGACCTAAAATTTAACAGATATATTTTCACAGTGTATTTGTGTCGAATCCATTCAATTTTCGAAAAAGTATTTGGAACGAACACTGTCAAAACTTTTGCAAGGAGTGACCTTGCAATTTAATTTTTTGGACGTCATATTGAGAAGAGGGAAAAAGGGAAATAGCTCAACATTTTGAACTTGATATTTCGTTAGTTTTAGAAACAAACCAATTTTGGTATAATTTATTAAAAGATATCACCTTGGCAAAATCTTAAAAGGACCATTTTTATCTTAAATTTAATTTGATACAATTTTGTTCAGTATAAGTTTTGCAATAAACATGAATAGTTTTCGAGATATTTGAGGAAAAACGATAATTTATATAATAAAAAAATTTACTGATACGCCAAGAATTGAACCTTGATCTTCTGGATATGCCATATAGGGATATTAATTGGAATATTATTTGTGAATACCACAATACTATACCAATACCAATCTCCAGTACGGTTATGAAAACACTAGCTTGGAAGAACAAGTCTATACTATATAGACATGTCATTGAATTTTATCAGTTAATATTAATAAGAAAAAATAAACTCATTCGATATTTTACTTTTTATTTGCCTAAAGATTGGCAGCTTTTTTCGATATCCCATTCATTTGACTAGCTTTAAGCTAAGTAATTCTTTCATCGTAGTTTCCATTATAATTGGACTTTCACAAAATGTTTTCTTTTCGGAGAGCCATGAATTTTGTTTTTCTGAAATTTATTTTTTTGTGATTCAAATCCAATATGGTTTATAACAGATTTATGGAAATAATTTGGAACTGTTTCGCTTTCTATTTTGGAACAAATGATAAAGTAGTTATTTCTTTAGTACATCTTAGGTGATATGTAAGCTTACCCTGTTTTGAAATTTATAGCATTATTTATTTATTTTTTTAAAAGTTAAATTCTAAGATATTTTAGGTTTTTTTTTTTAATTTTCTGATACATTCGGTTTTTAAACAAAATATTGCTCAATTTTTTGTTTGTTTGTTTTTCGAATTTATTTAAATATTTACATTATATTTTTTGTAGTCCAATCATATTCGAACATGATTTTAAAGGTTGGCGTATTTAAAAAAAAAAATAATAAATAAATAGAATTTGGCAATAATTTGAATTTCGAGTGTAAAATTTTAGATGGATGTTTTTTTTTTCGTTTAAATTGTCTAATATGACTGGACTATGTTTTTTTTTTGTTTTTTAAATTTCTGAATCAACATGACTTAGTAGGTATTTTTCTTAATTGGTAGACTCTTAATAAATATAGTTTTTTTTTTTAAATTAAATATTGCACTAAATTGAGGATTTTATTCAAAAGTTTATTTTGAAAAATTTCCATTTGGAATTATTATTTTTATACAGGGTGTATACAAAAAAAAATCACAAATATCTGTGGTAACCCATTAATATGTAGTGAAAATCAGGAAAATACGTGATTTTTGGAAACTATTTATTGATATTCAAATGAATTCTTGAGCACTTTCCCGTTTCTCAAGATTTTTATCAAAGGGTTTATATCATTGCTAAAGAACTCGATATAGACAGAGTACTTGAACAATTAGCTCAGTTATTTCTTATTTCTTATTTCTTATGTTTTGTGTTTTTTTTCTTTCTTAATTTTTGGCCAATATATCCATAAATAAATGAACATCTCCATCTTTTAGTTAATAAATGAGTTAGTACTTCCAATAAGTGAGATTTTAGTAAAAATGGCCACAAAATTAGCATTTTTTTTCAAAATTGTTTTATGGCTTATTCATTTGGTTTTGGGAAAAATGTTTCGAATAAAATTTTCTAAGATATTTATAATGAACGACTTTCATTCGAAACATTTACCCGCAAAACCATATGAATAAGGCATAAATCTAAAAAATTTAGAAAAAAAATCGCTACTCTGATCCATAAAGCTAATAAATAGCTTCCAAAAAAAAAATTTAACACATATTTTTTCAATTTTTGGATTCGATACTATCTTCTATAGATATTCACGTAGGTTACCACAAGCTTTTTTTACACTCTGTACAAAATTGTACAAAACAAAAAACATTGTTTATTCGAATTAATTTAACGTCTTAGGATAATTTTTTTTCTATGTACAAAATTTGATTGTAAAGCAATTAGTTTTTTTTTATTTTTTGGAAAAACTTTAATAAAAAAAAATGAAACTTTAGTAAAAATTAAAAATTATTTTATCGATTTGTTTTTTTTTTAAATATAAATTTTATCTATTTTTAGTGAGACAAAGAAGCGGTATCAAAATTGTACTACTTATTAATTTTTGTGATCAAAAATATTTTATATGAAACTGAAAAAATATTTACACATATCGTTTTTTTAGCCCAGTAAAAATACGATTTTGCTACGAAATAATTTCCGGAAAGTTGAAAATCGATTTAATCACGTTG
Source organism: Nineta flava (assembly GCA_963920215.1). Classification (NCBI taxonomy): domain Eukaryota; kingdom Metazoa; phylum Arthropoda; class Insecta; order Neuroptera; family Chrysopidae; genus Nineta; species Nineta flava. Next base: position 136,457,889 of record OY986041.1, read on the forward strand.
TTTTACATCGTAATGAGGAGATTTAAAGTTGGTTCCTTTTTTACCTGGTAAGCTTTAGGCGCAGCACTAAATATTCGCAAATAACTCAAAAACCGTTCATCTTACCGAAAAAATCAATCTCTAATAGATTGAAGAGCCTCAGTATAGATATATTAAAAATTGGCTCATTACCTAGATAAGTTTGGGTAATATTTTTCCTTCCATGTTTTATAGATAATATATACAGTATGTTTATTTGAAAATATTTCTGCTAAATATTTTTTTTAGATAAGCATTTTAGAAAAAAATATTTCAATCAAAAAATGCTTTAATATTAGACTATCAAATGATAATTAATGAGAACTCCAATATCAAATGATAATTAATGAGAAAATTTCAAATTCGCTCCAATACCTAGATCAGTTTTTGTATTATAAATACGTATTTCGACTAAAAAGTAGTCATCATCAGTATAAATTAGTTTGTCGTAATTTACTCTTTGACAATTAAAAATAGATTGAAAATAAAGATCAATAGACAAAAATAAAATAAATAATAAACTAAACAAAATAAATTAAAATATAATCAATTTTATTGAAATTAGTCTTGTTAAAATTGCTTTCATTCGATTTACTCTTGTTTACATCATTCTTATTAAAAGTACTCTTATATTGTCTCAGGATATGTTATTCGTTGCTAATTTGGTGACAGTTGAAACTGTGAAACGAATAGCAATGAATTAATTACATATCCTGAGAAATTAATAGAGTAATTTTAATAATAGTGATGTTAACAAGAGTAAATCGAATGAAAGTAATTTTAACAAGAGTAATTTCAATAAAATTTATTATATTTTAATTTATTTTGTTTAATTTTCTATTTATTTTTGTCTATTGATCTCTATTTTCTATCTATTTCTAATTGTCAAAGAGTAAATTACGACTAGCTAATTTACACTGATAATGACTACTTTGTAGTCGAAATACGTAATTATAATACAATAACTGATCTAGGTATTGGGGCGAATTTGAAATTTTATTAAAACTGTAAAAAACTCATGGTCCAAAAACTTCAATTTAATGAGTTTTTATTCAAAGTACGAAAAAAATAACTTTTTTTTGATCTATCAGACCTCGTTAATTATTACAAGTAACTTTTAATACTTGGCACTGAATCGACGCAGAATTTAGTACTCAACAATTTATTAAAGAATGTTTTTTGGGTTTATTTGCGAAAAAATGAAAATTTCGATATTTCTATGATGCCACGCCTGAAGATCACTAGGAAAAATGGGAAAAAATTTAAATCCCGTCATTTGTATGTAAAACAAAGTGATTAATAATTAATACGATTTGCAGTTTTGCGGGAATTACTTCAAGCACTATATATAAAAACAAAACTAATTTTACCGGGGTATTTTTTTTTTTTTTGGAAAATTATTTTTTATCACAATATATATTACACGAAAAATGATTTCTTTTATTTTTTTTCCTTAAACTTTCTTCTCCAATTTGTCAAAACCGAAAATTGTACGAACGATATGCCGTCGTGAAAAGTTTTCGTACATAAGTTTTTTTTTTGTTAAAAATACGATTGTCATATTATTTAAATAATTACATTAAAATTGTTTGTTTTTTTTTAAATAAGAAAATTATTTGGCAAAAAATTTCTGTTTGAGAAAAATTTTCTTGAGACCACAAAATTCTAAAGGTACTTTGTGTAGGTACTAAATTATGTACAGTGAAAAATTTCTTTTTATTTAAATTAATTTATTTACAAATATTTTTTTATAATAAAATTTTCGACTATAGTTAAGTTTTCGTGATTAATTTTAATTTTTTTTTTTACAAATAAATAATAAATTTTGGTTTTTTTTTTAGAAAGTTCTTTTTGGGTGGTTTAGAACCCTATTTTAATCACAATATTTATACTTTTAAATACTTTTTCGAATAAATTAAATAACAATTTTTTTTTTAAATTAAAACAATAAATAACAAATAATTAAAAAATAAATTAAAACAAAAAGTTTTCGAAAATATTCGATATTATTTGTACAAATTTTCAGGAATTAAAATAGACTCATCACTTGACCTTATTAAGTACTCGTATGTCTGATCCAAACTGTGTCACTATATAGGAAATATATACAGGGTGAGTCAAAAGTCATGGAATTTATTGAAAGGGTGGATAGGGGATGACTATCCCCTATCTCTGCTGCCGCTGCGTTAATTCCCCACCATTTCTTTTTCCGTTAACGCGTTTCTCTTATTGATTACTTTATTTAATTAATATCTAATTAACCGTGGGTCAGATGCAAAAATGTCCAAGGACTTTTCATCTGAGAATTTCATCACCTACCGCCCTTTCAAAAAACTCCATGACTTTTGACTCATTCTGTATACCCCAAAAACCTTTGAAAGATATTCTTTAGATATGGCCTCTTTATGTTTTATGGGTGCTGATTATGAATTTCAATTTTTCCAATAACGAATTTTATGCCCGAATTTCCAACAGTAACACGATTTTTTGTTTCCTGAAATCCTAATTTTTGGAAATTTGGTAGAAATCAAGAAATCAGTGTCGTAAAAACAAAATTTCTTCTTTGAAATTTGTTGGACGGGAACCTTTTACGACTACCAAATGACTATTCTATCAAGGGATCGGCAAGGGTGTGGAGTATTCAAATTAAAACGAGCTTTTGCGGGTATTTCGTCTTGAACCTAAGGCCTACAGATTACCACGTTGTCACGAGACCACGCCATACTCACTTTCATCGGCAAATTATCTATACGATAATGTTGGTTTAATCGAAGCTTTAAGAGCTTTTTTCTCGACAACAGGTGACAGCTCATACCGAATAATTAATTAGACGAAAAAACTCGTTCCATTTTAAATACCTCACACCCTTGCCGTCTCTTTGTCAATTGAATTTGAAAAACCGTATGTTTTAGTTTAATTACTTAGGATCTGTAGTATTTGGGATTTGAAGTAAAATTCTATTTTGCATACTTCACACCCTTGCCGTTTCCTTGTAAATTGAATTTGAAAAATCAGTGGTTTTAGTTTAGTTACTTGGGATTTGTAGTACTTGGGTTTGGAATTACATTTATCCATAGCCGATAAATGGATGAGCCGACATATAAAATAAATGGGAAATATAAAAATAGTAATAAGTGAAAGTTTTGGTAATTAATCACTTTGGTAACTGAATTTGACTTAAATGCATTTAAATTAATTAATTAATATTAGATTTACCAAACACTTGAATACTTCCATTCGGTAGGCATGCCGGATGGAGATGGTGGTCAGTGCTGCGCCGCAAATTTCATTCGTTTCTGCTTTTGTCGTTGATTACAAAACCATACTCGTACAACATTCTTTTTCAAATCTAATTTTTCCGCTATTGCGGCTATTTTCTCACCAGACGGCCGTGGTTGTACCGCAAAATATGCTTCTAAACTACGTTTCTCTGGTGCCGCAATTGATGTACGTTTACGTTTCTTTTCACCAGCAGGTAGTACACTTGGTGCATCGGGATCACGCCGTTTATTTTTGGCTTGGGCTTCCGCTTCTTCAAGCCATGCTTGCAGAATTGGTTTCAGCGCTATCATATTGTTATGGGACAGTGTTAAACTTTCAAATCGACATATGGTTGATTGGGATAATGCTCCTACACCTGGCAACTTTAAATTCGCTAATGCCTTTCCTACATCGGCTTGTGTTACACCTAATTTTATTCGGCGTTGTTTAAAGCGTTCGGCAAACGCTTCTAGTTCACGGGGATCTGTGTCAGAGTCAGGATGTAATCCCGCCGCTGTCGCTGCAGCTACTGCTGCAGCCATTGCAGGATGATGTGCCCCAGGATGTCCGCCACCATGGTGACTTCCATGGTGACCCGGCGCTGAATGACCTGATAATGGTCCGCCATGGTGATGGTGGTGATTCATAACATGATTCATGGCACCATAGCTGTGCATATGACTGGTTGGTCCTGAGTCAGACATGGGAGTGAGTGTGGTCATGGAAGAGGTCGATATTGGATCCAACATATCTAAGCCATCCATTCCATGATGTCCCATCTGGAATAGAAGAAAATATTATTAACAAAACTAGTTTAGATATACTAAACTGATAAATTGTTATAAATTCCAGCATTTCTGCAGTACGGGATTAGGACCTAAAATCCAGTACTATAGCGACCCTTTATTTTTGAGTGTAACACAAGCCGTTATGGGAAAAGTAGTAGCGAATTTAAAATCACCTGACGTAGGAGCATTATCCAGAACTTACCGTATGTCAATTTGAAAGTTAAACGCTGAAATATCAAAGGAATTAGATTAAATTAGTTTTGATCCTGAAAAAAATGGTGTCAAAAAAACAAACATTGTGGCTACCATTAGTGTCAGTTTTTTAAATTTTTATTATATCTAAAATGGACTCTGATTTAATATTTTTGGAAATGAAATTCTATGTACATATGAAAAATGTAAAGCAAAGTAAATAGCAATAATAAAAAAAAAAACACGACTATGTAAAATTTTTACTACAAAATTGCATGCATTCCACAGACTTTTCTTCCTATCTTCGGTGGATAAGAATTAAACTGTATGCTTATATGAAGATTTCCTTTTTGAAATATAATTTGTAGTCGTGTATTTTTCTAAATTTATTCTTTTTATTTGAACTGCAGTGTTAGTTTTTATGAGAGCAGTAGCAATTTTCTATACAAAAGAAAGCTGAAAGCTGTAGTTGATTGTAAGCCTATAAAAAAATAGACATTTGTGGTGGAAAAATTCCTTCCAATCTCAAGTAAAGTAAAAAAAAAAGGGGTGACATTTTTTTTATTGCGTATACTTTTTTTTTCTAGGGGAGATATGTGTGTCTACCTACACATATGTGAAGTCTGTGTGAGTTAGTTATACACATCAGTTTATTAAATATTTATGCATTATTTTCCAACATATAAACTTTTATGTCCGACCAATGATTATTATGAAAACATAACATAAAAATATGTTATTGTCCCCATTTACAATTCTAAACAGGAACAAATCATTCTCTCGACTGAATATTATGTGGCGAGATAGTTGCTTTTGCTAATTTTATAAGAAACTAGCTGAATTCCCCGGCCACTGTTGAAGTCTATAGTGTCTATTGAATTATTCAACTTGATTAATTTTTCCTGGTGCCTGAATTCACCTTCTTTGCCCGTTGATAGCCAGTCTATTTCCCCGGTGTTAAAAAAGGGAAGCTACTTTTAGAGTCACTACTGAATTATTCAACATTTTTAATTTTTCCCGGCGCTTCCGCTAATGTGGTTTTTTACTTCCCAGAACCTCCACCAAATTATATAATTTGATAATAACTTGACTACAGTGCCATATATCGGATCCTATCACAGCTATGAACTATCGTATCGATAAAACAAATATATTGTGTCAATTAGATTTCAATCGGTAAAATCGTTCATACATATAAAGATTGAACATGATTTTGAACGAAACCACTTCGAACTGTAGTCGACTGTGTAATAAATTTTAATCAATATTTTTGATCTGTCAAGTTTTCAAGGTTTATTTTTATTGATTAATGAGAAATTTGAATACCCCGGAAATGATTTTGTCTATTTCTTTTTTTTTTTTTGTTAAAATGCGGAAATTTGGTTTTGAGCTTTTTCAAGCAATAAATAATTGAAGATCGTAAAATTTTTCGATTAACCTCTTAAAGTGAAAAATGTTTATATAAAACTCGAGAAAATTAGATTTTCATGGAAATTATCCTTTCCGCAAGTTTATGTATGTATGTTCGAATCAAATCTTGTAAGCTGAATTCGAACCATTTCCTCGTATCCTACGGAGTTGAATTTTTACATGTTGGTTCAGTTCCGATGACAAGGCATTTTTATGGTAAGCTTGACAAGAATCGACAAGGGGAAAGGGAGGTTTGGACCAGCGACGGGGAAACACAAAATTTGGTATATCTCTCTTACTATTGAAAAAATCGAAAAACACATATAAGAAGTAAAGTTGTAGAAAATTAGTTTTACTATAAAAAGCTTATATACATAGAGCTTCAGTAGTGATCGATCCGAAGCAGGACGTTGTAATGCCTTACCCAAATATGACCATACTCTTATCTACTAACTTGTAATTCTGGCATCCCAAATTATGATGCGCAACGCGTAAATGCGAACACAAAAGTTGACCTCATTGTTCAAAAATTGATAGTTGATTTGTCATTCGGTATTTGGGAAAATGTTTCAAGGGTTGTATTAGTCAACGATAATTAATTTTGAACGGTAAATCTTGACTTAGAAATTGAATAAATGAAAAATTAGGATTAGAACCTATACTATGTACAAATAGCATCAAAAGTCAATCATTTCCTAATTTTATAATTGATTTGTGCCTTATTTATTCGGTTTTCGAAAAAATGCTTCCACTAAATATTGTTCATAATAAGAAACTATTATTCGAAACATTTTTCCGAAATCCTAATAAATAAGGTACAAATTCACGCTATTTGTACACCATCTATATAAATTATAAACCTCGTTTTTAAGAACGATGGTAATTTTCCCCTCCTCTTGAATTACTTAACCCAAGAATTATTCTTTTAAAGTCATAAATCCAACTAAAAAGAGAATTAAAATAGAAATCTATCAACTTTCTCTCCGATTAAATAGACATTTCTAAGATAAATATATCTCGTATGTCAATGTTCCAAATGTTATTTGATATCGTTGAACGTACAGAAAAAAAAAATTAAAAGAAATAACCTAACGTTATTTGTAATCATTAGTCTTTGTAATTGTACTCCACTTTATAACTACAACTATACCAACTCAAACAAAAGGGGCAGCAAGCAGGCTGGATAATAGTTATAATAATAATAATATAAAAGGACTGCTACTAACACAGCAGGACTTAGCAGAGTTAACAAGAATCAACTAGAAACTAAAACTAACCTAAACTAGATGTATAAAATAAACAAATGTTAGTTATATAATTGTGAAAGGCCAGACCAGAGGCCGGTCGACGAGAACTCCCAATAGTCATATATTTCATCATTACATTCTCTGAACTGTCATTCTACGTAAAGTGGTCATTTCAACTTATATAATTTACTGTTTTAATATTGTTGTTCATGCTTTTGCGTTTCGTGGGTGGGTGGGGGTGTGTATGACGTGACCATTGTTGGCTACACACATTTGTCCAACATTTCAAACTACGCGAAGAATTTTAATTCACTCACGGTGATAATTGTTCTAAAAATTTAAAAAGTGAAAATAACAACTAACTGAGTTAATTGCTGATAAAACTCGGAAAATTTTGAATATTTTTTGTCTTTAAATTTTTTTTCTATCGCTTATGGTTTCAGAGATGGGCGGGTTTGCCCATTTTGCCCAAACATGGTCATATTTTGCCCATTCATGAACTTGATCTTAATTTTTAGCTGTGGAATACAAACACAAATTTTCAGATCGTTATGTCGGTTTTTAGTAATCGTGTTCAAAGGCGGACGATCATGACCGAATTAGGCCATTTTATGAACATCTATACCAAACATTTATGCCTGCGATCAATATTTCCAAGTGTTATAAAGTTGGGACTATTTATTTACATATACCAGGTATAATTTCATCCTAGGTACGACATAAAACATAGATTTAAAAAGTTCCATCTACATGAAAGCCGAACTATTTTAAGGTGTTCTTTAGTTCCTATTTAATATTTTACTTAGAAAGTTTATAATGTGTTATGAAATGTCGATAAATTTACCAAGTAAAATATTAAATAGCTGCTAAAAGAAACTCATCCAACAGTTTGATCCTCATATAGATATCAGTAGTTTCTTCGAAGAATATTCGAGAAATTCGAGTCCGTTACAATGGTACAAAATCAGTAATTTTATTATTAAATTCTTCATTTTATAAGCAAAAATTTCCGGATTCAAGGCCTACATTTCTACCAAATTTCAAGTTGCTTATTCATTCGAGAAAAACCTAGAGTTGCTCGGTAGAGAAAAATTTTCTAATTTGGAATACTAGGTGCTGATCACCTTGAAATAGTAAAATTATACTACCCTAGACACCTTGGAGCTTAAGTATAAGGCAGCGAAGAAATTCGGGTAAAGAATAGTAGTGCGATTAGTAATTTGGAAGTGCGCTCCCAGAAATGCGTAGAATCAATAGTACATGCAGTTGTGGAGGATCCATAAATTATTTTTAGAAGACTAATTTTGGATGTAAATAGCATAATAAAATATCTCTTCTCCATAAGACAAGCAATGCATAAACTCCAGAGTATACCAGAAATCTACTATCTAAGTGAGTTAATTGTCTAAATACCTTATATATACTAAGTTTATTCATCAGTGCGTTTCATGATCAGAGATAAGCCTGGAATTATGCTACCAGCATAATCCTAGCAGAGTAATTGCAGTTGGGACTCTTATCTGACAATATGGGATTCAATTTTTTGTATTGATGGGTCATTATTTGACAAAAATTCATTATACTTTTTAAATTAAACAAAATTTTTGTAAATTATTCTTATAACTATAGTTTCGAGAAACAAACACAGTTCCTTCTTGAGACAAAATAATTACTATAATGATCCATCAATACAGAAAATATGGAAATTCAATTTTTACGTGAGTCTCAACAATTTTCTCCTGTATTGACAGCATCGAATTATAAATAATGCACCAGAATCTCATATTATAATTTTAGAGTCCCACAATTTGGATTTGATTATGGATACTCTTTGAAATGGCCAAACAAGACATCCTTATTCGATACTTATTTACTGTCCGGCGGATACATTTTTGAATATATATTATTTGGGTTATATCAAGGTGGTTACAAGCCCTCTTTGACGTCACGCGAGACATTTCAGAATCACATACAGAAGACATTTCGGCAATTTCAAATTATATTCATTTTTGACAATTTTGTGTGCGCGATTCAAGTCTATAAAAAGTGACATAAAATAAATTGCACATAAAAAATGACTTTTACAAGTCACATAGAGGGTTAAAAAAAGCCTGTTTTACACTGAACATAAACATACACTCACATATGTTTTAAAATTAAATTTTTGTGAACATAATTTCATTTCTCGTCATATTATATTATTTGCTAACTTAACATTAATACACACATTTATGACCGTATATACATACACATATATATGGTGGCATATGAATGGAGTAACACAGAACGACCATATGGTCGTGTCAAATATTAACAGTCGTAATATGCAATATAATTTGTACCGAGTGGGTTCTCTTTGAGGCTTAACACCATACCACCAAGGGGGTGGTTGTTGGTTTGCAGAAGCAAGTGTGGAATGATGTTTGTTTACCGATATATGTTGTAGAACTTGGATGTGACGAGTTATAAAAACGTTAAATTGAGTCCAGTTTTTTTTTTAAGTTGAATTTTTATGTGTTTTTGTATATATTTTTTTACAGGATGTTCTAGAGTGAAGATTTATAGATTCATGGTAATTGTTTTGTTTGTAAACTAGCGTCTATTTTTATCCATTGGCTGGTTTTCAGTCCAAGTGGCCGAGCGGTCTAAGGCGTTATGCCTGCGCAGTTTGACTACTTGGAAACTGGGAGGTTATAGATTCGAATCCCGACATCGGCAGTTTGTTAATTATTAAGAAAAAAAAAGGGCGGTTAATTGACTATACTGTCGGCGTATGGACAAGAACGAAGTAACTGGCTATGCTTGAGAAGGTTTTCAGCAGTTTCCTTCACGAACTCCAGATGAATATCGGCATAGTTCTTACCATAGTCGGCTGCAGCTGCATATCCTACCAATTCCTAGTCTATACACAAAAATTCCTTCCACTCCACTCACTTCCTCACATCCTTAGGCATCACAATGAACCTTATGGTCGAAGTGTAGCCCGTCCAGGGCAGCCTCAAAAACTGATGTAGGTATTGGGGTGAATTTGAAATTTTATTTCAAAAACCTAGTTTTCTCATTAATTATCATTTGATAATCTAATATTTATATATTTTAGATAAAAATTGTTTACAAAATACTTATTTTACAATTATTTTTTCTTCTGACACACGCTGTACACACTACACCCTTACATGTATGTGTATGTGTACATATGTAAAAGTGTATAATAAGTATGTATAGCGGTTAGCTTCTAGGATCCCGAGGGAAATATTTACACATATTTATATATATATATATATATATATATATATATATATATATATATATATATATATTTTTTTTTTTTTTTTTTTCGTGTATACTACACACAATTTTTATGCGACATTTCTTTACTAGATAGATAGATACTACCACTGGTAGTGTTTTGTATCTTTGTCTCTCCTGGGTAATAAGTGAAGGATAGCAATATATAGAGTAGCAACACGCATTTACAAGATATTTCCGAAAAAAAGAGTACTGTATCAGTCATATGTGGGTTTTCGTATTGACTATAAAACACCAGTTGGGATATGCCAGAAAGATAGTGAAGAGTTGTAGAATCAAATATTATTTCGAACCATAGATATATAGATTCGTAATATTTTGAAATGCTTTTAATATATTTCTTCTTATTTCGTTTTTCGATTTTTACGATTTTATTTGCAAAAAAATATTGAATTATCATATTTTGCATTGTCACCTTTTTAAAATATATTGGCTTGAAGGACAATCTTTCGATCAGTTTATGAGTTACACCTGATACAAATGTAAAGTGAACCATCTATTATAAAGACTGGGGTTATTAATTTTGACATCTTTTTCTTCATTTTAATATCGATGTTATCCATTTATTTTTTTCGATTTGTTAGAACGAGATCTTCATTAAAATACTATTCCAGAATGTTGAGGCCATAGACATTGAAGGTGGAGGTTAGTTGCATAGGATAAATATAAAGTTGAAGCTTTAACCTCTTATTAAATTATTATATGGAGGTTTATTCACTCATAGTCTCAAACTCAAAGTATATCGGTAGATACGTCAAACTCTTGTGACCTGTCTAAGTTCAGTCTTGTTGAAAAGTGGCTCCGGATTTGTGTCAGTATTATCAAATGATCGTCACTTGGATTGAGAGAATTTGCTAATATTTATACTAATCTGTGTGAAGCATAGTTTTTCTGATATTCTATTCTTACGTAGCTAACTTTTAGCTGAACAGTTGAAATTAACAACATACAAGGGATAAAAAAAGTTAACGTTTTAGAATTTGCATAATGTCAAAATGTACAAAACAAAATCAGTTTTTGATGAATCTTACGCCAATTTTATCCAGTATTCCTACAAATTATGAGCTAGTTTACGAATCGATCGAACTTGGAAAAATTCGGCGCAGTCAAGTATCATCGATGTAGGAAATCGAAAGATAAACAAATAATAATTGGGAACAATGCCGCAAGGTCGCACTCCAGACTCAATAGGTATCGATCCCTCATGAGATTAGAGGACAGCGCGATCTGCCCGGACCGTAACGGTGCGGATAATACGCCCTTCCACCTTCTGGCTGAATGTCTTTATGCAGAATGACGTACCTAGGCTTCGGTACATCGGTACTCAACCGAAACGAAAAAATCTGAGGTAAAACAATTAAAGTGGATCTCTACTGTCATTGGAAAAAGGACGAATAGGTTGGAATATCAACCAAGGGCTAAATAAAACGAACAAGGTGTGAAAGAGAGAAAATAGAAGAGGTTGAGAAGATGGGTTTCTTAGGGGGGTCGATAAAAACGGGCTCAAAACTTTCCAGGCTTCGGCCTCCTTTTCACTATCACTGCATCATTGATATAAAATCGAAGAGGAAATATGTGGCCGAGATTCATATTTAGAACTGGCGTGACAAAGGTGCGAGACTCGGCTGATATTATTATATACAGACAATGCTAATATTATGACTGGTTAAGGGAAAACTCTCTGAATACACTTATCCTACAAACTTGGCTAGGGGATGAGTCATGGGGATGAGTTATATATTACTGGAATATTCCATGTATGAAGAAATCGTCTAAATAATTAATTTATTATTGACAGGTTGAATTAATAAGAAAGCATAATAATAATTTTTTATTTAAAAAAATCTAATTGTGATATGATATGTGTGTGTGTGTGTATTTGTGTGTACATGGAAACATGTGGGAATGATGTGGATGTTGTCTGTTTTTATAATAATAATCATAATAATAATAATAGAAAATATATATATATAAAGGAAAATATTTTCGTAAGACAAGTCACATGTAATATAATACATTTTTAATAAATTAGATTTACCTACCACAAGGCAAGGTATCATGATTTATCAAATATAGGTGTATAGGTGATTCAGAAGTAGCCTTATTTATAGGCAATAAAACCTAAATTCTGTGCACTTAAAAATTCCGTGCTTTTTTTGTTTACTTGAACCATCATAGTCCTTTCAAACAGATTTTCATGTGAAACAATCTTTGTTCATAATACAATAAACATATTTTTGTTTTATGCATACAATTTCGCGATATTGATCTGGAATTCGTGAAGGAAACTGCAGAAAACCTTCTCAAGCATAGCCGGTTACTCCGTTCTTGTCTATACGCCGACAGTTTTGTCAATTAACCCCCCCCCCCACCCCTTTTTTATTAATTGACAAACTGCCAATGTCGGGATGCGAACCTATAACCTCACAGTTCCAAGTACACACAACGTCTTGACAAGCGCGGCTATTTGGCTGTTTAGTTTTGGTATAAATACGGCGCCGTAAATGTGGCGTTAATTTTGTATTTACGCTAGAAATATTTGATGCATGAGTAAAAGTTTCAAATATATTTCTAATTTCAATTTCCTGAAATGATAATTTCAAACAAAGACATGAAAAAAATTGCCGAAAAGTTGTTTAACTGTAGCAAATTTGAATAATGCAATAAAAAACCTTTGTTCGGTATACCTGACCTCTAGGGCGACCCTGGATTGCCGAGAAATGGGTTGGCGACTAGGCTTAATATGCATCTGATACGGTTATTGGGAAATTCCGGGATCTGTAGTACCGACGAGCCAGTTTGAAATATTACAAAGGTAACACGAGCTTCAAAAAACAACGAGGTGTCCGTCTTGTGATATGCAAGTTATTCCTGAAAGAAATCCTACTAGGCAAAATCAATCGTAGGCAGATTTCCAAATATACTATCTATGTACGGAGATCGTTTAGAGCTAGTGTCCCTGGCGGCAAACATGTAGAACGCCTAGGACTGCCATCACACCATGAATATTTCAGGAGCTGCCACTGTGAGGATCAAGACGAGGCGATGACTCACCTTCTCTGTCATTGGCCAGCTTTTATTATAAAGAGACTCACCCTTTTGGATCTACTATTCAATGATGACCTCTCTGAGCTAAATTCTATCGGCGACAACCCCCTATTGTTGTGTATGTACAGCTCCAATTGGCTTAAGAAGTAGTGGCAAGAATGGGTCAGCCTCATTTCGGTGTCACAACGGACCTTTCGGTCTAAATGTATCCCATCCAGGACAGCCGCTACAACCTGTTTGTTGATAGATTTTCAAATCATCTCTATTAAAATAATAACTGAGTTAAAATAGAAAAAATGCATATTTTTTAATATATACTCGTTATATACTCGTAAGAAACATATGAGTTTACGACAAGCGAATGTTAGCTAACATTCTTATAAGAACGCCTACAATATTATATAGATAACGGGAATTATAGATGTGAGTATTCTTACAGATGTTTATATCGTTTTTACTACATATTATTTTATTTTTAGCTAATACATACAGCTGCTTAAAATATTTATAAATTAAAACAGTTATTTTGTTTTGTTGATAACAGAACAAAACAGAATATTTACTTCTTTCTTCAAGTCAAGGAGACTTCGTTAGCTGTGTGTAGAACACGCTACAAAACTGGATTCATGGTAAGTTTAATTCCATCATAGACGAATATCTATAAAACCTTTGGTAACTTAGGTACCTAACTCATAGGTCAGTGGCTATGCTTATTTGCAATATAAAAGATTGACTATCCAATTTTTTTATACTTGTCCATAAATAATAATTTTTACTGTGGTCGGTAAATGTTGATCGACAAATTTACAAACTCGGGCAAAAACACAGCCTTCATGAAGCAATAATGGGGTTTTAACTATGCCGATATTCATCTGGAGTTCGTGAAGGAAAACTTTACAAGCATAGCCGGGTATTTCGTTCTAGTTCATACGCAGACGGAATTTGAACTCACAATCTTCCAAATCCAAGAGAGCGCTTTTAACAGCACGGCTATCTAACTGGTCAAAAAAAGTATTTTTTTACCAACGTGGAGCTCGAAGCCACGACCCTGAGAGTATGAGTCTCATACTCTACCAACAAAGTTAGGCAGGCTTACTCCATATAGTAGTAGTATTACTAGAGAGGACGCTAAAGCCTGACAAGTAGACCTTTATAGGCCTTTTTTATCGACTCCTAAATAACCCATCCCCTCAACCTCTTCAATCCTCTACCACACCTGGTTTCTTTTCCTCTGTGTTCGTTGTCGAACTCTTTGCGAATGACAAGTCAAAGCTTCAATTTAATTGTTTTACCTCAGATTCCTCCATTTCGGTTGAGCCGAAGGTTAGGTACCTCATTCTGGCTCTGTAGGTACATTCTACCAGAATTTGACCTCCAATCTCATGAGCGATATATGCTATTCGTGTCGGCAGTAAGCGGTAAGCACCTTAACCTATATGTTTAACTCTTTCCGGGTTTTTGCCAATAGAACAGCCTTCATATTTTTTTATTTTAATTAAAAATATTTTTTGGTAAATATTTTAAATTAACAATTTTATTATTTTTTATCACAAAAAAAAAAAAACAAAGTAAAATACAATAATTTTTTTTTTTGTCAGAGATAACAATTTTTATAAAAATTTTTTTTTTATAAAAAAAAATATTGTTATTATTTTTATTATTATAATCTATATTATATATATATATATGTATATATATATATATATATATATATATATATATATATATATATATATATATATATATATATGTCGCAAATGGATTGTCGAATCCGCTGTTTTACAAAACCGCTAGTTGTTTTACATAACAACTCCGTTATGTAAAACAACTGCATTTTGCATTTATCAACGCGGCGGGTCAACGATTAGACGTTATGTAAAACAGAGTGAAACGAGCCGTCAGATTTTATATTTTAGTTTATATCATTATTATTATTATTATTATTATTATTATTATTATTATTATTATTATTATTATTATTAATACTATTATTTATATTACCTAGCACTATATATTCTTTAAGTCTTAAATTCATAGCTTAGAATTATTATAAACGGGCTAAAGGAATTCCCATTACTAAAGGTCCTTTTTCCTAACTAGTTCGATATATTTGAGTTATAGTGTCAAAAATTATTGAAATTAAATACGGTAACTATTACAACCGAGTACTACAATCTTTCACTTCATCGGGCACACCCCGAGTTGGTCAGGTTTGCGTGTTTTTGGGCCCCGCACTAAAAGGCACTATATATATATTTCCTTATATCAAAACGCTCCTTGTGACTACAGATGAGCTATTCTGCATTACGTCTGAACGTGGGTAGAAGTTTTGTAAAACATATCGCAATGACAATCCAGCTGAACGTCATTCAGTTGTTTTACATAACGGAGTTGTTATGTAAAACAACTAATGATTTTTTAAAACAGCGGATTCGACAATCCATCTGCGACATATACATATACATTTATATATGTATTTTTTTAACATCCCTAAGGATTTTAATAGTGTATGTATGTAGGTTTTTGTCATATTATAACCATGAAAATTTTTCATATTAACCTATGAACAATACAATTACATGAACACTAACCAAAAAAAAAAAAAGTCATATTTATTTTAGTTACAATATTCATACATATAGTATGTCGAAGTGTATATTAGTTAATGCTAGTACTATGGACCACACAAATCCATGTTATTTAAAAAAAATTGTATAATAGATTTGTGCCCTATTGATTTGGTTTACGAAAAAATGTTTCGGGTCAAAGTTCTTCATTAGAAGTATAGTAACAAATTTTTTTATTCGAAAGTTTTTTTCGAGTACCGAATTGATAAGGTACAAATCAACTATAAAATTTTGAAAAATGACATCAACTATAGTGGCCACGTGTACAATCATATTCATTTTATATATTATGACCAAAAAAAAATTTATATAATATACAGGTGAACCATAAGTAAAATAAGTTTCTATTAAAAAAACATTTTTAAAAACAAGCTATTTATAGTAAAACTAATTTTCTACAACTTTACTTCTTACATGTTTTTCGATTTTTTCAATATTAAGAGAGATTTGCCAAATTTTGTGTTTCCCCTTCTCTCTAAACCTTCCTGTCCCCTTGTCGATTGTTGTGATGCTTACCATAAAAATGAATTGTCATCGGAACTGAACCAACATTAAAAATTCAATTGCAAAGGATAAGAGGAAGTGGTTCTAATTCAGCTTGCAAGATTTGACCCGAACATGTCTGACCCAGGCAGATCGCCATGAATATTCATAAAAAAAAATATAATTAAGATCTATTCCCATATGGGAAGTGGTGTATCTATAGCACGACAGTGCGTATGGCCAAGACTAGGGGGCGTGGCCATGCGCACTTAATTGATATTAGGCCAATAATTACCCCCCAGGAAATATTAGGACAAAAATGACCCACACGTAACGTTTGAACTAATATTACGTCATTTTGTTACTATATTTCTAATCTCATCGTTAAGGAATAAATGGTTGAAAAAGCTATTTTAATTCAAAAATCGAAAAAACATGTACACGCCCAAAAAAATTGGTAATAAGGATCATATTAAAAGGAGTACTTTCTGATATCCTATACAATTGATATTTGGCATTCATTAGGTGTGGAACCTAACTCAATTGCAAATAAAAACCCGAAATTTCTATCCCGAAATAGAAAAATTTTCTTACACTAGATGAACAACAAAGTCCTCTCTTCCATATCGCTACTCTTTGAGAAGAAACATAAAGAAGATATTTAAAGGATATCCCCGTAAACTTTACCCTTTTACATTTATAAAATTCGCTAAGTTGGGTGTAACAAGTACATTATATCATGGTATACTGTGCACCGATAGTGATAGTTTGCACAATACATTGTTTCTAGATTGGATTTATTTTAAAATACAAGCTGTATAGTTGATATTCATTTATTACATATGATATGATAAATTAAGGGTCATATACACAACAGAGTAGATTTATTCGGTATATAACTGTGTTAGTATTAGATTATTATTACATTTTTATTAAGGGTAGTTGTATGTTGTACATCATAGATAGGGTAACGAGGGGTGCACTCACATATTGATGGTGTAAATATAACATTTATTACTGTTAATTTACTGTACCTAATGCATTCTATTGTGTATCAAATCATTTTTAATATGTGTAATACAATATTGTTAATATATACATACATATGTAGTTGTATATAAGTCCTAATTCCATAGTCAGTAGAGTAGGTAGTTAGGTAGGTACCTATTCAATTCTTTAATGGTTTGTGATATGATTATCTGCTTTGCTCTCTGTAGTGTGTAGTAATATGAATTTAAATCTTTAATAATATGAAAGGTATTACGATTAGGCGTTCGTTACCAAATAATGCGAATTTTTTTTATTTTAGAGAGGGGTTATTATTTTTTAGCCAATTTTTTAGATATTGGTTTTTTTTACTGATGACCGAATATCGTGAAAATTTCTTTAAATGTTCACCTAATGAAAATTGACAAATCGAATTTAAAACTACTGAAATCGGTACATAAACCTCTCAGAATTTGTTGCATTCGAAAGTATCTACATACACAAAGTAAGAAAACAGATAATGAATATAGACAATTCCAAATTTTGATTTAATAAAATTATACCATTTTCAAAAAATCTAATAAATGCATGTCAGGTCAGCTTCGATACCCTCACTTTAGTGACAAAGACAACGCCGCATAGTCACAAAAGGATACTGTCAATAAATAGATGGGGTTCTTCACACACCTAATCCTTTCAATCAATTCAAAAAATCCTTAGGTCAGATCATACCCTCAGTCAAATCATATAAAAGACAGAACTTTTTTAATATCATTGTGAGACACGCGCCAAATTAGCAACAAGCAACATATCTCTGAATCCATATCCCAGAGATAGTTATGATTAGCTAATTCATACTGATGATGACAACATTTTAGTTGAAATACGTATTTATAAAATGTCGAAAACGACCATCGTTAAACTCACGCAGTACCTTGGTATATAAAACATAATTTATGTTATTACATGTATGGGCTGTGTATATATAAGTAAAATAAACCGCACGCACACTAATAAAGAACTTTGTATATAAAAGGTATTTAGACAATTCAATCAGTTAACCGGGAATAATAAAAACAAAGCGGTATCTCCAACCCATCAGAAAGTTTATATGTTGGAAGTTTTATAATAAACAAAATATATATTCTACAGGTTCAGGGTGACGCAAAACTACGATCTTCACGATATTTAATTTCAATAATTCTTTTTGGAATCAATATTTATTGAGTTTCTCTTTATATGGAGTGGATACCAGCCAATAGAAAGCATAACTATCGTAACTTTTTATTTGGAAAACGGAAGAAACATTTTTTCTACTCAGAGAAACTATCGACGATATCAAATGATCATCGATTTGTGGCTTATGTATCGTCGGTTATGATAAATATATGGCCATCAATATGGCTGCTAGTATGTCAGCAGACCTTGATTGATTGATTGATTGATCTTGAGGTCTAAAAAGTATTACACTTCGGCCTTAAAGTCCTTAGTCCGACGAGATTCGTTTCTCCCATATGTTGGCAATAGCCTGGAGCTTGCTTATCAGGTCCTGCCGAAGGTTCATATATTCGGGGTGAAAGCACACCTTAATTTTATTTTACAGAGTTTACAACCGGTAGACTTGGAATAATACTTCATTGGGTCTGCAGATTCATACTAAAAATACCAAAAAAAAAGTAGAATATACGTACTTGATGTGGTCTGGAATTCGGAGGTGGTGCACCCATACCATGATGATACATCATGTCATGTTTTAATTGTGGAAGACCACCAGGTCCACCTGATGGCTGATGTTTACCAATATCGACAGCCGCCAATGCTTCGGCTCGACTCAGTAAACCATCATTCAGTCCAGAGAATATATCTCCCTGAAAAACCAAAAGAGAAAAACCATTAATATACATTGCCAAAAACAAAAATCAAATGATAAGCCAAAAATCTAACCCGACTAATAAATATAATAACTATAATATTAATCTGAACGGTTTGGGTTATATAGAAAGAGATACGTACTGTGACCCACAAAAGTTGATGTCATTCATTAAAATTTTATAATTGAATTGTACCTTGTTCACTCGGTTTCCCCAAAAAAAATTTCGAATAAAACTTATTAGTATATTTCTAATGACTAACTTTTAGCCGAAACATTTTTTCGAAAAACGAATCAATAAGGTAGAAATCTATTATACAATTTGAAAACTGACATCAACTTTTGTGGTCTATAGTACGCCACACATATTAGCAGAGTAACAGTAACAGTAAGTGAATGTTCCTTTTTCCGTTCCAATTCAAAAAAAACCCTCTCATAATCATTTTCATAATCGATTTCAAAATCATTTCTAATAGGGAATCAATGTTAAATAAATAAATAAAATATTTAGTATAAAACCATACATACATACACATACTTACAAACATATGATTGCTTGTGGTATGATGATTGATTGATGTCATTTAAGAGTGGGGAGATTTAGTGATGCCCACTTAATTTATAATAATATTATTCATTACGTATGCACGCAAACACTACAGACTATAGAGTACTCTCATTTTATTATCTTTACGAAGCATTGTGTAGTTACTATACTAAATAATATTTAACATTCATTCTCAATTTGCAAAGCTTTCCAAAACAGACGGTATATATATATATATATATATATATATATATATATATATATATATATATATATATATATAAATAATGTGAACCATATTATGATAAAACGATATAATGTTAAATTATTTATGATTTTTGGTGTAACTCTTGAACTAAATAAGTATAACCGTTTCTACTATATTTACACTCCTGTATACAGACAGACAGACAGGCAAATAGACTGACACGTAGTTATATGTACGTAGATAGGTAAGTGAACGTACGTTGTGTGTCGCTGTTTGTGTGTCTGTTGTGTGGCGTTGTTTGACGTACGTTCATCTCACATCGTGTTTTATATATATATATATATATATATATATATATATATATATATATATGTTGCGAATATACTTCCACAAAATTGTTTAGAATACCATCATCGTACAACTAACTGTGTCACACCAAATGTTATATAAAATGGATGAATTTTGTCGTTTAGAGTTTTTAAAGAGATTACATTTACTTTTTGTAAATCTGGTGTGGAAGACTCATATGACCTCTATATACAGAGTTTAACATATATACCATTGAATTCAACATTGGAGTATAATATACTGTGTGTGTTGGACAGCTGTTCCTATAGAGAATCAATGTTAAATATTATTTACTACTGCCTAGCCGTGTGGTACTGTATGAAGTCAGTCAGTACACATGTGATGAGAGTACACTTTAGTATGTGCATTGTGAATCACAAAATCCCCACTCTTAAATGACAAATAAACAAGCATACGCATACAGTATAGCTATGATATGACTGATTGACTTTATTAACATGTGTACTGACTGATTTCATACAGTACCACACGGCCAGGCAGTAATAAATAATATTTAACATTGATTTTTTATAGGAAAAGCTGTCCAACATGCGCATAATGAATGGTTTGTATTGACTATCAAAATTGAATTTGAAAGAAAGCATCTAAATTAGGTAAATTTTGAGCTTGATCTATACGCAATTTGATGAGCTTGATCTCTATTGAATCTCTACGAAAAATACTTGTTAGAAATAATTTTTTTATTTAAATTTTTGCTTTGTTTCTGAGAATATTTCCAAAAATCAAATAAAACGACAAGAATAAAGTGTTAATAAAACATAAAAAATAAAAGTTGTAAACCATCCATGAAATGAATTTTGTCGTAGAGATTAATTTAATTTTTAGTATTTCATAGCTCCTCCACCAAAATATGTATGTTTTTATTTTCAACCAGTGAACGACGCTTCCACTTTTATTTCAAATACAGATTTGTAATAAATACAGAACCAATGCCGGTTTTGAACTAATTTAAAAAACAGTGTTTTGGCGAAGCTTGATCTTAAATTTTTTGTTATAGAAACGAGGATACCTTATTTTCGAAGAAAGTGAAACGATAATGGTTTACTCTCTACAAAATCTAATTATGGTTTTATTTTATACATGTAATCATTTTTGAGTTATCTAAGCAAAACAATCGTCGAAAATTACTCTTGGTAGAGAATAAAATCATGATTTTCAAATATATAAATAAAGTTGGAAAAATAGCGTGTGAACATCAATTTTAGTGGATAATAGATTGATCAGATGTGCCATATGGATTTCATAAAACAATTCTTCATCAAGCAATTCTTAGATTTTCAAAACTACGAACTTTATTACGGTACTGTATTACGATAAGAAAGATCCTTAGAACTATCGGAGATGTATGAAAATATTATCGAAATTATATCGAGATAAAATTACTTCAAACATTTTTTCTGGAAATTTTTCTTTTTTAACTATTTACCGTAATTACGTACTACGAACAAAATAACATATGCATAGACCCTTTAAACCAATTGGAAACTTTGAGTTACAGAATCGAGTAAGCAACCGGTTGGAGGCCTAAGTGAATCGGAACTCTTTCTCATAAAATTAGCATGCATTTTTTATTTTTGTTTCCTTTGAAGATACTAGCGACTAAGACCGGTTAAAAAATTTCCCTAATTTAACTGAATTCATCATCCAAAAATGGTGTGTGCGGGACATTATCTCAAGTTATTGAGGCGTGTCTTGCTCATGAAATATTTAAAATTCTTAAATTACTAAAGCCTGGCTAAAAACTTAACAAAGATCCAACTTTTGTTCACCTGATTTTCATTTTATGCATCTACGCAATAAATTTGTTACGTAAAATCAGAAAAAAGAATCAGATTTACTCTTCAGCTCTTTTAGCGAATTTCCTGAAAGGAAATAGAGCTATTGGTCCCGTACCGAAGTCAAAATTTCGCAAAAATTTCTTCAAATGTCCATCGATCCTACCTAGTAGATGTCAAAAATCACCATCAGTAAAATTTATATATATATATACATATATATATATATATATATATATATATATATATATATATATATATATATATATGTGTCTGTAATCACTCTAGCGGTCACAGTTTTCATTTTATCGGAATGAAATTTGGTATTTGAGGCGCTTTTGGTATTCAAATGGTTAAGTTTGTTAATGGGTAAAATCGGACGACGGAGGGGGAAACACAAAATTTGACATATCTCCCTTAATATTCGAAAAATCGAAAAATTTATAAGAAGTAAAGTTTTAGGTATTAACATTTACTGTAGTTTTGTTTCTTATCTTTTTTTCTGTTACACTAATCTTTACAGAAATATTGACGGTTTAAGATTGAAAATTAAATTCCTTAATATCTCTGTACACATTAGAGTTTGAGCAAAAATGATGAGGTGATGAATTGTAGCAAACATGATTTTCTACAACTTTATTTCTTACGCATTTTTTGATTGTTCTAATATTAAAAGAGATATTTTGTATTTTGTGTTTTCTTCTTTCTTTATGTCCCCATTTCCCCTTCACGTAGGACATTTATTAATAAAATTGGCCTTGCAAATACTAAAATCATATTCGATATTTCATTTTGATCACACTAAAATTGTGACCG
Organism: Nineta flava; assembly: GCA_963920215.1. NCBI lineage: Eukaryota > Metazoa > Arthropoda > Insecta > Neuroptera > Chrysopidae > Nineta > Nineta flava. Next base: position 136,480,844 of record OY986041.1, read on the forward strand.
CCAGAAAGTGATTTATATATTTTAAGGAAATTCGCTAAGTTGAAGCAGCTCCTGCGTAACGAATTTTTACTAATTAAAACAGTTGTATAATCTTATGTAAATTACCCTGTATCTTGAAGGTTATCTTGTTAAGTAAAAGTTATGAACAGAATATAGTTTCTGTACTAATTATAGGAGTTGTTACATTTATATATAAGGAAAACTATAATGCAGTATTATCTTAATACAAATAGGATCGAAAAAAAGTTATATCCCAAATTGTTCTATCCAATTAATTAGCAATTCATATATCGATTGAATATATCACAGCTCCAGAGTCAAATTGTATTTTAGGAGTTTAGCATAATATCGACATTTCTGAACAGTAGTGGATAGTTTTTTTGATATACCCTGTCAAATATATCATAGTAAATACTCTTTTAAGATAGAAAGAAGACAAATAGCAGCAATCACCGTTGAGTGAATTATGTTTACCGAAGGTGCTGAGAAAGTTACTATGTATGTCTATTTACTATATGTCTTATATTTTACTTAGATTTTGTTCAACATTAGATAAGGATGATAGACAGAGAAGAAAAGAGAGAAAGATATAATGAAATATTTGAACATATAAATTTAACCCAAATACCAAAATCAAGTGAAAAGCTCTTTAGACGAAGAGGTATTGACACAAATTGTATTAACAGGATAAAATTCTTTAATTCTATTTTAAGATTTTAATTTAGAAAAAAAAACCACTAATAAATAAGTTTTTATTAGTCAGTAAGGCACTAAAAAGGAAAAAATTCTGAAATATTTCCTTGTAAAAGCTTGAAAACCCTGAAAATATTATACACCTTATTGAAAATTTTCGTATTCCACCATGAATTGACTCAATATAATCTAATCTAATCTCATATAATGGAGATTTTCAAAGTTTTGTATGTTTGAATTTTTTGAAGTAAATAAAAAATTCCAATTTATATAATAAATTAAATTAATTACATAAAATACGTTTAATTAACACTTTCTTTGTAGGCTACCAAATACCAAAGTTTTGATTCATTAAACTTTGTCAAATGTAAAACAAAAAATTCCGTAAGTTACATTTGAGATTTGGGAATATACCCCTTTAATTTTATATTAAAAAATAGGCCAACGTTAGTGAGCATAGTGCTTTAAATAGCATATAACATTAAAAACAATGAGTTATAATAGTCAGGGAGGCATCATCGCACACAACTCTTTGAATCGAATTCATTAATAATTTTATTTGTTTGAATAAAAATTTTTATAAGCATATTAAGCATAATTTTTTTTACTTCAAATGTGTTCCAGGAGTCCTATAGTCTTTGATAAACGTTAAGATATTCTTCGGCGACACCTCATTGATTTCAAATGATAATGTCTTTTGAGAGAGAGAGAGAGAGAGAGAGATTTTCGCATTCCCCCGAATGTATATTCCGGTCTCCTCTTCATTACAAAATCTGCAGAGTTTATTGCCTGTGAGATTGATTTCTTGCAGATGTTAATTGAGTTTGCAGTAACCAATAAGAAGGCTAGTCAATATTTTTAATCGGGTTTTTTCCTAGTTCTAAGGCCCTTTATTTCGCAGTTGAGTTCTGTACTATTGCTTGACAAAAATACTTGTTTTACTTTTCTACATTTCGGTACAAAATACATTTCGGGCTATCAAAATAGCGCTCATTTTTCCAAATTGTTAGTTTATTTTGTACCTTAATCATTCGATTTTTTACGAAAATATTTCAAATATAACTTGTCAGTTGATATTTTTCCAAAACAATCTTCCTTAGATTTTCGTTCAGCCATTGCTCTTGGACTATCTGTTTATAAATTTCATACAATTTTCTGTGTATATACCCAAAACAAAAACCACTCTTTATTACAAAATACAGAGAACATGACCAGAACTCTAACTAACTTAAACAAATGACGATGTCGACATCAGAGAGTAAATGAATAAGCATACGATGATAGAACGGACCGACCCCACACCAATCCCTCTCTACCATCCATGTTGTACACACAAGTTAGTTTGAACAAACAACAACTAACAGAAAAACCACAAATAAATGAAGAGAACAATGAAATTAGTGACGATTATCACTTGTCTTTACCGTTACCAATATCCATTTGTTTAGTTTCAACATGGTTGTTGTTGGTTGTAATGTAATAATATACAACTTTTGTTTGTTATTGCCTACAATTTATTATAAGACAACGCTAATAAATCCTATTTAACACTTTGTTATTTAGTCCTTGTATACAGGATATCTGTACAGTAGTATATCCTTAATAAGTATTTACTGTTGTTAACCTCTGTTGGTAGCAGAGTTTTATTTATTTATTTCTTTTCTTCATCATATTTCATTTTCTGGTGCCTTCTTTCTATCCCCCAACTCTCAACGTAGTGTTCTCTAGGTGGATAAAATAAATGCTGACAACTGTAGGTGTGTGTGTGTTTGTATGTGAGTGTGCGGTTCGTATACGGTAACCTTGTTGGCTCTTGCTGCTATCATTTATATAATTAATTAAGGTCATTATTTATATTACAGTGTGATTTAATATTTTTGATAGAGTAGATAAAAGTCTCATCAAAATATTGGAATTGTAAAGTCGATAAATAATTTCGGATTCATTACCGGGCAAAGTTCCCTTGCGGCAGCATCTGTACACAATTGGATTCCATAACGGGTCCATTATTTGCAGAATATGTGGCGAGGACGAAGAAACATCCAGCCACATTATCATTGACTGCGAACCTCTAGGTTATAGCAGATACAGGATATTCGATGCATCTCACCCCGAATATATGATCCTTCTGGAAGACCTGATTAGCAAGCTCCTGGCTAACACCAATATATGGGAGAAGCGAATCTCGTTGGACTGAAGTAGAAGGGGAAGCACAATGGACCATAAGGTCGAAGTGCTATACTTTTAAGACCCCAAGATGTATCTATCTATGTATCTAACCTTAGTTCCGACTTTGTAACGGTGGAAAATATTGTTTATAGAAAAAAAAATTTGGTATAGGTGTTCATAAAATGACCTTATTAATCAATTTCCGCAAAGTTTCCTGCCCGCCCGTATACACGATATCTCAAAACTAAAAGAGATAACGGGCTAAAATTTCGTATGTGTGTTCTAGAGCTAAGAAGTACGGTCAAGGTGCTTGAGAATTATGGAAATCAGACCATGCTTGGACAAAATAGGCTAAACTGCCTATCTTTGAAATCGTAACAGATAGAACAAATATTCATAAATAAAAAAATTTTCCTTTTTTAAAAATAAACAACTTTTGTTTGAACCTTTCTTTCATAAATTCAGTTTATATCCCGGGTATTTAAGGCTAAATCATTCGAAATTTTATTATAACACTTAAAATAACCAATTTAGGATAAAGCAGATAATGTAAGAAGATACCACGCACGTTATAAGTAAAATTTCTAGGAATATGAATTATTTAGGGTAAAAGCATATTCAAAACGTATGTAGTTATGTTTTTTTTTGTTCTCTTTAAACTTTTTTTGTCGGCCTTACTAAGTAACAGAATGCCAGACAGTATATTGTATGAGCTGGTATCTCAGAGGATTTTACTACCTTTGCTCAATTTCTATCGGCTTAGAATATTTCTATAATACTATTGGTTGTGTCTTCTCTTATAGCTATATATACATAGCTTGACTTATTCCAAAACGCAGCACTTTTCGTCACATTAATTTATATAACTCTACCGAGAAAAAAAAACAGTTTTGAATAAATCATTTTAGTTTGATTTGTAATATTTGGCAACTGGTTTACTACCATCAAATACATTATTTCTGTTAGTGGTTTTATGTGGTTCATATGAACAAATCATTGTTGATAAATCATCCAGTACTTGAAGTATGCACCTGTGAGTTTTAACTAAATGAATGCAATTGTATTTAGTGTGTGTTCTGCGGAGTTGTTGCAATAGGTAGATGTAGATAGGACAGAACAGATAAATACGTTTACGTCTCTATACTGTGTGTGAGAGAGTTTAATTTAATGATACTTTATGATACTTTTACTTTACTTGAGAACTGATGTTCTGAACTGACTGCACTGAATTGAATGCATATATCTTTCTTTCGTTTTTACTGTGATAAATATGCTACATTACAACACTAGTGATAATGATTCACTTATTTTAACATAAATTTATATTAAGGGATGCAATTTATTTTATATATTATTATTATTTATTTAGGTTTTGTTGTGTTTTTGTATTAACGCCTTCAAGTAGAACTTTAATTTATATATATATATATATATATATATATATATATATATATATATATATATATATATATATATATATATATATATATATTGGGATTAGAGCTTCAATGAGCGTGGATCATTACATAAAAAGTCTTATGTATTTGATTATTAATTGTTATATTAATAATCAAATTAATTGTTATTAATTTGATTATTGAATCAGTACTTAGAAGTTAGTGATAGATTCTTATTGATTGAAGAATCTATTCAGACAATATATTGAAAACTACAAAAATACATCAACTAATATTCCAACCCTTCAAGTTTATACTTGCATACTTTTGGGTACAAAAATGTACTTACTTTTTATAGCTATTACCAAATATAAATATATAATCCTTTTTCAAGTAAACCAAATGTGTTTACCGAATGTTAAATATTCTTTAATCATTTCTATAACATTCATTAACATAATATGGGGGGAATTATTGCTAAGAATTTATAACAAAATCAACAATATACTAGTAGATATTCATAAGTCAGGGGCCCGTGCTGTCAAGGTGCTCTGTTTGAAGCTGGAAGATTGTGAAGTTGAATCATGACGGTGGTTGTTTGTCAATTATAATTAATGGGGTGGATAATTTACTAAACTGTCGACGAACGGGCAAGAACGAAGTAACCGGCTATGCTTGTGAACGGTTTCTGTAGTTTACCTTCATGAACTACAGATAAAAATATCGGAATAGTTTCTATCAAAGTCGGCAGGTAGCCGCAAAACCTACCAATTCCTAGTCTGTGTACAAACTTTTGGTCCTCCATCCACATCATTAATGATTGGTTATAAATTAATAAAGATTAAAAAAATAATGATCTGGATGGACTCTGTTGTAGACTGTGGAGTCCCAGAAACAATATTAATATTATTATTACTTGTAGATATTCTATGTTGATTCTACTACAGTCTGAGTACCAAAAAAAAAAGCGATAGACAAAAATAGTCGGTGATTGTGCATGGTTAAACATCTCGAACGTTTGAAAGCCGATGAATTCGATCAGTGATCGATTAGTTATCTTTCTATAATTTTCCGCTGAATGGTATATAAATCTCCGATCAATAATCATACGATTATTTATCGGACGCCATTTTAGTGATCACTTTTGAAATCCGATCACCTATCGCATTTCGATCAGAGATCGTAATTGCTAACCTCAAAAATTTGCTGATTTAATAAAATATTTTGGAAAATCTGGTGACAGTAAAAACGATAATCTGCATGAAGAAAATTTTGGAAATAAATATTTGACAAAAATTGTAAAATAGAGAAATTAAATATCCAACTAATCTAAAAAAGCATAGTAAGTCATGGTTACAAACATGGACACACATACATACATACACTCCCGTTCAATAAAATTGAACAGACCTGAAATATTTATTTTCTTACATTTCATAAAACTCCTCACTTTTGTAACTCTCTGTATAATTGTTCATTTATAAACATAGATAAGTAGTATATATATTAATTGTGAAAAAAGAAATGGAAGTGTAGTAAAAAACATTTACTACAAGAATAATCAAAATTTTGAGAGATTGATTCGGGTCAGGTCTGTTCAATTTTATTGAACGGGAGTGTACCCTGAGATTCTGACCCAAACACACTAAACTGAGAAACGTATAACGGGACCTGAAAATCAATTTAAAATCTTTGAGAACACAAATGTGGGTAGAATTTAAAAGATAAAAGAGTTAGAAGAATATAATAATTTATTTTTTCATATTCTCTGAATGCCTACAGATAAAAATCAATTTAAGAATTATCTAGAACTCTGCTTTAAAACATATTTTAAATCATTTAGGAAAATTATTTCGAATGAAAAATTTCACCGATGAAAAAACTATAATTTATAAAAACCATACGATTTTTATAGAGCTTTTTGTACTTCGAAATAGTTTTTTTTTTTATCAATTGATCTCTATCAGTTACAAATATTTCTAATGGCCTATTATAGTATACTGTGCTTTTTTTGTTTAATAGCTTGATAGTTTTACACTAAAGTGTTTTTCCTAATGATTTGAAACATTTGTTGTTTTTTTTTTTCGAAGCACTATTAAAAATATTATTCGAAAACATTATAATCATTATCAGAATATAATTTTATCAATTATTTTATATTTTATATATAAAATCATAGATGTTTATATTATACTTAGATCACTAACAATAACATCAAATATAGATATAATACATAGGATTTTTCTATACATCATTTTTACCTTCCGTTGGATTGCAAATATTATGAAAGAAAATTTTAAATATAGTGTACAATTTGGCGGCAAAAGTATTGCTATTTTTTCAAAATTATATAATTGATTTGTGCCTTATTTATTCAGTTTTCGGGAAAATGTTACGAATAAAAGATGTTAGTATTTTTATAGTGAAAAACTTTTATTCGAAGCATTTTTCCGAAAAACGAATATATAAGGCACAAATCAATTATAAAGTTTTGAAAGATTCAGCTATACATATGACCTTGAGTGTAAACTTAATTTTCTACTTAGTAAATCATAAAAAAAAAACATCTCAAATAATGTTTATTCGAACTGTGAATAAGCCGTAAATAAGAGAATAAATATTTTTAAAATTTGGTGGAGTCATTAATACATATTTGAAATCAAAAGATTGCATCTTTTCCAGGAATCGAACAGCGAACCTCTTGTATTCCCGACAAGCATCTTACCATTCAGCCACAATAGGGAATATGCAAGTGATTTAAATTTACTTGATTTTTTTACCCCCGATACTTTATGGTCTTGACATTACACCTAAACCATTATTTTCTCATTTAGTTTGTATTTAATTCCATAAAATTTTAATTAAATAGTGTAAAATAAGTGAGCGTAATTCAAATTTGCGAAAGGCTTCACCATTGGTTGAAGCATGACGTCACAGAACATATTATGAGATTTATCGGCGACGATATTCATACTGTGCTAGTCGTGTCTGAAAGAAAATTTGTTTTTACCTAGTGCGATTTTGGCGTATAGTGACATTAGCAATAGGGAATATGCATGAAAATTTTTTTTCACATTTATTTTCAGAATATGAAAATACTGTTAATACTGTAATAATATTTAGAAACGAAATTAAAATCCGACAAATATCAAGGAAGCTGTAAGCTTTTAAAGATTATTATCTGTCTGTTTCTTGCAAAAATACTAAAAACGGAGTTTTACGTGTATTTTAAATGGTGAAAGTGTAATATGACGTCACATAACATATCAAGAGGACTATCACCATCTTTGTCACCATCAAGTTATTTAAAAAGTAATTTTACCTATTTGTCAAGTAAACATGCTTCGATTCAAGTGAAAAAAAATGTTCATGCATATTCCCTATTATCAAGAACAATGACTGAAAGTGATTTTGTCAAAGCACAATCGTACAATCTACCAAAAATAGATTCTTTTATGACGACAGGATATTTTGTATTGAATCCAGGTTTTACGTCCGCTGAGGTCGAATGAGTGTAGGCTGCAAGATAATTCTTGTTGTACATGATATTTTATAATTTACAAAATAGGTTTTCATGCATGCATGTACTCAGCAGTATTTACCTAAACATAACCTCAAATGTTGTTATAATAAAAATAATAATAACATAAGAATAATAATAATTTAATAATATAATAATATAGTACAATATACTTTCATTAAAGATCTTCACAAAAATGTAAACGCGATATTGGAGATAGATACTTCATCTCTTCTCATATAACCTTACACCACTGTTTACGTATTTTTGCATTTCTTGGAACAGAAAAAAACCGTATCTGGTGTACTTATAGTAGTGTTTTTGCATTCCGGTACTAGACAATATCTACAAAGTGTTTTTTTTTCTCCATTATACTCGTATGTGTTTTTTTTCCATTATCGAAATATCGATTAAAACTGAAAATCCTTAACTAATACCTGTCAATGCATACAGTAAACAACACATGTTCTGTGGCGTCATCCAAAGCGCGCGAAAAATAGGGTCGTTCAAACAAGTTAAATTTAATCGGTATTTTATATATTATTTTAAAAATTAATTTAAACACAATTTCAACAGTATTTATATTTTTTTAGCGAATTTCCTGAAAGGAAATAGAGCTATTGGTCCCGTACCGAAGTCAAAATTTCGCAAAAATTTCTTCAAATGTCCATCGATCCTACCTTGTAGATGTTAAAAATCACCATCTGTAAAATTTATATATATATATCTATGGACATATATATATATATAGATATATATATATATATATATATATATATATATATATATATATATATGTGTCTGTAATCACTCTAGCGGTCACAGTTTTCATTTTATCGGAATGAGATTTGGTATTTGAAGCGCTTTTGGTATTCAAAAGGTCAAGTTCGTTAATGGGTAAAATCGGACCAGGGGAAAGGGGGGTTTAGAGGGAGGGGGAAACACAAAATTTGACATATCTCCCTTAATATTCGAAAAATCGAAATTTTTAGAAGAAGTAAAGTTGTAGGTATTAAGTTTTACTGTAATTTTGTTTCTTATCATTTTTTCTGTTACCCTAATATTTACAGAAATATTGACGGTTTAAGATTGAAAATTAAATTCCTCACTATCTCTGTACACATTAGAGTTTGAGGAAAAATGATGTAGTGATGAATTGTAGCAAACATGATTTTCTCCAACTTTATTCCTTACGTATTTTTTGATTTTTCAATTATTAAGAGAGATATTTTATATTTTGTGTTTTCTTCCTTCTTTAGGCCCCCCATTTCCCTTTGACGTATATCATTTATTAATACAATTGGCTTTGCAAATCATATTCAACATTTTGATCAGACTAAAATTGCGACCGCTAGAAAGTGATTTATGTATTTTAAGGAAATTCGCTAAGTTGAAGCAGCTCCTGCGTAACGAATTTTTTTTACTATGTTATAATGAAGTAAAAAGTGAATTAAACAACAACAAAATATTGATGCATATTCCCTATTGTCTTCACTTTTAATAATAATGTAATCTATTCATTTCATAAATATTTAATTTCCACTGATGAAGGTATAGCTACTAACACTGAATATAAAATAATGACCCATATTTTAGAATCCATTTTACGGAAAAATTTCTCTATAATAAAAAACAGTAAAACAAAATCAGTGCTTGTAAAACAATTATTGCACGCATGAATTATTATAGTTCATTTCAATTGAAAATAACCCATTAAACAAAATCCGATACTATTTTTTTTTATAGAAAAAGATAAAAAACATAATCTTGAATGTTAATCAGAGTGAAAGGACAAATAAAATGCATGTCGCATGTTGATATGTATTTATTCATTATAAATACATCATATATATATATATATATATATGTATACAATTGTTTATGTATGTATGCATGTATGTATGTATGTATGTATGTGAGTCGTCATTCATTTCACATCACCTGTGAAATATTTATGAGTCGGTGTTTTACCCCCTTAGCCACTTCAAAAGTTCTCATACTACCCTTATAAGCCATCTAGCATCCCATCAACCCCCTATTCAAACATTGAGTGAGTGAGTAGTGACTCTACTGTATATTACTGTATACTATATATAGTACACATCCTTATAAGGTTGTTGACTATAGCCTGTTTAGAAATATCAACGGATTCTTTTTAAATGGATTATTTTTCATTGCTCATAGAAATATACAGCAATTTATTCGTTAAAAATTAGTTTTAAACTATTTTATTTGACTTCACATTTTATGCGTAGACGCAACAGAAAAGGATAATAAAAGGGAAAAATTTCCTTAACAGAAAGTTGGGTCCGGAAAAAACCATAACTCGTGAAAGGTCGAGTGATTTTTTAAGCTAACAGTTAATTAATTTGTAACAATTAATTTGTTAACCTCACTTCTTTCACAGAAATAATTTATTCTGTTAGGAAATTGTGGAAATTCCGATACCAGTTCGTTGCATGGATTTATATTTGTTTATTTGCCTCAAATTTTCTATCCGACTTTTTGCCTACTTCTACTTAAATGATGGGAAATATCAGCACGAATTAGAATGAGATTTTTGAAGCTGATAATATAATATTCTATAGCTTAATAACTTAATAATAATCCATAAAGTTATGGATACCTGTGACTCAAACTAAAACCGTGATCAAAGAAAAGCAATATATGATTTCCTACCAAATATTTAATTAGAAGGATTTTTTATCCCTGATTCCAGGGACTCTATCAAAAGTTATCATTTCTTAGATAGATAGATTGTAGGGGCTGCCCTGGACGGGCTACACTTCGACCATAATGTCCATTGTGATACCTAAGGATGTGAGAATGTGAGTGGATTGGAAGGAATTTTTGTGTATAGACTAGGAATTGGTAGGATATGCAGCCGACTATGATAAGAACTATGCCGATATTCATCTGGAGTTCGTGAAGGAAGCTTTACTAAACCTTCTCAAGCACAGCCGGTTACTCGTTCTTGTCCATATGCCGACAGTTTAGTCAATTAACTGCCCCTTTTTTTCTTAATAATTGACAAACTGCCGATATCGGGATTCGAACCCATAACCTTCCAATTTTCAAGTAGGCATACTACGCAGACATAACGCCTTAGTATCATTTCTTACTCTGATGAATACCATCATTATTAAACTTAATTCTATGATCCTTTAAACTTTTTGGTGTTAATATAAATTTCTACTATTCTATAATAAAAAACAGTATGTGCTGGTATCTTTGAACCAACTATACATATCATATAAAATACTTATTACCGTGTACACATAAGTTAATGATGGATGGGGCATCCATCATACTTTCAAAAGAATAAGAGTTGATATGCCAAATTGATTATTTCTATAAATAAAAAGCATTCCCGATTCAAATTCGGATTTCTCATTTTGTGAAAAACATGGCCGGTTTTTTTTTCGAAAATACGGAAATCAATGTTGAGAAAATATTATTTATTTTTAGCAGAGGTTTTAAAATTATGATATCAAATTGAATCACACTTTGAAATAGGAAAATGTGATTTTTAAACACACAGTAGTAAAATGTATGATGATTTAAAAAGCTTTGATAGATCTTTATTTAAAGCTCAGACTGTTATTTGTGTTTTAACCCAGCTTTCGTTATGTAAGTAGATCATGTGATCATCTCTCTGTTAAAAATATTTTTATTTTATAAAAATGTTATACAGGATGACCCACATTTTTACTAGAGTTTACATTAACTATTACAGTAAGTAAAATTTCAAATTCGTCCCTTTACCTAGATCAGTTTTTTTGTATTACAAATACGTATTTCGACTACACAGTAGTAATCATCAGTATAAATTAGATAGTCGTAATTTACTCTTTGAAAGTTAGAAATAGATAGAAAGTCGAGATCAATAGACAAAAATAAAAATAAATAGAAAATTAACTAAAATAAATTTAAATTAAAATATAATAAATTTTAAATTTTAAAATATATGAAATTACTCTTGTTAAAATTTCTTTGATTCACATTTACTCCTGTTAACCTTACTCTTGTTAAAATGACTCTTATATTGTCTCAGGATATGTTAAACGTTTGCTAACTTGGTGTCAGTTTCACCAGATTTCACCTTGGTTTCATCTAGAAACTAGATGATTTCCCAAATTTCCCAAACGAACACGGTTTGGCAATTTTAAAAAGGTGAAAATGTGAATTACATTTCTTTGACAAATTGACGCTTGTCAATAATTCATAAAACATTTGTACTATGGACCGTTGATGTCATTTTTTTAAATTATTATTGATTTGCTCCTTATTGATTCGGTTTTCGAAAAAATGATTTGAATAAAAGTTGTTCGTTAGAAATATAGTAGGAATTTTCTTCGAAATTTTTTTTCTAAAACCGAATGAATACGGCACAAATTAATTATGAAATTTTACAAAATGAGTGATATTTTTGTGGCCCAGTGAACTATGGGCCATGAAAACGCTCATTTTTCAAAGTTTCATAATTGATTTATTGCGTTATTGATTCGATTTTCGAAAAAAAAATTCATAAATAATAAATTAATTAATAACTTTTTGAATACATTTTTTTAAACTCACAGAAAGAAATTAAAACTCTTAGCCTTATGCTTTAACTGATCAAGTTTCTCGCTATAAAAGTTTAGGCTTTCTTGAATTTAAATTTTTAATAGATAGTCCAAAAATGTTAAAAATTATATTAAAAAATAAACAAACAAAACCAAAATAAAAAAAAAGAAATTGAATAAAAAAATAAAATGCCCTAAAGCTCTATAAACTTTTTTTTTTCGATTTTGTGCACCACAATTAAAGCGAGAAAAAAAAATATATACATTTTTTCGAAAACCAATATTCAGTGCAAAAACACAAATCATCCACTGTTTTAATTAGTACGAAAAACAAAAAGTATTTTCTTGCGTAGCGAAAAAAAGTTTTATATTTAGTTTAAAAATAAAAAACGGAAAAAATAGAAACATAAGGGAAATGGGGTAAGTATGAAGGGAATTAGTAACACACAAATAAATGTCGAATATATATATATATATATATATACGAGAATATATAGAACTTCTCTCCGTACAATTTTCTTACCCTCTAAGTGGCTTAGCGATTATTTAAAACTCTCTCACTGACGAGAAAGATATTTCTCATTAAATGGGGCGGGATGAGTTTGCTTTGTATTCATATATACAGGGTGTCGCATAAGTACCATCACGATTTTATTTACAAAAAGAATATGAGTAATTAAGTAAATTTACATTTTGCAACTCATAATATAAAGTGTGTTTCTTGAAGTTTTTTTCCAGCTATTTACGACAAATAAAGTTTAACAAATGGTGTCCCCTTTTGAACTGAAAACTATGACTCTTTTCAGCATAGTTTCTCGGATTTTTCGTAAACTTTCTTGAGATATCACCAAAAATCTCTCGCCTAATATTTTAAGTTGTTCCAAGCATTGTGGCTTGTTTACATAAATCCTTTCTTTCAGATAACCCCAAAGAAAACAATTTGTAATATCGTATGGCTAGAAAGAACATATCTGACATTAAAATATCGTCGAAATTTTCTTTGATTAGAAATAAAGCTACTTCCGTTTTCGAAATAAAAAAGCTACGATATTTATCCGTTCTTCAGGCTGGAATCGCTCCCTATCAAAACTTTCATGTATTTACTATAATCTAAAAAAGAGAAACTCAATAAATATTAATTCCAGAATGAATTATGGAAAATAAAAATTGTGAAGGTACTTTTGTGCCATGCTGTATATGTGAGTGTGTAATATTAAGGGGGTTGTTAGCTGATTTTAGAGTTTAAATTTTAAAATACAACATATATACAGAGATACTTACTACAAAGTTTTAGTTTGCTGTGTTGGTACTGAAAACTGTAGGGTGAAACGGAAATAATGTTTTTGAACAGTAAGTAAGTAACGAAAATGAGTTGTAAAGTACATCATTGTACATGTACAAAAGGGGAGGGGGTTAGGAGGAGGATTGGAGTAGATGGTGAGAAGTTGATGTGAGGAGGTAAGGTGTAAATTTATTTTAGGGGAGTTTTTCATTTAAATTTTCACTCTGCCTATATTACAGAATGATATAGATAGATAGTCATCAGGAAAATTAACTGAATATTACTATAGTTGCCTTGAATTGAAGCCTAATCATATTAGCTGTCTTAGATAATTTCTTTAGCAGATACCGTTGTAAAGTACTCGATTCTAACTGCGCACGATTCTAATTACGCACAGTACATATTTTCCTGAGCTAAATAACAACAGTTGTAGTTAACGATACCTCGGAAACTACTAACAAACTCATGATTAAGGATGTTTCAGCATACCACCACTTTTCGACAGATTTTGCTCATTTTTTGTTCACAGCTACAAATAACGTTTTCTAATAAATCCCGAAGTTTCAGAATTTTTGACCGTTTAGAACGCGAGATAATTAATATCAAAGTTATCATTCTCTCTCACTCTCTCTCATTAGAAGCATGGAAAACTTCATGCCCACCAAACTATTATCTGTTGTATTAGAAAAAATACTCGACATAATTTAGAAAAAAAAACTAGGAGAGTAAAGCTAAATATTTATTATATAACCGTATATTTATCAGGCAAAACATACGTTTTTGTTTAAATCCTAAATTTCGTCTTGTTATTTAATATTTCTAGCATTGGTTTCAGACTATTCTGGCTCCTACATTTTGGAACCCTCACATAATATATATATATTATGTGAGGGTTCCAAAATGTAGGAGCCAGAATAGTCTGAAACCAATGCTAAAAATATTAGATCAATATGGGATCAATTTGGGATCTTTAAAGTAACTAATTTACGTTATATCAAACCTAATTAATCATTCTATACATCTCAAGTAAATAGCTTCATCATTATATATATATATATATATATATATATATATATATATATATATATATATATATACATATATATATATATATATATATATATATATATATATATATATATATAGAATAGAAGAAAAGGTTTCTACATCGTTGTATCTTGTTATACTTTACAGTTCTTGTATTTTAGAGTTCCTGTTCTCGCTGGTAGTATCTTGTATCTTCGTGTGTTCTTCTCATTACATAAAATTCACATTTCTGTGAATTCTACCTCCCCCTCCGTTCCCCTTACATCATCTCATTTCAGTTTAATTCAGTTCAGTTTAGTTACAATGTTTAAAAATAAAATATCATACATTTAAATTAGCTTGAAAATTCGATGTGCTCTTTTACACGTGATTCCCACTTGAACTAAAATATTACAATATCAAATAGAAGAAAAGACTGAGATTCAGCCACGCATCCCAAAATATTAACTATTAGTTTGCGCACTACGTCCTCAATACAAGTTTAATGACAGTGCCCGTCATTAGCGCGCGACAATTTGAACTGAAAAATAATTGTACTTGTAATTTTTAATTGTTTTGTAAGGTTGCATCAATCTATCCATTGTTAGTATGGTGATGTTTTCGGTTATATTATATCAACGGAAGTGACTGGTGTTTACTTAATTTGCCATTTAATTTGCCAATGTCTGAACATTGATAACATTCTTTGACGTCAAATGCTTGATATGAAAATTTCGATTCCGATCCTAGATGTGTAAAAAAATATTGACACATATTATTTAAAAGTACAATTAAGTAAACGCCCGTCACTTCCGTTAGTATAATATATCTGAAAAGGCAACCATACTAACAATGAATAGATTGATACTTAAAATTATAACAACTATATGATTAAAGTAGACACCATTATAAATAATGTTTATAAATATTCGTTGAAATATGCAGATTATATAATTGCATTAAAAAAATGGTGTTGACGAACGTTTGAATTAATTATTTAATACAATTAAAAACTGTTTTGTTAGGTTTATTTTTGACACCATATTTTGAAACTGGCGACAGCGCACAGTCATAAAATATACACATACAAACACACTTATACACGTGAACGTCATAACAAAACATAGTTTATTGTCAGATCTGTCAAATGAAGTCAAATCAATTTCTTATTTACATTTACTGATATTTTACAGTTATAAATACTTAGGACAAATAAAAAAAGGTTTTAAATCGTTGTAGCGTAGCAAATAAACATCCTTAAAATAAAAAAAATTGGCAATTATATTTAAAATACATAAAATTAGATAAAAGGAAAACCTTTTCAAATATTACCCTACATCTTTGGACTATGTGTGTGATTGTATAATTTTTCAACAGGTTTTTATCCAGTAAAATAATAACTTAAGAAATAAAGCATCAGTAATTATTTTAAACCTCTGCTTTTCAACTTACACACATTTCTCTATATTTTAAGTGACAGCCCCATTCATTCCTTATTCCCATTTTATTGTTTTGCGTCCTCCCTTTCCTCTCTCGCGTCAGTACAAGAGTTTTAAGTATAATTTTTACTCATTATTTAAATTGTATGTAATAATCATTTTATTTTTATTTTTATTTTCATTTTATATTTTGATTTAAATGTTTCTCCTTATTATCTATCCATTATTTAAATAGATTTTTATCCCTTAGTATTCCCTCAAATCCTTCTTTTTTTTTGCATATTCTTTGATTTTTTGTATTTATCTTTTCATTTGTTTTTAATTCTATTTTAATAATTCAATGGATGATTTTATGTTCCCTTATTTGTAATTTTTATATAGTTTTTGACATTTCTACATTTGCATCGACCAATAATGGCGTGTTAGATAGATATATACATGTTGAGGTCTAAAAAGTACTGCATTTCGACATTATGGTCCTTACGGTCCATAAGGTCCTTATAGTCCCTATGGATTTTATGGACCTTTGTGGTAACAAAATCACCACATTAATCTTTTTTTATTTAAATAAAATTTGGAACATTTATTCTATGACGTGCTGTATAAACACCAAAATTTTATTTAAAAAATAGTTTATTTTGAGAGTAAATTGATAGCAAAAAATTGAGTGCAAGATAGCAAAAACAAAAAATAATAAATAAATAAATAAAATGGCATTAAAAATTAATAATTATTACAACCTTTTTACAACCAAAATAAATGAATATTGTGGTCAGTTTACAACAAAACCAAATAAAATTCATATATATATATATATATATCCACTACAATATTTTTATAATTTTTTTATTTTAATTTATATATATATATATATATATATATATATATATATATATATATATATTTATATATATAATATTTTGATTATTTATTTTAAAATATTAATACTAAAAAATATATATTTATTTTTTTAAAAACCATTATTTTTAGTACAAATAACTATATGAAAAAAACTCCGGGAAAGAGAATGGCTCATTGGATATGCTATAAAGTTAAGCCAACAATTTCCAATGATCTAGTCAAGGATTACATGTTTACAGGCAGTTTTCAATTGTAACCGAATTTTCATATACTTCTACTCAACCGGTTCTGAATATTTGCTAATATTTAATCCTGGGCACCATATTACAATCCAATAATATAGTACCATCGAATATAGTTGCTTGTACCATTACGGTACGAGCAACGGTACAATCGGTACACCAGTCCAAGTGGTCGAGCGGTCTAAGGCGTTATGTCTGCACAGTATGCCTACTTGGAAACTGGTAGGTTATGGGTTCGAATCCCGACATCGGCAATTTGTAAATTATTATGAAAAAAAAGAGACGGTTTATTGACTAAACTGTCGGCGTATGGACAGTTTCCTTCACGAACTCCAGATGAATATCGGCATAGTTTCATCATAGTCGGCTGCAGCCACATATCCTACCAATTCCTAGTCTATACACGTACATCTAGTTCAGTACATCTAGTTCGTGAATGGGCAAAATCGGACTATGTTTGGGCAAAGTGGGCAAAACTGCCAATCTTTGAAACCTTAAGAGATAGAATAAAAGTTTTCAGTCACAAAGTGTTCCTTTTTTTTTTAAAATAAACAACTTGTGTCCGAAGCTTTTTTGCATAAATTCAGTATATACCGGGTATTAAGCAATTAACTCAGTTAGTTCTTATTTTCACTTGTTTATATTAAAAATTTAACGATAAATTGTATTATGAATGAAAATCAATGAAATAAATAAATTTCTGATTAAAAAAATTTCTTTCAACATTGGTTTAAGCCATTTTACCTTTTATAAACAATATCAAAAGCGTAGTTGTTTATACCATCACTTACCTTTTTGAAAATGGCGAAAGTTTTCCACCTAGATATATTTCTTTTCGACTATATAGCAGTCGACTATATAAGTCATAATCAGTATGAATTAGTAATTCCTAACTCCTGGGGTAATCATTTTCTTGAATTAATAAATACGAAATCAATAAAAAATCACTTTAAAATTGTTTTTTTATTATTTTGTAAATTATATTTTTGTAAGGAAATGTTTAAAAAAAAAACACATTATTACTAAATGTATACATTTAGTAATAATAATAAATTCGTTTTTTTTTTTTTTGTAATATAAATATATAAAATATTGTGTATTAATTAATATAATTAAGGTCGTAATATGTTTATAATAATTATAATTATAATTACCTTAATGATTATAAATTAATAATTAATTCTATATTTGTTTTATTCATATAAAAGTTTTAATAATTCATTTTTGTTATGTATAATAATAATAAATTAATAAATATATTAAAAATTCTATATAATTATTATTATAAAATATAAATATATAATCATATATTAGTATATATATATATATATATATATACACGTGTGTGTATATATATAATAAATTAATTCATAAAAAAACTAGGCAACATATTAATATGTTTATAAAAATGATTAGTTTTTAAATCATTTGTACAAAAAAAATTATTAATTTTTTCAAACAATATTAATTTTAAACTAATTTGACTTCGATTAATAGAACATTGGATCCCATTGTCAAAAACGATGAAAATTGTTTAAGACACATAAAATCACAAATCATTACAAATGATTTTTTTACCGACGAAAGAAGGAGGTACTCAATTCAACCTGTATATTTTTTTTTTATGTATGATCACGCATAACTTTTTACAGAGTAGTCCGATTTTTTATTGTATAAGGTTTCTTTCAAATTTGGTAACATATAAATTGAAGAAAAAATTTCAAATTTTAGCCACCAAAAAATAAAAAATTAGACTTCCCAGCGCTTCCACTAAAGAACAAATATCATAATCGCTGTATATTGTCTGTGTGTAAACACTCAATATCGTCGCGAAATTTGAATTTTCCTTTAACCGACGAAAAAAACGAAGGAGGTTCTCAAGTTAACCCGTATATATATATATATATATATATATATATATATATATATATATATATATATACATATATATATATATATATATATATATATATATATATATATATATATATATATATATTAATACATATATGTATAAATATATATATATATTTATACATTTATATATATATATATATATATATATATACATATGTGTATATATCCAACATTGCTCAACGATCTATTAAAAAGAAACTAAATTTAGTATGCAGCATAATCTTCTATTTATGAAAGGGAAAAAAGTTGTGTATTTGTCCGAATTGTTTGGCTAAAACTGTATAAAATAGCTGAATAAAGAGGAGAGACTTTACCCTAGATATATTTTCCTCCAGAAAGAAATCAGAATCGTTCCAATTATACTTTCTATAGAATTACCTGCATTAACATAATTTCGGAAGTACATTATTTGTCAATAAATTTCGTCTCTTTTCAAAAATATTGAATATAATTTTGATTTAAATACATTAAAAATGATGTATCATGAAATAAACACAAATAAATAATGTTATTATTACATTACTTTATTTTATTTGAGGTTCGATTGATAATACTTACTTCTGTAACTTTCTGTTCTGTACAGAGTGTTTAAGGAACAGTGATACATATTTAAGAAGATCATAGTGTGTATAGTTTTGAGTTAATAATATAACTCTAGTTATAATTAGAAAAATAAATTGTACACAAGTACACTATGTATCTATTTCTTATAAACAAACACCTTACAGTGTATATTTTATACCGTGTGTTCATTTGAAAAGTTTCCACCTAAATATGTTTTTTTTTTTTTTTTTTTTTAAATATGCTTTAAAAAAAAATGTTTCAAACAAATGTTGTGCTTATTTAAAAGAGGGAAACATAATTCGCAATAATTATATTTTTGAAACAAGCATCCATCCGTGATGCGCGGTATAACTTATCCCTTAAACGTTGCAAGATAGGGAACATCAATAAATACAAAAATGTTTATCTCATAAAGACAAACAACTTTTGTTCGAAATTATTTTTCATGCATCCAATTCACATTTACGCCCCGACAAAAACTATAGGATGTGTGACAAACAGTTTCAAACATTAGTTGCTTTTTTGTATTAAAAAGTTTTCTTTTAAAAGATAAATTATACCACGCGACTCGGATGCATGAAACAAAAATAGAAAATTGTGAGACTTTATTTTGAAATATTTTTTTCTAAAATGCTTTTTAAAAAAATTGTTCAACACACAATGTATACATTCAATGTGTATATATAGTTTTTAAACAAATATCTCAGTTAGTTGTTATATTTCATGTAAACTTGTATAGTTTAATGGACTTTCATTGAGGAAAAATGGATTTTTCTTCATTTCACAAAGTTCCCTAAAAATAAATACAACAATTATTTATTTTTTAGGTATTGAATGGATCGTTACTTGACGAAAATCCATTACAATTATTAAAATGGAAATTTTCGTTAAATCACTTTATTTGACTAGTTTCGGAACACAGTTCCTTCTTCAGAAATAAAAATCAAATGAACAATTTTTACAAACTTTAGCAACAAAGTGATTTTACAAAAAATTTCATTTATTTGTTTTATTTAACGAAAAATATTCATATGAATTTTAATACAATATATATATGAATTTTAATACTATTGTCTCATTGGATATTTACTTGCCCTGTATACCCTGAAACATGCTGTACACATAATTTTAATAAATTGTTATTATTATAAATAAATAATTTTATTTATATAACAAACACAATATATCTAATCATAAATAAATATACCTTTGTATACACAATGAAGGTACCTACCTACCTATCTACCTGCCTTTATTATAGGCTTTTTGATTTTGTGTTTTTTTTTTGTCTTTTAAATAAAAATTTATTATGACATAACAAATATTTACTGAATATAATAAATAAATATTCGAAAAAATAAACTTTTTTATGTATTTATTGGTAATAAATGTTCGATTTGATTGAAAACTATATCAATTTTTATTATATCAAATCCCAGCAAAATATAAAAATGTCTTCAATAGTTGTGAAATCTATGTGAGGGGCCAAGTTTTTTAACAAAAGTGAGAGAAAATGATTGATATATATTTATTGTTCACGTTTCTCAGGTGAGATTTTATTACACTTAATTTACAAAGAAAAAAAAGCTAGCCGAGTAAAATATGAAATACCCTGCGCCTGAGAATTTTCACAATAGATATATTTGTTGGTAATAGTAGACTGACTCATCAAATTAATGGTTTTCTTTGCTTAAACTTGGCCCAACGTAGTACCCTGCTGTTTGATTTTATAAATTGTCAGCAAATTAGCAACAATTCTTAAACTTTATGAAACTTAAACAAATTTTTTAAGTGTTTGTCATGTGACATAACATTCTTAAAGGCACTTTTCAAAGTTTACAGTTATAATCGTAAAAATATTAACTCTGAGGTGAAATTTGGACCGAAAAGATCCTTGTTTTTTAAATTGCTTTCATACTTTTATTGATAAATTAAAGAGAAAAATTTGTAAAAAAAGTAATTTTATTTCCCATATACTTTACTAGCAACGCCACCATACATGGTATATCTATTTTATGGTGTATACAAATTTCATCTCATAAGAACATATCAATGGTACCAATTTATTGTATTCTTATCGGAACTGTATTATAGTTTCAAGTCGATACGACAATAAGATGTGGGTAAAAATTGACTTCTTAAGTTTGTTTACACAATTTTTTTAGTTTATTAGTACACTTAAAATAATCGTATCCAATGTGAGATATGGAAACTAATATAATTTTGCATTCGCCGTTGCAAATTTTGCCCGTTAGGCCTAAATCTATTACTATCACAAATGACCATTTATGGACATATATGGTCGATTCCTGGTCAATATATTCGTGTTATATTAATATTATTATCAGGTGCCTTATAAAAGCTGCCAGTTTCGCCTGTTTTCGGCCTTATCTATTTCAGACGTTCAATTTTAGTTCGTTCGTCCCACTAGACGCCTTTGGGTGCAATAGAGCACAGGTCTATTTAGTACAAGCATCTTTAGTACAAACGCCTTTTGAGTGTCTTTTAGTACAATTCATATGTTGACAGATTACACGTCGTGTCCATCAACAAATTTGCATATTAATTCTTAAATATTCAGGTTAAAGTAAACTTCGATTAAAAGTAGAAATTGTATTTTTATTAAATTCTTATTAAAGAAGGCTAATCACGACGTCGAACCCATCAACAAAATTATATATTCATTCTTAAATATTCAGGTTAAAGTGAACTTAGATTTAAAGTCCAAATTGTAATTTTATTTGGTTCTTATTTAAGTAGGGTAGAATATACCAGAATATCTTGGTATATTCCAATAGGTGCAATATATCCAACAAATTAGTTATAAGGTTAATCATGACATCGTAACCATTAACAAACTTGTAAATTCATTCTTAAATATTCAGGTTAAAATAAACTTCGATTTCCACCCAAGAATATACCAAGATATCTAGATATACTCCAACAGGCACAAGACATTCAACGAATTATAATCAAGAATAAAATTCGAGGATTTCTAGCAACAAAAAAGCTCTGAAAAAATGAATTGAATTGGAAAAACTATTTTTCAATTTATTAAATTGATAGAAAAATTAAAAAAAAGCAACAAAACAACAAAACAACAACAAAAATCTTATCAAAATAAAAAAGAGAAAACATTTTCTAAAGATTTTATTATTTAGAGTTAATATTTAATATTTCTATAGCTCTGTCGTCGGCAAAAGTTGAGTTGAGAGCTTTACAATATACACACTCATACACATACACACATAGATATTCGTACAATACACATGCATATATTTATGTATATATACTAGAGAGAGCTTTATTATAGAGTATAGTCAACCAGTCCAATGGAGTCCGGGGTCGTTATGGCTTCCGGTGTGTGGAGCTATATAGCGCGGTGCGGGGACTAAATATACACATACATACATACACATATATATATATATATATATATATATATATATATATATATATATATATATATATATATACATATAGTAGTCAAGTAGTGATCAATAGAGTGCGCGTCGTGATTGGCCGTTGCGGCGTTTGCGGGGCGGGCGTATAGTACACACTATTCACTGTTGTGGACGCGTTTTTGCTCTTCAACAGATTTATACACATACATACATACATACACATACATATACATGTTTGTGAAAGCTCTCTCTATTACAGTTGAGCTTTTATTTTTTTGTATTTAGGGTATTTTTTTATTTTATTTTTATAAATAATTTTTTTTTTTTGAACATGAATTTATTTTTGTACAGAGTTTTGTTTTTTTTTTAATATTTATATTTAGTTTATTTATTTATGAAATGTTTAACTAGTAAAAAATATTTAGGACGCTTAAAAATACATCAAAATTGGTATTAGTCTATGCACGGCTTTAAATGATATATTTTTAAAACAGGTTAAAATTGTCCTGCCTAGCGAAATTTTGTATATCATTTGGGATATACAATTCAGGATCTTTTGTAATGGATGTCAAATGCTCTACTTAAGTATTCTTCCTAAATGAAAGAAGTTAAGTCTTAGATAGATTGTAGAGGCTGCCCTGGACGGGCTACACTTCGACCATAAGGTCCATTGTGATGCCTAAGGAGGTGAGGATGTGAGTAGAGAGGATGAAATTTTTGTGTATAGACTAGGAATTGGTAGGATATGCAGCTGCAGCAGAATATGATAAGAACTATGCCGATATTCTTCTGGAGTTCGTGAAGGAAACTGCAGAAAATCTTCTCAAGCACAGCCGGTTACTACGTTCTTGTCCATACGCCGACAGTTTAATCAATTAACTGCCCCTTTTTTTTTCTTAATAATTGACAAACTGCTGATGTCGGGATTCGAACCCCCACAACCTCCTAGTTTCCAAGTAGGTATACTCCACAGACATAACGCCTTAGACCGCTCAGCCACTTGGACTGGTTAAGTTAAGTCTTACTTGCCATAGTATGATAGTTTTAAATTTTTAAGCATATGTTTGTTTCTGGGGTTCCGTACATGCAAAAAAGAACCTTTCCATTTCTATATAGAATAAAGATACAATCGACTGTCTACTATTAAGACATAGAAGTTTAATAAAATGATATAGAAATGAAAAAGTGCAATAGAAAATCATATATTGTATCCAAAACCAATGATTCTATATATAATCATGATAGAATAGAACCAGCGTTACTTCTTCCGTTCAAATTGTATGAATGATTGGCATCAAATCCATTATTTACATTAGAATCAGAGTTAGTGAAATTGATCAGGCCAGGTTTATCAATATTTACATTTAATATACAAAGTTTAGGAGCTCTGAAAAATGATATCATTGATATTGTGGCTCGTAATTATAATATTCGCTTTTATCAGAAACATTTAGTAACAATGGTGAAGACAGATTCTAATGTTCTAGCTAGCGGTGTTGCAATTTACCAAAGTAATAACGATCATTCATCTTCCATTCTATAATGTTTAATATTGTCTTGACTTTTAATATGCCAAAGTCATCACTAAAGAGTAGGGTCACTTATGTGACAATCACATTTGTTGTCTGTTTCTCTACGTCGCTCATGTATGTATATATAAATTTAAATGTCCCCCAATCACTGAGCAATAAAGCAAGACAGAAAACCAGTTCAAGTAGTCGAGCGGTCTAAGGCGTTATATCTGCGCAGTATGGATACTTGGAAACTGGGAGGTTATGGTTCGAATCCCGACATCGGCAGTTTGTCAATTATTAAAAAAAAAGGGCGGTTAATTGACTAAACTGTCGGCGTATGGACAAGAACGAAGTAACCGGCTATGCTTGAGAAGGTTTTCTGCAGTTTCCTTCACGAACTCCAGATGAATATCAGCATAGTTCCTATCAGAGTCGGCTTCAGCCGCATATCCAATTCCTAGTCTACTCAGAAATTCCTTCCACTCCACTCACATCCTCACATCGTTAGGCATCACAATGGACCTTATGTTCGAAGTGTAGCCCGTCCAGGGCAACTTCTACAATCTATCTATCTAAGACAGAAAACTGTGTAACATCGATCGAACGACTGCTACATCAGTCGAGTGTTTAATCAGCGATTCGTTACATGCTGAAAATACAATCTGATCAGATTCTCATAACGCGCCAAAAGAACTACAACTTAAATAAAATGGCTTTTCACAGAAATTGAAAAATGGTTTCCAGCTGATGAAGGTCAGTTACACATTGAAGTTTATATTAGGTACAGACTTCAGTTAGTGTCTACTGTTTTCAGTTCAAAAACTATGACAGCATATAAATGCCATTGAAGGGGGTGGCATTTGGTATCAAAACAATATAATTATATGACTCTTATTTGCTTTTGCTACAAAAACTCAAACGTCATGTAATATAAACTACAGCAGCCAGCATAGAGTAAGCATTATAGTAATTCTAACAAATGTGATAAACAAATGTATTTCTAGAAAATTTTATAAAAGAGAATTTATTATACATGCAAACGAATTAACTGGATATTATTATACATACACGTGTATATGCGCTCATAGAAACATATAAAATGCATTTATCCAAAATACGTAGAAAATGTCATCTGAAATGTCATCTAACAGCTTAAACACATGCCGAAATTTGTAGCAACTTGTTTTTACGAATTTGTGTGTTGTATTTTAAAACTATTTGGAATTTGAAATTAATTACTACGTGTTTCAGTAACTACAGGGTGACGCAAAAGTACCTTCACGATTTTTAATTACAATAATTCTTTCTGGAATTAATATTTATTGAGTTTCTCTTTATTGGATTATAGTAAATATTTGGGAGTTTCGATATAGAATGATACCAGCCTGCAGAAAGGATAAATATTGTAACTTTTTATTTAGACAACGGAAGAAGCTTAATCTCTACTCGGAGAAACAATTGACGATACTTTAATGTCAGATAAGCTCTTTCTAATCATACGATATTGCAGATTTTCTTTGGGGTTATCTGAAAGAAAAGGTTTATGTTAACAAGCCACAATGCTTGGAACAACTTAGAATATTAGGCGAGAGATTTTCGGGGTATCTCAAGATACTTAAGGTCATGGAAGATTTGCTGAAAACAGCTCATAGTTTTCAGCGTGAAAGGGAACATCATTTGTTAAACTTCATTTTTCGCAAATTGTTGGAAATATATAAAAATTTTGTGTTTATCTAACATTATCTTTTATGGCCGCAGCATTTAACAAATCATGGGCCCTCCATTTGATAAATAGTACCTTTCGGTACATTCAATTTCATGAAGTTTGGATAACCTTTCGCTAAGATTTAAAAAAAGTGGATTTTTTTAAACCTTTTGACGTCATTAAATCTATAAAATATATATATTAAATAAATATATACTAAATTTGGGTCAAATTTTTGAAATTATATGTTAAATTATCAATAAATATTATGGATTTTAACATAGCATTAGCTAAAGTGAATTTCTACACTTTGAACTGAAAAAAAACGATTCAAAATTAGTAGGTTAAAAGAAAAGTTCATCAAAATCGGATGAAATTTCAGTAAGTAATAAAATAAACCATATTTTGACAAAATGGAAACCCGACTACAAAAATTAAATATTCTATAACAAAAAATGCACTAAAAAGTAAAAAAATAATTGCATATTCTTGTGCCAATTTTAGTTCTACTAAGCAAAAATTTTTAAATATATTTGTACAATTATTGTTATTTTTGGAGGCGGTGTCAGCATAGAGAAATTCACATAACTTTTGGACACCGCCTCCAAAAATAACAATAATTGGTTCATAAATAACGGAGTTCTGAGGTGACAAACATTAAAAAAAAAAAAAATACAGACGAATTGAGAACCATCCTCCTTTTTGAAGTCGGGTTAAAAAATAAATGTATTGACCTTAGAGTGACGTCACCAAACTTCAGAAAAAATAAAAATTTTGGCTAGCACAATCAAACTTTTTTCCAATTTTTATAAACTTGGTATATCGATTTAAATCAAATTTGTGTTATATTTTTTATATTATATTTGATCTTTTATACGTTTCAAAATTGCGGAGATATGATCTCTACATCATATCATCTACAGAATCATTCTTGATCATTGAGTAGATGAATCCATTAAATTAATACCCTCCCACCAGCAGATTTCCCACAACTAGTCTGCATAGTAACAACCTCTCTCCCCATAAAACTGTATGTAACATCAAAATGATCCAACTCCATGGAATGTGCTCCTGTGTAAAGGTGCAAATAGATATTCCTTCAAAGTTCATATTAGCCATTATCTGTCCTAAGAAAACAGAAGACAATATCCCTAAAGAAACTAGCTCAAAAATAACCAACTTTAATTTAATTAATATGAAAACAAAGCGTCACTTTTGATGGACATTCGTGTACAAAAAAATGAAATTTCATTTACAATAAAATTATTCTAAGGATTGTATCGAAGCGCGATACAAAAGGTATTTTTATGTGAATCGATAGTTATGAAAAATACAAAATAAAATTAAAATTAAAAAAAAAACTATTATTTGAATGATTTTTAATTAAAAAAATATTGTTTTCTCCCAAAATAAAATGGATGTTTTTTTTTATATTCATTTTAATTAATGAACTAATAATTATCGGTGTTCAAAAATTAATAAATAACAAAATGATTATTTATTTAATAATAATAAAATGAATAACAAATGAGAGAAACACAACTAGGGTAGGTATAATATGTGTTATATGTACAGTGTGTTTCATGTTCTTATATCTCAAACTACATTTTTATCAATGTTTTATACTAGTTTAGAAAAACAATGAGATTTATATAATACTAGCTGTTTCCCGCTTCGTCATCTGTTAAATATAAATGTATTGAAAATAATAATAATAATCACACTATATGATATATTTATACAATATATAACGATTTATAGTGTGCTATTACAGATTAAGTTACTATGGAAACGACAATCAAAGTTGACATTTCAAAATTGAAACAAAATTTTAATAAAATAATTTTATAGTTATTTTTTAGAAGTATAGTTTCTTTGGAAATGACAAAATCAACAAAAAGTTTAACTGATTCTAAAAAAAGGAGTAGATTCTATGTTCGACTGTATGTATTTTTTTCAGTTCACTCTCTTCATGATTATTTCTTGAGACAAAAGATAGTCTATGTTCTTCCCCAGATAATCTCCTTGCCAAATTTCATTACGATCCGTTTAGCCGTTTAATCGTGAAGAGATGGCAAACAATCATTAGAGTTAATTTCATATTTATATAGTAGTATAGATAAAACCAATATTCACAGTTTGATTTCCAACAATGGGGAATATGCATGAAATTTTTTTTTCACATTTATTTTCAGAATATGAAAATACTGTTAATACTGTAATAATATTTAAAAACGAAATTAAAATCGGACAAATATCAAGGAAGCTATAAGCTTTTAAAGATTATTATCTGTCTCTTTCTTGCAAAAATACTAAAAACGGAGTTTTACGTGTATTATAATAAATTTTATAATTAATATGATTCCCCACATATTAATTATAAAATGAATCATTAAGAATGTTCTTTCAGTAAGATCATAATGTTTTAAGTTTGTCATATATTTCAAATTGGTTACATTTACTAAATATAAAAGCAGTAAATTAATTTTTCAAATGAATAAGCATTAGTTTTCAAACTGTACTGCTTTTGTCCACTGAATAATATTAGATGTAAGTGTTTGTTTGAAAAAAAATTAATTTCCTTATTTCCTTTTTTTCGTACACTTTGTAAACTTTAAATGTAAACATTCTCACATATTTACTTTATTTCTAACCTCACACATTTTTATTCTACATTAGTGCTTCTTACCTTTGATAAAATAATACATATAAATAATAAAAACAGTGGAAAAAAAGCAGTAACTTATGTTTTACAGAGTATAAAGGCAGTAAATCACATGTTACTGCTTTTCGATTTACAACAAGACAGATAATCTCTTATTTTAGGTATTTTGATTAATTGTGATCTAAAATCACACTTAAATAACTTTAGCATGAAGTCCTGTAACATATTATTAGACGTTCAATAATTATTATGGAAAATGATATTCTTGAGTTTAGAAATATCATAGATTTCAGTTTTCAATGTTTTCACTTTTTACACTTTACTACCTTTTAATCATGCACGACAGAATGAATAGATCTAGATCTTTGCAGATCATTTTATTGAGAAAATCTTGTTTTTTTTTTCATTTGGTGGAAGAGTTGTGAAATATGAAAAAATTCGAATAAATACCAGGTATGCCAATGATTATTTACACATCTTTAAATAACTCATACAAGAACTTAAAACTAGTTAATTAATTATCTGTTAATAATAATCGTGACAATAGGTTATAAATCACCCTATTAACAATAATAATGGCAGGCAAGTAACAGCTACACAATTACAAAGCAAATATAAAAAAAAAAAAAATTACACAATAAATAACTAATAAACATTCATCAAAAACTTGTATGTAATATTGTGTATCGGTTCGGGTGCGTTCGGTTCGGTTTGTACGTTGTAGTTTTTTTTTTTTTGAAAAACAAATATAACAATTAATTGTTTTTTTTTTTTTTTTTTTTGTACAATTTTATTTTATTTCAATATTATTTTTTTTAATTTAAACAAATATTTATTTGCAAAACTATTAATTTATCATAACGGTAACAACAACATACATTAATTATTATTGGAATGTT
Source organism: Nineta flava (assembly GCA_963920215.1). NCBI lineage: Eukaryota > Metazoa > Arthropoda > Insecta > Neuroptera > Chrysopidae > Nineta > Nineta flava. Next base: position 136,510,706 of record OY986041.1, read on the forward strand.
ATATATTTTTGTTTATGGCATGATCTATTATGTTTGTTTCAAAATATTATCTGAATATTATGCGTTTATTTTTTTAACCAATCCGAGTGGTCGACCTGTTAAAGGTGCTCTGCTCGAAACGGGAAAACGATGACGGTTTTTCAATTAAAATCATTAAGATACAAAAATTAAGCGATAAGCACGCTGTACTAGATACCCAAAGGGCCGAGGTTTGAATCCTGGTTGACGAGTTAATTTATTCTTTTGAGAATTTAATTTAAATTCAATGAGATTTGTCTATAAAGTATACGCCAGTCCTCTCGAGTTTGTCTTACGTAACCGAAATGGAATTTCATAAATAATGTATTGTTGACGCCGAAGTATACACAAATATCATAAATATATGAATTAATGGAGCGGTTAATTGGCGAAACTGTTGGCTTATGGACAAGAATGAAGTAACCGGCTATACTTGTGAAGATTTTCTGCCGTTTTCTTTCACAAATTCCGGATGAATATCGGCATAGTTCCTATCATAGTCGGCTGCAGGCGCATATCCTACCAATTCCTAGTCTATACATAAAATTTCCTCCCACTCCACTCATGTCCTCACATCCTTAAGCATCACAATGGACCTTATGGTCGAAATGTAGCCCTTCCAGGGCAGCTTATATAATCTATCCCTATTTATCTACATTCATGCACTACAAATTCAGAAATTTAGCAGAACGGTAGAATGAAAAAAAATGACACACTAGTAAAGTTGTAGGAAATTAATGTTACTTCAATTTATCTAGTGGTCATTAGTTCTGTAAAAGTTTCGACAAAATAACTTAATTCCTGCAGTTTTTTATTCCATATATCTTCCATATCTTCCATATTTTTGCATATTTATAAGATTATTTTTCTTGTTTAATTTTCAGATAATATTAAATATGCCCTATAAACCACCAATATATGTTTAGAAACACTCACAAATTACATACAAAAAAGGTGGAAGCGTCGATCACATCTATAATATAATCTTCTATTTCACATAAGTGGAGGGAATGTGAAATATCAAAACAAATAATTATACATGTATATAACCAAACAAGTAAACAAACCACAAACTCTTTAACAAAGATAATAAATCATCCTCTTTGTGCTATTTATGAACATATGAACCACTGAATGTTATAATAACTAGCTACAATGTTGTAACACTGAACAATAAATATGGTGGATATAGTTAATCAAGTAATTTATTTTAATTATTGTTGGTATAACTAAGTTATTATTAATTATTATAATGAATGGAGGTGCTTGCTACACATACCTAGGTACATACAAATGTATGTATGTGTGTATGTATGTTGTTGTTGTTGTTGTTGTTGTTGTAGGTGTTTTTGTAAATATTATACAATGATTGTAGTACATACAAACCTACAGAGTGGTTATAGTACCTATAATACTGATAACATTATAGTAACATATCGTACATGTCTATAATACTAACTGGTAGTGTTTTAACGTAAACACATTATATATTTGTTATGTACTTTTAAAATAAATAAATAATAACTGTATGTGAGTGTACTGTTTACATCAACACTTAATCATTTTAAACATTATTTTATGGATTGGTTATATTGGTTTGTGTCATTGATTCGAGTTTACTACTTCATTTTGGTGCAAGTCTTGAATGAATAGTAGTAAAATTGGTTTTAAAATTTTATAACTTATTTACGCTTTATTTATTCAGTTTTTGAAAAAATGCTTCGAATAAAAGTTGTTTATTATAACTCTTCTAACAACTTTTATTTGAAACATTTTTCCGAAATCCGAATAAATAAGGCACAAATCAATTTTTAAATGGTTGCTCGACTTTTGACGCTAATTATACATATACAGGGTGTTCTGAAATTCATTTAAGAAAATTATACCACGGTGAAGAGCTAGAAAAAACAAACAAAAAATAAAGCTTATCGATTGGACGCTTAGTTTTTGAGATATAATTAATGAAACATTAATAAATTCAACCATTTTGTGGGTGCCGCTACACTTATTAATATTTATTTTTATTATTACACTTATATATCGCCCCACCTTCTTACACTATGTGCTCTGTGATTGGTGGAGTAGAGCGGCCGCAGTTGATCATGCTAATCATAAGTGTTGCGACACCTCCAAAAATTCAAAAATACAAATGTAATCGGTTTAATTTATTATTCGTGTTTAATTAATTATATCTCAAAAACTAACCGTCAAATCGGAAAACTTTAGAAAAGTTTTTCGTTTGTTTTTTCCAACTCTACACCGTGGTATAGTTTTCTTGAATGAATTTCAGAATAGCCTGTATACTACTGTGTGCTCTTCTTAGGTAAAATGCAGTAAAATGTAAAAGTGAAAACAAAAAGAAAATTTAAATCTTAAGGTTATTTTTTCTCAAAGGTCTAAATGTATTTGGGTGTCGCATTCCAAAGGTTTATGATTCAAATTCAATAATAAACTTAAATTATCCACATAAGTTTATAATAATATTATAACTAATAACCTACTCCAGGACATATAATCAGTAGCCAGTTTAACATTTCTACTTTAATTGAATTTGAAGTTTTAATTGAATGCTTTTACGTAGAACATTGCTAGTTATTTAATTTTAATTTAAAAAAGATAGTGTGGACAAGTGCGAACTAAACTCATACGCAAAGAACATCGTACCATAATAGTATGTTAGATAGATAGATTGATAGATTGTGGAGGCTATACTGGAGGGGCTACACTTCGACCATAAGGTCCATTGTGATGCCTAGGGATGTGAGGATGTGAGTGGAGTGGAAGGAATTTTTATGTGTAGACTAGAAATTAGTAGGATATGCGGCTGCAGCTGACTCTAATAGGAACATGCCGATACTCATCTGGAGTTCGTGAAGGAAACTGCAGAAAACCTTCTCAAGCATAGCCGGATACTTCGTTCTTGCCCATACGCCGACAGTTTAGTCAATTAACCGCCTCTTTTTTCTCTTAATAATTGACACACTGCCGATGTCAGGATTCGAACCCATAACCTCCCAGTTAGGAACAGTCAGAAAACCGCTATAAACTTCGGAACTCGTAGAGAAAATTAACCTAGGGTTTCTCATCATTATTTCCATATCTCCTATTATAGTTTTCTCCGAAACAATTCGGATAAACATGTAATAGATTTCCCTTTTATATATAGAAGATTATACTACGGCACACTAAAATTGGTTTCCTTCATGGCCACCAGACGTCATGATGACGAAAGTGGTTATCGCATCGAGAAGGGGTTATTAAGGCGATTTCTTGGAAATGACACTTTAAGCATTAAAACAAGTTGGATTTTTTAATTTCATGGGTCCAAATTAGCTTATAAAATGATTCTCAGTGATTTTAACGACAAAAAAAATGTTGTCGATTTTTTTCAATTTTTCTAAGGGGTACCCCTTCAAAAAATTCAAAAAAATCGGGAAAAAAATTTTCTCTCAGATTTCGTTGAAATTCATATTTCTAGAACTTTTTGACCCATAAATTACGAAAATTCACTTAAAAATGTGATACGAATTACTGTTTGAAAATAATTAGCTATTTACGTTCTTCAATCCAAAATTTCGAATCTAGGAGGCGTTATACAGGCTATATCTTTGAAATGACATGTCAAGCTATAAAATGAATATCCTTTTTGAATTTCCTGGGTCCAAATTAGCTTACATAATGATTCTTACTGAATTCGATGACAAAAATTTGTTCCCGATTTTTTCAATTTTTCTAAGGGGTACCCCTTCAAAAAATTCTAAAAAATCGGGAAAAAAAATTTTCTCCCAGATTTTGTTGAAATTCATATGTCAGGAACCTTTTGATTCGTAAACTATGAAAATCCACTTAAAAATGTGATTCAAATTACCATTTTCAACCTATCTATCTGTATATACATTCTTGAATCCACAGTTTCGCATCGGGAAGGCGTTATTCAGTCTTTATCATAGAAACTACATCTTGAGCATTAAATTTGATGGATCTTTTTAAATTCCTATTGTAATGTGACCATACATAAGTCGATACGGAATTCTAGAAAAAGGAAAACATGCAGGAAATAGATTGTATATACATCGACAATATCTTTTATAAATATTTAATTATATTTTATAATAATCGTGGTGGTTGGTATAGACTATAGACTATATAGAATACCTAGGAGCTAGAACTACCTGTTTTTAAACATGTTGTGTTCTATTTTAATAATATTGCGTGTTTTTATGCGTAACTAACTACAATACATAATAAAGAGTACATCACATACCTATTATATGTTCAAGTACTTAAAAATAGGTTCTGTATATATATATATACTTCAAAGTACCCACTAGAGTGTATACACTTAGGTAGGTAGGTAGGTAGATATATATATATATATATATATACCACATAGGTAGGTAGTTTATATGTTTTATAATTATCTATAATTAAATAATCGGTAAACCACTAATTGTACAATGTAATAAATTATCGGCTATCATAAAATTTTATATTAATTTTATTTTTCACAATAAACATATACGACGTGGTAAAAGATGATTTATTATGTTTAATACATTATTTGTTGCCTTGTGGATTATCTGCACATATATATAACTTTTTTTTATTTCATTGTCTTCTTAAATTTCAATTAATTGACTTATTATATACATCAACAAATTTTTGCATTCGATTTTGTATGGAAATTATTTAATTCGCGAAAAACTGTTCCAAAAAAAAAAGATATTTGTGATAAAACGACTTTTATTCTAACCATGTTCGTGAAAATTAAATCAATGCGATTTTCTTAAAATATTTAATACAAATGTTGTGAGTATTCATTGTCATGACCAACTTTAATTTGAAATTTTTTTTTCGAAGATCAGATGGACAGCAATCGAACACTGCCTATGAAATTTTTAGTTGATTTGTACCCTACCCATTCGGTTTTTGGGAAAATGTTTCCAATAAAATTTGTTGGTATATTTACAATGGACAACTTTTACTCGAAGTATTTTTTCGAAAACCGAATGAAAAAGCCTCAAACCAATAATAAAATTTTGAAAAATAGAGGGCTACTTTTGTACAAGATATATCATATGTACAAGATATACACTCCCGTTCAATAAAATTGAACAGACCTGAAATGTTAATTTCATAAAACTCCTCACTTTTGTAACTCTCTGTATAATTATTCATTTAAAAATAAATATAAGTTATTTATATTTTAACTGTAAAAAAAGAAATGGAAGTATAGTAAAAAACATTTACTACAAGAACAATCAAAATTGTGAGAATAATTCGGTTCAGATCTGTTCAATTTTATTGAACGGGAGTGTACAAAAAGAACAAAACCCTAAACATGTAGAATTTTTCTAAAACTTAAAGAAATAACTCGATTCCTCTAAGATAGTACGTGTTAATATACCCAAAATTCAACTACTTAAGTGGAATTTACAAATTCTGACCCGGGCCGAAGGTAAATCATTTATCAAAATTAAAGTCTATAAAAAAATATTTAAAAATATTCATTTGAAGTCCTTTGAAAGTAAAAACCTTGGAAATTGAATGATGTAACGATTTTCTAAAATGTCCATATACATAGTCGTAAGGTATTATTTGCCACACATTGGCCGAAATATTCGACGAAACATTTTCCACTTGGAAAATCTTAAAGCTTTATAAGGCTGTATATAATGTTCAAAAATATTATGTAGTAAATGAAATTTGTGGAAAACAATTTCAGCCGAAACAAGAGACTTTATTACTTTATTACAAGGAGTTTTTATTCAATATTAGACGCAATGTATGTAAGGACGTATAATTTGTTTTTAGATTTACGAAAACAAGAATGAGTAAAATTTATGCCCATCAGAGAAAATGTATTAAAATTAAATAAAAACTAACTGAAATTAAATTAACTTGAAATTGACTACGAAGGTAAAATAAATTATGATTAGGTCATACCTTATAGTTAGGACTTATCAACAGTATAGGGAGAGCTTGTTACTACGCTGAAATACATCGAATTGTGTGAACATAGGCGAAAGTCCTATATTTATTTCAAGTACTCGTCAAGTATAGTTGAATATTTCTACTTACTACATAATATGCGTCTTTTTCTTATTTAGGGACCATTATTCAAATCCATTAAAAATATGATCAATTTAGAAAAATATGATTAATAAAATTGCATACTTAGTTCATTGAAATCGAATAAAATTGGACTGTTAAGGAACAAAAATAAATTTTATGGATTAATGACCAAAAATGGATTTTTTGGTATTAAGAGACCTAAAACGTAAAGATTCGATAAAATCTCATTATCTATTTAGCAACATCGAAAACATTATTCTACATTTAACGAGGTCAATTTGTTGTCATTTACTTTCAAAATCTAAAAGCAACCAATGAACGCTGAGTAGGGTTAGGCCATATTTCAAATAATTGAAATTCACATGTATACTATATTTTATTTATTAATTGAATGCCAATTTTTTTAATTACTATACACCCTGTGGGATAGATAGATAGATTGTAGAGGCTGCCCTGGACGGGCTACACTTCGACCATTGTGATGCCTAAGGATGTGAGGATGTAGATGGAGTGGAAGGAATTTTTTTGCATAGACTAGTAATTAGTAGGGTGTGCGGCTGCAGCCGACTATGACAGGGTCTATGCCGATATTCATCTGAAGTTCGTGAAGGAAACGGCAGAAAACGTTCTCCGGTAAAGTATAGTCGGTTACTTCGTTCTGGTCCATACGCCGACAGTTTAGTCAATTAACCACCCCTATTTGTATCTTAATAATTGACAAATTGCCGCTGTCTGGATTCGAACCCATAACCTCCCAGTTTCCAAGTAGATATACTGCGCACGCATAACGCCTTACACCGCTTGGCCACTTGGACTGCTTCCCTGTGGGATGTATAGTTTTGATTTTTCAGAGTTTTATCAACTCTTTCACAAACAAAGGTATTTCGATATTATAAAAACTCAACTATAGAACCATACATCAACAACAAAAACATACAAATTCGACGAAAATAAATAAAAATTTATTTTACACACACACTCACACATACACACACACACACACACCTATCCCCTCGACTTCTCACACACACAGACACACACACATGCAGAAATAGTAAAAGTAACTAACAGTTAAAAAGACGAAGTAGGCAATAATTTATTTTTAGGTCGTTTGGTTGAAGTCACAATAACACAACTCTCGTATCTAAAGGTCATAGTCCCAGGGGAACTATAAATTGCATTGAAATAGAGTCCTTGAATATAACTAACAAATACATACACATATATATGTATATGTATATACACAAAAGTTATTTGTGACCAAAATAACGAAAACCATCTCCCCATTCTTCGCTTCACCTGACGAAGAAGACTATCTTGTATATGTATTCTATTAGATAACAAACACTGTATGTAGTAGAATATTCTACCTCGAACTGACTACCGAACCACCGTACATATATGTTTGTACCTTCTTGTAAGGATAAATTAATTTATCGGACTTATATAAATCTCCTTGACCACCAAAACATGTGGTTACTTTATGATGTCCATAATTCTTGTCTCTAATTTATAGACCTAAACTTGTATAGTAGATGTTAGAATTACATACATAGGTACTACCTACTCTATAGATACATAGTTATATACTGTATTAAGAAGGGTATAAATGTATTATATATGTATATGTATATCAGTGGCTCTTAAACTGTTTGATAAATTATATGTTCAATATATTTATTAGTTTCAGACGGCAAATTTTTTTTCAAAATAGATATGAGAAAAGAAAAATTCAAGCGTATAAAATAGCAAAAGTATGATTTTGTCAAAAAAAATATGTTAAGTTTTATAAATAAATATTTCGATAAATAATTTTTATGTCAGAATATCATGTCATACCATCAAGTGTATATACTATATACAAATGTTGGATTGGTAAACTGTAATGATCACAAAATGTGTTTTGAAAAAAACAATGTTTAAAGTTGTAATAAAAGCGATTGTTGGATTAAAATAGTCAATTTAAAATTACTATTGTTCAAGTAAAATCAGTTGTACATTGTTGTATAAAAACGAGATAAGAGACTCCATTATAATGAAAAGAAATTATTAAAATTCAAATTATTATTATTATTTTGTTCAAATCGAATCATTCAGGTTTAGAGATCATAGAGTTTTTGTTCTATTTAATTTTTTTTTCTTTAAATATCCGAATCTGTTGTAGTCTCGACAGCATTCCTTTTGAAGGTTAAAGAGAGCCAAGATACGTCGACACACTGTAATCTGGTATCCAGATTAATTTAACATTGTTATCTTTACAAATAAGCGTAGACAAAAAAGAAGGTTTGTACTTGTTTGAAAGTATTCATAATATAAATTTTTGTAAAATTGAATAAAATGACTCATACAATATTTGATTTAGTATTATATATATATATATATAATATATATATATATATATATATATATATATATATATATGTGTGTGTGTGTGTGTGTGGGTAAGATAAGTGTCGTACAATGTGTTTATATTATGGAACATGTCAAAACAATAATTCATTTTTCTTGTCATTGCAAAAATGAATTACATAATGATAAGGTACTTTTTATATTTTATTTTTATGCTATAAACAAACATTTTATATTGTGTATATTGGAACGAACTTATTATTTAATATCAATGTTTTACAAGAGCTCTAGCCAATCATCATTATTAGGTATGTTTTTACTTTCGAAATTTTTCTTTTCCAGTGCTCTCGAGTGATTATAATAGGCCCAAAAATCAAATGGAAAATATTTACATTTTAAATACCTTTGTAAAAAGGATCCATTTCAAATATTTTCTATCTCTGTTCGATTAATCGAATATAACAACCTTAATGGAATATAATTCACAACTCTCATCTTTATTAAAATCACTCTATACATAAATTATAAATGACGTCATTTGTATATTAATTATACTAAACGTCATTTCTATATTGTCATTAATTTTCTGATGCAAGTAAACATACTAAAAATTACATATAACGCAATATGATTACATACTCTCCGATAACCTATATTTTTAATAATACTTGATTAAAAAAACGGAGGAAATAATCAAAAACAAAAAATGTTTATCTTTGAAAAACATTACGATCTCAAAGACGAAATTTGATTCAATATTGCCAATATTTCTCACCAATGATGTCAACACGAAGGAGAAAATATGATTCAAAAAATATACACAGCTAAAATAGGCTGCATATTTCTCAGAAATTTTCTAAATAAGAAATAATAACTTATGCCATTTATTCGGCTGTCTAAACTTGTATTCCTACGCAAGCTAAAACAGACCGTGTAAAAATTTTAGCACAATAAAGTAAATATATTATTTATAAACAATCTTTAATGCATGATGGTTCAAATCATTTTATTTAAATGTAATCAATTATTTATTAGACGTTAACAGTATTTTTCGAAAACATTTTATTATACCCTTCTGAGTTCTAAGTTTGTACTTGTGACGCTTCGAAATATGGATCGTAGAAAACAATTTTGGTACAGGTGCACATAAAATGTTAACTCCATCTTTGCATGTTTAAAGCACTCTCCCCATTTGGGATGACATTGTAATGGTTTTGATTTATCGAATTGAAAATCGCGACATATCTCGTGGTCCCTAGATTTCGAATTCATCGTTTTTAGAAAGATTTCTGCATGTCTCAAGAACAATTTATGATATCGACTCTGGACCAATTTGTCGAGAAGCATCCGATTGCCAAGAAGGCTTCAGTAGACTGGTCTCTGGTTTCCAAAGGCACTAAATGGAAAGTTGGCAATGTTGGTTGACCACTCGCACTCAGCCTTTTTATTTATATTTAATATCTAGCCTTGGATTCTACAATATTCTAGACTTAGAAATCTGACCCTTCCCTTGCCAATTCTTGTGTGATCTACTCTTTCAAATTTTTTCCAAACGACCTTCCTATGTTTGAGAAAATCTATACTTAATAAAACTCTACTGCCTGAACTCTACAGCCTAAACTGGTGGGTGTAGAAGCAAAAAATTTAGCACAGGTGTACCTATTATAACGTAGGTGAGCACTAAAGTAGGAATTTTCAAAGTTCATCCCTTAAGGGGGTCAAATAAGGGACGCAGTTTGGATGGGAAGTACGTGATTATTGAAATTAGAAACATGGAAGTGGATATCTAGGCCGTTTTTGGAAACAACTTGCAAAGTCCCAATTCATGCCCTAAGGGGGAAAAGTAAGGGACGAAAATTTGTATGGAAAGTGTGTCATTTTTTGAGGTAATGAAACATGGAAGTTGATATTTAGACGTTTCACATTCGGAGAATAATTTCTGACATGTTACCGATGAAAAATCTCATCGGCATCTCAAACACACGACTAGTCCTTACAACAAAAAATAATGTTTTCTATGTCGTATTTAATGTCTCTTGAGAATTCCAATTTATACAGAGTCTAATTTTGTAAATTTTCAATTATATCCAAACAATTACATAATATTACATTTGTTATATCATATATAGGAGAAAAAGGATGGCAATATTAGTTCCCCCTTAATATATAAATATATCAGAGAGATATTTATCCACTTGTAACCATATGGGTTGCCGTTGTCACACTTGTAAAACAATTTGTTTACCCAAATTCAATATTCATACTCTCTTCCAAGTTAATAACAAAATAATTTATGATTATTGTTTCATATATTGAATTTTGTATTCTCGTCCGACAACTATCGGTCACATATTATGATGGATGTCACCCTTATTTTATGTTGTGTGTAGTGCAGCCGTTAAACCACCCTTTAAACAATGTCTTCTTATCCATATCCACAACAACAGTGTATATAGCTTATGATATTGATAAAGGAGGGGTTGTGAAAGAGTTAAATTATATTGTACAATGTATATATATATATATATATATATATATATATATATATATATATATATATATATATATATATATAAAAGACTGTGTCTAGAGTTTTGTATGTAATGTCCTTTAAGGATATAGTGAACATCGGCACGTGCTTTTATTCTCACGCTAATGTGATGTCTATTAATGCTACTTCGATTATAATTTTATACAATCTGGCAACGAAATTTTGGTCAATATTCCTTCTTCAATATAGGTTAGTTTTCGGGAAGAGATTATATAACGACATACTCGGATAATATTCGTGGTAGAGATTTTCTTATTTTAATTATGATAAAAATAACTTGGCTTTTCCCTAAGAGGACAATTCAAGGTATTCCAAAAATACGAACATTTTCGTAGACTGGCTTGGCGGTAGACATGCTGATCGTTTCGGTTTTCCAATTCTCCACGACTAATGAAGGAGCAGCTACATTGAGGAAAAGGAAGACTTCCACTATGTCACTCTCCAAACATCACCGGAGACTGGATGGACGGTTGACATGCCGCACGTTTGGGACTGAAAATGATCAACGACAATTGCCGAAGTAGCCACATGGAAGAGAAAGAAGACTCCTACTATGTCATTTCCCAACTTTTACTAGGAAAAAATTCATCATTTTGGAGCCTATTTTTAGAATTGGGAAAATATACCGCAGTAAAACTTCGATGCACTGAACCTTAACAAAAAACAGCTGCGGAAGGATACCGGATTCATCACGGGACATTGTCTCCTTCGGAAGCATCTGCACACAATGGGACTCAATAACGGATCCATTGTATGCAGATTGAGCGGCGAGGAGGAGGATACATCCATTACAGCAGATACAAGATATTCAGTACATCTCGCCCCGAATATATTAACCTTCAGGAAGACCTAATCAGCAAGTTCCTGGCTTTTGCCAAGATATGGGAGAAGCGAATCTTGTCAGACTGAAGTAGAAGGGGGAGCACAATGGCCGATAAGGTCGAAATGCAGTACCTTTAATTCATTTATATACCCCAAGATATATCTATCTATCTATCTATGTCACTTTTCAGCTTTTGACAGGTAAAAACTCACCCTTTTGGGTCAACCATTCTTTAACGAGCTGTCTTAGCTAAATTCTAAACTGGTTTAAGGAGTAGGAGGAAAGAGATCTATTGAGGGTCATGACCCCACGACCCTCCCCCTAGGCCCGCGCTTGAAAATAATACAAATAATGCATCTGTGGTCGTAAAATAAACTATGTCCGCACTGATTTTGAACTTTAACACTTCTAGCTAATGATAAATTTCGTATATCGATAGTAAACACAATAGCATGTACATTTATAAAATAAATATCGTACATATCTTATAAAATAATATGATATATATATATATATATATATATATATATATATATATATATATATATATATATATATATATGTGTGTGTGTGTGTGTGTGTGTATAATGTAATGTTTAATTATAATCTAAAATAAAATATATTATAATGTATAAAGATGACAGTTATATGTGTGTATATTATATATATATATAATCAAAGTATATAAAAATATATTTTAATATCTATGTATGTTGTATAATTTGTGTGTGACATATCTAATGAATGTTAATATACATACTATATTTTAGTAGCATATAATTAACATAACATAAGTATAGATATATAACTTATTACAAATATTACCAACATTATTATTATTTTATGTAGTGTACCAACTATTATTATTAAAAAATGTTTTAATATATGTTATTATTAAATATATTATCTTACTGCGTTCGATACGATTCAATACGATGAATGTACACTCCCGTTTATAAAAATTGAACCAGTAGGTCACATTCTAAGTGTATATATATTACTAAATATATGTATAATATTACATACAGTAACACTTAGAATGTTTCAACTAGTTCAACATTTATGAACGGTGTATATTTGTAAACCATAGTGTACATTTAATAAGTTCAAGAAAAAACACATTTAGAAACTAATACTCTATATTAGTGATGAATTATTTACATTCTATATAAATAATTCTAAGATGATCGAACATGTTAGACACATTTTAAAAAAATTGGGAATTCTGACCGTTGTAAATGCGTATATTTTGGAAAATGCTCTCTTTGTTTTAAACAACTTTAACCGATACGAAAATCATCACTTCAAACACACATACGAATCAAGAAATAAAGACAATCTTATTGATATGCAGACTACTAGATAATTTGTTGAACCCTGAACTTTTATTTAAAGAATAAACAAAATATTATTATTATGGTCTAAGATCCGGCATTAGAAAAATCTCCCTCATCTGTTAATTGAATGAAATAATGTTTAAAAGGCAGATAACAATATTATAAATGTATGAGTGCAATGTCTGCCACCATAGTCCTGCTGGCTATTAAGATTAATTAATTAATTAATTAATTAATTATCATATGAATTATAAAACTGTAAATGTCTGTTTGTTTGTTTGCATCACTCATAAACTACTGGACCGATTTTTATTAAAAGCTATTTTTGTTTAAGAGCTGGTGACTAGACTTTAAAAGGTATCAATATCGTTACGAGATATATAATTCTAAAATATTCGTTATGCTCCAAACAGTTCTGAATGTGTAATATTTTTTCATAATATTCTAATGAAAATCTTTATCGAAGAAATTGTTTAAAAAAACTGAACAGTTGAAAAACAAGTGAACACATCATCTTACTTATTCAATCTTAAACACCCAACGTATACTGAGTTTATTATCAATGCATAAAATGTTTATTTTACTTCTACTATAAAATCATAGCTTGCATGGAAGTGCATACAGTGTGTTCATATGAAAAGTATCCAACAGTATTATTCATACCGTCTTGAATATAAAATTTTCATAATCATAAACAAATATATATATATATATATATATATATATATATATATATATATATATATATATATATATATATATATATATATATATAATACATGTATTGAATGAGTATCAATTATATGATTGATTGTATAACATAATATATTTGTTAACATATATTAACATACCAATAGTCATTGAATATTAATAAGTAAATAATACTAATTCATACGAAAGTACTTACAATTATATTCATGTAATGTACATTAACATTAACATTAACAATAGTTTGATATTATTAATAATATACAATATGAAGAGTTTTGTAATAATAATGACTGATTATTAATAATTCTTGTTAATTAATTACATTTCATGTAGGTACTTAAGGTGCTGGTTTTTTCTATTTGAAAATATATATTTAAAAAAAAAAAAAAACATATTATTTATGTAAAATTATATTTTTGTTTGTTAATGGTAAACCATCAAATAGAAATTGGTATTATTTATTACTATCAATTAATTTTATTATACTCTGTATATATATATATATATATATATATATATATATATATATATACATATATATATATATATATATATATATAGTCGAATATAACGATATTGAAGGGACCACAAAATTCAAGACGCTATATCCGATAGTTGAAATGGCACAGAGCGCACAAAAAGCGCGGATGGGGTAGGAGAAAGTGCGTAGCTAATAGTTTAACAAAATAATCCTTCTTACTTACTGTAAAAATATGACGGTTGGTCGTTGATCGTTGGCCGATAAATATCGATAAAGGTTCCACGGTTGTTTATCCGATGTTGTTATAAACGGTATGTTTACATAAGCGTTTATATAGGGATTCGGTCGGGACTTTTTCATTTAGACGATATAACCGATCCGCCGTTGAAATCGATGACGGTATAGCCAGTTTCGACTATATATAAAGCGACGAACCTTTATCGAAATTCCTCGACTATAACGGCCAAACATCATATTTTTTTCTGTAAAACAGCACATTACTTTGAACCTTATTATAATGAACAATGACATAAGGCGGATTATTTTGTCATATTATTAGCTTAGCACTTGCCCCCACGACATTCACGCTCTGTGCCATTTGACCTTGCATGTTTATTGCACTTATTTAGTGGACATAGCAACAGTCAACAGGTCATACGTATCGTTGTGATTTGATTTTGATCGCGCGTTTTTACGCGTCACCATGTTGCAAAAAAAGAGGTTAGTTAATCTTGACGATAATTTTTTTTAAATATGGCAATTTAATTGATTAGACGCCAATTAAACTCATCTAAAAAAATTTTTTGTCTACAAATAAAGAAAACGACGATATATCTCAACTAAAAATCGGAAAATATTTAAAAATATAAAGATGAAAGTTCTACCTGCCGACTGGCTAATCCCCAAGAGTACAAAAGCTTATCTAAAAAAAAAAACGAGAGATTGATTTACGTCAAAAAAAGTAAACGGTTTTTAATTTTTTTTTTTTTTCTATAATGTTTTCATCTATACAGTCCACGATTAACAAAGAAAGATCTCTCCCCATTTGGGTAGCCAATCATAATTTCAAGTTTTTATACGGTTTTTTTTTTTTTTAATAATAGAAGAAAAAAACTTCAACAAATACTTCAGTTTCCATATTTCTATAGAAATATTATTATTAACTCGCAAAAAAAAAAAATATATATATATATAGGTATTTTTTTTTTATTATAAAAGTAAAAAAGAAAACCCTTCAACCATTTCTAGTAGAATTTTTCCTTTACTAGAAAGACATAATATGACGTTGTATAACAGCGTTCTGTGTTCAAAAAAAAAAATAAACAAACAATTCTCTACACCCCGTGTATTCTAGACATAACAATACAAAGTGGTACACAATAACGGATACATTATATCATGGCATTGAACTTGTAAGATAGATAATAGTTATATTAAATAATTATTATTTAAATAAATAATAAATATATATAAAAGATATAATTGATCTTTATTGATTTGATTTTTGAAATGTTATAATTTTAATATGTAAATTACCATGGTTGTTAACATTCAAAGCAACCGTGATAATAGAGGGAAGTTATAGTTGGTATGCAACAGATAAAAATGATGAACAAAATTATAATAATAATTTAATGAAGAAGCGATACCGCTACAAACTAATCTTTTAATAGAATGTTGTTTATATCCTTCTCAAAACTGTTCACAAAGTCTATGTAAAATGCGTTTTGCAACTTTTTGTGAACCACTCTGTATAAACTGCTAGGTATATGTTGGTTGTGTGTGTTTATTTGACTCTTAAACTTTTCCTTTCTGTTATGTAATATCTGCTGTTTTTGCCTTTTATTCAAGAGAGTTGTTTTTCACAAAGAATCTGGGAAAACTATACATCAGAACAGAAGAAAACAAATATATGTATATGATGGAGCTACTAAAAACATGTAGAACAAGCTAGTAGCTCCATAAGCTAAGCGTTGGTATTCATTCACACAAGTTTTATAAACATGCATAGGTTGTTGTAAGCTTGACTTGTATACAGCAAAGCTTTCGTATCGTAAATAGTAGGTGAATTTCAAAAGAGTGAAGAAAAAAAACACAAAATATTTACAAGAATATTCTTCACTGTGCAGTACATTGGTTAAAATATTATAACGTTTTTCATATCTGCCTGTTTAAATACAGGGTGGTTCATTTGAATTGGTAATTTAAAATTTAAAATTCGCCCCAATACCTAGATCAGTTTTTGTATTATAAATATGTATTTCAACTGCAAAGTAGTCATCATCAGTATAAATTAGCTAGTCGTAATTTACTCTTTGACAATTAGAAATAGATAGAAAATCGAAATCAATAGACAAAAATAAAAATAAATAAAAACTTAAACAAAATAAATTAAAATATAGTAAATTTTATGAAAATTATTCATGTTAAAATTACTTTCATTTAATTAACTCTTGCTAACATCAATCTTATTAAAATTACTCTTATATTGTCTCAGGATAGGTTATTCATTGCTAATTTGGTGACAGTTTCACAGAACTGTGAAACTGAGACAATATAAGAGTAATTTTAATAAGAGTGATGTCAATAAGAGTAAATTAAATCTAAGTTATTTTAACAAGAGTAGTTTCAATAAAATTTATTTTATTTTAATTTATATTGTTTAATAATTTTAAATTTTTTTTTGTCTATTGATTTCGATTTTTTATCTATTTCTAATTGTCAAAGAGTAAACGACTACCTAATTTATACTGATGATGACTACTTTGTAGTCGAAATACGTATTTATAATACAAAAACTGATATAGATATTGGGATGAATTTGAAATTGTATTTCAAAAACCAAGAATTCTCATTAATTATCATTTGATAATCTGATATTTTGGATATTTAGATAAAACATTTATCTGACTATACACTAGTTCTTTCATACTATGTCTTCGTAACCTTAATGAATATCGACATTAGTATTATATTGTGACGCTTAAGTATACTCAAATAATATATAATAAGTTAATGTTGACAACAAAGTAATACTGTCAATAATACGCAAATATTGACTCATTCATCAGTATCGTCTGTGGGGTAACCGTAGCTCGTTGGGATAGTAACCCGGAGGTCCAGGGCTCGATACTTAAAATTAACTAACCCGAAGGTGAGTTAATTTTTTCATATCAATATTTTATTTCCATGTTTTGTTGAATAATATTCCACATACTTACTGCAATTGTATGGGATAGTATTAATCAAAATATAGAAAATGATTGAAACTAGGATCCGGAAAAAGGATCCAATTCTAAACGGACACTTTCAGAGACGAAGAATTGTATTCAAATAATAATAAAACTTATGCCGCAATATTCGAGCAAAATTATATATTTAAAAATTTATTTCGATTGCAACGTAAATCATCGTCAGTAGGCATATTCTGTGTAACACATGATAGCGATATAATTATGGATTAAATACTGATATGAAAAAATTAACTCATCAACCAGGAATCGAACCTCAAGTTTCTGGATATCTAGTCCAGTATGCTTCCGCTACACCAAAGACAACTGTGACGTATCAGCCAACTTTTTCATATCATTCTTATTTTTTAATTTGACAGTATTACTTCTGTCGAAGTTATTATTCATATATATTTATTTGTGTATACTTAAGCGTCAACAATACGATGTTTGTCCAAATTTCATTTCGGTTACGTCAGAACTGTAGAAGACTAGCATATACTTTATAAACAAATGTCATTGGATTTTTAATTAAATACTGATATGATAAATTAACTCGTCAACCAGGAATCAAACTTCGAGTCTCTGGATATCTAGCCGAGCGTGCTTACCGCTACAGCAGAATTACAGAAGTAATACTGTCAAAATAAAAAATAAGAACGATATGAAAAATTTGGCTGGTACGTCACAGTCGTCTTTGGTGGAGCGTGAGTTTGTATTTATAGTAGTATAGGTATAACTAATTGTTGGAATGTAGCCTGATTAAAGCCACCATCTTGGAATATGATGCTTTGAGTAACATTCTCGAGTCGTACTATTAGATTTATTATTTGAATAACTATATATTAACTGGAAGTGTCAACAAAAATTCATTTTATGTAGAAGAATAGATTTTCCCAACTTATGTTTTGAAAATAAATAACTGTCAGACTTATCTTGAATCACCCTGTACACAATCAATAATTTTTTTTTCTTTTTGTCATGTAGATTAGATTTTGAATTACAAATGATTTTTATTTTTAGAAACACGATGAACATGAAATAATGATAAATAATATTTTTATTGGTTTTAGTTTGTCTATTTTATTTGAACATAATTTTATTTGTCAATATTTGACTATTGTCTATCTATTTGTGTTAGTTTGAGAGCCATCACTCTGGTCGTACTTACATGTGTGTGAGAGAGTTGTAGAGACAAACAATGTATTTAAGGATGTACCAGCATACTATCACTTTTCGACTGATTTTGCTCATTTTTTTTACAGGCTAAAAATAACGTTTTCTAATACATCCCGAAGTTTCAGAATTTTTGACCGTTTAGAACGCGAGATAATTAATATCAAAGTTATCATTCTCTCTCACTCTCTCTCATTAGAAGCATGTAAAACTTCATGTCCGCCCAACTATTATCTGTTGTATGAGAAAAAATAATCGACAGAATTTAAAAAAAAAAACTAGGAGAGGATTCCTTAATATTTTTTATACAAATTTTTTTTAAAAATCGTGTGTTACCGTTTTATTTTCGAAATATAATAATTTAAAATATTATTTTTGTCCAATTAGAACACATTCCGTTTATGGTAAATAGTGGTCTGACAACGTTGTGCGCCAATGTCTCTCAAGTTCCATCAAATAAAGAGTGGGAATATATGCTGTTGACATATGCAATAATAATAAATAGGTATATACACAGAACAACGTTGCCAGATCACCGTACCCGGAAATATTTGATAGTATGTGTAAGTATCTGTGTGCCGATAATATGTGTATGTATGTGTACACTATGCTGGTACATCCTTAAATAAATAAACAAATTAATCATTTTTTTCTATTTGACTATAAGTATTTGACTATATTTGACTACTTTTAATTTTATTATATTTAATATTGATAACATGATGGATAGTCTTTTATACAGGTGAGTAATTGAAACGAAGTGTTCTTTAACTTTGTATTTGTTTGAACTTGAAACGTTTTCTACAAATAAAAGCTGGTACTACGGGCTTAATAGTTTTAACCACCAAATGGAATACAATAATTTATTTAATAAGTAATCGACGCTCCCACCACATTTGTGTATAATTTTAATGGAATTGGGGGATCTGACTACTTAGGTCACGACGTCTGGTGGTTAAAACTATGACTATGATAAGGTTGCATTGCATACTACTAAAAGTATAGAAAGCGACTTCTTTTCTAGCAATATTTGAAACTATCTTGTCAAAAATGTAACTCAAAGAAAGCATTTAAAAAAATATATTTTTACAAGCTTTTATTTAACTTGCAATGTATGTATGTATGTATGTTCGGGTCAAATCTTGCAAGCTGAATTAGAACAACTTCCTCTTGTCCTACGGAGTTGAATTTTTACATGTTGGTTCAGTTCCGATGACAATGCATTTTTATGGTAAGCATGACAAGAATCGACAAGGGGAAAGCGGGGAATAGTGGGAGGGGGAAACACAAAATTTGGTATATTTCTCTTAATATTGAAAAAATCGAAAAACACTTAAGAAGTAAAGTTGTAGAAAATAAGTTTAACTATAAAAAGCGTGTATTTAAAAATGTTTTTTTAATAGAAATTTATTTTATTATCTTAGTAAGTAGTACAATATGTCTAGAATATTTTCCCAAAGTTTTAAGTCAATTATAGTAAAAGTCTAGGAGATAGATCCTTGGGAAGTATATTGAGGCAGCTACTTAGCTATTTCAACGGAACACTTTAATCGCGTTTATCTCAAAACTCTATTTTTCAAGTCGGTTGACATGATTTCTCAAAAAATAATGATCCGATCTTATTTAAATTTTACACACTTTTTCAAGATTAGATTGATTAGTGCCTAAACGAAGAATTTGTTTTTTATCACAACTAATTTTACAAGGCAAAACGTGCTGCAAATTATACCAAAAATAGTACCATTTTGTAAAAAAACTCTGCCAAAAATTCAAATTTTCATTTTTTTTCCTTCGCCCAAGCACGAGCTATATATATATATCTACTAACAGAAATAATTTGGGCTTTTAATTTCGGGTGAATCTGTCATGAGTTATTTTTACTACGCCAACTTTTTTCAGAAGGGTCACAAGAAATGAGGTGCCAATGGCTGAATTTTGAAATAAAAATTTCACAAAATATTTATCAAATGTTGATCATGGATCTGTTTAAAAGGTTGAA
The DNA here is from genome assembly GCA_963920215.1 of Nineta flava. Classification (NCBI taxonomy): domain Eukaryota; kingdom Metazoa; phylum Arthropoda; class Insecta; order Neuroptera; family Chrysopidae; genus Nineta; species Nineta flava. Next base: position 136,531,456 of record OY986041.1, read on the forward strand.
TCAAATATTTCATTTATTATATTCGAAAAAAAATTATAGAAAATATGCTTTTTTTTAGCCTTCGAAACTCATGTAACCCCTTAAAGATCAAATTTATTTAGAATAGTTGCTGGAAAACTAAAAACCAAATGTTCGGCGTTTTATAGAAAAAGAAATATTTCAAAATCAATAATCTTATTATTCTAAAGTCATCATCCATCATATCTAATTATATTTCAAATGAACTTCTCAAAAGAATGAGGTTTAATGTCAGTTATTTGAGACATACTCGTACACAAAGATGATGATGAACTTTTCATTATATTTAATAATCGGTTCCGTGGATTCATATAATTTTATAATATACCGTATTGCTTTAAAGCTAACAAAAGATTAATATATATATATATATATATATATATATATATATATATATATATATATATATACAACAAAAGGAATATTAAATGACTATTCCTTAAGAATATACACTCCAATTCCATGTATTCTAACGTATAATTATATGAAAATATATTTGTTAAGACACTTTTGAATTAGGATAATTATAGTTTGAAACCGTTGTAATTAACATGTATACAAGGGAATGAATGTATATTAATTATGTTTGAAACAAAAAGAAAACAGGAAAATATTGTTTTATCAATTAATCGATGCAGTCAAGTCATTTTCACTTTGGTGGAAATTTTTCTTTTTTCGTTTTGTAATTCTGTGTGATGTTGGATAATTACTTCATTGACGTTTAATTTTAATTGTATTCATTAGTCGATAAAATATTTATGGACAAAAAGTACTTTCTGAATAAATAGCATCATTAATTGTACATCGTACTTATTATTAAGACATTTAATTACCTCTATATATATATAGAATTTAGAGGTATTGTTTTCGATGTTAAAAATAGGGAATATGCAAGAAAATTTTTTTTCGCTTGAATTGAAGCATGTTTACTTGACAAATATCAAGGTAAAATTACTTTTTAAATAACTTTAAAAATAAGCGAGATATGAATGATTGAAATTCCCGATTAGACAAAGAGGGTGATAGCCCTCTTGATATGTTATGTGACGTCATATTACACTTTCACCATTTAAAATATACGTAAAACTCCGTTTTTAGTATTTTTGCAAGAAAGAGACAGATAATAATCTTTAAAAGCTTATAGCTTCCTTGACATTTGTTGGATTTTAATTTCGTTTTTAAATATTATTACAGTATTAACAGTATTTTCATATACTGAAAATAAATGTGAGAAAAAATTTTCATGCATATTCCCTATTGATATTGTATCTTTAGGATTTGAGGTCCCCTGATGCCAAAAAGCGCCCATTTTAACAATCTGTTTGTGAGAAGTATAATATTGTCGTCTCACGTGACTGTAATGTTTTGGCGGAAATAGCAAAAACTACAAATGTCCTTCTAATTATAGTCTGTAAAACTGTTAATAATATGACCATTGTATGAATTCTAATGTTTTTGGGTTTAATGAGAATACTTTGAACCAATACCACTTCTTGAGTCCTTGATTTTTAAAGGCTTGTGACTAGTCTTATTTTGTTAGAAAGAGTAGTTTACTGGAGAGCGAAGGAAGAAAAACGATTTGACCTAGATGAACAAAAGTTTAAGCTTAGATATTATAACGTTAGAGGAAGCGAAATCCACATTTGGATTGTAATCGATAAATCGGAAGTGACGCACTTTACTCTTGACGTTTTTTTAATGAAATTTATTCCTGACAACTTTTATACTAAGCATTATTTTGAAAACTCAATTTAAGCTCATTAATTTTATTTTGGTTTAAATTTTGCGATTTTTGAAGACTGAATATTTTGCCTGCACAAACCTGCGCAAAAAAGATTTTTCTAATCGGACTCGTAGTTCTTGATATTAGCGCGTTCAAACATACAAACTTTCAAGGTTTATAATATTAGTCGTTGTTAAAGCCATTTGTTAAATTGTGTATATTGATGTCGTATGAGTGTTTCACACCAGGATTTGGAAGTGAAGTGACGTATCTGTTTGGAAATTTTGTTACAATGAAGGGGAAATGCGTCAATAGAGAAAAAATACAGAACAAGGCTAGAATGCGAGAAAGGAAGGAGCAACGTTAGAAATTAAATATTAATTAAATATACAAATTACATCTACGGTTAAGGGAGTTTCCTTTACCCGTGAGATTATGTGGATGAGGCTTCTACATGTTTTTTTCTTCAGAATGACGTTTTCAAAAGTTCTCGTGTTCGAAGCCGCGTTTGTGACAATGGAATATCAATACATTGTTTAAAAATCACCTGTATCAGATAGATAATTTAAATATCAAAAGCTCCTATATAAATTGTCATATTTTTTATGTGTGTTGTATACCTTGAAGGTATTCTTGAACCCAAAACAATAACTTGCTCTGTTAGCTTGTAAATTGCAACAAAACACTTGTTTTTAACCCTTGTTGGAGTAGGTTCTACAAAGTGGTAGTATATATAGAAAGAGTAGCAACAAATAAATAAATATATATATATGTATATATATATATATATATATATATATATATATATATATATATATATATATATATATATATATATATACATTGTATTCTACAATTTTTGAATTTATGACAAGGGTTGTTTTAGAATAGACAACATAAACATATATAGTTATAATAATACATATATATTTTTATCTAAGGGTGTATAATATACATTCAATGATGTTTATACTGAATTTGGATTGTTAACTTTACCTTTGTGCGAATATCCGAATTATTGGATTGAGTAGAATTTAACCCTTATATGCTTAATATAGATTTTGTAGAAGGAACAACTCAATGTGAAATAACTTTTCAATTAGCTAAAACTGGAAGATGATTTTGCTTTTGGAGATTATTTTAAAAAAAGTATACATGAAATTCTCAATCATATCCTGAATCGCTTTTTAAACCGGTACATATAATATATTTAAGGGTATATTAAGTTTAGTCCCGACTTTGTTGAAAATATTGATCTCAAAACAGTATTTTTGGTATAGATGTTCATAAAACGACCTAATTCATTCATTTCCGCATATCCGTCCGTCTGTCTGCCTGTCCATAGACATGAAAATTCAAAAACGAAAAGAAATAACGAGTTGAAATTGTATGTGTTTGTGTTCTAGAAGGTAAGGATTCACGCTAAGGAAGGAAATATCCATCTTTGAAACCGTAAGAGGTATCAAAAAACGAGAGATATTCAAGACATAAAATGTTTCTTTTTAAAAATAAACAACTTTATATGAAACTTCTTTTCTGAAACTAAATAGTTTCATCACAATTTCAGACCAACGTATGTGATTACTTTTGTAATCATTAGACCATACAATAAGTTAGCATCTATTTACGCTACTTTGTGTTATTATGCATTTATGCGTGTGTAAAAAGTAAAATAAACAGTTTACCTACTGATATTGAACTTACTATATACCGGGTATTTAAGAAATTAACTCTGTTACATGTTATTTTCAATTGTTTCTATATTTACTCCAATGCTTGTACTGTTTACTTAACTTCTACACACGCATAGATACATAAAAAAATGACTTTTATATACCAAAGCACTGTGTATGTATGCTTATGTATACGCATGCTTTTCTAATCTACAATAATTACTGATGTTTGAGCTGGAATTTAAGCAAAACAATTGATTCTTACAAACAAAAGTTGTTTGTTTTTAAAAATGAACGAACGTTCTTTGTATTTGATCTTTTAATCTGTCGATCAAGAAGTATGAGAAGTATGAACCGATTTTGCTCATTCACTCAATTTCTTTTTGAGTGCTCAGAAAAGTTCGTTCTCTTTCTTCGTTTTTGAGTTATCATATGACGGGCAAACAATCACATATTCGGGATCACTTAATTCAGAGTAATTCTAACATTGTGTGAGCCCTTACACCAAATTTTTACTACCATCAATATTCCCAACATGCTTGAAACTAGACTTCCCTTAAATGTATTTTATGGTATTTAATATTTGTTTATTTGTGTATATTTTCGCGTTACGTAACCGAAAGGAATTTGGACAAACATCGTTATGTTGACGCGAAAGTATACACAAATAAACAAATATTAAATAAATAAATCACTTCTACAGAAGTAATACTGTCTAAATAAATAAAAAATTAGAATAATATGAAAAACTTGGCTATGACGTCACAATCATCTTTGGTGTAGCGGAAGCATACTGGACTAGTTATCCAGAGGCCCGAGGTTCGATTCCTGGTTGACGAGTTAATTTTTTCATATCAGTATTTAATTTAATTAAGTATTTTATGGTATAAAACTTGGAGGCGTAAAAAAACCTGCACACCACATTTAACAGCCTTTACAAGTGATCTAGATTCAATATAGACACATCTATGACACCATACCTATATATATTTGATTGTATTATTATAACAATTGTTTTGTTTTGGGGTTAATATTTATATGATTATGTTATGTTGCCATAAATTATCATAAAATTCTTCTCGTTTCTCTTTGCTATCATCCACACAGAAAGGTGGTAGCTCACGCTGCTAGTCCTCTCTCCACAGAATCGTACAATAAATTTGTAAAATTATTATTAATATTGTTATTTTCATATAAATATTATTATAGGTTAGATTTAAATGGGTTACCTTCAAATTTTATTACATTTGTGAGTGTATATTTGTTCCTGTTTTTACATGCTGTAAAATTGAGGTTTAAATATTGTTTTAATTTTGTTTATTAAAATATAACTTTATTTAATAATTAACCTTTTTATTCATTTATAGATGAAGAACCCATTGGCGAAAACCCATTGTCCTTATTGGATGAGATTCTTTCACATCTATTTTTAAGTACTATAGAGAATTTTATTATACAAAGATGCATTTTGGCGATAAAGAAGTCATCATCAGAGAAATATGCCAGTTGTTGTTAATTTGGTGATCACTACAAAACCGTTTTAATATATGTTCGTAATTTTACCAGATAATACTAAATCTAGTAAAATTTGAAACTGTCACCAAATTAGCAACGAATAACATATCCTGAGACAATATAAGAGTAATTTTAATAAGAGTGAGGTTAACAAGAGTAAATTGAATGAAAGTAATTTTAACAAGAGTAATTTCAATAAAATTTAGTATATTTTAATTTATTTTGTTTATTTTGTTTAATTTTTTATATATTTGTATTTTTGTCTATTGATTTCGATTTTCTATCTATTTCTAATTGTCAAAGAGTAAATTACGACTAGCTAATTTATACTAATGATGACAACTTTATAGTAGATATACGTATTTATAATATAAAACCTGATCTAGGTATTGGGGCGAATTTGAAATTTTATTTCAAAAACCTAGAATTCTCATTAATTATCATTTAATACTCTAATAACAAAATCTAATACTTAAAAATTAATTAAACGTTAATAAAATATATGACTTTGTTTAAGTAATTATGTATTTGAGGTTATATTGTGATTTTGTTAATTATATTTTGTAGTTGCTGAAGAAGTCTCAATAAAGAGATAAAACGTCCAACTGGATCAAATGTAATGTTCTAAATTAGAATTGCTAGTCCAACTTCCCTGTGATTTTATTTATTTATATGTTTATAACGTTAAAATTCAAACCAATGTTTTATCAACCATATTGGTATAAATTTTATTGCTACGGCCGAACTACGGATGGTATGATAATAAATAATGAAATACCATATTAAAACTAAATACGTATAATTAAATAACAAAAAAAATATACATAAAAAATAAAATTATATATAAAAAAAATTAAAATTATGTACTTTTTTAAAGTTTTTCTATTATAATTTTGTTCGAAATAAAAAAAAAAACACACACACACACAAATGTTCTAAACAATATTCTAGCTTTAAGCATACGAGAGGTAAATCCCCTAAAATAATCATAAAGCATTTATTATTCAATGAGAAATTATCATGTAGATGTACAATTCTTTTTATTTTTAAATAGAACTTTAACGGAAAGCTTTAAAATGGATAATTCATATCGAGAAACTTTTTTAAATAGTTTTTTTCGACTATGTTGTTTTTTTCTTTTTTTTTTTTCTAAACAGAGAAAAGTTTTTCTAAACAAATTTTTAAAACAAATAAAAAACAATTAATTTATGGAAGAAAGTTTTATTTTGTTGTTTAAAATTTATGTTAGGAAAATTTTTGTTACTATATTTGAGAAATTATAATTTAATATGATGCGATTTTTTATGTATATTTTATGAGAAAAGTTTTTTGTAATTGTTTGCCTGTACATAATTTTTCTGAGACGAAATAATTTTGGAAGATTCATTTAATAGTTTTGTTTCGTCATGACAGATTTATTGATATCAAAATTTGAAAAGGTATTTTACTTTTCGAGCAATTACCTGTTTTTTAATGAAAATGGATTCAATTTTACTTATAGGAAACCACAAAAATTCAACCAATCCAACTTAAAATCTGGTAATTACAAAATATTTTCCAGAAATAGATCTATTTTAAGTTTTACAAATTTTTTAAGACTTAAGATTAAAGAATGTCTGTTTTTCAATCAATTTTCCATAAGATTTTCGATTTACAAATTTCTGTTTTTACATTTCAAACCGAGGAGCTCTGTTCAAAAGAACCGTCTGTTGAAATATCTAAAAGGTACTGTGGCTACACCTCAAGAATCATCCGGCTTATCTCAAATATAAAAAGCACAAATACATTCCACGTATCTTACTTCAAAAATGACGCACTACCCCTTCAAACTGTCATCTCTTACTTAACCCCCTTAAGAGATTAATTCCCAAAATCGCACAACTGACTTTTATTTATAAACAGAAGCTAAAACACCAAATTCCCAATTTTAAAGTTCCAAATGGCGCACTTGCCATACAAACTTCCGTCTCTTATCCCGCAACTGACTTTTATTTATGAACAGAAGTCTAAACACCAATTTACATATTTCTTATTTCAGAAATGACAAATTTCCGTACAAACTTGCATTGCTTATTAAGACACCTTCGGGGATGAATCAAAAATTGTTCACCTACATTGTATAAAGAACACCTGTGAAAAATTTCATGATTCTAGGCTCACCGGTTTAGGCTGTGCGTCGTCTGTCCTTCAGTGAGTAGTGTTTTATAGGTTATGCAAGTTTTTTGTACCACCACAAAGTAGCTTGCAACTTCTACAAAGTTGACAACGCCGCAGGATTGTTTTGACAGTGCCGTAGGTTTTTATCGACCGCTTACAGTTCACAGAACAAATATTTAAATACAAATAATATTTTTTACAACTTTTGTTTCTAGAATGTTTTTCTTAATAGATTGACATTCGGATTGCCAATAACCCGGTTCGCTTTGAAGAAAAAATTTAATTCTCAATTTAAAATTTGTAATCAATTCTTTCCTTTATAGAATTCCACCGTAAATATATGATGAAATAAAACCTCCATGTATACACAGTTCGAAGATGACTATATTGATCAAAACAATTAACACTCAAATGAGTACATTATTTTTTCTAAATTTCTTTACAACCTTAAGGTATTTCCAAATTATATCAGCTGATTGGGTACCCGCGCGAAAAGCCCTATATAGAAAATTATATACGAATCAAGGAGATTCCGCAATAAAACATCATACATATACTAGTATAAAATTTCAAACGACTTTCAAACAGCGCGCTGGTACTCTTTTGCTGCGGACATGAAAAAAATGCACTTTTTTACGCATATTTTATCAAAAAACTTAACAACCCGATGGTCATTCTCTCAATGTTTAAAAAAAAAATAATTCTAAGGAATTGAGGAAAGTATATGTCGAATTTCAGAACAACCGTCGTGACTATATTGAGAGAGTTCGAAGTAAAAACAGTCGGAATCGTGCATTTTATTTCACCATGTTTATGAAGATGCATGTTAAATTTCTCCAACTTACGTAACGATTTTCTCAAAAACGCCATAAATTCTCAAAAAATTCAGCTCATTTCTGAGGATTCATTTTACTAATATGTCAAATTTCGTGAAGTTCTTGACAACCTAATAAAAGTTTGGAAATACCTTAAAGAATATTTATATGAAATCTATAAAAACAATTATAAAATCTTTTTTACGAATTTCCTGTTTTACGAGTCCTAACTGAAAGTTAACATTGTGGTTTTGAAAAGTAAAATTGATAAACATAATATTAGTAACAAAGATATTATCGCACATGAATATTATAATAATATATTATTAAAGATTTAGGATCTATTTAAAGTCATTGTTTTGTTAGTTAGTTAGATATAATAAGGTAGAATAAGGTTAGAGAAAACCTACACATATAAATAAATAACTGCATTGGTTAAGATATCTATATGGAAGTTAGTTTTCCATTCACAGTTAAGAGTAAAAGTTAAGAGATATATCACATTTTAGCTATTGTTTTGAATCTTAAATCTTAAAACTTATCGTTAATATTTAACTAAAAACAATTCTCTATTGTCTTGTTGTATGTTGTACCAACTATATGTATGTTTGTTTGTTTGTTCTTATCTCTTATCTACACAATCTTCTGTTAAGTGTGAATGTCACAACGCCATCGGAGATCAGTTGACCAAATCAACGCATGCGATTTTATTTGATTTGAAAATTTACCAGTCCAAGTAGCCGAGCGGTCTAAAGTGTTTATTTGTCTTTTAGAAAGTTGAATTTATTACTTACGACATCAAGTTTTGAAAAGCAAAGCTTAGCTATATAAAACAATAAGTGGTACTTGATTATGACAACTTTTGTCTACTATTACGTTGCGTTCGAAAAAATTAAAATGGAGTAGACCCGGGCATAGAGCAAGATCGAGCCACAAGTGCTGGACAAGAAGATGCACTTATACCTGGACACCGTATAACGGAAAGAGGAGTAGGCGACGCCAAGAATGACGTTGGATAAATGATTTAGTAAAGTTTACGGTTGGATAATGATTGCAACTAGATGCAGAGAAGTAGATTTGGAAGTCAGTGGGGGAGGCCTCTTCCCAACTAGTAAAATATTCTTTCACAACATATGTTCACAATTTTGTTCCTTACAACTATATTCCTTCCCTAAATGGTATATTTCGTATACTTTTGACTGAGTAAAAATTGAGTTATTTTCTTGTATGATATCCTAATGAAAACTGAACAAGCTCCCAGGAAAATAGCAACTAATTCAGTTTTATAGTTTTTAAAATATGCAAGAACATTGCTCCATTATATCCATATTCAATGCTCCATTATTTACAGGAGCAAATTATAGAAGTTAATTATCGCACTAAAGCAAATATACTGTCCTAAAAATATGTACATAATGATGATAATGTATATCTATGTACATAATGATAATAAAAGGTTGCCTTTACGATTTGTTGCAAGAATAAATCGTAAAGATTTTTTCATATATTTAGTTTCTATGACGACGGTTGTAATATTTTGAATTTTTATACAAAATTTGCAGATATTTCGTGCAGAAAAACTGGCCAAGTAGCCTATTTATAGTACAATTTATTTTCTACTACTTTACTAATGATAAATTCTCTCTGTTTAAATACAATATTCTGAGAGAAATTCAAAATCTTAAGTTTCTTTCTTGTTTCATCTCTAAACCAATTCTTCCCACACAAAAATACGACCGTTGAGATAATGAAAAAAAAATTTTAACCCAAAAAAAATTTACTTATCCAAAATAAAAGATTTTAATTGTATCAATTACAGAAACAAAGAAGCGGTTAACTGACTAAACAGTCGGGGTATGGACAAGAACGAAGTAACCGGCTATGCTTGAGAAGGTTTTCTGCAGTTTGCTTCTCGAACTCCAGATGAATATCGGCATAGTTCCTAACAGAGTCGGCTGCAGCCGCATATTCTACCAATTCTAAGTCTATACACAAAAATTCCACTCCACTCACATCCTCACTTCCTTAGGCATCACAATGGCCCTTATGGTCAAAGTGAAGCCCATTCAGAGCAGCCTCTACAATCGATCTATCTACAGAAATAATATCTGCTAATTTTGTAAGCAAAATGGAACCCTTTTTCAATTTTAGTATCATTAAAATATTTCAGATTGCAAACATTATTTGACATCAAATGCTTGATATAAAACATCATACAGATCTATAACGGGAGAGAGACCATGACCTGTGGCATTCTAGATCAACGATCTAGAATTTCAGAGGTTGTGGGTTCGATTCCCATCCTACATGTGTATGATTATGAATATTATCAATGCTCGGATATATTACTTTAATGTCAAATTAAGTAAACACTAGTCACTTCCATTGGTATAATAATATAATGAATCGGCAGGATAAATAGTCTCTAAATTTGAAGTTATCTAGATAAATTTTAGATTGAACAAAATATAATAATTATAACACCAACGCAATTTGTACTCCTCGTTTTGCGTCGATGTGTCGATTCTATAGGTGAACTAATATAATATTTACGACTGTATTTATAAAAACATTATTAAAAATTTATAAAAAAAACATTTCATCTTATACAGAGACCATTGAACTCCCATCAAATTCGGATTTAGACATTTGGATTATTTCGATTATGTCAATCAAAAAATTAATACTGTCGAATATTTAACATTTTTTTTTTTTTTTGGATACTTATAGTAATATTTTTAAGAAAAACTCACGTGTCCATACGAAATCTGAAATTAGATGAACAAAATATTTTATAAAAAAATGTAGATTTCTAATTAAAAAAAAAAATTTCACATAAATAATATTTGACAAGAAAAATTTCTAACCACAATTTATTCATCGTAAATCGACGCAAAAACCCGATCACATCTCAATTGAATTATGTGAACGTTTTCGCGAATCAGATGAAAGATTTATCTAATTTAAAGAGGATTTTTTAAAGGTAATAAAAACCTGGAATTTCTTCACACAGGTGAAGAAGTTTTTCGTGAGTAAAATCAAGCTTTTTCTAGTTTTTACATTCATCTGTAAAGGTTATTAAAATAATCAAAGAAATCTCTATGTTTTTGGAAATTACATTTCAAATTTTGCCCCTATTCCTAGAACATTTGTTTGTATTTTATAAATACGTATTTCGACTACAATGTAGTAATCTCTGGGATATGGATCTCTGGGATATAAGATATATTGCTTGTTGCTAATTTGCTGCGTGTCTCACAATGACATTAAAATAGTTCTGTCCTTTTATACGATTTGACTGAGGGTATAATCTGACCTGAGGATTATTTAAATTGACTGACTAACGGATTAGGTGTGTGACAAGGCCCATCTATTTATTGGCGGTATTCTTCGGTGACTATGCGGCGTTTTATTTGTCACTAAAGTGAGGGTATTGAAGCTAACCTTGACATTCAGGTATTCGAGTTTTTGAAATTGGTTTAATTTTATTAAATCAGAATTTGGAATTGGGCCATTGTCTAAATTCATCATCTGTTGCAACAAGCAACATATCTCTGAATCCATATCCCAGAGATAGCTACGACTAGCTAATTCACACTGTTGATGACTACATTGTAGTCGAAATACGTATTTATAAAATACAAACAAATGTTCTAGGAATAGGGGCAAAATTTTTAATGTAACATTCATATGTGTTTATTGGCCAAATCATTGCTTGTCTCAAATTTTACAAGACCTATTTTACACACAAAAAAAATGGAAATTATTGCTCGAGTTGAATCGAAATTGTGCCTGAATTCGAGTATTCAAAACAATTTCACTGTCAAAATTAATATTGAAACACCATTCAAAGAGTAGCGACGGTACTGTCGATTTTAATTATGATTTCGCATTATAACAAAAAGTCACCTAGAAAACCTAGAAAAAACCTGAAAAAACGCACACACAACAACAGAAAAAAAAACCATACATAATCATGTTGTATCACTTACCGACGGATTTGGCATACATCGTCGCGGCATTGGCTCCGGCGAACGATACGTTGGTGAATAACGGCCAGGGAAACATCCACCGCCGGCGGCACTAAGTGGCCCATGTAACGATGCCCCCGGCCCTCCAGTTTTAGTACCGCCTGCCGCACTGCTCATCATTTTTTCCGGAGAGTACATCACTTGAATAATATCAAGTGTCTCCTTTTTGAAGAAACTTTCGTCCCGATAGAAATCAATTTTGAGTGCTGTTTAATTAACAGGTTTCACAAAAAAACAAACAACAAACAAAAACTAAGGTTTGTTTATGAACGCAAAGGTTTTGTTGAAGTGTTCGCCAAATTTTTGCGCGCCGCTTTAACAATTATTATTTAAGAGTGTCATGTTTGAGTTTGGAAAATCTCACAAATATTAATAATCCCAGAAAAACTACGAGACAGTTCACTTATCCATAATTTTATTATTTTAATCGAATTTTAAACACATTTTGCACTCACTACCAAAAAAAAAATATGGAAAACAGATGATTCCAAATTATTGCTTTTTTTATATTAACTACAAATTAATTATTTAAAGTCATTCCATGTTTTTCGTTGCAAAAACAAATTTGGGAAATTTTTGCGACTTTCGAAGAAATTATCATAAATTATTTTATAAATTGTTTTAAATTTATTTAAATAATTTTATGAATATTTTTAGAATGCTCCAAAAAAATTATAGTTTTTGAGTTATTTATTTATTTATATTTTTTTAACTAACAACAAAATACGTTTGATATCATTTGATATCCCGATAAAACTGATTTTGGCTGCCATGCTTTAGAAATTCAATCCATACCATAAATCTGTATATATATATATATATATATATATATATATATATATATATATATATTCATAGAAAACCATATTATAAAGCAAAGGGTAGTTGTATTAAAAGGCGGGGGTTAATGTGACGTCATATATACGTTTGCGCTCTATTTGTGACCAATAAGATCAACACAATGAAACCCATCATGTTTCCACACACACACACACACACAAATGTTTATATTTTCGGAGCATGCGCAAGAGCTTGACGCTATTCTAGCAGTTCATCTAATGTTCTGTGTGCTATACGGGGTACTATCGGTACTATCATGCTCGTATATGCTTCCATCATTTTTCCATCGAATTTTCTATTTCACTTTTTAGCATGCTGTATGTTGGATTTATTGAGTTGTCTTTGTTTAACTTCGATATATATATATATATATATATATATATATATATATTGGTAGAAAATATTTTTATAGAAAAATATAGAGCGAATTTTTCAAATGTAATGACGGTTATTCGGAAAAATTTTTCGTTTTGTAACACTTTTTGTAATTTTTGCAAACACTTTAAGTAAAGTTTGAACTTTATAGTTTGTATGGGAAATTTTAGTGCTAATTACAAATTTTTTTGAATACTTAGACCATGAAGACTACGCAAACAAGGAGACTGAACTCCATATAATTGACAAATAATTGACAAAAATAATATCTCAGTAGTGTTCCTCCTACACCGGAAACAGTAGAGAGAGAGTTTAAGGCGCGAGTTTGAATTAAAAAACATGACGCATTTATGTAGTATTATAAAAATTATTTGCAGACCAAATATTTTTCCAATAAAATTGCTTTTTTTAATAAATGCAATAAAGTAGTTAGTTGAAGTAAGAAAAAAAAATTCGCAAAATAACTACAAAATTGGAATTGTAAAAATAAATTCAGTAGAAATAAATTATATTAAAATTATTAAAATCATTTGCGAAGATTATTGAATCAGATATTAAATTAAACATTTATTTTTTAATAATAAGTCTAACAAAATGACAAATATATACTTCACTATTTGTTATACTATAATCACTTCGGTGCAAAAGAAAAACTAGCGACGCTAGTGGCACAAAAAGTAAATATAACTTCTACCATTACGTTGCCATATTTTGTCAATTTGAGTTCGGTCTCCTTGTGTAGTCTCCATGACCTAGACCACGAACTTAGATTAGATAAGATTTGAGTCTGGAGCAAGTCTGATAAAGATCTTTTGAACCGCAACAAATTTGATCTATTGTACCTCCTTTCCTTCAAAGGTGTTCCAGGTGAATCTTATGGTCTTGTGGTATAGCTAAGATTTGAATCAATCTTCCTACACTGACCACTCCCTTCCCTCATTTACTGAATATTATCTACACTATAATTATTTACGAATAGTGTTTATAATTGTCTCGCAACAACTGACCTATTAAAATGCCTCAACAAATCAACAGAAAAATTTTTGTCATCCTAGTTCAAACACATCTTTTTATATTGTTTTTTGTACCCTAAAAACACCTTGGATACCGTCCAACTAGTCCAAGTGACCGAGCCGTCTAAGGCATTATGTCTGCGCAGTATGCCTACTTGGAAACTGGGAGATTATGGGTTCGAATCCCGACATCGGCACTTTGTCAATTATTTTTTTTTTAAATTGGGCGCTAAATTGCCTAAACTGTCGGCGTATGCGTGAGAAGGTTTTCATCAGTTTCCTTCACGAACTCCAGATGAATATCGCCATAGTTCCTATCAAAGTCGGCTGCAGCCGCATATCCAACCAATTACTAGTCTCACATCCTTAGGCATCCCAAGGGGCCTGATGGTCGAAATGTAGCCCGTCCAGGGCAGCCTCTACAATATATCTCTGTGTACCGTCCAATCTACTAATCAAGTTACAATCAAAATATCAGATGAAATTTTTGTCTTCCTAGCTTAATAATTACATTTTAAATGTTTCTTTGCCACCTTTACGTCCAATTAACACGCCTAATACCATGCAATCAAAATGTCTCTCTTTCATTTGAATACTTCTTGTTAATCTAAAACATTAATTAAACTCCCTGTATAACGTCCAATCTACTAATAAAGTTACAATCAATATATCAGACGAACTTTTTAACTAACTAACTTTACTTCCAATTAACACTCCAAATACCGTACAAACACAAAGTGTCTCTCAATAATTTACTATCTCTGTTTCGATTATTCTTGTCTTAACTTTCATTAAACACTCTGTATACAGTATTATTATATAATCTACAATAAAAATGTACTACAATCAAAAGTCAATACATTATAGTGTGTAGGATGATGATTTAATGTATTGAATTGAATGTTGTATTGAACAGCGAATAGAACACGACGATGTTTGTAAAATTATAAAATATATCACAAAATATATATATAGTTTAATAGTTGAGTTTGTAATATATATTAAAAAGAAAGAGCTTTAAGTAAATGTTATTCCATGATTTGATTACCAATACTTAACTGATATCAACCATGAATATATATATATATATATATATATATAACTTACGATACGATACTGAGGTACTGTTGCTAACAAAAGTTATGTACTATCGACTACAATGAGTCTAATGCAATGAGTCTAATGGTATCCTGTCACTAGTGAGAGAAGAATGAAAATAAAACACGAAATGCATTTTTTACCCTTACCTCAAGGTATCATATCACTATGAAAGGAATGAACCAGTCTAAGTAGCCGAGCGGTCTAAGACATTATGTCTGCGCAGTATGCCTACTTGGAAACTGGGAGGTGATGGGTTCGAATCCCGACATCGGCAGTTTGTCAATTATTACAAAAAAAAAGGGGCGGTTCATTGACTAAACTGTCGGCGTATAAACAAGAATAGTGTTTCACGAGGCACGAGGCGAGGCTAGGTTTTGGTATAACCTTGCCTTGCCTCGCTTTTTTAAATATCAACCTCGCCTCGCCTCGGCCTCGACCGAAGTAGAGGTAGAGGTAGATTGTAAAAGCTGCCCTGGATGAGCTACACTTCGACCATAAGGTCCATTGTGATGCCTTATTATGTGAGGATGTGAGTGGAGTGGAAGGAATTTGTGAGCAGACTAGGAATTGTTAGGATATGCGGCTGCAGCCGACTATGATAGCAACTATGCCGATATTCATCTGGAGTTCGTGAAGGAAACTGCAGAAAACCTTCTCAAGCATAAACGGTTACTGCGTTCTTGTCCATACGCCGACAGTTTAGTCAATCAACCGCCCCTTTTTTTTTTATAATTGACAAACTGCCGGTGTCGGGATTCGAACCCATAACCTCCCAGTTTTCAAGTACTGCATACTGCGCAGACATGACGCCTTAGACTGCTCGGCTACTTGGCTGGCCTCGACCGGGGTAGAATGTTGACCAGCCTCGCCTTGCCTCGGTTGGGCTAGCTATTATCCTCGACTCGCCTCGCCCGAGGTAAAATTTTTACTAAATTTGATTTATTTTCCATGAATGTACATAATACGGTTAAAACAACTTGTTAGAAAATAAATGTCTATAAAACACGGAATATAAGTTGCTTAGTCCCTAAATTTTTAGACTCCTAGAATGAAAACAGTAAATTCAAAAAAATTTGGCCTAAAAAAAAATTATGAAAAGATGAAATGTTTTAAGAACTATATAAGAGGTTCTTCAAAATGCTTCCACGATTTCCAAGCCGAAATCCATATACAAGTTACTGTAAGTATAAAAGAAATTAAACTTTTTGCAATTCTTTTAAATTTATTACTTTAATAATATATTTATTCATTGAAATAACAATAATGAAAACATACGTTATATAATATAGTTAGTATTACAGTATTATATATAAAATGAACAGACCCTCAAAATTTTGATTATTCTTGTAGTAAATGTTTTTTATAGATACATAATTTTATTTTATTTTTATACGTAAGAGGAAGATATAACATTTAACATGTATTAACATTACATATATTTTTTAAATGCTTACACTGTCACTGACACTGCATATATAAATAAACAAATTTTTTTTGACAAATTTGCCTCGGCCGAGGCGAGGTTTTTATGACGATATACCTCGCCTCGCCTCGGTTAGTAACGAGGATTAAAATTTTGAACTTCGCCTCGTAACCGAGGACCGAGGCGAGCCGAAGTTACCTCGTAGCCTCGGTGAAACCCTAAACAAGAACGAGGGTACCGGCTATGCTTGAGAAGATTTCATATCCTCACATCCTTTGGCATCACAATGGAACTTATGGTCGAAGTGTAGCCTGTCCAGGGCAGCTTCTACAATCTATCTATCTATGAGAGGAATGAAAATAAAGCAAGAGATGTCAAAAACAACTGAATATCTAGACTCACCTCATAGTATTATGTCAGTAGTGAGAGGAATCGAAATAAAACAAGAGATATAACAAACAACTGAATTGTTGCACTTAACCCAAGGTATTGTGTCACTAGTGAGGCTAATGGTATCCCATAAAACACGAAATGTGATGATGAAAATTATTTATTAATATCGTCCTTTTTCGAAGTTATAATTCAAAACGTCTTAGAATCTATAGTACCTAGCCTAAGCTTTACCTATAATACATCATCTTATTAAATAAATACATCGAAATCTATAAACATTTTACATCGATTCTTAAATGGAAAAATCTTATTTAAGAAAATGTAACACGAAATGTAACAAATAAACTAAATTTTTATACTTACCTCATGGTATCCTGTCACTTGTGAGAGGAATAAAAATAAAACACGAAATAAAAACAAATAAACTGACGTTCTTACACTTACCGCATGGTATCATATCACCAATGAGAGGCATGAAAATAAAACAAAATATGTTACAAAGAACTGAATATCTAGACTTACCTCATAGTATTGTATCAGTAGTGAGAGGAATCGAAATAAAACAATAGACAACACAAAATGTCACAGTATTGAAAGGTTTAAAAAAGAACTTATCCTTTATTAAAATATTTAATATAACATTTGTCCCAAATCCGATTTTTTTCCAAAAAACGCTTAGCTGCGGTATAAATCGAAGGTATCCACCATTTTTGTTTGCGATAGTACACAACTACATACATTGTGTATACGATACAGCAACAACAACGAAAAAAAAAAGAGCTTTGCATGTCTAATTGCTATGCCTAGAAAAATGCATTTCAATTCAATTGCAGTACTATCTATGTGTGTGTTTGTGTGTCTATTTTGATGTTTGTTATACTTTAATTTAAAGACTGTGTGATTCATTATTGTTGAAGTAGCTTTGTGAACTTCCCGAGCATAAGAAAGTTATAGTAATCGGTTCGAAAATCGAAATCAGAATTTTTACCATATCTTCACGTTTGAAAATCATCAGAGATTAACATCGTTTTTGAAAAGATGTTAGTGTATAATTTCAACAATGATATCGCCTTCATAGAGGTGATAATCGAAGGGTATTAAAGCGTCAGACCTAGATGAAGAGAATAACACAAATTTTGTAGTTACTCTCTTAATACTAGCTAAAAGGAGAAGTGAAATTGTATTAAATGAAATTTGTAACAATTTATCTACTGACAATATTTTCTTTAACTTGATCGTAATCGGTCTTTGATCGTGTGGACCATATGGTTTCCACTTAGAAATGTCACACTCGCTACACCACCAACTCTTACATTTCAACATTTAAATTTGACTTGACAGTTGAAATTAGGTATAGGAATGTCTTCATCATGATTACTCCATGTTTCTGATAAAAGAAAAATATTACAATTATGAGCTACATTATATCATTTTTTTGGGTTCGATAACTTTGTATAGATTGATAAATCTGACCTGGCTTTGATCAATTTCACTAACTCTGATCCTAATGTAAATAATGGATAAAATGTCAGTCTTTCTAATTTGAACGTGAGAAGTGACGCTGGTTCTGTTCTACCATGATAAAATATAGAATCATTGGTTTTAGACACAATATATAATTTTTCTACTGTTGTTATCATTTTATTAAACTTTTGTGTCTTAATAGAAGTGGTCACCTTATTTTATATTATTTTAATAAATTATTTAAACAGAAGTATAACATTTTTATTTTAATATCAAAGTTACTGTTGAAAATGTTGTAATATTCTTGAATGAATCATCCTGTAATTTAAATGTATATATTGTAAAAATTGCAAATGGAAAAAACTCCGATAAAATACACCGAAAAACCTCATAATACGTAAATTGTTTCGTTGCAATATATTTATTTCACGAAGATTATGCTTGAGGAACAACCAGACCCCACATCGATATCAGCCGAGGCTAACGAAAGTAGGCATATTACTTACTACACCAACACAAATAAAATAATATCTAACTAGCAAGCAAAAGAAGATTATCCAATTATTTATAATTTATTTTTATTTATACAAAATTAAACAATTATCTATCATTACAAAGTAGATAGTAGTCGTTGTTTTTTTTTTTTTTTAATCTAATTCTGTTTTTTTCTTTTTATTTTTTTTATTTTTTTATTTAAGCAATATTGAATTCGAGTTTACTCAACACGAACACAATAAACGATTTGTCGAAACATCGAACATTCGACGATAGTACTTATATATAGATATTATTATTATTACTATTATTATTTATTTATTTGAACTTTTTAAACAGGTTTCTGAATATATTTATAGCAATTTAATCTATTTGCACATTCTCTATAGTTAAATATATTTTACTAGGATGTCCCCCATTTTTATACCCGATCGTATAATATAAACCAGGGTATATGAAATTGTAGATTATCAAATTATAATTAATGAGAATTCTGGATTTTTGAAATATTATTTCAAATTTGCCCCAATACCATCAGTTTTTTTATTATAAATACGTATTTCGATTACAAAGTAGTCATCATGAGTATAAATTAGCTAGTCGTAATTTACTCTTTGACAATTAGAAATAGATAGAAAATCGAGATCAATAGACAAAAAAAATATAAATAAATAAAAAATTAAACAAAATAAATTAAAATATAATAAATTTTATTGAAATTACTCTTGTTAAAATTTCTTTCATTCGATTTTCTCTTGTTAACATCACTCTTATTAAAATTACTCTTATATTGTCTCAGGATATGTTATTCGTTGTTAATTAGGTGACAGTTTCACTCACTAAGTTTGTAATCGAAATACGTATTGATAATACAAAAACTGATCTAGGTATTGGGGCGAATATGAAATTTTATTAGGGTATATTAAGTTTAGTACCGAATTCGCAGACCTGATTTAAAATGACCTAATTCGTGCATTTCCACATAACCGTCTGTCTATGGACACGTTAACTCAAAAACGAAAAGAGATAACGAGCTGAAATTTTATGTGTGCGTGTGTTTAACGGATAAGTGAAGTTTGTGAATGAGCAAAATCAGACTATGTTTGGGAAAAATAGGCAAAACTGCTTATCTTTGAAACTGTAAGAGATAGAAAAAAAAATGTTTCTTTTTTAAAAATAAACAACTTTTGCTACAAACTTGTTTAAATTAACTCTGAATATACCGGGTATTTATGCAATTAACTCAGCTAATTGTTATTTTCACTTGTTTTATTGTAAAATAAAGTATTTCGACTGCATAGTAGTCATGTTCAGTACCAATTCCTGAGCTAATATAATTTACTTCCCAGTGTATTGGCAATGGGGCAACTCGTTGCTAAAACTTGCTCTTACATCAGGCATGCATCCTTTACAAAATAGAAATCATTAATCTAGAAATTGTGCAAATTTTGAAACAACAGTACCCACAACCGAAATAATCTAGGCTTGCAAACCATTGAAGTTCGTACACAGTTGGATTAAAAATTATTCTTTAAAAAAAAAACAGAAAATTTATGATTTTTCAAATAAATATATTTTTCTCAAACATAAGGAGTGGTAAAAACACTACCCTCTAGTTGGAGATGCAATGAATTATAAGAAAAATTTTCATTATTTTCGCTTCGTGTAACGAATAAGAATTGTAGATATTGTAGAATTCGAAAAAATTCTTCTCGAATAAAAAAAAACAAAAAATGTATACATATATATATATATATATATATATATATATATATATATATATATATATATATATATATATATATAAAATATATGTATATATATATATATATATATGTACTACTCACCTTCCGTACGAACTGTTTTTCCTTCAGACAATAAAATGTGTTACTACTACCTTTTATGTCTTTATTTTCCATGCCTTTTCCATTGTAATCTACTGCATGTTACAGATCAACTGGTCTGTAAATCGATGTTGGGAATATGAAAATTTGAATTATCATAAAATAATCGAGCATTGAATTTCACCAAAAAAATTATCTTTTTAAATAAAACTATCGGTTTGCACCAATTTTTTTATTTTCAAAAATTTTCGAATTTAAAGCTTTTATAAGCTTTTGTTTAGTTTCATCTGTCCCGGTGTCTGTAATGGAATCTTGCAAGTTCAATTTGACCCACTTCCTCTTATCCTACGGAGTTTAATTTTTACATGTTGGTGCAGTTTCGATGATAATGCATTTTTATGGTAAGTAAGACCGGAAACGACAAGGGAAAAAGGGGGTTTAGGGCTAGTGGTAAACACAAAATTTTGAATACCTCTCTTAATATTGAAAAACACATAGGAAGTAAAGTTGTAGAAAATTAGTTTTACAATAATTAAATTTCTTATCATTTTTGCTATTTCTCTAATATTTACAGAGATATTGACGGTCGGCCGCCGCAAAATGACGATTTATAATTTTCACATTAACCCCTATGATATGGATATCAAATGAAAAGACTTGATGAGCGAAATACAGTAAGTAAAGTGACGTCATTCTAAACCCAATATGGCGGACATCGCAAACTTATAAAAGTTTATTTAAAATCAATTTTTTTCCGATTATCTTGTTTCTAATTGGTTTTTTTATACTAAAATCCACCAACCAGTCCAAGTGGCCGAGCGGTCTAAGGCGTTATGTCTGCACAGTATGCCTACTTGGAAACTAAGAGGTTTTGGGTTGGAATCCCGACATCGGCAGTTTGTCAATTATTAAGAGAAAAAGAAAGGCGGATAATTGATTATACTGTCGGCGTATGGACAAGAACGAAGTAACCGGCTATGCTTGAGAAGGTTTTCTGCAGTTTCCTACACGAACTCCTGATGAATACCTGATTGTCAAAACAAAACAATTCTCTCAAAGAGCGATTAGCGATTAATCTAATACAAAAGTATATACAATGTTTTTTTGATCCTTGGATCTTTGCCAACAACAACAAGGTCCTTTACACACATCGATCCTTTTTTGAACTAGAGTAAAGACCCTTAAAAAGTTAAACTTAAAACTAATATTAATTTTTTAAAAATGCAGCACTGTTAAAATATACAAAGCAGGACAGAGAAAAATTAAAACACTTTTATCTTAAAAATTTGTTATAAATAAGTTAAGTCTTTTTGGTTTTAGTAGTTTTTTTTTTTCTAGAAGCTAATTTTTGGTTTAACATTTTTTAAATTGGTTTTTAATGTGAGAAATTCTGTAAAAACTGAAATCATAATTGCAAACCCATTTTGTTATTTGTTTTTTTTTAAAAAAGAATTGCTAAAAATTTCGAACTATGTTCTGTTTGTACACATCGATTGGCTTGGCACCACACAATTTTGAGAATATCTTATCAAATTTAACTGGAAATTTTCGATTAGTGAAGATTTTAAGGAAGTTAATTACCAGTCCAAGTAGTCGAGCGGTCTAAGGCGTTATATCTGCGTAGTATGCCTACTTGGAAACTGGGAGGTTATGGGTTCGAATCCCGCAATCGGCAATTTGTCAATTATATAAAAAAAAAAGGGGCGGTTATTTGACTAAACTGTCGGCGTATGGACAAGAACGAAGTAACCGACTATGCTTGAGAAGGTTTTCTGCAGTTTCCTACACGAACTCCAGATGAAGATCGGCATAGTTCCTATCATAGTCGGCTGTAGCCGCATATCCTACCAATTCCTAGTCTATACACAAATTCCTTCCACTCCACTCACATCCTTACATCCTTAGGTATCACAATGAACCTTACGATCGAAGTGTAGCCCGTTCAGAGCAGCCTCTACAATCTATTTACCAATCTATCCTGTAACACCTTGTACAAAGTAAAATAAAAAGGTGAAACAACACCGATACATAGGACGACGTATAGAGTTCTCTAACATCCTCGTTGTTCCGTCCAACCAAACAAACGGAACACAAACGAAAAACATTTTCTTTTTCTTCATTCCCGTTTGCGTTCATTGTTCGTCACAATGAAGACACGACGAAGAACCTTTCCTGTATATAACAATTTTTTTTATATTTCACTCACAACACACTGTACTTGTTTGTCACCGATATGTATATATTCCATCTAGATAGCTAACTTACTAGTGAGAATCGAAACCAACTCGAACTTTAAACAATGAGACATTTTAAAAATACACCTCTGTGAAATATTTGTAGATTCTCCTGACGTTACAAGCATTGCCACTGGCATTGCCAATTCCCAAAAAGATTTGGAGGGACCTTAAGAACTTTTTTAACCAGAATCAAACGCGACGGTTTTTAAAAACTATAATTATTCTGAAGTAAAAATACGGTTCAACCAATTCGATTATTTTAAGAAAAAAGGAGAAAACGAAGAAAGCTAGCTCCCTAATATTCCCTGGCTTTTAATTTTTTATATTTTCGGAGTTTTAAAATTCCCTGATATTTCCAGGTTTTTCAGGTTTTCCTGTTTGCTCGCTATCCTAATGCTTGAGTGTAGAAGTAGCAGCGAAAGGGAGATCGAATTCTTGCAAGTCTTGCAAGGTCTTTCCATTTACCAACCCCTAAAGGACATAGAATTTGTTTGCAGACTAGGAATTCGATTTTTGTGACTGCAGGCGACTTTGCAGAAAACCTACACAATCATAGTCCGATACTTTCGTCCATAATTCGACAGTATAATGAATTTACCACTCCATTTTTTTTTTAAATTTTAATAAATTGACAAATTGCTACCATTGACAAACGAACTCGAACCTCCAAGTTCCAAGCTGAACGCTTTTGACAGCACGACTTTTATTTTTTCCGTACTGAAATTTTTTTGTTAATATATGCACTTAATGTAACTTTATTGGGCTACAACAAAGCTTATATCAAAGTAGTGAATAGTTTCACTGACGTTACATTTCGTTAGACGTTACACAGACGTTAGATTTCTTGGTTACACGAAGTTTTATGTTAAGCACTGCAAATGTTCTAAAATTAAACGTTTAAGATGTTTACATTTTAATAAACACCATTTTAGGATGTTCTATATTGCCATTTTAAAGAATACCCAAAACGATTTTTAACGATTCACTTAAAGCATATCCTAAGTTTAATTATTTTGGATAAATAATCACTCTAGAAATCATCTAAAAATCGGTCTTTTTAGTATTTTTCTTCTTCTTCAGATCTTCCCGACAATAATCTCACTTTTTACAATATATTTTCCAACAAACACACTCAATGAAAGTAAATACTAAGAAACTGCAATGAACTGTGTATCATATATTGTATTGAATGCGTAAGCTATCTAAACTTAAGTATAAACATCTATGGTTATACTGCATTGTAAAAGAATTCCACAATTTAAAATGTGAGTTTGAATATCTCCCGTGAGAATGCTTTTATGTGAAATACACAAAGAAAACTGTGTACAAACTATATGTATACTGTGTACATATATATATATATATATATACATCAGGAGCGTATCCTATGGGATATTATCATAGATATGATATGTTTGTATGTATGTATGTATGTATGTATGTGTGTCTGTCTGTATTTATTGTATAATCTTTGTGTATTCACAGAGACTTCTTACAAAACAGTGTTCATTAAATTAAATTTTTTTCTTCTTTTTTTTTGTAAAAATTTAAATAAAATATTCTGTTTCAAACTCAACGTATATATTGTAAGAAATATTTCACCATTCAATATTTAATGAGTTTTATTGAATTCGATTTACTGACTAATTTAGTTATTATGTGACATCAGTCATTGTTATTCGTACTGTCATCGGTTAATTGGACTGAAATTTTCTTTTGATTAGCCGTCGAAGAGTTTATTTATCATTTACAATTCTGTGTGTGAGGAAAAATAATAGAGAGTATGAGGGATTCTTATTTTTTAGCGAATTTTCAAATAAAATGCAGCTATTGAGGTCAGTGCCGATGACACGAATCACAAAAATTTTTTCAAATGTCTATCGATAAATACCTACCTAGATAGTGTCGAAAAAACACCATGAAGTACACTTTAGAGTTTGAGAAAAATAATGAAGTAATGTTACAATCCATTACATTATGATTTTCTACAACTTTACTGCTTATGCATTTTTCGATAAGTTCTTATTTTAAGAGAGATATTTCATATATTGTGTTTTCTTCTTTCTTTATGGCCCCCTTTTCCCTTGACCTATGGCATTATTTATTAAAATTGGCCCTGAAAATACTAAAATGATATCAGATATGATATTTCATTTGATATAAGATTAAAATTTAATGATATCAGATTAAAATTATGACCGCTAGACACTTTTGAACAAATTTTATAGTGAAAATTTGTTTCTAAGCTCAATAATAAACGCACAATAGTGCTTGGAAAATAGCCTGTAGTCCAGTATCTATATAGATGCTAAAACCGTGGAAGAAGACTGGTATGCGATTTATTTATTTCTATACTTGACTTGAGACCAGTAATCAAAACCAATTTTTCCAATTCTTCCAATCTTCCAATTCTATTTTCAAATATATCGTGCATGTTGTGCTCGCACAATTAGGGTTCCTTACCAATACTATAGTGAGCACTCAATAGACTAAATTAAACTTTTCCTTGTGACAACTGAAAAACCATTATAAAAAGATACACAATCGATTAAATAAACGGTTTTTTATTAGACCAAACTGACCTCCCACTTTAATCGGAAATAATTGTTTTCTAATCGTTTACTGGATATATATTTTCCAAGGAAACCTCTGTGGCCGAGGAAAAGATGTACGCTAGACTGATAAGAGTTCCGTTTTCCCGTTTAAGGTACAAACAAAAATTTGATAGTTTTTAAAATTCAGAATAATTGGCTAAAATCAGACTTAATTTCTTGAATAATGTAAAAACATTGAAACTATTTCGCAAAAATCAGATTGACAGAAAATCTGAAAGCGCGAGGCTCAAATCTGTACAAGTTTCAAATGAATTAGTTTGTCGACAAAATAAAAAATAAAAAATTACATAAAGAATAGCAGGGATTTTTCCGGAAATATTTCTAGACCCATAAAAATAGTGCCTGTCAAAAATGGTTTTACATTCATAAAATCCAGCGTATTCTTGCCATAATTCCCGTTCGTTAGTAAATCTAAATGTAGCATCGTAATTTACAACTACTCTTAACTATTATGAAATATTAAAAAAACAAACTAACTGACATTTATAGCTCCCAGCTCAGCAGCTCATTCAAATGTATTCTAGAAAGAATATTTGAAACAATCAAGACTATAAAACATGCGAGTTTCTACCACACACCAAGTTTCTAAACCTAGCTCCTCGCTCCGGATAATAATAGTACTCACCCAAAAAACAATTTACTATTACGACTAAGATACCAAAAAAATAAACAACCAAAAATAGTGTTTTTATATTATTATTGTTACTATATATAGAGTATAGTGGTTTTTGTACAGGGTGTACCACCACCCAAAAAAAGAAACCTATTTATAACATGCCTACAATAATATATTTATTATTTGTGTATACTTAAGCGTCACAATACAATACTTGTCAAATTCCGTTGAGGTTACGTAAGACAAATTCAAGAGTACTGTCGTATACTTTGTAGACAAATGTCATTGAATTTTAATTAAATATTGATAAGAACAAATTAATTCGTCAACCAGGATTCGAACCTCGGTCCTATGGATATTTAGATCAGCAGGCTTACCGCTACACTAAAGACGACTCTGACGTACATTAATCTTGGCAACCGTTTTTTACCAACTTATAATTCTCGGATCGATTTCAATGTTTGAAAATGTGTGACAATTCTGGGGTAAATGCTCTATTATTCGCGGTGGAACTCTTGATGGAATTAAAAAATATACCAAGAAATTGACATCTGATGAAACCGTTGTAAAAAAATTGGTGTGAAACATTCACACAACCTCTATATTCAGAGTTTAACAAATGACACTAATATATATCAGCGAATTCAATATTTGTGTAGAATATATATACACATAATGGTATTTATTAACTATACAAAATTTAATTTCAAAGACAGTTTGTAAAGAGCTTAATTTATTTCATTTACAAAAAGAAGCTTTATACAAAATTCGTTAGTGGATGCAAAATAAGGATTTTGGATTTTGGATCCTCTTACATTATAATATCCTAAATTTAAAGTTGCCTACCTATTTATCGAGGTTTTTTCACGTGAAAATGTCTATTCGCTTGATACCCTGATGATGAGTCAAATATTATTGTCTGGCGAAATACTGTAAGATTTCAATCGGTAATAACTTCGAGACTAATGATGCGTTTACAATGGTTGATGGTTCACAACAGATAGATCATGTCTTAAGGTGTATTTGTTTTACCTGTAACGTCTTCGTACCAGTTTAGGCGCATGCGCTGTAATGGTTGCGAATTGTGTAAAGTTATAAATTGATGGAACATGGAAACGCATTTAGCTACGATATTGACTCTACTGTCATTGACCATTGTGAAGAAATTTTGGAGCACTACTAGGAGGTAAAGTGAAAGAATAAAAATATTTGCCAAAATATAAGTGAAGATTTCGTCTCATATGACTCGTAAATATGGTCGGAACTATAGAACGCATATCACAGGAAAGCTTGCGTCAAAAGGAATCTAGCTAGGAAAAAAAGCGCCCAGTAGCGAAGAAAGTAAATGAAAAAAACGGCGCAAAGCGTTTATGTAGCTGGCCCATCGGGCATACACTGACCAGCGACAGTCGAAACGTCTGCGGATCATGTGTAGAAAAATTTCATGAAAAATCTACGGCAGGAACCTGAATTACATGTTTCTTCTTTTATTGCATCAATTTTTCTCACGGAACTCGTATTGTACAAGCATAGCCGATTTTTATTTATTGTAATTTTGAGTTTCAATTTTAGGGAGTATCACCCTGTCCTGTAATAGTATAAATATGGGGGAGGTATGTACGAGTATATATATATATATACGATATGAGAATGACTTGGTTTTTGGTATTATAAGCATGTATGGTATATTATAATATGATTCTCTTATTCTTTTATTATACAATGTTGGGTAGCTTCTTCTTCGGCGTGGCGTATTGTTGGAGCCCTAAAAATTATTATTAAAATAAGAGGATACTCATGAAAGGAAAGTAAAAATTGCTAGTGGTAATTTTTAGTAATGTAGCATCCATCTACATAAACATGTACAGGATGTTAAAGGTGTATCAAAAAATTACTACTCAAATTACACCAAAGCTTTCGCAACTTTTCGCAGGGAGATTGTGAACATAGAGGGACGGGTTAAAAACCGGAAGACACGTTGATTTTTTTCTGAAGAATTAGATCTATCATCTAGGATATGAAATTCTATTTATAAATAATAATGAAATGGATTCACCCTTCAGGAATGGAACTCTCGTCCTCGGAATATCGTGTCCAGTGTGCTAAACATTACACCACAGATTATGAGCTTAATGCGTCAATTTTATCATAACATTGGTAGTATTACTTTAAAGGCAACTATTAACTTCCTTAAGTTTACACAAATTAATTAAGTTAAAAAAATAATATGTTATTATGTATATCAAATTGTGGAACGACAAGAATCATTAATTGTAGATATTAACGAACCCTGAATCTCTAGATTAAAATATGTAGCAATTTATAAGTCTTTGATTAAATTCCACAAAAATTTTTAATTTAGACTTTTGGTCTCTAAAAATTGTTGATGCAAATTTGCTACCATATAAACGTCATTTTATTCTATATTCCATAAAGCAAAAAATATAATTCGAGATTTTCTAACAGTAAATATTTGTAATAGATAAGTGTAATTTATATAAGTGTATTCATATTAAAAAGATCTTACATACATTTAATTTAAAGCACTTCAAATGCTTTAAAATTAAACGTTTAAGATGTTTACATTATATTAAACACCAATTTTGCGTTTACTTGGTGAATACCAGCTTTTAAACGTGTTTTAAAACAAAATACTAGGATTTGCAGTAAATCTAATACTTACAAAAATATTAATATGAATATTACTACAATATCACCATGGTAACTTGATTTGATAGTCATTATGATTCCGTTCTCTGACAAAATTTACTTAGTAGCTTTTCTATGTTCTATTTTGGTATAGCCATTATAACGTATACCGGGGCATTGTCGAATACTATATTGTCTTACTTAAAGAACGACAGTTTAGTTTCAAGCTAAGAAACACACAATGTAAGAATTGTGAAAGCTCAATAGATGAAAACATACACATACAACATTTTGAATGCAGTATATATATATATATATATATATATATATATATATATATATATATATATATATATATATATATATATGTGTGTATTGTACGAAAATCATGAATATTCTATTTTATAGCAGCAATCAAACAGTGGATCTATCCAACAGTCCCTCGGCATTATTTATTATCACACAAGCGATACTACAATACTTGTAACAGTGCTAGAGCTTTTCTGTTTTTGTTGTAGTATGTGGAACGTGCTAAAACATTTCAAATTGTTACATGTTAACTGTTCCATACAGATGTATGTATGCATATATATGGCGCAAAATAGTATCTAGCTAAACCAAAAACTATATCATTGTATGTATAGTAAGTAGTATGAATTACATTTAAAATATAGTTACTCTTGGAAATTTGGGGGTAAAACATTGGTTTTTGTTTGAAAAACAAAGAAAAAAACACTCCAAAATTTAAATAACGATTTGGAATATTTATTTCATTTTGTTTTAACTGTTTTATGTAAAAATTTTGTTTTCTAATACGATTTTATATATGTTGGGATATGATATCCTGGTAGATAGATAGATAGATTGTAGAGACTGTCCTGGACGGGACACACTTCGACCATAAGGTCCATTGTGATGCCTGTGGATGTGAGGATGTGAATAGAGGACAAGGAATTTTGTGTGTAGGTGTGCAGCCGACTTTGATAGAAACTATGCCGATATTCAGCTGGAGTTAGTGAAGGAAAACTACAGAAAACCTTCACAAGCACAGCCGGTTACTTCGTTCTTGTCCATACGCCGACAGTTTAGTCAATTAACCACCCCCTTTTTTTTAACTGCCGATGTCGGGATTCGAACCCAAAACCTCCCAGTTCCAAGTACACACAACGCCATTAAAGGCGCGGCTACTTGGCAGGTCTAAGATATCCTGGTATATTCAATCTAAAATCTATACTAAATAGTGATGATGTTTAAAGCAAGACGGGACGAGAATATGTCAGTGAGTGACGAGATCGATATAAGAATCTTGGTTTTCGATAAATATTTGAGAGACAGACGATAATACTCTCTTTCAATCTCTATAGATTTGTAATCTGTAAATATGTACTAATCATAAATAAGCACATCATTTTCGTTGGTAATGATTTAAATATTTTCTATAAATTGTATAAATAAATATAGCTTGGTACTTAACCGATTTTTTTTATAGTAAAAAGGTTACACTTGACCATGTATACTTAAATCTTTACTTAAGTTTCAGTACCATCTTAAATATATACACATCGTATAAATATATATATATATATATATATATATATATATATATATATATATATATATATATATATATATATATATTGCCATATTTCCCTAGGCTAATCTCTTTACAATAGTTATAATATATATACAGTCTGTTTTCAAATGTATTTCTAATGGAGAATCAATGTTAAATAAATAAATAAAATACTTATTATAAAGCCATACATACATACACACATCTGGGCTGCTTGTGTTATGATGTTGGTTTGATGTCGTTTAAGAGTGGGGATTTAGTGCTGCCCACTTAATTTATAATATTATTATTCATTACATATGCACATACACACAACTGACTACAGAGTACTTCCAATATTTTAATTTCTTTATGAAGCATTGTGTAGTTATATAGTAAATAATATTTAACATTGATTCTCTATTGGCAAAGCTGTCCAAAACAGACGGTATATATATATATATATATATATATATATATATATATATATATATATATATATATTATCCAATGTATATATATATATATATCTTTGTGTAGTATAAGTTATTGTGTATATGGTAGCAGAGTATAAGTTTTCTACAATTTCCACCAAATGTAGTAAGTTAGCAGCCTAACTGACTGCACTTCACTGTTCTCTAGAACTCTCGTTGCTATTGTTTCTCCTTTTTTGTTGTAAAAGAACTTTATGATATGGCTCCATCTTTCTTTATTCATATACGTGAATGGTCTGTATAATGTTTGAATACGCTTTTATCATTTTGAATTTAATACATACATATACATATACTGCTAAATATATACTATATTATACACAGTGTGTTTGGATTGTGGTTCATGAAACTAATGATTTTGATTTCGTAATAAGTTACAAACAAGCACCTCGCGATTTTTGAGTCCAATTTACTTTATAAACCAATTTTCATTTAAATCGATAACTAAAAAATTTTAGCAATTTTTCCGATTTTTTCTAAGGGTATACCTTAAAAAAATCGCATAAATTCGAATATTATTTTTTGTTCTTGATTTGGATGATATACATAATATAAGGTAAAATGAACCCAAAAATGACGAAAATCTCATTCATTTAATGATTTGAGTAGCGGATTATAAACTGTCGCCTGAATTTTCACAAAAAGCGATACTGAATCGTACAAAGAGGGCATATCTCAGAAACTATTCTTCAAATCGACAAACCAACTAGATTTTTGAGTTTTTTGAGTCCGATTTACTATATAAACCAATTTTCATTTAAATCGATAACTAAAAAATTTTAGCAATTTTTTCGATTTTTTCTAAGGGGTATACCTTAAAAAAATCGCATAAATTCGAATTTTTTTTTTTTCTTGATTTGGATGATATGCATAATATAAGGTAAAATGAACCAAAAAATGACGAAAATCGCATTCATTTAATGATTTGAGCAGCGGATTATAAGTTATGGTCTGAATTCTTACAAGAAGCGACACTGAATCGTACAAAGAGGGCATATCTCAGAAACTATTCTTCGAATCAACAAACAAATTTTTGTGTTTTTTGGGTCCAATTTACTTGATAAACCAAATTTCATTCCAATTGGAAAAAAACTGTGGCCGCTAGAGAGCCCACAGACACATAAACGTGTATATATATATATACATTTATACAAATTTTAACGATAGATCCTACCTACTAGATTTTTAACATCTAGTAGGTAGGATCGATGGACATTTGAAGTAATTTTTACGAAATTTCAACTTTAGTACAAAAACAATCGCTGCATTTCCTTTGGAGGAATTTAATTCCTCGACTGCAAGAAGAATCATTTGGTATAAGAATAAAATAAATATATCGTATATTTTTGTAAGTAATAAAAGAACATTTTTATTTGTTTAAAATGTAAAGATATTTAGAGATATATATATCTGTATCTCTATATACACGTATATATATATATATATATATAAAAGATATTTTTCATATATATATATATATATATATATATGAAAAATATCTTTTATTCTTTTTATCATTATTTGAAAAAAGCTTTTGTTATTTTTTGAAAAGATATAAGTGTTTCTTAGTTTTTCTTCTACAATGTATACATGGTTCTAGGTAAACTCACTACATACATACATAGATATAGTATATTAAAATACAATACATGGGTTCTTAGGTTAGGTTACCTATTATTATCTATCTGCTGTTAAGGTTATAGGTAGGTATATATCTCAAGTTAGTTGTTATATTATACCGTATATACACACCGGTACAAGGTAGTAGATCCCCATATCACTGGATGTATATATATATATATATATATATATATATATATATATATATATATATATATATATATATATATATATATATATATATATATATATATATATATATGTATATATATATATATATAGCATCCAATAATTTTCATTTTTCTTATTTTTATTTTTGTTTCGTGTGTAATGTTTTCGTTCTTCATTTTACCAGGACCGGGCTAATATGTATTCCAAAATTCTACTAAACAGTGGATGTGAAAAATAGTTTTAAATATTCTTTGAAATTTCCATCGAAGATATCGTCCTGGTTGGGGCTTCAATACTTTGATAGTAGAATGATAGATAGATTCGAGCATAAGGTCCATTGTGATGTCTAAGTGGTAGGATATGTGGCGGCAGCCGACTATGATTGGAACTATGCCAATATTCATCGGGAGTTCGTGAAGGAAACTGCAGAAAGCCTTCTCAAGCATAGCCGGTTACTTCGTTCTTGTCTATACGCCGACAGTTTCGTCAATTAACCGCCCCTTTTTTTTCTTAATAATTGACAAACTGCCGATGGCGCGATTGGAACCCATAACCTCCCAGTTTCCAAGTTGGTATACTGCGCAGACATAACGCCTTAGATCGCTCGGCCACTTGGACTGGTATAATAGTAGAATGATGGTCGTTGCATCAATTATAAATCGTCACTATTTTGTTATCACTAAAAACTTACACCAAACACGTGAAAATAACCATTAACTGAGTTAATTGCTTAAATCCCCGGTCTCCTACTAATTTCATAAAAAAATAGTTTCAAATCAAAGTTAAATATGTATTTTTTTAAATGGGACATTTGTTTCTTAAAATTTATTTTCTCTCGGTTTCAAACGTACAAATTTCCCTACCCTGGCAGAGGGATACACGTCGCGATTTTGTCCATTCCCGAACTTGACATTACATTTTAGTTCTAGAACACACACAAAATTTCTGGCCTTTTTTTGTTTTTAAGTTCACCGACAGGCCGCCGTTAAAAAGTCGGAACTAAACTAAATAGTAAATAAAATATATACCGAATAAAAATAAATATAATATATACCGAGTATAAAAATAAAACTGTACTGGACCAGTAAAACAAAAGATTGAAAGCTTGCATCAAAACTTTCATGTGTAAAAACACCCTTAGCAATGATTGATAATAATCACTTCCGTCATTTTAAGATCGTTATCTCATATCACAGTTAGTGTCTTTAAAAAGAAAATGGAAGCGCAGGGAAGTGTTGAATAGTATTAAAATAATATTAAAATTACACTATGAAATTCCTTCACAGCGCTTCCATTTGTTTATCTCCTATCATATAAGATTAATGCCTTTTTCTTTCTGTCTAGGGCAGCGATGGCAAATCTATGACCCGCGGGGCCTTACTAAAGACTTTCAGGTGTAAAAACACCCTTAGCAATGATTGATAATAATCACTTCAGCCATTCGTTCTCTCATATCACATACAGTCTAAGAGTGTTTAAGAAAAAGAAAAATAGAAGCGCAGGGAAGTGTTGAATAGTATTAAAATCATATTAAAATTACACTATGAAATTCCTTCACAGCGCTTCCATTTGTTTATCTCCTATAATATAAAATAAATGCCTTTTTCTTTCTGTCTAGGGCAGCGATGGCGAACCTATGACCCACAGGGCCAACACTGACCCACGCAGGCTTTTCAAATGAGACACGCGTTGATTTTTATGAACTTATTTAATATAAAAGTTGTAAAACAAAAAGGAAACGTAAACTTTTTTCAACTATTTTAAAATTGACAACAAAAGAAAAAGAGTTTTTAACCATCCTCGCCTCCCCCTTTCTAAGTGATGCCACTGACTTAGTGATTCACGAGCTAGTACTAAAAAAAATAATGAACAAAATTTTACCACACTTCTCAAAAATGTTCCCCATCACAGGTCTAGGGCATCGTTACTCCCAAACGGATGAACCATTTCCAATAGTGGTTTTTGTTGATTGATTTACTCTAGACGGTTAAAAACATCACAAATTTTTTTTTTTTTTTGCTTTTGGACTGAATTCAAAATTACAATTTCAAGAATACAAAAAATTAAGATTAAATAAACTATCTTTTAGAAGAAAATTCCCAATCCTGTTTCCCATATCTTCACGTACCTATACCTATCTACCCTTCTTGTGTTGTTTTATTATTTTTCATTTTCTTTCGTACTATACTATGTTAACTTAGTGGAAATTCTCGTACATATATTTATTTTTTGTTCCGACTTTACAATTGGAAAATTATAAGAATGTGAAAATACACAATATATATATATATATATATATATATATATATATATTATATATGTATATATATATATATATATATATATCTTAAGATATCACTAACTCAAAAACCGTACACACCTATAGATATAACTTTTATCTTACAGACATTTCTCTCTATCTAAAACTAATAAAGGTATTTCTGAATGCCTGTCTTTCTGGTTGTATACAGTATGATTGTTTTATGTTAGCTAAAAAAAGGGGAAAACCGGCAGAATATAATAAATATGAGTGTGACAAGTGCTACATAGGACAAACTAAACAAAAATTCAAAAAAAGATTAGGCCAACATAAGAATTATTGTAAACCGATTAATATACTTAAAACAAATAGCACTGCTTTAGCTGAACATCATTTCAAAACTGAACATAATTTTAAAATTGACCTAGCAATTATTTTATATCTAGAAGAAAATTTGTTTAAAAGAAACATAAGTGAAATGTTTGACATAAAAAATAACAATACTATTAATTTAAGAACTGACAAGAATAATTTAAGTTGCATTTATAATTAAATTTTAAATTTTAACGCCCATTAGATAATGCAGGACAATGAATAATAGGTGGCACTACAGTACTAAGATATCTAAACTATTATACACTAATAAAGATTCATTCGTATTGTATAATTACATATTGAATTTTGTTATTTATGAATTTTACTAATTGTTATCCTTAAATATGCTAAGTTTTTATATTGTTGAAAATCAATTAATGCATGTCAATAAGAAGAAATACATGACCTTATAAGATCGAGGTGTAATTTTTGTTTGTTTAAGTAATTATGTATTTGAGGTTATATTTTGTAGTTGCTGAAGAAGACTCAATAAAGAGACGAAACCTTCAACTAGATCAAATGTAAAGTTTTGATTTAGAATTTCTAGTCCGACTTCTCTATGATTTAATTTATTTATAATAAATATGTATTAATACTAAATTTAAGTATGGCAGAGCATTGAACTAGAATGCCAGAGATCGTGGGTTTGATCCCCATCCCTAGATTTGTATGCTTTTTCATATTAAGTATTTGATATCAAAGAATATTACCAATGTTCAGAAATATTACTTAATTGTCAAACTAAGTAAACGCTAGTCACTAACGGTATAATTTAACCGAAAGGCAACCATACTAACAATGAATATAAATAGACGCTACTTTACAACAATTTAAAAGGCAAATTTAAATTTATTTTAAGTAATCATATTAATACTGGGTTGAACAGACTCTAAAAACTAAGGCCATCCGCATCATTATTTTTTAAGCTTTTATTAATTTTTTTATGATACATTAATCATGTGAGTGGAGTAGATGGAATTTGTATGCAGACTAGACAACTGGTAGGTTGTGCGGCTGCAGCCGACTTGATAGAAACTATGCCGAAAACCATCTGGAGTTTGTGCAAGGAAACTGCAGAAAATCTTAACATACATAACCGGTTACTTTCATCCATAGGTCGACAGGTTTAGTCAATTATCCGCCCCATTAATTCAAAATTACCACCGTCTGGATTCGAACCCGTATCCTACCAGGACCAAGCAAGCAGAACCAGTTAATTTTAAGTATATCTAATAATTTTTGTGTTTGAGGCTTCATGAATCTCATATAAGTCTCGAGGAATTGGTAATAGTAAGTGATTTATCACCATTGAAAATGAAGTACTTCACTATTTCTAAAGTTTTATTCAACATTATTAGATCACACTGTCAATGAAGAATGTATCTTCACCTACGAATGAAAATGATTGTATTCTATTATAAGTATATATTTTCTTATTTTATTATTTCCAAGCAGCAGCAGGTATTCAAACAGCAGCTATACCTACGAATATGTTTATCCATCTATACACAGCCGATAGATACATGGAAAATGAATTTTCCAACTGTAAAAATATAATAATAATAATAAATAACTCATATAGATATGTATAATGATATGTACTGCATCTATCCTTGTTTATCAATTGTGTATCAAACAAACCCTCTAGAAAACTATTTGTATTTTTATATATAATACACGTATTCAAATACAGTGTGATATAGTTCTATTGATTATAAATGTATTGTTAGAATATGTAGCGGTATCGCATTTTCATTAAATTATTATTATAATTTTATTTATCATTTTTATCTGTTGCTTAACAACTATAACTTCTCTCTATTATCACGGTTGCTTTGAATGTTAACAACTTTGATAATTTACATATAAATATATATAATATGTCATAATTCAATTTAATAAAGATCAATTATATCTTTAACACTTATTTATTATTTATTTAAATAATAATTATTCATTATATCAATCTATTACTCCTACAATTTGGCGCCCGAGCAGGGACATGATCGTGTCAAATTTTTGATTCGTGAAATAAGATTAGGGTTAAAAAAGAATGTGCGTACTTTTTTCAATGTTTGTCTAATTGATGGATGACCAAGATTATGGACAGCTTTCCATACATCTTCTATATCAATGTCAGGTACGAAGATTCTGGGAATTTTCAAAGAAGTTTCCACATAAACCTTAAAAAGAGAATTCGGAGGAGTACGTATCTTCACTATCATTGATCGTTTTTCGCGTTGGGTCGAGGCTATTCCAATCAAAACTATCACGTCGGAAGAAATTATTAACAATTTGATTGCTTCTTGGTTCTCGCGTTTTGGTTTACCTACGAGGATCACTACTGATCAAAGTAAACAATTTCAATCACATATATGGAAAGATTTTTTGTCTTCTCTAGGGATTAAGCATATTTCCACTACTGCTTATCACCCTAACAGCAACGGTATTATTGAACGGTTTAACCGGTCACTCAAAATTTCTTTAAATTGCTGTCAAAAAAATAATAACTGGTACAAAATTTTACCTTGGGTACTTCTAAATTTGCGCTCCTCGGTCAAGGAGGATATTAACCTTTCTTCTGCAGAAATTTTATATGGGATTCCTCTTCGATTACCATATGATTTCTTTTCAGAAAACGTTGATACATATCATTCTGTTCAACAATCTACTCGAGAGTTGAAAAATAGAATGATCAACGCAAAATTTTTCTTTACCAGACAGTTCACCAACAAAAATGTATTTTTACCCAAAGATTTAGATTCTTCAAAAAAAGTTTTTATACGCGAGGATCATGTCAAACCTCCACTATCTTGTAATTATAGAGGTCCTTTCTCTGTTATCAAGAGATTTCCTAAATTTTTTGTTATTGATATCAATAACAAACCTACCTCTATTTCGATTGACAGGCTAAAACCTGCATACTTTTTTCAATGTTAATCTTATCTTAATTAACTTTGTATTTAATTATAAGATGTACATCAACTTTTAAAGTTTTTTCCGAGTGAACAAGGTTGTTTTATGTTACAACCTTTTTCTAGTCGTTTTTCTTTATAAGTTGATGGGGGGAAGTATGTAGCGGTATCGCATTTTCATTAAATTATTATTATAATTTTATTTATCATTTTTATCTGTTGCTTAACCACTATAACTTCTCTCTATTATCACGGTTGCTTTGAATGTTAACAACTTTGATAATTTACATATAAATATATATAATATGTCATAATTCAATTTAATAAAGATCAATTATATCTTTAACACTTATTTATTATTTATTTAAATAATAATTATTCATTATATCAATCTATTACTCCTACAAATACATATATTTTTAATTAATCTTGTAAAAACGCTATGTAATCTGATATATCATAGTTTGTAGACAAAAAAACCCTACACATTGATATAGATTTGTTCGACCTCAAAAATAAACTCTCCCTTCTAAATTTCGATAGACAGTTGAAATTTAGAACGGAGAGTTTATTTTTGAGGTTGAATAAATCTATATACTGTTGTCATAAAAATTAGTGAATTAATTTTTGTGGCCTCAACGCACAATTCTAATTACAAAAAGGAACAGTAATGCGGTCTAAAGCTACCATGGTTGAATTAAAATAGTCGGTTGTGAATAAAAATTAGTATAATTAGTGAATAAAAGAGATAAAGAGCTGAAATTTTGTTTGTGTATTCAAGAGCAGAAAAGTGAGTTCAAGTTCGTGAATGGGTCAAATTGGACCATGTTTGGGCAAAATGGGCAAATCTGACCATCTTTGAAACCGTAAGAGATAGAACAAAAATATAAAGACAAAAAATGTTCCTTTTTTAAAAACAAACAACTTTTGTAATAATTTTTTATTACATAAATTCAGTATATACCGGGTATTTAAACAATTAACTCAGTTATTTGTCATTTTCACTTGTTTTTTTTTTTAAACAATATAGATCAACCCATATATTTTTCTCTGGTAGTAAGTTAAAATATACCATCTCTTCGCTGCCAGTAACAAGTTGTAATGTTTTTCTTATTGTTTTCAATGAAATTTTATGTTTGCTACAAATTGTTATAGCAAAAACAAAAACAAGCAAAAACGTGTACATATATACAAAATTATATAGGCAACAATAATACACCGTTTTATGACTTGGGGTTGGTTACCATTGTTTTGTATTTGTGGGTACATCAAAATATCATAAAAATATTGTGATTATATAATGTAATTGGATTATATTTGTATGTGTAATACGTATACGTGCACCATCTTATAGTAATATACACAATTACAGATTACATTTGGTTGGAGGATAATTGTTTTTTTATTTGGAATATAATCAAAATTTGAGTGATGAAAAATTACCTAAAATGTTTATCGGTTTTTTTAAAGGTTATTATTGTCTATTTAGCGAATTTCCTCCAAAGGAAATGCAGCTATTGTTTTTACACCAATGTTGGAATTTCGTAAAAATTTCTTCAAATTTCCATCGATCCTACATACTAGATGTTAAAAAGCACTTTCGCTAAAATTTTTATACATGTATATACAGTGTGTCTACTTAAGTTGGTTCCATATGAAAAACTTTTTTATTATAAGGTTTACGAAAAAAAGTTATTCTTTATAAAAATCTCTGCATTCGAAAATATTAAGATTCAGCTATTCACTTTTGACATTGAATGTATAGGGTGTCTGAAAATTGAAAAAGTTCGATAGGAATGTCTTGACCACTTCAATTTTAAATTAAATTTTGTATATTTTTGTTCTAAATGTAGACCATATAGAACAGATTATACGGGAAATGGTTCAAGAAATCACTCCCGAGATATGTAGGAGTGGATTTAAAGAATTTTGTAAAAGAACAATTACATGGAACGCGAAGGTGAATACGTTGAGGCAAAAACGAACTGAAGATAACTGTTGTTACTTATGTCAACAATAATAATTGTTTTTGTAATGTAATGTATGATAAGTAAATGTTCTGTATTCATTATTTTGTTACATATCATTCATTAAATGTTTCAAATCAGCAAATAAACATTTGAAGTACGATGACTGGTTAATTAGAATAACAGATAACGTGGTTTTTAAGTAGAAATTTCAAAATTGAAGTGGAAAAAAAAATTCCTGTCGAACTTTTTCAATTTCTGCACACCCTGTACATTCGATGTGAAAAGTAAATAGCTGAATTTTAATATTTTCGAAAGCAGAGATTTTAGGAAAACTTTTTTTCGTAAAACTTATAATAAAAAATTTTTCCATATGGAGCCAACTTAAGTAGACACACTATATATATATATATATATATATTTACTTTTTTATGTGTCTGTGAACCCTCTAGCGGCCACAGTTTTTTTCCGATTAGAATGAAATTTGTTTTTTTTTTTTTGCATAGAACATCAATTCTGCAAGTACAGCTTGCACTTAGCCAAGTCTTAGTTGAGTTTGAGGAAAGCTGAAAGTCAAAGTGCTCGAATTTTACAATTTGTTCTATCCAAATCGTTTTACAAACGCTCACTATTTCCACCAAGAATATAAATATATTTATATATTTTATATAAATTTTTTTGACCCTCTTATTTGTAAGAATATTTAAGGAATTGATATTCTCGCCATAAAAATCAAAATTTGTTAAAAACTATTTTTTGAGTTTAACTGTTGTTTGCTAAGTCAATATTTTTCGAGTTTACCGCATACGGACTGTTGCAATCACGCACGTCGGGGGATTTTATGTTATACTATGTACTGATTGAGTTTTGCCAAAAGCCAATGCATAGAAAAAAGTAAAAGTCTCGGTTAAGAAAATAAACCAATCTATAGATACATTAAGATTTTGAGATAAAGATATATCTCAAAAGAGATGAACATGAAGGATGGAAGGGTGCGACTATATAAATTCAATCATGTCATTTCCGCTTATAAAAATTAAAATGACATTTTAAGATAATAATATCACAAATATCTTATTTAGTTTGATGGGCTTTTTTAAATTGATCCAATTATCTTAATACCTGTAAACAACAAAAGGATAAACTTATTATATACCCTGTTGTGTGTGTCTTGTTGAGCCCTTTTTTTATTTTTGATATGCTTCTTGTTTTTTTCTGGAGGGTGTTTTAATGTGTTCAATTTTTTTTTTCGTATTTACTTAAATGTCTTCATTATTTGTGGTAGATAGATAGATAGAATATAGAGACTATTCTGGAAGGGACCCACTTCGATCATAAGGTCCATTGTGATGCCTAGGCATGTGAGGATGTGAGTGGAGTATAAGAAATTTTGTGCGTAGACTAGGAATTGGTAGGAGTGCGGCTGCAGCCAACTTTGAGAGGAACTATACCGATACTCATCGGGAGTTCGTGAAGGAAACTGCAGAAAACCTTCACAAGCATAGCCAGTTACTTCATTCTTGTCCATTTTAACATGTTGTGAATAGTAGATGTTGATGAACACATACAATTTCGATAATGTTGCTCCACTTTCTATCGATTAAAAAGAAAAAAAACTTCTACTTTTATAAATTAAATCTCGTACATTACGTTAAAATTTGAAGAAAAAAATAGTCTGACGAAGAGTTTTGTAAATATCTTAATTAAAAAGATAAAAAATTCACGAAAATTTTTATCAAATCGTCAAAATAATCGTCTTTTGACGATTATTTATTATTTTTAGTAATTAAATAATTACATAAATCCGATTACTAGTGATGTTAAATGCTATCTAAATTTAAATAATTAATTTACAGATTAAAATTTTTAATTTCTGTTAAAAAGAGTGTTTCTATTTATTATGAAATGTACTGTACTGTCCGGTCAACCTTAAGTACCTGAAAATGTTTACTTTGTTGCTACAAAATGTAAAAAAATTTCTCATTTCATTTTTCACATCTGATGAAGGAACTGTGTTCCGAAACTAATCAAATAAAGTGATTCTATGAAAATTTGAAATATATGTTTTATTTAATAATCATTGTGAAGAGGAACACTAGTAGGAGACATATAAAAAATATTTAAATCCAAAAAGATACACAATATTGAATCAACCCTCTTAAAATCATTGTTGGTATAACCAATTTTTCAAAATATTTGATTTAATTAAATATAATAATTAATCACAACAGAGCTCAATTCGATTTCAACAAAAACCAAATTGAACACAAATTGTTGCCCCAACGCAACACGAACGAACGCAAGCACTCGCTCAAAACACACAAAAATGAAATTCATCAAATTAACTGGTGGTTTATGAATGAAAATTGATATTGGTTACAATTATGTAAATATTATTAGACCTGAGGGTCTATCGCATGTGTTATGGTAGCTAGTATACAGTTAGTCAGTCAGCCCAACCATATAACTAACTACTGTTATAGTACCTAGTAAAACCTGGTAGCTATATACGTTAGATATCCTACAATAATATTATAATGCATTCAACTGTATATATAACACATACGAGTATGTACAGAGTTATTGCAAGTGTGTTTGTAGGGATATATATATGAGGGGTGATTCTAAATTAAATGGAAGAATGTTCGGAGGCTTTAAATAATTCCTGTTCGGAGAAGGTAGCAATAGCCTTAATGTAGCAATTTTACAAGGTTTTATTTAATTTCACCTATTAGTTATGTGTGGATCAAATTTTTTTGTAAAGTAGCGTCTATTTAATCCATTGTTGGTATGGTTGCGTCTCAGTTATATTATGCCAACGAAAGTGACTGGCGTTTACTTAATTTGACATTTAAGTAATATGTCTGAACATTGATAAAATTCTTAATTCCTTTAATTCCCATCTTAAATGAGTCTTGATTTCAAAGATTATTATCAATGTTCACACATAATACTTAAATCTCCAGTTAAGTAAACGCTAGTCACTTCTGTTGGTATAATATAACTGAGTGACAACCATACTAACAATAGGTAGTTTAACACAAGTTGACAAAACAATTAAAAAATATGTACAATAGTAAATAAACTAAAACGAAAAATTCAAGGACATCAAGATAGTGAGAAATCATATGAATTCTACTACCATAACATCTCAGATAGTTCAGAGGCAGATAGGTCTAGAGTGCCAGAGGTAGTGAGTTCGATTCCCATCCTAGATATGTATGATTTTTCATATCAAGCACTTAAGTTAAAGACTGTTATTCAAATTTTGACTAGTTCTAATGAAGCTTTGAAATTTTCTACAATTATATTTAAGTCACGTGATAATACCTGTAGTATATCTGATATCGTTCTAAATAGATAGAAATCGAAAATATTCGCTAAAATAGAAATTTAGTGGAAGTGTCCATAAATATTTGAAGTAGTGGAAACGGTGGGAAATTCAATTGAAGCTTTTAGAATTAATATATTTAAAAAAAATTGTTTATATAATGTTTTATTTAAACAGAATACTCTCTTATATACCCAATAGATTTTTTCTACAAAATCATTTTCGATTCTTCCATTTCTCGAATAGAGTACCAGAATAATCTACAAAACCAGTGGTGTCACATTCACATACACTAGTTTAACTAATGCCTGCCTGTTAGAAATTCGTAGAAACCTTTCCCGTTTTGCCCTTGGTCTATGTGAATAAATGAAAAAAGAGCAATGAGAACGTGTCCGATGACCATCCTTCGAAGGATATATACAACAATTTTGCATACCCATTATTATTATTATTTTTTTTTTTTGGGACTTTGGGTCAATTACAATCACCTGTATATTAGGACAGAATACCATCATGCCATAGCAACACAAACCCTGTACAATACATGTTCGATGTAACATCAACACACAACAGTCGAAGTAAGTGTGGTAACATCGAATGTATACCACCAGTTAGTTCGAACCTTCGGGCTATGAAACAGTAGTTCCAATGGGGTTTTGATTCTATACATATAATATATATATATATGATATGTATATTATAATATTATGTAATACACATTATATAATATAATGTTTAATATGTTATG
This sequence comes from Nineta flava, assembly GCA_963920215.1. NCBI lineage: Eukaryota > Metazoa > Arthropoda > Insecta > Neuroptera > Chrysopidae > Nineta > Nineta flava. Next base: position 136,575,886 of record OY986041.1, read on the forward strand.
GTGATAAAAAACGTTCCACAGACTGTATTAATCTTTTTCTATATCCCCTATTGTAAGGTGAACACATTCACTTGAAATGTAGTAAACACCAGCTTAATAGAGAATATGCATGAAAATTTGTTTTCACATTTATTTTCAGAATATGAAAATACTGTTAATACTGTAATAATATTTAAAAACGAAATTAAAATCCAACAAATATTAAGGAAGCTATAAGCTTTTAAAGATTATTATCTGTCTCTTTCTTGCAAAAATACTAAAAACGGAGTTTTACGTGTATTTTAAATGGTGAAAGTGTAATATGACGTCACAAAACATATCAAGAGGGCTATCACCCTCTTTGTCTAATCGGGAATTTCAATCATTCATATCTCGCTTATTTTTAAAGTTATTTAAAAAGTAATTTTACCTTGATATTTGTCAAGTAAACATGCTTCAATTCAAGTGAAAAAAAATTTTCATGCATATTCCCTATTGGAATTTAAAATGGAGTTTCAAAATTTTCTTGTATATTTTCGCAAAAAAATCATAAAATTCATGACATTACTATAACGTTTTTTCCATATTATTACCTGTATCGTAGCAATTGGCTCTGGAAAATCTCTAAATAAGCTTTCCATATCAAATAAATATTCATATATAAATATTCATAAATATTCATCAGCCGATATTCATCTGGAGTTCGTGAAGGAAACTGCAGAAAACCTTCTCAAGCATAGCCGGTTACTTCGTCCTTGTCCATACGCCGACAGTTTAATCAATTAACCGCCCCTTTTTTTTTTCTTAATAATTGACAAACTGCCGATGTCGGGATTCGAACCCATAACCTTCCAGTTTCCAAGTAGGCAAACTGCACAGACATAACGTCTTAGACCGTTAAACCACTTGGACTGTATCCGTCGAGAAGCTTGAGCTTTAAAATTTTAAAGCAAATTTATACAATTCCGATGACAATAAAATAATATATAGAAGATGAAATTATGAAAATACGCCACGTAATCTACATCCATTCGTCACAAGACAAAGCAATCTGGAAAATCTGAAGAAAAAAAACAATCAAATAATATTTTTTCATTTGAAAATACCCATCAAGATGATCTCAAGATACATTTTAGCGAATTTCCTGAAAGGAAATAGAGCTATTGGTCCCGTACCGAAGTCAAAATTTCGCAAAAATTTCTTCAAATGTCCATCGATCCTATCTAGTAGATGTCAAAAATCACCATCTGTAAAATTTATATATATATATATCTATGGACATATATATATATATATATATATATATATATATATATATATATATATATATACATATATATATATATATACATATATATATATATATATATATATGTGTGTCTGTAATCACTCTAGCGGTCACAGTTTTCATTGTTATTCAAAAGGTCAAGTTCGTTAATGGGTAAAATCGAACAAGGGGAAAGGGGGGTTTAGAGGGAGGGGGAAACACAAAATTTGTCATATCTCCCTTAATATTCGAAAAATCGAAAAAATTATAAGAAATAAAGTTGTAGGTATTAAGTTTTACTGTAATTTTGTTTCTTATCATTTTTTCTGTTACCCTAATATTTACAGAAATATTGACGGTTTAAGATTGAAAATTAAATTCCTCACTATCTCTGTACACATTAGAGTTTGAGGAAAAATGATAAGGTGATGAATTGTAGCAAACATGATTTTCTCCAACTTTATTCCTTACGTATTTTTTGATTTGTCTAATATTAAGAGAGATATTTTATATTTTGTGTTTTCTTCTTTCTTTAGGCCCCCCATTTCCCCTTGACGTATGTTATTTATTAATATAATTGGCTTGGCAAATCATATTCAACATTTTGATCAGACTAAAATTGCGACCGCTAGTAAGTGATTTATGTATTTTAAGGAAATTCGCTAAGTTGAAGCAGCTCCTGCGTAACGAATTTTTTTATTATAAGTATCTCAAGATAGAGTAATACTCATTTGTCATGTAATAAATATCTGAGAATATCTCAAATTTAAAACTACTTGTCAGAGAGAGAACTTCATCTTGTTACGGAAATTATCTTGCAATGAGTCTCTTTTTTTGTTTGTTTTTTTTTGTAAACTTAACGTCTATCCATACCCATCCAAATATTGATATCAAATCAAAAGCACTGTGTCTATTAAAAGTATCTATTTTAAATAAGGAAGTAATACAAATTTAACATACATTAACGTATCTCCGTTCCACTCCCACTTCCCATACCCCTCTTTCTTCCATCCCATGTGATACACATAATTATATACTTACTACATATATATTGAGTATCTACCTAGGTACCTACTATATATCAGAGGTGGGCAGGAGATGACTCGGCCAAGCTCTGAGTGAGAGGTAGGGAAGAGAGATAGAGTTAATACAGGGTAACCTACCAATTATTAATATTTTCTTTTTTTAATTAAAACATTTTCTGAAAAAAATATAATAATACCAAATCTTTTTTATGGTCACTATTATACAAAGTAATTAATACAAGCAATCATTTAATACATACTCTGGAATTTTGGGCTGGTAATTAGGGTAATAAAATGTACCTTTTTAGTATATATCATATTTGTGTATGAATAAAATAAAAATATATAAAAAATATATATAAATCTTTTGAACCTTTAAGTTTACCGCTGGACCATTGTAATAAAAGAGGGAAATTTTTGCAAAGGATAATTTAAATAGAATTAAAGTTTTGGAAATTCCAAATGATTAGTCTAAATATTTTACTATTCATATCCGAGAACGAATAAAGAATTATTTACCTGATTTAATTATTTTTTCTTCGTATGGAGTATGCTCAGTATAGTGTCATGGGAATTTGATGAATTAATTAATTAAGTTAAATTTTACATAAAGTGGGAATTTGAGTTCTTCGAGTTAGTCTACTTTGAATTGAAAAAGTGAAAAGTACTATTTGTAGTAGTGGAAATTATTTTTCGCATAATTTGTTTTTCAAAAAAAATAAAAGTAGTGAATTTAATAATGGAGAAGACATCGCAAGCAGTCTTGGATAAGTTCAGATTATTATTATTATTATTATTGTTATTATTATCATTATTGTTATTATTATTATTATTATTATTATTATTATTATTATTATTATTATTATTATTATTATTATTATTATTATTATTATTATTATTATTATTATTATTATTATTATTATTATTATTATCATTATCATTATTGTTATTATTATTATTATTATTATTATTATGTTTTTTGGTGTATCTCTCCATACTGTAAAAGATATTATTTAAACAATAAATATTTTATAAAACTATTTCTAAATTGATTGAATAAATTATTGGGCAATAATCGGTAGGACAACCTGTATTAAAACATCGTTCCGTCTTGCTTCAAAACATACCTTCTTTACTTACTCTCACCCAGCTTATGTAGAGCTCGTAAGGCTCAGACGAGCTGTCTGTGCCCACCTCTGCTATATATGTATCTACACGATGTATATAACTGAATGTGTATATTATTATTTGTATATAAATTCTGACTGGTTGGTAGATCGGTCGGTGGGAATGGGTGGGTTGGTTGGTTGGTTGGTGGATCTATTCATTAATTCACATGCAAAGGGCACTGATTAAGATTATACCCGTTGGCTGTTTATGCTCGCACGATCATACACTGAATTAGCTAGCTAGGCATTCAATGTATTTGTATATTATATATGTACAGGGTGGCTCTTATCACTTTAAACAATACACCAGAATATTTCTTCAAGAAAGCGTTTTTAGAAAAAAAAAGTCAGTATACAAGCTTTAGCGAATTTCCTGAAAGGAAATAGAACTATTGGTCCCGTACCGAAGTCAAAATTTCGGAAAAATTTCTTCAAATGTCCATCGATCCTACCAAGTAGATGTCAAAAATCACCATCTGTAAAATTTATATATATATATCTATGGACATGTATTTGAGACGCTTTTGGTATTCAAAAGGTCAAGTTCTTTAATGGGTAAAATCGAACAAGGGGAAAGGGGGGTTTAGAGGGAGGGGGAAACACAAAATTTGACATATCTCCCTTAATATTCGAAAAATCGAAAAATTTATAAGAAGTAAAGTTGTAGGTATTAAGTTTTACTGTAATTTTGTTTCTTATCATTTTTTCTGTTACCCTAATATTTACAGAAATATTGACGGTTTAAGATTGAAAATTAAATTCCTCACTATCTCTGTACACATTAGAGTATGAGCAAAAATGATAAGGTGATGAATTGTAGCAAACTTTATTTTCTCCAACTTTATTCCTTACGCATTTTTTGATTGTTCTAATATTAAGAGAGATATTTTATATTTTGTGTTTTCTTCTTTCTTTATGCCTCCATTTCCCCTTGACGTATGTCATTTATTAATACAATTGGCTTTGCAAATACTAAAATCATATTCGACATTTTGATCAGACTAAAGTTGTAACCGCTAGAAAGTGATTTATGTATTTTAAGGAAATTCGCTTAGTTGAAGCAGCTCCTGCGTAACGAATTTTTTATTTTTAACATTGATATGAAAAATGTAATCATCCATCAGGTATTGAATCATGGACCTTAGACATGAAATCTTAGTGTGCTATCCGTTACACCAAGGATGATATTGCAAGATGAATCAATTTTATATATCCTTGACAAGATTGAAATCAACTGCTAACTTATTATTTCAAATATTATTATTTATGTATACATAAAACGTCACACCAGTCCAGGTGGCCAAGCGGTCTAAGGCATTATTTCTGCACAGTATGCCTACTTGAAAAAAGGGAGGTTATGGGTTCAAATCCCAACATCGGCAGTTTGTCAATTATTATAAAAAAAAGGGGTGGTTAATTGACTAAACTGTCAGCGTATGGACAAGAACGAAGTAACCGGCTATGCTTAAGAAGGTTTTCTGCAATTTCCTTCACGAACTCCAGATGAATATCGGCATAATTCCTATCATAGTCGGCTGCAGCCGCATATCCTACCGATTTCTAGTCTATACACAAAAATTCTTTCCACTTCACTCACATCCTCACATCCTTAGGCATCACAATGGACCTTATGGTCCATGTGTAGCCAGTCCAGAACAGCCTTTACAATCTATCTATCTAAAACGTCACAATACTATCTCATGGAAAGTAAATCATTTGGCTATATCATCTGTGGTATAACGGATATGTATTTTTTTCTACAGCCATACAATTCGGTCCAAAAAAAAATGTGTTTCAAAAAACATTTGAAAAAAACATTTGAAAACTGTAAGTTGACACTCAGATAACCTTGAAAGTGAGATTCAAGATCAATATCTTTCATTCTAATCATTTTATCATAAATAGTTTCCTTGGAGAGGTATGTAGGTGCATTTTTATAAATGGCACACCCTGTATAACCGTATTGAGGAGTCAGTCAGTTTGTCAAGTTAGTCAGTTGATTATTAGAGCAGTTGTTAGTCACTCATTTACTTTACTCATTTGACTCAATTCACTGACTGAGTCGCAGTGTATATAAATGAAATGCTTTGGCTTTGGTGTTTGGTATGTATGTGTATATATATATATGAGGTTTCACTGTATATATCACATTGTAGGCTGGATAAAGTTCGAGACATTTTGAAGATAGAATTGCACAAATATGTCACTTGAAATTATTCATATAAAGTTCCCGATCCCAGAAGGCCGTTAAACAAAACTGCCGTTATACAAGGATAGTTATCATTATCATTGGAAGATTAGATACTAAAAATTTCAACTCTACAAAAATTGCCAAACTTCGAAAGTAGAAAGGACACAAAAGGAGAAAAATATCTGAAAACCTAGAAGATCATTATCCAATTTTTTAAAAGGAGAAACTCGAACTATCGTTCCTATTAATTTCCACATTATCTGAAGGTAGATTTTTAAAATAATAACAAACAACTTTTGAATGGTTTCAGTTACTTGCCGAAAATCCATTATAATCATCAAATTAAACAAATATTTGAGATTTTCGTAACAATATTTTGACTTTAGTTTCGCCAACAACACAGTTAGTTGGCTTTTCTTCAGAAAATATATAATAATGATTTTATTTTATATTTTCTGCAACAAACAACTATCGTGTTTGCAAAACGATAGTCAAAATTAAAATCTCAAATATTTAGTTTAATTTAATAATTAAAGAAATAGAGCCAACCTACTTATTTTATTAATATTATTGATAAATTAATATCATTAATATTTTTCAAACTCTCTGTTGTTATTATATACAGGGAAGCAAGCAATCAAAGCATTCTCCTGTACGTATCCTAATAATTGTAATATGTATATTTATATAAGCAAGGTTGTGGAAATATTTTAGGTTATGGAAACTAAGGACAATATTAAATGTTTCAGAAATCTTGTAATCTTATCAAGAATCTTGTAATCTTATCAAGAATCTTGTAATCGAATATTTACTGTCTTAATCTTACATAAATTTGGTGGATTTATTTTATATTAAAAGCTGGATATATTAGAATACCAGATATAGAGTTGAATTTTTTTGTTTTGACTATTATATGCGCGTAAGGGGAACTTATTTAAAAGTAGAAGGGCAACTTATTTAAACCATATTTTAATCATATATTTAACACTTAGTATTAAATATATGTTTCCTCCCATTCATTTTGAAAATAGACTGATCCACTCTAACTGTGACGATATTCGAGGCTTCTTTACAAATTAATATACTTCTATATATATATATATATATATATATATATATATATATATATACGTATGTTATTTATAAATTAATTTGGTATTTCACATTTTCATATATAGAGAATTAAATATGAATTCAAAAGTACCTTTCATTCCGGAAAAATGATTAGTTCCTGTGGGATACTACCAAATATAACGTGTTTAAAACTACATCACTAACATCATTAACATCACTGCATCCCTAACATCACTAGCTGCATCACTGCATCACGTTAATAGTGGTAAAATGCGACGTGGAATGGTAGTAAGAACCTAAGAATTGTACCATAATTATCACGCCCTTAATATATAATTTGTACAACCCTGGTTTATAAATTAGTTGTTATCGCTTTGATTCGAATGATTTAAACACATACATATAGTGTTAGAGTATATACTTGTACAATACATGGATACAATTATAGTATATAAAACGTACAGGGTGCTCCAAAATATGGCTTTTAATTTACAATCAAATATTTAGAACACTTGAAAATACTACACCCTTGTTTTTCTTGAAACACGGAGAAACATTGAAAAAAGATTGAAATTCAAAATAGATTTAAAATCATACATCTATCATTCCACTACCATAGCATCTCACCAGCTAAGTAGCCGAGCGCTCTAACGCGCTCTGTTTTCTGGGGGACAGGGAGGTTATGGGTTCGAATCCCGACATCGGCAGTTTGTCAATTATTTAAAAAAAAAAAAGGGGTGGGAGGTTAATTGACTTAACTGTTGGCGTATGGACAAGAACGAAGTAATCGGCTATGCTTGTGAAGGTATACAAAAAATTTAATAACTGAATATCAAGGTTAACTTCGATACCCTCACTGCAGTGACAAAAACAACGCCGCATGGTCACAAAGAAATACCGCCAATAAATAGGTGGAGCTCTTCATACACCTAATCCGTTAGTAAGTCAACTCAAGTAATCCTCAGGTCAGGTCATACCCTCAGTCAAATCGTATAAAAGATAGAACTTTTTTAATATCATTGTGAGACACGCACCAAATTAGCAACAAGCAACATATCTTTGAATCCATATCCCAGAGATAGTTACGATTAGCTAATTCATACCGATGATGACTACATTGTAGTCGAAACACGTATTTATAAAATACAAATAAATGTTCTAGGAATTGGGGCAAAATTTGAAATGTAATTTCAAAAAACCTAGAGTTCTCTTTGATTATTTTAATAACCTTTATTTGTGATTAGTATTTTCGTATAAGAAGTTCACAAAAACAATTTTTAATATGGTACATCATTTTTAAGATACCTTGTATTGTATGTATGTGTCTGTATATATGGAACAGAGAGACATTTAAAGCAAGTAGGCAATATAATATTGCCACTAGGTAACCAAATGTTAACTGTTTGCTAATCACAGATGCTGTATTATAACTCAATTTCTGTTGATTTGGGGAAAGTTTCAAACATATAATTGATATACAATACATCTACATACAATATATACATATATATATATATATATATATATATATATATATATATATATATATACGAGTGTATATATAGTACATACGGATGTAGTTATATACTATAATGGTATATGATTATCATTATTATTATTATTATTATTTAATTAATTTGTTTATCATATTATAAATAATATTTAGGAGGAGAGTTCAAAAGTAAATCTTATTTTTGTAAATATTTATTTATTCACTTAGCAAAAATACCTTCAAGCTAAAGTTTAATAAAAAAAAATTTTATAAAATTAAATTTATATACAAGCGATTTTTAATTTATTGTTGACATAATCAAAAAAATTCGTTACGCAGGAGCTGCGTCAACTTAACAAATTTTATATATTATTATTTGTGTATTCTTAAGCGTCACAATACAATACTATTGAGAATTTCCATTAAGGTGACGTAGGACATAGTGTGAAAGAACTAACGTATACTATATAGACAAACGTGTAATTGAATTTTTAAATAATATTAATGTGAAAAAATTAACTCATCCATCCTGGTATCGAACCCTGGACTTGTGGATTTCATAGCCAGTGTGCTACCCAGTACACCACGGGTGATATAGATTAATGAGTCAATTCTTTCATATCATTGACATTATTAATTTGAAGTTAACATTAACAATTTAAATCCTACCAATTTCTAGTCTCACATCTTTAGACACTCGCATCCTCACATCTTTAGGCATCACAATGGACCTTATGGTCGAAATGTAGCCCGTCCAGGGTAGCCGCTACAATCTATCTATTTATCTATGAAAGAACTACCTACCGTATACAATATAAACCAAATTTTGTGTTTCTTAATCGCACTAAGTCCAACCTATTCCTTTATCCGAATTGATCCATTAACGAACTTTGGATAAAAACTATGACCTGCTAGAGTTGCTACAGATTTCGATACAAACCCAATAGCTCTATTTCTTTGTAGAGAAATTTCAATTAAAAATGATTCGTTTTATCATAGAGTTTTCTGTTATTGCAACACATATCTGGAAATTTTTCTAAAGGAAGTTTAAAACTGGTGCAATGATCAATACTTTAAATTTAGTGCATGCTAAACAACTATCGTTAAAAAAAAAAGTCAAAATTAATGAAGCTGGTGGAAATTAGAGAATCCATCCAGAAATAATCCCTTACAATCATCCAATTACAATCATTTTTGACATATAGTTACCATTCAATACAGGATAAAAATATCAAAAATGTAGAGAAAATGAAAACAATGATTTGATTTACTATTAAAGATAATTTCATTTTTGTTGACGTACAAATCCTATCCATCAACAGGATAACTTATATATACAGGACAAAAACAGGGAGAAAACAGGGAACATTCCAATAACATATTATTTAGCAAAATATATAGAAAAAAGATACACTTATAGACGGTAGATTACACATATATGAAAAACGTTGTGTATATTAATGGATTCTTACGTGAATAACACGTATATACGAAGACATTGTACTAGATCAAATCGGTGTAAGTAATCGATACACTTTAATTTTCGATTTTGCCTTCGTTAAAAATCAACAAATCGGTCAAGGAGAAAGAGGCGTTAAAGTTGTAAAATTTTACTACAATTTATTACCTGATCCGGATTCCCAAAGCTATTGAATTTTAATGTTCTTATACTTAAGTAATATTATAATCGTCAACATCCAGGTAAGTTGATTTTATAACCCTTACAATTGGCTTATTTTTAGAAAATTCGCTTTGTCTACTAACGTCTACGTGATTAATTCTATGTCCTTGAAGAATATTCAAAATTCTTTTTGTACCCTGTATAAGCAAGGAATATTAAGTGGAGTCCCAACTTTGTAACGCTTGAAAATATTGATCGTATAGGTATAAATGTTTAGCATAGGTGTTCATAAAATAGCCTAATTCAGCCATTTCCGCATATCCGCCCGTCTGTCTATGAACCCGACTGTGAATATCAGCTCGTTATCTCTCTTTGTTTTTAAGTTATAAAAACAAAAATATGTATCGAGCTGAAATTTTGTCTATGAATGGGTAAAATCGGACCATATTTGGGCAAAATGGGCAAAACTGCCCAACTTTGAAATCGTAAGAGATATAACAAATATTTAAAGACAAAAAATGTTTTTAAATAAACCGGGTATTTAAGCAATTAACCCAGTTAGTTGTTATTTTCACTTGTTTTTTTTTTATTACTCGAAAAAATCAATTTAAAATTAAGTTTTTTAAGAAGAAAAATCTTTGTTACCTTACAGTTTTAGATCAATTTTTGTTTGAATCTATATAATTTGTCTAAATAATCGATCACTTTTTGGGATAATTTTATTATTTTAGTTATTTTGATTTAAAAAAAAAACGAGTAGAGTGCATTCTATACGTCATAGTTCTGGAAAAGGTCACTACATGATCGGAATACTTTGTTTAATAAATATAATAAATCAAAATTTGTGAACCGTGTTTTTTTTTTTTTTACTTAAAGATAAAATACCTAATGTAAACCAAATAATATTATTACCTTCTATGTAAACAAATAAATAATCTTCTTGCACGACAAAACAAAAATCCAAACAAGAATGAGTCAAACTCCTACAATCAAGGTTCCATACTAGCTAATATATTGGCTTTTATTAGAATTTATAACGAATCTATTGATTTTAAAAGTGATGGATTAATTCTAGTTGCAAGTCTTCTTCAACGTCGTTCATAAGAATGTCAAGTAGCTTTGGAAATGATTGAAACATTTTTAATTTCGCTAAAAATCCATAAATTGATCCGTAAAAGCTGTCTGAGTCACTTTAATATTTTATATACAAACTTCGCGAAGGAAAACGTTTATCGCCACAGTTTTAGATAAATATAATTGATTGTTGCACGAAATAAGAAATTGAGCCATAGAAGCCCTGCCATTTTTTCAAAATTATAGTCATTTTGTGCTGTATTCACTTTGTCGCTCACTTAAATTGGGTTACACTCCGGCTTTATATACCGTCGCAACAACATATTTAGACGAATCAACAAAAAAAAAAACATTTAAAAAAAACAAATCTTGTTTATCTCTAAAGTTAGTAACCCAACTTACATAAACTATACAATAATAAGCGTTTATTATTTTTATGTTAAAAAAATAATAGCTTTTAAAAAAATAATCTTTTTTTTTTTTTAAATAAAATAATTTTAGATCTAGATGTTATTTCTTTTCCAAATTTAATAATTATTTTCCTGATTATTATTATTATTTTTTTTTTTTGCAATTAGATTGTGTGCTGAGGTCTTAAAAATTATTTCACTAATTTTCATTACAACAACTTGAATTTCGGGAAAATGTTTTGAATACCACAGTTTTTCATTATAAATATACTTTTATTCGAAATATTTTCACAAAAACCTAATGAATAGAATTCTGAACACAGGACACGACTTCTGTGCATTTACTCTGAATACATGATGTTCTCACATACACTTAATATTTATTTTTTACAATAATATCATAAGTACTTTTTGGTTTGATAACAATAAATACTTATATCAATGGATCATGTCACAAGCGATTATTTTTGGTGTGATTTTACACCGATTACTAATAGTTTTAGTTTCAGAAAATCAGTTTCATTACCGTTTCAATATTTAGATATTTAGCTTAAGTGCTATTCATTTGCCTACTTGTAAAGCCGTTGTGTGTACTTGGAACTGGGAGGTTGTGGGTTCGAATCCCGACTTCGGCAGTTTGTCAATTATTTTAAAAAAATAAAGGGTGCGGTTAATTGACTAAACTGTTGGCGTATGGACAAGAACGAAGTAACCGGCTAAGCTTGTAAAGGTTTTCTGCAGTTTCCTTCACGAACTCCAGATGAGTATCAAAATCGGCTGCAGCCGCATATCCTACCAATTCCTAATCTACACATAAAAATCCTTGTCTTCCACTCACATTCTCACATCCTTAGGCATCACACTGGACCACAAAGTCGAAGTGTTTTCCATTCAGGACAGCCTGTACAATCTACCTATCTATTAATTTGGCTATAGATAACATCGGACAACGACCTGGCGTAGATGGATCTACTATTTTATTTTTATAGCCCGGGTTTGATAGAAATTTCTATGACAGATATACAATGGACATGGAAAGTGATCCTATTGAAGTTCCGTCCTGTACCTTCTGCGATACAGAACCCTAAAAAGCCATAAAATTGTATTAATGTCAATCGTATTGTCTCAGTACACAATTTCAGTGTGATTCATTTTCCCTTGTATTTTCTTACTTTCTCTTTTTCTGTATACTATGTAGAAGAAAAACAAAATTCATTTCAGTTCAGAGGAAAACAACGGAAAAGTAAATAGTGTTTCCAGTCATAGACATCGATTGGATTTGAATTATATTACAGAAGACCATCTGTCATCCTAAATGTAGATTTATTTATGTTTCTTTTTTTTTTGCTGTTTCAATTTGATTACTCGAAACATACATCGAATATAACTCTATAATGTTTTTAAATAATGTTTTTGTTTTTCATTTAATAAAAATTGTGCGGCTTGGCTTTTACTCCGGCTCGATTTTGTATCCACAGTTTTCTTTGTTAAGGATTATGGTATCGAAATACGGTTTCCTGACAATTACCTTTTACTTTTCTCTCACTATCCTCGAACTATGAGAATTTTGTAATTATGGTTGAAACGAAGTCAAGTCAAATATTAAATACCCCGCACCTGAGAAACTTACTCAATAAATATATACCAATCATTTTCTCACTTTTGTTAAAAAACTTGACCCTTCAGATAGATTTCACTACTTTTCCAAGGCGTACATTTTTGTTTTTGCTGGGATATCAATTCTTTTTGTATGCAAAAACTTAGGCCCTCTTATACTTTTTTTTTTGGTCGGATATCATTACTTTTTGCTTTAGTTTTCTTTTACTTAAGACACAAAAGTTTTCTAAAATAAATTTTTGTATGGACGAAAATTGTATTAAATTTGGTGGAATATCGTTAATAAACAAAATGTGCCATGATTTTTGCTAATGTAATTATCCCAGATCACAGATCATATATTATCACAGATGATAGAATCTATGTATTTATGTATAAAGTTTATACATAAATACATAGATTCTATCATAGGATATGCATCTATGACAAAATTATCGCTTGTAACACCTAAAATAAAAAAAATTAAACATAAAACAGTAATTACAATTAACGCGGTTTCATTTTCGTTACACATCGTTTACAAAAATCATCCTTAAGGAATGGAAAAAGTATTCTCGATAGAATCTAGTAGTAGTAGTAGAATAAGTATATTTTAGCATCAATATTTTACATAACTTGTAGTACAACACATCTTACAGTATAGTTCCTAGCCTATGCTTTACCTACAATATATCATCTTATTAAATTATATACATCGAGATTATAGAATCGTTTTAACATCGTTTAGAAATGGGAAAAATTTAATACAAAAACCATTGACATAAAACTTAACCTAAATTGGATGGATAAGCCATCCCTAAAACTAAACTTAAATAGAAATACGAAAAGAAAATATGTACAATTTAGAAAGCAACAGTATTAGTTGTAATCGAGATCATGTGGCATGCGGAATCTTTTCCCGAAGAGCAACGTATTCGGGTCAAATTGATCCAGTACGTTGATTTCCGGGAAAGGATTTTCGCGGGAAGATTGGAAAAAGGATTTGGAGGTAGTTTGGACGATAGAATCTATCCTTATATATTCGACTATGTTGAATTGAAACTACCATGTAGAAAACATATTCTATACGATTGAATTCTACAGATCATTGTAAGCTTCATTGTAAAACTTTTCTGAGAGTTCGAGCCTAACAACTATCTTCCTTCCAAATATCAACTTTCTAAGACAACTGGAAGTATCCTAGAATATTGATGATGACTGAAGCAGTGAGTCAGTCCACAAAATATCGATTTTTAGGGTTGAAACTTGGTACGTATCATCAGATAGTGGGTCTCACCGTACGTTTCGAGCTTCCTGAGATACAAAAGCCTAAGAATCGTCTCTAATCCATCCTGTAAAATATAGTACGTTAAACGTCTATGCTTAAACTTGATTCTGAAGGAAGATATTATATTAGTTTTCATGAACCGAGATAAAAAATACTTTGGTTTTCCGAAATTACAAAATTTTCTGACAGTTTCCAGTTATTTAAAGTTTCTTGCAACCCTGCCTATGTAATCATTTTTCATTGATTTTTATTTCCTATTTGTAAAATATGAAGTCATCCCATTCAATTAATTATTATAAATATTTATCATATATTTCGATCACAAAGTCACCAATTCCCTCCCTCTTTGTTCTGGGCACTCAATTTTCGATTGACAACAATCAATCTTCACACACAACAAAATCAGACCAGACCACATCCAATTTATTGATATAAAATAAGTTGTTGTATGGTGTAAAAGTTTTGGATCCATTTCAATAATATTTTATTAAAATAAAGGTGTATGTATGTATGTATGTATGTATGTTCGTATAGATATCAAAAGCTTTAAGCTTTCAAACAGAATAGTGGAAGGAATACAAATTCAATGGGACTACGATATGTTTCAATTGAAATAATATGTATAGATATTTACAGGATGGTCTAAGATAAACGGGCAACATTAGAGGGGCTTTTTTTGCGAAAAAAAATAAGGCACAAATCAACTATAAAAATTTTAACGAAGAATGTTACACTTTTGTGGCCCATAGTACATCAGATGGTGAAAAATTATATATACATCTTACCATAGCATCTTGGAAGCTTAATTGGTAGAGCACTGCCAGAGATCCGAAAAGCCAGAGGTTGTTTTAAGTTCAATCTCCATCCAAGATGTGAATATTTCGATTCTACGTCGTTTTTCTCAAGCTTACGTGCACAGCACAACAAAATGTTCGCATAGTTTCTAAAAATGCTGGTCAATCAAACTGCCAGATACAAGTTTGCCCATTTAGTTTATTAAATATTTTCGAAAAAAGTGGAAGCGTTATTACTTTTACCACCTGTCCAAAAGTCACAGGCTTCTAACCAGAAGCACTTTACAAAAGTGCAATTTGTATACAGTCTGTTTTCAAATGCTTTTCTAATAGTAATTAAATAAATAAAATATTTACTATAAAACCATACATACATACATACATATACTTACAAACATCTGACTGCTTGTGGTATGATGTAAATTGATGTCATTCAAGTGTGGGGATTTAGTGATGCCCACTTAATTTATAATATTATTATTGATTACGTATGCACACACACACACACACACACACACACACACACATACACTACAGACTACAGAGTACCCCCACTATTTTTATTTCTTTATGAAGCATTGTGGAGTTATTATAGTAAATAATATTTAACATTGATTCTCTATTTAGCAAAGCTGTCTAAAACAGTCAGTATGTTACTAGTAGCCCGCATCCCGATTTCGCGCAGATGCACGGATTTAATTGGATAAGGATTACGTACCATGTGGATCAAAATAGCTTTACAAATACGTATTATTTTTTAACCTACTTTGAAAGATAAAAATGGTTATTGTGGATCTATTCAATCGCCCTAAAAGCATGAATAGCATTAATATGCATGTTTTATCTACATAAACCTTCAGGAAAAAATTCTCTAAATAATGGTGAAAATCACATCAAAATTCATTGTGCAGTTTAGAAAAAGTCTATGAACAAACTGGATGAAGCGAAGCAATATGTTAACGAATTGTTTATACAAAAAAGAGAAGAAAGCAGTTTGGATCCACGCCGTAGATTTTCCGCGAAAACGTCCTGCACAAGATCCGTAGACGTTTGGACTGGCCGCTGTTGGTACGTAATCTTTGCGTGGTTTTTTCATTTCCATGTTTTTAACGGAAGCTTTACAGTCGAAAGAGTCATATCAGCTGAAATCTTCAATTTTTTTGTAATTTTCAATTTTATACCGATTTTCACTTCCGCTATATCCGATGACGAATATTTTTTAGGTCTTCATAATACTCCACAAACTCTTCACTATGACACCCGAATCAACAACGTCCTAGCTAAATGCGCTACACCAAATTATAACTTTACACAATGGTACATAAAAATTATGAAGGGGTTTGTGGAAATGCCGATGTCAATTTCTTCGCCATACATTCCTGTAACACCCAGTATTAATTAATATATTAGAATGGAGGTTATAGAGCGAGAATGATTTTGAAATGAGAATTAAAACTGGATATGGAGGTGAGTTTATATCAAAATTTATTGTGTGGTAAAATGATGTATTATGTAAAATGCTTTCTAGCTATTTGTGTGAAGTTAAATAGCTTCGAGTTAAGAGATACAACAGATACTAACAGATACTAACACTAAAACATTCGAATTAGATATGTATGTAGGTGATATATTTCCATGATATTGTTTGTATATCTGTAAACCGTGTGTGTTGGAAAGTTTTTCCAATAGAGAATCAATGTTAAATATTATTTATTATTGGCTGTCCGTGTGGTTAATGTATGAAGTCAGTCAGTAGACATATAATGAGAGTCGGTTAAATATGTTCATTGAATTCTTAACTTTAGTATGTGCATCACAGAAATCCCACTCTTAAATGACAAACAAACAACCATACGCATACCTATCGAATATCCAGATGTTTGTATGTATGAGATGACTCTCATTACATTTGCACTGGCTGACTTCATACAGTAACCACACGGCCAGCCAGTAATAAATAATATTTAACATTGATTCTCTATTGGAAAATCTTTCCAACACACACGGTATATATCCTCTATACAGTATACTATAGCAATGTTGTTTTAGGTTTATCATTTACATATAGATAGCTAGATAACATTTATTTTCATACTGAGTATTATATAAACGAACATTGACAATTGTTTATTTTCTAAACCCAGTGTTCCATCTCGAAAAAGTTACGCTGTTACACAATTTGTATGCCAGGAATAGAACAATTTCCAGCAAAAATGTTTTATAACGATGTAAATATTTGAAAAACATTGAAAACATTCTTGGACATCAAAAAATGCTTGATATGAAGAATCATACACTTCTAAGCGTGGAATCGAACCCACGGCCTCTGGTATTTTAGACCAACGCTCTGCCTCTGAGATGCTACCAGGTAGTGGAATGCATATAATTTCTCACTATCCTTATGTCGTTGTATTATTAATATTTAGTTTATTTACTATTTACTATTTACATATTTTTAATTGTTTTGTAAACTTGCGTCAATCTATTAGTATGGTTGCCTTTCGGTTATATTATACCAACGAAAGTGACTAGCATTTACTTAATTTGATATTTAAAAATTGATTTGAATTTATTTTGAAAAATAAGTGCTTATTCTGTGGCCCACAATAAGCTAACAACTTTCATAACAAGCAAAAAAAGCCGCTGTATATCCTTCAAACGTCATAAACTTCGACATGAAAGTCTCATTTTATGCATCATTTTCCTTCCGTTTTTTGCTGAAAAAAACATGCAAGGAAGCATTTTGGAGGCTCGAGCCCGTGAAAACATTTGTTCAGCACATCGAGACGAACAACATATCGAAAAATTAGCGAATTTAACCGAGGGCCATTTTCCATTGAAAATGTGCGGGGTAATTTATTTCTTGTTTTGCTTTTTAAGCGAATTTCCTGAAAGGAAATAGGCTATTGGTCCCGTTCCGAAGTCAAAATTTCGGAAAAATTTCTTTAAATGCCCATCGATCCTACCAAGTAGATGTCAAAAATCACCATCTGTAAAATTTATATATATATATATATATATATATATATATATATATATATATATATCTATGGACATATATATATATATATATATATATATATATATGTCCATAGATATATATATATATATATATATATATATATAAATTTTACAGATGGTGATTTTTGACATCTACTTGGTAGGATCGATGGGCATTTAAAGAAATTTTTCCGAAATTTTGACTTCGGAACGGGACCAATGCCTATTTCCTATTTACATATATATATATATGTGTCTGTAATCACTCTAGCGGTCACAGTTTTCATTTTATCAGAATGAAATTTGGTATTTGAGGCGCTTTTGGTATTCAAAAGGTCAAGTTCGTTAATGGGTAAAATCTAACAAGGGGAAAGAGGGGTTTAGAGGGAGGGGGAAACACAAAATTTGACATATCTTCCTTAATATTCGAAAAATCAAAAAATTTATAAGAAATAAAGTTGTAGGTATTAAGTTTTACTGTAATTTTGTTTCTTATCATTTTTTCTGTTACCCTAATATTTACAGAAATATTGACGGTTTAAGATTGAAAATTAAATTCCTCACTATCTCTGTACACATTAGAGTTTGAGCAAAAATGATAAGGTGATGAATTGTAGCAAACTTGATTTTCTCCAACTTTTTATTTCTTACGCATTTTTTGATTGTTCTAATATTAAGAGAGATATGTTATATTTTGTGTTTTCTTCTTTCTTTATGCTGTCATTTCCCCTTGACGTATGTCATTTATTAATAAAATTCTCTTTGCAAATACTAAAATCATATTCGACATTTCATTTTGATCAGACTAAAATTGTGACCGCTAGAAAGTGATTTATGTATTTTAAGGAAATTCGCATAAGTTGAAGCAGCTCTTGCGTAACGAATTTTTTTTTATTAGTTGCATCATATGACCACCAGAGGTATATGATTACTGTTGGAATAACATTAGAAATATTAGTTTACTGGCTATTTGTACCGTTCAATAATAAATCTTGCAATGGTAACGGTACTGGTATTGACACCCGGTATATATATAGCGTTCAGTATCAATGTTATACGCATAAAATAATGATACATTCAAAATGAATATTTTACACAATCTGTGTGATTGTGTCCATTGCGAATTTATTTTCAACAACACTACCAAAATTTTACATTTTGTCGAAGTGACAAATCTCTCACTCGGCAGAAATATTTTATTCAAATTTGTGTACAAATATCTAAAACTAACAAAACTAATCACTTATTTATTTATGCTGGTCAATCAATTATTTAATCAGAAAACTACAAGACCAAAATTTATTTATCAATTGAGAGTTTTCTTCGAAGCAAATAAAGTTTATAATCCAATTAATCTACGGAAGCCCAATGTTCAATTTGACATAGTTGTTATCAGAAAACCAAAATTATGTTGATGTAGAAAAATGTAATACAAATTAAGATATCGATTTATTTTTTCGGCTTGTCTAGTTTCCCTGAGCCTAAAAAATTGTCAAAAAACCGGTTTTTAAATTAAAAAAAAAAAAGAAAGTAAAATTAGAAAGTTGTAGGTCTTAAAAAAACCTATCGAATGGCGCCCGTATAATTAAAATTGGATGCGTAGTTTCCGAGAAAAACTGACAAAACAGGCGAAAATTGCATTTTCTTAATTTGTTTATAACTTTTCCTTAAAAAAGACACAAAGTGGTTATTTAGTAAAAATACTAGGGTTTATTCATATTGTAGGACTCATTTCTTCAACCTTAAGTTCATAAAAGACTAGTAATATTGTTTTTATCGTGAATATACTCAATCGCGCCAAGTAACGGCTATTTGAGTAGCGCCAAGTAATAACTATGTAAACCCCGTTATTTGAACATGTTGGGGTGGGGAACCTGCCTGTCACACCATCCATTTTGTATGACTAAAGTTTTTTTGAAGTTTTTATTACATTATCTCTCAATTTAACTAACAAATTAACTGGCACTGATAAAATAGTTGCTATCGTCAAACAAACAAGTTACTCTCTTACCATCAAAATTATCATCGAAAATTTTTTCGAGAGAAAAGTTGGGCGTCTCGTCGAAAAGAAGCTACTGACAAAAATTTAGCCTGTTACTAAACATTAAAAAAAAACCGTGCTGTACTGTGGACTATCACTGAGCACCTTCTAGAATTCCAGATAATAATAATAGAATACAAATATATTTCTTGAATGTTACTTGAATACATTTTCGCAGTATCAACCAAAATTATTATAAACAAAATTCCATTCATATAATAGATTTGAAAACACAAATTATAAATAATTAAGTATGCACTTAAAATGTCGAATAACTTTTCGAATACATATTCATTCTATTTCGGATAGAATAGAGATATTTGTTCGGTAAAATTGAGGTACTCTATTAGGCAGTATTATTAGTAAGTATAGAATATTATTATCTATTTGTAACACGTGCTGTTATCTATCTATTTGTTCCTATTTACCTTAGTGTGTGCCCACAAAATGAATTAACACTTCATTTAAATATCCTATATAGTATGAATCTATAAAACTCATAGACCTAAAACAATAGACCATACTCAAAACCAGACAAAAAATGGTCATCTCACTACTAACATAATAGGGAATATGCATGAAATTTTTTTTCACATTTATTTTCAGAATATGAAAATACTGTTAATACTGTAATAATATTTAAAAACGAAATTAAAATCCGACAAATATCAAGGAAGCTACAAGCTTTTAAAGATTATTATCTGTCTCTTTCTTGCAAAAATACTAAAAACGGAGTTTTACGTGTATTTTAAATGGTGAAAGTGTAATATGACGTTACATAACATATCAACAGGGCTATCACCCTCTTTGTCTAATCGAGAATTTCAATCATTCATATCTCGCTTATTTTTTAAGTTATTTAAAAAGTAATTTTACCTTGATATTTGTCAAGTAAACATGCTTCAATTCAAGTGAAAAAAAGTTTTCATGCATATTCCCAATTCGATTAGTTTTTTATGAATTTGTTTTATTTCAAGCCAAAAACAAAGGATCTCAGCGATAGTGATATGATAGATAGAGGCTGCCCTGAACGGGCTACACTTCGACCATAAGGTTCATTGAGATACCTTAGGATGTGAGGATGTGAGTGGAGTGGAAAGAATTTTTGTGTATAGACTAGGAATTGGTAGGATATGCGGCTGCAGCCGACTATGATAGGAACTATGCCGATATTCATCTGGATTTCGTGAAAGAAACTGCAGAAAACCTTCTCAAGCATAGCCGGTTACTTCGTTATTGTCCATACGCCGACCAAAAGTTAAAAATTCCAAGTAAAAATCAAGTACGCATTGATAGGACAAACGTCAGAATAAAACATTCATTCCTCACATTTTGTAAACAAAACAAAAAAAACCTTAAATTTTACGTTCGATTTTTGATTATCAAAAAAATTCCCAATTTCTCTCCAAAAAAAAGAAAACGTAATGAAATAAATATTAACACACAAACGATATCTCGTATTCTATACATATTTTCTGGATAAAAATTTTTGCGGATTCACGTTATGGATAAACAAAATATTATAGCAACATTAGATACATTTAATACGAGTATAAACCGGCCAGAAAAATCGATTCACACAAAACTATTGGACATATTGTACGACGGCGAATTACAAGCAATCGTTTTGGCATTATTTTGTATGATTGGTGTTTATGTTGTCATTAAAACTGTGGCACAGATTTTATTGGAGCTATTTTTTACCCTTATCATACCATTTACAATTTTAGCAATGCTAGTGAGTTTGTTACCGTATATACGGAGTAAACTACCGAAAGAAATACGTGTACCGAAATTTATCGAACAGATTATTGAAATTGTTCAATATGGTGTTGATATTATTAGTGGATTAATCAGTGAAATATGTTAAGACAAAATAAAGTTATATACAAAATATACTAAAACATGTGGACTTTTAAAAATGTCTGTATTTTAATTCTGAAATGCGAGAATTTGTTCTTTGGTGACGAGGTTTTCATTGATGAATTCTGTTAAGTCTCCAGAAGGTAAATGAAAAATAAACAATATGGTTATTTTGGCATTTATTGGAAAATTTGATCACTATAAAAACTAATACAACTAATAAAACCAATAAAACTGAACTTGGAAATTAACTTACCAAAACAAAAAAATTATAAAAACTTTTGCCACCCACCATGTATCACTAAGAATAAAACTTTACGAGATATCGAAAATTAAAGCTATAGTAATCAATAAGTTTATTAAACTGTCCCGGTGAAAATTTGAGTAGATTTGTAGGGGAATTAATTGAAAGTTAAGCAAATCAAAATGTTCGGAATATTTTCAGTTTTATTTACGAATTTATAGAACGTTAGTTTTAAAAATCATCAAATCCATAAAATCTTATAATTGTCGTGAAATTTATTAAAACTCGGATGAGATAAATTTCAAAACTATTTCGTTTGAATGTTTTTTTTTATTTCGTTGTGTAAATTCCACCAAACAAATTTCATCTTGATCAGATCATCTTCAGGGCCACTTGGGATTAACAAACAATATTGATTTTTAAACATCAAAATGCGATCTCTAGTAAACAGCTTAAATGCACCAAAATTACATTTGGGAAACTAGTAACAATATATATGTATACAAAATTTGAAGCCAATCGGATGTGGGATCTTTTGTGGACATAATAAATTTACAATCATTGTTTTTTTTTCAGATGAAATTGATTAAATAGGATCAGCATGAATCGCATCGCCAATTTGTTAAATAAAACCAAATGTTTGATTGATTCCCAAAAAAAAATATTAAAAAAAAATTGTTTGTAATTATTTGTGATCAAAAAATAAATAAAACTTTCGAATACACATCCAAGTCCCAGATTTACCCATAACATTATTTCCTAGCTTTTTTTAGTCGATCATCGATTCTACAGTAAAACCGTTTAACTTAAAAAGTATTTTTACTGAAATAAAATTGAAATTCAATTCCTAGAACAATTATTTGTATTTTATAAATACGTATTTCGACTACAAGGTAGTCATTATCAGTATGAATTAGCTAATCATAACTATCTCTGAGATATGAAGTCAGAGATATGTTGCTCGTTGCTAATTTGGTGCGTGTCTCACAATAATATTAAAATAGATCTTTTACATGATCTGACTGAGGTAGTTCCTGAAGGATTATTTGTGTTGACTGACCAATTAAGCCCATTAAGACCAACCCATTTATTAACGGTATCCTTTTCTGACCTTGCGGTTTTGTTATTGTCAATAAGGTAGGGGTGTTGATCGAAGCTAACCTTGATATTCAGGTATTAAATTTTGAATATGGTTTAATTTTATTAAATCAGAATTTGGAATTGAGCCATTGTCTAAATGCATTATCTGTTTTCTTAATTTGTGTATGTAGATACTTTTAAAAGTATCAGAACTTTTTTAATATTATTGTGAGGCACCCACCAAATTAACAACAAGCAACATATCTCTGACTCCATATCCCAGAGATAGTTACGATTTGCTAATTCATACTGATGCTGACTACCTTGTAGTCGAAATACGTATTTATAAAATACAAATAATTGTTCTAGGAATTGGGGCAAAATTTGAAATTTTATTTCAAAAAACCAAGATTTCTCTTTGATTATTTTAATAATCTTTATATTTACAGAAATAATTTTCATTAAAACTAAAAACCTCTTATAATTTTTCACAATTGCTTCCCCCCAATCGATGAGAATTGTTTAAGTAGAAGTATGTGAAAATTCGGTTACAAATTTTGAATCAAACAAGATTTGAAACAAACAAATATACAAAGTTTAGCTAAATAAAATATTTTAAAAATAAAGTTTTTATCAGCGGCCGTAGATTGCAAATGATTTGACCCCCTTTATTACCGGACGACGGCAAAGGCAAAAGGAACAGTTAGATTTTTAGCAGTCTATATATGTTTGTATTTTTGTATGTTCCACCTGGTTCGCCTGGTCTTAGCATTCCACGTGTAACAGACTATCCGTGACGTCATAATAAATCCATCGTGGTGGATATATTTTGCATAATATGCTTGGCAAAAAAAAAAAGAAAATTCAAAAATATATCGAGTTTGGTATCAAATGAAAGGTTTTAATTCACAGATTCCGAAAATGTGTAATATACTTTTTTCGTAGTCGGGTTTTAGTTTCTTAAACTTTTATATTATTTAAAAATACCAATCTCAAAAAATCCGAATTCGTCCGACGCTTCAAGTGTGGGGCAATATAAAATGTTTTGATTAGGTTATCCAAAAATTAGAAATAAAATATCGAACAAATAAGTTCATTTCTATTTGAGTGTGTTTACCCATTCATTCATCATCCCGCCCGTCCCATAATATAAAAACAATTTCATAATAATCATCTAGATAAAATCATAGACGTATGTTCAGTCACGTGACTACTACACTTACATAGTACACGACGAAGGGGTAAAAACTATACCAGTGGCAAGAACTATAAACTATAATAGAATAGCAAGCAAGCACTTCACTTTATACTAGAAAATATAGTACTAGAAGCTATATACTATAGTAGCTATTATCTCATATTTACCTCTTGTATACAAATTGTATACAACGACAACAACAAAACAAAATTACGTTTAACGTATGTTAGGTTTGTGTTTCAAATTTAAGTACTTTGCGAGTACTTTATTGGTACAGGATAATTTTGTGACGTAGGTACTAGTATTGTTAAAGATTATTAAAATAATCAAAGAGAACTCTAGGTTTTTTGAAATTACATTTAAAATTTGTCCCAATTCCTAGAATGTTTGTTTGTATTTTTATACATACGTATTTCGACTACAATGTAGTCATCATCAGTATGAATTAGCTAATCGTAACTATCTCTGGGATATGGATTCAGAGATATGTTGCTTGTTGCTAATTTGGTGCGTGTCTCACAATGATATTAAAAAAAGTTCTGCCTTTTATACGATTTGACTGAGGGTCTGATCTGACCTTAACTTTCTTTGCTTCACACAAATCACCCAGTACATATTACAAAGTGTTGCACAATAATAAAAATAATAATAAATGAAACCATAATGGGCATAATGTCTGTCTATGTGTATATGTAGGCAAACAACAATACACTTAACAAAAAACAACAAATTTAAGGGACACCACCAATAAAACTACGGTTGAGAGTAGATGTATACGATAATAGTTTGATACTTGAATGTAATGGTTAGTTCTCACTGTTTTATTTCTAATGATTCATTCACCATGAACATATGATCACATAATTCATATAGACTGAAGATTATTTTTAAACGTTCCAAGTCACACTACTGAGTTCACTCCTTACCTGAATTGCAGCTCTTTTGGCAAGCTTCTTTACCTCGAAAGCAGTTCCCAAATCTAATCTAATTTAGCACTTTACACAAAGCTAATCCGTAACCATTCAAGCGCATGCGCATATACGGCACGATGATGTCACAGGCAAAACAGATACAACGCGGTAGATAATTAAAGACATGATCTATCTGTTGTAGGTTCAACCATTGTAAACACAATTTTTCACTACCAAAAACTAGGCTAAAAAGTAGGCCTAGTTTGTTTGTGTATGTTGTCATCAGAACCAAAGTTGTGTACAAAACTTCAAGAAGATCGGATATTCGAAAGTATTCGAAAAAGTTTACGAAAATTTGATACGTCAGACTGTTTTCTCACAAACAAGCACAAAATGACGTTAAACAAGTGAAAATATCAACTAACTGAGTTAATTGCTTAAATACCCGGTATATACTGAATTTATGAAAAAAAATTTTTTACAAAAGTTGTTTATTTTTAAAAGAGGGACATTTTTTGTCTTTAAATTTTTGTTCTAT
This sequence comes from Nineta flava, assembly GCA_963920215.1. Classification (NCBI taxonomy): domain Eukaryota; kingdom Metazoa; phylum Arthropoda; class Insecta; order Neuroptera; family Chrysopidae; genus Nineta; species Nineta flava. The sequence continues at coordinate 136,601,741 of OY986041.1, forward strand.
CTCTTACGGTTTAAAAGATAGGCAACTTTGCCCGTTTTGCCCAAACATGGTCCGATTTTGCCCATTCACATACTTGACCTTACTTTTAGACTCTGTCTCTTTTCCTTTTTGAGTTAACGCGTTGACGGACGGAAGGACAAACGGACAGACACATTTGCGGAAATGGACCAATTAGGTTATTTTGTGAACATCTATACCAATATTTTCAATATTTTCGACCGTTACAAAAACGGAACTAAATATACATACCTTGGTATATATTTATACACTACCTAAATTAAAACAGACCCAATACCAACATTATGTAGTGCATCTATCACTGCCTATGCACAGTATACCATGATATACACTCACACGACGGATGACGGACAATAACGACGATGTATACATGCACGAGTATGATGCAACTATATATAAATAATTGTATATAGAGAATGATAAGTATAATATAATGTTATAATACAATACTGAATTGTTTAAGTGTGACAAAGTAAACCATATCATAGTACACTGCATATAGACAGCAATAAATACACAATACAGTATTTCAGATTGGATGTAATTAAAAAAAAAAAACAAGTAGAATAAAAGCATGTAAAATGAACAATGTGAACCTACCTTACAGTCCGCATGTGTATTACTTAAGTTTTACTGTTTTATATCACAATTAACAATCTACCCCTCTGTTAAGTCTACTCTAATACCCGATTTTGTATACAATATATACAAATTACCATCTTTGTGTCCACCAAAAATAAAAATAATAATTATTTGATTTGATTATTGGTTTTATTTAAAATCTGTATGTCTGTCTATCCGTCCATCCGTCAGTCTGATGATGATGATGATGATGAGTCTATTGCCCCCTCTCTTATATTCGATAAGTGCAGTTCATCATAGCCAAGCACTTGTTTGTAAATATTTCGATTTTCAATAATATTTTTGTGATTACATCAAAATTATTTTTGTCGATCTGATTCGATTAAAACCCCCCTCACGAGATATACGAGATATTTTGACATGCACGTGACTTAGCTGCTGTGAGTATCGTGTGTTTTCAATTAGATGATTGAGTTGTAGATAAAAATCATTTTATCATCATTTTTTTGGTGTGGAGCGGCTAGAGAGGGTAAATTTATTTTTATAGGATAAGTGTTACATGATTTAAGAGAGGTTATGGGCGCGTGTGTGTGTGTGTTGGGTTTCGTTTTATGCTGTCGCCTGTTGCGACGAATGAGTTTAATTGTTTTCGTTTAATTTAATCCTCAACTGATCGAGAGTAATGCCGACAGTACATACTGTCGGCGAATGGCTCGGTGAGATATTCGTAAGGCGAGCGGTCACGAGTGGAGCTGTGTACACTCTCGCCGAGTGTTTGGCCAGCAATACAGTTCTCGTCGGTAGATAGATAGATAGATTGTAGAGGCTTCCCTAGATGCGGACTACACTTCGACCCTAAGGTCCATTGTGATGCCTAAGGATGTGAGGATATGAGTGGAGTGGAAGGAATTTTTGTGTATAGACTAGGAATTGGTAGGATATGTGGCTGCAGCCGACTATTTAAATACTTTTTTTTTTTTTTTCAGTCGGTTACTTCGTTCTTGTCCGTACGCCGACAGTTTAGTCAATCAACCACCTTTTTTTCTTTTTCTTTTCTTAATAATTGACAAACTGCCGATGTCGGGGTTCGAACCCATAACCTCCTAGTTTCCAAGTAGACATACTGCGCAGACACAACGCCTTAGACCGCTCGGCCACTTGGACTGGTTTGTCGTCGGCGAGAAAGAGAGTCAACGTGGCTTGACCAGAAATGACGTTGGTATATCTGAAAAGTTACGTTATTAAATTTAAAAAGTTGTTTGTTTAAGGAGTTGTAATTTTTTGATTAAACTATTAAACATAATTATTATTCAAATGAGTGCAGACACTAAAAGAATTAAAAAAGTATTCATAAATTTATACAGTTTTTATTTATTTTCCTGTTCTACTATTAAGATTAATGGGTACAATTAAAATGGTTGATAGTTGAATATTTATAAATGGCGGTTGAAAGTTGAATTGAATGTAGACGAGAGTGTACTGAAGGTGTTAAGAGTGTACTGTATTCGCCACTCGCTTCCTTTGACTTGTGTCAAAAAAACCGACTTTTACTTTAGCGTTGACGAAGCGAGGCGAGACGACACGAGGCAGACCGACCGTTGTCAGTACACTATCGTGCTCGTTATGTCTGGCCTTGCCTCGTCGAGTGTGTACAGTCGGCATAAGAGAAGTGTGTAGCAAATTATTGATAAACATTTTCTATCATCAGTTACAATTTTCTTAATATATATATACGCGAAACTTACTAAGAGTTACGCCTCTGGTGGTCATTAATGGAGCTATAAGTGTTTTTTTTTTAGCCAATATTAAAATTTAATAATGTCTCGATCTAGTTCAGTACGCCTTTGTGTTCATCCAATAACAGAAGAAACCCAGAAATTTTGTTCGCATTATTTTCCAATGCTGAGTAAACAAAAATGTTTTTTTAAAATAGAGGTGTAAATCTCTGAAAAATGGACACAAAGCGTGGAAATTGAAAATTGATGAACCCATTCACAAACATATGAAACTAATATTTACTAAATTATTAATAAAGTTTATTAAAAAATCAAAGAGAACTCTCGGTTTTTTGAAATTATATTTCAAATTTTGCCCCAAAAAACTTATAACTGAATATCAAAGTTAGCTTCGATACCCTCACTTTAGTGACAAAAACAACGTCGCATAGTCACAAAAGGAGACCGTCAATAAATAGGTGGGGTTCTTCACATACCTAATCCGTTAGTCAGTCAAGTCAAATAATCCTCAGGTCATATCATAACCTCCGTCAAATCATATAAAAGACAGAACCTTTTTAATATCATTGTGAGACACGCACCAAATTTGCTACAAACAACATATCTCACCATATCCCAGAGATAGTTACGATTAACTAATTCATAGTGATGATGACTACATTGTAGTCGAAATACGTATTTATAAAATACAAATAAATGTTCTAGGAATTGGGGCAAAATTTGAAATGTAATATCAAAATATCACGTACTAAAATTTACTAAAATGGATACAAAATCATAAAATATTTTTAAAAAAACACATATTACACTTTTTTATAAACATTGACTCTAAATTTAGTATGTGAACTGGTCACGCAGCGCTACCATCTTGATAAGTTTCGTCTATAGAAATAATGTCCGAAAATCTATGGTAACAAGAAACTTTAGAAAAATACCATAAAGTACTATATACTTCAAAATTAACCGTTTTCTTATCGAATTTATCACATTCAGTTTCTGTATATTTTTTGTATATTCTGAATATTAGCCGAATGTTTTACGTCATAGTGTAGTATTTATTTTGATTAAACCTACCTGATGCGCATGTTGGAAGGGAATTTGAAAAGAATGTGTACGTTAATATTTATTATTGATGGCAGTTAATAATGTTTGTTACGGAAATCACAAATTTCTTTAGAGATTTAGAATTCTGTTTAGAAGAGGACCAAGTACGTTCCATAATTAACACAATTTTTCTAAGTTCATGTCTATGGTGCATATATTCTCTTTCAATTAAGACGTACAAGGTATAGTGTTTAAAATTATATTCGTAAAAAAAATATTACTCTTAAGGACGTTCCAGCACTGTATTATGCAATCAGTACAACAAACCAGTTTGATTTTATTATAGCACCAATACATAAATACACATATACAACACATACACAAAAACACTGTTCACATATACAAAATAATGTTATATTGAAGAAAAAGGAATAATTTTAAACTTTTATATTTCGAAAACAAAACGGTAACACACGATTTTTTTTAAATTCATATAATAAATATTTAGCTTTACTCTCCTAGTTTTTTTTTTTAATTCTGTCGAGTATTTTTTCTAATACAACAGATAAAAGTTGGGCGGGCATGAAGTTTTACATGCTTCTAATAAGAGAGAGTGAGAGAGAATGATAACTTTCATATTAATTATCTCGCGTTCTAAACGGTCAACAATTCTGAAACTTCGGGATTTATTAGAAAACGTTATTTTTAGCCTGTGAACAAAAAATGAGCAAAATCTGTCGAAAAGTTTAATAAGCATAATTATAGAATGCTCCAAATTTTTGCAAATTTTATTAAGGATATTATTCAACACTCACATTGAAATTTTGAAATCGATTGACAGTCTCAAACTCGAGAAAAACTTAATTGAAGTTCGAATAATTTACAAGGGGAGCAATGGAGACCCACCCATTTCAAGCAGGATTTCTACCAGTTTTTTATTTTTAATAAAAGAAAAAACGATACTTAAGAGTCTTTTAAAAAAAATAGCTATAAATTATTGGATATGTTCTGCGTATTTAAAAAAAAACACAAGATTTATTGACCGTCTCATTGTTTAGTTATAACAACGCAAAGTGAAGCAGTTTATAAATAAATATACGTGTCGGCATGATCAACAGATACAACTTAACAACACTGTGTACGTCACTATACGTTGTACAATTTGAGTTCATGTATGTAAACAAACGGTATATCAACTGGTGGAATATAAACGACGTTGCCGGATTGCAACTTATAAAAATGTTAGGTAGTATTTGTACATACGTATAGACAAGTATCGTTTGTGTAACGTGTCTACCGGTACAGTCTTGGACTAAAATTATGGCTTATTATGCTATACATTTCTTCACACTTACATATACGCATACGCTCCACATCTTTTTGACAATATTGTATCACGACAACTAACTTATAGTAGTTCTCTTCGTCAGTAATCGTGTTAAAAAGTTTCGACTCAGAGCCTGCATATAATATATATGAATAGACATATATTGTCGACTATATTTTTTTACTTAAATGTACCCTCCCGTTCATAAAAACTGAACCTGTTGAACATTCTAGGGGTTACTGTATGTAATATTATACATATATACAGTAATATACAGGGTGTCCCGTAAGTCACGGACACAACTGAAAGTATGAATAGAAAATTGAATTCTGTGATGAAAAGTCTTAGTTATTAATTAAAATAAGTAACCAATTGGAGACGCCCAATACCGTGTGTGGGTGAGAGTTTGTAAGTATGTTAGTGAGGAATGGATGTACGTGTGTTTGTCGTAACCCAGTGCACGCCTCTGATTGGTTACTTATTTTTATTAATAACTAATTACCTGTACGTCTGATTAAAAAATGGTAATGAACTTTTCATTTCAGAATTCAATTTTCTATCCATACCTTCAGTTGTGTCCGTGGTTCAAATATATTTACTGGTTCAAATATATTGAATGGGAGTGTACCTCATATTCAATCAAGATATATATTCCTACTCACTCATTTATCAAATATATTTCTACCCTATGAAGTCAGATCACTTGTTTTAATAAAAAAAATTGATATACCACTAATTAAAATAAAAAATTCGTTCGGTATATTTTCGAGATCAATGGTAAAAATTAGTAAAATTTATTTATTTTTTAGGTTTTAAAACGAATGTTTAGTAAAGAAGAGGAGGAAATTTATGATTATTTTATCGAACAGCCAATAGTGGCAAAGAAAGATGGCAAAGGACATCGTACACCCCGAAGCCATGTCAGAATGAGATCGTTTCGTAAAAGCTATTATTTCTAAAAGTATTTAGTAAATGTCTCAAGTTTTGGATTAGGTATATATATATATATATATATATATATATATATATATATATATATATATATATATATATATATATTTTAGAAAAGTTCTTTCGATAAAGAATCTTTCAGAGTAAAGTAAATTCACTAGACCTATAAATAATCCCGGGATAGTGAAATCAAATTGCGTTAACAAAAATTATATTTCTCATTCATTTCGAGCATGGGCAATACTGTTTGAGTATGCGCGTATAAAGTGTATACACTCCGATTTGAAAAACTTCACTGTCTATTTTAGGACTGTCGATTTTGAGCTTCACTGTTTCTCAGAAATGTTTCGTTAAATAACTATTATCAATGTAGATTTTATATTTAATTAAAGAAATGATTCCTGTTAATATTTTGTTTTATTTTATGGCCTCTTTAGGCCCGGCACACACGTTACGATATACCTGTCATGTAAACTTGCACAGGTAAACCGGAAAGATATAACTGTGCAGGCTGGAGCATTCTCACGCTGCAGTAAACCGGAAGATTTTAACTCAGTCGAGAGATGGTGCGCATACAAAAAGACGATGCGGTCGCTTTAGTCGGTTTGTTTCTTTCATAGGCTGCATCTTTGTTTTTACGGTCGTGGTACTCTTTACTTTTCATCCGCCACAGACAACGTTCCGACCTACATATTTCGACAAACTCTTCTATCACTTGGTTCCGTTTTTGGCTTGACATGATAATCACAAAAGTCATTAGCACTATCGTCGCATAGTCACTAGTGAACACTATTGTACACGTAAATACAAAGAAGGCCGACGCTCTCAACTCAAGGACCTAGCCACAACTAACCTAAAAACTGTACAGGCGTGTTGGAGTGATTCATACACACGCTCAGGTCTACACGCCTTTCAGGTCTATCAAAGAACTGAATTTCGATTCTGCGCCGGTCGCCTGCGCAGGTCGCCACGCCTGTGCAGTTAGGCCTGAAGCGCGTAGCACACACGCCGCGGTTTACCTATACAGGTGACCTGTACAGGTAAACCTCACCGGTATACCGGAACGTTTGTGCCGGACCTAAAGGAGTTTACTAATTAGTAGTCTAAATTTTAGGTTAAGACAGAATAAACACCGAAGAAACTGTTGTGGTGGCTAAAAGTATAGAAACAGAGAATTTTGGTCAGTATTAACTTTAGCACTTTTAAGTGCTTTTGTCAACCAGAATTTGTCTCTACTTGTACAATTTTTTCTGTAGCAGTTTGTCCCGGTCGCTGTATTCTTAAAGATGAATAATAATGTCTATGGTCCTTTTATGTTACGACTGTTTCTCAAAATCGGTGTTGTTAAAATTTTCAATCATACGTCGAACGTCTTAAGTGACCTATTCGAACGATTTCTGAAACTATTTTCGACATCCAATATTTCGTAGAACTCTGGCACTTTTTCATTTCTTGAAATTATTGAAGTGCCCGAATACCCCGCGTATTAACTCTACTGCGTGTATAGTATATTCAGACAAAGTATGTATCTACAAATTGGTGCTTGAGATAGCACAAATAGAAATTCTGAATGTGTGACAATTAATAACTATGTAAATAGGTACATTCAAATTGTAACCGGTAAACAAGTACATCCGTAAGACTTCCGTTTTGGTCGCGTGCAACCTTATTCTATTCATGCGATTATTCAAATAATCACGTGTAGATATTGTGTACAAAATATATACATACAAACGTCATAATACAAAAACATTATATTTCAATTCATTGATGCAATAATATACATGGTGACCCTGTTTAGATTTTTGTTGAGCAATTTTTTGGTTAAAAATGTTCCAATTTATATATTCGATTATCAAATGATAATTAATGAGAACTCTAAGTTTCAGTTTTTCTATTATAAATACGTATTTCGACTACAAAGTAGTCATCATCAGTGTAAATTAGCTAATCGTAATTTACTCGTTGAAAATTAGAAATAGATAGAAAATAGAGATCAATAGACAACAAAAAATTAAACAAAATAAATTAAAATAAAATACATTGTATTGAAATTACTCTTGTTAAACTTGCTTTGGTGAAATGGTCACAAGTATCATATCCTGAGACAATATAAGAGTAATTTTAATAAGAGTAAAGTTACAGTAATAAATGTAAAGGAAAAAACTTTAACAAGAGTAATTTCAACATAATTTAAAAGTTATTATATTTTAAATTTAGTATATTTTAATTTAGTTAATTTTCCATTTATTTTTATTTTTGTCTATTGATCTCGACTTTCTATCTATTTCTAATTTTCAAAGAGTAAATTACGACTAGCTAAATTTGGTATAGGTGTTCAGGTGTTCATAAAGGGATAGAGAGCTGAAAGTTCGTATGTGTGTTCTAAAGTTAAAAAGTAAGGTCAAGTTCGTGATTGGGCAAAATCGGACCATGTTTGGGCAAAACGAGCAATACTATTTATTTTTGAAACCGTAAGAGATAGAACAAAAATTTAAGGACAAAAAATATTCCTTTTTTAAAAATAAACCACTTTTGTTTGAAAATTTTTTTTATAAATTCAGTATATACCGGCTATTTAAAGAATTAACTCAGTTAATTGTAATTTCACTTGTTATACCGCTATGCAGTTATTTATCTAAACCAATTCGCCAGTCGTAATCTACCATCGTCTCATTAACTCACTCTAATCGTCTGCCCCCAATTATTTCCGATTTTTTTTTTGAACCACCCTATAACATAGCATTGTCCATACAAATATGCATCAACTATGAATTAGTGTAAGGTGTCTAATAACATGTATAAATTCATAAAAAGGGTTCTTTCTCTTGTCCTAAATATATATTCCCCTAATATTTTTCAAGTACCTACCTACCTACCCAAATGCAAATGAAGTTTGTATATATACTTATGTTGTAATAATTATGATTATATTCAATATAGTCCGTTCTACATATATTATCATTTTCAAATTGAATACCTTTGTCAAATTGTCTGTATTAAAAAGCTTACGGTCTGGCCTGTCCATATATTCAAAGGGTATTTTAAGGGTAGATTATTATTATTATTATTATTATAATAATCATTTCATTGCTCATTTTTTGTTTTGGGTAAATTTAAATAGTATTTTTAACCCCTCGCTAAACAATACAACAAAAAATTAAATTATTTATGGTATTTTATTAATTTGAATCTGGTATTTCTTAATAGAAAATATAAGATACAAAGATTTATTTATCTGTTCAATAATTTCTCGAATCATATTTCATATGTAACCTAATTTTCGATTCTACTTTATACCCTTAGTCAAACACAAAAAGTGCGGAAGTCATGTTCATTTAAGGATTTGGTGAGATGGTTCATGAGATATTGTATGAAATCGTATAAAAGAGGGCATATTTCGAAAACTATCCGTTAAATCGTCAAACCAACTAGATTTTGGTAGTTTAAGCGAATTTCCTGAAAAGAAATAAAGCCGTACCGACTTAAAAATTTTGCAAAAATTTCTTCAAATGTCCATCGATCCTACCTAGTAGATGTCGAAAATCACCATCTGTAAAATGTATATATATATATATATATATATATATATATATATATATATATATATGTCTGAAATCGCTCTAGCGGTCACAATTTTATTCCAATTGGAATGAAATTTGGTACTTGAGGCGCTTTTGGTATTCAAAAAGTCAAGTTCGTAAATGGGTAAAATCGAACAAGGGGAAAGGGGGGAAACACAAAATTGGACATATTTCTCTTAATATTCGAAAAATCGAAAAATTTATAAGAACTAAAGTTGTAGGTGCTAAATTTTACTGTAATTTTGTTTCTTATCATTTTTTCTGTTACACTTATATTTACAGAAATATTGAGGGTTTAAAACTGAAAATAACAAACAATTATTATTATAACAAACAAGTAATGTAACAACTAACTGCGTTAATTGTTTGAACACCCAGTATATACTGAGTTATACTGAATTGCAGTGATTGAATTGTTAACAATTGCGTATTCGAATTGTTAACAATTCGCTTTCCGAGGAACATTTTAAATCACAAATTATGAGAAAACTATTGAGTTTATGAAAAAATTGTTCAAACAAAAGTTGTTTATTTTAAAAAGAATAATTAATTTTTTGTTATTACATTTTTTTTCTAACTTACTGTTTCAAAGATGTATATTTTCCAATCTGGTGGGGGGGGGGCTCCGATGTTTCCCATTAACGAACTTGACCTTACTTTTTTGCAATAGAACACACGTACAAAATTTCAGTTCGTTATCTCATTTTGTTTTTGAGTTATCGTGTTCACGGGCAGACAGACAGACGGACGGACATGCGGAAATAGCCGAATTAGGTCATTTTATAAATACTTTTGTGAAGCGTTTTTGTTAAGGATTATGATTTTCAAGCGTTACAAAGTCGGGACTAAACTTAATATACCTTGTATATTTACATATACTGGGTATAAAAATGTCAAAGAGATACGTCTCTAAGGAAGTTTCATTTCAAAATAAATTAGTAATAAATATCAGAAATATTTGTTAACGATAATATTTCAAAAGGCGATCAAAAGTTTAGTACATATACATCATTCTGCGGGTAATTTCTTCTACAATATTTTACAAACACTCTGTACTTACAACCATGGTTACCATTATTAAATGATCCATATACAAAATTTACCGTAAAAATCTATTCAATCAATTCTGTCAAAATTCGTTGTACAATTACAAAACCATTTTTAAAAAAATTATCAAAATTCAAAATGTCTCAACAAGTTTTACAAAAGTGTGCCGCTTGTAAAGTTGCAAGTCAGATTGTCCCAGACGGTAAATCTTAATCAATCCAATAACTTGCCCTATAGATCCACAATGAGTAATTAAAATTAGTATTCGTTTTTGTTTTAGGTCGTTGCATGTGCGTTTGTGATGAAACATCCGTATTTCAAGTTGCTCTTTGGGTTCAAACAGCTGGAATGTTTTTAATACTTTATACATACTTAGTAATGGTGTTTTTACAAATCGACGATTAGAAGAAATCCCCCCCAAAACTTTGGCTAATAGTAAATGATTTATTTGTACGTAAAAAAATATTTGTTCCATTTATTCTTTTGTTCAATCCACAAAAAAAACGATGCCCCCCAAAAAATCTCTTCCCACAGTCCATGAGCCAGATGGATCTCTCGTAAATTCGGATCTGTTTGAGTTGTTTGAGTTGTATATATAAATATTATTATTTGTGAATAAATTTTGTTTCTTTCGTTGTAAAAATATTTATATTTATATTCGGTGTTTATGTCATTGCGATATCGTTTCCCAATCGACAACTGCTCCATATCGTATGAATAATGTAATATATCTAGATTTATGTTCTTTCTCAAACTATGAATATGCCTCTTTCTATTTACTTTTTACCATATATATATATATATATATATATATATATATATATATATATATATATATATATATATATATATATATATATATATATATATATACAGCATCTTTGTAGTTTATATTTTCTCGAAAATATATATATTTGCGTTTTATTCGGGAATTTTCTTCTTTTTTTAACCCGACTTCAAAAAGGAGGATGGTTCTCAATTCGTCTGTATTTTTTTTTTTTATGTGTGACCTCAGAACTCCGTCATTTATGAACCGATTTTGAATTTTTTTTTTTTTTTTAAAGGGTTTGGTTTCCCATTGGCACCAAATCGCATTCTGATGAGGGAATCCCCGGGAAATCGAGGAAAATCCTCATTTTATATATGAAAACCGATTTCTGCGAAATTTGTTTTTTTTTTTAAAGAGTATCTCAATCATAATGGGAAAATAAGTAATTTTTTTTAAAAACCGACTTCAAAAGAATTTTTTACAAAAGAAAACCGATCCCAAAAAAAAAATTTTTATAAAAAAAAACAAAATGCATGTAAAAAAACCTGAAAATCTGTTATAAAGAAATGCACTAAAAGTTAGTAGGTCGTTTAGTTGGTCTACCCATATTTAGACAAATAAAATAAGTTATAGAACTTCAAAGTCACTAAAAAGCGAGAAATAAAACCTATTTTGACAAAATGGAGACCCGACTTCAAAAATCAAATATTCTCCAACAAAAAATGCACTAAAAAATAAAAAAATAATTGCATATTCTTGTGCCAATTTTAGTTCACCTAAGCAAAAATTTTTAAATATATATGTACAATTATTGTTATTTTTGGAGGCGGTGTCCAAATTTTATGTGAATTTCATTATGCTGACACCGACTATGCTGACCGTATAAAGAACGTCTAAATAAATTATTGGGATTATCTCAAAATGATTTCGATACTTCCCAATTATTATATAATACAATGATATCCCTATCAAGTGATTTGACCCCACGTCGGGCGCCAAAACGTATGTAGCTAATTATTTTGGCAACCATAGTTCGAAATTTCTAAGCGGAAATGAGTTTTAACCAGCCTGGAGAATAATTACGGTAAGCTAATAGCAAAAAATTTATAAAATATTTTTCGATTTATTGGATTTATTTAAAGGAATAATTCTATGGACAATCATAATCCGAATAAACAAAATAGTTCTTACACTTGGGGAGGCCATTCTGTACATTTATCAGGATACGACATTATAATATCCTGTGTTGTATCGGAATGCTGAAAATAAAGGAAGCTAACACATATTGATGTAATAGAATAGTTATAGAGTATTCAGAAATACCGGCAAATTTGTAAAATCATGTATCAATACCGAACTGGTAATTACAATTGTTTAGGGGGAAAATGTCAACACAAAAAAACAGAGACTCAAATTCAAAACTAATTTTCTCACTAGTCAACTATGCTTTTCAAACTGCAAATTTTCAAGGCTTAAAAAACAATTTATAAGTCTTGAAGTTTGTCATTTCATTATTCACCATTTCAGAGAACATTGTTCAAACTTTTTGGTGAACTATGTTCAAATTATTACAGTCTACAGGATTTGTGCCGAATCCATCACGGTTTTCGAAATGTTTCGAAAAAAATTGTGAAATAAATTTTTCAAAAGCCTAAAAGATCATCCAAAAGCCAACGTTCATCAATTTTTATGCAAAAATTCACATGGTCACAAATATAGAGTTTATTTTTCAAAATTTTATAATTGATTGTGCCGTATTCATACGATTTTTGAAAAAATGGTTCGTATAAATGTTGTTCATTATAAATATACGAACAACTCTTATTCGAAACGTTTTCCCAAAAATTGAATTAATAAGAGGATTTTCCCCTTAAAATTTTGAAGAAAAAAAACGCTACTTTTGTGGTCTTTAGTATCATAAGATAAAAATAAAAATCTGTAGGTATTTCTAAATGAACTTTAGCTAACAATGACTAAAAGAACACTCGAATAACGACTAGAAGATATATTGTAGGTATTGAGTTTGCTGCCATAGTATACATACACTAACTCCTCGCATTTCCTATCGTCGACGATATGTTTGTCCTTTGGGACGAACAGATTTTGTTAATATTTCATATATCATATCATTCTTATATATATATATACATACAATATGAAACTTATATCGAATATACAATTTCTTCTTATCTTGGAAATTTCTTCCTCTTAAATTCATTTTAAATTAAATGACAAAACGAAAATTTATTTGATGAGATTTCCGGGAGTACAAAAATAGAATTAGCAAAAAATTAAAAAGGTATATAAATATATGTTTATATTAATTTAAAACCGAAATATAATGTAAAAATGAACAATAATAAGTACCATTAATCTAATAAAATTAACCAGAAATGGAATAATCCTCTCTTTCCTCTCATAAGTCAAAAGTTATGGAAAAAAGACCTAAAAAAAGCTATTTTGACAGATATCAGATGTTCTATTGTTTTCTATGAAATAACATTCTCTATGGTTGTAAGACTGTTACACCATTGTGGTTAAAAATCAAACTGTTTATAATTAGTATAAAAAATTTCGAAGATTTAATTATCTTCAATGTCTGATGTCCGATGTTAATCGTGGATCGTAGGATTTCCAGGAAAATAGGATCTATTCTACTATCTATTAAATTCCAGAAAAAAATCACTTTCAGAGAGCCAAAAATGGGCGAATTTTTCATCTATCTCGTGTTGTTCACGCGTTCGTTATTCGCAAACAACGATTTAACCAACGTTAAATTAGAAAAGCGCCAGAGATATTTAGAAAATCTTTAGAATCTATAGAAATGTTGATCCGATCCGGATAATCAAATATCCGGATTAGATTCTTTTTTTTTTAAAGAAGCTAAATTTGCTATACTGATGAAAAATGAAGGCAAACTGTCGATTTTCTATAAGTTTGGCTCTTTTGCAAATAATCGGCCCTGAAAGAGAGTTTCCCAATGCTCGCTGCTGCAAAAACCATTTAAATATGGCCTAAGTTCTACGGTTCTTTTCACAGCAAGTGCAAAATGTTGAAATGACTGGAATACGTTGCAAACGGATACGAATTTACTATGAGCCACACAAGTTGTATCCTTTTTTCAAAATTGTATTGTCAATTTGTGCCTTATTTTAAGACAATAGACACAACTTCTGTGTCTCATAGTACACTAAAAAGTATTAAATTGACGAACCTTTATAATCACTCAACAACCGATGATCTAATCTTCATTATTGCACCTAATTTCAACTTAAAATTAATTTCTCAAAACGAAATTTTCGAATTTTTTTTGTTCGATCTGATTACCGAATACTTTTTTATAACTATCTTCCTTCATGAAATATAAATGAATTCAATTTAGGGATGTGCACAGATATATTATGTTTAGTATTTACAAGTTCACACGCACTTAAAAATCACTACTCAGAAAGTCCCAAAGCACTTTAATAGTACATAAGACTAGGTTCCTGAGGGATAAACATTTGGATAATGGTGTAAAAATAATGTTTTCGTATGCAAAGTGCACGTTATATTATGCGCCAATCGTATCTATCTTCTACTTTTACTAAGCTCTCGTATCATTCAATAATTCTTCTTATTTTGAATCAGTTTTACTTTGTAAAATTTTATATTTTCACCGAAACTACACGAATTTGTTATCCAAAGACAAAACTAATAAAATATGTTATCTGAACGTGAACTTCCACAAATTTTCCTTTCCTAGAAGTTGTTTTACGACAGAGAAAGACCAATAATGTAGAATCAACATTGACTTCAAACCTGAACGTAAAAAATGAAAGCCTAGCTTGACGTTTCGTCGAAAATAAAATGTAAAACTAATTATACTTCGTAAATCACTAAGTTTAGAAGTTTATAAGGGTCAAAAAGCTTAAATGTCCGATGTTACCTTCTACAGAAGGTTTTACAATGAGCAAATTATTTATAAAACAGAAATTTATCACTCAAGACTTATTTGTATACGAAAATGCATTTAATAAAGTTTAAATTTTTATAAAAATTAACACAATTTAACTAAATTTTCCTTTTCAGTTAATTAAAACAAACACCGATAATCTTGACTCAATAATAAATCAAAGTAAATCTATCTTTAAACAATACGCATGCGCATTGTATTAAAAATAATTCAAAAATTTTCGTGGCTTCAAAGCTTTAAAAAAAACTTTATTTTTACTAAGAAATATTAACACATATAAATACAGATTCTTTGCTTGAAAAGTTTTTTATTTGAGGGTACACAGAAAATTTTCTTCTAATTCATTCCAATTAATTCAGATATGGCATAATTAATTCAATGGCATCGTTTTTCTCCAAAACTAGACAATTTTAAAATCTACCACTTCCTTAAAACACTCGGATCGGACAAGCTAGAAACTGGATCGTGATGAATATGAATTTAAACGGTCTCCAAATTTTTATCCAAATCGGATGAATGGTCTACGAGAAAAGGGAATGTACGTAAGACGGATAATTTGTTTTTATTCATCTTTCAGATTCTGCGTGTTTTGATATCCTAATGTTATAATTTTTGAAGATTTCAAGGGGTATATCCATTTTCTAATTAAGAAAATTTAATTTAAGGTAATTTTAAGTTATATTTTTCGATATGACTTTTTATTAATGTAAATGGGCCATCTAGCGTATAAACATTGAAACATACTCACATGTATTAACATTATGTTACCGCGACATCTATTAGTGTTATATATAACATAACAATTTAAAATATTTTAAAATCAAATAAGCTTCTATTTATATATGTATTCTTTAATTTAATCAATTAAATAATTTTTATTAAATTTTGTCGAATAGTTTTTAAAAAACTTCGAAAATAGCTTTAACATTAAGTTGTAGAATTTCCAAAAAGATATATAATTTATGAACAAAATTGTTAGGTTAAGTTAAACATGAATTCAAGAGCTCTCATTTCAGGAGCCCAAAATTTATTATTTTCAAAAAGTATTCAAACACAGGTAAATAAAACTGTTAAATTGAAATATTATAAAAATATTCATTAGTTAATGTTTATTTTAGTTTATCAGATGTGGAAGTTTTCGTACATCGAAACCTGTAGGAGATCTAAGTCAATATACATCTGAATATGAAGTCACAAATGATCCCAAAGAATGGAAATACGTTGAAGCTTTATTACCACCAACTATTGTACCTACGCCGAAATTGAAGGATGAATATCCTTCGGGATGGAGTATGCCATCAGGTAATATTGATGCCATAGAAGTTACGGCCATGACTTGTAAAATATATACATTTTTTGTAGATTCGGCTAAAAATCTTCCATATTTCATCAAACGTAGTAAAAATTTCATGCAACCTGTATATTTAGACGTGACATACCGTGGTACGAAACGTTTAACATCGGTGAAACGAATTCAAGGTGATATTTGGCAATTGGAGAAAGAATTAAAATCATATTTACAGAAAACTAAAAAAGAAAAGATTATACCAACTTATGTGAATGAATTAAGTGGGGAAATTAAAATAAAAGGTGATCATGTTACAGCCATTAAAGGTTGGCTGACATCCAAAGGTTTATAAAAATGAAATTAGTTTTTAAATATTGTTTTTTGTTTTATTCACAAAGTAGTGCATAAAATATTAATAATTACAAAATAATGTTACATAAAAAATATACAGCATTTTTACTTTACAATGATCCAAGTTTTTAATTATTGAGACAAAATTCCTAAAAATTACGGAGATCTAGTTTTTTTTTCTCTATAAAAATTTTATATTTTGTCTTTTATGCATATTATCTTATTTAAAATTCTGTCCTTTTTGTAAAAATGTTTAAAAAAATTAGTTTTTTGAGCCACGAAACTATCACAGCGTGTCCCACAATTTAGGGTGTCTTCGTTTTGGACGCTTTGAGTGCTATCAAGCGTTATTTTTAGTGTTCGACTTGACGCTAACGATAGACACCATGCTCAAAGACGTGAGCGTCAAAATCGCACGAATTCTCAAAACAAACCCTGTATAAGCGTTTGTTTATTTATCTTTCACAGTGCACTGGGGTTGATTTTAGTGTATTCCATTGCATTTTTGAATATTTTAAACAATTTTCTAATTAAACAAAAAAAAAACACCTACATTTCCGACATACTTTTTCAAATTGTCAGTTTAGGGCGTTTTGGTATGATCTTAGGGGCTTTTGAAGTCACACAAATTCTATTACTTGAAAAACATCTAAACTGTTTTCATCCGCCATATTGAATATTAATGGCAACTGACGCTTACATGTACTTATAATGCCTGTAACGAACGGCATTTTCAAGAGTAACGTGCTCAGAAGCCAAAACGAACGCCAATAAACGCCCAAAACGAATTCCCCTTAGCAAGAATTATTTTACAATAAAGTTGTATCGTTTTCTTAATACAAGATGGCAATCAAAATGGTGTTATTGAATTTCCCTAACCACTTTTTAAGTCTCGGAATTAAAGCAATTAACAAAAATACTCTTAATACGAACATTTAGAATTTCTGAAGGCATTTTTATTATTTTTAAGGTATTTCTAACCTCTGACTTTCAGAATCTGACAATTTCCTTGACATTTCTTGGTTTTCAAGGTCCCTCGACGTCACTATTCTTTTAAGGTCAACTTTGTATTACTTTCAAATGATAATAAGAGAAAGTATGAAGGAAAATTAGGTCATTAACTGTACTTCTGGAACAATTGAGCTCAAAACTCATGTATAGGGAGTTTTTCAATTAAGACTAGTTGACTGAGTACAGTTTTTGCAAATTTGCAAGTCGGCTTGGTTGATGAATATTTTATCAAAACAGAATTTAGGGAAATATTAAGCGTAAAATTGCAACAATTTCAGCCGTCTTTTATCAAAACATACAGTATATTATCTCCAAAAACAATCTTGATCATTAAAAAACAAAATCTTGACAAAATTTAATGTGAATTCGACCATTTGATTACGCTTTTCAAATCACAAAAATCTGTTTTACTCATGTAAATGGAAATAAATAAAAATATGTGGGAAGGCCACTCTGTATAGGTTTTCATTTGGATTTTAAACATAATTTTCGTTTTTGAGCCATGAAATTTCGTTTTATTGAGTATTGTAGCCTCTGACAGACCTATGAGCAAACAGCGGTACCATTATAGAACTCCGCTCGGAAGAGAAAAAAAACTAGATCAGTTTCTTACTCTTTTTTTTTTGGCTATTTTTATCAAAAATACAATTTTTTTTTGTTTGTATATGCAAATAAAATAAAAATGGAAGACGGGAAAAAAATGGGCCTATTTTTCCCTATAGTTAACTACACATTTAGCAAAAAATAAAGTTGTTTTTTTTTTTAGGAAATTCTTACAAAATATTTTGCAATAAATAAAAAAAAAAATCAATTCCTAATTTTACGATACTGCCTTTTTTGAATGATATTTTTTTTTGGATTATTTCTATGGTTTTGTTCTTTATATTAAAGCTCTTTAAAAATACGTTTAAAATTTTTTCGATTTGCAAGTACGAAATACGATTTGTATCAAGAATAATAATCCGGTTATTATTAAAATTTTAATAAATATGCCGACCAAGAGATTTAACTCGTTGGATAGCGAAAATGACTTTAGGGAGGATAGATATAGAATCTATTGGTTATACATAAGTCATCATAATGTACTATTGTACAGGAGCGGAAAAAGATCCAAGGTCTGTGGTGAGTAGTCCCCACATGGGAACTATATCCTAAACTATCCAAAACCTTCAGCATTTATTTACTTCTTTAACCTAATAGCATATTGTCGTTGATTTCAGTTTGCTTGGACTTTAAACAAATGTCGGCCAATCGGATTTATTTCCGTCTTCAGGAAGTTATTAAATTGTCTGTGATTTATCCTCCCCCTCGAAAGCTCTCGAGAAATTCCTCATCCAACCACGACCTTTTACATTGTCCCATACCTCTGAAGGATAATTCAACTTTTCGCTTCGCTTCGGCATATTATAAAAAGACACCGACCTTTGGTTTCTCTGTTACCTAAGATACCAATCTATATTTACCATACACTTTTTTTAAATTCATAATAACCGGTTATTATTAATACAAACAGTATTTCGTACTTAAAACTGAAACAAAGAAAGGTGGGACATCTGTTGGGCTTTTTTTTTTAATTGATACCTTTGGATATTGTTAAATGGCTGCCCTCGGAGTAACTTACCTCAATTTTGCAGTATATTCGATTGTCAAAAAGAAAGCAACAGATGGGGGGCCACCCTATATATTGGACAAAAGTTGGTCAAAAGAAGATACATGTGTGAGCTAAGTATCTATTTCTAGATATAGTGATATTAAAATCTTCTTTTAACGAACTCAACTTCTAAAAAATATGAGCACTTGTACATATTTTCTATATGGAATATTCCCTTAAATAATGATCCAGAAAATTTTGTATAGGACATGTCATGGGGCTCAAGTAAAAAGTTCTAAAAAAGTATATATAAATATTCATTTGGCATTAATTTGCAAACAACATTTGTGGAGAAATTCGATAAAATTCTTTTCGAATTGTTCTATGTTACATTTAACAATGTAGCAAGTCGCAGGACAGCGTGGTAACAATTCTTCAAGTTTCTCTCACGCGAAATACGTATGTATAGTGTTCGCGGAAAAACAGTGCAAAATATTAGCAGATCAAAATCAGAAAACAAATATAATATGGGCAAAAATTTCTATTATTCTTTAGTAAAAGTGTATTCAACAGGATGACGATGGAAAAGGTGTTACCGAAAGGATAAATTGAACTCAAAAATCGGTGATCGGTGATGAGATATCGTTCCTGAATTTTTCAGAATCCTAACTCACTGATATTTCCAGATTATCAAAATTTTTCAGGTAGATCGTCACCTTGCTCTACAATAGATAATTTATTTTGCCTGTTAAACTTTTGGACTATTTTCTTGAATGCCGTGTATACGTCCAGAATATATTTCACGTGAGAGATAATGAAAAATTATTATTGTGAAAGCGTGTGACTAGACACCACAGTATGAATTCAATGTCATATGCTATACAAAATCGTATGGATTCGTTTAAAAAAACGCGTATAAGTACACACTGGATCTGTCTATTGCTTAACGATTCATTGCAATTAAATCACTATGATCATTGACAAGAAAATGATGAACAAATTCCGCTTTGGATCTACTGGCCTGCGGTTTTGGATTTGGTATTGGTGATCGTAATAACACATCACCGAATATTGTTGACAATGTTTTGGCATCAGCTCCATTCTCTCCACTATAATGAAGCAATTCTTGAAGAAAGAGACAAACGTATAAAAATACGTTACGCTCTACTTCTGGCAATTGTGACACAATCTAAATATTAAAAAAAAAAAACAACATATTTTACCCCACTTATTTAAATAGTAACAGGCAAAAACTCATCAGCATAAACTTAGCCTTACTATACATAAAAATGTATAATAAAATTGGCGCAGTCGGCACACTCAACTGTAGTTTGTATTCACCTTCAAGTTATCTTACCTGTTTACAATGAGCATACGTTGGACCGGATGCAATACATTGATTAAGTAATCGATGTGGAATCACAGGTTCTGGTGTACATAATAAAAATAACAATAAAGCTTCAGCCACAACATACGCATGCGTTGGTGGTGGATCCGGTCCATCTGAATCCAACCAATCGCGTACTTGAATTAATTCACTTTGTATAGCACGACGTTCGAATAAATTCCGTGTTTTTAAACCATGCCGATATAAATGATCCACTAATAGAAATAATTCACGTGGTATACCATATAAATTTGGACCATTTTTCTAAATTATAAAGAGATCAAATTTAGCGAGTTTTATCCAAAAACTAGTTGTGTGAAAGGTCTTTTTTCCGTACTCACCATTTGCTGAAGATGATTCGGTGTGACATAAGCTATGGGTACACCTAATCGACATAGTTGTGTCAGAGGTGTTGTAAATGATGAACGTTGGCATTTAGCTTTGACTGTGATAAAAACATCTTTGCCACCATTTAAATGTAGTACAAGAATGTCGTACAGTTCTTCTTCATACGATTTTAATTGCACTTCTAACATTATATCACATTTTTCACCTACAAAAGTTCGAAAAATAAACGTTTATTTGTTCACTTTCATAAATTTTCTGGAATATATACGTTTGGATAATCCGAATATATTTTTATCATGTAACAGAATTGCACGCGTCGATCGATGTAACATAGTTTTCTATCCTGCTCTATTGTACAGCAATAGATAACATTTTTATTAGGAAAACATGTTATGATGCAATAGTGATTGCCTATAACATTTTTAAAATAAAATTCGGTATTTTCTTTTCACTACTTTATTAAACTACGTGTGTCTTAATTGTAGTGTTGACCTTATTTAATATTATTTTAATAAACTATTTCAAAAAACTTTAAAAAAGTCTATACCTGGTTTAATTTCGCCATTGAATGGACTAATTCGTAGCCAATC
The DNA here is from genome assembly GCA_963920215.1 of Nineta flava. Lineage (NCBI taxonomy): Eukaryota > Metazoa > Arthropoda > Insecta > Neuroptera > Chrysopidae > Nineta > Nineta flava. Next base: position 136,623,320 of record OY986041.1, read on the forward strand.
TTTACAATAACTAGTATCATCTAATTTTTTGATAAATTCAAATTGTACAGGAACCTACAAGAAAGAAAAATATTGGAACGACATCACCAAAAAGATTTCAAAACAAAAGTTATGATGGCTATTCTTATTCTTACTTGACCAGTGTTGGCAATGATTAATTCTTGTATCAAAGGTTCCATAAATCGAACTGTACCAAAGAATATTTCATTACGATCAACCGTTACTTGTGGTAAGAATTCATTTTCTAGTTTATCCATTTTTTTCAAAACTTCCTCATGGATTTTACGATATTTTGCTACATCAACTACACGAATCTGAAAAACAATAAATTATTCTAATCATAAAAATTTGACCTTGGATTAAAATACAATCCGAGATCTAGTTCTCAATATATTAATCAGCCCCACAGTACTACCAGAAAATTCAAAATTATGAGAATTAAGGACGTATTATTTCGAAATCTACTTATTGGCCGTTTAAATAAAAACGAATCTTAAAAAATTGTTTCCCCTTTAAAAAATTCCAAAAATTTGAGAACAAATTTTTATCTCCAATTTTAACAAAAACTGTGGTCTTTAGTTTATTTGCACCTGAAAAAAATAATTCCGTTGATAAAAATACGATTCGATTTATGGTTCTCATTTAATCCTACCCACAGTATCTAATGATGTTTGCAACGCCAAAAAGGCTCTCATCCTTTGGCAACATGCTTTAATTGTGTGTTCCAGTAAGGATTCTAGGACCAGTCCAAGTGGTCGAGCAGTCTAAGGCGTTATGTCTGCGCAGTATGCCTACTTGGAAACTGGGAGGTTATGGGTTCAAATCCCGACATCGGCAGTTTGTCAATAATTAAGAAAAAAAAAGAGGGGTGGTTAATTGACTAAACAGTCGGCGTATGGACAAGATCGAAGTAACCGACTATGCTTGAGAAGGTTTTCTGCAGTTTCCTTCAAGAACTCCAGATGTATATCAGCATAGTTCCTATCATAGTCGGCTGCAGTCGCACATCCTACCTTTTCCTAGTCCATACACAAAAATTCCTTCCACTTCACTCACATCCGCATATCTTTAGACATCACAATGGACCTTATGGTCGAAGTGTAGCCCGTCCAGGGCTACAATCTAAGGATTCTAGAACTGAGCCAATTCAAAAGACGTAATCATATAGTAAACATGTGCCGATTTCCGCTTCGCATAGTGAAACATTTTTTAACGAAAGATCTTGGGCGAATCGTTCCATCACATTATTTTTCGTGTGTATATAAACAACGCTTTGCCAAGCTATGCGACGCGAAAATTGAGGCACATTAATTAAAGTAACGAACATACCTGAGATGTAAACACAGCACTAACAGGTTTATGATCACTGATACGCAATTCAGGATGACTACGATATGAATCTTGTTCAATTCCTTTACCTTTCCATAAAATTCGATCACACCATGCTGGCGCCCGTGCTTTTTCACTAAATACCACACAAACAATTCGAATCAATATAACAACAAGTTAGAATATAAAAGATGGAACTGCGTCAACTAAGCGAATTTCCTCAGGAATAAATACAGAATAAATTCCAATCCGAACGAAATAAAACTGTAACCGGCTAGAATGGCTACAGATTTTCTCTATTTTCTTGTAGAGGAAATTCTCATTGAGAAGGATCTCTGCAAATTTTGCCATGAAGGGGACGAAAGTCTCTCTCTCTCTGAAAAGACACTATCATTTGAGATGAACAGATCTTTTTTAACCAGATGAAGTCATTGAAGTGACGCCGAAGAGATATCCTAACGTTTATATCAAGATTATATGATTCTTGGAACACCTTCGAAGGAAAGGAGGTACAATAGATCAAACTGGTCACAGTATAACAGCTCTTTAAAGACTTGGTTGATTTATATTGGGCTCTGAAACTATTGCACTTCGACCTTACGGTCCATTGTGCTCCCCCTTCTACTTCAGTCCGACAAGATTCGCTTCTCCCAAATGTTGGCAATAGACAGGAGCTTGCTTATCAGGTCTTCCTAAAGGTTCATATATTCGGAGTGAGATGCACCGAATATCCTGTATCTGCTGTAACCCAGAGGTTCGCAGTCAAAGATAATGTGGCAGGATGTTTCTTCCTCCTCGCCACACAATCTGCACACAATGGACCCGTTATGGAGTCCCATTGTGTGTAGATGCTTCCGCAGGGGATAATGTCCGGTAATGAATCCGGTAATCCTCCGCAGTTGCATCTTGTTCATCTTCAGTGCATCGAGAGATAGCCTCTTTGTTGCACTCTGAAGCAGTACCTTCTCGAGCTCTTGCCGCGGTACTTTTTCCCAGTGATCACGGTGTTTAGCATTTGACCACTGGTTGATCACTTGTTTACATGCAGTCCTTAGAATTCCTAAAATAGGCTCTTGGCCTATGAAGGGCATTCCGACTGCCTTCTTTGCTAAGGCATCTGCTTTTTCGTCTTTAAAGACTGACTCCTGATTCGAATCTAATCTGTAGAGGGGAAATTCGCTAAAATTTAGCCACCACTCACCTTGTATCGTAATGATCAGTACCCGGATCATATTTATATGTCGGTTGAAATGTTATACGACCTTCTGTGTAACCAGACAATACTTTACCCTGCGTATGCTGTTGATTCAATTGATCTGCAATAATCACTGAATCCATTTCACCACGTGATAAGCGTTCCTTTACATCACGAGCCGATAACTCAGTGATACGGTAATTTAAATCCCCTAACCAATAAATTTGATCATGGTCACGGATAGTATGCGGTTTTGGACGGACAAAACTCATGCGAGCATATATGTCATGGTAATCTTGATTACGACGTTCAACTTCTTCAGTATGTGCAGCTAAATGGGAATTTACAAAACATAGTGAGGTGTTATGAAGATCTAATCGAATTCCAACCCCGCCTTTATTGCCCTAAAACAAAAGAAATTATTAAAACAGAAGTGTGGGGGAAGAGATTTGTCTCGTAGCGTTTTCTTTTGAAGCAAGAGAGAGCATGGCCGCTACTCTGTGATGACGTCTGCTCGACCTCAGTTCTTGCTTGATAATTGTGCGGCCATTTTTCCCAATCGAACGTGTTTTTCATAGATACTAAACAAGGATACCGACCTCAAACGAGAGAATTGGTAATAGTAATATTTATTTGTTATGCCACTAGCGTCGCTAGTTGTTCATCCGTACTACAATCCGTACCGAAGTGAATATAGTATAATAAATAGGTGTGAAGTAAGCAAGTAACCAGTTTTATTTCGTAGTGATTATTTTGAAGTATGCAATTTGTTTCAACTAATTCCTTATTGAAAAATTGAAATTACTTATCATTTATTAAAAAAAAGTATTTTATTGAAAAAATACTTTGGGTACAAATAATTTTTATAATACTACATAAATGCGTAATGTTTTTCAATTAAAACTCACGCCTTATACTCTGACCACTGTTTCCGGCATAGAAGCGACACAACTGACATCTTTTTTTTGCCAATTATTTGTTTACATTGAGTTCGGTATCCTTGTGTAGTATCCATGGTGTTTATGATCATTTATTATTAGGTTTACTGTCAATGTCAAATACTTAAGTACACTAATAGCTGTTGTTTTGGATTACTGATCAGACTGGTAGAGGCAGCACTGTCAGCACTGTACATATAATATATTCTTTGATTTCTAAATATGTCCATCCGTGTGCGTAAAACAAATATTATCAAGTAAAAATGGAAATCAAATTGAATCTGATGGCTCTGATAACACTTTGTACTATTATTACCGAAGCAGGTAATAATATACACAGGATGCATGAGGTAATTGTAATCATAATTAAAGCATCTTCATCAACAGAACTTTCTGACGAAGATAATAGTTCCAACAATGTCAACATTCGTAGCATTTTCGACGCTATATTGCACTGCACTCTGATCTTATTAATCAGAGCAAAACGGAGCGCACTAGGAGTGCTCTCATCAATCGAAAACGAAAAACTCAGTACGAGCAATCTAAGTCAATCGAACATAAATTTTATACTTAGAGTGTTCTCAGTGCGCACGAGGGCAGTCAAAAGAAAGCGCTATTAATATCACATATGTTTTTAAATAGGCGACGAATTAATGAAGAAATTAAAGGGGTTATCCTTAACAAAAAGGTTAAATCTAACGGCGGGCATAGTTTTGGGAAAAAATATTTTTATACTAAACTCAAGCTACACAGTACAGCCCCAATAACAAATACATGCACTGAACACGTGAACATATGTGTAAAACAGACCGACTTTGTTCTATCGTTTTAAAAATAATAAGAATAAATATAACAATAAAAGCTAAAAATAAATATTAAAAAAAAAAGAAATCAAACAAACAATCGAAATGATGGATCACAAAAATGATAACGTAAACAACAATGACCAGAAACTTGTATTAATTTCGATTTAAATGATCAAAAGTACCAATCAAATTGCACCATGTGTGCAATGATCACACGATTTTGTCTGTCTATGTGGCTGGTGGACTCTCTAATTTGAATTTACTATAGAAAGGAAGAACATATTACTCACCATTTTTCCCATGATACCAGTTCCAACGGTGTCCGTGGCGACATTACTAACATACGAAAATAGTTCATAGCGTACAAAAACAATTAACATCATTCCAACTAAGCGAACTAACGCCACTTGGCGATAACGAGCACCAGGATGTAATGCGTTGGCAACGGCCTCTCGCCATTCTTCCTCACGACGTGTCTCATTAAATATGAATGTTTCTTTACTTAAATCTAATTCTTGGAAACCGATTGCATAGACATCCGGTGGTGTGGCATCGGCTGCAAGCCATGGTCGTAATGAAACATTTGCTGGTGGTTGACCATTTACATTCCATGTGGCCACATACACACTGTAGAAAATATACAGGCAGTTTATGATTATACAAACAGCGTATATTTATACGATGGGAGTATAAAGTTGGAAATTAATAATAGTTTTCCAAAATAAATCGCAATCTTGCAAGGTTTTATAATAATAAAATTTTGCAAACAAATTGAGTTTGGTCTAGCTGGGTTAAAATACGATCCAATTTCGGATTCTCAAGATGAATTAGTCCCACAGTAATAAAATTCGAAGCCTTGCGAATTGAGGATCGAAATGCGTACAAAAGTCGTCTGTTCAAAAGAACCTGATTTTCAGTTTTTGGGTCAAAATTACTTTAGAAAATATTTTTCATTAAAAAATCTGGAACAAAAATGTTTTCGCATTTCTTCGAAACCCCTTAGAAAAATTTAATTTTTTGCTTTTTCTTCTATTGTTATTTGAGAGCAAAAACTCTATAAAATATAAATAGCTCGGATTTTCCCAAAATACTAAATAAAATTTTGAAAAATTAAAGCTACTTTTATGACCCATAGTACACTTTAAGCCACACGAGGGTCATAGTGGCGGCAAGTAATGGCGGCTATTAATTATCCCTCTACTGTCCCCGTGTGCAGGGATTCTTCTGCTTCAACGTCTAGCTACTGGAAACTGGCGGCCATGAATCTTAAGCAGGTTTGAGTTTAGTGGGCACCAGAGGTCCAGTAGCAAGGTCACGTGACCTAGTGGCAGCCATTGTCCGGCATGTAGATACTGCACGCCAGTAGATCTATCAACCTCCTCCAATTTCTCACGCATCTTCTGACAATGTTGCACTTACCACGTCCACACAAAACTGGCTACTGGCAAGTAATGGAAGCCATTACTGTTCTCGAGTGTAAGCCTACTGTCCGGGCATTTCACTGATGAAATGCCCGGACAGTACTGGCCGCGTGTGCAGGAGACTTTATTATGAGAACTTTAGGTATTTCGTCAAAATGCATATTAGGTTGGATCATTTAATTTGAGCTCACATGTACAAAGAAAGAATATTTCAAAACAGATGGATTTAATGTAATTTTGGGAAACATGAATGAAACTTCCACAAATTACCTGATATCCTGCAAATGAGTGTAATCATTTTCTTTCATGGCCATTTGATAACGGAAAATAGAATCACGTGCAGTTCCATTAACACATCCCTGGGCCATTTTTTGTCGTGGAATAACAATATCCGGTGAATCCATCTTTAAAACACATTTTTATTTTTATTTTGACAATTAAATCACACATCTCTTTACTATAATCTCGATCCCTAACATGGGTGTTACTAAGGAACTCATTCTTAGCAATCTAGATTTACTAAAGACATCTGTGTGTAAGTTATTTAAAAAGAAATATTCCAATTACCTCTGCAGCTTCTGTTTGATTAAAAGGATTTAAAGCACCGCCCTCCATATTGGATCGAATACCGTTATATTTCTGTATCCACGAATAATCACGATGTTTATGAATTTTTAATTCTAAAAAAAAAGTACCGCAAAACTTTAGATAATAATATCCGGTTTTAAAGAGACTGGGAACTTTCCTTTATGGTACAAACGTTTAACTCAATTTTGAACTGTGACAGCGAAAAATGCATCAGAAACTTTTAGTCTATAAAACGTCTAATAAAATCATAAAAGTAGTCTCATTACCATCTAAATACTGAAACAATGCTGTACCAAAATCGGACGCGGGTATACTTGAATCCAAGCAAATATTTAATTTGATTTTTGATGATTTTATAACAATTGGAATTAAATTGGCGTCCCGATATAAGAGTTCAGTATCTTCTGGAAGACAAAAAAAAAACACGAATAAATATGACAACCTTGAAACAGCTGTGTTATCAATGAAACACACGAACCTATTTCAAATTTAAAATCACGATCAATTGGAATTGCACGTTCAATTGTTAAATCAGAAATACTTGTAGGTTCAGTACGAGTACTGATTATCACAAAAAATCCTAACGATCCATTTTTTTCGACTATTGCCAAAATTCGTTTCTCTTGTTCGTGACTTTCCGAAATAATCGCACCTATATATACCTAATCATAAAAAAAATCTTAAAGAATAAATACTTGAACATTTTGGATAACTTATTGTAATGTTTTTGAAAAGGATACATTTTTAACATTTTCGTCCCACGAAAACTTTGATTGTACAATTAAAAGCGCATTTTGTGACTGTGAATCCATTACCTATGACAAACCATGTTCTCGGGAATAAATGGTAAAATGAATTGCAATTGATAAGGAAAAGTCAAGTTTCACCGATAATAAAACAACTTTTGACAGATAAAGTCTCACTTATAATTATTTTTTATCAGTAAAATGATTCCTGTAGTATCAGCGTTTACTAGACTGTATCGTATTTATATGGTTCACTGGTTTAGCTAACTATTGCTGTAACTTACTGTACTTCATCAGACAATCAAGTGATGGCACTAATGACCGTGACTGCTACTACTACCTAGTAGCAATATGTGTAACTTTATTCGATTGTCAGTTGTTCACAAGCTTTACCAGATATTCGTTTTGGGCGCTTATATACTTTCAGCGCTCACGCCATGAAGAATAGATATATCTATTCTTCATGGCTCACGCTTATAAGCGTAATTTATTGGCGACAGTGTTGCCAGCGTAGCTTGATCGAAAGATACGTTGGTATGCCTGAAAAGTTACATTTTCAAACTTAACGATACATTGTGATGAGTTTGTTATTGATATACGATAAATTATTAATTTTGTGTATTATAGCTTTGTGATTTTCAAAATTAGCTTATCCATACTACTATATAAATGTGAAAGTAATTCTGTTTGTTTGCTACCTGTTCACGATTAAACGGGTTAACGGATCGTAATGAAATTTGGCAAGAAGATAGATTATATCCTGGGGAAGGACAAAGGCTATCTTTTCTTTATCAAAAAACAATCTTGAAGGGGGTGAACATTTAAAAAAATACATACAGTCGAACATAGAATCTCCTCATTTTTTTTGGAGTCGGTTAAAATTTTTAATCATTTCCATAGAAACTATGCTTCTAAAAAATAACTATAAAATAATTTTATTAAAATTTTGTTTCAATTTTATATTAATAGCACACTATAAATCGTTGTGTACTATAAAAAACTATAGGGTGCCGGATTAGTGAGATTCTATTCACTATTGTACATATTGAAAAATAAATATAAATAAATAAATAAATATATATATATATATATATATGTTCACCTTCAAAAAAATGTGAGAAAATTTTTGTTCTCGATTTTAATAATAATCATTTTCTAGGCTAATTTCGATCCAAACAGTACGAAAATCAGGTTCATTTTAACGTCCGACCAACACATTTCAAAATTTTGCCTCCTCAATCCATACAGTTTGGAATATTAGCACTATTGGTCTGATACCTTGAAAACCGTTATTCGTATCATATTTTAACCAACGCCATCGTTTTCGCTAGGTCCAAATTAGCTTAAAACCAAGTTTTTATCAAAATCGGAGATATAAAATTTTCCTCTAATTTTAGCGATTTTTTTAAGGGGTACCCCTTGGAAAAAATGTGAAAAAAGTGAAGAAAATTTTTGTTCTCGATTTTAATAATAATCTTTTTCTAGGCTAATTTCGATCCAAACAGTACGAAAATCAAGTTCATTTTAACGTCCGACCAACACATTTCAAAATTTTGCCTTCTCAATCCATACAGTTTGGAATATTAGCACTATTGGTCTGATACCTTGAAAACCGTTATTCGTATCATATTTTAACCAACGCCATCGTTTTCGCTAGGTCCAAATTAGCTTAAAACCAAGATTTTATCAAAATCGGAGACATAAAATTTTCCTCTAATTTTAGCGATTTTTTTAAGGGGTACCCCTTGGAAAAAATGTGAAAAAAGTAAAGAAAATTTTTGTTCTCGATTTTAATAATAATCATTTTCTAAGCTAATTTCGATCCAAACAGTACGAAAATCAGGTTCATTTTAATGTCCGACCAACACATTTCAAAATTTTGCCTTCTCAATCCATACAGTTTGTAATTTTAGCACTATGGGTCTGACACCTTGAAAACTGTTATTCGTATCATATTTTAATCAACGTCATCGTTTTCGCTAGGTCCAAATTAGCTTAAAACCAAGTTTTTATCAAAATCGGAGACATAAAATTTTCCTCTAATTTTAGCGATTTTTTTAAGGGGTTGTTCCACTTTTTCTGTCTCCACAATATGTTACTTGGAACCTTTCATAACCAGAGGATAATAGCAGGCAATAGACCTTTTCATTTCAAATCACGATTTGTCTTTGTTTCGGACAGATGTCAAAAAAATCAATGTGAAGAAATGAATAAACAATACTTCTTGTCTTTTTTCATCTTATTGTAGACAGTACGAAAATCGCATGCGCACAACACCCTATGAAAAGGTCTATAGTATGTACTTACTCTAGTAGCAGTATAATTAGCCTTTTTTCTGAAGATTTAAAAAAAATCCAACAGAGGGCAGCACTAGTGGGGGTTCACATGTTTTGAATTTCTCATTGACGTTAACCAACTTCATAACTCGGCAAAAATAAATTTTCTTAAATTGTTCAAAAATTAATTTTCTGTCGAGTTATGACGTTGCATAACGTTGCTGCCAATGAGAAAATAAAAAAATGTTTACCTCCACTAGTGCTGCTTTCTTTTGGATTTTTTTTAAACTTTAGAGGAAAAAGGCTAATTGTGCTGCTACTAGAGTAAGTACATACTATTGCCCTCTGGTTATTAAAAGAGCCAACTAACATATTATGGGGACAGAAAAAGTGGACTAATAAGCTTCTATGTATATATGTATTCTTTGGTTTGGTTTATGAACGCTTACTTTACTCTTGAAAATGCCGTTCGTTTTGGCGTTATAAGTGTCAATTGGCATCAATATTCAATATGGCGAATGAAGACAGTTTATCTGTTTTTCAACCCGTATAATGTTTGAATAACTTCGAAAGTCCTTAAAATATTCAAAAGTTTACAAGGGTTGTGACTTTGTATTTTTCAAGATAAATTAAAAATTCTATTTCATTTTCCTTGATTTGGTGGTCACTAGTGGCGTTGGTGCTTGCTTTTGAATGCCCTCTAGTGTCGTAATAAGAAACTACGCGTATCAGTGGCAAAAAGTATTAGCGTCATCTATTGATCCCAAAAACAAGCATAAAATGAAAATAATTTTCAATTTTCCCGAAAAATACAACCACACACATTTTTGTGAACTTATTTGCAATCCACAAACGATTTCCAATTGGTTGAGTTCACACAAGCTGTTGTTAAGTCAATTTTGGACCTTTGATCTTCAATAATTTATTTTGCAAGCACGATTTCGTTATGGACTTTTTGCCATGTTTTCTAGTGCCAAAACGAAAAAAATACCTTTGCAAAATCTTCAATTGCATTTTTAAGAGGTAAAAGTACTGTTTGACGAAATTATTTTTTTGGATCGTAATAAAATGATAGTTCATAAAAATAATAGGGCTCATTAAACAAAATTATCAACTTTTATTTATCTAGAGCACGGTAGTGCGCAAGGCTGAGTTTAAGGGACACATCGGACTTTTCACTACAGTTTTAATTTACAGAACTTATTTTTCTGTGAGCTGCGCTTTGCTTGTAATTACTGAATGTCGAAAACAAGATCTCAGTCCAATATCGTTGGTTTTCTATTTATTATGTTTTCGCATGAGTTCGTCCCATATGTTGAACTAAACTGCATCGATAGTTAAATGTTTTATCATAAAAAATACATGAAAATGGTTTTTCTCCATTGTGGATTGGAATGTGTTGAGTTAAACGACCACTCGTGTAAAATGTTTTTTGATTAGTTTATGCCGAGTTAAATGGCTTTGATTCTTAAATGTTTTGTCACAAACTTCACATGAAAATGGTTTTTCTCCAGTTTGGGTTCGTTTATGCCCAGTCAAAAAATACATATGTATTCTTTGGTTCAACGAATTGATTTTCTAGTTAGCACAGCTCTTCTTTTTGTTGTAATTATCGACATCCGATATTGGGATTAGAGGAGGTTTAGTGATCGTGGATCGTTAAATAAAAATTATTGTGTATATGATTCGTAATTATTTATTGAACCAGCACGCACTTGAAGGCATCTCAAGTCCGTCCGTCCGTCCGTATGCATTGAAGAATATCAATGCATACGGACGGATTATTCATATGAAAACTTAAACTGCCTTTACGTTTAAATGTTTTGTGACAATCATCACATGAAAATAGTTTCTATCCAGTGTGAAATAGTTTATGATGTCGAGTTAAACTGCTATTATGGTTAAATGCTTTGTCACAAACATAACATGAAAATGGTTTTTCTCCAGTGTGCATGCGTTTATGACTAGTTAAAAGGCGTATTTGATAAAATGCTTTGTCACAAACATCACATGAAAATTGATTCTTTTCAGCATGACTTAGTTTATGTTGAGTTAAATGACTTCTATTAATAAATGTTTTGTCACAAAAATTACATGAAAATGGATTCTCTTTAGCGTGATTCACTTTATGTTTAGTTAAACCGCTTTTATGATTAAATGCTTTGTCACAAACATCACATGAAAATGGTTTTTCTGCAGTATGTATGCGTTTATGACTAGTTAAATGACTTTTTAGATAGAATGTTTTGTCACAAACATCACATGAAAATGGTTTTTCTCCAGTGTGTATGCGTTTATGATTAGTTAAATTGCTTTTCAGATTAAATGCTTTGCCACAAACATCACATGAAAATGGTTTTTCCCCAGTGTGTATTCGTTTGTGATAAGTTAAACTGCCTCCATGTTTAAATGTTTTGTCACAAACATCACATGAAAATGGTTTTTCTCCAGTGTGTATGCGTTCATGATTAGTTAAATGGACTCTCAGATAAAATGCTTTGCCACAAACATCACATGAGAATGGTTTTTCTCCAGTGTGTATGCGTATATGACAAGTTAAATGGCCTCTCAGATAAAATGCTTTCCCACAAACATCACATGAAAATGGTTTTTCTCGTGTGTGTATGCGTTTATGTTTAGTTAAAATGCTTTTCCATTTAAATGCTTTGTCACAAACATCACATGTAAAACGTTTCTTTCCAGTATGAATTTGTTGATGTTTCGGTATATTTTCATCGAATATTTCATCCTTAATTATTAGTTCTGTATTTAATTCTTTTTCCAGTTTAATGTGTTCATTTTCATGGATATGTTCTATTTTAACATTTTCATTAAATATTTCTTCTATAATTTCTTCATGCTCCATTTTAATATTTTCATTAAATATTTCTTCTGTAATTTCTTCATGCTCCATTTTAATATTTGCATTAAATATTTCTTCTGTAATTTCTTCAAGTTCGATTTTAATATTTTCATTAAATATTTCTTCTATAATATCTTTATGCTCCATTTTATCATTTACATTACATATTTCTTCTGTAATTTGTTCATGTCCTGTTTTAATATTTCCATTAGATATTTCTTCTACTATTTGTTCATTTTCTATTATAAAACTTTCAACTTTATTTATTAGTTCTGTATTTATCTCTTGTTCAAATTTAATATTTTTCTCATTGATATGATTATTTGCCATTTTATATAAACTTTTAGTTGATTTAATTAATTCAGTTACTCCAAACCAAAGAGAATAGGCTCTTTGCTCCAAACTATGAAGGCTATGTTAGAGTTGTGACTGGAAAGTGTCCTCAGTCCTGTGTCCATCTCCATCTATTATCTAGTCACCATAGATAAAATATAGTAGTGGTGTATATTGTATTCTTTGGTAGTGGGTTAGCCAGTGACTAGTAGTAGAGACTAGCAGCTTAAATTATTCATTTTTGGTTGTTTTGGCGGTTACTAGATGGCATTGGTGCTTACTTTTAATGTCCTCTAGTGTTATAATCAGTGATTATGTCGTAATATGTCTGACGCTGCGTAGCGACCGCTTAAGGTGTAACTCTGCTAGTCTCTGGTGTAACGGTTATAGAAATAATTATCGACGCGGTCGCGATTTTTTTGGGGTGCCACCACTTTGATGACATCTGTCGGCAAAAAAAAAGAATGGATATTCAGTTTTGAACAGAAATGTTGATATATCGATTTTTTCGAAAAACCTTATTATGGTCTCCAAGCGTCTTGTTTTGCACATGAAACTTATAACTCCATGAATATCCTTTTCTTTTCTTAATCATACCAGCAGTATTGACAGCAAACTCATCAGTTTTCGAACAAATTTCCGTACGACACATAAAGTGCCATCTATAGGATTCTTAGTGAATAAAATTCGAAAAATACTACGACACTTACCAATACCGCCATCTGTTACCGCCAACAACATGCTACTGACATTCGAATTGTTTATAAAATTATGGCCCAATGTTTATTTTAAATTTCCTGCCGAATTTTCTCAATAGTTCGGATAAACAAAAACTTATTAATATTAAAAATATTGCTTAGAAGTGCTAAAGAATTTGGTTTCTATATTTTACATACACAAATTTAAAATATGAAATACTAATCAAATATCGATCGATAAATAAATCTGTAATTTTTATTGTTTAAAATTTACAAAATTAAATTCTGTAGCTTCATGCAAATTTTCAGATCATTATATTCTAGGCAACATATAAAAAAATTTAGAAAAAAATATCCATCAAATTGTCATGTTCATATTAGACTATATGAAATAAAAACTACCATGTAGGAAACATAATCCATAAGAATAATAATTTTCCATTAAAAAATATCGGATTTTCAGACTTTTGCTGGGTGGTTTCAGCCTAAGAACTATCTTCCTTCCAAATATCAACTTTCTAGAACAACTGAAAAGACCCTAGAATATTCATGATGAGTGAGTGAATCAGTCAGTCCCCAAAATATCGATTTTTAGAATTCAATAACTTGGAAACTACTAAAGCTGTAATGTTGAAACTTAAGTAAGCAGATAGATGGTGGGTCTTACTCTACGTTTTAAAATGAAGCTTCATAGCTTTTTTGATTCCTGAGATACAGAGACTTAAAAACCATCTCTAATTCTTCCTGTGCTTTTATTAATACAAAGTGTTTAAATCTCGTAAATATATAGGTACACTCCCGTTCATAAAAATCGAATCCGTTGAAACATTCTAAGTGTTATTGTATGTAATATTATCAATACAGGGTGTCCCGTAAGTAGTCGAGTTCCATAAGAAGGTAGGTAGAGAGTACGATTTTGGAACGAAAAGTCCCTAGACATTTTTTTATTAGACGCACCGTTAATTAATTAGTAATTAATTTAGGAAACTAGGTTGAAGCCAAAGAATAGCTAATATCTATGTGTCCCAAAACTACTATGAATCTTATCTGTCGCTCGTATCCACAGAAACAGGAAAGTAAAATTTAAGGGGTAGGATCTTTGTTTTATAGGATTGCTTCGTTTTATGGGGTTGCAAAATTCCAAAAATTTAATTATTATTAAAAAAATTAATCAATAAAATAATTTGATTAATGCACTTTTGAGAAAACTTTATAATTTAACGACTTTAATTTGCACATTTAAAAAAAATTAATTATTAAAACAATTTATTAATTACATTTTTCAAAAAGTAAAAAAATTTAATTAATGTACTTTTCAAGGAATTAATAATTTGAAAAATTTAAGCAATATTGTTCCAAAAATTGATAATTAAATCAAAAATGAATTATCAAAAAAATGCACTTTTTTGTAACTCTGTTTTCAACCTAGTTTCCTTAATTAATTAATAATTAATTAACGGTGCGTCTAATAAAAAAATATCTCAGAACTTTTCGTTCCAAAATCGTACCCTCTACCCACCCTCTTATGGAACTCGACTACTTACGGGACATCCTGTATATTTAGGAATATATTCGCTCAGAATGTGACTTACTGGTTCAATTTTTATGAACGCGAGTGTACCTCTACCTACTACTACAAAGTCGAACGTATTTTTGTGTGTGAATACATTTCAAAATTTTATGACCTTTCATCTTTATGTACTAAAATTCCATTATAAACTTTCAAGACATATAAAACTTGAGTACTTAACTTTTTATTTAAATATTCTATTCCATTATAAACATTTTTAATTTAACAAATGTCTACATTTACTGAACGTATAACAAAAAAGTCTGATGTGAACGCGCCACAATACCTCTATATACAGATTATACTTTGAATATAGAGTGATAATATTCATGAAATTTAAATGCTTCCATAATACGGTTTGAAGTTTATGTTTAGTCTATGGAGGTTAGAGTATAGAAGGAGGACTATCTCTATGTTATAAAAAGTGTCCCCTAAATAGAAGAAAATTGAGATGGCGCTGGTGTACTGGAATACCAATTTTAAAGAAACTAAAAGTAGATATTAAAAGTAGACAAGGGCAGGCTAACATCCGCTTTGTAAAGGCGGAATTTTTAAATTATTACATAAATCATATGAAACCTCCGGTGTTAAAGAAGTAGAAGACTATTTATTTAAGAAATTCCATGAATATAATAAACAATGAATTAGTGATGAATTGTCAAGTCACAATCAATTTGAAAAGTTAAAGGTATTTTAATAACAAAATTAGAATTAACAAACTTGAAGTAATATATATTTCAATTAATAAATTTTGTTCAAAAAATAGAATAATTAAAATTATATCGAAGATAGAAATTAAAAAATTGTTTGATAAAAATTTAATGAAGCATAAATTGAATATATCTATATTAAACTATATATATATATATATATATATATATATATATATATATATATATATATATATATATATATATATATATATATATATATATATTTATGTATATTATTTTTTATTTATAAATAAAAATGATCACATTCAAAATGGGATTCAATGTAACTACTTCCAGTTGGCAACTTCACTTCGTTCTACAGTAACTATCTTCAGAGCAAGTCCATCTTCTCACAAGCGCCATTGTGGCCATTCACTGAAACATAATTTTACGATTCTCGGTGGACACTTTTTTAGTTTAACAACCATATGAGATAGTTCTCCTTCTATACACTAACCTCCATAGTTTTGTCATCCGAAAAGATGTAAGTAGTACAATACATATGTCCCTTAGTTACACCTCGTAACTACCAACAAACTTGTTTTTTATTATTAAATATTGAGACAAAAAATAAATATTGGTTTAAAGTCTACAAATTTGTATTTAATTAATCATTCTTTTTAGGTCAGGTTTTATATCGAATATACCAGGATATCTGGGTATATTCCAACAAATTGACGTCCAACGTTAGTTCAACCACCATTTTATTAATACAATTAGATTTTTATTAGACTACAATTAGACTACAATTCAATTAGACTACAATTAGAATTTTTTGCCCCATCCTAGTAGACTATTTAGGATTACATTTCAAATTTTGCCCCTATTCCTAGAACATTTGTTTGTATTTTAAAAATTCGTATTTCGGCTACAATGTAGTCATCATCAGTATGAATTAGCTAATCGTAACTATCTCTGGGATATGGATTCAGAGATATGTTGCTTGTTGCTAATTTGGTGCGTGTCTCACAATGATATTGAAAAAGTTCTGTCTGTGTTCTTTTGGGAGAACCGCAAAATCGTGTGTATAGCTGCGCACATTATTGAGAACAACCACAAAATTGACAAATCAAATCTAAAACTACTGAAATCGGTACAAAACCCCCAAAGAATTAGATGCATACGAAAGTATCTACATACACAGATTAAGAAAACAGATAATGAATTTAGACAATGGCCCAATTCCAAATTCTGATTTAATAAAATTAAACCATTTAAAAAAAATCTAACTGTACTATCATGTTCCAAATGGAATTTATCGGTACAGATTTCGGATTAGAAAGTCTATCGCCAGAAGATATTGGGACAGTAAGTTTCGTCCTATTGGTAAAAAGGATTTTACGTTCTTTATCCGTCGTCTGTGGTACATTTCCGTTCATAAAAATTGAATCAGTTGAAACATTCTAAGTGTTATTGTATATGTAATACTGGTGGTTCAATTTTCATGAACGAGAGTGTATAGTGAATGAAGGTATATTTATGAATAGCAATAAGAGAAAACAACACATTCTATTCAATGTAAAGGTTTTTGGTGTAAATGTAATTTCGAGGAATGTATTTTGGTCCTATTGTTTGTTCGGGTAAGTTGTTAAGGGTAGAGCTCTCTAAGTAAGTAATGATAGGTATAAGTATTTAATGTGTCCTTTTGTTTGAATTATAATAATAATAATAATAATCATAATCATCATCATCGTTATTATTATTATTTAATACAATTATTCGTTCATATTAATAATTCCACCTTTCAAATATTCCCCTCTTTCTCCCCCAACCCGTTCTTATTTACCTGCTTCCTCGGGCTTAACCCTACTATCTATAGTCTTAGCTCTTTATATACAACTATGACTGTTTTAATTCGGTGTGCTATACATTTGGTGAATCTTTTGTTTCGGGTGTAAGAAGTGTTATGCATGCGAGGCAACATCTCGAAAATTTAATTTATTGCATTGTGAATTTTGTATTTCGAAAATAATATAATCATGTGATTAAACTTTTCGGGTTTTTGTGTAAAAAGTTTTTCAACAGTTTAAAAATATAGTCTAGGCGATTGTAGCCATCTAAATAGTGGTGCATTAAAATTTCAAATTCGTCCCCTTTACCTAGATCATTTTTTTGTATTATAAATACCTATTTCGACTACAATGTAATCATCATCAGTATAAATTAGCTAATCGTACTTTACTCTTTGACAATTAGAGATAGTTATAAAGTCGAGATCAACAGACAAAAATAAAAATAAATAGAAAATTAACTAGATTAAAATATATACTAGATTTAAAATATAATAAATTTTAAATTATATTGAAATTGCTCTTGTTAAGATTTCCTTCATTCACATTTGTTCCTGTTTATTTTACTCTTATTAAAATTACTCTTATATTGTCGCAGGATATGTTACTTGTTATTAATTTGGTGACAGTTTCATAAACTATTTTGGTTTTACGCTACTTATATATGTTCGGCCGACTTTAGATGCTATTCTAAGACCGCACCTGATTGGTGCTGAGTTATGCCTTGCGCAGTGAACACGTTCTTTGTATTTCGACATCTTTAGAGAGAGATGGATATATTGGCACTTGATTTTACCATAAGATTTTGATTAAATCTGAATTTGGTACTGGTCCATTGTCTAGATTCATAATATTTCTTTTGAATTTCTAACAGTTTAAAAATATAGTCTAGGCGGTTGTAGTCATCTAGATAGTGGAGCATTTATTGGGAAAGTATTAAACACAGCTAGGCCATTCGACTGTGCTCGGTTGAAACTCAATAGAATGTAGCTGAGCAGGGTGGTGGGGATCTGGACAGGACACTGTCGATTACTACTACCACCTTCATAACTTGAGGATCTCTGATGAGATCCCACTTATATGAAGGGACGATGAAACCTCCATACATGTTATATGCATCTGCAGGAACTTGCAGGGTGTCAGGTATAGAATATTTGGGTCCGAAACCTTGGATCCATCAATTCTGGAAGCAATCCCGCCAGAAAAGTTGTGGCATCTGGCCTCAACAGAATCCTATAGCTTCTGCTTAAAATAGCACCTCCTACCAGGAGACATCTTGCCATTGGGTGATTGGTTGTTCTTAAGGAGGGCACAGAGGACCCCTGGGTTAAGGTGCTAGGGATCCATTTGCGGTACCACTCTTTCTAATTATTATTACTGGGAAAGTAAGTTGGAAAATTGACTAGGGCGACAAATGATTAGTTTAGATTAGAAAAACTAATCAATTCTGATTGAACAACACCGATGTCTTTGTTCGTTTTTGAAATGGTCTGTACTTGAGACTTATTTCAAAATCTATAGGCGCTATACATTTCTATATTGCAAAACTTAAAAATACACCCTAAAAATAGTGGATTAAAAAAAAAATTCATTAAAATTGGACAAAATTTGGCGGTGATAGTAAAAAAATTGATTTTTTGAACTTGGTGACGTCATAAAATTAAAAAAATCGTTTTTGGTCTATTACGAGTGTATTTTATCCGATTTTGATGAAACTTTTTCCAAATCTACTAAATTTAAATCAAGAAATTCAATTTTGATAGAAAAATCGTGGTATCTTTGTTAGTTCTTGAACATGGAACTTGTATTTAAAAATCTATTAGCGCTATGTATCCCTATATTGTTAAACTGAAAAAAAACATTTCAAAAAATTTCATTAAAATCGGACAAAATTTGGCTATGATACTAACAAAATTGATTTTTTGAACCAGGTGACGTCACCAAAATTCAAAAAGTCGTTTTTGGTCTATCCCGAGCATATTTTATTCGATTTTGATGAAATTTTTTTTCAAATCCACTAAATTTTAGTCAAGGAACTCAATTTTTTAAGAAAAATAGAGATAGCTCAAATAGTTTTTGAGATGGCTAATACAACCGCTCTCCATGTCTATTAGCTTTTGAGATGCTAATAGCATGAAAACAATGCATCCAATGGCACATTGAAAACAATTTTTGAACTTTACGGGTCAAAATTATCTTAAATACTGAGTTTTATCAAAATCGGAAACAAAAAAATTTTTTCATAAAATTTTTCTAAGGCATACCCCTTGGAAAAATGAACAAAAAAATTAAAAAATTTTAGTCTTCGATTCGAATGAAAATTCCTTTCTAAGGTAATTGGGGTCCAAAAAAAACAAAAATCCACTTCGTTTGACGGTTTAATAGATAGTTTTTGAGATATGCCCACCTTTATACGATATAATTCTCCTTTTATTCGCTTTTTGGTGATATCTCGTAAATCTCTCACCAAATCATAAAATGAATGCGATTTTTGAACTTTATGGGTTAAAATTACCTTATATACTAAGTTTTATCAAAATTGGGGAAAAAATTTACCCTTAGACAGTTTTACCCTTAAATTAGCAACGAATAATATATCCCGAGACAATATAAGAGTAACTTAAATAAGAGTGATGTTAACAAGAGTAAATCGAAAATTTATTATATTTTAAATTTATTTTGTTTAATTTTTTAAATTTTTGTCTATTGATTTCGATGTTCTATATTTCTAATTGTCGAAGAGTAAATTACCACTAGCTAATTTATACTGATGATGACTACTTTGTAGTTGAAATGTGTATTTATAATACAAAAACTGATCTAGGTATTGGGGCGAATTTGAAATTTCTATACCAGGTGTTTAATCAATTAATGCGGGTATTTGTTATTTTCAATTGTTAATTTATAAGTTGTAGAAGCATTTTGTTGAAATGGATTTTGAATCCGACGCGAAGACACATTTTATACACTGCAGCGAATAGGTGCTGAATGGCTTCAGTACAATTTTTCTCACTTTTGTCTGGACTAATTTTTGATCAGTTTTTCACTATTTAAAATAGAACATTAATTCCCGTAAATAATTCTAATTGTTTGGCTTCCATAATATAATGATAAGAATTATAATAATATTATCGTAATTCTATTATTAAATATCGTCGCTGTTTGTGGCTACAGAATGAAGGAGTGCTATGAAGAAAGGGTATAATATTGTGTGAGTTATCACATGGTATGGTAGTGCGTTGGGCCGAGTTCAAGCATAGATGCCTATCTACTATGTTTACAAAAAAAGGTTTGAGATGATATTTAGGCCTCTGTGTCTCAGGAGCAAAAAAATATGAAATTCAAATTTAAAGCGTAGTGTAAGATCCACGATCTGACGGTACCAAATATCAACATTGCAGCTGTAATAGTTTCCAGGATAATTAACTCTTCATTGATAGAAATTGAAGTAATTCCTTGCAGTAAGAATTTCTCTCTCTCCTATATAGGGAAGATAATATATATTTGGTATAAGAAAATAAGTATCTTGACATCTATAGTTTTGACTTGAGAAAATTATCTTAACTAAAGATAACGTGACTCTGGACTCAAGAATCTCGAAATTCTTAAACTGAAATGATGATTTCTTTGAACCAAGATGCTAAAATTTCGGACCAAAATAAACATTTATTTAATCCAAACAAATGAAACTTTTCAAAGAAGTAATGATATACTTCAGTTAAATGTATTTCAGTTAAATATATATTACTTCAGTTAAAGAAGCTGCATAAACTTTCTCTTCTTGAATTTTTTATGTTTATTATAATAAGAAAAATAATTTTTTTTACAATAATTTGATTTTTTTGACTAAAGAATCACAAGAGTATTTGGCCAAGAATAACGAACTCTACTTTAAAAAAATTTTAAACACCGTTCAAGAATTTTAGTTTTCTCGCTCAACCCATATCATATGTTTTTGGTTCGACTGCGTAGTCTTGAATGAAAACAAACAAAGGTTTCTTTATTAAAGCAAATATTTAGAAGAAAATAATATATTCTTGAGGAAATAAATCCTCCTTCTATCAAAGTAAAAATTGACATTTTGGAAACTGACTGAAACCACCCAGAAAAGCCTGAAAATCGGATATTTTTACCATTAAAAAGTACGATGTTAATCTTATGGAATATGTTTTCTACATGGTAGTTTTATTTGAATATAGTCTAAAGAAAATTTCTGTGATGATAATTAAAAAAGTAAATAAGATGATATATTATAGGTAAAGCATAGGCTAGGCACTATAGTTTTAAGATATATTGTACTACAATTTATGTAAAATATTGATGATACGTATTCTAAATATGTGTATTGATAATCCCGACAAAGAAATTAAATGTGAGAAGGACCGAAAATTTGGTGTGCATTAACTATTGATATCCCAGCAAAAACAAAAAAGGTCGCCTTAAAAATTAGTGAAATTTATGTAAGAACCAAGTCATTTTAACAAAAGTGAGAAAATGATTGGTACATATTTATTGGATAAATTTCTCAGGTGCAGGTTATCATATTTTACCTGGCAAAGTGGTCAGATTTTAGAACACGTAATATATAATGACATAAACTTGTTGAGTAAAATATGAAATACCCTGAACCTGAAATACTTACCCAATAAATACCAATCATTTTCACACTTTTGTTAAAAAACATGGTCCTTAGACATAGATTTCACTACTTTTGAAGGCGATTATTTTTATTTTTTCGGGAACACCAATACTTCTTGTATGCGAAGACTTGGTCCCTTCCACATTTAAGGTTTTTGTCGGATTTATATTTATTCGTTAAATTCTCAGTTTGTTCCTTTAATAACTGTACACTAAAGTTTTCAAGAAGTTTAAATGTTGTTTTTGTTTAAATTTTATATAAACACCTTCTGGGTTTTGTTCAATTGTTAACGAGTTTTGTTAGGTTTCTAAACAGAAAACAAAATTTAATTCATGAAAAAAACCAACATTACCCACATACTCTATCAAATTGTCAGTTTAGGGGCTTTTGATATAATAATAATAATAATAATTAGAAAGAGGGGTACCGCAAATAGGTCCCTAGCACCGAGACCAAAGGGTCCTCTGTACCTTCCTTGAGAACAATCTGTCACCCTAAGACGAGACCGTGTAAGAGGTGCTATTTTAAGCAGATGAAGATCCCAGGATTGATGGATCCAAGGTTTCGAACCCAAACATTCAATACCTGACACCCTGCCGGTTTCTGCAGGTGCATATAATATGTATGGAGGTTTCATCGTCCTCCGTACAGGCCCTACAAGTGAGATCATCAGAGATCCCCAAGTTATGTAGGTGGTAGTTCAATCGACAGTGTCCTGTCAAAAGCCCCACTATCATTCTCAACTGCATTCTATTGAGTTTCAACCGAGAACAGTCGAATGGCCTAGCTGTGCTTATGCTCAACTTGGCCTGTCACATGCCCTGCGCAAAGTCTCAGTAATCGAGATGAGCTTATCGCAGACACCCCTTGATTTGGTAAATTACGGAGCATCTTGCTATGAGAATGGACATTTGGAGTAACACAAACAAACACATAAAAACAAGCTAAACTGTTTTCATCCGCATATATTGCATATTGATGGCAACTGACGCTTACACGTACTAATTAAGCCTAAACAAACGGCATTTTCAAGAATAGAGTAAACGTTCATAAGCCAAAACAAATTGGGCCTGTTAGCATGAGCGATGAAATCGTGTAAGCACCCAAAATTAAATTAATTTGGGTGGACAGTTTTTTTTTCCAGAGTTGATTAAGTAGAAGTCGAAAATAAAACCTCTATTTGATGCGGAGGAATATACGGAACGACAAATTAAATTAAAAACCGTTTAATAATATTTACATTAATTACAAAAAAGAGCTAATAAAAATCAAATTTGCAAAAAAAAAAAAAAAACATAAAAATAAAAAGTGTAATGTAATAATAGCTTTTTCTTTGAACTTTGCAAAGCTTTTCTTTAATGTGTGCCTGATGTGAATAATTTTTATATGAGTTCTATTTAATGTCTGAACTGTGTATTTTTTTTGTATTCTATTTTATTATATTAATAATTAAGTATAAAATAATAATAATAATAATATAAATATAAAAAGTACTTTTAAGTACATATAATATATATAAAAAAAAAAATTAAAAAAAAAGTGTTTTATGTCAGCTAATTAAAAAACATCAAATAAGCAGAAAACTGTTTATTTCGTTTTGCTTTCCGTTTCTTTTTTCTAATAGAGAAACCAATGAATTACACCACGATATTATATACGTCATAGTGTATGTACTTATTGCATATACATACAAGCGTACTACACAACAGTGCTATCTATATTATTAACAAGGAACTATATATAACTAGTAGATATATACTATAAAGAACCATAGAGTATGTATTGTTAGACCGAAATGGAGTCTTCCGGATATTTATAACGAACCGTTTCTTTTTTTTAAATTTGTTAATTTCCTCAGAATATATAGAATACAGAATTTTATTCCAATTGGATTCAAACTATAACCGCTATAGTGGCTTCAGATACATATACATAACTATACTTTACGAGTATTTGAATACTCTTTAGCTGTCACTGTTTTACTCCGATAAAGGTGACGGTCAAGGTAACTTTGGTATAGGTCACAGGGAAATTCATTCAAGAAAACTATATCACGGTGTAGAGCTAGAAAAAACAAACAAAAAAGTTTAGTAAAGATTTTCGATTTGACGCTTTCAGATTTTCAGTTTTTCAGATATAATTAATTAAACATTGTGAGAGACTGATTAAGTTCAGGTCCGTTCATTTTTTTTGAACGGGAGTGTAGGTATGTTCGGGTCAAATCTTGAAAGCTGAATTAGAACCACTTCCTCTTATCCTACGGAGTTGAATTTTTACATGTTGGTTCAGTACCGATGACAATGCATTTTTATGGTAAGCATGACAAGAATCGATAAGGAGAAAGTGGGATTTAGAGGAAGGGGGAACACAAAATTTGGTTTATCTCTCTTAATATTGAAAAAATCGAAAAACACATAAGAAGTAAAGTTGTAGAAAATTAGTTTTACTATAAAAAGCTTGTTTTTAAAAATGTGTTTTTAATAGAAACTTATTTAATGAAAAATATAACTAATTGTTTAAATGTAGCCTGACTAAAGCCGCCATTTTGGAATATGACGTCAGGAGTAGGTAAGTAGACTGTAATAAATCTATATTATTAATATAATATCTACTAAAATGAGTAATAAAAAACTCATATAAAAAAAAATCGACGGAAAGAAAAAGTATTTAAAAAAAAAAAAAAAAACAGGAGAAGAGATGACACAAGGTAAGGATGGTGGCGGCATAAGGTATAAAATAATAAAAATACAAAACACTACACACAGAACGATGATGATAACGACGTCTGACGAAGAACAACTTGAGTATTTAGAATAAAACAAATAATAACTGGAAAACAACTAAAAAGTAAACATCATAACTGTAATTAATTAACTTTATTACTCGAAACTCAGATAAAAAACTGTAACTGTAAAACATAACAAATGAAATATACGCGCGAAACTTTTGTCAAGTCGTGTGGTAAACCGAACCGTTAAGACACAGAAAGCAGGGAGACGCTACAAATTACAAATAAACAAAACAAAGTGTCGTTTATTTTTAAATGTACACATATTTATAGTCCGGGTAACCGTCCAAGTAGCCGAGCTGTCTAAGGTGTATGCTTGAGACGTTATGTTTACTTGGAACTGGGAGGTTATGGTTTCAAATCCTGACATCGGCAGTTTTGTCAAATATTAAGAAAAAAAAGGGGGCGGTTAATTGACTAAATTGTCAGCGTATGGACAAGAACGAAGTAACCGGCTATGCCAGTGAAGTTTTTCGGCAGTTTCCTTCACGAACTCCAGATGAATATCGGCATTGTTCCTATTAGAGTCGGCTGCAGCCGCATAGTCTACACACAAAAATTCCTTCCATTCCACTCACATCCTCACATCCTTAGACATCACAATGGACCTTATGGTCGAAGTGTAGCCTGTCCAGGGTAGCCATTGCAATCTATTGCGCATTTGTGCCACTTTTTCGCTAGTTTCAACAACTCTGTGCACATAGGCAATAGTTTTTCAAAGTACCGCGATATATTAGTTAATTCATCCCTATATGATTTTATATTAAATTGGAAGTATTCGAACATAGATATCATTGACAGATCTCATTGCTTCCACAACTACCAGTCTATATATCTATCTAGTGTCGAGTCATCATAATTTATATACACTGATAGAAGGAATTTCTTTCTCCAAGAATATATATTTTCATCAAAATAATTGCTTCAGTATAGAAACGCTTGTTTTCATTCAGGACTACGCAGTCGAACCAAAAACATGTGTTTAGCTGAGCGAAGAAACAAACATTCTTGAACGCTGTTAGGCGTATTTCTTGAAAGTAGTTCGTTAGTTTTGGCCAAATATTATTGTGATTTTTTAGTCAATAAAATGAAATTCTTGAATTTTTCTTATTAAAGTAAAAATAAAAAATTAGTTACGCAGGAGCTGCTTCAACTTAGCGAATTTCCTTCGAATACATAAATCACTTTCTAGCGGTCACAATTTTAGTCTAATCAAAATGAAATGTATATGATTTTAGTATCTGCAAGGCCAATTTTATTAATAAATGGCATACGTCAAAGGGAATGGGGTGCATAAAGAGAGAAGAAAACATAAAATATAAAATATCTCTCTTAATATTAGAACAATCGAAAAATGCGTAAGGAATTAAGTTGTAGAAAATAATGTTTGCTACAATTCATCACCTTACTATTTTTGCTCAAACTCTAATGTGTAAAGAGATATTAAGGAATTTAATTTTCAATCTTAAGCCGTCAATATTTCTGTAAATATTAGTGTTACAGAAAAAATGATAAGAAACAAAATTATAGTAAAACTTAATATCTACAACTTTATTTCTTATAAATTTTTCGATTTTTCAAATATTAAGGATATGTCAAATTTTGTGTTTCCCCCTCCCTCTAAACCCTCCTTTCCCCTTGTCCGATTTTACCCATTAACGAACTTGACCTTATGAATACCAAAAGCGCCTCAAATACCAAACTTCATTCCAATCAGATTAAAATTGTGACCGCTAGAGCGATAACAGACACACACACATATATATATATATATATATATATATATATATATATATATATATATATATGTATATATAAATTTTACAGAGGGTATTTTTCGACATCTACTAGGTAGAATCGATGGACATTTGAAGAAACTTCTGCAAAATTTTGAAGTCGGCACGAGAGCAATAGCTCTATTTCCTTTCAGGAAATACGCTAAAAACTCAAGAAATGAAAGTTTATGCAGCTTCTTTAAATCAAGTATATAAATTTAACTGAAATATATTTGACTGAAATATATCAATACTTCTTTAAAAATTTGCATTTGTTTGGATTAAACAAACGTTTATTTTGGTCTGAAATTTTAGCCTCTTGGTCCAAAGAAATCATCATTTCAGTTTAAGAATTTCGAGATTCTTGAGTCAAGCTGCAGTTTATCTTTAGTTAAGATAATTTTCTCAAGTCAAAACTATAGATGCCAAGATACTTATTTTCATATACCAAATATATTTTATCTTCCCTATATAGAAGTGTCAGGAATTCTTGGTTTAAACAAATTTCTCTTACTGCAATGAATTACTTCTATCAGTGTAGGTAAATAAAATGATACAAAATAATAAACATTAATGTTAGAGACTGAATGAGCCTAGTAGTGGTGCCTAGCGATGAACGTATGGAGACGTCACTGAGCCCAGCCTAGGTTTGTGGCTGTTGTTGGTGGTTTGAGCCATTCATTGACTATTTATTATTTTTATTATAGTACACATAATAATATTATGATATGATTTCTATTTATACAATTCTACTGTTTTTTTCCCTCTCCTTTTTGGTTTTTACCTCTATATACACTCCCGTTCATAAAAATTGAACTAGTTGAAGTGAATAACATTTGAAGTGAAACTGTATGGAATATTATACATATATTTAGTAATATATACGCTTAGATTTCGACTTACTAGTTCAATTTTTATGAACGGGAGTGTACGTAGAAAATAGAGGTTTTGTTTTCGATGCTGAAAATCCATATTAAGATTTTATCGAATCTTTACGATTTCCGGTCCCCCGTTCGTAAAAATTGAACCACCAGTAAGCCACATTCTAAGCGTATATATTACTAAATATATGTACACTTCCGGTCAATAAAATTGAACACACCTGAAATGTTAATTT
Source organism: Nineta flava (assembly GCA_963920215.1). Lineage (NCBI taxonomy): Eukaryota > Metazoa > Arthropoda > Insecta > Neuroptera > Chrysopidae > Nineta > Nineta flava. The sequence goes on from OY986041.1 coordinate 136,650,905, forward strand.
TCTTACATTTCATAAAACTCCTAACTTTTGTAACTATCTGTATAATGATTCATTTACAAACAAAGATAGCTAGTATATATTTTAACTGTGAAGAAAGAAATGGAAGTATAGTAGAAAACATTTACTATAAGAATAATCAAAATTGTGAGAGACTGATTCGGATTTGTTCAATTTTATTGAACAGGAGTATACATTACATACACTAAAACTTCGAATGTTTCAACTGGTTCAATATTTATGAACGGGACTGTATGTATATGAGTCTGTGAAATAAATCTTAAGAACGGAGATAGCGAGAAGCATGAAACTTTACACTTAAGTTTATTATTGTCATTTCATGCCACTGCAATGTTTTCGCAGAAATAATCAAATCAGAAAAGATCGATTAATCTGAATGGTTGTCGACAATTTCTCGAAAAAGATTCCGATGATTTTTTTGTAAACTTTTTACCATCATTACACTTCTTGACACGTAGATTTTGTGAAAAAAGTTTGTGTGTGTGTACTTATTTACGCACGTAAGAAGTTATACTTCCATTAAAAGAATTGATTAAAAAAATAATTCAATAAGATCAACACTACTATTAAGACAAAAAAGTTTAATAAAATGATATCGGAGTGAAAAACCACAATAGAAAAATTTTATATTGTATCTAAAACCAATGATTCTACATTTCATCATCATGGTAGAACAGAGCCCCAGCGAGTTTTCAAACTGTCATTAAATCATTACTGTCATTAAATCCATTATTTAATTTAGAATCAGAATTAGTAAAATTTTTCTGCACTTTCCTTCACGAACTCCAGATGAATATCGGCATAGTTCCTATCAGAGTCGGTTGCAGCCGCATAGCTTACACAAAAATTCCTTCCTCACATCTTCACATCCTTAGGCATCACAATGGACCTTATGGTCGAAGTGTAACCCGTCCAGGGCAACCTCTACAATCTATCTATCTATGCACTCTCTAATTGAAATATCTTCAATGCTGTGAATATATTCAAAGAATATTATAATAGTTTATGATCATATCGTTATAAAACTTGCCAACAATTTGAACTTAGAAAGCAGCAATAATACTCACCTCGATAGTATAGTATTCGATATAGTGTGGTGCTATTTGTATATGGTGTTCGTATATATACATATATATATATATCATTGAAAACACTTGGGTATAATAATATTGTGTTGTATGTTGAAGGAGATGATTCACATCCATTTCCAACTTTGAACTGTATTAGAGCATGAAACCAATTCAATACGATCCGATTCTACTATTTCTATTCTAAGAGTTCTTCTAAATGTGTAGTATAAATATACATATAAATATATATATAGTATATTTATATATATATATATATATATATATATATATATATATATATATATATATATATATATATGTACAGGGTGTTCCGTTAATTGCACGGACACAACCGAAATATGGATAGAAAATTGAATTCTGAAACGAAACGTCCTATATCATTTTTTAATCAGACACATAGGTAATTAGTTATTAATGAAAATAAGTAACCAATCAGAGGCGTGTAGTGGGTTACGACAGATACATATACATGCAATCTCCATTACATTCTTACAAACACACAATCACACACGCTTTTGGGCGCCTCTGATTGGTTACTTATTTTAATTAATAACTAATTACCTATGTGTCTGATTAAAAAATGATAAAGGACGTTTCGTTTCAGAATTCAATTTTCTATCCATGTCTTCAGTTGTGTCTGTGATTTATGGAACACCCTATCTATATATATATATATATATATATATATATATATATATATATATATCTGTCTGTATCTCTATATAAATGATTTTTAGTTTCATCATACTGTCTTTTTTACACAAAACTTTATTATTACGAATGAATAATAAAATTATAGTAGCTCTTACGTTTTAAATTAAAAAAAAAAATACAACCAAAACAATAGCGGAGTTTTTTCTCATACAACAAGGGTTCCGTACCACCACTCAATAAATACACATTGCTCAGCAAAAAAAGAAAATGTTGCATATCAAGTACATTTTTATAACATTGTTTGACATGACATGACAAATGCTTGATGTGAAAATTCATACACATCTAAGATGGGAATCGAATCCATGACCTTTGATATTCAAGGCCAACAATTTGCCTCTGAGCTGCCTGAGATGTTATGGTAGTGGGATGCATATGATTTTTCACTATCTTTGATGATGATGTATTATTAATTTGTTTATTGACTATTTACATATTTTTTAATTGGTTTAATTGTAAACTAGCGTCAATTTATCCTCCATTGTTAGTATGGTTGCCTTTCGGTTATATTATACCAACGGAAGTGACTAGCGTTTATTATATTTGGCATTTAAGTAACATGTTAGAAAATTGATAATATTTTTTGACCTCAAATGCTTTATATGAAAAATCATACCCAACTAGAATGGAAATCGACCATAAGGTCCATTGTATGCGAATGCAGGCGACTATGATAGGAACTCTGCCGATATTCATCTGGAGTTCGTGAAGAAAACTGCAGAAAACCTTCTCAAGCACAGCCGATTACTTCGTTATTGTCCATACGTCCACAGTTTAGTCAATTAACTGTCCCTTTTTCTTTCTTAATAATTGACAAACTGCCGATGTCGGGATTCAAACCCAAAACCACCCAGTTTCCAAGTAGGCATACTGCGCACACATAACGGCTTAGACCACACGGCCACTTAGATTGGTTTGCCTCAATACTGGTTCAGTTACAGAAAAAATTATTACTAATCAATGTTAGTTAACGCTTGCGTTTTATGAACATGGCTGGTAAACACATTAAACAAATTCCGGAATAAAAATGAACCGTAATGTTCGGTATCGTTAAAGAATATAATGCGTTCCATAGTTTACAAACATATAGGAAGTAAACATTAATGATTTATTTTATGACGTAAGTATAAACAAACATATATCTACATAAAATTAAATAATAAACATAATTCTATCTCTCGCATAAGTTATATTACACCCCCTCAAGTTTACACCCGTTGTATAGTTGTAGTACTATAGGGGAGGGTAAGGTTGAATCATAAACTAATAAATACTTATAAATTATCAATATATGTGAAATAAATCATAATGTTAGTACAGCATATAGCAAACATATGCCGGAGTTTGAATTTGTGTATCTGTTTGTGTATAATAATACGAGTGTACTTAATATTATACTTGGTGTTCCAGGAATAACGATGTGAAACTTCAGGTGTGAATAGATCTCATGAAATACAGAAACAAGTAGATTATTAAGAATATTTTATTTACTCCGTGGGCTACGTTTTGTTCATTTCAAAATCTAAATTTCGATCGTTTTATTTTAATGAACAAACATAAGTCTGCTGAAGGTCACGTGAACGTTACTATAAATGTAAAATTTCTGGGCGTGAAATTTCTTTTCTTCACGAACTCCAGATAAATATCGGTATAGTTCTTATCATAGTCGGCTGCAGCCGCATATCCTACCAATTCCTAGTCTATACACAAAAATTCCTTCCACTCCACTCACATCCTCACATCCTTAGGCATCACAATGGGCCTTATGGTCGAAGTGTACCCTCTACAATCCAACTCTATCTATGTATCTAAATTTCGTTCGAATTAGATCTGTTTTTAGAAGTCGAAATCATAAATTTTCTTAAGAAATAGCACACACACGATCTGAAACACCTTGTACATGAATAAGTAGTTTACGTAACCTATAAAATGATAATATAATATATTTTAAGGAAATGGTATATTTAGTTAACAACTAGAAGACATTAAATTATATTTGAATTACGTTTTAATGTAAATATATATATATATATATATATATATATATATATATATATATATATATATATATATATATATATATATATATATGCACAGAATTATTAGTAAGTTCACATTCCTGAAGATGGCAGACAGTAGTTTGTTAATGACATTTAATTCTATTCATACCGATTTCTCTATTGAATGCCATTTATTAGTTTCAAAGTCTTCTATTTTTTAGGTCTGTCATTTCTTTAGTTCTTTCATATTCCTTGCGCTTCCACCAAATTTACATTAGAAAAAAGCATATACTAAAAATCTGGAGTAAAACATTCACACGACTTCTATATACAGACGTTTACAAATGGCTATATCATATGCCATTTAATTCTATATTGTAGCAGAATATATACACACATAATGGTATTAGATTATCAAATGATGTTTGAAATAAAAATTCAAATTCGCCCCTTTACTTAGATCAGTTTTTGTGTATTATAAATACGTATTTCGACTACAAAGTCGAAATGTCTTATCATCAATATAAATTAGCTAGTCGTACTTTACTCTTTGACAATTGGAAATAGATAGAAATTCGAGATCAATAGACAAAAATAAAAAAAATTAAAAATATATAAATTTTATTGAAATTACTCTTGTTAAAATTTCTTTCATTAAAGTTTACTCTTGTTAACCTCACTCTTATTTAAATTACTCTTATATTGTCTCTGGATATGTTACTCGTTGCTAATTTGGTGACAGTTTCACGACTAAAATTTTGATTAGATCTGAATTTGGAACCGGTCCAATTTTATTTATTTCCGGTTAATTTTTTATTTTTTTTATTTTTGTCTTTTGAACTCTATTTCTAATTGTCAAAGAGTAAATTACGACGACTAGCTAATTTATACTGATGATGACTACTTTGTAGTCGAAATACATATTTATAACACAGAAACTGATCTAGGTATTGGGGCGAATTAAAAATATATATATATATATATATATATATATGTATATATATATATATATATATATATATATATATATATATATATATATATATATATATATATATACAGTCAAACCTGGATAAGCGAAAGTTCAAGGGAGCACAATCTCATTCTCGTTTATAGAGGTTTCTCACTAACCCGAGTTTCTCGCTAATGCAGGTACATGGTTAGCGTTTCTCTCTTACACAAGTACGCAGCAATAACAAGTCACAGCAAGTACGAATGTAGTAAATATGTAATATTAGTAGCTATAGTTCCTCCTAAATAATATAAATAAATAAAGCTCGACTGTCGCTTATAGAGGATAAGTAGCAGTCTCACTTACGGAGGTCCATGAAGGAAAAACGACTCTCTCTTACAGAGGTTTCTGTTTCTCGCTAATAGAGGTTTTGGGAGCTTAAAATGACGGGTCCTGGCTATTACTCTCACTTATAGAGTTTTCTCACTCATCCAGTTCTCACTTACCCAGGTTTGACTGTATATATAACTTATAATCCCTTTCAGAGTATAAAATCCATGAGGTCATTGTTCCGCCATAAATACAGCTATATTTCTTCTGCACACAATTCTATATACTTATGGATTATAAACTAGGATGAATAATATTCGTTGCCAAAATTGTATCAAACAAAAAAAAATATATCAGCTAATATAATTTCAATTAAAAAAAATTATCCATATGTATAAAAATACAAAACCATTCACAAAAAAAAAAACAATTTTGAAAGTAGAAAATAATTTGACAAAAAAAAAAAAACCATATAAATATATTTCCTCTCTCATAATAGAAATAATTCGAACTTGATTCGAGAACGTAGAGAGTCATTGGAGAGAGTCAATGCTGCTCGTTCTAGCCCAATCTACACAATTCACAACATGTTGTCCTATTAAGGAAATTAAAATTTGAATATATGTGAGTTTTAGTATCAACTATTAGGTGACTAGTTGGCAATTAAAACACATTGCATTTATTATTTTTACAATGTGTAATAGTTGTGCTCTGTCTAGAGTGTATTCCAAATAAAATGATCCTTCACAAATATAGAAGCGATTATAAACAGAATCCCCAATCGAATATACAGTAGGGCCACGCTAATTCGGACTCCCGCATGTTCGGTGATCGCTGTAATCTGGCCGGGCAATGGGATTCGCGGGGGAGTCGGGCGAGTGTAGGTGCGGACTGCCATGAGCCAATTCGTCGTCAGTCTTTTGTTTATCGCCTTTCGTGTAGTACGTACAGTGTCAATTTATCGCGCTCGCTAATATTATGGCGCCGCCACGTAAACATTTAACATTAACATTAAAAGACAAATCGCGGATTATAGAAATGTTAGATAAAGGTGACAGCTACCCTGTCATTGCTCGGAAGTTTGGTATAGACAGATCAACTGTAGGCGACATAAAGAAGAACAAAGACAAAAGGTTAAACATGTCTTTTATTACCATTAAATATGGCATACTATAATCCGGACGACTCGATAATCCGGAAAGGGTCTTGTTTTTGCCTCTCCGGATTAACGAGGCCCAACTGTAATTAAGACTTTCCAGCGCAGTATGAAGCGATCCCCTGGAGTATGCAGCAAGCTCTAGAATTCACTACAAAATTAAAATAAATGACCTTACAGTATTTGTAATTAAAAAATAATTGGGTGGGCCATGTAGTAAGGCTTAGGAATGGGAGATGGACTCGAAAATGTATTACATGGGTACCATTTAAATAGAAAGCGAACAAGTGAAAATAACAACTGAGTAAATTGCTTAAATACCCGGTATATCCTGAATTTATGTAAAAAAGTTTATAACAAAAGTTGTTTAGTTTTAAAACAAGAACATTTTTTGTCTTCACATTTTTGCTCTATCTTTAATGGGTTCAATGATGGGCAGTTTTGCACATTTCCTCCAAACATGGTCCAATTTTGTCCATTTAAAACTTGAAAACGTCACCAAAATTCCAAAATTTAAATTTGGTACTTAAAAAAGCCAAACTATATCCGATTTTGTTAAACTTATTATGTGATAATACTAAATTTGGGTCGTAGTTTTTATATTTTATATTGATTTTAGGATATCTCATACAAATTTCGAGAATAACACGAAATAGATCATACACGGAGAAGTTAGTGAAATATCGAAACGACAATACCAGAAATATGAATTAAAAACAAAGGCTTTCAAACAAAATATTATTGAAATCAGATAGTTTTGCGCAATCAAAGCTCAATCGAATCCAATTTTGAACGTTGTACGTAAATTTTGTACAGGGAAAAATTAGTACACACCCGACAAAAAGCCCGATGGTTGGAAATCACATGTATGAAGTGGCTTGCATAGTAAATTTTTGCATAGTAGAGGTTCATTTTACTAGGAATGTACTGTAGTTAAATTTGCAGTGTTATATAATTTGGTATCGTTGTGTTATTACATTATTTCGTTCTCTCTTTTGAAACACATATAGAAAAATAGTACTTCCAAAGATATATATATATATATATATATATATATATATATATATATATATATATATATATATATAACATAGAAATTTATAACATTATAAAAGAATATTATGCATATATGTTCCTATGCTAACTACAACACTCATTTTATCGTAATGTTTCCTATTTTACCGACTCTAAACTATAACTATATATACTAGACTAAAGTATTTTGTGTATCACATACAAAAACATACATTCGCAAATAGTTTTGCGAAAACTTTTATTAGTAATTGTTTTTGGAGTTTGTAGAAATAATTAAAGTATAATTTTGTTTTTATTTATGACTATCTGAAATATTATTCTAATAGATATAAATTTTATAAATAAATGGCCTTTTTTTTTATACATAGTTTATAGAATGTACGATAGATTATAATTTTCAGGGTATTATAAGATTAATAATACTCCAGAGAAAGCTAATATTCTGATTTTCTGATAATTTCATTTCCGAATGTTTGTCTGTTCATTTGTCGGTCTGTCAATACGATAGCTCATAAATGAAAACAGATAACGAACGAAAGTTTGTAAAACCTGGAGTCAAAATTGTATAGTTGCCTGATTACAAATGGTTGTCGGAATTCCATTAAATTCCATTAAATTTCATTCAAGGAATTCAATTCATGCTCGATCAATTTTCAAGAATGCGACTATATCGTCATACAAATGCCAAGATATTTAGGTGACTAGTGAGAGGAATTAAAAGAGATATACCAACCAATTTAATATCTTCATTTATATCAAGGTAATGTGTCACTAGTGAGAGGACTAGACAGGCATGACAAGAGATATAGCAACCAACACATCCCGATTTTTGTTTAATTTAGCAAATAATATCTATGAAAATTCATGATGAAAATTTTTTGCGAGTATTTCAATTTCAAGGGATATAAAACTGAACAAATTGAGTGAGCGATATCGCGAAAACTATTTGTCAAATCTCGATTTTCATTTTGTTTGTACTTTGTAGCGGTATCGCTTCTTCATTAAATTATTATTATAATTTTGTTCATCATTTTTATTTGTTGCATAACAACTATAACTTCCCTCTATTATCTCGGTCGCTTTGAATGTTTACAACCATGGTAATTTACATATAAATAATAATAATATTTCATAAATCAAATCAATAAAGATCAATTATATCTTTCATACATATTTATTATTTATTATTTATTTAAATAATAATTATTTAACTATCAATTAGGTAACTATCAATTACCTTTACAACTTAAATCATCTTAGAAAATGTTTTTTTCTATGAAATTTATGTCAAAATTTGCTTTATTATTATATAGATACGTATTTCGATTATAAAGTAGTCATCTTCATTGTGAATTACCTATATCGTTAATTTGGTGACTGTTCCGCGAAGATTTCTAACGTACATTTGAATTTTACTTGGTGGTATGTTGCTTTCAAAAGTGATGTCCTTTAGCGTAATAGTGTTGGGTCAACTGGTTTTGGACATTTCCCATTTTCCACTAGGTTTTTAAAGATTGAAATAGTTCCTATAAAGCAGAAGTATACTACATACTGGCTTGCATCCGTGAGAATCTACGTAGAGGCTACATAAACCAGAACGTATGTATTCTATCAGACAGTCAAGCTGCTTTAAAAGCCTTGTCTGGAACTCAGGTCACCTCAGGGGTAGTCAACATTTGTCTGGTGGAACTGCTGGAGCTGCTAAAACGGAACAATGTGAAATTGATCTGGGTGCCGGGTTACAAGGGTTTCGAAGGAAACGAAAAAGCTGATACCTATTTTAGGAGTTCTATTTTAGTTCCAAGGACTGCATGTAAATAGGTGATCAATGAGTGGATGAATGCTAAAGACCGTGATCACTGGGAAAATGTACCGCAGCAAAAGCTCGAAAAAATACTGCTTCGGTATGCCACCAAGAGGCTATCTCTCGATGCACTAAAGCTGAAGAGGATGCAACTGCGGAAGGTTACCGGATTCATTACCTGGTATTATCCCCTGTGGAAGCATCTGCACACAATTGGACTCCATAACGGGTCCATTGTGTGCAGATTGTGTGGCGAGGAGGTAGAAACATCTAGCCACATTATTTTTGACTGCGAATCTCTGGGTTACAGCATACAAGATATTCGGTGCATGTCACCCCGAATATATGAACCTTCAGGAAGACCTGATTAGCAAGCTCCTGGCTATTGCCAACATATGGGAGCAGGGAATCTCGTCAGACTGAAGTAGAAGAAGGAGCACAATGGACCATAAGGTCAAAGTGCAATACTTTTTAGACACCAAGATATATCTATCTATCTATCTACTAAATTTATGAATATAAACACTTGCATATGCATTACTGATGCAAGGAATTGACGCCCATTTGATTTCCAATATGCAGGATTCATGCTAATACAAGTGGTTTTATGGAATCCTAAAAATCTTCTCCACAATTTTCGATATTTTTTTTGTTCCTACGGTAGTAATAAAAATGTCAATTTCATAAATAAAAAGCATTAAAAAAAAGACTTTATATCCCGATCGTACGAATGAACGACGTCCTAAAACGAATTAAAAACTAGTGGTGATTGGAGATTGGTATGAATTTTATTGACTGTGATCGTACGCTGTACTATAAGCATAGTAAATATAGTACACACACACACACACAGGCACACATATAGTATAATATAGTATATAGAGTAGTAATAGTAATTTTAATAGCCACGCCATGTAATTAAATTTATGCTACAAATTTTATTACAAATAAGATACATCAGTATTAAATTAGTAAAGATGGTGGTTGAATGGTTGTTACGTTGGAATACTAACATTAAGGTGGTTCTAAATGGTATTGGGTGTAAGATCTATTATGTACACTCCCGTTCAATAAAATTGAACCGATGTGTACCGAATCAGTCTCTTACAATTTTGATTATTATTGTACTAAATGTTTATGATAGATACAACATTTTATTTAATTTTTATACGTAAAAGAGAGGTATAACACTTAACATGTATTTACATTACATATTCTTACTCTATCACTGACTTGTTTACATAAATAAAAGTATAAAATTTCTTTTTTCACATTTAACAAATATACTACTTATCTTGTTTATAAATAAATAATATACACAGAGTTACAAAAGTGAGGAGTTTTATGAAATGAAAGAAAATTAATATTTCTGGTTGGTTCAATTTTATTGAACGGAAGTGTACAATCACTCGGCTTTATATCTGGATACAGAATCCTAAAGTTAAAAAGTGGGAAATGTGTTGCGTACACACTATCGACGTCAACCCGATGGCGGGAATTAAATAATATGAAACAGCGTATGGATCAATTAGCGTATGGACGCAATAATTGCAAAACTATGACATGAATATTTATATTTATTTTTAGATAACTCTTCACTAGTGAGAGGAATGCAAATAAGATAAGAGATGTACCAACTAATTGCGTATGTACACTTACCTCATGTAAATGTGTCACTTGTGAGAGCAATGTGAATTAAATATGAGATACAACAATCGACTGAATATTTAGAATTACAATTTGATAAGTGGTCTGTCTGTCGATACGGACAAGTATAAAATATCCCATAAGTTCGTGGATTTCTCTACCAAATCAGTTAACTTATGGCACTAGTGAGAGCATGACACTCATGTTAACATTCCACTAGTGAGAGCAATTAAAATGAAACACGTGATACTTAAGTGTCACTAGTGAGAGGAATAAAAAGAGATATAACTACTAATTTAACATGCATTTGTACCTCAAGCTCATGTGTCACTAGTGAGAGTGATGAAAATAAAACACGAGATATTCAGGTAACGTGTCACTATTGAGAGTAGTGAAAAGTGATATCACAACCAACTTAATATCTACATTTGCCTCAAGGTAACGTGTTTATAGAAAGATAGATTGTAGAGGCTGCCCTGGTCGGTCCATTATGATGCCTAAGTATGTGAGGATGTGAGTGGAGTGGAAGGAATTTTTGTGCATAGACTAAGAATTGGTAGGATGTGCGGGTGCAGCCGACTATCATAGGAACTATGCCGATATTCACCTGAAGTTCGTGAAGGAAACTACAGAAAACCTTCTCAGACATAGCCGGTTACTTCGTTTTTGTCCATACGCCAACAGTTTAGTCAATTAACTGCTCCTTTTTTTTCTTAATAATTGACAAACTGCCGATGTCGGAATTCGAACCCATAATCTCCCAGTTTCCAAGTAGGTATATTGCGCAAACATAACGTCTTAGACCGCTCGGCCACTTGGACTGGTAACGTGTCTATAGTGAGAGGAATCAAAATAAAACATGAGATGTAACAACTAATTGAATGTCTATATTTATATCAAAGTATATTGTCACTAGAGAGAGGAATGAAAATAAAACACGAGATAAAACAATTAAAAGTTTATTAATGCCGTTTAAGCGCAGGTATGCAAAGTTAATCATCCCTTGAGATTGTTGGCGTTAATGTATGAGCTTTTTCTTTTTACCTATACGGATCCTTTTACCAGGTATATCGATCAGTACCAATAAACGAAACCTTCTTTCTAAAATTTCGATAAATGAAGCATAAAGAATGAAGCAATGAAAACTCTTTATCTGTATTCTGTGAATTCAGCTCCACCTTAAACGACGCTGAAATGCTATTATGACTATGTGTTCCAGTGGAAGGATAGTCGTAATTTTACTATCATAAATATATAGCTATTTAATGTACATAGTTTTGCTATAAACTAGTGTGTTTGCTAACTAACTTCGTTATGTTCAAGCTACTAAATAAAATTATTGCCGTTTTTCCAAACGTATTAAAATCATATAGAAATATAACCATCGACTATTAAACACAAATATAGAATGTTGTTGACGAGACTCTTAAATAGTGGGTGTCAAAAATGTAAAATTGGCCATCTGAGATGTGTTAACTAAAACAAAACTTATTTGAAAACTCTATATGATTTCTATGCATTCCATCGTGAATTTTCTATGCGACATCGGCGAGACTATTCATCAATTTGCTATAACCTTTGGTGATTCGCTAAAAGTGTCCTAGAAATATAGATATATATTGAGGTATATAAAAGTATTGCACTCCAACTTTATGGCCCATTGTGGCCCATTATCAAGTTTTCCTGAATAATCATATATTTGGGGTGAGATGCACTGAATAGCTTGTATCTACTGTAACCTAGAGATTCACAGTAAAAGATGATGAGGTTGGATGTTCCTTCTTCCTCGCCACACAGCCTGCAGTTTGTGGATTCATTGTGGAGTCCAATTGTGTACAGATGCTTTCGTAGGTGATAATGTCCGGCGTTGAATCCGACAACCCTCCGAAGTTGTGTCCTGTTCAGGTTGAGTACATCGAGGGACAGCCACTTGGATGCATTTCGAAACAGTATTTTCACAAGTTGAATGTCCTTCCTATGAAGGGCATTCTAACTTCCTTCGTCGCTAAGGTATCTGCTGTTTTCGTTTCCTTGGAAACCACTGTGACATAGTATCCAGATAAATTTAACATTGTTCCATTGTGCCAGCTCCAGGTGTTCCTCTAGATAATCCTTGGCTACGTCTGAGGTGACTTCAGTTGCAAAAGTGTTCTAAAGGTTTACTTGTATTCATGGACTGAAATGGCATTTCTTGGGTATAAAGAGCCCAAATCTAGAACACCTCGTCGGATCACATGATATGTATTGAAAAATTTTATTTAAAGACTGTTCACCGCGCTAGAGAAATCCATGTTATGTCTGTGCAGTATGCAGAACTTGGAAACGGGAAGGTTATGGGTTCGAATCCCGACATCGGCAGTTTGTCAATTATATAAAAAAAAGGGCAGTTAATTGACTAAACTGTCGGCGTATGGACAAGAACGAAGTAACCGGCTATGCTTGAGAAGGTTTTTCTGCAGTTTCCTTCACGAACTCCAGATGAATATCGGCATAGTTCTTATCATAGTCAGCTGCGGCCGCATATCCTACCATTCCCTAGTCTAATCACAAATTCCTTCCACTCCACTCATATTCTCAGGCATCACAATGGACCTTATGGTCGAAGTGTATCCCGTTCAGGGTAGCCTTTACAATATATCTCTAGAGAAATCCAACAATTTATCGGACAGACCACTAATGTTATTCTGTCTGAAACATTAAGAATGCTCCAGCATACCACAAATTTTCAACAAATTTTGCTCATTTTTTTCACAGGCTAAAAATAACGTTTTCTAATAAATCTGGCGAAGATTCAGAATTTGATGACCGTTTAGAACGCGAGATAATTAATATCAAAGTTATCAATTTCTCTCACTTTGTCTGATTAGAAGCATGCAAAACATCAAGCCCACCCAACTATTATCTGTTGAAAAAATACTTGACTTAAAATTATTTTTTTCTTCAAAATAACATTATTTTGTATATGTGAACAATGTTTTTGTCTATGTATTGTATATGTGTATTTATTTGTACTATAATAAAATCAAACCGGTTTTTTGTCCTGATTATATACCTCAGTGCTGGAACGTCCTTCAGTTTTTATGATTAAACGTAAAGACAAACTATCTATCCAGATATTTCAATGTCTATGAAAATAGCTGCTGTTATTAATACAAAGTTGTTATAAATTTTACTATTAATTATATGTTAAGGAAAAATTCATTAAATAAATAAATAATGTATTTAATCTTTTTGATGGAGAAAATTTATTACTATCACGTAAAAAAATCTAGTCATGTTTTTTTTCCCCATAGAATGCCCCAGCCAGCCAGCCAGCGACTGTAATTTTTCTTGCTGTAAAAAACAAAAATGAATATAAAAATCGTAAATAAACTGATCTAATTACAGAATATTAAAAAGACTTTATTATAAAAACAATTTTATGCTCTAAAATCGTTTTTTTAGAGAAATATATAAAACATTTGTTGTGTATTACAGAGAATCAACCACCTAAAATTCTCGATAGATCATATATAACTATCCGCATCACACCAGTCCCAGGGGCCGAGCGGTCTAAGGCGTTATGTCTGCGCAGTATGCCTACTTGGAAACTGGGAGGTTATGAGTTCGAATCCCGACGTCGACAGTTTGTCAATTATTAAGAAAAAAAAAGGGGGCGGTTAATTGACTAAACTGTCAGCGTATGGACAAGAACGAAGTAACCGGCTATGCTTGAGAAGGTTTTCTGCAGTTTCCTTCACGAATTCCAGATGAATGTCGGCATAGTTCCTATCATAGTCGGCTACAGCCGCATATCCTACCAATTCATAGTCTATACACAAAATTTCCTTCCAATCCACTCACATCCTCATATCCTTAGGCATCAAAATGGACCTTATGGTCGAAGTGTAGCTCAATCTATCAATCCGGATCGCTAATTATATAGATCGCTTACGATTATTATAGATCGAGGAAAATACCATATACATATATATATATATATATATATATATATATATATATATATATATATATATATATATATATATATATATATATAGTCCCGACTTTGATACAGTTGAAAATATTGATCGCAGGAAATTTTTTTTTGTATTATAGGTACATAAAATGATTAAATTAGTCCATTTCTGCATGTCCGTCCATCTGTTGGTGGATACGATAACTCGAAAACAAACAGGGATAATGAGATGAAATTTTGTGTCTGTATTTTAGACCCAAAAAGTGGGACATAGTTCGTGATGGGACAAAATTGAAACATGCTTCCCCCGTAAGGGGGAAAATATCCCTCTTTAAAACCGTAAGAGATAGAAAAGAGACTTTAAAAACAAATAATGTTCCTTTTTGAAAAGTTAACAACTTTTGTTTGAAACTTTTTTTCATAAACTGAATAGTTTTACCAAAACTTCAACTCTAAAACAAACAGTTCACACATCGATAATGGATAAATATATCGGGTATTGAAACAATCAAACACAGTTAGTTATTATTTTCACATAAAAATTTCCCGATCTGGTACGGTTCCAATTATTCCGGATGGCAGAAACAATTGTAGAAATCAAATTGGATTATTACCATGGTTAGCTTTCGTCAAAGAAAAAAAAAACACTTTGTATTGTTTTTTTTAAATCTACGGACCTAGAATAATAATACACAAGTTACAAAGATCTTTAGGTTATAAAGGAAAAAGTGTATAAAGGACGGAAACTCTTCTTCCTACATACAGAATCCTTAAATGAATTGTAAATAGGAAAAGATTTCCAAGAAATACAAGATAGACTATACTTTATGTTGTATACAGTGTGTATAGAAAAACATTGAACATATGATTTATACTGTATGATGGCAGGAGCTCGGGAAGGTACTGCTTCAGAGTGCAACCAAGAGGCGCTATCTCTCGATGCACTGCGGCTGAAGAGGATGAAACTGCGGTGGGTTACCAGATTCATTACCGGGCATTATCCCTTGCGGACGCATCTGCACACAATGGGACTCCATAACGGGTCCATTATGTACAGATTGTGTGGTAATGAGGAAGAAACATCTAGCCACATTATCTTTGACTGCGAACCTCAAGATTACAGCAGATACAGGATATTCGGTACATCTCACCCCGAATATATGAACCTTAAAGGAAGATCTGCTAAGGAAGGTCCTGGCTATTGCCAACATATGGGAGATGCGAATCTCGTCGGATAGAAGTAGAAGGGGGAGTATAATGGACCATAAAGTCGAAGTGCAATATTTTTTAGACCCAAGATGTATCTATCTATCTATCTATACTGTATGGCATATATTTAACATATGAAATAAGAATTAAGTGGAGGTTTCAAAAAGAGTGTTAGTTACAAACTCAGTGATGTCCTATTTAACAACAATCCAACAAATATATATTTGGGAAATCTATAACGATACTAGTTTGGGAAATCAGTGTTATAATCCAGCGCTCATTATAAGTACATGTAAGCGTCAGGTAACATCAATGTTCAACACGGCGGATGAAAATAGTTAACCTGTTTTTCAAGAAATAGATTGTTCGTTTGGGTGACTTCAAAAGTCTCTAAAATCAAAACAAAACTCTCTTAACTGGCAATTTGATAAAGTATATCGGTAATGTAGGTTTTTTTCGAATAAAATTTTGTATGTTCAGTGGTTTTTTTTGGGTTTATTTAGAAAAAAAACTTCAAACATTAAAAAAATTAAAAAATGGAATACACTTCAAAAAACCCCGGTACACGGTGATAAATAAATAAGCACACGCTTATACAGTGTTCGTTTTGGAAGTTAGTACGATTAGGCACTCACGCTTTTGCTGCCCTTCTTCAATAGAAGATATTGTCCAAAATTTGCTGCCACCGCTGTGAGTGTTAACGCCATGGAGCACGCTGCGAACAGCGTTCCGAAATTGCAAACGCACTGCCACTGATACTGCAGCCGTGAATATTGGAACGCGGTTCACAGCACTTACAACAGGCCGCCATGTTCACTGCTTCACCTTTTCAGCGGCAGCAGGCACAGCAGGAAATTACGTCAAAATTCATGACGTCATTTTTTTCACAGTACTGCTGCAGTGTGCTGTCATGAATAGGGAATATGCATGCAAATTTTTTTTCACATTTATTTTCAGAATATGAAAATACTGTTAATACTGAAATAATATTTAAAAACGAAATTAAAATCCGACAAATATCAAGGAAGTTATAGGCTTTTAAAGATTATTATCTGTCTCTTTCTAGCAAAAATACTAAAAACGGAGTTTTACGTGTATTTTAAATGGTGAAAGTGTAATATGACGTCACATAACATATCAAGAGGGCTATC
Organism: Nineta flava; assembly: GCA_963920215.1. NCBI lineage: Eukaryota > Metazoa > Arthropoda > Insecta > Neuroptera > Chrysopidae > Nineta > Nineta flava. The sequence goes on from OY986041.1 coordinate 136,667,970, forward strand.
ACCCTCTTTGTCTAATCGGGAATTTCAATCATTCATATCTCGCTTATTTTTAAAGTTATTTAAAAAGTAATTTTACCTTGATATTTGTCAAGTAAACATGCTTCAATTCAAGTGAACAAAAATTTTCATGCATATTCCCTATTCTGAAACGCGTGGAGAAGCGCTGCCAACGCTCGCAGCAAATTTTGGAACATACCCAGAGATAGCGCGTGGGATCGTGTGGAACTCGCTCTTTGTCAGTATACACAGAATCAAGATGAATGACGCTTGATGGAGCTGAAAGCGTGTAAGCAACTTGACGTTTCTATTAATAAAATTCCTATGTTCAATGTTTTTCCTATACAAGCTGTATGTATGTGGTAGGCAGCATCATAAAAAGATGTGCAGGGAGGTATCGAAATGATTATCGTCCGGTGTACGTTATTATATTTTAATAGTATAGGACTATTATAGGTAGTGTGTGTAGTATTTTTTTCACAATTCCGTTATTTAAAAACGTTGTTAAGCGTTTAGTTTACCGGAAGGCAGGATCATTTAAACAACTTTCTTTTATACAATATTGTGTACGCTGCTCTGTGTTCATTTTTGTTAGTGTTCCGTATCAAATTTTGATATTAATAATTTTTATACAACAATGCCATCCAGGTTTTGATAAAATTCGCCCCAATTTTCGCCACCCCCAAAACATTAAGATAATTGAAATAATATCATACGTTGCATATAATTCTTGAAACTCCTTACCGATGATTAAGCGAAAATGAGGGTGAATTTTATTAAAACCGGATGGCATTGATACACACAATTTCTTGCACTTACTAAAGCTGAAACTTCGAATGCCATCCGATTGAAACATTTTTAACTATTTTATTTCGATTTTTGTTTTTAAAATTCGAAAAAAAGGTTGTTTTGGTGACTTTGAAGGGTTCTTTCTCGGAAACTGCCCATCAGAATCGTATGGAATTTTTTTTACAACATATAGTGGTACCAATAAATAAACTCACCGATTTTTGAGCGGTGCCTCATAACTTTTTTTTTCTAAATTCGCGAGTGCGAAAACGACCCGCGTGTTTCGGAAGGCAAAAAAATTGTATTATATAAATAGGGTATAAACTTCAAAGCAACCGCATTTTCATCCAGTTGCCTCGTCAAAAAAATTTACGTTTAGATCCCCCTACCCCCAACCCTATATCCGACCCCGTCCATTTGGGGTCTATTCTGGCGGTATAGGGAGGTTCAGTATCACTTCAAGACCCAGATTACCACTCGACATCCGGTTCCCTCTCAGTCTAAATTTGACGTGCCATTACTTTAACTATTTTGGCGCATTATGAGAATCCAATCAGAGTGAATTTTCAGCATGAAACGAATCGCAGATATAACACCCAACTGATCTAGCATTCGCTCGATCGATGTTACACTGATTTCTAGTGTTGTGGGTATTGTGGGTTGCTGTGCCTTAATGCAGTGTTTGGAAGAACATAATTCAGTAAAAAATGTGTTTCAGTATATAGACAACACTTATATACACATAGATTAGTGATTAAGCGAAACAGACCAGTCCAAGTGGCCGAGCGGTCTAAAGTATTATGTCTGCGCAGTATGCCTACTTGAAAACTGGGAGGTTATGCGCTCGAATCCCGGCATTGTTAGTTTGTCAATTATTAAGACAAAAAAAGGGTGGTTTATTGACTAAACTGTCGCCGTATGGACAAGAACGAAGTAACCGGCTACGCTTGAGAAGGTTTTCTGCAGTTTCCAACACGAACTCCAGATGATTATCGGCATAGTTCCAATCATAGTCGGCTGCAGCCGCATATCCTACCGATTCCTAGTCTATACACAATAAAATTCCTTCCACTCCACTCACATTCTCACATCCTTAGGCATCCTAATGGTCCTTATGGTCGAAGTCTTTACAATTTATCTCTATCTAAACGAAACAGACAGAAATCTGTCTGTCAAATAAGCAGTGTGACTACACTCGGCAGTGTGTCATATGATTTTTGGATATTAAACAAGATATTATTTTACATCAAAGAAAGATGAATGCTCGTTATTATTTTGGTAAATAGCTACATCGACAGCTAAAATATTAGAACTTTTAAATTTGACTATACAATTGCAATTAGATACAGAAATGTCTTTATTACACCATTATTACTCCATGTTTCTGAAGAATATTAGAATTACAAGCCACATTATCCAAAATATCATTTTCATGGACTCGCAAACTTTGTATATTAAATGTTACATTGATAAACCTGGTCTGGATACATTTCACAAACTCCGATTCTAATGTAAATAATGGATTGAATGTCAGTCTTTCAAACTCAAAAATTTGCATGTAAGAAGTGATGCTGGTTCTGTTCTACCATGACAAAATGTAGAACCATTGGTTTTAAGATACAATATATAATTTTTCGATTGTAATTTTTCACTCCGATATCATTTTATTAAACTTTTGTGTCTTAATAGTGTTGACCTTATTTATTATTATATTAATAAATTATTTAAAAAGAAGTGGAACTTCTTACTTGCGCACATAAGAACACACACACTCACACACTTTTTTTTGCATTACAGAACCAAAGCCAATTCAATAAAATTCTTTTTTCACAATTTTCCACTCACACTTTTTCGAAATTTCCGCTACTTCCTTCGTGTTCTTCTATGATACTCCTACAGTGTGTTGTATAGGTACACAACAACAGCCTACCTACCTACCTGCCTACCTAGAATCTGTGCTACGCGCGTAGAATCATAAAAATAGTTCGACACAAGTAGAAAAATAGAAGAAGAAAAAGATCACATAGAAAAATTTATTTTCATCTTTTCATTCTGTTTGTTTACTTTGAGTGTCCTTTTGTATTTTTCAAAACACATAAAACAGAGTTTTTTTCTGTAGAGATGAAGAAGACTTTCTTCTTCTTGCTGTGTGTATTGTACACTCCTGTTCATAAAAATTAAACCAGAAAGTCAAATTTTAAGTGTGTAGATATTATTAAATATACAGGATGTTCCGTAAGTAGTCGAGTTCCATAAGATGGTAGGTAGAGAGTACGATTTTGGAACGAAAAGTCCTGAGACATTCTTTTATTAGACGAACCGTTAATTAATTATTAATTAATTAAGGAAACTAGGTTGAAACCAGAGAATAGCTAGTATCTATGTAAAGCTAGTATCTGTGTGTCCCAAAGCTACTATGAATTTTATTTGTCGCTCGTATCCACAGAAACAGGAAAGTAAATTTAAGGGGTGGGATCTTTGTTTTATGGGGGTGATAAAATAAAATAATAAAGGGGTGATAAAATAATTTAATTAATAATTTAATTAATGCACTTTTGAGAAAACTTTATAATTTAACAAATTTAATTTGCGCATTTTTTTTGTTAAATTTATAATTAAACAATTTATTTATTACATTTTTCAAAAAAAAACACAAACATTTAATTAATGCACTTTTCAAGGAATTAATAATTTGAGAAATTTAAGCAATACATTTTTTCAAAAATTGATAATTAAATCAAAAATGAATTATCAAAAAAAATGCATTTTTTGCAACTCTGGTTTCAACCTAGTTTCCTTAATTAATAAATAAATAATTAACGGTGCGTCTAATAAAAAAATGTCTCAGGACTTTTCGATCCAAAATCGTACCCTCTATCTACCCTCTTATGGAACTCTACTACTTACGGAATACTCTGTTATGTATAATATTACATACAGTAAGATTTAGAATGTCCAAACTGGTTCAATTTTTTGGAACGGGTGTGTACACATGGAAATACCTGGCTGCTCTCTACTCTGCCGTTATTCACACAGATACACAGGTTGTTTTTGAGTAGACAGATACAGTCAACCAGCCAGGCAGCCAGCCAGCAAGAGCAGCTTTTTACCCTGTGGACAATACTGGTATAATACAAAAGTACTTTACTTCTTTCTGTAACTTTAACCCCAAAACAGATAAAAGCTCTCGCTGTGTATAGAATACATCATTATTTTTTTCTTTTCTGCATTTGTTTGTGATAGAGAGCAGAGCTTGATTTACACAAATGAATAAACAACATCAAATAAGAAGGTTATGTCAAATGCACAGACATGCGCAGTCTATCAAAAATTGATTATTATATGAATTTGTTTGACAGTTCTATGACAAAAAAATATTTTTTGTTTTGTTGAGGATGGTAACCTGTTGACATCATAAACGGTGCCGTTTTGCTACAAAATAATAAATACATTCAGGGAAATCAGGAGGAAAACATGTTTAACCCTTTGCACAGTCCATCGTGTTGCCCGGATCTTTGGTCAAGATAGGATGTGACAGACTAATGAATTCGTAAAGAGTAGTTTATTCTTCATATTTGTGAAAAATAAAATAGTGGACCCAATTACGCCAGTTACTATATACAGGGTTGTTACTAAAAAAGGGTTACTAGTGGCTATAAACTGCGCTGTTATCTCAGCAACCCTAAAAAACAATGATCTCTGAATGAGAATGTTGGGGTAGTGGACCGCATTGTTGAATGAGAAGGTGCAACATCGCTTTTTCTACGCAAAGATTCAGAGATTAATTTCTCATTGTTTATCGTTTCGATAGACTCGTACTGATGATTCAGGCATGATATTTGTGCTCTGTCGGCAGATATTCCATAGAAAGGGCTCCAAGGCAAAGGAGACGCGTTCCTTTACATTTGGTCAAAGTCTATAAAAATATCAATTTTTAAATCTCCCGGAACACTTTCTAGGTAACTCTGTAGGCATAGCATACAGATAGCATATATATCAGTGACTAATTCAAGTTGCAACTCACAGTGATTTGGAATTTGTTAGTAATTTGGTATATGGGACGCAAAACTATAAGAAACAAACCGGTGGTTAATACATCAAATGCAATTTTTTATTTATTTTATTTTCATAGTTTCGCGTAGTTCTGGGAACTGATTCATTCGTTTAGTCGAATCTACTACGGTAACATTTAACCAGTCCAAGTGGCCGAGCGGTTTAAGGCGTTATGTCTGCGCAGTATGCCTACTTGGAAACTGGGAGGTTATGGGTTCGAATCCCGACATCGGCAGTTTGTCAATTATTTAGAAAAAAAAAGGGTGGTTAATTGACTAAACTGTCGGCGTATGGACAAGAATGAAGTAATCGGCTATGCTTGAGATGGTTTTCTGCCTTTACGAACTCCAGATGAATATCGGCATAGTTCCTATCATAGTGGGCTGCAGCCGCATATCCTACCAATTACTAGTCTATACACAAAAATTCCACTCCACTCACATCCTTACATCCTTAGGCATCAAAATGAACCTTTCGAAGTGTACCCAGTCCAGGGCAGCCTCTACAATCTATCTATCTACGGTAACATTTTTGTGTGCAAAATTTTTTATAAATATTTATATGGTATTTGATGAGGCATCTTTTATTATAACTCAAATCTAAGTAACTTAAAAATAGATCGGTTAGTATTTTTTTTAAATCTTCAACTGATTTTATACGTTCAGGAGAGTATGCGTATATAATATATCTTTTATCTGGGGACGCGTTTGTTGCCGCCCGTGTTCTTGTAATATTTGAAGTATGACATAAACGGTCTCCGCATGTGGAAAATATATATAGATGAACATTTAAATTTTACGTGGACGAAGTCAGTCGTGAGGTATACTGACTGTTAGTCCACAACAATAAATTATTTTAAATATATTTTACAAAAGTTTGTTGTAAAGTGTACCATAAGTTTTTGTAATAATACGGTACATATGTTTGTACAGGGTGGTTTAAACAGAGCAGTAACTTTTTAAGGATGCATAACTTTCCATGACGATCTAGCAATGCTTTGATTTTAAAATTTAACACGTGAAATTAGTGAGAAAATCTGTTTTCTCGTGAATAATAGCTTCAGCAATGTTTAAATCGATTTTTGTTCTTATTTGACAGAATGCTTTCGATCCTGGACGTATAATGAACTTTTTACTAAACTTTTATTTAACTTTACCCGTGCCTGAAATAAAATTTTAAAAGTTCACAAAAAATGACCAATCTAGATGGTATAGGTAATTTACAATAACAATTACCGTGGTAACTTGGGGAGGATATGGTTGAGGAGCAATTGTTTCTAAAAGAAAGCATAATTGTTTTTAGGAGCGTAACCGCTACAAACTCATGGTGAAAAATATGCATACAAATACAATTTAGATAGTTGGTAGACGTCTTGAAAAATATGGTAACGCACTTCAATATCAAGTAAATCTAAAAGAATGTGGTAGTGTGAATATTTTCCGAAGATTCTGAGAAAAATTGGGTAAAAAGCGACTTTTGAAGAAATGTTTAGATTATATTAGATTCGAGTCAGGAGCAAGTCTTATAAATAGCTTTTGTACCGCGGCCAATTTGATCTATTGTACCTTCTTTCTTTATATATATACGTATTTCGACTACAAAGTAGTTATTATCAGTATAAATTAGCTAGTCGTAATTTACTCTTTGACAATTAGAAATAGATAGAAAATAGAGATCAATAGATAAAAATAAAAATAAATAAAAAATTAAAGAAAATAAATTAAAATATAATAAATTTTATTGAAATTACTCTTGTTAAATTTACTTCGATTTACTCTTGTTAACATCACTCTTATTAAAATTACTCTTATATTGTCTCAGGATATGTTATTCGTTGCCTCTATTCACGAAACTGTCACCAAATTAATAACGAATAACATCATATCCTGAGACAATATAAGAGTAATTTTAATAAGAGTGATGTCAAAGAGTAAATTACGACCAGCTAATTTATACTGATGATGACTACTTTGTAATTGAAATACGTATTTATAATACAAAAACTGGTCTATGTATTGGGGTGAATTTGAAATTTTATTCCTTCTTTCTTTAATAACCATTCGGATATTCCTCGGCAACACTTCATTAATTTCATCTGGCCGGAGATCTGATCATCCCAAATTATCTCTTTGAGAGAGAAGTCTTCTTTGAGAGAGGTCTCCTTTGAGAGAGAGGCTTTCGCATTTTGTTCGAGATTTGTTTACATACTTATTTATTTATTTCATTAATTAATTAGAAGCTAATATAACCATTGGAAAATCAGATTTATTGATTTCCTTTTCCTGGGACTATATATCTCGAAAACAAACCATTTTTACGTCAATACTATTGTCTCATTAAATATCTACCATTCTATCGTGAAACACTCTGTATAGAGATATATGTTCAGAAATATAACATTATTTGCAAATGTCCCCTAAGTTCCATAATAATAATAATAATAATAATAATAATAATCATATTTTAAACATAAAACATAGTGAAAAACTTTTTTCACAAAACAGTTTTAAAAATATATCTTTTCTTCTACTTCTTCGTTTTTAAGACACAAGAAAAATGTAAATTTTTATTTTATGATTGTTTGTACAATTTTCATTTCTTTCACAATTTTTATATATGGAGGAAGAACTCTTTTTTTTTGTAGAACTAAATATAAAATAAAATTAAAAAATTTGTTATTAGACTTACGAGAAATTGCATTATTAACTTTGTGTCTACATGGTGTTCGCACATTCACTCTATTTAAACTTACAATTAAATCATAACTAACTGCTGGTTTGATATAAGTATATTATATACCTATCACAATGGATCATGTCACTGGTGAGAATTTATTTGTTTTGATAGATACATAGATACATCTTGGGGTCTAAAAAGTATAGCACTTCGGCCTTATGGTCCATTGTGGTCGCCCTTCCACTTCAGTCCGACGATATTCGCTTCTCCCATATGTTGGCAATAACCAGGAGCTTACTTATCAAGTCTTCCTAAAGGTTCGTATATTCAGGGTGAGATGCACCAATATCTTGTACCTGCGGTAACATAGAGGTTTGCAGTCAAAGATAATATGGCTGGATGTTTCGTCCTCTTCGCCACACAAGCTGCACACAATGGACCCGTTATGGAGTCCCTTTGTGTGTAGCTGTAGGGGATAATGGCCGGTAATGAATCCGGTAACCATCCGCAGTTGCTTTCTGTTCAGTCTCAGTGATCACTGTGTATAGCATTTGACTACTCGTTGATCACCTGTTTGCATGCAGTCCTTGGAATTCCTAAAATAGGTTCTGAGCCAATGAAGGGAATTCCGACTTCCTTCTTCGCCAAAGTATCTGTTTGTTTTATTAACTCGAAATTCAGTAAAAATAGTATCTCAACTACGACTTGTAATTAACCCAACAAAAAGTTTTGCTTCATTACTTCAATTTTTGGGTATTTAAGTGCTAACTGTCGTGCGAAATTGAGTTTGTTTCTATTTTAAAATAAAGAAAATTATTTTTTTCTGTTGTTAGTTCTCGAAAACGGCTTCATTTCGCTTAAAATATTTTTTGGATGATTTATCTAATACTGAAATACTCTAAAAACCCGGGTTCTCGGTGACAGATAAATAAACAGACGCAACGCTTACACAGTGTTCGTTTTGGGAGTTAGTTCGATTTGGCACATACGTTTACTGCCCTAACTCGATAGAGATGGCGCCTGTGTGCGCGGTGTCTATTGTAGAACTCTTATTTGCGTGTACAGTGTCAAGACGAATACAAAAGCCAACACTTGGTGGCACCGAAAGCGTATAAGCGCCCAATACGAAGAACACACCAGGATTCTGAAACACCCAATATAATAATTATTCATAGCGTAAACACTTTTTTTTTCACATCTTATTGTTTTGTTCACTGTTGTGTAGATTTTATTACTGGTGGTAATCAACTCAACTGTTGCTTTCGGGTAGAGTTGGTGCAACCGGTGAACCAGTCGGTCACATGGATGATGGGATGAGATGCGTTTACCTCAACCAACCGGAACGGAACGGAACGGAACGGACTACATGAAGTACTTACAAATATCATGTTTCACATACACACACACACACACACACTAAACAAAAACAACGGTTAAATATATAAAAGTGTAATCTTATATAGTTTAGAGAATTAATGTAGCTGTGGGCCATAACGAACCCTTATAAACGAACATTAAATCGATTAAAAACTTTTACGAGAGTACGGAAACCATCTCACGGATACACTACATCTCACACAAAATACGGCAAAAAGGTTTCGTTCTTGTTTTTCCGTGTTTTTTTGTTTTTTTGTTGTGTTTTTGTATTTTTATTTAAACATTAAATACGGTTTTTATTTAGTTCATATTCTAGTGTATACAAGTGTATAATTATCTATGTATAAAGTGGTCCATAGACGTTCAATGTTTTTGTTCTTTTTTATACAATTAGTCCTATTTTAACCTCCCTTAAGCTAGCTGAGCAAAATACCGAAAATGAATTTACTACGAACCATCATTATGTGCTAATTATGTGTTGTTGCAATTAAAATTTTTGTCCTCTTTTGTTTCGACGGAAATTGAAAATTAAAAATGCTCGGCTAGCTTAACATCAAGACAGCAGAGCATCGATTGTAAAGTCCCGAAAATGAATTTACTACGTACCAGAATTAAGCTCACTTACATTTCCGGCGAATATTTGTATTATTTTCACTATACTTCCTAGTGCGGTCTAAGGCGTTATGTCTGCGCAGTATACTAACTTGGAAACTGGGATGTTATGGGTTCGAATCCCGACATCGGCAGTTAGTCAATCCTTAAGAAAAAAAAGGGGCGGTTAATTGACTAAACTGTCGGCGTATGGACAAGAACGAAGTAGCCGGCTATGCTTGAGAAGGTTTTCTTCACGAACTCCAGATGAATATCGGCTTAGTTCCTATCATAGTCGGCTGCTGCCACATATCCTACCAATTCCTAGTCTATACACAAAAATTCCTTCCACTACACTCACATCCTCACATCCTTAGGTATCACAATGGACCTTATGGTCAAAGTGTAGCCCATCCAGGGCAGCCTCTACAATCTATCTAATCTATATTTCCTAGTAGTGCTCCGCAAATTCTTCACAATGAACTGAAGACAACCGAATCAGTGTCTTATCAAAACGCATCTCCATACTACACCAATTTATAACTTCACACTAATCTTATTCGTAACCATTCACGCGCATGCACATTCACTGATGCAGTGGCATCACAGGAAAAACAAATACAGCGCCATATATCGAAAAGTTATGATCTATCACATGTGGGCTCAACCATTGTAAAACGCATTTTTTGTCGCAAGTTTTTAGCAATTGAAATCTTACTGGAATTTTATCACACAAAAATTTTCGAAGGACCGACAAGAGTTAAAAGAAGTTTTCCCGTCAAAAAGTGTTTAACAGATAACACTTTTCTACAAAAAAAAAACATTCTTGAAATACTCGTAAGAAGGGTGAACTATCGGCTAAAACTGTGCGTCAGCAATGCCGCAGGTTACATCTATTTTTATTTTTACGAGATCATTATAACATTGTTCACAAGCACTATCACCGCCATTATCATAACCATAACATCATCCCAAATGTTAAAAGCATACTGAACACTTTTTTCTCCAAAATGTTTTTCAATAAAAATCGGAAAAACAAAAAATAAAAAACAAACATCCCAAATTACATTCACAAAACGCTGATGATTCTATTGATTTATCCGTAAAGTAGTGAGAAATATACACAGTACTTATGGTTCCAATGGATAGATATATTTAGGTTGTTGTGAAGGAAATTCAATTTAATGACAGATTCTTCAAAGTTTGACAGCTTATTATTTGAATAATAAAAAATATCCTGTCAAAATTTGAAGTTGATCCTGTTTTTAGTTTTGGAGTAAAAAAATGTTAAAGTTACCATTTTTAAGAGATTTTTACATAGCTTAAATGGATTCCGCGGTGAAAACATGAATACGAAAATCTATATCTCGATAACCAGATATGCCAGTGTTATGAAAAACCGTCATAATAATTATCAAAGTCTTATAAATACCTGGACTAAATTTCAAATTGATCTTGTTTTTTGTTTCTGAGATAATTAAATTTGTAGATCGAAAAATATTCTAAATCTAGTTTTATTTGTTCTTATCTAGTTTTATTTAGTTTTAACTTTTTTGAAATACCTAAAACCATATTTTTAATTATTAAAACTCTTTATTTAGGATTTAAGTTTTAAACAATATGTTTTTTTTTACAAAAATTAAATTATTTGAAACGATTTAATTGCAAAATTTTTACTAATTTAGAGTTGACAATGGATGAGATTTCAATGCATTTAGTAAAGGACAAACTTACCCTTTTCAGTTTCACAAAAGCTTTAAGTTTCATATTATTATTTTTATTATTTGTGTATACTTTAGCGTCACAACACAATACTTGCCAAATTCCGTTAAGGCTACGTAAGACATAGTATGAAAGAACTGGCATGGACTATATAGACAGACATATCATTGAATTTTTTAATTAAACATTGAAATACTCCATTCCAAATGTAAAAGCATAATAAAAATCGGATAAAAAAACAAACATCCCCATTCACACTCACAAAAACGCTGATGATTCTATTGATTTATCCGTAAAGTAGTGAGCCATATAAACATTATTTATGGTTCCAATGGATATATTACGTTACATTTACAAAAATAAATCGACTTGAACAATAGCAGCAGAGCATCAGTAGAGAGAAACTATTTCGTGTAGAAAGTTTTCGATGTTTGTCTATTATAGAAAGAAGAAAGTATTCTCTAAAGTGTGCAGTTATTTCTAATATCTTAACTGACAGTAAGTATGATCTAAAAGTTTTCTGAATTGATGATGTGATATTAGATATGAGAGTGTTGCAACGAGTCAACTTGAAAAAGAGCAAAGGTTAGAGAGTTTGGGGGTGGGGGGTACACAAGTATTATTGTCTGTTAGAGTCATTCAAAATATAGATCTCTATATAAGGAAGAATCATGTAAATGTTCAAGAACTTCGACAGATAGTAAAATATACAGGCTGAACTTTCACTTCTACAAATCAAATCAAGTATATATCGTCGGTAAAAATATAGTGAGTGTATGTGTGAACATCATGTATTCCGAGGTAATACTGAAAATGATCTCGGTAGACAGAGATAGCACGGAGAGATGTTAGAACACTGTGAGGAACGTCAATATAACTGCAAAGAAATTCGGATACACAGTAATAGCGCGACTTGGAACTTTATGCTAAGCACTACCGTGTGGTGCTCAAAGACCTTTTTTATTTCAAATAAAATCTATTACTCGACAAATTTTAGAACACTTTGTATATAGGGGGTGGCTCAGATTTTAATCGGGAAAATTGAATAGACAATAGATCTATCAAAAATAAGAGGAAAAGTTCATTTGACCTTGAATGTTTCCATGTATCGTTTTCAAGAAACAAGTTTTCGACATACGTCAATGGAAACGCTGTATTCGAGTATTTATAAATAGTCACCAACAATTTAGGGATTTTGAATTTCGCAACGAACAAAATAGAGCCAATGGAAGCAATTATTTTAATAGAAATTCTCAAATGTTCGAAATTTTATTTTTTTCTCGAAAAATAAGCAAGAAGGAAAATTCGAGCCACATTATCTTGGACTGCGAACCTCTAGGTTACAGAAGATACAGGATATTCGGTGCATCTCACCTCGAATATATGAACCTTCAGAAAGACCTGATAAGCAAGCTCCTTACTATTGCCAACATATGGGAGAAGCGAATCTTGCCGGACTGAAGTAGCAGGTGGAGCACAATGGACCATATGGTCGAAGTGCAATACTTTTTAGACCCCAAGATGTATCGATCTATCTATTAAGTTAACCTAAAAATAATCCGAAAAAAAAAACTGTGGCATACTCAAATTTTTCTTTAATATATCTAGTTAGGATGCCGCAGCACCGCTTCTAGAATAATTTAATTAAATCTAATCATCTAAAATTACGCCCCACTTATTTATTACTGTAAACGTGCCAAGTGTAACTAAAATCAGCCATGCAGTTTTTGAGATATTCGAAAACAAAAAATGATTTTTTAATTAACTTAAGCAACCTGTATCTCGAGATGAAGAGAGATGAAGATTGAGAACATATAAATTCATATGAACTTTTCTTCTTATTTTTTGGGAGATCCATCACCAATTTTCCGGATTCGAATCTGAGCCACCCTGTTGAAAACAACATTTCCTTAGACGAACAACACACATATATAGAAGATGAAAGAGAGCTTTATAAAATAACATCGTTAGATTTTATGTTGAATGAAAAAGCTATATACAGTGAAGCTCATCTCGCTCTCTTCTCGTCATACTTAGAAGTTTCTAGGTTTACTAGAGCTACTAGCTAGCTGTTGGTAGATGGATGGTATAGCAACTCTCGTCGTGAATGACTTTTTACGATGGTACATTTTGAATATATATGTATATATGTATATATATATATATATATATATATATATATATATATATATATATATATATTCGCTTTATAACACAACACAAGATATTTTATGAGCTATTAACGCCTCGTAATTTTATATCAATGTTATCTTTTTCTTATATCTAAAAAAAATATATATTTCGTTTAGTTGTTGCCATTCAACACAGTCAAATCAAATCAAATAAAAAATATCGGAAAAAATTGACTTTGTAGTCAAAACTAAAAAGTTTAGTTCGTAGAACAACGAATCAATAAAATAATAATTGTTGTCGCCAGTTGACGAAAATCTATTATACTAATTCAATTAAACATAATATATTTGAAATTTGCGTATTAATAAAAATTAAATTTAATTTTTGACTATAGTTTCGGGAAGATAGTTGTTCCATCTTCAGAAAAAATTATAATGACAAAATGTAGAAATATTCATAAAAATATATACATTATACTTTTGGGCTCATAAACTTTCTATATTAAATGTATATTAATTGATAAACCTAGCCTGGTCTTGATCAATTTAACTAACTTTGATTCTAATGTAAATAATGGATTTGATGCCAGTATTTCAAAATCTAATTTGAATGTAAGAAGTGACGCTGGTTCTTTTCTACCATGAAAAAATGTAGAATCATTGGTTTTAGATGCAATATATAATTTTTCAATTGTAGTTTTTCACTACGATTTGTTTTTATTAAACCTTTATGTCTTCATAGTTGTGTTGACCTTATTGAATACTATTATAATCAATTATTTAAAAAGACGTAAAATTTGTTACGTACGTATATGAATACATACACAATGTTAAAAACAAATAAAATCGATAAAAATTGCAGAAACTCGCAATTATACAAAGAATATAAACCACAGGTAATATAAATTAAGGTTATGCAAATAAATGTATATAAAATTATTAAACATGGTTTATAAATACGAACTTAATTTATAGATTACATTATATCGAAGATTAATTATCTACAAATAGATTAAGGAAAAGATAATTTTGAGAATTCAGTTGCTCATTGAATTTTAAAATGTTTTGATTTCTACTTAATAGGGAATATGCATGAAAATTTTTTTTCACATTTATTTTCAGAATATGTAAATACTGTTAATACTGTAATAATATTTAAAAACAAAATTAAACTCCGAGACAAATATCAAGGAAGCTATAAGCTTTTAAAGATTATTATCTGTCTCTTTCTTGCAAAAATACTAAAAACGGAGTTTTACGTGTATTTTAAATGGTGAAAGTGTAATATGACGTCACATAACATATCAAGAGGGCTATCACCCTCTTTGTCTAATCGGGAATTTCAATCATTCATATCTCGCTTATTTTTAAAGTAATTTAAAAAGTAATTTTACCTGGATATTTGTCATGTAAACATGCTTCAATTTAAGTAAAAAAAAAATTTTCAAGCATATTCCCTATTATTTAAATTGTCACCTTTTGGTTGAGTATGTGATACTTCGAATATATATTAATCATCACATAAATCACCTATACGATTAGTGTGACTCGTGTGAAAAGCTTTCTTATATGTATAAAGGAAATAGAATACCTAGATTTGTAAAACTACTATTTCAAGCTCTTCAAAGTAAATAAAAGCTTGTTCCTTTTTATTTTTTATTTTAAATTTATTCTCCTCCGTGTATTTGTTGGTAATTTAATTACTGTTGATATTATGATATTTTAACGGAAGAAAATA
This sequence comes from Nineta flava, assembly GCA_963920215.1. Taxonomy (NCBI): domain Eukaryota; kingdom Metazoa; phylum Arthropoda; class Insecta; order Neuroptera; family Chrysopidae; genus Nineta; species Nineta flava. The sequence goes on from OY986041.1 coordinate 136,683,045, forward strand.
CAGAAGATGAGTTTCAAAACATCATCGATGCACAGCAATTGTTACGATGATAGAGTATATATAAATTTTCTTGGAGAATAATTTAACCAATAATAAATGATGAGAGTCAGCCAGCCAGGCAACAGCCAGGCGTTCGTATTCAGTTAACGAAGACACCATCATCAAGCGATAATGTCTGAACAGTTAAAATATAAGAAATGTAAATGTTAAAATACTATATTTCTTCGGATGAAGAAGTAAGATATATTCTTCGTTCTGTTCAGTGTTATGTCAGTTGTTAACGATGAAAGTATAATAGAGATAGCGCGAGAATGTATAATTGGACTACGGATCTTTATGGGTATCAAAAAAAGGCATCAGACGAGTGATTTGGATTTGGAAAGTTGTAGTAGTAGTAATAGTAGAGGAGACGTCAAAGCTTCGCTGCCCCGGACGGGCTACACTTCGATCATAAGGTCCATTGTGATGCCTGAGGATGTGAGGATGCGAGTGGAGTGGAAGGAATTTTCGTTTTCGTGAAGGAGTTCGTGAAGTAAACTGCAGAAAACCATCTCAAGCACAGCCGATTACTTCGTTCTTGTCCCAACGCCTACAGTTTAGTCAATTAACCGCCCCTTTGTTTTTCTTAATAATTGACAAATGCCGATGTCGGGATTCGAACCCATAACTCCCCAGTTTCCAAGTAGGCATACTGCGCAGACATAACACCTTCGAATACTCGGCCACTTGGACTGGTAAGTAGGCCTTTCTAGGCTTTTTGAACCGACTCCTAAAAGACAAGGAATTTGTAAGCCGCCGCCTTTGATAGGAACTATGCCGATATGGAGTTTGTGAAAGGAAACTGCAGAAAATCTTCCAAGCTTAGCCAGTTTCTATCGTTTTTGTACATACGCCAACAGTTTAGTCGATTAACCGACCCACTAATTAAAAAAATAATAATTTAATTGACAAACTGGCAGAGGTTGGAATCAAACCACCAACCTCAAAGTTCTGAGTAGACCGCCTTTAACAATTCGACCACAAGGGACTGGTCCCCTGAAAGTGAATTTGATTCGACATCTTCTAGATTTTTTAATATTTGTTTATTTGTGTATACTTTCGTGTCAACATACAAGTGTTTGTCCAAATTCCTTTCGGTTACGTATGACAAACTGTAGAAGACTATAGCGTATACCCGACACATTTCATTGTCATTGAATTTATTATTAAATTAAATACTGATATGAAAAAATTAACTCGTCAACCAGGAATCAAACCTCGGGCCTCTGGATAACCGGTCCAGTGTGCATCCGTTATCCAGAGGCACGAGGTTCGATTCCTGGTTGACGAGTTAATTTTTTCATATCAGTATTTAATTTAATAATAAATTCAATGACAATGAAATGTGTCGGGTATACGCTATAGTCTTCTACAGTTTGTCATACGTAACCGAAAGGAATTTGGACAAACACTTGTATGTTGACACGAAAGTATACACAAATAAACAAATATTAAATAATAATATATCACTTCAACAAGAAGTTTATACTGTCTAAAAAATATATAAAAAATATATATATATGTATAAAAATTAGAATAATATGAAGAAGTTGGCTGTCACATCACAATCGTCTTTGGTGTAGCGGATGCACACTGGACCGGTTATCCAGAGGCCCGAGGTTCGATTCCTGGTTGACGAGTTAATTTTTTCATATCAGTATTTAATTTAATAATAAATTCAATGACAATGAAATGTGTCGGGTATACGCTATAGTCTTCTACAGTTTGTCATACGTAACCGAAAGGAATTTGGACAAACACTTGTATGTTGACACGAAAGTATACACAAATAAACAAATATTAAATAATAATATATCACTTCAACAAGAAGTTTATACTGTCTAAAAAATATATAAAAAATATATATATATGTATAAAAATTAGAATAATATGAAGAAGTTGGCTGTCACATCACAATCGTCTTTGGTGTAGCGGATGCACACTGGACCGGTTATCCAGAGGCCCGAGGTTCGATTCCTGGTTGACGAGTTAATTTTTTCATATCAGTATTTAATTTAATAATAATCTTCTAGATTATTATTTTTTAAATTAATAGTATCTTCATAATTTTCTACTTCAGCTTTTTAGATTAAATTAGGTCATGGACGTCAAAATAATGACCGTATATGTGCAATTTTTCGGCCAGAACTTTTGACCGTACATCTTTGTGGTTTGCCACAAATCCATTTGGTTATGGAAAAATATTTTGGATAAAAAAATACTTGAAACATTTTTGAAAGTGAATTACTTATTTTTGTAATTTTTTAATTAAAAATAAAGTTTTTCATAATATTTCTCTTGCCATTTCCTCGCTTGAATTCTTTTAGAAAAATAATTTTCAAAAATTTATTTCATTTTCAAAGAATATTTTTATAATATATTTTTATCCCTATATTGTCCCGACATATTCCTCTATTGTATATAATAAATCTGATCTTTAGTAAATATAAAATGATCATAAGTTTTATGTTCGTTTGTAATATTACGTCAGTCATCTAACCATTAAGACATTGATCCAGACTTCCTTTATATACAGAGCGTATCAGGACAAATGGTACATGTATATGGTTTGCGTTTAAAATATCCTGATCCGGGCTTATACAGAAATATGAAAAGGATTCGAAATCAGCAACTCCAAAAGACTCAGTAGACCAGCGAAAGTTAATTAGCGAAGACCATAACTCTATACTCTTAGTGAAAGAATCGCGTAAAATCAATCTTTCACCCTCCATATCTGGAAAACTTTTGATTTTCAGACCGTTTGACCATGAGGTCTTTTGCACCAGGAGCTAAGGAATAATATATCGATTCTAGTGAATTTCACCGAGGGTGGCTTCCCATAAGAAATGTGGGGGGCCCTTCGCATTTCTTCTATAGCATTCCAATAGGTGTATGGCATCTCACATAAATCAGAACCCATTGCAAGGTGACGATGATATAACCCTATGACATGGATGGACGATTATCAAGGAGTGATAAAATTAACGTTTTTTTTACATGGCTACGAAACTAAAAAAAAACAATGGAATATTACTAGTTGTATGAGAAGCCCGCAATCACAGCCTTCCTAGATCGCAGTCCATACTGATTTTTTTAAACATATATTAATAAATAATTTCCCCTTCAAATTTCCCAACGACGTATTTTGTAAACGTCGTATTTTCAGATTAATAATTATATGCATATATATATAATCAGAAATTGTCTATACTACCACTCGTCTCCCGGTACGATATCATTAACCCTGAAACACTCTGTTGCACCAAAGCATTCTCTAACCCCCCACCCCTCCCGCCTAGTATGGTGGTGTACATATAAATACACAAGTTAAGATGAATAAGTGAAATTGTCTTAATTATTATTCCACAAAGTGTATATATATATATATATATTTGTTATTCCTTCTTTGAATTGTATGATGCTTTTAGTATTCCTTCTTTTAAAATTCTCTCCTATTCATTCATATTTTCTATGTGTCTATCTGTACGTCCGTCTGCCTGTCTGTCTGTTTTTAAAACATTTTAATTTAATTTATAGTATTTAGCTTGAATCGTTTTTTTTTTCCTGTGTGGCATAAAGATTGCATAATGAAAAAGTTTCTCTTTTATTAATTTGTAAATTGCCGAAAATTTTGATGCATTACTTTTACAATTATTAATTTAATTTTACGTATAAATCTAATTATATGTTTCAAACTGTAAGATGCTAGGGTGTTAGGCATTTCGCCTGGTCTAATATATTGATTGACGGACTAATGAATTTGACTGACGGATTTTTAAATATTGTAATTTACTTTTTCTGTCTTATCTTTATGAATCATTAAATATGATTCATTTCTATAAAACGGAAATAGCCATTAGATTGATAGATACGTAAATTTTCTGTATATTAATTTTATTTATAGCATATTCCGGTAAGCTTATGCTCGTCAGTCTCAATTGATTGTGACTGAACTCTTCCCATTTGATTAGTTCACCATCAATTTGTTTATGATTAAGGACGTGGAATGTGGACTGATGTCAGGTAATACCTGTGTCTACCCGTATTGGATATAAAAATTCGTATATCAATTAATTGTATTTTATAAATACGTATTTCGACTAGAAGGTAATCATCATATACGAGATATTTACGATTAACTAATTCATACTGATGATAACTAACTTTTGTAATTGAAATACATATTTATAAAATACAAATAATTGATCTAGGAATTGAGACAAATTTTGAAATTTCATTTTGACTATACGCGAATCTTGCTAAAAGTTAGACCCCTGGTGGTCATATTAGACGTGATATGAAACACAAAATATAGGGGTTGACTTGAGAACCTCCTTCGTTTTTTTTTGCCGGTTAAAAAACATTCAAATTGTGCAAAGATATTGGGTGCTTTCAAATAGTGTTTACACACAGAACATGTATATGATATTTTTCGTTAGTGGAAGCGCTGGGAAGATTAACTTTTTATTTTTTTGTGGTTAAAATTTAAAATTTTTTTATCCAAATTTATATGGGACCAACTTTGAAGTATAACCTATCCAACAAAAAAATAATTATCAAAATCGGACTACTCTGTAAAATGTTATGCGTGATCACACATACAAAAAAATTTACAGGTTGAATTGAGTACCCTCTTCTTTCGTCGGTAAAAAATACCAAAATAAGAATTAAATTTACCTGACATATATGTACTCGTATGTAAATTCTGTAAGCGTTTTTTTAGCAAATTTTATAATTTAACATTGCCTCGATCTTCTTCATTTCTTAAGTGCTCATCCAATAAATGAAGAAACCCAGAAATTTCCTTCCATTATTTTCCAAAGCTAGGTAAACAAAAAATATTAATTAAAAAATAAGTTGACTTGTAAATCTCTAGAAGATAGCCACAAAGTGCGAAAATTGAAATGGAAAATTGTTAAACGGATTCGCAAATATAAATTATTAATATACTTTTGGCCAAAAAACAGAATATCAAAGTTATTGAAAATAACAAATACAAAAATTTACTAAAATCGCTATAAAATAATAAAATATAAACTCACATGTTATTTTTATAAACGTTGGCTATAGCCATTTAGTTTGTTAGTAGGTAGCCACGCGGCGCTACTATCTTACAAAGTTTCACGTATAGTTTCGGAAACAAAGTTCCTTCTTCAGGAACATATATAATAATGACCAATTCCATACAAAATTGAAAACTTCTTTGTGTATAGAACATTCTAACTGGAATATCGTAAAATAAAACAAGCAAAAAAAAAATCAATAAAAATAATATTCATGTTTATTCATAAGTGGAATCAATTTCTATAGCAAGCATAAATTTATACTCTTTCTCTATAGATAGATAGTAATTCTAGGAGCTGTGAGCAGAGCTCTGGCTGTATCCAATTCAACAACCAGCCAACCTAATACCCACCTAGTTCATTAAATGCACACACCAGAATAGATACATTCAATACGACGATGTTGTAGACAAGTTTTTTCCAATCAACCGTTTATAAACACAATTCCCTAAGTGACTCAAGTAGGTATGTGTACTACCTATATCTATCTATCTATCTATCTATCGTATACATAAAGTAGAATGTAGATACGTGTTGTAGACTAGTAGTACACGTAACCACAAAACTAGCGGTCTTTTTTCAAAATTTTATATTAGCGCATTTCCTCCAAAGGAAATGCAGCTATTGTTTTTACACCAATGTTGGAATTTCGTAAAAATTTCTTCAAATGTCCATCGATCCTACCTATTAGATGTTAAAAATCACTATCGCTAAAATTTGTATATATATAAATATATATATATATATATATATATATATATATATATATATATATATATATATATAAATATATATATATATATATATATAAATATATATATATATATATATATATATATATATAAATATATGTATATATATATATTTATATATATATATATACATATATACATATGTACTTTTTTTAAATGTCTGTGGACTCTCTAGCGGTCACAGTTTTATTCCGATTGGAATGAAATTGGGTATTTGGGTCGCTTTTGGTATTCTAAAGGACAAGTTCGATAATGGGTAAAATCAGACGAGGGGAAAGGGGGGTTTAGAGGGAGGGGGAAACACAAAATTTGAATATCTCCCTTAATATTTGAAAAATCGAAAAATTTATCAGGAGTTAAGTTGTAGGTACTAAGTTTTACTGTAATTTTGTGTTGTATCATTTTTTTGTTACACTAATATTTACAGAAATATTTACAATTAAAGATTGAAAGTTAAAATTCTAAATATCTCTGTTCACATTAGAGTTTGAGAAAAATGATAAGGTAATGAATTGTAGCAAACTTGATTTTCTACAACTTTACTCCTTATACATTTTTCGATTATTCTAATATTAAGAGAGATATTTAATATTTTGTGTTTGTTTGACACGAATACACGAAATATAGTTTATTGTAAAAAATTTTGATTGTCGTTTCCATAGTAACTATAAACTAAAATCGTTATACATCGATTTATTTTGGCTATAAATAAATGTAATTTTTCCAAATACTGAAGTCATATCAGATATTATATTTCATTTTGATCACACTAAATCAAAAATCTATATTCTAAGGAAATTCGCTAAGTTGACGCAGCTCCTGCGTAACGAATTTTTTTTGTATTGCATTCGTCGTTATTTGATGAAAATCCATTAGAATTATTTAATAAAACAAATAATTGAAACTTTCGTAAAATTACTTTATTTTGACTATAGTTTCGGAACACAGTTCCTTCCTCAGAAATAAAAAAATGAAATGAACAATTCTTACTTACTGTACCAACAAAGAAAACATTTCCGGTACTTAAGATAACATTTTGATCTGATTCACAAAATGTTAAGTACCTGAAAATGTTTACCTTGTTGCTACAGTATGTTAAAATTGTTCATTTCATTTTTATTCCTGAAGAAGGAACTGTGTTCCGAAACTAGTCAAAATAAAGAGATATTACGAAAATTTCAAATTTTTGTTTTATTTAATAATCAAAATTTGATAATTAATTTTGTGCTTTATGTATTCGGTTATCGAAAAAATGCTTTGGATAAAAATTGTTCAGTACTAATATAATGAAAAATTTCATTCGAAACATTTTCACGGAAACCAAATGAAAAACGCACAAATCAACTGAAAACTTTTGAAAAATATGCGCAAGTTTTGTGGCTCGTAGTACCTAGAGTTACCTACCTAACTAATATTGTGTATATACTTTTTTTTTTCTCTCACAATTGATATCATACATATAGTGTGGTTGTGATGTGAGCATTGTGTCTCAGTGTGTCTCTTAAAATCGGTGTCATAATGAACGTTTTTCAATATTCAAAATATGGAGAGGAATTAATACCCCTTACATCGGCTTCGTGCTTGAATTCAACACAGTTAAAGTCTTATTTAACAAAATAGCGGAATAATAAAACTATAACATACAGTTTAATTCCTTTTGTGACGTCATAAAGTTCTAAAAATCAATTTTTTGTGAAACAAACTTGATATTAAAATGTTTCTAATAAAAGAGAATTGTTCTGTTTTTTTCTTAATTTTCAGTAATATTATATTTTGAATTTATCGCGCCTTATTATTTCACTAATTTAAAATAATAAGTATTTAATAGTTTGTAACACTGGTTATGCAACAAGTCAACTTCACATCAAAACAAATTAATGTCAAAATTAAACAGCTGACTTTCAAAATATAACCAATTGGTTAGAAAAATATTAACAAAAAGAGTTTTAAAGAATTGTATAGTTAAACAAGATTTACCATAAACATTTAAACGTATAATTACCCACAGATTATTAAACATAAATTTGTAACAATACATATAACAATTTAATTATTTTACTAATTTCGAATATTGAATTTAAATATTCTTCGAAATAGCAACTATTTTAAATACGTCGTATATGCGATGCAATTATCAAGGGAAGTGTAACTGAATCATTATTCGAACCAAGGTAAGCTTTGTTGTTGTTAGGAATATCATCTAATTGACGCTTAAAGCTCAGCAAGAACTCATATGTTTTAGGATATCGGCAATAGACCAATTCAACTATATTATTAAAACCTGGTGAGATTAGTCAACATTCAAATAAACATCTGCATCTAAAGAAAAATCGTTATTAAACTGTGCCTTCATCGCTTCATCAAAAGTACGTGAATCAAAAAATGTAAGATATTAAATATTGTGTTAATTCAATATCGTTACATTTGTCTAGCACAACCACATTCTTTGGGGTCTATTTTTATCCGAGTTTTCTTTTTCAAATGCACTAATTTTAACTCAAGTCATTCAATTTTGATAAAAAACCATGATATCTCTATTCGTTTTTAAGATGGGTTGAACAAGGACCTTTTTCAACCCATTTCGAAATCTATAAAAGCAAGACATTTCTTTATTGTAGAAAGAGGCAGAACAGCCTTAAAATAGTGGGTTTCAAAGAAAAATTTATTAAAATCGGATAAGATTTAACAGTTCTACACAAAAGTTTTTTTTGTACCTGATGACATCACCAAAATCTAAAAAATAAAGTTAGGTCAATTCCAGGCATATTTTATCCGATTTTGATGAAATTTTTTTTCAAATGTTTCTAATTTTAAGTTTAGAAATTCAAGTTTGATAATAAAACCATCATATCTCTATTTGTTTCTGAGATGGTTTGAACATGGACCATGGATTTTGAAATCAACATACGCTAGGCTAAAAATCCAGTTAAATATTGAAGTAAAATAATAGAAATACAATAATTTTAAGATTTGATGAAATGTTCGTATTGAAAATGATTGACGGGCAATGGACCATTTTAATGATCGTTATGGTGCTAAATACTTGAATGGTTCTGGATAGTAGAACATAGATTGTTTACTCGCCTGATCATTGTCAGCAGTGCAATTTGATTGGAAATGTCATATTATTCCTTCAGGCATTGTCTTTTATATTATCTTCATTTACAATCAATGATATCATTCGTTGCCATCTTCATCTTATACATCTATCTATCTATCTATATACACTTCGTCAATGATCCGTGTTTAATGTTTGAATATGATACTTAAGACTTCGTGTTTGGTCGTATCGTAAGATATGTGACGTAGTTTTTTTTTTAATGTTATGTGATAAAAGAATTTGGTTTGTAATTAGGAGAAAAATTTGTAATTTAACACTGCACAGCTATGAGACGCAATTTTGCACATTTTGCTGTTTGTAAAAGCAAATGCTTAGCTTCAATTTAATCAATTTCGTATCAGAAACCTAAAAAAAGCATCTTTTCATCGAGAATTTTATTAAAAAAAAAAGCTTAAATATTTGCATTGTTAGATTTTCATATTTATTTTTTTTAAATATGACCCATCCTACTTATCGCTCATTGGCTGCCGTTTGATTTTGGCAGTAAATTTAACAATATAATCTACCATATTCTATACCACTTTTGATCACTAAGTGTACCTTATTCATTCGGTTTTTGGGAAAATGTTTTGAATCACAGTTGTTAGTATAATAATATATTATTATAAACAATTTTTATTTGAAGCATTTTTTCGTTAGAAAATGGAGAAGCCTTAATTCACTATCATTAATGGGATTTTCCATAATTGAAACTAGTTTTTTGGGAAACGATGATTAGGAATCTTTGACGAAAATGAAGACCTACGTACAATGTAGAACTTATTCATTATTATTAATAATTTACCAATTGATTTTATTGTCACTTTATAAGTTTATTATCACACTTTTACAACATTTACTTCTTCACAAATTCAAGCATTTAAACGACTAACAAGTACCTACCATAATAGCATATGCTATTAAAAAAATAATTGCATATTCTTGTGCCAATTTTAGTTCACCTAAGCAAAAATTTTTTAAATATATATGTACAATTATTGTTATTTTTGGAGGCGGTGTCAGCATAGAGAAATTCACATAACTTTTGGACACCGCCTCCAAAAATAACAATAATTGTACATATTTATTTAAAAATTTTTGCTTAGGTGAACTAAAATTGGCACAATAATATGTAATTATTTTTTTACTTTTTAGTGCATTTTTTGTTATAGAATATTTGATTTTTAAAGTCGGGTTTCCATTTTGTCAAAATAGGTTTTATTTAATTTAGTGAATGAATTGTAAAATATCTAAACCAATATCTTAAGACTTAACTAAATGTAATCTCTTTAATCTTTTGTGTATAAATAAAAACACGATATAGAATTCAAAACCACTGCACAACATCCAATCAAATGAATAGCTTGCTTGCTCGAGCTGTAAATATATCTATTGAAATTATTTGTTGCTTTCTAAGACGTGTATATGTAAGTATGTATGTATGTGTGTATGTATGTATGTATCTAAGAGGACTAACACATAAAATATTAAATAAAATATTCCCTTATTGACTTGAAATGCATTTTATGTTTTGATGCAACAGCAAACAGCTCCAGGGATTTTATTCCTCTGGTGGTGTTGCGGTTGTGTTGAGTTTATATCGTTTTTAATAAATGAAAAACATATGTATTGAACATTCGTTCGTTAATCACATTGAAAGCGTACATAAAGTAAGGAAAGCTTAAAGCTTTTTCTCGATACTAAATGAAATGTTTTTTTTTATTTTTTAAATCGATGTAAGTTAAATCTACCGAGTGATTTTAAACTTTATGAAGATAATAGTGAAGTGACCTAATTACATATTCGATTACACGAACCCGAATATTTTACATACCCGAGTACCGAATATCTGACATACGTGGTAAAATGTTAGAAGATACGTATAAAATATCACCCTACAATTTTAAAGAGAAATTCAAAGTGATTTCCAACATGATTATCTGCGAACGGTATCAACATCCAATCGGGTTAATAGCACTCTCAACAGTTATAAATAGAATTGGTGCAGCTTATTTTGGAACTCTGAAGCAGGCTCAAGAAGTTTCAGTCTGATATTTCCATACGGCTTCGAGTTATTATGTCGCGAGGTCAAACGCCAAAAAGAGATAAACATTCAGGTGGGAGCGTTTACTGGACTAATCAGGACTGTAGCAAAATGTCCTCTCATATGCAGAATGAGGTATCTTGTCTATAGTTCAACCAAAATGGGAGAATCTGAGGTAAACAAGTAAGGTGGAGCATTGTCCTGTCATTTGCAAAGAAAGCGGGTTGTTTCGAAAACGATCTCAAGACATGAGGAAACGAACAAAGCGTGGTTGAGTGAATGAGTTCCTCTTGGGTCGGTAAAATGGTCAAGTAAGGCCTACATACCAGTCCAAGTGCCCAAGCGGTCCAAGGCATTATGTCTGTGCAGTATGCCTACTTAGAAACTGGGAGGTTATGGGTTCGAATCCCAACATCAGTAATTTGTCAATTATTAAGAAAAAAAGGGGCGGTTAATTGACTAAACTGTCCGCGTATGGACAAGAACGAAGTAACCGGCTATGCTTGAGAAGGTTTTCTGCAGTTTCCTTCACGAAATCCAGATGAATATCGGCATAGTTCCTATCATAGTCGACTGCAGATCCGACCGCATATCCTACCAATTCCTAGTCTGCCACAAAATTTTCTTCCAATCCGCTCAAATCCTCACATTCTTAGGCATCACAATGGACCTTATGGTCGAAGTGTAGCACGTCCAGGGCAGCCCCTACAATCTATCTATCTATCTAAGGCCTAATTGCCAGGCTTCGGCCACCCGTCTGCCATTACTACTGCTATTATCGTGTTGATAGACGAATGGGCATCCATAAAATAAATAGACGTTTTTTGTATCCATCTACGGCATATTCAATTTAGCTCCGACTTTGAAATTGGTTGAAAATATTGATCGCAGAAACAAATTTTGGTATAGGTGCTCATAAATTGACCATTTCTGCCTGTCCGTCCGTACAACAAGAGATAACAACCTGAAATTCTGAGTCTGTGTACTAGAGCTTAAAAGTAACCAAGTGCGTGATTGGGCAAAATCGAACGTAAGTGATGTAAAATAAATTTAAAGACAGAAAATGTTTTAAAATAAATCTTGTTTTTTTTTTTTAAATAAACCACTTTTGTTTAATACTTTCTTCCATAAACTTAGTATATATCGGGTATGCAAACAATTAACTATTGGACGATTAATTAGGACTGACTTGGTATGTTGTCAGAAATGTTAAAACACACTACTGATTAAAACATTTCTCGATTTCCTTGAATAAAATGTTTTCCTTAGAAATAAGTGGATGTAAAATTATTCGTAAATTTCGTTTTTTTGCTGTACAAGTGAAAGTGTTTTTAAGATGCAAATATTCACAATCGTTTTTTTCTTCCCGTTTTTACGATCTTTTAACGGGACATTACATTAAATTGGTAAATGAAACAGAACACAGCGTATTTAAAGCAAGCGGGGCCTATATGAAGTTGGGGTATAATTTGCAATGGAGGAAGAAAAAAATTCATTTCAATAAATGTTACAAATAATTTAACAAACAATTTCTATGTATTAAAATATTTTCGACAATATTTTTATACATTATGGTGCTTTCGATTTTTTTCATTTGTTCCTTCTTTTTTGTCCTGAAACGTCAACCGAGCAGGTTTGTTGCATCTAATGGAAAATGTTTTATATTAGCGATATGTACAGGGTCTGTTAGAAGTAATAGATCTAAAATAAAGTATAATAAAAATTTCGAATACTTAAAAAAACGATAAAATTAAACAAATATTTTTGAGTTTCCTAAAAATATGTTTACTTTTTGACTACAGTTTCGGAATACTAAGATCCTTCTTCAGGAAAAATAATACGGACAAAATTAATATAATAATGGCAACAATTTTTGCAAAAAGGCTAACATGAGCAGTGCAAAAGGAAACCATAAATTGCATAATAAAAACATTGTATGGTAATAATGGAAAAGGAGGTTTTGGTGAACACACTGGTGAAACAAAAAAAAATTCAATGGATAGAACGAAAGAGAAATAAAATAAAGAAATATTAAAAACACTATTATACAAAATTATACAAAAACAAGTAATGTAACTAACTGAATTAATTGTTTGAATACCCAGTATATACTGAGTTGTATGTCAATGTTTGAATTGTTAATATACTGCCTATTCAATGTTTGTTGTGTCACAATTTTTTTAAAAATATCTCATGACTTTAAAAATGGGCACATTTTTCTCTTTCCAAGGAACTTTGAGAACAAATTAAGGGAGACTATTAAGTTTATGAAACAAATTTTCAAATAATAGTTGTTTATTTTAAAGAGAAAACGATTTTTTATTAACAAATTTTTTTTCTATCTCTTACGGTTACAAAGGTATAAAGTTTCCCCTCTGGTGGGAGGAAACACGTTCCGATTTTGCCCATTAACGAACTTGGTCTTACTTTTTTGGTCTAGAACACACAAAACAATTTTCAGCTCGTTATCTCTTTCGTTCTTGAGTTATCGTGTTCACAGACGGGCGGACATGCGAAAATGGCTGAATTAGGCCATTTTATAAATACCTTTGTGAAGCATTTTTGTCAAGGATTAATATTTTCAAGCGTTACAAAGTCGGGACTAAACTTAATATACCTTGTGTATTTACATATACTGGGTATAACAAAGTCGGGACTAAACTTAATATATCTTGTATATTTACATATACTGGGTATAACAAAGTCGGGACTAAACTTAATATACCTTGTATATTTACATATACTGGGTATAAAAATATAAACCATAGGTAATACAAATTAAAGTTAAACAAATAATGTAATACAAATATTAGTCACTAATAAATCTGGAACATTCTGTAATATACTAAACGTCATTTTTATTATAATGAGAACATGAGTTGTGTTTTTTTTCTACAGCCAAGCATTGTGACCGTGGTAACATTAGAATAGTCTTCTTCTGTGTGCTTGCTTGTTCCATTTGTTCCAATTTTAACTATAAACATTTACAAACGAACCGTGTTCGGTGGTGTTTCGGTGTTGTTGTTTTTTTTCCCGTTGTGTTGTGTCTACAGAAGAGAAGACTGTCACTATTTTTGTATATTTGGACGTTTTATTCTGTTTTCTGAGGAGGTTGTGATGTCTATTTAGTAGCGAGACATTATAAAGACGATGCTGCAATGATAAAGTGTATACGTTTTACTTTACTTTATTCGAAATATTATTTCTTTATTATTTAGTATTATCTCTCTGCAGTACACATTTAGCTGTGTACAGTGTGCGGCAGACTTTATTCCTAATCTTAAGATAGTCAAAAACTACGATAATGTTTTGTGTATACTAATGAATGACTATTGAGACATATACGTATATACAATTGCATTGCACTAGATAGTATCCCATTTGTTTTTGTACGCGGTCAATGAATGTATTCCTATTTTATCTGGAAAAAACTGGACTCAAAAAGTCTGATTTGTGTATAAATATTCCTGTATTGCGGTTTTGAGGATAACAAATGGTTCTGTATGCTTGTTATTGTTGGAGCCACACTCCTGTGTCAGGGAATAGCCAGAAGACAGACTATCTCAACCCGTAATGGATTGGCTGGATAGGTCTATGCGCTGGAAATGGAAAGTTTCAGCATACTATAGACAAGCCAAACAAATGATAGCTGGTATAGAGTCAAAAATTGAACCTGATTCAGTGGTAAAAACCGGAAAGACATCATCAATTTTCTGGTTGGGATGCTTACCAGGAACTATAGACTCTATGGCTCATGGGGTTGGAGCAGCTTGTCCAGATTGTAAAGAGGCGGACAACACGCCCTTTCATCATCCGGCACAATGCTCTTATCCATCCAGAATGAGGTACCTAGCCTTGGCTTAACCTAAATAGAGGACCGCGAGGTAAAACAATTCAAGTGAAGCTCTGCCGTGTCATTCGTAAAGAGGAAGAATGGCAGGAGAAGAAGGGGTACATTCAATCACGACCACAGTGCTAAAGAGAACGAACCAGGCAAGGTAGGGGAAAGAGGTGAAGGGGGGGTGGATTTTCAGCGATTGGTACAGAAGGCCTTCCAAGCTTACTTGCTAATCTTTGACCTCTCCTGCGCTACTGCTATTTTTTCTACTACTGCTACTGTTTTTGGAAAAATGTGCAATATCTTCGTATATACGTATACTTGAACATAAATTCATTAGTGTACACACAAAATTTAAACGATTGTTTGCGAATCAGTTGTTGGTCTACATACCAAGCAGAAGATTGACTTTGGGATTGCCATAAATTCCTGACAGAAACACATTGGTCAAAATACGCCCGAAATGATTCTGTTAAGCATTCTACTAGGAATTCTATTCGATTTTGTTAGAAATTTGTGGGAATCTGTACCCTGTTTTATCCTTCCTTGTTTGTCGGAATATTGCATATTTTTGTAGTGGATGCTATTTCTATAGCCGCACCTTTTAAGTTTAGTCCACCTGCCTTGGTTGTTTAAATACACATCCATGGAAAACAACAATACAAAGAGCACAAAAAAAGGAAGAAAAAAAAACGAGAAGAGATAATGGAAGTATTTTTCGTGTTTGAATAATATTTTAATAATGGTGCACAATACTCGCTACGGTCGGAGCAACATAAACTTCTTTCAGAAATATCACAAAAGTGGTGTCATATGTATTCAAGGTGGTAGCTACAAAAAGTACAACAAGCAACAGCTTTTTAAAGCTTTCTCTTCTATGTAGGTAGCTCTAGTATGTATCTATAGTTAGCGTAACGGAGTAACGCTTTCATTTTATTTTTAACCCGACTTCAAAAAGGAGGATGGTTCTCAATTCGTCTGTATTTTTTTTTTTTTTTTTAATGTTTGTTACTTCAGAACTCCGTCATTTATTAATCGATTTTGAATTTTTGTTTTAAAGAGTTTGATTTCCGATTGGTCCCACTGTCACCAAATCGCATTCTGATGAAGGTGTCCCCTGGAAATCGAGGAAAACCCTCATTTTATATGTGATAACCGATTTCTGCAAAATTTTTTTTTTTAAAGGGTATACTTATTCATAATGGGAAAATGAGAAATTTTTTTTAAAAACCGAAAATTTTTTACAAAAAAAACCGACCCCTAAAAAAAAAAATTTTTACAAAAAAAAAACAGAATGCATGTAAAAAAAATCAAAATCTGTTTAGTAGGTCTACCCATATTTAGACAAATAAAATCAGTTATAGAACTTCAAAGTCACTAAAAAGCGAGAAATAAACCATATTTTGACAAAATGGAAACCCGACTTCAAAAATCAAATATTCTATAACAAAAAATGCACTAAAAAGTAAAAAAATAATTGCATATTCTTGTGCCAATTTTAGTTCACGTAAGCAAAAATTTTTAAATATATATGTACAATTATTGTTATTTTTGGAGGCGGTGTCCAAAAGTTATGTGAATTTCTCTATGCTGACACCGCCTCCAAAAATGACAATAATTGTACATATATATTTAAAAACTTTTGCTTAGGTGAACTAAAATTGGTACAAGAATATGCAATTATTTTTTTACCTTTTAGTGCATTTTTTGTTATAGAATATTTGATTTTTGAAGTCGGGTTTCCATTTTGTCAAAATATGGTTTATTTCATTTGCTTTTAGTTCTGTATATCTTGATAGCGCTTGGCTAGTAGCTATATCTAGTGTGAACGCCATGAAACCTCTATGTACAGACTGTATTTTGAGTTACGTTGATTGAGCGAATTTTCTTTTCAAAAAATTTGAATATCAAATCCAGTTTCAAATGCTTGTTGATTATGAATGCACAGCTTGTTGATTATTAATTATTAAATATTAAAGATCCTCTTTCCTCTGGTTTCCCATTAACGGTTAAGTTATCTAGTGTGGACGTCATATAACCTCTATATACAGACTGAAGTAGATATACAGATGTTATTGACTCCAGATTTTTCCCTTCATTCTAAGTTCATTACGTTTGAGTTCAAACGAATTTTCTTAGAAAAAATAATGAATATCAAATCCAATTCGAATGGCGATGGTTTCAATATTAATTATTATAATTATTAAAGATTAAAATAGCAAATATTTCTGTCAAATATTTTAGGTCCTCTTTCCTCTGCTTTTCCAATAATGGAAGTTCCTCCATGACGAACTATTAATTATTGGAAAGGCGTTTATTTAAAATGTGAAATTTGTCAAGTTTTCAATTATGTTTGAACTCGACTTTATTGGCAGAAGCCCTAGTCACATAGTCATTCACGCTGTTCTGCTTTAGAAAATATAACGAGAGCATTTCTTCAGGGAAGATCAAACAAATCTGTATATAAAATTTTATAAACTCGTTTTGGAGAAAATTCGATAAAACTGAAAATTATCTTGAGTATAATTCTATATTTGGTAAAATTGTTTCAGAAAAAAGATTTAAACTTGAAAGATACGAAACTAAATTATTAAATTGGAATGTTTTATGGCACCGTTCTTGAGATATCGGGCCAAAATGTAACAAAACAAGTGAAAATAACAAATAACTGAGTTAATTGCTAAAATACCTGGCATATACCGAATTAATGAGAAAGAGTTTTAGACCAAAGTTATTTATTTTTGAAAAAGGAACATTTTTTATCCTTAAATATTTGTTCTATCTCTTACAGTTTCAAAGATGGACACATTTGCTCATTTTGCCCATTCACGAACTTGACCTTACTTTTTAGTTCACCTCGCTATTTATTTTCGGTTTTGAGTTATCATTTTTACGGACAGACTGACGGGCGGACAACTTTGCGGAAATGGGCTAATTAGGTCATTTTATGAACACCTATACCCAAATTTTGTTTCTGAGTCGGAACTAAAGTTAATATACCCTGTGTATATATTATATAAAGGGTTAAATAGAATTTCGTATCAAAATGTAAAAATTTGGTGAAAACTCGATTTCGATTATCGAGGTCAAAAACTTTTAATTAAATCTCACGTTATGGTTTGTATATGGAGGTTGTAAACACATCAACTTACTTAACGTACGATTTACTTAAAAATTTGATGGGTTTGTATTTTTGTAGCATCTGTCTTCAAGTTTTCTATAAAAGCACAAAGAATATAAATGTTTTGTGACTTGAAAAAAAGCATATAATCAAAGCTTTTGTTGAATATAAAAATTTGTATTGATTCATTCTTGGTAATCATCTT
The DNA here is from genome assembly GCA_963920215.1 of Nineta flava. Lineage (NCBI taxonomy): Eukaryota > Metazoa > Arthropoda > Insecta > Neuroptera > Chrysopidae > Nineta > Nineta flava. The sequence continues at coordinate 136,701,207 of OY986041.1, forward strand.
TAGTACAAAATTTTCGTTCTACATTTTAATGGTTTCGAGAGTATACAGAATTAATCATAATTTTTACACAGAGTGAGTCGGAAAGAACGCATCAAATGCCAGGACTGCGTGTATTCTACATATAAATGTAAGCTCAAATGTTGGACACTGGACCATGGCATACGTATTGTAGAGTAATACCAAAAAAGAAAGAATATCCATGAAGATCCAAGACAGATAGATAGATACATCTTGGGGTCTAAAAAGTATAGCACTTAGACCTTATAATCCATTGCTTCTCCAATATGTTGGCAGTAGCCAGGAGCTTGCTTATCAGGTCTTCCTGAAGGTTCATATATTCGGAGTGAGATGCACCGAATATCCTGTATCTGCTGTAACCTAGAGGTTTGCAGTCAAAGATAATGTGGATGGATGTTTCTTCCTCCTCGCCACACAATCTGCACACAATGGACCCGTTATGGAGTCACATTGTGTGCCGATGCTTCCGCAGGGGATAATGCCCGGCAATGATTCCAGTAACCCTCCGCAGTTGCATCTTGTTCAGACTCAGTGCATCGAGTGATAGACTCTTGGTTGCACTATAAACCAGTATTTTCCTGAACTTCTGCCGCGGGACTTTTTCCCAGTGATCACGGTGTTTAGCATTTGACCACTCGTTGATCACCTGTTTACATGCAGTCCTTGGAATTTCTAAAATTGGCTCTAAGCCAGTCGGGTTTTCCGACACTTTGCTGAGGTATCTGCTTCGCTTCAAAACAAAAAAAAAGAAAGTTAGATCCACAAATTGTAAATTACAAAATATTTTTTATAGATGTCGCATCAAATTTTCGTTAAAATAAGGAAAAATTGAATTCTTTGAACGTGATCACACGATTCTTGGGAAACTAAATTGGTTAGCGTCAACCCATCAAAACTCTCTACTCTCTGATGAAATTCTGTAGCCTTTAAAACTTAAAGAAATTAAAATTTTTTTAATGAAAATGAAAAAAAATTGATCTATAGTACAGCGAATTGTGTACATTTTTTTGTGATTTGCAAATGCATGTGTTTTCGAAAACATCGCAACCAAAAAACATTCCATTATGGGTGATAACATTTTTTTAATGAATTCTTTCTCTTTACCACAGTACATACATACATACATACATATATACATACATATATACATACATATATACATACATATATACATACATATATACATACATACACGCTTGAAGATAATTAAAACACGTCGCTTCGTACAAATACATGTATAAATTTTAGGTCATAAAGCTATCGCCAACACACGCGTAAAAAAACGTAATTATGTGTTGAGTTATGTTTTTTTTAATATGATTTATGTACAAATATATGTTATTATATGTAAGATGTTGATCAAAAAAATTGTTCCTACCTAAATGGCAAATATTGTTTTTGTAGGTATATTCAGTTGGCATAATAGTTCTGGCCTATAAAGTAATCGAAAATTCGACTCAATTTTTATCCCAATGCGAATCACATTTTTAAGTGTATTATCTAAATTTCCGGTTCAAAACGACCTAATCCGTGTGTTTCCAAAACCCAATACCCCTTTGAAATATTGAACGAGAAACATTTTTCTACATTGAATTCGGTAAGAATAATTTGTTGGGGTAACTTGGACCCAAGAAAATCGAAAATCCAGTCCCATTAAAAGCTTTATGAAAATATAGATAGAAGATGTTTCCAAAATATAGATAGATAGATAGATAGATTGTAGAGGCTGCCCTGGACGGGCTACACTTTGACCATTAGGTCCATTGTGATGCCTAAGGATGTGAGGATGTGAGTGGAGTGGAAGAAATCTTTGTGTATAGACAAGGAATTGTTAGGATATGCAGCTGCAGCCGGCTATGATAGGAACTATACCAATATTAATCTGGAGTTCGTGAAGGAAACAGCAGAAAACCTTCTCAAGCATAGCCGGTTACTTCGTTCTTGTCCATACGCCGACAGTTTAGTCAATTAACCGCCCATTTTTTTCTCTTAATAATTGACAAACTGCCGATGACGGGATTCGAACCCATAATCTCCCAAGTTCCAAGTACTGCATACTGCGCAGACATAACGCCTTAGATAGCTCGGCCACTTGGACTGCTTTCCAAAATATAACGCATACAGCCAATTATTTTGAAAAAGATTATTCGAATAAGATTTTAAATTTTCATAATTTATGGGTAAAAATGATAGACAGATACAAATGTAAACAAAAATCGAGTCAGATCAAATTTATTTCCCGCCAAAGATATCGAAGTAAGAAAATTTGATTATTTTGATCTTGGATCAGCTATAAAAAGTTCCCTGGCACCTGGAATAAACCACTTTATTATACAATCGATAAGTAAAAGCTATAATATTATGAATTGGTTACGATTAGCTAATTCATACTGATGATGACTACTTTGTAGCCAAAATACATATTTATAATATTCAAACAATTGATCCAGAAATTGGGGTAAATTTTTGGTTGAAGACAGTTAAAATATTTTTTAAATCACGTGTACACACATTATATAATTTATTCGCTGGTCTTTTCCATATTTCAACTTTCGCAACAAACAATCCTATACACACGCCGCACCTACCCATTCCCCCCCCCCCCCCCCCCCTTTACAATTTTTTCCTGAGAGATACAGAAAGCAAACATACATACAAATAAATATATTAGAAGTACTATTAAAAATATTTTATTTAAATTTTCATTATAAAATGTTATTTTAACTTTTCGTACGAAGAGCGCCGCGATGCTGGTGGTGGTTAACACAGTTACATACAAATGGCGTCAAAAGTCGAGCTATCATCTGAAAATTTTATAATTGATTTTTGCCTTTCAAATTGCTTTTTTTGTAAACTAGCGTCTATTTATTTCCATTGTTAGTATGGTTGGCTTTCGGTTATGTTATACCAACGGAAGCGACTAGCGTTTACTTACTTTGACATTTAAGTAATATGTCTGAACAATGATAACATTTTTTTGACATCAAATGCTTGATATGAAAAATCATACACATCTAGGGATGGGGATCGAACCCACGACCTCTGGCATTCTAGACCAATGCTCTACCAACTGAGCTACCTTAGATGTTATGGTAGTACTATGCATATGATCTTTCACTATCATTTTTGATGCCATTGTATTATTAATATAATATATTTTGTTTATTTACTATTAACATATTTTTCAAATTGCTTTTCATTTCATTTATTCGGTTTTGGAAAAAAATGCTTCAGGTATTAGCTGTTCATTATAAATATACTAACAAATCCGAATCCGAATAAATAAGATACAGAGTGAGCCAATTTCGATGGTTTTATGGGGTAACTCGGTAACTATAAGAGATAGAAAATAATGAATGACACATTCTCGATCTCTTTTTTTGAGACTAATTCATTGGTGTCCACAAAAGTTTGCTAGCATCTTTTGTTGTAGCGAGCTATAAGCAAAATTCCGATTTTTCCACTTTTAAACACTTGTGAATATTTTGGTTGTTTGTAAAGCTAGATGAAATTAATTTTTACATTATTAAAAGCACTTTTTTTTGGTATAATCCAGTGGTGTCATGAAAGTTTGAGAAAAAAGGTTGGTTTTCGAGATATGATCTAAAGTTTTTTTTTTAAATAGGAAGTATAGTTGGCGATGGCTTAGTTAGAACGGATTTTTTTTCCTTTTTTTAACCATGTATCATTTATCGGGTCGCTTTTCATCCGTAAGTCTGAAATAGCCAAAATAGTAAGTAATTTCCTAGTTTAATTTTTGCGTTTTTTACATTTACTTCAAGGAGGCGATGATTATCTACGATTTTGTTTCCGCCATAAAAATAATAAACTCATTTAATCGTAAATGTAAAAGATGTCTTTCGAAAATTACGAGAAATATGTTAGAAAGCTTTATTCAAAGTAATAACAATTGTGATATTGCATCAAAAATATATTTCAATTGCTATCTAGAAAGAAGACAACCTGATAAACGTATTTTCAAGAGGTTAAAAAAAATCTTATTGATTGCGGGTCTTTCAACAAACCAAGACCCAAAAATTACAACAATGAAGATGCTGAAGACACTAGTAAATTTATGTTGCCGCCAATGAATTAGTCTCAAAAAAAGAGATCGAGAATGTGTCATCCATTTTTTTCGATCTCTTATAGTTACTGAGTTATCCCATAAAATCATCGAAATTGGTCCACTCTGTACAAATGAATTATAAAATTTTAAAATGAAAGCTCGACTTTTGATCCCATTTGTACATTTATGAACATTTCACTTCGGTCTGATGTGCAAATTCTTGTAATACCTAAAATTTATTACATTTTTTGTTCGTTTGTTTATTTGTTGTTACATATCATCCTTTTGCCCTCTCCACCCCTTTCAAAAAAAAAAAAAAAGAAAATAGGTCGTCTGTAAATTGTTAGACAGTAATTTAGTTATAAATAGTTATGTAGAGTATTTGTTCCATGTCTCACTTAAAGATGGCGAATTAGATAATGTTCTACTATGATCAAAAGTGGTTCATACATTATTCAAATGAGCAAAATCAATTTTACAAAATTCCCAAAATCTATATTTTAATTCGTAACATGGGAAATGTATAACGGAAATGATAACTAATTAAAAATTAATTAACGGTGCGACTAATAAAGATTATTAAAATAATGCAAACAAACATACTTCCGTCCATGCACAAATAAAATCACTCGAGAATTAAGGGACCACAACTTAAAAACAGCGCTTGTTAGTAAAAATAAATTCAAACAGTTACTGGGCAATCCTAAGGATAAAATTAGTAATGAAAAACAATCGGGAATATATGGTGTTTATTGTCAAAACTGTTCGGAAATTTATGTTGGTCAAAGTCGTCGCCAAATCGGTATTCGAATCAAAGAACATCTGGCTCATGTGAAATTTGGGAGAACCGAAAAATCGTGTATAGCGGCGCACGTTATTGAGAACAACCATAAAATTGATAAATGGAATCTAAAACTACTTAAATCGGTACAAAACCCCACAGAATTAGATGCATACGAAAGCATCTACATATACAAATTGAGAAAACAGATAATGAATTTAGACAATGGCCCAATTCCAAATTCTGATTTAATAAAATTAAACCATTTTCAAAAATAAAAATAAAAATCCAATACCTGAATGTCAAGGTTAACGTAGATACACTCACTTTAGTGACAAAACAAACGCCGCATAGTCACCAAAGAATACCGCCAATACATAGGTGGGGCTTTCCATACACCTAATCCAGTAGTCAGGCAACCTAAATAATCCTCAAGTCAGATTATACCCTCAGCCAAATCGTATAAAAGGACTGAATTTTTTAATGTCATTGTGAGACACGCACCAAATTAGCCACAAGTAACATATCTCTGAATCCAAATTCCAGAGATAGTTACGATTAGCTAATTCATACTGATGATGACTTCATTGTAGTCGAAATACGTATTTATAAAATACAAACAAATGTTCTAGGAATTGGGGCAAAATTTGAAATATAATTTCAGGTGCGACTAATAATAAAATATCTCAGGACTTTTCGTTCCAAAATCGTACTCTCTACCTACCCTCTTATGGAACTCGACTACTTACGGCACATTCTGTATATACATAGAATCGTACAAAGTGATATTTCAAATATGTAACGATGTATTATGTTTTTCAATTGTACAATATACATTTTAAACAGAAATGCATTTCGCTCTTGCAAAAATTTGTATTTTTATGTCAAATAAATTGGAATATTACGTTATCAATCTGTCTCTCCGGTTGTTACGTTGTTGTACCAATTTGATTATGTTTTGTGAACAAAAAGTCCAAATACACGAAAGAAAATCGTTCACAGTAAGTAGTGCTATGATATGGCGAACAAGCAGATAAAAGGACAATTTACAGTATGAATCAATATGAGCACTGTTTGCGAAGTACAAATTGTGCTCATTCTTCATTTATTTGATGACATTGTTTATTGATATTTTGAGTGAGTGATCATTTCTATCGAGGAAGAAGACATTAAAAGATCTTCACTCTGGAGGAACCTCCCGGGAGTCTGGCAGACCAATAATCTTCTCGGGAACTTTAACCGCAAAATTGGTCTGACCAAAAATAAATTGTGGCTTCTGACGAAGTTTTTTATGGCTCATTGTAGACTCGTGAGAAAACATTGGAAGCTACGCTTGGGAAATGAAGGAAACTGCATGTTTTGTGAAGAAATGGATGTCCCAATGGATTAGAAATACTCTCCGATAATGTCTGGGATTCTCCAACGTATCTAGAGTCTACTAGATACGTTCAGAGGCGCTACCATTCCTAGACTACCTGGGTGAAGTGCTTAAAGACGACACCATTCCTCGTCAGGCACCAAATGGGGGAGCACAATATATCTTATGGATCACAATGCTCCAAGAATCCCCTCATTCATTCATTATTGGTATTTTACCGCCTGTATTACGAATATAATTTGTGTTTTGGTATAACAGATGAATTTTACAAAAATTAAGATTTTGTATTAAACGAATCTTTTAAGCAGTTTTAGCAATAAAGTAGGAGTGACGAGAGTAAAAAACGGAGCCCATTTAAATAGGGGATAAAACTCTCAGAAAAGATAAGCAACCCTGCGAGAACCTGATCAGATTAAATAGGGGATGAAAGTTGGTATGGAAATTCGTCATTTTTGAATCAGTAGATAGATAGATTGCAGCGACTACACTTCGACCATAAGGTCCATTGTGATGCCTAAGGATATGAGAATGTGAGTGGAGTGGAAGGAATTTTTGTGAATAAACTAGGAATTGGTAGGAGGTGCGGCTGCAGCCGACTCTGATAAGAACTATGCCGAGACTCATCTGGAGTTCGTGAAGGAAACTGCAGAAAACCTTCATAAGCATAGCCGGTTTAGTCAATTAACCGCTCCCCTTTTTTTTCTTAATAATTGACCAATTGCCGATATTGGGATTCAAACCCATAACCTTCCAGTTCTAAGTAGACATAACACCTTAGACCGCTCGGCTGCTTGCACGGTGACATTTGAAATACGTCGGATGTTGGCCAATGGGAAATCCTATCGGGAATGCGACTTATAGATATAGTATATCTATATAAATCTTTGTTCATTTTGCGACCATTGCTGCTAACCTAGTTAATAGGAAATATCTGTTTTAGTACATTCTGTATATAAAAATACAAAAATCTTATAATAAATCGATTGAATTTTACGATCATGTAAACATGTTCCCCTATAAATAGATAGATAGATGTATTATTATCAATATTTTTATTGTAATTTTTTTTTTTATTACATCAAAATATTCCCCATTTTAATGGTTATTTATTTTACATATTTTTTTATGTATTTTTCTATAAATATTTATTTTATTATTTTAATATTCGTTGTATGTGTGGAATGTGATATCTTAGACGATACGATAAGTATATGCAAAACATTAAACTAATGATCCTAAACTGTAATATTATACTTTCGAAAAATTTCATTCGCTCAATTAAGCGTCGTTTTTTATGAATTTTCTCTCGAAAATGTTTCTAATAGCTCAGTGGTTCAAATATAGAATTTTTTCTATGTCGTCCTTTGATAGATGAATTTGCATATAGTATTAAATAGTTGTCAGCATGAATTCGAATAGGATTTCTCGGAAGAAGAATCTGTCTTGGATTATTCAAAATTTGATAGTCGATTCGTGTCTTATTAATTCGGTTTTGGGAAAAAGTTTCGAATAAAAATTGTTAGTATATTTATACTGAACAAGTTTTATTCGAAGTATTTTTTTGGAAATCGAATGACTATAGATGCAAATCGACTATAAAATCTCTTGAATATAATATTTTAGCACGGGCGCCAAATGTTGGGGATAAAAGAGTGGATTCCAAATAGATCTAAAATCTACAAACATTAAATAAAAAAATACAATTTATTGGAATTGAAATCAAACTTTTTTTTTGTCTGATAAATAATCAATCAATGATTTGTTAGTAGTTACCGTGGTAACAAAGGGAATATATATATATATATATATATATATAATTATATATATATATATATATATATATATATATATATATATATATATATATATATATATATATATATATATATATATGTACGTTCATGTGTCTGAGGACTCTCTAACGGTCACAGTTCTATTCCGATTGGAATGAAATTTGAGATGTTTTACATTTTATGTTTTCTTCCTTCTCTATGCTCTCTTTCCCCTTGATCTGTGCCTTTTTGTAATACAATTGACCTTGCGAATACTAAAATTGTATTAGATGATATCATATTTTATGACCGCTAGAGAGAGATTTATGTATTCTAAAAAAATTATACTCTATGTCTCTCCCGAAATAAAGACGAATCTAATGACACCTCATATGTTAAAATCCATCAAGTCGTTTAGGCTACAGAGCGTGCTAAAGAATTCAGGTAATTAAAATATTGATACAATTAAAATATTGAATAAAATGTTTGATGAACGCCGGTTGATAAAGTAGATTTCCTGTTAATTGAAGTTATTTAATAATAATATTTTATTATATTTAGAATAATTAAACATGGAGTCATGGAGTATGTTGTCTCCATTAATGTTTTTTTTTTTTACAAAATGAAATTGATAAAATACATTAAATAAAATAATTATAAATTCATATCATGTTTTTGAACTTTTCATCCTGGTTCGTCCGTCTGTCTGTCCGTCTGTCGTTTATTGTTAACCATTAAATAACGTTCTATAACTCTGTTCGGTATACTAACTGTGTGGATATTGGATGTGTTTCATCAGGAAAGCTTCCATATACACTGAGCTTTAACATATTGTGTATGGATGTACTCATGCTGCTACGAATGTTCCCCCTCCATTGCTTCCAATGATGTATAATACTGGACTCGTATAATATATTAAACTTAAATTATATATTATATTAAATAAAATATATATTAGGAGTATAATTAAAGTTTAGTTTACAAAGTACCTTAGTGTAGGCTGCGAATATTTCATGGAAAATTTAGCTACAATATACGTACAGGACCGTCGGCACAGAGTAGACCCAATGGTCCACTCTTTGGCCCAGCCGGTCTCTCAATTCGTAACTGGGATTCTTTACCTTTGCCAAACTCTACAAATAGCCCAGTGAAATAGTATAAAAAATTAACTTATCTCTTAAAAAATACCAGTGGAGATTTTCCAACAGGATGATTCTCTTCGTTTCGGCACTATGAAAACATAGCAAAAAGTCCATAATGAAAACGTGCTTGCAATAAATGTTATTGAAGGTCAAAGCCCGCGAATAAAATCTCTCGTAAAATATTGATTTAACCTTAACAGAAGTCATTATTATTCTTTAGCTAATTCTACACAAAAACAAAATTCACGTAGGACCAAAAGTTCTCGAAATATGAGACAGAGAAAAGTTTGCCATGACGATGCACTCAACTGTTAAACTGAGTTTTGAAATGGACAAAATGTGTTGCCCAATACGTTAGTTTATGTTGAACTGTAAGATTACAATAGAATGCTAGACTGCGCCAGTTTATCCTTTTGATAACTCAGTTTAACAGTTTCTATAGAAAAACCTGCATGAACAAAATTTTGGAAACTATTTGTCAATAAATTAAAAACAATAATAATTGACGTATTGAAATGTCAAAATTTAGAAAAAAATTAATAATTTTAACAAGAGTAATTTCAATAAAATTTATTATATTATATAAGTAATTTTTGTCTATTGATATCGATTTTCTATCTATTTGTAATTGTCAAAGAGTAAATTACGACTAGCTAATTTATACTGATGATGTCTGCTTTGTAGTCGAAATACGTATTTATAATACAAAAAACTGATCTAGTTATTGGGGCGAATTTGAAATTTTATTAAGTATTGGAATTTTGTTTGAAGCCTGACTTTTTCAGCTGGTCAGTATATAACATGAAAGCTTACGTCATTCATGATTGTAAACCATGGTATTAATTGTTTGTCACACTATTTTCTGTTTGTAACCAAACACGTACTTTGATCTATAAAGCTCTACATATATATATATATATATATATATATATATATATATATATATATATATATATATATATATATATATAATGCTACTATTCTATATTAGAGAACTAACGAAAAAAAAAGTTAGATTATTACTTGATAAAGTTTTTCATAAAATATATAAAAGCGCGCATTGTAATTAAAATTTTAATCATGAATTTTTATGACTTATATAAAAGCAACTACTACAACTTTACTACGTATTATATAGTAAAAAGTTTTTACATGTGTAATTCTATATCCATAGGTAAGGTTATAAGGTGCAATTTAAACATAGGGGATGGTTGTTGAGGGGGTGGATGAAATGTTTAAGATGCGAATTTAATATCAAACTAATATGTTTGTATGCATGTAAGTATCAAATAAAAATACTTAAATCAAACTTATGAACACTTGTATCAATAAAGCTTTTAATAACTTCGATGTTTTTAATTTTAATTTTCTTGGAAAAAAAAAATTCATTTTTATTTCAATGAAATTGAAAACCTTGCTTTAAACACTTTCCGGGTATTAAATCATTTACTGGCGGTATAAAATGAATCTTCAAACTAGACAAACTTAATGGTTTACTTAACTGTTTTGACCCAAGCAAGGTCTGAAATTTCCACAAAAAGATTGATAATTATTTCATATACAGGGTTGTCATTTTAAACGTTGCACCTGAATATTTTTTGAAGCTTTTCGTAGATTCTCAAAATAGTCGCTTTAAGTGGTTCCAAGCATTGTGGCTTGTCGCCATAAACACTTTCTTTCAGATAAACCCAAAGAAAATAATCTGGAGAACTTAGGGGCCATCTCAAGCCTCAAAATTAATCGATTCGGGAAATGTATCCTTAATAGAGCAACTGTGGCTCTGGCAGTATATGCAGTGGCACCATCTTAGTGAAATCAGTAGTGTTGATCTTGTTGTCGTGGTAAAAATAGTTTTTCAACATTTCCCCGTATCGATCTCCATTTACCGACGGTTTGTGACTAACTTCATCTTGGAAAAAATAGAGCCCGTAACTCCCAAGTATTTACATTAATATCAAAAAAAGAAACTCAATAAATATTAATGCAAAATAAAAAAGAATTGTTGAAATTGAAAATCGTGAAGGTGTTTTGCGCCACTCTATATATATATATATATATATATATATATACATATATATATATATATATAGTTATTATTATTGTTGTCGTTATGGCTGCCATTCGTATAAAGTTCATGTACTTTAACACATAGTTATTACCCATGTATTATTATACAGTCGATTCGACCATATTCCATGGCTCGTATAGATAGATTATGATGTTGTTAAATTTACACATAACACTATGTTCTATATAGTACCTATGTCGTTCTAGTATCTAGTATGTAGTACACTTGGCCACAAAAGTCGATGCCAGTTTTTAAAATTTATAGTTGATTAGAGACTGATTCATTCGGTTTAAAAAAAAATTTCGAAAAAAAAGTTGTTACTATATTTCTAATAAGTAACTTTTATCCGTAGCATTTTGTCGAAAACCGAATCAATAATGCACAAATCAATTATAATATTTTAAAAAAGAACATTAATTTTTGTGGTCCATAGTACCAATCAGCTAGTATGTAGATATATACAAAAGGTAAGTTTAAGGGTTCATATTGGTTATAAAAGTCCTAACAAACCATGAAACGACGAATCATTCGAAAATTGAGAAGAATTCTCCACAAACATTTATGTATTTTCTCATATTTACATTTTAATAGTTTTATAGTATGGTATTTTTATTCAAGAACAAGATTCCAGATCGTACTAGTCATGAATATACGCGAAACTAGCGCCTCTGGTGATCATATGATGTAACTAACACAAAAAAACCCAAAATAAGAAAAATAAGTGTGTGCGTCAGCTCCAACGCACGACTATAGTTTACTTCTTAAGAACGATTGTCTTTGAACAGGCGCAGAAAAAAAGACTTACTAAACTAGAAAAAAGACCGATATCATATTGGAGCTAGAAAAACCCGTCTTTCTATAAATTTTCTTGAATTAAAAGTTTTTTTCGAGGCTGTAGTAAATCTTTGAAGTAATCCACAATAATAATATTACTCGTAATTATCGATGTCAATGTCAATAATAAAACTAAACTTGAAAAAAAAAATGATGCTCTCTATCCGTATCACTACAGTAAAACTGATATACTATACATATCATACATACTACTATATATATCATATCAGAGTATGCCTCGCAGCATACCCTGTGTACGTCGGCAGCACACAAGTATCTAATATACTATACAGCTAGACATGAAGCTGATTGACTGAGTGACCGACTGAAGTATACAAGTTATACACACACATTACTAAAAAGTGCGCACGATAGGTCAAGAGGTCATTCAATCACTAAATTTTACTCTTCATATTTTATTCATACCGGACGCCTTATATGAAAATCTGATTCTTAAGGAGTATACTCCAATAAATATACATGTCATTTATGTAAATTTAATTCTGTAAGCGTTTTTGTTATAGTAATAAATTAATTACTTTTTCAAGCGAATTTAGTCATTATACATAATGTATGGATATTATACATAATAACTGATTATTAACTTTGCCTGTGACATATATAATACAATGAAAAATAGTGAGTGAAAGTATGAAAATTGAAAACTAGTTGAAAAACCAAAGAAAAACATGATGAGAGAAATAGAATTTTCGAATAGATTTTATTTTACAAATATTGTCGTCTGTATAAATTTATTAAAATTTGTGCAATGTTTGCAATAAGATGAACAGAAGAGAAGAAAAAGTAAGCAATGATGTGATACAGTTTGCTTGCATCAGTTTATAACTCTTCAAGTTTTCAGATCGTACCGGATCTGTTACCAATATTCCCAATAAATATATAGATATCAGAGTATACCAACCAGAGAGTATGATGAGTATGGTAATATCCGTTTACAAATATTTAAACAAACAACGCGATAGAGATTTTCAAATTTATACACATATAAAATAAACACGTTATCTCGGCACTTTCTCAAGTTCTCCATTATATATATTTACTGTATATATATGCTACAGGGTGTGACTGAAATATGTGGCAATAATTGAACGGTTGTAATATAGACGGTAATGCTCTGAAAATCATCGATCAGGGAAAATGATAATAATACCCATACAAGGTATCTCATTTTAAACAATACATATGAATATTTCATCAAGAAAGATGCGGCTTTGAAAAAAAATGACCCGAATAATATTTGTTTTGTTCGGAAGGGAACTTCTTATCAATGCATCTGCATATTTCTTTAAGAATGTATTGTTGGAAAAAATGACCCGGATTAAATGAGACGCGTTTGATTTTATTAGATATTATCCACACTCTGATTCTATTTTTATACCTTCTTTCAAATCTAATTCTTTTAAAAATTGCCGTTTTTAATCTACACTATAAACTTCCTTACTGTTAAAAAGGTCCATGCATATAGAGGTCTAAAAAAAACTAAACCAAAAAAAACTTCCTACATTTGAATAGGTCTATGTATACAGATGTCAGTTTTTTATTAGCAAATGTCATAATGTTTTAACCAAACAATTACATGTGTGAATTAAAATAAAGAAATTTAGATTATTTAAATGTTTTTTTATTTATTTAATTATATACAATACATCAATGAATAATTTAATTTACAATAAATTGGTTCATATAACGGCTTGAAATTTAATAAATTTCCCCAAATAGGACTATATAACCATTCCAGGTCAAAGCAAAATGCAAGAGACTGTATTTTTACTACTGTTACAAAAAGGGAAGTTCTCAATTTGATATTAATCCATAAATTTCATACAGTTGATTAATCTTTTAGATTCGAAACCTGTGTTCAAAAAATCTAACCAAATAAGCCCCGAAATAGCAGCAATTCCACATTCAACATAAAGAAAATGAAAAATTTATCACTAGTTTGTGAAAAATAAAACGTAAGTATTGATTGATTTATTAACTAGCCCCAATCTCAAATGAAAACATAATAATAATAATTATTGCGTTTCATAAAGGTGGTTGGTTCGGAGGCGAACATCAGCCCATGCTGAGCGCATGGGCCTACCAATGCACCACGAAGTTGTCACGATGAGGAGAAAGAAGAAACGATGACCCACATTCTCGCTCACTGTCCAACTCTTGCCAGAGGAACAGCTCCAAATGGTTTAAGAAATAGTGACTCCCTGTGAGACGGCCTCCTTTTCAGGTATCTCAATGGGCCTTATGGCCTAAGTGTGTCCCACGCGGAGTGCCACTACAACCTAAGCTAACCAAATCATGTCCTTCAAGGATATTTCAAGGTAAACTTTCGTTTTTCTAAAGGGAACACATGTTTTTCGAGATTGAGGTATGGAAGGCTAAGAAACATTGCAAAAAAAGGTGTTTCGATCCAAGAAAGTGGAAGACTCCTGTAATTTGATCAAATTTTAACCATTTCAGATATTGGTTTTGTATCGATGAAGCGATACACCCATCTAGTTTATCATTTTGCCTTGTAGTTAACGTGTTGAGGGGTACACAATTGCTGTAACATCCTGTAAATAACTAATTCTTTAAAAATAGTGTACACATATATGAAGGTACACACAGGACTTAGTTCTTCATCGGTTTGTTCAGTTGAGTCCCAACCATACACACATGTGTACGAGACGTACGTACATATGCTAGGTAAGTACTCTATGCTGCTCTGAGTGGAGCTTCTTTTAGAATGAGCTGCTTTTGTATACTCTCAACACAAGCTCTCTCTCATACGTATTTATAAAACTATACTACTTATCTGCACTTACTATACGTAGTAGTACATACTAGCCTGGATGTACAATTGAGTATCAAAAGTCGTGCAGAAATGGCCTGCCGTTGACTATATATTTTTGGGTAGGTCTTCTTCTAATTTCAAATGAGGACCAATGAGTTGAGACTGTAAGGTGCTACCATTTATCAAATTATTGATTTAGTATTGATAATATTTGAATTTCAATTATTTGATTAATATACACACCTTACTATCAACTCATTGGTCTTCGGGAATTAAGTGACCAAAGAAAAAATATGCGGTCATTTTCAGTGTGACTTTTTATAGTCGATTGTACATGGTACGTTATAGCGTGCACCCATAACGTATATTCCGTATGTGCAGGAAAGAATTTCTAATAGGGAATCAATGATAAATATTATAAAACAAAATTAAACCAACGGTTCGAATATTCCTCCATTATTTGCTAAACAATATCCGAGTCGATTGTAATAACCTATCCGGGTATTTTTTAGCACTTGAAGAGAAATATTCGCACAATTGTCAACAATTCTGTGCCTTAATTGTTGCAAATTTTCAGGCCTATTCCGCGAATAGTTCTGTGTTTTAAGAAAACCCCACAAAAAAAAGTATTTAGGAGATTGATCTGGCGATCTGGCTGGACACTTGAAGGTTCCAACCAGTCATAAGACGTTCTTGGAAAGTTTGTTCCAGGAACAGCCATACTATCATGGTATTGTGTGTAGGGCAACCATCTTGTTGGAACCATACAGATTCCAGTTCTAAATTAGGAAGAGCTCTAACAGCTGGCAAAATATTATTTCGTAACAAACTCAAATATTTTTGAGAATCTAAAGATAATATTCCAGTTTCAGTATGTATGTTTATGTATGGTTTTATAGTAAATATTTTATTTATTTATTTAACATTGATTCTCTATTAGAGATGCTTTTGAAAACGGTCTATATATATATATATATATATGTATATATATATATATATATATATATATATATATATATATATATATATATATATATATATATATATATATATATAGATATATATATATATATATACGACACATATTTACTTAACAAATTGTCTAATGTTTAGCTTAGATCTTATCTTCAACAAACAAACAGAATCATCTCTCTTCAACAAAACGTATAGAGTTCTCTCCAACACAGAGAGTTTTGTGGTGGTGGGGGTACCATCATAATATCATCTGTCCTATCCTTAGTTTAGTTTAGTAGTTATATTCTGGTATAGAGTGGTCCATGGTAGAAATAGTATCAATTTGGCAAGTATCAAGACAAATTGAACTAAGAAATAACTTGGCATTTGCAGTTGGATCATTTTTTAAGCAAACGCTAAAACAATGTAGCGTCTTGTTTAGATACGCATGACCTTAATAATTGAGAAAAATCAGCATGAAATTGTAAAGTACTTGAACTAGGTCTTGGACTTCAATGTCTAGTCGCTGGTAAACTACATTCCTACCCCTACTATCTAAAAAGTAAACTTTAGAAAATGAGGGAAAACGTTGAACAAAAAAAAATTTTTGAGGGGAGATAGAAATGTTCTTTGTTAAATGAACGTTGAAAATATTACCTATTCATTCCTGAATTGATTAAAAAAATACAAATACTGGTTCGATAGTTTTCGAGAAAAACGTACGTAAACGCTAAAAAGTAAAATTTTATAGAAGAGCGTCTCAAGGAAAATAACAACCGTTTGTGTATTCAATCCAAAATAAGTCGCATAATATCAGTGGCGCTTAATTTATCCTTGAAATATTTGAAAGTGTTGAATCCATACATTTTGTTGAACAAAAAAGCTGAATGTAAGTTTTAAGTGCGTTAAGCCGTATAAAAGGTCTACAACTGTGCACTATTTAGACAATAATTTGGAAATACAATAACTTCAGCCTTAACTTCTTCTCTTAATCCAGCCACTTCTACCGTGGGTGTAGGGGTTGGCAGACATTTGGTTCTGCCAACAATTCAAGACGTTTCTTCCGGCACTTTCTCTCTCTCTCTCTCTCACTGATTCCATGTGCGTTTATATCTTTCTCTGGGTCATCTACCCTCGATCTTGGATTAGTAATTTTACTTCGGGACTCCTTTACCTAGCATCCATATCATTCGATTAAACCAGCGAAGCTGTGAGCTCTAACCTGTGAGATGAAAGTCAGGAGGAGTCCTCCTTTGAGGCAGTCTCGAATGGTTTGATTTCAGATTTTGTCTTTTTTTGTTCTTTCCTCAACTCATCTGAGAAATTTCATTTCTGTAGCCTGGAATCTTGATTTGTGCTGGCTGGTCAGGGTCCATGTTCCCGCTCTGTAAGTGAGTATAGGGCGGAAGGGGGTCTTGAATACAGTAACCATGGAGTGCTTGGGGATTTCTTTCAAAAAACTAAAAAAATAATAAATTAAGTAAGTAATTAAATCGTTAATCTTGAAAGTAAATTAATAAATGCCTTTATGTTGGTCACCCAGTATTTATGTGCCTATACTCTTAACGCCTCTATTAAATGATAGTTTCATCAAACCATTTTCAGCTTTGTTCGAATATTTTTCGAGTGTCACGTACTTTTTATTGTGTAGTAGAAAATTTTCGCTAGTAAGTATTATATGTCTTTGTTATTTAAAAAAATTAATTTTTTTTTCGATTCATGAGATTTAAACAGCGATTCGTTGCTGTGTTGTGCATTTAACTGACTCTTGTATTAACAGAAATGTGCCACGATTGCATGTTCTCTAATTTGGAAAAAGGTACTTTTTTTGCCGCGACGTACGAGTATACCACTTGCTCTTAATAATCTAGAGCACGGAAGTGCGCAAGGCTGATTTTATCTTATTCCCGACACCGGCAGTTTGTCAATTACAAATTAATGGGGCGGTTGATTGACTAAACTGTCAGCGTATGGACTAGAAAAAAGTAACCGGCTATGATTGTGAAGGTTTTCTGCAGTTTCCCTTCACGAAATCCAGATGAATATCGGCATAGTTCCTATCAAAGTCGGCTACATCTACCAATTGCTTCTCTACATACAAATTCCTGATCGTCCACCCACATCATAAAAAAAAAGTCAAAATTAATAGAGGTTGAAAAATAATGATGTGGATGGCCTCTGTTATAGACCGTCGTGTCTCAAAAACGCAGAGATAATAGAAATCTGTGTTATGGAAAAACAGGTTTAATGAAAATATTTTTTCTTAAGACACTTAAATACATATTGGCGGTGTTTCAGTGAAACGGTGTGTTGAAAATATCACACCGCTGAAAATTATCAATAAATATTGTGAAACAAAATAAGAAATATTGGGTCCCATTTAGAGATTTAACATTGTCAGACAAATTCACCCTACGGTTTGTTTAGTTTTTACGTGTATTACAAACATATTTTGCTCCATTTTTACTTGTCAGTGTTTAAAAAAACATAATTCGTTACAACTTTCTATAATAGTTATTATTACCTAGAGCTGGAAGCACATCCATTGATACAACATACAACATACAACATACAACATAACGTTTATGTTATATGATATTCTATATAAATATGAAACCTGAAAAATATTTATCAAATATTGAAAAGCACACACATATGCATACATACATACATACACACATACATACATACATACATACACACATACTCATCGTTTGTTGAATAAAAAAAGCAAAAAACTGAAAAACGAATACTCATATATTTATTCAATATAATAATATATATGTCAATGTTTAACAGCAAAATCAGTCAATAGCTTCAATGGCTGAGTTAGATTGTAGCGGCTGCTCTGAATGGGCAACACTTCGGCCATAAGGTCCATTGTGATGCCTAAGGATGTGAGGATGTGAGTGGAGTGGAAGGAATTTTTGTGTATAGACTAGGAATGAGTAGGTTGTGCGGATGCGGCCGACTATGATAGGAACTGTGCCGATATTCATCTGGAGTTTGTGAAGGAAACTTCAGAAAACCTTCAAAAGCATAGCTGGTTACTTCGTTCTTGTCCATACGCCGACAATTCACAGCCCCCTTTTTTTTTAATAATTGACAAATTGCCGATGTCGGATTCGAACCCATAACCTCCCAGTTTCCACGTATGCTAACTGCGCAGACATAATGCCTTAGACCGCTCGGCTACTTGAACTGGTAAAACTATTGTAGATATCTGAAATCGAAAAAAAAATTCTTAAAGAGTAATGCCTATTTTCAACTCTCAATTAAAATTCTAAATATTAGTGGTACAGTTCCAAGAGTTAAGACTTTTTTTTAGGAAGTTTCCCGCTCTTTAAGAATCTTCTTTTCGATTTCCAATTGTAAACAGTTTATGAGATATTTGCAAAGAGATATTGCAATTTTTTTAGATATTGCAATTTTTTTACACGCGACTTTTTTTTCAACTTTTCCTTTCTAGATGCAATTAAAAATAGAATGACTCCTTGGTCATAATTTTCTGAAAAGGCGAAGTGGAATTCGAAAAAAGGCACCTCTTTACTAATCTAAAGCGGTTAATACGAGATATTGTAAGGGCTTAAAATAAATATATTAATATATATATATATATATATATATATATATATATATATATATATATATATATATAAGGGATATAAACTTCTCAAAGTGTTGAATACCTGGGAGTAACCCTTCAAAGGCAGTTGAATTGGACGCAGAACGTCTTGCTCTTGGAAACGCATCCTTTGCTGGGTTGTACCCACTACTCAACGCTAGGAGTAGGTTGGACGAACGTCTGAAACATCGACTTTTCAAGTCCTGTATCCGGCCCGTACTCACGTACGCTGCACCAATCTGGTCGAACGCTGCACCTTCGCAGCTTGCGAAAATGCAAAAATTTCAAAATCGTTGTATTCGGACGATTTTGAAAGTCCCTCTTCGATACCTGACTAAAGCACTCCAAGGAGAAACTGGGCACCCCACAATCCAAACCTTCATCCAAACCATTTCGAAATCCTATTTCCAATCATCCCGCAAAAATCCTTTCCCGGAAATCAATGAACTGGCCCAATTTGACCCGCGTACGGTGCTTTTCAGGAAACGATACCGCATGCCACATGATGTCGATTACAACTGATTCGGTGTAATCTAAATTGTAAATATTTTCTTTAAGGTCTAGTTTTAGGGACGGCTTATCCGTCCAACTTAGGTTAATTTTAGACATCAATGGCTTTTTTTTAAGAATATTTTTCCATTTAAGAAACGATGTAAAATGATTATAGATTTCGATGTATTTATTAAATAAGATGATATATTATAGGTAAAGCTTAGGCTAGGTACTATAGATTCTAAGACGTTTTGTATTATAACTTCAAAAAAGGACGATATTAATAAATAATTTAAAGAATAAAGAATATATACTTCTGGTTACAATTTTACTATGACGTTCGTTGCATTTAGACACAATATGAATTGACCGTTTTCAAGTTCGATGGTCATCAAACATTATATTATATTTATATAGACATATAAATATAATGATTTCTATATCTCTCATATGAATGTTTTTCATTCAATTCAATAACATAATAACATTTTTATGTTTATTGAATATTTACGGATATAAATATTTTATGATTAAATCAAATAAATGTGTGTTATATCTGTAGTATCTATGCTATAGTTCTGCTTCTATCTCTTTTTATTATACCTAAATCATACTTTTATATATTAAAAAAAATAAAAATCTTTATCTGAGTGTACCAAGGTTGTGACCCGACAAGTACCCAATTGAATTACTATTCCTTTACTCGAATTGCATCATAGTTCTTTTAGTATCTCTTTACTTCTCTCTGCTCTTAGAGTGTACTAGCATGTAGTCAACCCTATAGGTATTCATAAAGCAAGTGGTAACCGACAAATTTAATATAAAAATCGGTAGCTTGTCTATTTTATGTTCCATGAAAAGACAAATTATAATTGACATAGACAAACCTTTGAATAAGTAGGCAACTCGTTTTACAATAATATTGTGTTGTCTCAAATTGTAGAAACTAATTTAACTGTACTCAACCACAATTAAATTGTTTATAACAATTGATTGCGCAATAATTGTTCTCTTCTGATAATTTTCAATATACAATCTAACATCTACTTCATGATTTTTTTCAGATTTTTCTTTTTTCACAACGAATCGATTAATGATAAGGGTGGGGGGAAGCAATTTTTAAGTGTTATTCCTAAAATAAGGTTTAAAAAAATGCATAGATAAATTATAGCATGTACATAGCTGAATTCGTGCTTCAATAAGCTTTCAATTGATACCCTTGATAGATAGATAGATTGTAGTGTCTGCCCTGGATAGGCTACACTTCGACCATAAGGTCCATTGTGATGCCTAAGGATGTGAGGATGTGAGTGGAGTGGAAGGAATTTTTGTGTGTAGACTAGGAATTGGTAGGATGTGCGGCTGTATCCAACTCTAATAAGAACTATGCTGATATTCATCTGGAGTTTGTGAAGGAAACTGCTGAAAACCTTCACAAGCATAGCCGGTTACTTCGTTCTTGTTCATACGCCGACAGTTAAGTCAATTAACCGCCCTTTTTTTTATAATTGACAAACTGCCGATGTCGGGATTCGAACCCGTAACCTCCCAGTCCCCAAGTTAACATAACGCCTTGGACCGCTCGGCTACTTGGCTGGTAATTGATACTCTACTGACGCCCTCTTGATTGTTTTTGAAAAACTGCATTTTAAAATTATACAAAACTTTAATCATTAACGAGAAACGGTTTCTGAGAAAAACGTCAATGACAAACACCGTGGCGCGTCCTTAACTGTTCCTTTATTCACAGTATGGGGCACTAAAATTCGTTAATTTGGTAGCTGATTCAGTCAGCGATTGCCTTGAATACATACCATGGGCCACAAAAGTAGCGCTCATTTTTCAAAATTATTTCGTTGATTTGTTTTTTATTGATTTGGTTTTTTGAAAAATGTTTCGAATAAAATTTGTGAGTATATTTATAATGAACATCTGTTATACTATACCTTTTTTCGAAAGCCGAATAAATTAGGCACAAACCAATCAACAATTTTGAAAAATGTGCGCTATTGTATGGTCACGCATTATCTACATATAATATATAACCCCAAGTGAAGCTGGCACACTCACTCACTCATGTATACAAACTCTAAGGTACTTCTAGACATGCTAGAAAGATGCGGTTTTTTGCATTTTTTTAATTGCAACCCCCTGGAAAATCGGAAAAACACCCCCCAAAAACTTTTTTTACAATTCATGTAATGCTATTTTTTGTGACGTGGAGCCAAATCCACAGGCCGCTTCGGGGGTCAAGGAGGGGACGCCCTTGTGAGCAGAGCGAGTTATGTCAATAATACTCCTTTTTTCCGAATGTATGTGAGAACTTGTGCCCTATTAACATTTACGTTTTTTGATGAGATAAATCTTTATATATATATACATATACATATATATATATATATATATATATATATATATATATATATATATATATATAAACATAATAATAATAATAATAATAATACACCCTGCTGCTTCATACATTTTTTATCTCTTTTTAAGTACATTATTTGTTTAGTTTTTTATTTATTTTATTTATTTGTATTTTTTCAAAAAGAGAAAATTCATTCTGAATTCTTTTTTGAAAATTAATTTTTTGTTTTCATACATCACTGGAGGCCATAGATACCTACTAAGCTTTGGCTGATCAAATTGCAGTACATGATTTATTTTGTAGAATATTATATATGTCCAGAAATAGAAATCTGGTTTAAACACTCACAAGACAAAATTTAACAAATGGATTTAACATATATCATTGAATTCAACATTGTAGTAGAATATATATACAAACATAATAGTATTTATATTAAGGGATTTTCAGCATAAAATCACTTTTCGATATATTGCCAATTTTTTTTTTCACAGGCTAAAAATAACGTTTTCTAACAAATCCCGAAGTTTAGAAAAAACTTTAGAAAAAAAATCAATCGTTTTTCTATTCATATTTTCGTGCATATTTTTCTATTTTTTATTTTAATTGAAACAATAAAGGAGCTATAGAAAAAATTAATTAGATTATTAAATTTTTACAGACTAAATATCTATAAAGATTGAACGAGAGTACTATCGTTCATTTCTCGAATATTTACCGAAAATGAGGTTTCTAATTTTATTCGCCTCGTCTCTCGTGGCATCATTAATTAAGGACTAATTTTCACTTGAGTTTATCCTTTCACAATGAATAGAATATTTCAATAGTCGACTAATTCTATAAAATTTACAAAAGTGTTATGACATGTTCCTAAATTATGACTAGAATTTAAGGGCATGACATTTAACTTGTGTTATTATCTTTTTAGAGAATAGTATGAAAAGTATAAATAGACAAAAATTATCAGTGAGGGGCGTATCCAGGACGTGTGAAAACTAGAATTTAGAAAATTTACAACTATTTTATTTGATACAATATATATGTCGCAGATGGCTTGTCGAATCCGCTATTTTACAAAACTGCTAGATGTTTTACATAATTACTGAACTTTAACACGTAATATTGCATAAACGTTTTGCATTTATGAATGCAGCGGGTCAATGATTAGACGTTATGTAAAACAACGTGAAATGAAACGTCAGATTGCAGATTTTAGTTTAAACGGAATTATAATGGAATTCTCATTACAACAGGTCCGTTTTCTTAACAAGTACTATATATTTGAGATATAGTATCAAAAATTATTGAAATTAAATAAGGTAACTATTACAACCGAGTACTACAATCTTTCACTTCATCGGTCATATCCCGAGTTGGTCGGGTTTGCGTGTTCTTGGGCCCCGCACTAAAAGGCTTTCTATATAATTCCCTATATCAAAACACTCTTTGTGTCTACAGATAAGCTATTCTGCATTACGTCTAAACGTGGGTAGCAGTTTTATAAAACGCATCGCTATAACAATCTAGCTGAACGTCTAGTTTAGTTGTTTTACATAACGGATTTGTTATGTAAAACAACTAGCGGTTTTGTAAAGCAGCGGATTCGATAATCCATCTGTGACACATATAATATCTATCTCTTCTATGATTAGAATAAACTCAAATAAATCTAATGAGTTGAATTCATTATTCTTCCTTATAAAAGATGGTTGAATATAATATAAAATAATTTATAATCTATACAGTCTGTTTAGTGAAATAAACTATTCCTTAAATGCGAGGAAGATTTCTTACAAATGTTTTTAATTACATTTATGTGTGAGACTTGATATTAGATAAAACTTTGAATCTTTCAAATTTGGAAACTTTAATTACACGTAATTATGTTTCTTCAAAAATTTAAAATCTTGTATCGATCATTTGAAAAAGTTGTCAACGTTTAAAAAACAAACTTTATTGGAAAATGAACATATGATGTGACATCAT
This sequence comes from Nineta flava, assembly GCA_963920215.1. NCBI lineage: Eukaryota > Metazoa > Arthropoda > Insecta > Neuroptera > Chrysopidae > Nineta > Nineta flava. The sequence continues at coordinate 136,725,491 of OY986041.1, forward strand.
CTATAGAGAGACTATATAATATTTTATATAGTCACATTTTGGGTAACGATCGCCTATGTGACAGTTGGCAATCATCGGCATTGTTAAAATAGGAGATATCCATTCGTGTTTTTCAACATCACATTGCTTGACCAATCAAATTGCTCAAAATGTATGCGATATTTATGTTTTTACATCAGTCCCAGGCTCATCACTTTTTATATTTAAACTTGTAGCAACTATGCAAATAAACTAGACATTATGATAAATAATGTTTTAAAATATTCTTTGAATTATACAGTTTTATTTCAATGAATTTAAAAAGTGTTATCGAACGTTATAATTAATTATTAATTATATTAAGCAGCATAATTGAAACTTTCTCAAATGTACCATTTGAATAAAATTTTATCAGTGGCGCGCTAAAAATATATACACAGTTATACTGAAATGACTATGTTTATTAAACTAATAAATTTCTATTTTAATTTAAGTCAAAAAGTGACAAAACTTGTAGATTTTTAGATTTCTTAATTACAAAAGCATACCTGTATTTGGTATCATTACAAAATCCTTTTTAACCCTCGGCGCAAAAACATGTGTTTTAAGTTTGAATATGAGTCTGCCTGTATGTCGCATTGTAGCTCTCAAACGCACGGACCGATTTGAATGCGTTTTTTATAATAGATAGCTGGTTTCCTTGCGGTGTATCTAACCTATGTTTACAAATAGTGAATACAAATATATCCAGTCGCTTGAAGATTATTCTTTTCCAAGATGATGTATAGGCATATTATTAACACTATTATTTTACATATAAATTTGGTGGAGGTAATGGGAAGTTCATTTTATGTTTAATATTATTACATATATATTTGGTGGAGGCAACGAGAAGTTCATATTATTTTTAATATTATTACATATATATTTGGTGGAGGCAACGAGAAGTTCTTTTTATGTTTCATATTATTGCGTTGGGGGTTTTTAAATTGTTAAATTTTACTTGTTATACAATTTTATAAATTCGTGCATGTTTTAAAAGTAAAATAAACAGTTTACGTATTGAGAAAGAACTCTGTATATATCTGGTAATAAAGTAATCAATTCAGTTAGTTGTTATTTTCAGTTCATTTTCTTTCTATTTAGAAGTGCAAAACAATTTGACCAAATAATTGTTTAGTGAATATTTTTTGCAGTATTTTCTGGTTGATAAACGAGTCTGTAGTGTCCTCGCTTTTAGATGGTGGACTTGAATATCTAGACGTCAGCGAAGTACAACACAATACCAACAAACTTGTATTTGATTATAAAATATTGAAGCTAAAAATAAACTTACCAGAATATCTTGGTATATTACAACATGTCTGTTAGAGACTCCAGCTGACGAAGCATTTCACTTTGCTTTTGGAATATTTCAATCTTCTCTTGAACACTATATATATATATATATATATATATATATATATATATATATATACATATATATATATAAATATATTTATATATATATATATATATATATAAATATATATATATATATATATATATATATATATAACAAATGAGATGGTTGTTAAACAAGAGATTCAGATGGTTGGGTCATGTATTTCGATTCCCCTTAGATAGAGCGGCGAGACAAGTGCTGATCAAAAAAAATACCGGGAAAGAAAAGAGAGGTAGGCCCAGGACCAGTTAGATAAGGTCAGTGGAAAATGATTTGAAAGAACTGGGAATTGGAAACTGGAAACGGACCTTCTAGGAAGGACCTTCTAGGTCTATAGTACTGATATAAATATATATATATATATATATATATATATATATATATATATATATATATATATATATATATATCAGTACTACAGACCTAGAAGGTCCTTGACTTTCAAGCCAGACATGTCTTTATCTGCTTCTGTTCTTGGTTACTCGTTTCCAGTTTCCAATTCCCAGTTCTTTCAAATCTTTTTCCACTAACTTTATCTAACTGGTCCTGGGCCTACCTCTCTTTTTTTTTCCGGTATTTTCTCTGATCAGCACTTGTCTCACCGCTCTATCTAAGGGGAATCGAAATACATGACCCAACCATCTGAATCTCTGTGATTTGATCACGTTTGTTGAACACTCTGTACACTTAAGATAATAATAATAAAGTCTACAATTCACACTCAGTGTGTATATAAAAAGGACATTAAATTTTGTAAGCACATCACGTAATCATATCATCACACCCTGTGATGTAGTATAAGAAGAGCGCTGCCGCTTGCTTCAGCTAGAATTTTCTTATGTGTGTGCATATGAATTACTCACTCACTCACCCACTCACCCACAAAACTGATAATATGCATTCTACCACACTTCTACATACAGAGTAGCGTTGTAGATCTCTAACTGGGTTTGATAAATGATAATCATGTTGATGATATGTTGTTACAAGCGTTACGATTGAGGGTTTCAAGAAAATCTATACCCTCGTTCTACCCTCCACTCTCGGTTTATTATTCCATTATTACAACTATAGCAAACTGTGGTAAATTAAGTCAGAAACAAAAATGTGCAGAATAATGTCAGCTTTATAAAACGAGTGTACGTGTACTCATGTACGCACGTCAGAAGTTATACTACTTTTTAAATAATTTATTAAATTAATAAGGTCAACATTATTATTAAGACACAAAAGTTTAATAAAATGATATAGTAGTGAAAAACTACATTGTATCTAAATATATATTGTATCTATATATATATTCTATATATATCTATATATATATTGTATCTATATATATATATATATATATATATATATATATATATATATATATATATATATATATATATATATATATATATATATATATATATATATTGTATCTAAAACCAATGATTTGAACATGGTAGAGCAGAAACAGCGTCACTTCTTCTATTCAAATTAGAGTTTGAATGGTTGGCATTAAATCCATTATTTACATTAGAATCAGAGTTAGTGAAATTTCTGAAGACCAAGCCAGGTATATCAATATGCACATTTAATAAAGAAAGTTTACGAGCTTATAAAAATGATATCATTGATAATGTGGCTCGTAATTCTGATTTTCTTCAGAAACATGAAGTAATAATGATGAAGACATTTCTGTATTTAATTTCAACTGTATAGTGAAGTTTATCCGTTCAAATGTTCTAGCTGGCAGCAACAACAAAATTATTGTCCACTGAAAAGTAAGGGGTCACACTGCCTATGTGACAGACAGGCAGACATGTCTGTTTCGCTTCAGCATATAATGTATATCAATTTGGCTTTGCAGAATAGAAAACTGTGTAACATCGATTTACATCAGTCGAATATCATCAGATTTTGAATAACCTTTTTAAAAATAAACATTACTGTAAATAAACGATTATGGCCATCTTTTACCGATCATATAAATTATTTTGTTTTGCGTGGAAGTGATTCCCTCCATTACTAATATCAACAAACTCTATTTTTCTGGCTGGATCAATCATTTTTGTGTGACGGTAAACGCGCACGTTAAAATTAGACGCTCATCGTTTTTTTCCAAAGTGCATATAGAAGTACAGCTACAAAAATAGACTCTTGGAAAGAGTTTCTTTTCAAACTCTGATAAAAATTAACCACGCTCTACTAAGTATAACAATTGACCAATTGAAAAGTGATCCGATATATTTTTTTCGAAATTTAACATATTTCGAGTTTGATTAGGTCATTTCTGATGTTTTTCTGTTTGAGAGAGTTTGTGTGAAAATTCCGTTACTAGTTCCTTGCTTGTGTCTATACGGCGGTAAGTTGTCCAGGTTTGTCAATAGGTATAACTATGTAACATGATAGATGCTCCTTAAATCAATTATGCTTACTTTTAGAAACCATTTCTCCTCAACTATATCCTCCCCAAGTTACCACGGTAATTTTTGTTGATAGTTACCAATGTAACAAACACTAACAATTACCGTGGTAACCAGGGGAGGATATAGTTGAGGAGGAATCGTTTCTAAAAGAAAGCATAATTGATTATTTTAGGAACGTTACCGCTATAAGTACATAGTTATTCAGCCACGTGATCATAATAATAAATCCATGTGTAATTATTAGCAAGTAGTTTTCTATTACACAACTCATATATACACCACGTGCCATGTTATAATGTTACATCAGAGTTACATGAACAACAGCGTTCTGTTATGGCAGCATAGAAGTAGAGTAGTCGAGTATTGAATTGAACGTAATCAAGAATAGCAGCAGAATTCCTTGTATGTAATCAAATAAAGTGTAAAACTAAGTAAAATCATGATTACGACATGCATGATGCGTCTAATAAAATACTTTGATTATGTAATGAAATAAAATGTAAAAAGAAATAGAATAGCACCGGTGTTGCTCGAGCTTCAAATTATAGTTGTTGTTGCTCGAGCTTATAGAAAGTACATAAAAAATTTATGTCAAATAATTATTTTTTTCAAAATTTTGACAGTTTAAAATTAATTAATTTTTTTATAATTTATAGATATATAATTAATTTCCCTAATTTTGTTAATGCAGGTATTTCTATAGAAAATGTATACTATATTAGAGGTCTAGCCCGGCCGAAAACGGCTGTGTATAATTTTTATGCCACCATTTACACAATTTCAGATGATATCTCGTAAACCGCTTATCAAATCGTCAAAATGCTACCATTTTCGATTTTCTTAGGTCCAATTTACTATATATACTGAATTTTATCCAAATCAGGAACAAGAAATATTTTTCGATTTTTCCGTGATTTTTTTAAGGTACACCCCTTAGCAAAAATCGAAAAAATGACTTAAAGTTTTTAATCATCGATTTGAATGATAGTTAATTTTTAAGGTAATTTGGATCCAAAAAATACAAAAATCTACTTGGTTTAACGATTTGACGAATAATTTTCCAGATATGCCTTTTTTATACGATTTGATGCTCTTAGTTACAAGATTTCAGATAATATTTCGTAAACCACTCATCAAATCGTCAAATTACTACGATTTTCGATTTTTTTAGGTCCAATTTACTATGTATACTGAATTTTATCCAAATCGGGAACAAGAAATATTTTTCGATTTTCAGTGATTTTTTTAAGGTACACCCCTTAGAAAAAATTGAAAAAATGACGAAAAATTTTTAGTCTTCGATTTGAATGATAGTTAATTTATAAGGTAATTTGGACCCAAATAATACAAAAATCCACTTGGTTTAACGATATGACGAATAGTTTTTGAGATATACCCTTTTTATATGATTTGATGGCCCTGTTTACACGATTTCAGATAATCACCCGTAAACTGCATACTAAATCGTCAATTGAACAAGATTTTCGTATGTTTTAATCGATTGTTTTTAGAAAACCTGTAAAAAATTACCAAAAATTTTAACTATCGATTTGAATGAAAATTAGTATTAAGGTTAACAAGACCCAAAAAGCACAAAATCCGGTCGATTTGTCAATTTAACTAATATTTTTGCCCAATATTATTTTTTTACCCAGTATTTGTAAATATACAAGGTATGTTAAGTTTAGTCCCGACTTTGTAACGTTTGAAAATATTAATCCTTGACATAAATGGGTGTTTCAAAAATGGCCTAATTCGGTCATTTAGGCATGTTTATCTGTCTGTGGACGCCATAACTCAAGAACGATAAGAGATAACGAGTTGAAATTTTGTATATGTATTCTATAGTCAAAAAGTGAGGCCAATTTCGTTAATGGGCAAAATCGGAACATGTCTCTCCCCCGCCAGAGGGGAAAATATACATCTTTTAATCCGTAAGAGCTAGAAACAAAATTTAATGACAAAAAATATTTTTCTATTTAAAATAAACAACTTTGATTGAAAATTTTTTCTATAAACTGAATAGTTTGCTCATAATTTGTGCTCAAAAGTTTCTCGGAAAACAAATATGCCCATCTTTACAACCATAAGAAATTTTTTAAAACTTGTGGGGCAATTCAAAAATTCAGTATATACTGGATATTCAAATAATTAACTCAGTTGGTTGGTACATTACTTGTTTTTCTTATATTTTCTCCTTATCCTGTCCTAATCACAATCGGTCGAACGAGCTTTAAATAACTTGATTGTTTTACATCGTTCCCAAAAAGTTTTCTTTTTGTTGTTTGTTAATACTTCTCTCATTATCGTAAAGAAAGGTTATATAAATATATATATATATATATATATATATATATATATATATATATATATATATATTTATATATATATATATATATATATATATTTAAAACAAAACTAATTGTATGAGAAGAAAAGTATTATCGAAAACATAGAAATGAATTTAATTCGAACGAGAAAAACGGATAAACACCTCGAAAAGAAAATACACAGGTAGTGAAACAAACAAAGTTATGTATATATTATTTCCCAATGGACTGTTATCGAACACATTTACCGAAATGTGTATATTGTAATCCCATGTGAATGAGTTCAGTCTCTCTGATATAGCATAATTGGTTTTAATTCTTTTAATCTTTTTCTACACGTTTTTTGTTTTTTGCTAAATCTTATCTTTACGCAAATTGATTAATAAATAAGACAAGGAAGAGTGGAAAAAGGTATCATCAAACTTTTCTTTTTTTCATTTGTACTACACTGGAAGAAAATTAAATCATTATTACTTAAGTGTATTTATCCTGATCCTGTTTATTGGTGAATTTTATTTTAACATTTAATTTCTTTATATAACTTTGATCGAAGTTATTTTATCCGATAGTCAGGCCGCGCTTAAAGCGTTAGGTTCACCTGAAATAAAGTCCAAAATTTTCCAGGAATGTATTGACACAGTGAAATATCTAGGTAAACATAGCGAAGTCTGGGCATTCAGGATGGAAACGAGAATGCTGAAGAGTTAGCCATAATGCGTGCTGGTGTTCCATTAAAAGAGTGGGCGGTGCACGCGAGTCCATCTGTTCTTGGGTAAATACTCAGGGTCAAGATTATGCAAAGACTCTCGTGGACAAAGGCCTCTGAGCGTTTACAACTAGGAAAAAAACCTTGAGGATACTTACTGGCCTTCTTAGACAGATAGAAATAGAATGTAGAGGCTGCCCTGGACGGGCTACACTTTGACCATAAGGTCCATTGTGATGCCTAAGGATGTGAGGATGTAAGTGGAGAGGAAGAAATTTTTGTGTATAGACTAGGAATTGGAAGGATATGCGGCTGCAGCCGACTATGATAGGAATTATGCCGATATTAATCTGAAGTTCGTGAAAGAAACTATAGAAAACCTTTTAGCATAGCCGGTTACTTCGTTCTTGTCCATACGCCGACAGTTTAGTCAATTTACCGCCCCCATTTTGTACAAAAAGTACAAAAGCTCTTAATAAGACTTGCTCCTGTCTCAAATATAATCTAATCTTGACCTTTCAAGGATACTTGAAGGTCAACTTTTACCATTCCAATAGGAAGCCACTTTTGTTGTTGATAGAATAAGATAGCTAATGAAATAAAACTGATAACATTCTTTGACATAAAGTGCTTGAATTGAAAAATCATACACATCTAGTATGGGAATCGAATCCACGACTAAGACTAATGATCAAGGTCCAATTCAAGTTTCCCATAAAATGTCACCATAGAAACAAAACAACCTTTATTCGGTTCATTATTTCCAAAGACACTTCCTTGAAGAAATATTCGTGTGCATTGTTTAAAATTGGTGTCCTGTATAGTAAATAGTTTTTCGATAAATCGAATTTTTAAATTAATATATTCAATAATTTTTCCAGCATTAATATTAAAACTTTCTAATTATGTCATTAAACATTCTAAATAAGTTTTTCAAAAGTTTTACATTATTGATTAATTTTATTACCAGTTAATTGCTAGTTGTTAACTAAACTTTGAACCAATTGGTTAGATTAAACTTCCGTAATATTTTTAAACAAAATTTTCGAACTCTTATGAATACTTATGCAAATTTATTCTTCCAAAGTTTCAAATATTATTATTCCTTTTGTAAAACTAAATTAATTAAACTTTCTGGAAAAGAAATTGGAACTAGAACATTTTTATGAATACTGGTATTATCAAACTTATGATTTGCATATGCAAATACTATATCAAAGAGGTTATGTATTCGAGGTCCAATATCGAAACCAAAATCTTGAGGCACATAAAATAAGTATCAAATTTAGATATAGCTCTCAATTGGTTTCAATCCTGGATTCTTTAGATATATGGTCATCTCGCTGTCTTTTCTATTCCTCTTTGCGGGTACACCGCTTGTCTACACAGGAATAAAATAATTATGGGATCTATAAACAGTGTTGGATTAGCCATAAAAAAACATTGAGCCGTCACGGGATGCTTGGCAAAAGTGAAACTATTTTGTATAATGAGTTTTTGAACCTGTATATGTACTGCCATCTATGAGCAATTTTTTTAAAGTGGTTTCTTATATGTTATGTCACCTAAGAAGAACATCGCTGTATTAGATGTTTCACATTAAAAGTTCTTACATGGGCAAGGAAGAAAGAATAAGAGCAGGAATAGATCGGCGAAAATAGTTTAGATCAAACAGTAAAGAACGCTATTTGTTTGTCTCGAAGCTTACCGGAAGAAATTCAAAAGTCTACTGTAGTTGCAAAAGTATTTTCAGCGCAGAAGAGACTCCGGTTCCTAATGGGTTAGTAACTGCTGGAATCGTTGATTATCCCAAACAAAGAGTTTTTACGAACGGTTTATAAACAGTCTAGTCGAAATTTCTCCTTTTTTAAAAATTGTATAAGGTGGTTGGTGAGTCTTTCAAGTCATAATGCCACCCGGGTCCCTTACACCTAGTCCGACGCTGCCTATAAGTAGTGGGAAACGTAGTTGACGAAATATCAAATAGAAATACTTGAAATATAGTTTTATTTGTAATCCGTATGTACATAATTAAAAAGTATGGAACTAATTTAAATCAAAGTATCATTTTCGATATCTTCTAGGTAGAGTTTGATGAACATTTGAACAAATCACTTCATCAGTACAACACAAATATATCGCATTCGGTAAATGCTTACGTCAGGTCCATAGTGCTAAAAAATATATAATAAATATGATTGAATTTTAAATTCGCCGTTAACAAACCCTATTTCAGGTTAAAATTTATATTATCGCCGATACTTTTTCCAAATCCAAATATTTTATTCTATATCTCCCGTGACACATTCTGCATGAATGTAAAAAATGAAAATGATTTTTGTAGAATCTGTGTAGAAAATTTTTGTATATCATATTTCGATTTTTATTGAGAAATTTCAATCACAATTTTAACTTACATTCGAAAATGCTGTCATTGACAAACTGAAAAATTTCCCAGCCTTTATGGCAACTGGACGATTTGATCGTAATATCATCATTAGCATTAATTTGTTACAATATTTCGAATTGACGGTGTACCAAGCACTATTATATGCAGCCCAACGGATTTTATCACTCTAAAAAACAAAAAAATTCGTTACGCAGGGACTGCGTCAACTTAGCGAATTTCCTTGCATAAATAATATTGAAATCACTTTCTAGCATTCACAATTTCAGTTTGATCAAAATGAAATGTCCTCTCTGATATGATTTTGGTATTTACAAGGCCTCTTCTATTAATAAAATTAACAAAATATGAAATTTCTCTCTTAATATTAGAACAATCGAAACACGTATAAGGAGTAAAGTTGTAGAAAATCATGTTTGCTACAATTCATTACTTGATCATTTTTCTCAAACTCTAATGTGAACAGAGATATTAAGGGTTTTAACTTTCAATCTTAAATTGTAACTATTAAGGGAGTTATGCCAAATTTGGGACCCTACAATTAAATATAGAGACATATTTACTGCTTCAGATAATTGTGTAGCAAAATAACAAAATGATCCATATTCAAATAGTTGTAAGCCAGCATACTCGGCCATAGTTTGTGCGGTACTTGGATTCGAATTAATGTACTAAAATCAAAATTAAACAACATAAATTAATAAGAGTTTTTATTTTGAGGAGAACGAACGTTAGTTCAAATTTACCGCATACGAATAGAAAGGGCACACAGAAATAGAAAGTGCGGCAAAAAATGATCTTACAAGCCAAATTGGAGATAAAACGCGATTAAATTCTTCACAACAATCGGTTAACATTTGATGGTATTTGACACATTACAACATTAAGCCTCGCAGTTCTTTTTCGTAAATGATTTTTTCTTTTTCAGTCAAAACACATTCAAATAAATATTCGATTGTATGTTTATGGCCATATGAGTTTTCTAATTTCACTGGGTCAGTACTAAAAAAATTAAAGAAACATTTTTGAGCTTGCGCAATATTAAGGTAGTCGTGCATAATTGTAGAATGTTCAAAATTTTTTCAAACTTTTTAGTTTTAATAAAAAAATGACACTTAAGAATTTTAAAAAAAAAAACCTATAAATTATTGGATTTGTTCTGTGTATTTAAAAAAAAACCGAGATTTTTGACCGTCTCATTGTTTAGTTATAACAACGAAAAGTAAAGTATTTTATAAATAAATATACGTATCCGCATGCTGAACAGATATAACACTTGAACACACTGTTCGTCACCAAACGTTCTACTATTCGAGTACATGTGTGTAAACAAACAGTATATCAACTGGCGGAATATAAGCGACGTTGCCTTATATTCCAACTTATACAAATGTTAAGTATTATTTGTATATACGTATAGATAAGTATCGTATGTGTAACGTGTCTTCCGGTGCAGTCTTGGACAAAAATTATGGCTCATTATGCTGTACTTTACTTCACGCTTACTATACGCATACGCTCCACAATTTTTTGACAATATTGTATCAAGACAACTACATTAAACAAATAATAAAGTTTTACTTACGAAAAAAAATAATCTCGATACAGTTTAACGCGTTGCATATCAATACCGATATTAATGAGGGCTGTAAAATGTATTGATTCAATTTGTTTTGCTAACATTCGAAATTGTTTTGCACCTAAAAACATCGCTGGTAATATAACATTGTCCAAACTGATGTAAGACATCCCCATATGCGTCGTCCCAATATAGTAAATAATTGATAATATTTGAAAAAACGGTGTACGAGTTTCATCGATCAGTGGAAAATATGTGGTAATTGATAATTTGTGGTGAATAAATGCATCCAAATGAGCTAATTGTCCGGCTGAAAAAAAAATAACGCTCTCAGCTACTCAGAAACTAATCAAATATATATAAAAAAATAAACCAGTTGATACATCCTAAGTAGTTATTAGAACGCTTAGAATGTTATTCAGTGGTGCAAATATTTTGTATGCGATTGTACACTCCCGTTCAATAAAATTGAACAGACATAAACCGAATAAGAATCTCACAATTTTGATTATTCTTATAGTAACTGTGTTTTACTATACTTCCATTTCTTTTTTTACACTTAAAATATATACTACTTATCTTTGTTTATAAATGAATAATTATACAGAGAGTCACAAAGGTGAGGAGTTTTATGAAATGTAAGAAAATTAACATTTCAGGCCTGTTCAATTTTATTGAACGGGAGTGTACATTTGCAAAGAAATTCTATAATACAATTAAAAATAGATAATGCAACAACCACTAGGGCATGAAACATAGCCGTTCGTGTATCCTCGGAGGCGATCCACTGGCCAATTACGCTACGGTTACTTAGTATGCCAATTATATTTATTTATTTACATATCTTTTTATTTCTACGGGAATCCTCTTATACTGATATTTACAAATTATGGATTTTCTGGCATCAAGCTAGTAGCGGGTCATTTGGGGCCAGAATATATGTGAAAAATAGAGGCATTAGAGCCAGTTTTGCACTAGGACGATACGCTACTGTTTTTCAAACAGAGGTTTATGCCATATTCTCAGCCGCAAACAAAAGAGAGGTGGTGTGTTACACCAAGCTCTGGTTCTCGAATGCGCAGAGTCACTGGAGGGATAAGCAAGGTAACCTTGATGTGGATACCAGGACCCTATGGCGTAGAGAGAAAAAAATCGGTAGACGAACTCGTTCGTGAAGGAGCCGCACTCCCATGTCATAGACCAGAACCATATCTATGAATGATATGAATGAACTAAGACACAGACTACTTCTCACCTATACGAATGGGTGGATAGGTCTATGAATAGGAAATGGAAGGATACAGTAGACTGCAGACAGGCCAAACAAATGGTATTTGGGTATAATGGTGCGAAGTCAACCTGGCTCATGGCAAAAACCGGAAAGAGGTAAACCTTCTAGTTGAGGTGCTTACAGGTCTCTATAGATTCAACAGGCATCTATCTCTCATGAGGCTAGAGGACAGTGCCTTCAACCTTTTGACAGAATGACGTTTCAGAGCCACAATGAGTTATCTAGCTTTTGGCCCCACGAAAATACGGAAATCTGATGTAAAACAACTAGTGAAGCTCTGTTCTGTCATTCGCAAAGAAGGCGGGTAGGTTTGACACTGAAAATAGGGCCGAACGAAATGCACGACACGAACCAGATGTGGCCGAGGATGGTAGAAAATGGATGAGGGGATGGGTTTTATAGGGGTCGGTAGAAAATTCCTCTACTACTATGTGTCTACTGCTATGTCTGAATACTAAATACTAGTCAATACGATTATAAAGAATTGTAATAATTGATATATATATATATATATATATATACAAACCCATAATTCCAATTGGCCCCCACAGTAAATACCACCAATTGATGACCTTACATGATCCACTCATATCCACTGTTTCCAGACCAGTACTCATGGCATACACAAATTTCTCATTAACCAATTTCATAATATTTTCCATATCGCATTGATATCGTTTATAAAATATTAAATGACTATATCCCATAAAATAAATTAACATAAATGCAAAATCTAAAATCCGTTCTGCCATATTTGATGCTTGACAGATTAAATGTAGGAATGGTCCAATAAATGCGATAATTTGACATAACAAATTAATTGTAAATAATGTATTCTCTAAAAATCGACTGAATTTTGATGGTCTATTTTGAAAATGTTTTAAACCTTGACAATACAGGACCCATAAACCTTTTTTAAAATAATTTTTTGGAAACATTTTTTTTTGTGGATAACTATAGAGAGATTGTGTTGTTTATCAAATGATATAAAACTTTGAAGTGAATTAAAAAAAAACAATTTATGTTCTATGTTAAATTATTGGAAAACATTCTTTTAAATTGATACGTCATCAAAATTGATGTTATAAGTTTTCAAATTGATGTTATTAAATTATTAATTATTCTTAGTAACAATTAATTACTTAATGAAACTACCTTGATGTATTAATCTACCTTGATGTTTTATTTAAAGTAGTTTTACATCCCTAAATAGTACCGAATTACGAATAAATTCTCTCTCACTTTTTACCAGTCCAAGTGGTCGAGTGGTCTAAGGCGTTACGTCTGCGCAGTGTACCTACTTGGAAACTGGGAGGTTATGGGTTCAAATCCCGACATCGGCAGTTTGTCAATTATTTAGAAAAAAAAAAGGGGTGGTTAATTGACAAAACTGTCGGCGTATGGATAAGAACGAAATAATCGGGTATGCTTGAGAAGGTTTTTTGCAGTTTCCTTCACGAATTCTAGATGAATATTGGCATAGTTCCTATCATAGTCGGCTGCAGCGGCTTATCCTAGCAATTCCAAGTATACCCAAAAATTCCTTCTACTCCACTCACATCCTCACTCCTCCTTAGGCATCACTTATGGTCACCCGAGTGTAGCCCGTCCAGGGCAGCCTGTACAATCTATCTATCTATCTATCTAGTTTCATAATATGACTACCAGAGGTGTACCGCTTAAGGCGCAACACTAAAAACAACGCTTGATAGCGCTGAAAACGTGTAAACGTTCAAAACGAATACACTTCTAATATTAAGCCTCATGAATGAACGGTATGCATTTATGGAACATAATTTCTATAGATTTCCTCGTTATCCACATTGGGTTGTTCCTAAAACTTGTATAAGAAAAAAACAATGTCGATAAAGTTTATTGAAAATATAAAGTGAGAAATTGTGCCACAAGGGTTATTAAATATAAACATTTATTATATATGTATCTATATATAATAAGTGCCATAAAATATAATTCAATAGTTTATATTGGTGTTGAAAATATTGATGAAGATAACACTTATCGAAGTTTATTAGTTAACACTTCAAGATATTCGAATATCGAAGAGGAAACATCGAAATAATTAAATTTACAAAATTATTAATATCATAAATATTATATATAATATAATATATATATATATATATATATATATATATATATATATATATATATCGAATATAATATTAATAAATTCAATATATTTTAGTTGAACAGAACTTGAATTGAAAATTTACAATCATTATATTATACCAAATATAATTGGTTACGGATCGAAAATTTAATATGTTTGTTATAACTTATTATACAATAAATGGAAATACAGAATGGTTTACAAAACGGTACCCACTGAAGTTAATCCTTCTGTATTATATATTCGTTTAACGCAAAACTTATAAGTCTTTAAGTGTGTAACTATTATGATTAAATACTATTTATTAGAAAATAAATAAACCCCATTAAAAAATAATTGTAAAAAAGGTGAAAGCTCTGGCAAATTCTCCGACAAATTAGTTATATTTACAGGAGGGCTGAAATCTTTCACTGTAGTCTGTGATAAAGCCATGTGGATGGAAGGAGAACCATCCTATCTCAAAAAAAGAATCGTTTGATATACAGACGGTTCCAAAACTGGGGAAGGTACCGGGGCGGGAATTTACGATGACATGCCGAAGAAAAACATTAGCCTCAACTTGGGGAAATATGTCACAGTCGTTCAGGTAGAAGTCTACACTATCTGGCTTGCATCTGTGAGAACCTAGGGGCTTGCATATAAACCAGAATGTATATATTTTCTTGGAAAATCAAGCTGCTCTAAAACCTTGTCTGCAACTGAAGTCACATCAGGAGTAGTTAGGGAATTTCTAGTGGCCCTGGCCCAGAAACCATTTTAGAAATTTCAAAGACAAAAGTGTCTGTGATGAAATCACCAGACATTATCATCAACGAAAGCTTCTGCGCACAATAGGAATCCACAATGGATGCGCAGACTGTGCGGCGAGGATGAAGAATATGCCTGCTACATCATCTTTAACTGTGAATCTCTCAGTTACTGCAGATACAAGATATTCGGTGCATCTCACCTCCAAGATATAAACCTCCAAGAAAACCTGATAAGCAAGCTCCTGGTCATTGCCAAGATATGGGAAAAACGAATCACGTCAGACTGAAGTAGAAAGCCTGCACAATGGGCCATAAAACCGAAGTACAATACTTGTTATACCTCAAGATATATCTATCTATTTGTCAATCTACGGGAGGGCTGAACCATTGGAAGATTTTCCTTAGAATCAATTTAACAGTTTTCTTGGTATGGTTGCCTATAACGTGTATCTGCTAAGGTTTGGTCCATTGAAATCCACAATCGAATAGAATACGGCGCTGTAACCTTCAAACGAACACATTTAAGTTTTTGATGTTTTCCAGTCACCAACTGTTCTCGAAAGTCAACTATTTTAGGAAATATTCAATTGTCTCCTTAAGCAGTGGCATCTGTCCACTTCTGGTTCAAACTTGGTAATGGCGCGATTAGACGCATGCATTAGAATTACGTGGAAGTATGATGATTGGTGCAGAGACAAATGTGAAGCGATATAATGACTCGCAGCTTTTGTCGTAAGGTCTTGTAACTTAATATCTTTCCCACGCTACGTTTCTTCCTATGCGAAGCTAGCTTTTACAACCTCATTCGCAATCTTGCGTCCCAGAATAACCCTCAACTGACGGGGATAATTTCATGATAAAGGAAAATGATAGAGATTATTTTAGTTAGTAAAAGTTTGTCCTGATTTTCGAACCACCAACTCAATTATAAAATATATATTTTCTATAATTATTCCGATACGTACCAATTTCTAAGTATGTGTCGTATCGTGTCGTCCTATAAACAAAATATTCTCAGAAATCGAATAATATGAATGAGAATTTGTGTGTATAAATTTGTGAGAACATCCACCAAATAATTTTATCGTTAAGAGAGGTGTAGTAAAGTAAAACAAGATAAAAGGATGTGTTCACACTAATTGGATATTATAAATATTTCCGATCACGTATCGAATCAATACAATTACATAATTGAATCAATTGATTTTAAGTACTTTGGACAGCAAGCAAGCAAGCAAAGCAGTACATAGGACCGTCGATCGATCGACCTCCCACCACATACCATACCGTATAGTTCGATTGACCGCTGCTAACCTAGCTTGGAAGTCGTTTCTATGTGTGGGGCTATTGGACTGACCTCTATACGTGAACTGCGGTTTCTTATAGAGTGTCTCAAATTGAAGTATGCCCTAGAGCAACCAATCAAATGGCGAGAACTAGACATACAATCACACTTTGGAGGAACCTTTTGATGCTCAGGCAGGCGAAGAAAATTATCAGGATGTTGCAAAAGATACAAAACATACATTGGCCTGAGCAAAAATCGACCGCGGCTATTGACGAGGTTTCTTACGGAGTATTGTAGACTCAGAGGACACCCTAAGAAGCCAGGCTTGGGGAATGAGGGAAACTGCAGGTTTAGATAGATAGATAGATTGTAGCGGCTGCCCTGGATGGGCTACACTTCGACCATAAGGTCCATTGGGATGCCTATGGATGTGAGGATGTGAGTGGAAGGAATTTTGTGTGTAGAGTAGAAATTGGTAGGTTGTTGGTTGCAGCCGACTCTGATAGGCAGAAAATCATCTCAAGCATAGCCGGTTACTTCGTTCTTCTATACTACAGTTTAGTCAATTAACCGCCCCTTTTTTTTCATAATAATGAACAAATTGCCAATGCTGGGCAATTTGAACCCATAGCCTCCCAGTTTCAAGTAGACATAACGCCTCAGACAAAACCCCTTTGACCGCTCGGCCACTTGGACGGTTGAACTGCAGATTTTGTGGAGAAATGAAGGAAACTCTGAAATACCTTCTAATAGTTTCTGACGTCGTCAAACACAAAATAATAAAATGTTGATATCTATCTGAGTCTCTCAGATACGTTCAGGGGTGATACCATCTCTAGACCCAATCCTGATCCCGTGCTTCCTAAAAGAAACAAGGCTGGATGAGACACTCTCTAAGACGAGATCATTCTTCGTTCATCCACGTTCGTCAAATTGATTTTAACATTAATATAAAACTCAAATGGGAATTGAATCCACGACCTCAGGCATTCTAGACCAAATTCTAGAGCTACCTGAGATGTTATGGTAACGGAATGCATATGATGTTTTACTGTCTTTGATGACAATGTATCAGTAAATTGTTTAGTTACTATTTACATATTTTTATATTACAAATATAGGTTATTGGAGTATGTAATCATATTTAGCTGTATGTGTTTTTATTATTCTTTACTTATTTGCTGCATTAATCAACAAACGACGTCCTTTACAAGGCATAAATACAATAAATTTAATCATGAATGTTAGTTGCGATATTAAATTTCAGCAAGGTCGTTTTACTCGAACATTTTATTTTATTTTTTTTGTAAAGTATTATATTTCTGCTTGTGCCACTTGGACAACAGCGCTCTAGTGTCACAATTCTAGTTTCGCTCTGATTGTCCGATATCTAAACTATAGACAAGTCAATCCATGCATGGAGGTCAGTGTGGGGTGGGGTGGCTATCAGTTGTGGTAACTGAACTCATCTTGATTGGTTCAGTTGATGGTATTCAATAGCAGGAAACTATTTTGTTTTCTATTTTCGTTAAGTGTTTGTGTGATATTCTACAGAGGTAAGATATACACCACTGCAGTATAGTCAGTTCACATAACCTATCAATTCGACGCCTTCTTTCCCATGCCGATTTAATGTTTGATAGAAATTGATTGACCGTTTGATCGTGTGTAGTTAACTCATTTTCGAAATTTATTTATAAAATATACAGGTTGTCTTAGATTTCAATCCGGAAAATTGAACAGGTGATAGATCTCCCAAAATTTAGAAGAAAAGTTCACATGAACTTAGATGTTTTCAAGTCTCGTTTTCAATATTCCGGTTTTCGAGAAACACCAATAAAAATGTATTTATTAATACTCACCAGCAATTAAGGGATTTTGAATTACGCAACGGAAATTAAAAAACCATTGACAAAATAGAGGAAACGGAAGAATAGTTCCAAATTATTTTAATAGTAATCCTCAAGCAAGTGTTCGAAATTCTTATAATACCTAGTGAAAATATTCTTTGAACCCCTAAAAAAAAAAACAACTTCTGAATAGACCAATGTTTGAACTCGTTACGATTTACGGAGAACTTATTTAATAGTTTTTTTTTTCTCACAAATTTCAAATTGTTTATTTTTCAATGGAAGTTCGAAATCTGGACTAAAGTTGTTGCTTTGAAGGTGATGCCATCGATGGCTGTTTAGAATAATAACTATTTATGTTTTGTATGGTGATGCCATTTATTACTAAACACAATAAACTCTATTTAAAGGTAAAATCTGATTTTTTACGTTGTACGCGTGCAGTTTAAAATTAGACTCTTGTCTTTTTTCTCACTTAGAAGTAAAACTTCACAAAACAGGTAATGTAACAAACTATACTGAGTTAATTGTTTGAATATCCGATATTCAATATACTGAGTTTATGGAAAAATTTGTCAAGCAAAAGTTGTTTATTTTAAAAAGAAGAAGATTTTTTGATGTAAAATTTTTTTATATCTTTTACGGTTTCAAAGATTGGCAGTAAACATGGTCTGATTTTGTCCATTAACGAACTTACTTTTTTGCTCTGGAACACACACAAAATTCAGCTCGTTATCTCTTTTCGTTCTTCAGTTATCGTGTCCACAGACAGACTGACAGACAGACAAACAGACGGACATGCGGGACTGGCTGAATTAGGCCATTTTATCAACACATTTATGCCAAACACATTCATGCCTACGATGAATATTTTTAAGCGTTACAAAGTCATGATTAAACTTAATATACCTTGTATATTTGCATATACTGGGTATAAAAAAGCTTTAAATCAATAGCTTTCACAGTGAACATCCTATATAAACATATTATATGGTTAAAAGTAGTATGCCTACTATAACACACAGATATAAATCAGATTAAAGATAAGTTGTCGAATTTATTTTCTAGACATGTTCCATATATTATGATTATTATTATTCGACTTCATACTAAGAAGTGGCAGATCATTTTTTTTGCACATGTCAATTTCAATACCCACCCGTGTCAATAATGTTTTCAAAGTGAATAAAATCATAAATTAGGTTTTTTTTTCTTCTCCGAAATATATCATTATTTTAAATTTGATATAATTTTTCAAAACTCAAATAGGTATTTTAAA
Organism: Nineta flava; assembly: GCA_963920215.1. Taxonomy (NCBI): domain Eukaryota; kingdom Metazoa; phylum Arthropoda; class Insecta; order Neuroptera; family Chrysopidae; genus Nineta; species Nineta flava. Next base: position 136,744,938 of record OY986041.1, read on the forward strand.
TAGGTTCTTGCCATATAATGACAAACTTTCGAGACAATAATTTATTAACTCTATTTTTTTTGTTTTTGATGAATACAATTCTCAAAATAATGTCAACCAACACGGCACTTTTTTCCCATGGCCATGTTTAAATCGCCTATAATGCTTCGTTAAGACTACGACTTTCCAAGTGGCCGAGCGGTCTAAGTCGTTATGTCTGCGCAGTATGCAGTACTTGGAAACTGGAAGGTTATGGGTTCGAATCCCGACATCGGCAGTTTGTCAATTATTAAGAAAAAAAAGGCTGTTAATTGACTAAACTGTCGGCGTATGGACAAGAATGAAGTAATCGGCTATGCTTGAGAAGGTTTTCTGCAGTTTCTTTCTCGAACTCCAGATGAATACCATAGTCAGCTGCAGCCGCATATCCAACCAATTTCTAGTCTATACACAAAAATTCCTTCCCCTCCACTCACATCCTCACATCCTTAGGCATTACAATAGACCTTATGGTCGAAGTGTAGCCCGTTCAGGGCAGCCATTCTACCTATCTATTTAGACTATGACATTAGTTGCGACACAAATGTCAGACATAAATTTCTTGACTGTTGACACTTCAACAGATTTTTGGTGTCTGGACACTATCCAGACCCAAATGTATAAAAATGTACGGAACTCGTGTCCAAGCTGTTTGACACACAAAATATATTTTAATTAAACAACGACGTAAACGCTATTTTTATTACCATATAATATGTATATGGAATGTATGAAGTGTATGCAATAATGTCGAATGTGTTTGAAAACCTGAAGAGACACTTGGACCCTTGGTCACAAGGTGTTTACACAGCCGTTGATTCGACACTGATTATAGTGTTGCAATAAATGTCACAATTAGAGACACCCGTGCGCACACATAGACACTCGGTGTATACACTGAGTGTACGGTATATAGTGTCGTACGGTGTCGTAGTCTAAGCGAACCTTAAGACCTTGAATTTTCTTTTTTTTGTATGTTATTCAAATATCGATAAATAGATGGTAAAATAATGGATACCCAAAAACATTATTGGTTTTTGAATGTATGCTTCTATTGGCGTGTAATCAGAATCCGATCAGAGTATATTTTCAGCATGTAACAAATTGGCGGTATAACACTCGACTGATGTAGCACTCGCTCGATCGATGTAACACTGATTTCTATCCTGTTCTTTAACACAGTGCTACGTAGATAGTCAGAAATAAATGCTTAAACGAAACAGACAAGCCCGTCTGTCACATACGCAGTATGATATGATTTTTGTGTATGATATAGCTTTATGTGTTTTTATATATGTAGTATCGTTATTGTTTTGGTAAATAGCTACACCGCCAGTTAGAACATTAGAACATTTAAATTTGACTATATAGTTGAAATTAGGTACAGGAATGTCTGCATCATTATTACTCCATGTTTCTGATAAAAAAAAGAATATTCGTATTACGAGCCACATTATTAATGATATCAATTTCACTAACTCTGATTCTAATGTAAATAATGGATTGAATGGCAGTCTTTCAAACACAAAATTTGAACGGAACAAGTGACGTCGGTTCTGTTCTACCACGATAAAATGTAGACTCATTGGTTTTAGATACCATATATAATTTTTCTATTGCAGTTTACACTCCGATATCATTTTATTAAACTTTTGTGCCTATATAGAAGTGATTACCTTATTTAATATAATTTGAAAAGTAGTATAACTTCTTAAGTGCGTACATAAGTACGCACACACTTCAGTTAAGCCCTAAAATAAAGCCGAAAATATCCCTCTCTAGACTAGGTTGTGCTTTTTTGCCTTGGCTATGCAATTCTGTAAAAACAAATTTGAAAAAACACTTAGTTGACTTTTAAATAACCTTGGAAAATCAAAGACAGGATCGTGAATAGATTATTTTTACATTTCTAAATGATTGGTTCAGTTTTTGACTTGGAAATTTTCTTTCGGATTTCACATTGTAATAATACGTTTTCTCGCCTTATTTTTTTGCGGCAATACTAAATTTGATGTAGATTTCCATTTATTTGTCCTACGAAAATCAATTTTCCATCATTATTTAATTAAAAAAAAATTCGTTACGCAGGAGCTGCTTCAACTTAGCGAATTTCCTTGGAATAAATAAACTACTCTCTAGCGGTCACAATGTTAGTCTGATAAAAATGAAATGTCGTATCTGATTTTAGTATTTGCATGGCCAATTTTATTAATAAATAACTTACGTCAAGGGAAAAGGGGGGCATAAAGATAGAAGAAAACACAAAATATAAAATATCTCTCTTAATATTAGAACAATCGAAAAATGCGTAAGAAACAAAGTTGTAGAAAATCATGTTTGCTACAATTCACCACCTTATCATTTTTGCTCAAACTCTAATGCGTACAGAGATATTGAGGAATTTAATTTTCAATCTTAAACCGTCAATATTTTTGTATATATTAGGGTTACAGAAAAAACTATAAGAAACAAAATTTCAGTAAAACTTAATACCTACAACTTTACTTCTTATAAAATTTTCGATTTTTCGAATATTAAGGGAGATATGTCAAATTTTGTGTTTCCCCCTCCCTCTAAACCCCCCTTTCCCCTAGTCCGATTTTACCCATTAACGAACTTGACCTTTTGAATACCAAAAGCGCTACAAATACCAAATCTCATTCCGATAAAATGAAAACTGTGACCGCTAGAGTGATTACAGACACATATATATATATATATATATATATGTATATATATATATATATATATATATGTCCATAGATATATATATATAAATTTTACAGATGGTGATTTTTGACATCTACAAGGTAGGATCGATGGACATTTGAAGAAATTTTTGCGAAATTTTGACTTCGGTACGGGACCAATAGCTCTATTTCCTTTCAGGAAATTCGCTAAAAATTAACAAAAAAAAAAAACTAGTTAAAATTAGTTTTTTTTTTCTAAACACAAAAATCATTTTGTGTTTGATTAAATCATTTGAACAAAACAATCAACAAAAAAATAATTTGTACATGATGTTTACTGTTTGGGTTGTTGGTACGAAACAAATAAATTATCTGGAATACATCATGAACAGACAAAAGCATGTTATTAAATTTTTCCACTACTATTCAGTCCAAACAAACAAACACTGCACCAGGAATGAGAGTGAGAGTGTGAGGGGTGATGGTTGTGGGTTGGGTTGGGTTGAGTTCTCTGGTAGCATCATTTCAATTCGTAATAATGTTAATATTTAAACAACCCTTTAATAACATTTGCATAATATGTCCATAAAATTGTAACCCGGTAAAACATACAAAATAACCATTACACATATTATAAAACATTATACATTTATATGTACCCACAAAAAGGTCTGTTTTCACTTTGCTTTAACCCTAGAACACTTTAACCTTAAAATATAATCCTTCATAACTAACCATGCGATTTATTACACATTTTGCTGATAAAATATGTAAGAAATAAAAATTTTAAGACAATTTTGAAAGTTAAAATATCATAAAAAGTGTTCATTAACCCAAGAACACTAACCATACATGAAATTTACGTACACAAAAATAAAAACCACGCATGCGCCAAAATCACGTGTCAGTCACTCCTCTACTTCATATCTAACATTTCTCCGAACAGTGTTTCATGTGATTCCATCAAGATTGTTACTTAAAATGCGACGTTTCCCATCTTGAAGAGATTTTTTTTTAAAGTGGTGCGCAATTGTTTATTCTTTTATTTCTAACTTACGTCAAATTTACTCACCAATTTAAAATAAAATCTATTCAATCGTCGTAACAATCTTAATAGAATTACATAAAGCACTGTTGGGAGAAATGTTAGATATGTAGTAGAGGAGTGATTGGCACGTAACTTTAGCGTATGCGTGATTTTTATTTTTGTGTACGTATGTTTTACGCATGGTTAGTGTTCTAAGGTTAAAATATGATGCCATTGTAATGTGTAGATGAGATTAATGAGAGTAGTTCTAGAGATCAATCAAGTACTTCTCAGGATAGCAGCAAACTCATTTATGTTAAAATTTATTGGTTCTATGAAAAAAAAAAGTTTAAAACAAAAGTTACTTGTCTTAAAGAGCTATGCATTATTTGTATTTAAAAATCTTTTCTATCTCTTACTGTTTTAGAGATAGTTTGACGATTTGGCGAGCAGTTTACGAGAATCTATTCAAATAGAATAGATTTTAAAAGTTCAATTTACCTAAAGAAAATTTTATTTTAATCGACGAATTTTTTCGAAGTTGTGTACCTTAAATCCAAATCTGAAATCGTGTGAACGAAAATCAAATCCTATAAAAAGAGCAATTCTCGGAAACTATTCGTCAAATCGTCCAACCAACTAGATTTTTGTATTCTTTGGGTCAAAATTACTTTATACACTAACTTTCATTCAAATCGATGACTAAAAATTTGCTGTCATTTTTTCGATTTTTTCTAAGGGGTGTACCTTAAAAAATCGCTTAAAATCGAAAAATATTTTTGGTTTCCGATTTAGATGGAATTCAGTATATATACTAAATTGGACCTAAAAAAAACGAAAATCGTGTTCATTTGACGATTTGATGAGCGGTTTACGAGATATCATTGGAAATCGTGTAAATGAGAGCATGGAATCCTATAAGAAGGGTATATCTCGGAAACTATTCGTCAAATCGTCCAACCAACTAGATTTTTGTATTTTTTGGGTCACAATTACTTTATACACTAACTTTCATTCAAATCGATGACTAAAAATTTGTTGTCATTTTTTCGATTTTTTCTAAGGGGTGTACCTTAAAAAAATGGCTTAAAATCGAAAAATATTTTTCGTTTCCGATTTAGATGAAATTCAGTATATATAGTAAATTGGACCTAAAAAAACGAAAATCGTGTTCATTTGACGATTTGATGAGCGGTTTACGAGATATCATTGGAAATCGTGTCAATGAGAGCATGGAATCCTATAAGAAGGGTATATCTCGGAAACTATTCGTCAAATCGTCCAACCAACTAGATTTTTGTATTTTTTGGGTCAAAATTACTTTATACACTAACTTTCATTCAAATCGATGACTTAAAATTTGCTGTCATTTTTTCGATTTTTTCTAAGGGGTGTACCTTAAAAAAATGGCTTAAAATCGAAAAATATTTTTTGTTTCCGATTTAGATGAAATTCAGTATATATAGTAAATTGGACCTAAAAAAAACGAAAATCGTGTTCATTTGACGATTTGATGAGCGGTTTACGAGATAACATTGGAAATCGTGTCAATGAGAGCATGGAATCCTATAAGAAGGATATATCTCGGAAACTATTCGTCAAATCGTCCAACCAACTAGATTTTTGTATTTTTTGGGTCAAAATTACTTTATACACTAACTTTCATTCAAATCGATGACTAAAAATTTGCTGTCATTTTTTCGATTTTTTCTAAGGGGTGTACCTTAAAAAATCGCTTAAAATCGAAAAATATTTTTGGTTTCCGATTTAGATGGAATTCAGTATATCGCTTAAAATCGAAAGGTATTTTTTGTTGCCGATTTGGATGAAATTCGGTAAACATAGTAAATTGAGCTACGTTAATTAAGATTTTTTGATAAGTCAAAACAGACCTTAATGTTATTGCATATTATAATAAACATAAAATTGTTACACTCACACACAAAAAACCGAACTAAAACAGTACATACAGACACTTAGCGTGAATGTAAACAACATTAGCGAATATTAAATGCAATTGAAAAACATAATGGGAATAGTTTATGTGACAATAAATGACACTCCTACTGTACTGTACTGTACATTGTACAGTAATGTGTATGTGTTTTGTTTTTTTAAATGTTTTTGAAGGGCTACAAAAACCATTTTATATTATTGATCAGTGCGTGCTGTTGTTCAGTGTGTATAGTGTAGTAGTTTTTGAAATGAAAAACTTGATTTAAATTTGAAACCCATCCAAAATTATAATTAAAATGTATCTACTTTTGTTTTGTTATTTAAATCTCGATTTTTAATTAAAATTATTTAGTGCGTGTTCAATTTATTATTAGATTTATTCAGAGAAAGGGGTGGGTTAGTTATTTCTACTGATAAAATAACCACATAGTTCAAATTGCTTGAAACATTAAAACAATTAACAAACGATTTTTTGATTTGGGTTTTTTGTTTGTTTGTGTATTTAACTTTAGATTTGTCTTTAACTGTAAAAATTCATAACTTAATGTTGATATTCCCAAAGGATCCCGCACATTTCTTATGGGAAACCGTCCTCGATGATTTTTGCTGGAATCGATATATGTGACTCCCATTTAGGTGCGGATCGAAAATTCTCATGGTCAAGCGGACGAAATATGGACAGTTTTTCAGATAGGGGTTAGTCGGTTATATTATACTTACGGAAGTGACTAGTGTATACTTAATTTGACATTATCGTAATATGTTCTGAATATTGATAACATTTTTTGACATCAAATGCTTGATATGAAAAATCATACACATATACGGATGGGAATCGAACCCAAGATATCTGGCATAGGTCTAGAATGTCAGAGGTCATGGATTCGATTCCCATCCTAGATGTATATGATTTTTCATATCAAGCATTTGATGCCAAAGAATGTTAAAATGGAATTGAATTTTCCAAATACTTCGTTAATATATGATGGAAAATCTCATTCTCTGTTTAATCACCTTCTGAAAATGAAACCTTTTCCAATATTACCCATCCCTGATTAATGGTTTATAAACTTACCTAAATTGTTTCACACTAAGTTTTCCTTATAACAAGATTAGACAATATATGAAAGGATACTTTTTAACTAGTTACACATTATCATATCCTGTAGGAACGGGATACATACATGTAAAATTAAAATCAATATCTCTAAACTAAATACAAAATTAATCAGTTTGGCAGAGAAGTAGGTAGCTGAGGCAATAAAGTAAATTTTCGATATTAAATCCCTGGCGACAACCATAACTTTCAAACATATCATATGCTATTTTAGTAGTCCTGTAAGTTGTCCTCTTTTGTGTTTAATAATAATGTTCCTTAGAACACTATCTAACAGATAGTGTAAATGCATTTGCCTGTAATTGACCCTTACTTAACTTTGGCTATTATTTAAATGAAGTAAAAACATTACAGGCAGGCCCTTATTAAAACTTATAATGGTACGTGGATATATTATATTATAATATAAACTGGGAAAACATAATAATTATACAGTTCCAGAATTAAAAACGTTTTCAATGTAAATTGTGCACGATCACAATAGCTCTGCACGTTGTTCAAACTTTTACATTCGACTAATGTCGAATCCATTCGGTTTTTAGCAAAAGGATTTTTAACAAATGTCATTTTTATAATTACCAACAAAATTTGTTCCAAATATTCTTTCGTAAACTGGATCGTTTCAGGGAAAATCGATTGGAAATTTGATAACATTTTTTCTTTGGACTGGCATATTTCTCGGATGATTTGTATTCGTATAAGGTATTCGTATATACGAAGACATCACACTTGATTCAATTATCGCGGAAAGTCGGCACAAAGCTCCTGCGGCTGTGCTAGATGGGATATACTTAGACCATTGTGATACCAAAAGGAGTTGCATCAACGCTACTACTAATTCAATCATTTGGACCAATTAAGTACACCACTAGACATTTGTTTTATCTCCGAGAGATCGTCAAAGAATGGTCGTCCCTAGATGGCGAGTCTGTTTATTAAAAAAGCTTCGTCATCTCTTCTTCCTACTCACAGCAGTCTTTGGCAGTCTTAAAAGTTCTGCAAGTCTGTCCGTAAGTCATTGTGATTTAATGGCTGCTACAACGTTTCCTATAGATAATCACCTTAGCAAGATAATACCAGCCAAGTAGCCGAGCGGTCTAAGGCGTCATGTCTGCGCAGTATGCAGTACTTGGAAACTGGGAGGTTATGGGTTCGAATCCCGACATCGGCAGTTTGTCAATTATAAAAAAGAAAAAAAAAGGGGCGGTTGATTGACTAAACTGTCGGCGTATGAACAAGAACGAAGTAACCGGCTATGCTTGAGAAGGTTTTCTGCAGTTTCCTTCACGAACTCCAGATGAATGTCGGCATAGTTCCTATCAAAGTCGGCTGCAGCCGCATATCCTGTCAATTCCTAGTCTACTCACAAATCCACTCCACTCACATCCTCACATCCCAAGGCATCATGGACCTTATGGTCGAAGTATAGCCCGTCCAGGGCAGCCTTTACAATCTACATCTAGCAAGATAATATTTTAGGAACGTCTCAAGTTGTAGTCTGACCAGACCACTTAGTAACCCCAGCAGGTCCCTTCTGTTACTTTATATTAGCCTTGCTGAATATGGTTTCTTTCAGGTGTAGTTTGCAATTCGCCAAAGGTACATCTGGATAAGGGTATACGAATGTTAGAAATGATTAATATAGACCATATTCCTAACATAATCTTAAAGTTTGTATGCAGATCTAACGCACCGCAGCTTTGCTTGATAGTTTTAGCATAAATCTGCAATTTTAACCATAACATATTTGAGCCTCAATTCATATGAATGTTTCAAAACTAGGCATCAGTTTGAGGGTAATCTTATCACCCTGATTAACAAAATTAATCTTAGCGTTTAATAGTTTTTTGGATCAATCATTTTACAGTCTAAAGCGTAGAATCTTTCTTTGATTTCATAAAACACTGAATTCAAATTGAAACCATTTTTGTGTCTCTGTTATCGTGCTTGCTATGTTAAATGTCTGGATACTATTCGGAAACAAATCACCTTTTGTTATATCGATAACAATCGTCGTTATAGGTTTATTATAATAACGATATCCTTATTGTAAACATAAATAACACGGGTAAGGTAATCCTTAGAAACAAAACATTATCTGGAATACAAGAGCTTGGTACAAATACTTATAGTATAGGTATTATTTTATTTAAGAAAAAAATCTGGTAGAAATACTCACGTCACTTCTATGTACATACATAGGTACATCATTATTAGTCCATGTTTCTGATAAAAGAAAAAATTCCAGACAGTTTGAAAAATGGCCCAATATGAGCGGACAATATGATGAAAACTATTGAAATAATTAAATTGACCGGGCTTTATGAATAATGTCCGTCACTTATTGAACAGAGTAATAAAAAGATGTATTTTTTTTACAATGTTTATTAAATTATTTTAATGTTCACATGCATTATTATTATAAATTGTTACATAAATTTAAATAAATGATAATCATTTCTCTCGTAATGTTTTTTATAGTGAAAATTTAACTCTTTCTCCATTCTATTCCTTCCACCATGTCCAATTGCTAGATGGGTGGCATGTAGAATCTGAAATATTTCACCTTGATGTGATAGTAAAACATAATGGTACTATCTTCTTTAACTGGAACAATCAATTTTTCTGTTTCTCCAATAGTTATAACGTCAAATCTTCGCAAACGTTGATAATCTTCTGGTTTTTTATTTGACACCATACACTTAGACGATTTAACTTTTTGAATCATCCCTGTATAATTTATGCTGGTGAAAAACTGAATATTCTGATCTTTCAACGATATCAACTCATTTAAAATGTCATTAAATCAACGATTCATGACAATTAGTTTTGATTTATCCATGTTGAAATACGTAATTACTAATTAAACACACTTGACTGAACTTTTGTATTTAGTTTCTATTCCAGTCTTTATTAGTTTTCAATTCTAAACTAAATTGTAAACAATCACGTTCTGTAGTAAGCAACGGCAGAGTCGCGAGCTCTGATCGGTCAGCGCCTGTTTGTGCATGTACAAGTCCGTACAAGTTTGATCTTGCTCCTCGCGCCCTTGTCTAATGTACCTTAATTATCAAATTGCACAACAGATACGTAGCAATAATCATAATGACCAGACAATATGATAAATAATGAAGTTTAAATAAGTATTAATTACGTAGCCCGTTTTGTCATTAATCATATTGCCCGGGCATTATAAATAGTGCCCTGATTAATCACTTGATCCATAACATATACATTGATACGCCTGGTCTGGTCTTGAAAAATTTCACTAACTCTGATGCGAATGTAAAAAAGGGATTTAATGCCAGTCTTTCAAATTATATATTTTGAACGGAAGAAGTGACGCTGGTTCTGTTCTACCATGATAAAATGATGAATCATTGGTTTTAGATATAGTAAGTTCAAACCTAAATGAGACAGTCGCAGAAACACATTTTTTTTGGACCTAGTCTATATGATATTTAAGGTGAAGTAGTATATCATTATCATTCTACACTTCTGTGTGTTAACAACTAATCCAGTGAATCTCAAACAGTTTCGTGTGTGTGGTATTTTGGAAGTTTTTATATTTTTTTAAATATTTAAATACAATGGAATGTACGGAATGTTTCGGTTTTATGTTTTATTACAAGTAATTAAAATTCTATTATATTACAACAGGATTAACAAATTCTTAATAAAAGAATTGAAATTTATCAAAGAATAATTTTGGCTAGCCGATTTTTATTTAATATAGCCGACAATCATAATGGGTTAAAGCCCGGTAAATTATGATAATAATTTAAAGGTAATGTAATAGAATTTTAAGTACTTGTACTTAAACGTAGGCCTGAGGTCTGCACAGTTATAGTATTAATTTAATTGCTTGTTCAAAAACATTTTATTTAATAACAAATCCGAAAATTTTATTGAATATCAATTCTATAATTTATTTTCATACTTTTTACATCATTGATTCACTTGCATTTTGTTTCATGTCCACTGGTATATAAATCAATATAATCTTTTATTGATAATAGCCATCTCGTTCTTACTATGATGGTTGCATATGTGAATATCTTTGTCGATGGCCATAGCCAATAGACATAAAATATAAGATATGTTTATTGTAATGCCATTTCTTTTTATATACTTGATAAAGTGGATCTTTTCCCTTTATTCAATTATTATATTAAATTCCCCTTTTTCATATATTAAATAACATTTGTGTATTTTTACCCATTCCAATTTTTTATTTCTGCGCAAAAGGGGAATGGTGTCTCATTTAAGTTTGAACTTACTATATAATATATAATTTTTGAATTGTAGTTTTTCACTACTATATCATTTTATTAAACTTTTGTGTCTTAAATTTGATGTTCGATGTAACCTCTGTAAAATTTCTTACTTCGTATTCTGTACATGGAGGTCAAAAAGGGATGAATAAATTGTCTATAAGGTTTAAATACAATTTAATAGATAGTGTTGTTAATTTTCACAAATGTATTTTGTACAATATATATTTTTCTCTCAATATATATAGTGAGTGTCCTTTCCTTCTAGTATGTCGTCTCTCTATAAAATATTACCTTGAATAGTTTAATTATCCTTTTTTATACCTTATAAATTTTCTGATTTTATCGCATACAATGTAGGTAGAATGATAATGTTGCTAAAGAATGTACCACTCAAATCTTTTAATAATAATTAAAAGTGTATTAGCAACCAAATTATAGGTAATTTTAAACGTGTTTTACGCATGGTTTCCAATTTCAATTATGTTGGGCTTTGTACGATGGTGAAAATATTTTTCCAAAGAATGGTTTATATTTAAACTGTAGACATTATTTAACAATGCATTCATTTTCAGGCCGTTTAGTTTATGATTTCTGGCTCTTGCGTAACGATTGCGTAACGATATTTTCTAAAAAAAGTTTTCGTTATCGGCATTATTTAAGGTATTCAAAATTTTTCCACACGTTAACTTTTGGTCTAAACATTTTCTATGCATTTTCCATCCTGGCCACTTTTCATAATATTCACTCTATAAATGATTACCAGTCCAAGTGGCCGAGCGGTCTAATGGGTTAGGTCCGACTTCGGAAGTTTGTCAATTATTAAGAAAAAAAAAAAAGGGTGGTTAATTGACTAAACTGTCGTATGGAAGAACGAAGTAACCGGCAATGCTTGAGATGGTTTTCTGCAGTTTTCTTCTCGAACTCCAGATGAATATCGGCATAGTTCCTATAATAGTCGACTGCAGCTGCATATTCTACCAATTCCTAGTCTATACACAAAAATTCCTTCCACTCCACTCACATCCTCACATCCTTAGGCATCACAATTGACCTTATGGTCGAAGTGTAGCCCGTCCAGGGCAGCCTCTACAATCTATCTATCTATCTTTAGACGATTGCATAATTTTGTATAAATTTATTTGTATAATTTTAATTTGTATTACCTGTGGTTTATATTTTTTGTATAATACCGAAAATAGTTTCTATAATTCTATATTTTCAGCTATTTTAATGAACAGAATTTACCTGTATTACAAATAACAACCCATTCTTGGTTTTTATGAGATTATACCTACAAATATGATTTTAGACTGATTACAATAAAGTGGAATATTTTTTAGGGTATAATTTATGGAATGATACATAATTGGGCTTCGTATGTTGATAATAAAATATAAAGTTAATTTCCCGAAATTATAGTTCGTGATTAAACAATTCATTGAAGGATTATTTATTTCGATAACATTCTATGTAAAATATTATTATATCAAATATGATGCATATTATATTTTTGATAGTAAACTCATCTGTTTTTTACACTGAACGGCAACGAATATTATATAATATAAAATTTGGATTAAAACATTTACTTGTAAGAGTCACGAGAAATTTTTGGGTATAAAAGGTATTGCACTTGGCCCTTATGGCCCAATGTGTTTCCCCTTCTACTTAAGTCAGACCAGATTCTATTCTTCCCTATCGTGGCAATGGCAAGGACCTTTATTAAAAATTGTTTTTCTGAAGTTTCATATATTCATGCTGAGATGCACCGAATATCTTGTATCGGGTGGAACAGAGAGATTCGCAATTAAAGATGATGTAGCTGGAAATTTCTTCTGCTTCGCCGCACAGTGAAGAGGCGTATTGTGTGAAAATGCTTTCATAGATGATAATATCTGGTGATGAATCCGGTATCCTGTTCAGGTTGAGAGAACATCGAGGGTCAGTATTTTCCCGAGTTTTTGTAGCGAAATATTTGCTCAGTGATTGTTGGGTTTAAAGTCTATACACTCGTTTGGGTCTGTGCAAGGTATTCCCCGGCTGTCTTCTTTTTGCTAAGGTATCTGCTTTTTCATTTCCTACGAGTGTAGATTAATCACCAAAAAAATTTAAACAGTTATGTGATTAAGATTAAAACTTTCGTTTATATTAGAGAATAATTTTTTTAAATAATATATGTAGCTTTTTTTTTACCAAAAGCTTACCGACTCTATATATTCTCTAAAACATTGTATTTAAAAATATATATTTATATTTGATATGGATGAAAAAAAAATTTAATAAAAAAATTTTTCATCATTAAAATATGCGAAAAAATATCTTTTTGTGATAACATACAAAAAAAAAAAAAATGTCGAAATATTTTTTTAATAATAATATACCAAGTGTAAAGTTTATTTTAAATAATACCTGTAGTGTTTTGAAAGAGCTTTATTTTACATTTAAGGGACATGTATCGCAAGTTGGCAGAATGAATCATAGAAATTTATTTACAATCTACAATCTTCATTATCTCTTTTCGTTCTTGAGTTATCGTGATCCCAGACGGACAGACCGCCAAGGGGACAAGCGGAAATGGACTAATTGGGTAATTTTATGAACACCTATAACAAAAATTTTTTTCTGCGATCAATATTTTCAAGCGTTACAAAGTCGGAACTAAACTTAATATAACTTGTATATTTACAAGTATACTGGGTATAATAATAGCCCGTTTTTACACATGAAAGTTTTGGTGAAAGTTTTCAATCGCAATAAAAATATTTGATATAACTAAAGTAACATTGCAGTCCACACGGCGAAATTAATTTGAAATATATCAAAAATACTACTGCGCTTGCGCATCAAATCATTCGCATTAATACTTACATCTAAAGTTACATGTGTAAAAGCTGGCTTATGTGCGTATACATTCTACTCCAATGTTGAATTCAAAGATATATGTTACACACATTTATTTATTCTATATACAGCAGTCGTATAAATGTTTTACACCAACATGACTATGTTTGAAATTTTAGATCGTAAAAAATAGTGGATGTTAAAAACGGTTTTTGTACCGTTTTCAAATCTTTCGAGAATTACGACTACGAATTACGATAGGATTATATTTTGTGTTCAGGTCAAAAATAAAAAGGAAATAAAACATAGTAAGACATGAAATTCATACCCCCAATTGGTTACTAACTTTGTATGTCTTCGATCAAACCTCAACTCAATTTTTTCCCCGTTTATTTTTTTCGAGGTACGCCTTTCACTTATTTATGGATGAAAAAGCTATGAGACCTATAAGGTTCATGGAATAAAGGGAAGGCAAAAAAAAAAAGAATTAAAATACTAGAAATATCTTTTTTATTGTAATCTAAGGTTCATAATTAAAACTATGAAACTAATTTTAATTAAATTCTACTGTGTTCACTGAGAGTATAAACTGGTCAACGCATGGAAGTACAACAGTAGGCACTCTATCGGTGAACAGAGTAGAGTTTATTTTCAAATAACTATCCCAATTATCATTTTTATATGTTAACTTCTTTAAATGTGGGTGCGCCTACCTGTACAAAAAGAATTGAAATACAAAATGGTTAAGTGGGAGTTAAGTAGACTATAATACCACAACTTTACTAATGGTATGTTTTTCCTAATAATATTAAGTCAGCTTTGCTTTCCACCCTTCCTCTAGATCCACCATCTCCTCAGGCAGATTTAGCCGATTACTGAATTTGACTGTTTAATAACCGGAAACACTTTGCGTACCAAATGCCTTTCCGATCCGATTGTATGTACCCAAGGTGCTACAATTTTAGTCCAATCGAAATTTGGTTGCGTGCATTGGGCATTAAAAACTTCAAATTCCTTAAATGGTCAGCAGGGAAAAAGAGAATCTAGAGAGATGCTGGAACACAAACTTTGGAATGTTTCTAAATAAAAATGATGGCCTATTTCTTCTTGATAGGGTCGACGGATATTTGAAGAAATTCTAGCAAAAATCACTTCATCGGTAGAAAGTCAATAGTCCTACTTTCCCAAGAAAGTCAATTCAGTAAAAGTAATCTTTTCCAGATATACATACTATTGCAAAGCCTCAACGTCTTATGAGAACCTGAACAAATGCTTCCAATATCTGTGACATTCCTGCCTTTGTCATTAATATGACCACTTTCTTTGTAATTAAAAACCCAGATTTGAATCCTGAAAGACTGAGAAACATATCTGCTAAAACCTAGAAAGTTTTGGTACACTCACCAAAACTCACGCATCAAACCGCATGCGAAATTTAATCCTCTACCGTCATTTTCTGCATGAAGGTAAAATATGAAAACGATTTACTTATAACCTGTAGAGAAAAATTTTTATCCAATAAACATTTTATCAAAAAAAACTATCAATATACGGATCGTTCTTACATTTGAAAATGATTCCATTGACAAATTGAAAAATTTCCCAGCCGTCATGGCAACTGGTCGATTTGATCGTAAAATCATCATTAACATTAATTTGTTACAATATTTCGAATTAGCAGTGCACCAAGCACTATTGAATGCAGCAAAACGTATTTTTTCGCTCTAAAAACAAAAAAATTTGTTACGTGGGAGCTGCTTCAACTTAGCGAATTTCCTTAGAATACATAAATTACTCTCTAGCGGTCACAATTTTAGTCTCATCAAAATGAAGGGTCATATATGATATTAGTATTTGCAAGTATAACTTCATTAATAAAATTATCGGTAGATACTTACTGATTCGGAGAATCGCGTTCCAAAATAACAAATTGATCCAAATTCAAAAAATTGTAAACCAGCATATTCGGCCATAGCTTGAGCGACAACTGGATCCGTTTTAAAGTACTAAAATCGAAATCGAAAAAACTGGAATTATTCAGTTTTTGGATTTTAGGATAGACAACTTAATTTCTATTTACCGCATACGAATAAAAAGGACACACAGAAATACAAAGAGCTGCATAAATTGATCTAATAAACCAGATTGGCGATAAAATACGATTAAATTCGTCACAACAATCGATTAACGTTTGATGGAGTTTGACACATTCCAACATTAACTTTCGCAATTCTTTTTCGTAACTGACTTTTTGTTTTTCGGTCAAAATACATTGAAATAGATAATCGATTGTATGCTTATGGCCATATAGTTTTGCCAATGTCACTTTCTGGTCAGTACTAGAAAAAAGCAAAAGTAAATTTACTAATTAGATCAGGCGCAAACCAATTAAAAAATCTTAACTCACAATAGAAAATGATCTCGATAAATTCGAACATTTTGAATATCAATACCAATATTAATCAGTGCTGTAAAATGTATTGATTCAATTCGTTTTGCTAACATTAGAAATTGTTTAGCAGTTAAAATCAACGGTGATAATGTAATACTGTCCACGCTGGTAAAAGACATACCCATTTGGGTTGCTCCAATATAGTAAATGATTGTTATTATTTGAAAGAATGGTGCACGAGTGTCATCGATCAATGGAAAGTATGTGGGAATCGATAATTTTTGCTGAATAAATGCATCAATTTGAGCTAACTGTACGGCTACAAAACAGAACAAAAAATTTAGAAAATAAGTTTCATTTTCGGTAAAATGTGTTAATATTAGCCATTCTAATATCTCCCATCGAAATCAAGGACCATTTTTGTTTAAAATTTGATGAAATTTCCTTTTGTTATGGACAGTTTTTGCAATAAAATCTTATAGTTTTTGAGATAATTTGAAAAAATTCATTTTATCTTTCTTTCAACCTCCTATATAAAAGGACCTCATATCATAGACCCAAGTAAAAAATTGCAAAAATCCACTAGAGTTTATCGTTTAGCATCTAAATTACATTATATTTACCCGGCCACCAAAACAATAGTTTTTAAAAGTTTGTAGTCTTTGTCCGCTTATTTTGAATTTGGAAAGGAGCCCACCCACTTTATTTTTGTGCGCACATTGTTTTGAGTGCTTTAGTTGTGGCTTATATCATGTCTCGTTTTGTTATAATGTATTGGATGTTGTTGAAGAAAGGGAGAATTGTGGAAGGAAGTGGAGGTGTGTGCTATTATCCACCAGCTTCGACTCACCTTGTATATGTTTATATATATATATATATATATATATATATATATATATATATATATATATCATATTATGTCTTCGTCAGACATATATATTAAATTGAATATCTTGTTTTATTAATTTGTTTTGAAAATAATAAGTAAAATTAAAATTGGATAAACCGCCAACGCAATTATATGAAACTTAAACTACCGCAAAGAAACCAATTATCCAATGATAGATCACATTAAAATTGCCAACAGGCAGACCCACAGACAGATATACCGACAAACATACAGGCGATTCAAACTTATCACCTATTGTTTTTGGGCCGGGAGTTAAGAATTAATATATATTTCCTATTGATATTTCTGCAGACATCAAAAAAAACATTGTGAACTTTTTGGATTCAGTTTGATTCAGTTTTATAGCATGAAAGTGTACATTTGAAAAAAAGAAACAAATTAAAGAGCAGGTGATATTTACTGACAATAACCAAAATTTACAGTACAAACCTAGAAATCCAACAGGACCCCACAATAAAAACCATCTATTCAGGACCTTACATGACCCTTTCATATCCAATATTTCCAGACCAGTACTCGTTGAATACATAAATTTTTCATTTATCGCCGTGATCATTTTTTCAATATCCGATTGATATCGATTAAAAAATATAAAATGACACACTCCCGTTACATAAATAATCATTAAGGCAGAATCCAAAACCATATCTGCTATATTATACGCTTTATAGATTAAATGTAAACATGGCCCAAAGAATGAGATAATTACACAAATCAAATTAATTGTAAACAATATATTCTCTAAATACAAACTTAATTTTGTTGGATTCTTTTGAAAATGGAGAAAACCTTGACATTTTAAGATCCATGAACCTTTTTTAAAATAATTCGGATTTTTTGTTAACATTTTTTTTCTTTTGGATCTTTGAGATCTTTAGATTTTTAGATCTATAGATTTGTAAATAATGTAGAAGGATTCTTTTGAAAATGTCTAAAACCTGGATAATATCAGAGTGTTGATCAAATAACTTAAAACTTTGAAATGAGTTTCGAAAATTATATAGGTAAATTTTTGAATTTTTACTATAATTAGTTTCACTTTTAATTAATGTAACAATAAGTTTTTCCAGTAAAGTTTCTCATAGAAGTTTTCATGTAATTTTTGTAATAAATTTTATTAAACATTAATTGATAGTTAATTACTTAATAAAATTGTTTCCAATTTTGTGAAGTTTGTAAATTTATTTTATTTCATATCAATGTAATAATTACAATCATTGATGTTCATATGAAAGTTAGATAGCTCAAAAAAAGTATAAACGTATATAAGTTTGTAACGGTTGGAAATATTCAATGTAAAGCTAACAAAAAGTAGTGATATCCATTTAAAAACATGTAAAAATGATTTAAGCTCTTGTATTTTCTCGGTAAAAAGGAGTGATGTCAACTCGAGGCAAAAGCCATTGCAAGATTATCGTAAGTAGTAATAATTTACATTATACGATCACAAGACCCCTATTCAGACACTGATAGAAGTAATTCCATGGAGTAAGAAAAATTTAAAAATTTTTAAACCAAGAATTTCTGACTCTCATATATACAGAAGATAATATATATTTGGTATAAGAAAATAAGTATCTTGACATCTATAGTTTTGACTTGAGAAAATTATCTTAACTAAAGATAAACTGACTTTTGAATCTAGAATATCGAAATTCTTAAACTGAAATGATGATTTCTTTGGACCAAGATGCTAAAGTGTCGGACCAAAATAAACATTTGTTTAATCCAAACAAATGAAACTTTTTAAAGAAGTAATGATATACTTCAATTAAATATATATACTTCAGTTAAAGAAGCTGCATAAACTTTCTCTTATTGAGTATTTTATTTGTTTTTTATGAGAAAAATACATTTTATTAACAAGAATATCATTTTCTTAAATAAAGAATCACAAGAGTATTTGGCCAAGAAAGATTCTTTTAGGCCAAGACTACGATTAAAAAAAAATTTTAAACACCGTTCAAAAATTTTAGTTTATTCGCTCAACTAAACATATGATTTAGTTTCGACTGCGTAGTCTTGGGTGAAAACAAGGGTTTCTTTATTGAAGTAAATACTTTAAAGAAAATATATTTTCTTGAGAAAAGAAATTCCCACTATCAGTGCAGAGTTTATTTCATAAGCTATAAATATAATAATTCTCAAAAACAATAATTAAGTCTGTAGAAATCAAAAACAAAAGAACGGCAAGCATAAAGTATGACTTCCAGTGTGGATTTTAATCAAAATATGGATTTTGTATCCTCGAATGCTATAATATCTAAGTAACATGTATAAGTAACTAACAAAATTTGACAAGTACGTGAAAATCTAAAGTCTTACGACGAGTTGTCGTTGCAAATTTCTTTGAGAAGATTCACATCTGTAAAATAAAACAGGCAGCGATTATAGATACGAATTCGAAATAATTGTTTTGTAAATTTTGTCCCAATACTCACCCAAACTTTTTCAAGTATTTGGTCAGTTAACTGCCTTTTCTTCTGATACATTTTGCATGAATGTAAAAAATGAATATGATTTTTGTATAATCTGTGCCCAAAACAAAATTAAAATATATATTCACAAGGTTTTTTCACATTTACTACAATAAATAATTATCCTTACATCAGAAAATGTCTCTATTGAAATACTGAAAAAATGTCCAGCTTTTAACGAAACCGATTCATTTGATCGTAAAATCATCGTTAACATTAATTTGTTACAATATTTGGAATTAACGGTGTACCAAGCACTATTATATGCAGCCCAATGCATTTCATCGCTCTAAAAACAAAAAAAATGTTCCGTTTTAGGAGCTCCATTAGTCTCTCTAGATCAGTGATTCTCAACCTTTTTTTTGTCGTGGCACACCTTTATCGATTTTAAAATTTGACGACACACAAAGAAAAAGATAAGTTTAAAAATTGTTGACTTACCTGTAATACACTGTGTAAAATAGTTTATGATCATAATTTGAATGTAACATAAAATAATATGTACTACAAAAACAACAGTACGTTTATTAAGAGATTCATTACAAGTTAATAATAAGAATAGTTTTAATGAGAAAGTTGAGCTTGATGTTTTTAAATAATTTCATTTATATTTGGTCGTAAAAATGACAATGCTACTCTCATATCGTCTTCTACATTTAACAGTCTCGATCTTTTTTTTTGGTTTTTTTGTTGGTTAATAGTTTACTATATACATTTCTAAAATTTGGCGGCACACTTTAAGAATTTAGCGGCACACAAAAGTGCCGCGGCACAGTGGTTGAGAATCACTGCTCTAGATAATCTCTCACGCGATTTTAGTTTCATTGAAGACTATTAGATTACTGTCCCAGAGAATGTATACGTTCTAGTCTATGTAACCCCTACGTAAGTTCTCTTGGACGCAAGTACGGCGTAGGCATAGTCATATAAAAAACTTCAAAATAAAAAACTTGGCTGAGGATACTTACAGCATTGGATAATTGTGTTCCAAAATAACAAAAAAATCCACAAAACAGAACAGTTACACCACCATATTCGGCCATAACTTGAGCAGTAATTGGGTCCGTATTCCTGTACTAAAATCAAATAGAAACTCTTAAATTTTGTATCAAGAGCTGAATAAATGTGTTATTATTTACCGCAAAAGCACAAAAAGGGCATACGGCGATACAAGTAGTAAAATAAATTATTCTGCCCAGCCATATTGGAGATAAAACCCGATTTAATTCTTGGCAACAGTCGAGTAACACCTGATGGTATTGAATGCATTCCAACATTAATTTTCGCAATTCTTTTTCGTAATTGACTTTTTGTTTTTTGGTCAAAACACTTTGAAATAAATATTCGATTGTATGCTTATGACCATACAGTTTACCAATTTCTGGTTTGTGGTCCGTGCTAAAAAATATAAATTACTTTTATTTAATATCAGAACCAGGTTATTCATTGTATTTTTTGGGTTTAGAAGTAATTGGACATGAATAGTATAGGAAAATAGCAAAGGAACTTTCTATTTAAAGGACCTTAGCCAAGCTACTTATTCTTAGTTTGGACAAATCTAAAGGATTATGTTTCCTGAACATTTGGAATAACAGGCTGTGATGTGATATGGGAAACCTGATTTTGAAAAGTCGATAATTCTAAATAAGTTGGAGAATAATCATGGGATTCAAGTCTCCATTAGGGAAAATAATGACAATACCTCCAAATCGCAAAATTTTGTGTTATTAAAAATAATAAAAATATAATATTGTTATTAATAATTTATTAACAACAGTTTCTGTTTATTTCAACTTAGTAAAGCAACAAAGACCATCTAGAATCTAGAATCCGTACTAAACATAAAATTTGTGATAGTTATTTTTTAGTCTTCTCCTACAAATCATTTCTGGAAATCATTTCAAACAAAATAATATAAGTCTCATAAATACACGTTTGCCCTTAAAACAAGGTTTTGAGTCAACTAGTTTACATTTTGTTTCAATGTCAGCAAATATCAATTAATTTACGACAGTAGACAAATTATAGTAGATTTGACCCTGATAGACGAAATAAGACCAAGACAACAAATGAAATGTCTGATTATGCTTACGATAAAAAATGCTCTCGATAAAGTTGAACTTGTTGAAGATCGACACCAATATTAATCAGCGCTGTAAAATGTATGGTTTTAATTTTTTCCGCTAACATTCGAAATTGTTTTGTGCATAAGAAAATCGCTGGAAATGTGATATTGTCCAAACTGGTGTCCGTCATAGATGTTTGTAATGATCCAATGTAGTAAATAATTGTGAGTATTTGAAAAAATGGTGCACGCGTTTCATCGATCAGTGGCAAATATGTTGGAATCGAAAATGTTTTGTGAGCAATTGCATCAAATTGTGCTTGTTGTACGCCTACAAATATTTAAAAAAAAAAACTCCAATTAGAATATAACGTACGTGATGTTAAAGTAATTGTTAATACACACATAAAAATGCAATAGGTCCCCAAATAAAAAACCACCGATTCAGCATTTTACAAGACCAATTCATATTCAATGTTTCCAGACCGGTATTCAATGAATACGCATAATTTTCATTGATCATTTTCATCAAATTTTCAATATCCGATTGATGTCGTTTACAATACGAAATTTGAACAAATCCCACAAAAAAAATGACCATCATTAAACAATCTAAAGTCTGTTCACTAATTTCATTCGCTTCATAAATCAAATGTATACATGGTCCAAAAAATGAGAGAATTATACAAATCACATTAATTGCAAACAATGTATTCTCTAAATATAGACCAAATTTTGTTGGATCCTTTTGGAAATGTTTCAAACCTTGGCAATAAAATACCCATAAAGCATATTTAAAATAATTAATAGTTTTTGTTGGTTTTACTTTCAACATTTGGAAAGTTGCTCTTTGAATAGTTCAAAATTTTGAAATGAATGGATATTATATGATTTGCAAATTGAAGAAATTTATCAAGTATTACGTTTTAAAAACGTTTATTTACTTGGTACGTCATCAAAAACTGCAGTAATAAGTTTTCCGATAAAGTTTTCCAATGAATTATTAATGAAAATTATTAACAATAAATTGCTAAATTAATTGCTAAGTAAAATTTCTTGTTGTCAAAAGTTTTATTTATTTCAATTGTATCTAACAAGTGCTATCATGGATGTTTATATGGGGTGAAGATTGCTGAGAACTATTCAAAGAAAATACTCTGACAAAATTCAGAATACCTTAAAAAAGACGTGAAATTAAAATGCTTAAGAATTTATATAAAACCTTGAAGAGCTTTAATAGTTTGGAAATTTTCTAATTTTCCGAATATTTGTTTTTTAGCAAAATGAGTTATTTGGTGTGAAACAAAAAATAAAATTATCGAAGAAGTGCGCGAGCTTCGCTTGTATAAAACGAAAGTTCCATACCGAAAATTTAATCAACCATTAAGTTTGCGAACCCACAAATCAACCAAGATAGATAGATTAAAAAAAAAATTTTTGATTGTTTTTTGTTCAACATTTTTGCCTCTTTTCTAAATTTTTTGTTTTCTTACTTTAATCCAATGTTTATTTTTTGCCTCAATAGTTAATAATAAATGACAAGTTTATTGGTGATTTCCAAGTGTATCCTTAGATTATATGTGTTGTACGATAGACTATGAATTTGTGTCTAATGGATTCGGTTAAATACAGAAAATACAGAAATTAAGAGATTTTGGATTTTAGGATGGACAAGTTAATTCCTATTTACCGCATACGAATAAAAAGAACACACAGAAATACAAAGAGCTGCATAAATTGATCTAATAAACCAGATTGGCGATAAAATGCGATTAAATTCGTCACAACAATGGATTAACGCTTGATGGAGTTTGACACATTCCAACATTAACTTTCGCAATTCTTTTTCGTAACTGACTTTTGTTTTTAGGTCAAAATACATTGAAATACATAATCGATTGTATGTTTATGACCATATAGTTTTGCCAATGTCACTTTCTGTTCAGTACTAGAAAAAAGCAAAAGTAAATTTACTAATCAGATCTGGCGCAAACCAATTAAAAAATCTTAACTCACAATAGAAAATGATCTCGATAAATTCGAACATTTTGAATATCAATACCAACATTAATCAGTGCTGTAAAATGTATTGATTCAATTCGTTTTGCTAACATTAGAAATTGTTTAGCAGTTAAAATCAACAGTGGTAATGTGATACTGTCCACGCTGGTAAAAGACATACTCATTTGGGTTGCTCCAATATAGTAAATGATTGTTATTATTTGAAAGAATGGTGCACGAGTGTCATCGATCAATGGAAAGTATGTGGGAATCGATAATTTTTGCTGAATAAATGCATCAATTTGAGCTAACTGTACGGCTACAAAACAGAACATAAAATTTAGAAAATAAGTTTCATTTTCGATTTCGGTAAAATGTGTTAATATTAGCCATTCTAATATCTCCCACCGAAATCAAGGACTTTAGCAATAAACTGCTGGAACCATTTTTGTTTAAAATTTGATGAAATTTCCTTTTGTTATGGACAGTTTTTGCAATAAAATCTTAAAGTTTTTGAGATAATTTGAAAAAATTCATTTTATCTTTCTTTCAACCCCCTATATAAATGGATCTCATATCATAGACCCAAGTAAAAAAATGCAAAAACCCACTACAGTTTATTGTTTAGCATCTAAATTACATTATATTTACCCGGCCATCAAAACAATAGTTTTTAAAAGTTTGTAGTCTTTGTCCGCTTATTTTGAATTTGGAAAGGAGCCCACCCACTTTATTTTTGTGCGCACATTGTTTTGAGTGCTTTAGTTGTGGCTTATATCAAGTCTCATTTTGTTATAATGTATTGGATGTTGTTGAAGAAAGGGAGAATTGTGGAAGGAAGTGGAGGTGTGTGCTATTATCCACCAGCTTCGACTCACCTTGTATATGTTTATATATATATATATATATATATATATATATAAAATATATATATATATATATATATATATATAAAATATATATATATATATATATATATATATATATATATAAAATATATATATATATATATATATAAAATATATATATATATATATATATATATATATATATATATAAAATATATATATATATATATATATATATATATATATATATATATATATATATATAAAATATATATATATATATATATATATATATATATATATATATAACATATTAAGTCTTCGTCAGACATATATATTAAATTGAATATCTTGTTTTATTAATTTGTTTTGAAAATAATAAGTAAAATTAAAATTGGAAAAACCGCCAACGCAATTATATGAAACTTAAACTACCGCAAAGAAACCAATTATCCAATGATAGATCACATTAAAATTGCCAACAGGCAGACCCACAGACAGATATACCGACAAACATACAGGCGATTCAAACTTATCACCTATTGTTTTTGCGCCGGGAGTTAAGAATTAATATATATTTCTTATTGATATTTCTGCAGACATCAAAAAAAACATTGTGAATTTTTTGGATTCAGTTTGATTCAGTTTTATTGCATGAAAGTGTACATTTGAAAAAAAGAAACAAACTAAAGAGCAGGTGATATTTACTGACAATAACCAAAATTTACAGTACAAACCTAGAAATCCAACAGGACCCCACAATAAAAACCATCTATTCAGGACCTTACATGACCCTTTCATATCCAATATTTCCAGACCAGTACTCGTTGAATACATAAATTTTTCATTTATCGCCGTGATCATTTTTTCAATATCCGATTGATATCGATTAAAAAATATAAAATGACACACTCCCGTTACATAAATAATCATTAAGGCAGAATCCAAAACCATATCTGCTATATTATACGCTTTAAAGATTAAATGTAAACATGGCCCAAAGAATGAGATAATTACACAAATCAAATTAATTGTAAACAATATATTCTCTAAATACAAACATAATTTTGTTGGATTCTTTTGAAAATGGAGAAAACCTTGACATTTTAAGATCCATGAACCTTTTTTAAAATAATTCGGATTTTTTGTTAACATTTTTTTTTCTTTTGGATCTTTGAGATATTTAGATTTTTAGATCTATAGATTTGTAAATAATGTAGAAGGATTCTTTTGAAAATGTCTAAAACCTGGATAATATCAGAGTGTTGATCAAATAACTTAAAACTTTCGAAAATTATATAGGTAAATGTTTCAATTTTTACTATAATTAGTTTCACTTTTAATTAATGTAACAATAAGTTTTTCCAGTAAAGTTTCTCATAGAAGTTTTCATGTAATTTTTTTAATAAATTTTATTAAACATTAATTGATAGTTAATTACTTAATAAAATTGTTTCCAATTTTGTGAAGTTTGTAAATTTATTTTATTTCATATCAATGTAATAATTACAATCATTGATGTTCATATGAAAGTTAGATAGCTCAAAAAAAGTATAAAGGTATATAAGTTTGTAACGGTTGGAAATATTCAATGTAAAGCTAACAAAAAGTAGTGATATCTATTTAAAAACATGTAAAAATGATTTAAGTTCTTGTATTTTCTCGGTAAAAAGGAGTGATGCCTGCTCGAGGCAAAAGCCATTGCAAGATTATCGTTAATAGTAATAATTTACGTTAAACGATCACATGACCTCTATTCACACACTGATAGAAGTAATTCCTTGGAGTAAGAAAAATTTAAAAATTTTTAAACCAAGAATATCTGACTCTCATATATACTGATGATAATATATATTTGGTATAAGAAAATAAGTATCTTGACATCTATAGTTTTGACTTGAGAAAATTATCTTAACTAAAGATAAACTGACTTTTGACTCTAGAATATCGAAATTCTTAAACTGAAATGATGATTTCTTTGGACCAAGATGCTAAAGTGTCGGACCAAAATAAACATTTGTTTAATCCAAACAAATGAAACCTTTTAAAGATGTAATGATATACTTCAATTAAATATATATACTTCAGTTAAAGAAGCTGCATAAACTTTCTCTTCTTGAGTGTTTTATTTGTTTTTAATAAGAAAAATATATTTTATTAACAAGAATTTCATTTTCTTAAATAAAGAATCACAAGAGTATTTGGCCAAGAAAGATTCTCTTAGGCCAAGACTCTATTAAAAAAAACTCTATTTAAACACCGATCAAAAATTTTAGTTTATTCGCTCAACTAAACATATGATTTTGTTTCGACTGCGTAGTCTTGGGTGAAAACAAGGGTTTCTTTATTGAAGTAAATACTTTAAATAAAATATATTTTCTTGAGAAAATAAATTCCCACTATCAGTGCAGAGTTTATTTCATAAGCTATAAATATAATAATTCTCAAAAACTATAAATAAGTCTATAGAAATCAAAAACAAAAGAACGGCAAGCATAAAGTATGACTTCCAGTGTGGATTTTAATCAAAATATGGATTTTGTATCCTCGAATGCTATAATATCTAAGTAACATGTAGCTCGAAAATTTGTTTACTTAACTTGCCAGTAAACTATTTTTTTCTAACAAAATTTGACAAGTACGTGAAAATCTAAAGTCTTACGACGAGTTGTCGTTGCAAATTTCTTTGAGAAGATTCACATCTGTAAAATAAAACAGGCAGCGATTATAGATACGAATTCGAAATAATTGTTTTGTAAATTTTGTCCCAATACTCACCCAAACTTTTTCAAGTATTTGGTCAGTTAACTGCCTTTTCTTCTGATACATTTTGCATGAATGTAAAAAATGAATATGATTTTTGTATAATCTGTGCCCAAAACAAAATTAAAATATATATTCACAAGGTTTTTTCACATTTACTACAATAAATAATTATCCTTACATCAGAAAATGTCTCTATTGAAATACTGAAAAAATGTCCAGCTTTTAACGAAACCGATTCATTTGATCGTAAAATCATCGTTAACATTAATTTGTTACAATATTTGGAATTAACGGTGTACCAAGCACTATTATATGCAGCCCAATGCATTTCATCGCTCTAAAAACAAAAAAAATGTTCCGTTTTAGAAGCTCCAGTAGTTTCTCTAGACCAGTGATTCTCAATCTTTTTCTTGTCGTGGCACACCTTTATCGATTTTAAAATTTGACGACACACAAAGAAAAAGATAAGTTTAAAAATTGTTGACTTACCTGTAATACACTGTGTAAAATAGTTTATGATCATAATTTGAATGTAACATAAAATAATATGTACTACAAAAACAACAGTACGTTTATTAAGAGATTCATTACAAGTTAATAATAAGAATAGTTTTAATGAGAAAGTTGAGCTTGATGTTTTTAAATAATTTCATTTATATTTGGTCGTAAAAATGACAATGCTACTCTCATATCGTCTTCTACATTTAACAGTCTCGATCTTTTTTTTGGTTTTTTTGTTGGTTAATAGTTTACTATATACATTTCTAAAATTTGGCGGCACACTTTAAGAATTTAGCGGCACACAAAAGTGCCGCGGTACAGTGGTTGAGAATCACTGCTTTAGACAATCTCTCACGCGATTTTAGTTTCATTGAAGACTATTAGATTACTGTCCCAGAGAATGTATACGTTCTAGTCTATGTAGCCCCTACGTAAGTTCTCTTGGACGCAAGTATGGCGTAGGCATAGTCATATAAAAAACTTCAAAATAAAAAACTTGGCTGAGGATACTTACAGCATTGGATAATTGTGTTCCAAAATAACAAAAAAATCCACAAAACAGAACAGTTACACCACCATATTCGGCCATAACTTGAGCAGTAATTGGGTCCGTATTCCTGTACTAAAATCAAATAGAAACTCTTAAATTTTGTTTCAAGA
The DNA here is from genome assembly GCA_963920215.1 of Nineta flava. Taxonomy (NCBI): domain Eukaryota; kingdom Metazoa; phylum Arthropoda; class Insecta; order Neuroptera; family Chrysopidae; genus Nineta; species Nineta flava. The sequence continues at coordinate 136,773,484 of OY986041.1, forward strand.
GCTGAATAAATCTGTTATTATTTACCGCAAAAGCACAAAAAGGGCATACAGCGATACAAGTGGTAAAATAAATTATTCTGCCCAGCCATATTGGAGATAAAACCCGATTTAATTCTTGGCAACAGTCGAGTAACATCTGATGGTATTGAATGCATTCCAACATTAATTTTCGCAATTCTTTTTCGTAATTGACTTTTTGTTTTTTGGTCAAAACACTTTGAAATAAATATTCGATTGTATGCTTATGACCATACAGTTTACCAATTTCTGGTTTGTGGTCCGTGCTGAAAAATATAAATTACTTTTATTTAATATCAGAACCAGGTTATTCATTGTATTTTTTGGGTTTAGAAGTAATTGGACATGAATAGTATAGGAAAATAGCAAAGGAACTTTCTATTTAAAGGACCTTAGCCAAGCTACTTATTCTTAGTTTGGACAAATCTAAAGGATTATGTTTCCTGAACATTTGGAATAACAGGCTGTGATGTGATATGGGAAACCTGATTTTGAAATGTCGATAATTCTAAATAAGTTGGAGAATAATCATGGGATTCAATTCTTCATTAGGGAAAATAATGACAATACCTCCAAATCGCAAAATTTTGTGTTATTAACAATAATAAAAATATAATATTGTTATTAATAATTTATTAACAACAGTTTCTGTTTATTTCAACTTAGTAAAGCAACAAAGACCATCTAGAATCTAGAATCCGTACTAAACATAAAATTTGTGATAGTTATTTTTTAGTCTTCTCCTACAAATCATTTCTGGAAATCATTTCAAACAAAATAATATAAGTCTCATAAATACACGTTTGCCCTTAAAACAAGGTTTTGAGTCAACTAGTTTACATTTTGTTTCAATGTCAGCAAATATCAATTAATTTACGACAGTAGACAAATTATAGTAGATTTGACCCTGGTAGACGAAATAAGACCAAGACAACAAATGAAATATCTGATTATGCTTACGATAAAAAATGCTCTCGATAAAGTTGAACTTGTTGAAGATCGACACCAATATTAATCAGCGCTGTAAAATGTATGGTTTTAATTTTTTCCGCTAACATTCGAAATTGTTTTGTGCATAAGAAAATCGCTGGAAATGTGATATTGTCCAAACTGGTGTCCGTCATAGATGTTTGTAATGATCCAATGTAGTAAATAATTGTGAGTATTTGAAAAAATGGTGCACGCGTTTCATCGATCAGTGGCAAATATGTTGGAATCGAAAATGTTTTGTGAGCAATTGCATCAAATTGTGCTTGTTGTACGCCTACAAATATTTAAAAAAAAAAACTCCAATTAGAATATAACGTACGTGATGTTAAAGTAATTGTTAATACACACATAAAAATGCAATAGGTCCCCAAATAAAAAACCACCGATTCAGCATTTTACAGGACCAATTCATATTCAATGTTTCCAGACCGGTATTCAATGAATACGCATAATTTTCATTGATCATTTTCATCAAATTTTCAATATCCGATTGATGTCGTTTACAATACGAAATTTGAACAAATCCCACAAAAAAAATGACCATCATTAAACAATCTAAAGTCTGTTCACTAATTTCATTCGCTTCATAAATCAAATGTAAACATGGTCCAAAAAATGAGAGAATTACACAAATCACATTAATTGCAAACAATGTATTCTCTAAATATAGACCAAATTTTGTTGGATCCTTTTGGAAATGTTTCAAACCTTGGCAATAAAATACCCATAAAGCATATTTAAAATAATTAATTGTTTTTGTGGGTTTTACTTTCAACATTTGGAAAGTTGCTCTTTGAATATACTTCAAAATTTTGAAATGAATGGATATTATATGATTTGCAAATTGAAGAAATTTATCAAGTATTACGTTTTAAAAACGTTTATTTACTTGGTACGTTATCAAAAACTGCAGTAATAAGTTTTCCAATAAAGTTTTCCAATGAATTATTAATGAAAATTATTAACAATAAATTGCTAAATTAATTGCTAAGTAAAATTTCTTGTTGTCAAAAGTTTTATTTATTTCAATTGTATCTAACAAGTGCTATCTATCATGGATGTTTATATGGGATGAAGATTGCTGAAAACTATTCAAAGAAAATACTCTGACAAAATTCAGAATACCTTAAAAAAGACGTGAAATTAAAATGCTTAAGAATTTATATAAAACTTTGAAGAGCTTTAATAGTTTGGAAATTTTCTAATTTTCCGAATATTTGTTTTTTAGCAAAATGAGTTATTTGGTGTGAAACAAAAAATAAAATTATCGAAGAAGTGCGCGAGCTTCGCTTGTATAAAACGAAAGTTCCATACCGAAAATTTAATCAACCATTAAGTTTGCGAATCCACAAATCAACCAAGATAGATAGATTTAAAAAAAATATTTTTGATTGTTTTTTGTTCAACATTTTTGCCTCTTTTCTAAATTTTTTGTTTTTTTACTTTAATCCAATGTTTATTTTTTGCCTCAATAGTTAATAATAAATGACAAGTTTATTGGTGATTACCAAGTGTATCCTCAGATTATATGTGTTGTACGATAGACTATGAATTTGTGTCTAATGGATTCGGTTTTCGAAAAAATACTTCGGATACAAATTGTTTAATAGATATATAGTAACAACTTTTATTTTAAATTTTTTTTCGAAAACCGAATGAATAAGGCACAAATTAAGTATAAAATTTATAAAAATTCCATTAACTTTTGTGGCTACGTGTACTATGGCGGTTTTGATATTGAAGTCGAATATCCAACGCTGAGAACACAATGTACCTCGGCCTAACACCTAAATCGGATCAACTAGTTAAATTTTATGGTCTATAATAATGATTTTCGCAACTGTTTCTGGCAGACAAGGCTATTAGAGCAGCTTGACTGCCCTAGAGAATGTATACGTTCTGGTTTATTTAACCCCTAACGCAAGTATGGCTAAACCTATGGAAACTACGAGATAATACTTTGCTGAAAACACTTACTGCTTCGGATAATTGTGTTCCATAATAACAAAAAAATCCACATAAAAAAAGAGTTAGACCACCATATTCGGCCATAACTTGGGCAATAACTGGATCCGAATTCATGAACTAAAATCAAACAGAAACTCTAAAATTTTTTTTCAAAGGTAAAATAAATCTGTTATTATTTACCGTAAAAGCATAAAACGGGCACACAGAAATACAAATGGTACAATAAATTATTCTGCCCAGCCATATTGGAGATAAAACCCGATTTAATTCTTGGCAACAGTCGAGTAACACCTGATGGTATTGAATGCATTCCAACATTAATTTTCGCAATTCTTTTTCGTAATTGACTTTTTGTTTTTTGGTCAAAACACTTTGAAATAAATATTCGATTGTATGCTTATGACCATACAGTTTACCAATTTCTGGTTTATGGTCCGTGCTAAAAAATATAAACTTAGTTTTATTTTATATCAGAACCAGGTTATTCATTGAATTTTTTGGGTGTAGAAGTAATTGGACATGAATAGTATAGGAAAATAGCAAAGGAACTTTGCTATTTAAAGGACCTTAGATAAATAGATTGTAGAGGCTGCACTTCGACCATAAGGTCCTTTTGTGATGCCTAAGGATGTGAGGATGTGAGTGGAGTGGAATGAATTTTTGTGTATAGACTAGGAATTGGTTGGATATGCGGCTGCAGCCGACTATGATAGGAACTATGCCGATATTCATCTGGAGTTCGTGAAGGAAACTGCAAAAAACCTTCTCAAGCATAGCCGGATACTTCGTTCTTGTCCCCTTTTAGCGAATTTCCTGAAAGGAAATAGAGCTATTGGTCCCGTACCGAAGTCAAAATTTCGCAAAAATTTCTTCAAATGTCCATCGATCCTACCTAGTAGATGTCAAAAATCACCATCTGTAAAATTTGTATATATATATCTATGGACATATATATATATATATATATACATATATATATATATATATATATATATATATATATATATATATATATATATATATATATATATATATGTGTCTGTAATCACTCTAGCGGTCACAGTTTTCATTTTATCGGAATGAAATTTGGTATTAGAGGCGCTTTTGGTATTCAAAAGGTCAAGTTCGTTAATGGGTAAAATTGGACAAGGGAAAAGGGGGGTTTACAGGAAGGGGGAAATACAAAATTTGACATATCTCCCTTAATATTCGAAAAACCGAAAAATTTATAAGAAGTAAAGTTTTAGGTAGTAAATTTTACTATAGTTTTGTTTCTTATCATTTTTTCTGTTACACTAATATTTACAGAAACATTGACGGTTTAAGATTTAAAACTAAATTCCTTAATATCACTGTGCACATTAGAGTTTGAGCAAAAATGATAAGGTGATTAATTGTAGCAAATTTGATTTTCTACAACTTTATTTCTTATGCATTTTTCGATTGTTCTAATATTAAGAGGTATATTTTTTATTTTGTGTTTTCTTCTTTCCTTATGCCCCCATTTCCACTTGACGTATGTCATTTATTAATAAAATTGGCCATGCAAATACTAAAGTCATAAACGACATTTCATTTTGATCAGACTACAATTGTGACCGCTAGAAAGTGATTTATGTATTTTAAGGAAATTCGCTAAATTGAAGCAGCTCCTGCGTAACGAATTTTTTTTCTTAATAATTGACAAACTGCCGATGTCGGGATTCGAACCCATAACCTGCCAGTTTCCAAGTAGGCATACTGTCACTTGGACTGGTAAAGGACCTTAGTCAAGCTATTAAACTTCTCTCAAATAAAGATGGATTCGTCAAAATTAATCTATTGATATAATTGAATTGCAGACGAAATCAGTCCAAGACTACAAATAAAATATCTGATTATGCTTACGATAAAAAATGGTCTCGATAAAGTTGAACTTGTTGAATATCGACACCAATATTAATCAGCGCTGTAAAATGTATGGTTTTAATTTTTTCCGCTACCATTCCAAATTGTTTTGCACTTAAAAAAATCGCTGGAAATGTGATATTGTCCAAACTGGTATCAGTCAAAGCTGTTTGCGATGTTCCAATATAATAAATCATTGTGAATATTTGAAAAAACGGTGCAATCATTTCATCAATCAACGGCAAATAAGTTGGCACCGAAAATGTTTTGTTCATAATTGCATCAAATTGTGATACTTGTACGGCTACAGACATGAAAAAAACTCTAATTAGAATATATAATACGAAGAAAAGAAATTTTAAGTACAAACCTAAAAATGCAACAGGTCCCCAAATAAAGCACCATCTATTAAGCACCTTACAGCACCAATTCATATTCAATATTTCCAGACCGGTATTCAATGAATACGCATAATTTTCATTGATCATTTTCATCAAATTTTCAAAATCCGTTTGATGTCGTTTACAATACGAAATTTGAACAAATCCCATAAAAAACATGACCATCATTAAACAATCTAAAGTCTGTTCACTAATTTCATTCGCTTCATAAATCAAATGTAAACATGGTCCAAAAAATGAGAGAATTATACAAATCACATTAATTGCAAACAATGTATTCTCTAAATATAGACCAAATTTTGTTGGATCCTTTTGAAAATGTTTCAAACCTTGGCAATAAAATACCCATAAAGTATATTTATAATAATTAATGGTATTTGTTGGTTTCACATTAAACATTTTAAAACTTGCTCTTTGAATAATTCAAATTTTTCGAAATGAATGGAAATTAAACGATTCGGCAATTGAAGAAATTTATAAAGTATTATTAGATCGTTTATAAAAAAATTATTTAATTGATGCGTCGAACAAAAACTGTGGTAATAAGTTTTCCGATCAACTTTTCCAATGAATTATTAATTAAACTTATTAACAATAAATGACTCAATTAATTGCTTAGTAAATTTTCTTGTTGTCAGAAGTTTTCTTTATATTAATTGTATCTAACAAGTGCTATCATGGATGTTTATATGTGGTGAAGATTGCTGGAAATTATTCAAAGAAAAAACTTTGACAAAATTTACAATACCTTAGATAAATATATAGATGGTAGAGGCTGCCCTGGACGGGCTACACTTCGGCCATAAGATCCATTGTGATGGCTAGGGATGTGAGGATGTGGACTAGGAATTGGTAGGATGTGCGGTGGCAGCCGACTTTGAGAGGAACTATACCGATATTCATCTGGAGTTCGTGAAGGAAACTGCACAAACCCTTCTCGAGCATAGCCGGTCACTTCGTTCTTGTCCATACGCCGACATTTTAGTCAATTAACCGCCCATTTTTTTCCTTTTTTTCTTCTTAATAATTGAAAAACTGCCGATGTCGGGATTCAAACCCATAACCTTCCAGTTTCCAAGTAGGCATACTGCACAAACATTAGACCGCTCGGCTACTTGGACTGGTTACAATACCTTCAAAATTTTGTAATGACTCGAAATGAAAATGATTAAGAATTTATATAAAAGTTTAAAGCGCTTTAATAGTTTAGAAATTTTCTATTAATTAATGATCGATAGAACCAAAGCTGAATACCTGAAAACTGAAATAATGAAACTGTTTTTGTTGAGTTGACTACACGGCGTAGTTGAGATTGTATGATTTTAAAAATCTCGACAGTGACATGATCCATTGTGATAGGTATACATATTTATTAAAACCATCCTAGTAGATAGTTATGCTCTATTATATGTTTAAATAGCAATTCCATGCGAACATCATGTTGGTTGAGTTAATACTGATATTGAACTCTGTTGACAGAGGTTGTATAGAGATCAGTGATCAATTCAAGTTGCACCCCAAAGTAAAAAGGAATTTGTTCGTAATTCGGTACAAGAAAGCAAAACTACCGAAAATTAATACATCAAATCACTTTCAATCAACAAATTTATAAATTTACGTCAAACTTGCGGTAAATCTTTCAACTACATACTTAGTTTATCAAATTCTAGCAAATAAGCCACATAATTCAGAGAATAGTAATAACATAAATTTTTCTGCCGCTTAGTTAAATCAACCACTTTTGATTTCAATTTACCAAATTTTGTTGAATTGTATTAAACTGCCATTAGAATGGTATTGAGGTCGTTCCCCAGTCACTTTTCGGCAGATTTTGCTTATTTTTTCACAGGCTAAAAATATCGATTTCGAATAATTCTCGAAGAATTTTCGATCGTTTAGAACGCGAGAATATTAATAACAAACTAATCATTCTCTCTCATTAGGAGCAAAACTTCATTAACAACCCCCCCCCCCCCCAAACTATTATCTGCTGATTAAATACTCGACAGAATTTAAAAAAAATAACTAGGAGTACAAAGATAAATATTTCTTAAAAAATCGCGTTTTACCGTTTTGTTTTCGAAATATAATAGTTTAAAATATTTCTTTCTTTCAAAATTACATTAATTTGTATATAAATATATGTATGTTAGTATTTATGTGTAAATGTATTTGTTCTATAAAAAAAGCAAACCGGTTTTTTGTTCTGATTATACAAGACAATGCTGGAACTACCTTATTTGGCAAATTTATGAAATCAATACGACAATACGAATTGGACAAAAAACGACTATGAAAGTTTGTTGTCACAAGCTTAGGGGCAGGTGTAACTTGTATAAGCGTATAGAAAAGGGGATCTCACTCTCTTCGAAAATCAGACGGTATCAACGAAGAAATTTTACAATCTAATAATATTTATTTATTTAATTTTTTTTAAACGGTATACAAAACAAACGGAAATATATATCTCGAAAATACAATGGAATGACATCACACATTATATAAATAACGAGATAGCTTTTGACATTTTTTTTATTCTTCCGAATATTGTTTTTTTTTTTTTTTATAGATAAACGTTTTTATTTTGAATATAAATATTGAATAAAGTTATTTGGTGTGAAACAGAAAATAAAATTAACGAAGAAGTGTGCGATCTTTACTTGTACGAAGGTTCCATACCGAAAATTTAACCGTTCATAAAGATTCAAAAAATTAAATCCTATTCAGATTGTTTCTTGGTCAACGTTTTTTCCTGTTATCTAAATTTGTTTATTTGTTTTTTGAACTTTAAACTAATGTTTATTTTTTGCATTTAATAATCAATTTACAAGTTTGTTGGTGGTTACGACGTGTAACCTAGGGAACTTCGTGAATAAGTTAATTACAATTAGACTATAAATATAATTAGGAAGAACAATAAAACTTATATCCTTTGGAAACAAACCAACTATGGGCGGCATGCAAGGATACTTAAAGTAATAGAGAACGTAGAAGGACACAAGAGCACAGGGTTACCAATAGAAGCGGCAGACTATTTGGTGGCCAGGAACAACTTCAAAAAAGGAATGAACGTTTTACCACCCTCCAGAGAAGGTAGGGAAAGGGCAATGAGATATCCATATTAGCAGATGGATCAATGGTAAGATCAGTGACGGGAGCTGAGATATATTCAGAAGCGCTGCACATCCAAAAGTTATATAGACAAAAGATCGGTTGCAGCGTAGCATAGGCTGACATCCAGGCAAAAAGAGGCAGTCTGACTTATATATGAATGTGACAAACCATTAGAACATGTCACTATCTACTCGGATATTCAGACAGCAGTCAAAGCTCTAATAGCAAAAACAACTAGATCAAAGGCAGTGAGATCAATTGTGAGGGAAGCGAAGTAAGTCTATACTGGGTTTTTGCCAAACACAGTAATGTAAAGTGGAACAGTAAAGTTGATGAACTGGCAAATCTTAGGGCAGGAAAAATCACGGAGGCAATAGACTTACCACTCCCACCGTTGATCAATGCATTACAGCAGGCAATATATGAAAGTATCTTGATAAAACAGTAGGAGGTATGGCCTAGCTCAGAAATCACTTCGAAATAATTTTCATCGAATTCAAGGTCAATAAAAGTTCTTTCAATGTTTTTAAGGTTTTTATAAACATTGAAAAAGTGTAGCAAATCGTACAAAAAACTTTTTCCCTCAAACATTGATGAAAATCATCGTTTTAGATTTTGCTGAACATCATATTTTCTCTCACAAACTAGGCTTAGCGAATATGTTTTCAAATCGAAAGTTAGCTACAAATCATCTAAAAAAGCTTGAGGCAATATAATGTGTTATTGTAGGCTATCCTGTACTGGTAGACCAGAGACACAGCGTTGGTTTAGAATGACCAGTCTAAGTGGCTGAGCGGTCTAAGGCGTTATGTCTGCACAGTATGCATACTTTGAAACTGGGAGGTTATGGATTCGAATCCCAACATCAGCAGTTTGTCAATTATTAGGAAAACAAGGGGGCGGTTAATTGACTAAACTGTCGGCGTATGGACAAGAACGAAGTAACCGGCTATGCTTGAGAAGGTTTTTCTGCAGTTTCCTTCATAAAATCCAGATGAATATCGGCTTAGTTCTTATCATAGTCGGCTGCAGCCGCATATACTACCAATTCCTAGTCTATACAAAAAAATTTCTCCCACTCAACTCACATCTTCACATCCTTAGGCACAACACTGGACTTTATGGTCGAAGTGTAGTCCGTCCAAAGCAGCCTCTGCAATCTATCTCTATCTATGCCCCAGGTCGTGGGTTCTATTCCCAGCCTAGAACTGCAAGATTTTTCATATCAAGCATTTGTGGTCAAAACATGGTACTGTCTTCTGTATTAGATCGAAATGTTTGTAACAGAACCCTAATATTTCCGCCAAGTTACCGCCACCCCCAATATACCCTTTTGAGTTCGAACACATTCAGACGAAATAAAAAAGAAAAAAAAGGTCTCATCATTTTCTAGTGAATGTTGTGTTTATTATTTATTATAAGGTTTCGAACACACACACACACAAAAAATGAATGAATGAATTCCATATTATTTTTGTGTCAATATTATTTTATTATTCCCTGTCGAATATTTTTTTTCTCTGCCGCAATATCTAAATAAAATGTTATTATTATAACTTTGTTTTTGAGTATTAGTTTTTTTGAGTAGTTTTCGTTTAGTTATATATTGGTTTTCTTTCGACAATTGTCTTGAATTTTATTTATTAAAATAATATATATATATATATATATATATATATATATAGATAAATTGTAATTCAATGGAAGTTTTCTATGTTCGAAATTGTCCAATAATTGAAATGATAATAAAATACCGTAATACCGGGCCGTATAATACAAAAATGTTATTAAGAGGACAGTCTTACAAATGTATTATACGGTTTTTTTTTTTTGTACCATATGTAACAAAACATTTACTATGAAAAAACTATACATGGGATCCTGCAAGTCGCGGACACAACTGAAGGTATGGACAGAAAATTGAATTCTGAAACGAAAAGTCCTTTATCATTTTTTAATCAGACGCATAGGTAATTAATTATTTAAAAAAATAAATAATTAAAATAGGTCAAACATAAGTGACCAATCAGAGATGCCAAATAGCGCGAGGGAGTGAGTGTTTATACGCATGATAGTGAGAAATGCATGTACGTGTATCTGTCGTAACCCAGTGCGCGCCTCTGATTGGTTACTTATTTTACTTAATAACTAATTACCTGTATGTCGGGATAAAAAATGGTAAAGGACATTTCGTCTCAGAATTCAATTTTCTATCCATACCTTCAGTTGTGTCCATGACTTACGGGACACCCTGTATATCATTGCCAAGCCAAAGCTAATGAAGTTAGAAACATGAAAGATATTTTCCATATTAATATTTGTTTGTTTGTGTTTGTGTTGTTCGTGTTTGTGGAAAAGTTGGCTGTCACATCACAATCGTCTTTGGTGTAGAGGAAAGCACACTGGACTAGTTATCCAGAGACCCGAGGTTCGATTCCTGGTTGACGAGTTAATTTTTTCATATAAGTATATAAATTAATTAATATTTTCCATAGACTCAGAAAGAATTTGACAAACTGACCCCTAAGGGGGTGTGGTTAAATCCACGGTGAAAGTTTACATTCACGTTCCGTTGATTTTTCAAATATGAAAATTGGTATAATGGCTTTGAATATCGTATAAAATTTGATTTGAATTTACTATTTTGATATAATCCTTACACATTATAAAATAAAGTCCCCCAGCCGTGCCTGTCTGCCTGTACGCGGTAAACTCAAAAACTACCGATATCTCCTTATATCGTGTACCGTCAACTTCAAAAATAACGTTCCTATTTACAAAATTTACAATTGATTTGAGTCGAATCCATTAGATTGTCGAATAAATATTTAGAACAAAAGCTATAAAATTTTTTATAATGAACAATTTTTTTACTCAACAATTGGAATATACCAAGATAATAATATAATATACCAATATTTTATTTTTAACCTCAATATTTAATAATGGATATACAAATTTGTTGGTGGTTATCAAGAGTCGTCTAGAGACATTTGTATTGGTGTCTAGATATTGAATTCGAAGATCCAGAAACGAGTATGTTCTGGATTTGACACAAATCGATTGCAGATATTAGAAAAGACAGAAAGATACGTACGATAAATTTATTTTATTTTGTAAAGCCAATTCTTTGTTACACATTGTGATATTTATAGAGATATTTTTTGAACCCTGATAATAACAATAGTGATACAAACTCGAACGATTCGTACACTCGTACACTCGTATTGTAGTATTTATCTGAGCTATAAAATTTATTGGTATTTGGCAATGGACACAGATTTATTATTTGTGCTTACTGTTGTGTTAAAAATAAAAATACTACACTCACAATAGAAATTTTCTAAATTCAATTATTATTTTTAAATCATGTAGAAAAAAAAATAAAAAAAAAAATATATATATATATATATATATATATATATATATATATATATATATATATATATATATATATATTATCAAGGTAATCATTTATTTCTGGATATCAATTTTAGGGATACGTATCATTGGATTATTATATTTATATTCCTTCGGAATCAAATATTATTCTAGCAAATAATCGAATTTTATTTTTTAATTATTATTGATTTAGAAATTTAGAAAAAATATAGAAATACCCAGAATACTTTTGCAACAGGTGAGACCGATCGATAAATTGTTTAATCCAAAGTCAGAGTATAATTTTGCAAATAAAAACCTGGACGGGCTTCACTTCGACCACAAGGTCCATTGTGATGCCTCAGGATGGGAGGATGTGAGTGGTGTGTAAGGAATTTTTGTATGTAGACTAGGAATTGGAAGGATGTGTTGCTGTAGCCGACTCTGATAGGAACTATGCCGATATTCATCTGGAGTTCGTGAAGGAAACTGCAGAAAACCTTCATAAGCATAGCCGGTTACTTCGTTCTTGTCCATACGCCAACAGTTTTGACAATTAACTGCCCCTTTTTTTTCCTTCTCACGTAAACGCTGAATACAGTCGATGTTTAAAAAAATTTGTAACCCATTTTTAATTGAACTAAATAATTAGGCTATTCGCTGATTCGTGCAGTTAATTCCCTATGGATAGATATATATACATCTTAGGGTCTTAAAAGTATCGGACTTCGACCTTATGGTCCATTGTTCCCCCCTTTCTACTTCCAACATGTTGAAATAGCCAGGAGCTTGCTTATCAGGTCTTCCTGGAGGTTCATATAATCGGGGTTAGATGCACCGAATATCCTGTATCTGCTGTATCTCCTCGCCACACAATCAACACATAATGGATCGGTTATGGAGTCCCATTGTGTGCAAAAGCTTCCTCAGGGGATAATGCCCGGTAATGAATCCGGCAACACTCCGTAGTGCATCGAGAGGTAGCCTCTTTGTTGCACTCTGAAGCAGTACCTTCCCGAACTGCTGACGCGGTACTTTTTCCCAGTGATCACTCTGTTTAACATTTGACCACTCATTGATTTGACCACCTGTTCACATTCCTTATTTAATTCACAATTAATTCTCTATACGATATCCTATAGAACCATCAAAATTGAGACACACGCTTAATTTTTTATACAACATTATGGTTTTAAATCATTGTCGAGTCGATACACAACCAAATATTTTACGGTCTACGCTGCTATCTACCTGTTTAAAATTTAATTTGCTACTCTCTGTATTATTTTAAATTAAATTTTTTTTTCAAACCATTCCAGACGCTCCCATTCGATTCGATTCGCGCTCCTGATTCTGTCATTTTTGTAGCTTTCTCCCATTTTTTTTTTAAATTTTATTTTTTGTGCAAAAAAATTTTTATATTAAAAACATTATAAAAAAAAAAGAACATTAATTCAAGAGTAATATTTTTGTATTAACTATTTTATAAATATTTATATATACAGGATGGTTATTTGAAAAGTTTCCATCAAAATGTTTTTTTTTTTTTTTAAATATGCATTTTAGAAAAACATATTTCAAACAAAAGTTGCTCGGTCAGTTAGTTCTAACATTGTCTTGTATAATCAGGACAAAATATCGGTTTGCCTTTATTATAGAACAAATACCTGCCGCATATTAGCACTTCCTTCCACGATCCTCGTTTTCTTCAACAACATCCAATAGAAATCGATAAATTGAAACAAAATAAAGACCACTCAAAGACATGGTAAACATCAAAGCACGCAAAACAATGTGCGCATAAATAATCAAATCTGGAAACCAGGGCACCGATTGAAAACAAATATATATACGGTGTGGAGTACATAAATTAAGCAACAAAAATTCATTCTTATTCTTGCATAGTTGTCTTCAAATTTATTTATAGTTTTAATATTTATTATTATCTTATAGTCCAGTCATTATATACATTTGGAAATGCAAGTGAACTGTGTCACTTTGGAACAGTATATCAACTGGCGGAATATAAGCGACGTTGCCAGATTGCAACTTATACAAATATTTGGTAGTATTTGTATATACGTATATACAAGTATCGAATGTGTACCGTATCTACCGGTACAGTCTTGGACTAAAATTATGGCTTATTAGTCTATACGCACCTTCAATTTTACTACACGCATACGCTCCACAACTTTTTGACTTTTTGTTTGAAATATTTTTTTTCTAAAATGAATATTTTAAAAATATATCGGTGGAAACTTTTCAAATAAGAAACACACTGTATATAGATAGATATTCCTTCTCATTCATCAGCAGTAGTAAATTACTAAAAATCCACTTAGAAAATAGCATCGTTGCACACATCATACTGCATAGCAAAGCGTAGCGTACTCCCTAGCTAGCACAGAGTACACCTAGTTCTATCTACAACATTGGGGTAGGTTTATATAGGAAAAAAAAATTTTTTTTTGTTCGTAAAACTCATATATGTTGGTGGTGCAAGCAATGGTAGTCAAATTCCCCCGTTGCGTTTCCTATGCAATGAAATTGTCTAGCGGGAAATGCAAAACATGATGATATTTATATCTGGATATAAATAAGGGTGGTATCACATTGATCAAAGATTTCCAAATACGCTGAAAGCTGATTCTATAGTTAACGTATTCAGTAAACTACACAATACTATGGTCTAAGATCCGGCTATAGAAAAATCGACCCTCATCTGTTAATTGAGTGAAATAATGTTTAAAAGGCAGATAACTATATTATAAATGTATGAGTGCAATGTCTGCCACCGTAGTCCTGCTGGCTATTAACATTAATTAATTAATTAATATGATATAATGTCTTTGTTTGTTGCTCGAACAAATATAATAGTCTCTCTCTCTGCGTAGAACACATTTTTTGAAAATTTTATTACGAGTACAAGCAAGTATTGCAAAACCCAGAAACTTCCACCAGATGAGGGTAGATTTTTCTAATGCCGGATCTTAGACCACTATAGCAATGTCAATATCCAGTACGGCTACGAAGATGTACGTATGAAAAGACAAGCGTATGGAAGATTGCATACCACCTAGAAAAATCCATGAAGCCTAACTTTCTGCCGTGTTGAAAATAAACTCCTCAGTCGATGGAGAGCATTTTCTCTCATATCATATATATATGGAAGAGCAGCCATTTTTGAGATAGAGGTAGAGGGATGGAAAAGTGGACCCTTACCGTCTGGAAGCAACGGTAAGTCAATGTATCCATTTTTTAGTTCCAGTGCCAGAAATAATTTTATGGTGGTTTCGAAGGGAGGTGGGGTTGAAGAAAACCGCATTATTATATTATTTTCTGAAAACCCACTCCCCTCCGAAACCACAATACAATTATTTCTGCCACTATGTTTTCCAATGTATAAAAAATGGATACTTTGACTTACCTGCTTCCAAACGGTTAAGCTCCACTTTTCCACCCCCCCCCCCCCCCCCTTGAAAAATTTCCGCTCTGCCATATATATATATATATGGTATGAGAGACAATGCTCTCCATCGACTCAGGAGCGTATTTACCAACGGCAGAAAATTAGGGTTCATGGATTTTTTGACGCGCCATATCCTAGACTATAACTAGTTCGTATAACAAGAGCCCTCTCTAAAAATACAACAACAGCAACAATTCCAAAAATGAATTGAAAAGAATCTTGAAATGAATGAATGCATCGTGAATCTCATCCATCTGTTGTACACGAGAATGACAACAATTTAAATGCAGCTTTAATTTTTCTATTCATACACAACAAAGTTATAAGGATTCCTTCTCGTATCCTTCTTCTAGCTGGAGAAGAGTGCATGCAGAGGAGATGTTTCCTGCTTGCATGAATGAATGCATGGAATGAGCGAGCATAGAAAAATATGTTTGTTACGAATATTTTACCTCAATACATGCATATACGGGTATACGGTAAATATTATTATACAGTTGATGCAACAAATGTAATAGTTTTGTCCGTGAGAAAGAGAAATTTGGAAATCACATAATTCACACAATACTAGAAAAGAAAGCTAAGATTTTTGAACTTTTAATGGGAAGGTTTTTTAACGTAAAGGGAAGTTAATCGATCTGAAAATGGAAATCAGTAGTTCCATCATATCTTCACATTTTGAGGTACGTCGTGTACTCGCTACTAAATCACAATTTACTTTCATATTGAGATTTCTTTTTTCGTACACACTATATATTCCCTTTGTTACTACGGTAACTGCTAACAAACTATTATCCAGGCATTATTTATTAGGCAAAATAAACGTTCAATTCCATGAAATTGTATTTTTGATTTAATGTTTGATAGATCAGGTTTACGGATTACATGAATCTTCACTCTTCTGTCTCCAACAAGGTCACAAGCCTATTAATATCATTTTCGGGAAGATACTTATGTGTATGGGCGTGTGTGCGTTTGCTCAGCACAGAACAAAGAACCAAAGTTGTCAAAGTTGTAGCTCAATTGTATTTTGAAAGTTAGTAATCGATTAATCAGACACAAAGATCATATCGAAATTTCTTTCATGTTCCGACAATTTACCGATTGGTTCAGCGCTATCGGCAACATGGGGCTGCCTGTAAAGTTACGCGTGCTGGAAGATCTCGTGCAGTTCGAAATGATGTAAACATTGCTCGGGTGTTAGCAAGTGTTGAGAAAAACCCCGAAACTTCCACCAGGTGACGTTCTCAGCAGTTGATGATGTCTAGGCGGTCTTTGCATATAATTTTACATACGTTACACCTTTTCCCATATAAGATTCAATTGCTTTACGAGTTAAAACCAAATGATGCACAAATTCGCATTTATTAAATAAATCATAACGTTACTTATGCGCCATCCTTTCTCTATAAACCATTTTAACTTCCTGTAGTACAGTTAAGTGTAGAATAATATTTTCCGTATACATGTACTATGAATACAGATACCGTTGCATCCTACAACACTGATTCCCCAGCTCCTCTTCGCGCTGTTTAGTAATGTTTCCTACTGTTTTTCGCATGTTGCTTATGTGTTCTATTGCCCATGTTTCGCTTGCACATTCTCATATCCCCCTAACATATATATATATATATATATATATATATATATATATATATATATATATATATATATATATATATATATATATATATATATATATTGCATTCATTCTATGTAGTAGTGAACTGCTATTTTAATCCTTATATCTTTGCTTTGCACGATTACATTTACATTAGATTTACAGGCAATAGCAACCTTATATTATTACGACAATATTATACTGTGTCTATCTCTCTGTTTCTATCTTTGTCTTACTCAAACATGTTTTAAATAGACACACACATACCCGTCCGTATACTTCAGAACACGGTCTGAAGTAGGTGTATTAAATGTTTTGGAAAATGATTATCAGTATAATAATTAAATTGAAATATTTGTGTATGCAAAGGGAAAATACATTTACCTTGATACACATTGTACCTGGAGAGTGTTTTACGTGAGTCCTTCTATAATTGAGTTTAAAATATACATTTTTTTAGGGGCTTCAGAATAATTCCCCAAGTATCCTCGACTAATCACGATTCCATATTTGTATTCGTGATCGACAGGTGATGCTGTTTTTATAAGGTTTTAATGGTAACTAGTTTACATTTTGAGATGGACTGTTGAGATGCGTTCTTTATCTAAATGGTGTATTATTCAACATTCCAGAAACAGTTCGATTCAAAAAATATTTCATCGAAATCGAATAAAAAAGCCAGCCATAAAAATTGATTCTTTAAATATATGTTTTGTCAATCTTGGACATTTTCTATCCAATTTTGACGAAATTTTTATTCAAATCATTTTAATTTTGTCAAGGAATTAAATTTTAACAGAAAAACCAAGATATTTTTATTCGTTTTAGAGACGGTCTATGCATGTTTCTTGTATCTCAAAATTGATACACGCTATATAATTTTGTACTGAAATGAAAAATACACCTCAAAATAGTGGATTTAAAAAGAAAATTTCATCATAATCGGACATAATTTAGCTGTGCTAGTCAGTTATTTTTTTCTTTTGAATATCGTTTAAATCCAAAAAATGGATTTTTGCCATATCTCGGACATATTTAATCCGACTTGGATGTCTAGAAAATTTTAGGTATAGTAATCAAAATTGGACATTATTTAGCTGTGTTAGTAAAAAGCTGTTATAGTAAAAAAAATGATTTTCGGACTATGGTATAGTCTTTGGAGAAAACCAGTCCGATTGGTCGAACTGTTAATGGCGCTCAGCTCGAAATTGGAAGGTTGCTGATTTGATTCCAATTTTAAAAGAAAATTAATGGGTCGGTTAATTGACTATACTTTCAGCTATATGGATAAAAACAAAAGTAACCGGCTATGCTTGTCAATGTATTTTGCATTTTCCTTTCACAAACTCCAGATGAACCAGTCAGACAACCCACCTAGTCTACATCCCTGGGTAGGTTGTAGTCTACCCAGATATGTAGACTTTATTTCAAGTTTACATAAAAATTCCTTGTCCTTTAGGGGTCGGTAAAAAAGCACTAGAAATGCTGAAAGCCAGGTTTTTCTCTCTTAATATGGTACAGTTAATCTTTGGAGAAAGTTTGAATTGAAATAAGATTTGTTAAAAGTAGTAAAATGCAATGACTTTGACAATATTTAATAAATATTATTGAGACTTAATACGTTTTACCATTTAAATAACATTGAATTTAAATGAAGGTGACACCATGTTCGATGTTAAGTAATGGACCGTATCTAATGTTATTAGTATCTATCTTCCAAGAACAAAGTTGTAATAAATTTATTGGCAAGTATCCTCAAGAATACATTTACTAACTAACTAACATAACCTACAACAAGACAATACAATTTATTTTATTAAGGATAGAGAGAGAGAGATCTACGAGAGAGCGGATAAGAAATACATTCCTACATCTTGTTTCTGTTTCTGAATTTATAATAATATGATAATCGAATTATTTTTTTAAGTACATTTTTATCAAAAACAATTCCTTATTCTACTTTTCATAAGCTATGCATTTTTTCATGGCAGCTTTGATTGCGGTTTACGAAGCAAATTAAAGTGACGAACTAAAAAGGAAATTTTTATACTTTCCATAAGTTTTTATTATATTTTGGGTAATTTATGGAAAACTCTATTAATTTTGTCGCGGTATCTTGGCTCTCTTTTTAAGCTTCAAAAAGGAGCGCTATCGAACCTGCTATCGATCCCGATACAAAAAAAAAAAATTTAATTTTCTTCAACAATTTTTTTATATTTATAACTTAGTATTTTATATTATATTTATAAATTAGTATTCGAATAATACTAATTTTTATTCACAAACGACCATTTTAATTCAACAATGGTAATTTTAAACCGCATTACTGTTCCTTTCGGACTAAATTTTAGAACTGACTATTGTATTGGTAGAATCGTGCCTTTCTATACTGTCAGAATTAAAACGTGTTTGAACAAGTTAACAAAAAAATATGGTTTTTTTTCTTCAAAACATAAAAATAAGTATTATACGAGATTAACATGTTATTTTTCACAAAATAATATTTTTCCTATACAACAAATTATATCTTATTTTTTTTGAAATAAAATAATTTTAGATCTTTAAAAGTCTTTATCAATAAAATAATTTTAAATCGAGATGTAATTTATTTTCCAAATTATTTCATTTAATTACTATTTTCATTATTATTTTCTTTTTATAATTAGAATTGTGCGTTGAGGCCTCAAAAATTATTTCACTAATTTTCATTACAACAATGTATTTATATAATATAAAGCTGCTCTAAAAGCCTTGCCTATCACTGAAATTACCTCAGGGCTAGTTAGGGATTGCCTAGAGGAACTACTGGAGGTGCCAAAATGGAACAATGTTTAATTTATCTGGCTCCCAGGTGTTTTCAAAGCAGATACTTTTGCGAAGATGGGAGTCAGAGTTCTATTTAAAGGCCCAAAATCTATAAAAGGAATTTCAAAGACAGCATGAACATAAGTGATCAACGAGCATTTAAGCACTGTGGTCATTGGGAAAATACACCACAAAAAAATTCGGGAAAAAACTGTTTCGGAATGTATCCAAGAATCTGTCTCTCGATGCAATCAACCAGAACAGGATACAACTTCGTAAGGTTGCCGGATTCATCACCGGATATTATCATCTACGAAAGCATCTGCACAGAATATGACTCCACAATGGATCGTTTGTGCAAACTGTGCGGCGAAACATCTTGCCACATCATCTTTAACTGCAAATGCTCTTGTTTACATCAGGTACAAAATATTCGGTGCATCTCACACCTTGGCTATTGCCAAGATATGGGAGAATCGAACCTCGTCAGATTGAAGTAAAGGGGGGGGGGAGTGCAATGAGCCATATAGTCCAAGTACTTTTCAAACCCCTAATATAGAATACCTATCTATATAATACTAATAATTGATGGAGGAATTGGGGCAATTTTAATTGAGGTGCTAACTTTATAGACCTGTTTTTGCATCAGGTAACCTAAAAATCCTCAACAACAACAACAACAAAAAAAACGAAAAAAGAATATACATAATAAATATAAATATACATATTTCATTTCCAAATGAAAATTATACAAAAATGTATATTATACAAGCTCCAAGTGACGGACTGCAGGAAATGACAGACTAAAGCTCAATTCATATGGTTATGAAAATTTACTACAGTCATTTAGTCGGTATTTAATATTTTACGTAAAATCAAGGTCACTGCTTGATGTTTGCCTATATCGGTTATGTTATACTACTAGAGATGACTATCGTTTACTTGAAATCTGATCTAAACATTATTCAAAAAAACCCTACTATTTTTACATTTTTATGCATTTTTTTAGTCGGTTATTCGGTAAATTATCGTGAATAATTCGGCATATGGCATATTTTTTGACATTTCAAATTTTAAACTCAACTCAAGATGATCAAGTTTGTGCAGGATTATGGGTCTTTAACTACTTCACCTTTTGTATGAATATGCAGTCATTATATCCTCGAGTTAAAGGTTATAAAATCCTCTTACGTACCCTTAACAAATTCCCATAAACCAGCTCCCCCCCCCCATGTCGGATACATCAACCGTTTAGTTAATCATTGACTGAACTAATGAATGCATAACTTCATCCAAATTGTCGAAGTGTCTTAAGGGCGTTCATGCATAAGGCTTGATAGTAGATAAAAATTTTTTTTAGTGAATTCAATAGCTCAATAGGGAATATGCCTGAAAATTTTTTTTTACTTGAATTGAAGCATGTTTACTTGACAAATATCAAGGTAAAATTACTTTTTAAATAACTTTAAAAATAAGCGTGATATGAATGATTGAAATTCCCGATTAGACAAAGAGGGTGATAGCCCTCTTGATATGTTATGTGACGTCATATTACACTTTCACCATTTAAAATACACGTAAAACTCCGTTTTTAGTATTTTTGCAAGAAAGAGACAGATAATAATCTTTAAAAGCTTATAGCTTCCTTGATATTTGTCCGATTTTAATTTCGTTTTTAAATATTATTACAGTATTAACAGTATTTTTTTATTCTGCAAAAAAATGTGAAAGAAAATTTTCATGCATATTCCCTATTATGAAGTTATCCTCCCTCAAAAATATAAAGCGTGTTGACGATCTCAAAAAGTAATTATCGATTAAAACAAAATTTGAACACAGCGTCTTATGGAGAAAAGAATTTGTTTTTTACATAAAATTATATTATAATTATAAGTACATTATTAAAGTAGACACCATAATAAATAAGATTTCTTTAAAATTATTTATTTATTATTCTTTAAAATATGCAGTTTTTATAATTGCATTAAAAAAAGGGTGTTGACGAACGTTTGAATTAATTATTTAGGTAAGGTTAGTTTAGGTTAGAGTGGGTGACACACTTGGACCTAGGGTTCGTTAATTATTTAATAAAATTAAAACTGTTTTGTTAGGTTTATTTTTTCCACCATATTTTAAAAACTAGCGACAGCACACAGTAAAAAAATATACATGCATATACACATATACTCATACACATATATACGTGAACGTCATAACAAAACATAGTTTATTGTCATATCTGTCAAATCAAGTCAAATCAATTTCTAATTAACATTTCCAGATATTTTACAATAAATAATTTTAAAATATTTAGGACAAATAAAAAATGGTTATAAATCGATTAGTGATATACTTAACAACTTTTTAAAATCCTAAATAAATTTTATTAAAGATAGTACTCATTTGACTCTAGCGTAGCACATTCGAATGCCCTTAAGTAGATTGGTTTTTAGTTTTCAAGGTCGGCAAGTAAAAAGATGGCAGCGTCGCAGAGACCATTCACACCCGCAACCTCTTTTGACTTTTTATGATCATATAAACCAGGCTTTATATCCAATATAGTATTTAAGTCTGTGCTAGTTGCTTTGTTGTCTACATATAGAAATTTTCATGGAAACAGATGTGGAATTTTTATATATTTTTAAATGAGCAATTAAAATATACGTTATTTCCTTTTTAAAAAGCTATTATTTATATTTTTTTATCCAAAAAATAAAAATTATAAAATAAAGAGGTTACCATGCTTCACATCAACCAACGGCAACAACACTACCTACATACATAGAAAGCTCTCTCTATGAATAGCAAGCTCTTTCTATGTTGATGGTGTTTTTTGTTTTGTTTTTGATACGGAAGGAAAGGTAATTCAATGCTAACACGGAATAGAATAATTCCATTAGTGGTTCGTTTTGTTGTTGTTGTTGTTGTTGTAATTTTAACACTAACTGACCTATTTAAAATTATGTTAGTTATTATTTATTATTCATGTTTTATTTATTAATATGCATTATATATGAAAAGAATTGTTTTTAATAATTTACATAGCAACAAAAGAGAGGATAATTTATTAAAAAAAATATATAAAATTATATATATATATATAAAAATATTAAACGAATTTATTTTAAATTTTGTATTGAACTGGGCCGTTACTTGACGCAAATCCTTTATAGGAATCCATTAAGTTTCCATTAAGTTAACGCGTTCCATATGTTACCTTGTAACGGTGTCGCTTCATCATTAAATTATTATTATAATTTTTCTCAGCATTTCAACTATAACTTCCCTCTATTATCACGTTTGCTGTGACTGTTAACAACCTTGGTAATTTACACATAAAAATAATAACAATTCATAAATGAAATTCTAAATATCAATTTTAGTTAATAAAGATCAATTATATCTTTTACATGCGTTTACTTTACAACCTTAATCCATTACGGTAACGTTATGATTTATTAAATGAATGCGTATTTGTGCATCATTTGGTTTTAACTCGTGAACCAATTGAATCTTATATGGGAAAAGGTGTGACGTATGTAAAATTCTTTGCAAAGACCGCCTAGACATCACCAACTGCTGAGAACGTCACCTGGTCGAAGTTTCGGGGTTTTCCTCAACACTTGCTTGCACCCGAGCAAAGTTCACATCATTTTGAACTGCACGAGGTGTTCCAGCACGCGGAAGATCACAGGCAGCACCAGGTTGCCTGGTGAAACTGTTACCAAATTAGCAACGAATAACTTATCCTGAGACAATATAAGAGTATTTTTAATAAGAGGGATGTTAACAAAAGTAAGTCGAATAAAAGCAATTTTAAGAAGGGTAATTTCAATAAAATTTATTATATTTTTATTCATATTGTTTATTCATTTTTGTTTATTGATCTCAATTTTCTATCTATTTCTAATTGTCAAAGAATAAATTACGACGAGCTAATTTATACTGATGATGATTAATTTGAAGTCGAAATACGTATTTCTAATACAAAAACTGATCTAGTTATTGGGGCGAATTTTATATTTTAATTAAAAAGTAGATAATTGTCCGTAGAACATGAAACTTGCTTGGAAATGCTTGTAGAAGTTTATTTTCCGCGATCGTCGATTTTGTTCACTGAGTAAAAACAAATTTATTTGATTTCACCTCTGTTGTTTTTTTTTTGAATGTTTGCCATACATTTTCTCGAAATTTTATATATAGGTCCTGTGAATAAATCTATTTTCATTTAGTTCTGTAAGGGAAGGGGCCTAACAAAAATTTTCGACCTGGGCCCCGCAAGATGAAGCTATGCAACTGGATTCACATCACTAATTTACCTCCAAATAACAAATACTATGTTCTGAAAATTCTCTTTGCACGCAGTAGTATTATCAACTATTCTCAAAATTTTTACAGTGTAAACCAGATCCAATGTGTAAGTAGAAAATAATTGCTTAATAAATTTTTTTTCTTCTCAAGATTTTTCCTAGTCTAGGTAGAAAATTACTTTTGCAATTATATCAACTCTCAATGAGAGTAAGTAAAGTAGTATGCATGCTTTTATCTCAAGTACCCAATAATTGTTTCCCATCGGTGAAGGTGGAAAGAAAGGTTGTTGCATACTACTTCCATTCATTCATTCATATTGTCTACGTGGAAAGAAAAAAAAAACACGATGTTTTTGTTTATTAAAACACAAATTTCTTTTCACTATTCTTTTTTTGCTTTATATTTATTTCAATATTGAAAAGAAACTTTTTAATAAAATTAAATTACAATTTTCTATATATAAGTGAATGTTCCTCTGTACACACCGTCTTATATATCCTTTCCTTTCCTCCCTGAGCTCTCCCTCCCATTGGTTTAGTTCCCCACCACATTATATCTTATGAATGTGCAACATATTCGATACTATGTATATTCCTATTTAACGATCCTCCTAACGCAGTTTAACTCAATTAAAGAACAAACAAAGTATGATAATAAAACGAGGAAAGAAATAAGTTGAGGGTGTCTGTAGACGGTCAAGATTTGTGTCTCACAGTGTTCTGTCTGTGAAATGTTTTGCTGCAATTCATGTTTTTTACATAAGAAACTGTTTTTCGATGCATATAATACTTCGAAAATGTACAGAAAATCGGTATGAAACGGCGAAAGTTAGCTGTTTTTACGTTGAGCAAATTTTTTAATAAAATTAGCCCTAATAACACATTGTTAAATGTATAGTCCCATGTTTGCCTGTCATATTGTCTGTTTGTATGTCGGTCTGTCCGTCAGAACTTTTAACAAGAGCAATTTCAATATAATTTAAAATTTATTATATTTTAAATCTAGTATATATTTTAATCTAGTTAATTTTCTATTTATTTTTTGTCTGTTGATCTCGACTTTATAACTATCTCTAATTGTCAAAGAGTAAAGTACGACTAGCTAATTTATACTGATGATGACTACATTGTAGTCGAAATACGTATTTATAATACAAAAAACTGATCTAGGTAAAGGGGACGAATTTGAAATTTTATTTCAAAAACCTAGAGTTCTCACTAATTATCATTCGATAATATAACGTCAATGTCATGTTCTTGGCTATGGGGGAAAATTTCTATCTTTAAAACCGTACGAGTAGTAGAGGGAACGTCGAAGCCTGGCCAGTAGGCTTTTCTAGTCCTTTTTTACCGAATTCTTAGAAACCCATCCCCACATACTCTTCCATCGACTACCACAGTCTGGTCCGTTTATTCCAGCCCTGTGTACGTTGTTGGGCCTACCCGTCTTCTTTGCTAATGGCAGAACAGAGTTCCACTTGAATTGTTTCACCTTAGATTCCCCCATTTTGGTTGAGCCGAAAGCTGGATATCTCATTCTGGTTTTCACCAGACATTCTGCTAGGAGGTGGAAGGATGTATTATGCGCCCATCATGGTCCGAACAGAATACACTGTCCTCTAACATATACCTTTTGAGTCTGAAGTAGCCGGTGGATACCTCATTCTGGTTTTGACTGGACATTCTGCCAGAAGGTGGAAGGAAGTATTTTCCGCCCATCATGAGAGATAGATGCCTTTTGAGTCTGAAGTGGCAGGCAAGCCTCCCAACTAGAAGATCTTTCCGGTTTTTGTCAATAAGCAAACCTCGCGGCATTGTACCTCGCAATTGACCTAGTGGCATTGTACCCAGAGCCTTTGTTTGGCTTGTCTGCAGCTGTATCTATCCATTATCTTCCACAGACTCCACCCATTTGCTTAGAGAAGAGGTAGACTGAAAAACTGATCTTGGTATTGGGGAAATTTTAAATTTTTAGTGGTAGACTGTTTTCTAGTTATTCCTAGATATTTTGTCGTGATCCCTGACATGAGAGTGTGACTCCCACATATATGAGTTCGTCGACCATTTCGACCATTTAAACCGTAAAAAATGGAGGAACACTTTATAAACAAAAAGTGCAACTTTTTATAAAATAAACAACTATTGTTTGAAGTTTTTTACAAATTTAATAGGTTTTGTCACAATTTTAGCTGAAACATCTGTAATCACTCTCGATTACAAATCTATATATATATATATATATATATATATATATATATATATATATATATATATAGATAAACAGTTAGATTTAATAAACAGTTCACAAATTAATAATGCATTCAGTATATACAAGTTAATCTAGCAATTGCTTCAGTTAGTTGTTATTTTAACTTGTTTCAAAAATAATTTTTGTCGAGTTCGTATTTAATGTTCATTACCATTTAAATACGATAAACCACACTCTAAAATCGTACTTAAATAGAGATACAAATAATGTGAACGTCTATGAACCACTTTACGAGCTGAGGGTTTATAAAGACACACAAAACCAAAAAGAATAGAATCGTGTTGTGTATCGTCGTGTGTTTTGGTTGTTTGCATAGCTTTAAATCTCGTCTACTTGCAGTAATCTCAAGATGAAACTTTAAATAGGTAAATAAAGAAAGCAAAAAAAGCAAAAAAAGACACACACACACACAAAAAACAAACAAAGCAAGCAAGCAAACTGTTTTGTAAGATGAAAAACTCGTCTTTCATATGTAATATCCAATTATGTTATAAATATGTTTCATATATATATATATATATATATCCTTATTTAATATTTTATTTGTTTCCTTTTCAATATTTATTCGTAATATTGAATATCGCTTGTGTGTGTAATTTTAATTGAGAAATTTGATCAGCTTAAGGGTGTGTAATGTTGTGTTTCGTTTCCTTACAACGTTTTACAATTTTATTATCTATATTCTCTCTGTTGTTTGCTATTTATGAAACTAGATGAAACTCATTGAAAAATTTAAAGTTAGTCTAAGGATGAAGCGCAAGGTAGTCTGTGATATATATATTATATATACGCTAATAGTTACTACTCAGCGCTTCCACTATTATAATTCTAACTAAGGGCGTTAAAGGGCGTTTTAGGCGTTCATTTGGTACTTAAGACTTGAAAATGTCGTTCGACACAGGCATCATAAGTACGTATAAGCGTCAGTTGACGTCAATATTCAATATGGTGGGTGTAAGCAGTTTGGCTGTTTTTTAAGCATTGGAATGATCAAACTTACTGAACAAACTTACTGAATGAACAAAAACCCCCTAAACTGACAGTTGGAAAAAGAATGTCGGTAATGTAGGTTTTTGTTAAAATAAAATTGTGTTTGCTATATGGGTTTTTTGTTTATTCAGAAAAATAAAGATTGAATTTATTTGATAGAGAAAGGGCCGAACTAATGCGCCAAACTGTTGGCCAGCTAATGCGAACTGGAGATTGATATTAGTATAGTATTGTGACGTTTAAGTATACACAAAAATAATATATTGGAATAATAAACCTTAATAGTTGGCTTCATAATGTCAATAATATGAGAAACTTCAACTCGACAATCATCTGTGTTGTAATGGTTAGAGAATTGGACGCGATATCCCGAAGTCCAGGGTTCGATTCCTGGCGGGTGAGATGATATTATAATATTAGTTATACTTTAATCACAGGATTTATTTAACTTGACATGGTAGAATTTCATGATATCGAACAAATTTCCAATGCAAAGTAAATCCAGCATCTACCAGTTCAAGTGGTCGAGCGGTCTAGGACGTTATGTCTGCACAGTATGCGTACTTGGAAACTAGGAAGTTATGGGTTCGAATCCCAACATCGGCAGCTAGTCAATTATTAGGAAAAAAAGGGGTGGTTAACTGACTAAACTGCCGGCGTATGGACAAGAACGAAGTAACCGGCTATGCTTAAGAAGGTTTTCTGCAGTTTCCTTCACGAACTCCAGATGAATATCGGCATAGTTTCTATCATAGTCGGCTGCAGCCGTATATCCTACCAATTTTTAGTCTATGCAAAAAAATTTATTCCGCTCCACTCACATCCTCTCATCACAATGGACCTTATGGTCGAAGTGTAGTCCGTTGAGGGCAGCCTGTAAAATCTATCTATATCCAAGATCTACTATTTTGCGGGGAGTGGGCGGCTTCTGACCTTTAAACTTGCAAGGAAAGCATTGGGTCTTGGAAGGTTAAAACTTCCCAGGTCTGTATAATATGACTGAGGACAGAAGACACCGGATATTCATCATACTCAAATGTCTAGAGTGTATGATAACATATACTCTCAGAAATAATTGCAATATCTTCTATATTGATTAAACAAAAATAGAAATAATAATATTAATATATCTTGCATAATTGTAAAGCCTTCAAATCTTCTTGTTTGTTTTTCTCCGGAAAATACTGTATTTTCCTGTTGTAAATATTGCTGATCTTCCTGGTTATATTTCAGATGGGATACATTAAAACTTATATCAAAGTGGATGCATAAACTATACGTCATAGATTTCATGATGATATTGATAAAATTCATGATATATAACCTAACTTTTAATTGTCAATATGTCGTCATTACCAGATTATACTATTGAAAAGAATATCCAATATCCTTTTTGGCACTTACTATTTTCTGAGACTCTGGTCGAATATAGAAAAACACAAGTAATCTAACTGTTTATTGTTGAAATACCCAGTATATACTAAGTTGTATATCAATGTTTGAATTGTTAACAATTCTGTCTATTCAATGTTTATAAAATATAAATTACATATTTGTAAAAAGATGGGGATATTTTTCGCTTTCCGCGGAACATTGGAGCACAAATTATGAGAAAACTATTGAGTTTATGGAAAAATTTTTCAAATAAAAGTTGTTTATTTTAAAAAGAAAAAGAGGTTTTGTTATTAAATTTTTGTTATATCTCTTACGGTTTCAAAGATAGGCAGTTTTGCCCATTTTGCCCAAACATAGTCCGATTTTGCCCATTAACAAACTTGACCTTACTTTTTTGCTCTAGAACACATACAAAATTTCAGCTCGTTATCTCTTTTCGTTCTTGAGTTATCGTGTCCACGGGTAGATAGACGGACAGACATGCGAAAATGGCCGAATTAGGCGGTTTTATAGACTAATATGCCAAACATTCATGCCTGAGAACAATATTTTGAAGCGTTACAAAATCATGATCAAAATTAATATACCTTGTATATTTACAATATACTGGGTATAATAAATTTGATGCACAATATGCAATCGAGAGTTAAATAAAAATAGTGGACACAAAAGTGAATACAATAGATATATGGTGGACACAAAAATTATCCGTAAATGGACAGAAAATTGTTCATACATCGAAATGAACAGACAGAAGTAGTTTCATAGCAGAAAAGAAAAAGGATTGAGTATAACAACATCATCTTTTTTACATCTGTCGGAATATAAGTGGATATATGAATGGCTCTGCATATTGTAAGTGGTAAAAAGGAAAACTTTTATCAATAGTACAAGGTGTCTTAAATACATATTGCGATACCGTAGAGAAATAAACAAAGGATTTTCAATTTATGCCAAATTTAATACTATGCCTAATTCAATCACACCAAATTACATTTCAATTTTGCCAAATATAATAACTATGATTTCAATTGAGTTTATGATTTTGCATAAAAAATGAGATAAAATATCTTCTTTGGAGTTAAAAGATTGTGGGTTGTAGCTTTAGAATACTGTCACTGGGTCATGACTTCAGGTGAAAGTTATAAGAAAGGTCATATCAAAAGATGAATTTCATTAAGTAGTATCCAACCTTTTTCAACCCCCAAACTAATTTCTTACCCAAAAAATTCTACCACAACTGGTTCACTTCTTCTAGCCCCATGTTCGTTTTCGAACCTACAAGTTCTCTTTGCGAATGATAGGGAGAAAGAGATCCCCATCCCTCATTTGGTTCGAGTCAAAGCCTAGGCACCTGCTTCTGTTTCTTTAAAGAAATTCTACCAGAAAATAGAAAGGCGTATCATTCGTTCCTTCACAGTCCAGACAGGTCGCAATGCCGTCCACCCTATTGAAGGGTTGATATATAGGTAGGTACATCTTGTGGTCTAAAAAGTAATGCACTTTGACCTTTGGTCCATTGTGCTCCTTCTTCTACTTCAGTCCGACCTGATTCGCTTCTCCCATATGTTGGCAATAGCCTGGAGCTTGCTTATCAGGTCTTTCTGAAGGTTCATATATTCGGGGTGAGATGCACCAAATATCCTGCATCTGCTGTAACCTAGAGGTTTACAGTCAAAGACAATGTGGCTGGATGTTTCTTCCTACTTGCCACACAATCTGATGCTTCCGCAGGATAAATAAAGGATGCATGCCCTTTGAGTTGTCAGTGACCGGTAAGCATCCCAACCAGAAGGTTTATCTGAGTCAAGATAAACTGCAACATTACCACCATACCAAATTTTGATCAGTTACGTGAAAGGGTCTCTGAGAAAAACGTCTGCGATATACAGGACGCTGAGGTTTTCCAAATATTGATGGTTGTTTAGAGTTTACTGCACTTTGGTTTATCACTTTGGTGGATACGCACTTATCCACTTCCAATTTTTCGAAACATTTTCTCTATTCAAATAATATTAAAACAGTACCCCCCCACCCCACCCTAACATGTTCAAGTTTGTTACACAATGCATGCAATGAAAATGGTACCAAAGGTCACAAAATATGTGCCCATTTTTCAAAATTTTATACTTGATGGGTGTCCTTATTCTTTTGGGATTTTGGACAAATGTTTCGAATAATAGTTTTTGATTTTTTTCGAAAACCGAATGAATACAAACTGAAATCAATTATAGAATTTTGAAATATGGACACAAATATTGTAGCTCATAGCGTACCTTACTCACCCTCTACCCTACTTTTACATACGTGTGCATCTACAATGCAATAGTGTTGCGCCGGTTGCCAGGTGGTGTGAAGGCCCCTATAGAGATATAAAATTGGTAACAAAATTGGAAAGGGGCGGAATAGACCAATTTAAACACAGTGAGTAAAAACACACCTTTAGTGTAGAAATTGTGCATCATCGTTGTAGAACCCAATACAAATAAAGTAAACTGCATTCGTGTGCGCTATTATATGCGACATGTTCGTACAAGTTTAGTTGGTTGGTTGGTTGAGTGAATGGGGGTACATGAAAATGTCATTTCTTATTCCGGGAGTTAGTGACCGGGAATTTTATTAAGTCATATAAGGAAAATATCAGTCAATTTGGAATATGCATTATATAAAAAAATGAGTGATGGTTGCATACCAAGAACTAGTATAGCCGAAGGTAATCGTGGAAAAAATAGCAAAAAAGGTTTCACTTTTTCAGTTACAGAAAATTGTTTTATAATAATTTTATAGAAATATTTTCGATTTAAGATTGAAAATTTAAATCTTAAGGATCTCATTCTATTTTTTCTTGTTTCTCTAAGCCTCTTTTTCTTCTTGAACGATTCTCCTGATAACGACCTTGGCCTATTCAATACTAAAAGCATATGAAAGCATACAAAAAGCACAATAAACCAAATCATCACCATACTAATACACGCAACACCACCATTTAGTGAAAGACAAACAAAAAACCGTATACCATATGTATATTTAACATCCCTTACACACGACGAATTAGCACACTCCTGACTATCCACACTGCGAAAATGAAAATTTACAAAAAAAAGACACAACACCTAATACACAAACCGAAAGGCAAAGTCGCAACACACAAGATACACAGGTATACAAATTTCTACACACGCACACACACGTGCACAAACACTTTATGGTTGGGAAGATAGACGTGGAAAGACGATCTGAATCGATTGACTGGGGCAAGCAAGGGGAGCATAGTCCCCCGTCACTAGACTATATTCGTGCGATGGATTCTTACGGGCTTCAACCAGATGTGATAAAAATAATAACTGTTAATTGACAATGTCCTTGCGGTGGACCCATACGGGCATCACTTTGATTAAGAAAAAATAGAGTTCCTAATGACTGAGATCGAGTGACTGAGACAAGCAAGGGAGGAATAGTCCACCGTCCCTGACTAAATTCGTGCTATGAACTTTTACGGGCTTCAACCAGATGTGAAAAAAATAACTAACTGACAATTGACAATGTCCTTTCGGTGGACCCATACGGGCTTCACCTAGATTAAGAAAAAAAAAGTTCCTAAAGACTGTGGAGCCTCCAAAAAGGAGGTCCACAGTCGATATTCCGTATTATGTATTTATATAGAGAAAAATTTGCTAAATTGATACAGCTTTTGCATAACGATTTTGTTTTAATATTTTAAATTCAATCTTTAAAACCAGCAGATTCCTGATCAAAACAATTCTGCAACAACCCTGTAATCCTACTTTCATTTGAATCCCCAAAAAGAAATGAACTTGAAACTTCTGCAATTAATCATCAGATAGATAGATTGTAGCGACTGCCCTGAACAGGCTACCATAAGCTCGATTGTGAGCTCATAAGCTCCATTGTGATGCCCAAGGATGTGAGTGGAAGGAATTTTCGTGTGTAGACTAGGAACTATGCCAATATTCATCTGGAGTTTGTGAAGGAAACTACATAAAACCTTAGCCGATTACTTCGTTCATGTCCATAAACCGACAGTTTAGTCAATTAACCACCCCTTTTTTTTAATAATTGACAAACTTTCGATATCGGGATTCGAACCCATAACCTCTCAGTTTTGAGTAGACATAACGCCACAGATATAACGCCTTAGTAGATCGCTCGGCTACTTGGACGGTAAATTAATCATTAACTCTTGAACTATTCTATATAAATTGGAATGAATCTCTTCTGATCGTTTTATGTATGAATTGCTAGAAATAGTGTAGTCTTGTTACATTACGAAGACGACCCACATGCCTATATGTATATGATGATGTCTCTAGAGTTTAACTTCTAGAGAGAATCTTTCGAAATAGTTGTAGTCAGTTGTTGAATTGAACTAACCTAACCTATGTTGACTATTAAATAGACAGTTAAACATTAATGTCTCACAATTTTTATCAAATCTAAATTTTCTTTTTGCTAAATTGAATTAAATTACTTGGATGTAAATCTAGATCAATTTTTATTTATTATCAGTTTATATATTTATTTATTTATAGGTCAAACTACAGATTTTTATACTACAAGATTCGAAAAAAAGTTGTTTGGACCATAGAAAAAATGTTTTTAGACTTAATTCTCAAGACGTTTCATTTCTTTAAAGTTGTTGTGAAATTGGAAAGGGTAAGTAGGGGTGGTGAGTTTGTCCTATACTAAATGCATTGATATCTCATCCATTGCCAACTCTAAATAAGTAAAAATTTTGCAATTAAATCGTTTCAAATAATGTAATTTTTGTGAAAAAAATATATATTTGTAAAAAAAAAATATTGTTTAACACTCAAATCCTAAATTTCATATTTACGAAGAGTTTTAATAATGAAAAATATGTTTTTATGTATTTCAAAAAAGTTGCATGGTGATAAAACTAGATAAGATTAAATAAACCTAGATGGGGGAATGAAGAGGTCCTTAGCAGCAATAGAAAACTACTGCGTTACTTGGGAAATGACCATCAACGTAAAAAAAACAAAAGTGCTTAGAGTTTGTCAGGGAAGGAAGTATAATCGGAACGAAGTTTTTAGGATCAATGGCAATTTAATAGAGAATGTCTCAAGCTTTCAATATTTAGGAGTAATGATAGCATACAATGGCAGTTGGAAATTACACCAAAACGAGATGATAACAAAAGCCAGTAGAGCACTTATGATTTTAAGAAAGTTTATATACAAATATGAACAGTTTCCAGTAAGCTTGATATTAAAAATGTTCAACTCTATTATCACACCGATCCTGACATATGGAAGAGAGGTTTGGGGAATTGAAGGTTGTTCAAAAGAGTTGGTTTCTTTTACCTACAACTTCTACAAAGAGCTCCTCGGAGTATCTAAATCAACCCCTAATTGCGCAATAGATTTAGAATTAGGTGTAATGCCCATTGAAGGATTTGTGCTGCAACATGCAATCAACTTTTACTTTAGAGTAGCATTTTCAAATAAAGCATTACAAAAAAGTTGCATGCAGGGGGAATGGGACAGCATAATTAAGGCTAAACTTTGTGAACTGGGCCTTAATTTAAATGAAATGCAAGAAGGGAGCTACAAAAGAGTTCAAAAATTAATTAAAAGTAAAGTAAGTGATTTATGCCTAGTGAACACCTTAGCAGAAGCCAAAACAAAAAATTCTTTGGAATTTTTCATGATGTTAAACCATTATGATAGAGGTGCAATGTACATCGACATAGCAAATAGAAGCGAAAGAAGAATGCTTGCAAACTTCAGAATGTATAGGTTCGGTTGGGAAAACAGAAGAATAAACACTAACGGAGAAAAAATTTGCGTTTTATGTGGATGGGGCATTGAATCCATAAGGCATATGATTGAGCACTACCAAGGAACTGAGGGAAAAGAGAGGGAGGGAATCAGTCAAAGAGGATACGAAAATGCGATGGCTATGCTGGAGGTTAACAGTAAAGAGGATATAAGGGCGATATGCGATTACTTGGATTTAATCATCAAAAAGCGTAAAGCAAATTTATGAGCTAATCAAGGAGAAAAGTAGTAGTAAACACAGTATCTTTTTATTTTCTGTCTTTTTGTTAAATTTCTGTGCTATTGAAGCAATAATATGTTGTTATTTTGAATTTTGTAAAAGCACTTATGTTTATTATAATGTAAAGAGTGATAAGCCATTTATTGGCAAATCAAATAAATAAATAAATTAAAAAAAAAAAAATAAACCTAGATAAAAATAAATATAACTGAAAATACAACTAGATAAAAATAAATGAAACTAAAAATAAAACTAGATTCAGAACATTTTTCGATCTACAAATTTATTTATAAGACTTTGATAATCATTATGACAGTTTTTCATAACACTGGCATTTAACCTATGCAAAAATCTCTTAAAAATCGTAACTTTAATATATTTTTACTTACAAACTAAATACAGGGTCAACTTCAAATTTTGACAGGATATTCTTTATTCAATTAACCGCCTTTTTTTTTATTGACAAACTGCCGATGTCGGGATTCGAACTTACTCGATAACTGAATTCCTTGAGTAAATTTTATGGATGTGAAAAAGAGTTTTAAAATCGTAGAAAATCTGCGTTTGATAGACTAACAACACTTTTTTGGATTGGATTTGGATGGCGTAGTTGGAATAAACCAAGATATCCTGGTATATTCGAACTAAAACGTCATTTAATAAAAATGATTAATCAAATACAAATCTGATGACTTTAAACTCATGCCTATGCCTAGCCTCAATATTTAATCATGAGTTACAAGCTTATTGGTAGTTACGAGATCTTGGACCTCCAGATATTGAGGTCCAAGTTCTAGCAGTGAGTACACTAGAACGTCATCAGGATCACAAAAACAAACTTTGAGCAACAACAAGATTCCCAAGTTTTATCTGATTTTGTTTGAACCGATTTTGAACCATTTCTGCCAAAAAGCTGTTTGCACTTGATCGCTTTTATTAAATCTAATACAACAAAAGAGTACCTCAATATTGTTTTAAAATTTATTTTTGAATTTGACTGCAAAAAAGTTTTACAAGGACGTTTCGGATACGGAACCCTAAAACCCAGACTTTATAAAGGGCACGTCCATAGGAAATTATAACGATGATCCCAGACAATAAAGTTTTTGATAAACATCAAAATAACCGATAATAAAAACTTTGTATATGGAACCATTTTTGTACAACTCTGACTTGACCATCGTTTTTTTTTTTGAATAAATACACAGAAAAAATAACTGTATCTGAAACAGTTTATTTAATTTAATATCGAATATCGCCACGTTTAATATCAGAGAGAGCGGACAGAAAACAGGATACAAGAAGTATATATTCGTTCAATCCGCACACGCTCTGTTACTTTTGTTTTTTCCGTCACTTCAAGATATTGTTCCTCTCTATTGTTCTCTGATTATGATTATTATTATTGTTGTATAGTTTTTTCCTATTTATTTTCTTTTGTTGTTAGTATCGTTTCAGTGGTTCTCAGAAGTGCCCCCAATTCTTGTATACAGGATGCGACCAATATCTTAAACCAAACAGGTTGATCCTGCTTTAATGGAAGAAGTAATAAATAAATAATATAGCGTGCAATATTTTCGGGTTACAAATTATTGGGATTAGCTGTACCAAAAATATTACTATTTACCTGTTTGATTTGAACGTATAAACGAGAAAATTGTAATGATGACTAGGTATAACAAATTTGGTTGTTTGGTACTATGTATAAAACAATATTAAACAAATATTTTTGTTCATACACAATACGCGCTGCAATTAAGAAATCTATTGTGAGTATATCTGAGTATAACTTCTCCAATCATACAGTTCGTTGTCGTTGCTATGTACAGTGAATATTGATAAAGTGCAAATTCATTCTTTACGCACCATACTATTAAATTTTATATTCAATTTATATAAATTATTAAAAATTAGTTAATTAAATTATTTTAAATTAACAAATTGCATTATATATTTCTCTTGCGGGTATTATAATACCATCGAGTATTATACTAAGCACTACTATTTTCAACAGACTGGTGATTTTATGACCGGTCCAACCTGCTTGTATTGGAAATTTACAACTTCTAATTCGCAAATACATAAAAGAAGAGAAAACAACGAAAAAACTGAGTTAATTGTTTAAATATTCCATATATATTAACTTTTCGAAAAAATAATTTTAAACAAAAGTTGTTTATTATAAAAAAGGAACATTTTAATTAAACTTAATTATACAGTATATATAGTAATATATAGTAATATATTATAAAGCTGGAGAGTTAGTATGTTTGAACGCTCTAATATCTGGAATAACCAGCCCGAATTGAAAAATTTGTTAGATAGCCCGTTTTCCGCGTGGAAGTTACTCTAAAAACCTAACTTTAAAATGCAACAATATAGATACAATCTTCAAATATAAAATATTTTTATCTAATAAAAATAAACAACATTTGTATGAAACATTTTTACATAGAACAAATAGCCTAGGCACAATTTCAGTGCGAATCCTGTGTGGTAGGCAGCAAGTTATACATACCGTCGGTTTCGGACAGCTTTGCTAATAGAGAATCAATGTAAAATATTATTTGCTGTAATAATTACGCAATGCTTCATAAACAAATAAAAATAGTGGAGGTACTTTGTAGTCTCAATATTATAAATTAAGTGGACATCACTAAATTCCCACTCTTAAATGTCATCAAACAAACATCAATTTACATCATCCACAAGCAAGTCAGATATTTGTAAGTATATGTATGTATGGTTTTATAGAAAATATTTTATTTATTTATTTACTATTAGCAATGCTTTTGAAAACAGACTGTATACACATGTATAAAAATCGGTTTCATAAAATTTGACGTACTTTTCTGTAGTACATCCTGTATATTACAAAAGAATTGCTAGTAAGTTTTTATTACACTTTACGTTTTCCTTTTTCTGTTGACTTTTTCCGATACCGATATTTTATTACAAAATGTATTTTTATTGACTATATATGGATACATCTAGATACTTGTGTAAGCAACGAATAGTACAAAGATACAAGATATCGGTCCGTCCGATTGTTTGTCAACAACACTGACTTCGATCCACCTACTGTGTAGTCTGGTTATGGTAGTCACAATTCCAATGAGTTAGGTTGTTACTCCTGTGTTTTATATATATATATATATATATATATATTATTTTGTATTACCTCCAGTGTTTTATTTACTCATGTAATCAATAAAATATATTTATTTATATCAACACCACTCCATGCCTCTGATTCACTCATTGCAGCACTAATTCTACACTATACAACACAACACTATGTCTGTCCTGTGTGTTGTTAATGAGAAAATTCTTCTGTATTCCCTAAAGGATTAGTTTTTACTTCTTGTACTAATTTTCCTGTAGTTTTCCTGTACAAAAAAATAAAACGGAACGTAAGTATTACATATAAACTAGTTTATTTGTGTTTATCAATTGGGATTTTGCCTTATTACGAAGAAAATTTCTTTATGTTTTCAAGGATTTTCAAGGATGGAATAATATTAGGTAGGAATAATATATATTTATTCATGTTTTTAATTCAACACATTACTTAGTTACATTCAGACAATATTTGATTATCAAATACGTAATTCGACTACAAAGTAGTCATCATCAGTATAAATTAGCTGGTCGTAATTTACTCTTTGACAATTAGAAATAGATAGAAAATAGAGATCAATAGATAAACATAAAAATAAAATAAAACAAAATGAATTAAAACATCTCTTCTCGGCGAAATTTTAATTTTATTGATCTAATCTGTTCGACCCAGAAAATCAATGTGTATGTTTCATCGAATATTAAAGTTTTGGAATCCTCGAAACCAGAAAAATAATTCTTTGGACCTGCGGTGTGTATTTATTATAAATATTAATATCTGTGAATAAATATTTCAATAAAAGAGCTTGAATAGATAAATTTCATTAGGTATTACTAAAACTGATTAAAGTAAGCTCTAAAATAGTTTCATGAAACGTGAGACTTGAGAGGTATAGAGGAACTTCTTGTTAATCAGATTTTTTAACATTTTCCTTATTTGATCTTCTGACAATTAGTTTTGGAGTTTTTTTTCCATATATTGACTGCATCACTAAATCTTGCAAAAGTAAGCGATAAAGTAGCTTCACGAAAAGTGAGAATAAAGTAATGTGGATTTTTTAACTAAGAGTTTTTTTACTTCAAATGTTGAATTGTCTCAATGCAAAAGGGGGCGTTATAATTTCCCAATTTATTATACGATTTGTACACATAATAGAAAAGTGAGTTGATTAGTAGTGAGTGCTTTGTATTTCTAATGGAAGAATTCAAACTTGAATGGAAGCTTTTCTGCCAATAAAAACATTAAACAAAATTCATTCATTTTATAATGATGATAAGAATTTAAAACAATTTTGTGAAAAATAAAATATAATCATAATAATAAACACGCAAATAAAATATTAAAAAGCTTTGAGAGATAATAATAATATTCTGACTGAACAGATTAGTATTTAAAATTAATACGAAAGCTCATTTTACTTAAAGTTGTTGAAAATTGTTATTATCTTTTATATAACAAATAAGCAGTGCCATCATCTGAGGAGCACCAACCATTAGGGCAGACAAGCAACAGCAAACACCAAGCACCAACCTTCTATTTCTAGCTTCTACATAAACACATAGAATTGTTATTATTTATTCTAATAGTGTCGAGTTGTGTAGAGAATATCTCGAAAATAATTCTTTAAAAGTTTAAAACTTGAACATACATAATATAACAACGTTATATGTGCAATGATGGGCTTTTATAATACTTTAGTCTACTGTTGTTAGTCGGGGTAGTTGTTAGTTGGGAGTAATATTGGCTGGACTTAAACTTCCATGTTTATAATCCTTCCTTGAATTGTTTAGTTCTGTAACAACGAACGAACGTATTAAATACGAAACTTACAGCAATACAGTTATTTTTCTATTCGTATCTGGAATACAGTTTAATACAATAAGTAATACCTTGTCTATTAAATACAATGTAGTTCAAAAGTGTGTACTTTCGAAAAAATTGTTGTGTTTTACAAGCTTTTATTTAACTTGCAATGTATGTATGTATATACGTATGTATGTATGTATATATGTATATATGAATGTATTTTCGGGTCAAATCTTGCAAGCTGAATTTGAACCACTTCGTGTTACCCTACGGAGTTGAATTTTTACATATTGGTTCAGATCCGATAACAATGCTTTTATATGGTTAGCATGACAAGAATTGATAAGGGGGAAGGGGGTTTAGAGAGATCGTGAAACACTAAATTTGGTATATCTCTCTTAATATTGAAAAAATCGAAAAACACATAAGGAGTAAAGTTGTAGAAAATGAGTTTTACTATAAAAACAGATTGAAATTTTCATTTATTCAATATAATGTAAAGCCTGCTCTAAAAACAGGACTTAACTTTAATTTTATTGTACTTAGTATTAGTCAAAATTACAAAAGTGGATATTCGCTAGTATTAAAAAAGTGGAGGCGCTGGGTATGAACAATAATGTATATATGGTATATCGTTCAAACACTACCCTGCGCCCCCATTTTTGTCTTTATATGCGTAGAATAAGTTTTTTTCTTCTTACCGTTACAAAGATGGATGGTTTCCTCGGTGGCGGAGAGTATCCAGGACCGATTTTCCTCATTCATGAACTTGATCTTACTTTTAAGCTCAAGAACACTCATACAAAATTTGAGCACGCTATCTCTTTTCGTTTTTGAATTATCTTGTCTACGGATAGGAAATCGGGTAGAACGACGGACAGACGCACATGCGCAAAGAAACTAATTAGGTCATTTTAACACCTGTACCAAAAATTAGTTTCTAGGATCAATATTTTCAACCGTTACAAAGTCGGAACTAAACTTATAATACCCTTTCATGAAGATTTCTTCTAGAAAATTCGATGCTATTTTTTTGGCACTGACAGTAAATAGATATATCATTTAAAACTCTCCTTTGACAAGTTTTGTAGCAAAAATACTCCTGCCCTACAAAATTTTAGTGGCAAATTCTTAAACAAATTTGTAGGCAGTTTTAATTTCTATATCAGACCTAAATTATCCTGCCTGTTGGACGCCTGTCCTGTAAACGATATTTGTTACACACTGTGCGTAAGTTTAGTGAACTTAGTAATTTTGGTGAATATACGATGATAATCGTGGGTGAACAGCACAAATAAACAAGGGTTACACCTACCTAGAATGTAACGAATAAAAGTTATCAAACTAAACAAAACTTTACTTTAACCCAAGCTTGCACACAAAGTAGCTTTTCTATCGATATATATATATATATATATATATATATATATATATATATATATATATATATATATATATATATATA
Source organism: Nineta flava (assembly GCA_963920215.1). Lineage (NCBI taxonomy): Eukaryota > Metazoa > Arthropoda > Insecta > Neuroptera > Chrysopidae > Nineta > Nineta flava. The sequence goes on from OY986041.1 coordinate 136,814,539, forward strand.
TATATATATATATATATATATATATATATTGTATATATTGAGGACACGACAACACTATTAAATGTACACAGACTTAGTATTGGGTGGCTTTTCATCTTTGATGTATTTCAAACTTTGAAAATAATCAAAAGATAAAGCTCAATTAGTCCTGTATAAATAGATAGGGGGTAACAACCTAGCAAAACAATAATTATCTATCATAAGTTAATATTATGGCAACCGTCCAAGTGAACGAGCAGTCTAAGGCGTTATGTCAACTTAGAACTGGGAGGTTATGGATTTGTATCCTGATATCGGTAGTTTGTCAATTATTAAGAAAAAGAAAGGGACGGTTTATTGGCTGAACTGTCGACATATGGACACGAACGAAGTAAGTGGCTTGTGCTTGTGTAGGTTTTCTGCAGTTTCTTTCACGAACTCCTGATGAATATCGGAATAGTTCCTATCAGAGTCGGTTGTAGCCACACATCTTACCAATTCCTAGTCTACACACAAAAATTCCTTACACTCGACTCACAACCGCACATCCTTAGGCATCACAATGGACCTTGTGGTCGAAGTGTAGCCCGTCCAGGTTTTTATTTGCAAAATTATACTCTGACTTTGGATTACACAATTTATCGATCGGTCTCACCTGTTGCATATGTATTCTGGGTATTTCTGTATTTTTTCTAAATTTTAAATCAATAACGATTAAAAAATAAAATTCGATTATTTGCTAGAATAATATTTGATCCCTTAAAAAAATCTTCATCTATATATATATAGTATAGATTTAATACAAATAAATGTATGTATGGCAATGAGAAAGTCCATGTGAATAAAGAAGTCAAATAAAAAAGTCAAAGCTACGAGAAATTGCCTTATAAAACATTAGCATTAAACCTCGAATGTAACTGTTCGGTGTATATCTATCTGTTTCAAAACTTTGGATGTATTTACATATAACTAAACAAGAAAAATTTTATAAACGCATTTTTGTTCGTTTTCAAGTTCTTAATCCTCTAATTCGAGTTGTAATGTAGTCGTTCATCCAATTCGTTGACCATTGCATTTAAACTACTGCGTGGTGACATCCTGTCGAAAGTGTGAGCTACGAGTATTTAAGTTGTTGGTACTGTATTCGAACTATATACTATTAGAAGTCAATGATATTGTTCGAAGGATGCTAGAACAAGTCTACTATTGTAGCTTATATATATATATATATATATATATATATATATATGTATATATATATATATATATATATATATATATATATATATATATATATATATATATATTGTGAAAGTAATAGTAACTATTGTCGCATTCATTGATATAGACAGCAGATATCTATATTCAATGGCAAAGGGAAATATCCTTTTGGCTAACAATTTATTGTTTCTATTATATACTATTTCGTCCATGTATGTGGAAGATATCATTTACAGTGTGTGCAAAAAGAAAGGACATTAAATATGTCCGTTTCATCGTTCGTTAAAACACAATGAACCAAAAATGCTCTTTATTATTGGATTTATACTTAAACGGGCATATTCTCCATATCAATGTAGAAGACTTCATAAATTTCCTCCTACAGACCTAGAAATCTTAAATTTTGCATGGAGGTAGATCTTGTTCCAGTTGAATTAAAAATATGCTTGCCAAAAGAAAATAGACCTATTGTCTGAGCTATTTTATGAAAATATTTCATGAAAATTTAAGCAGCTATAAGTGGCTACAGATATCTTTTTGGATACCATATTAATCTGTCCATTTTATATCCATTTTAATATCCATTTATATTTTATATCCATTTATATCATGTCTTGGATATCCATTTTAATCTGTCTATATATATAAAAATCGATGTGTGTATGTATGTCCCCAATGGATTCCAAAATGGATGGAGCGATTTTGATGAAATTTTCAGGCAATCTTCAGATTAGCCAAGGAGGTGATCCTGTAAAGTTTGGTAGCGATCGGGAAAAAAATTTGTTTGTTTTTGGCAAAATTAGCGTTACCAAGGCGAAGCCGGGGAGGGTCGCTAGTTCTTAATGTATATAAAAAGTACTGTCATGGATCCAGTTCAAGTGGCCGAGCGGTGTAAGGTGTTATGTCTGCGCAGTATGCCTACTTGGATACTGGGAGGTTATGGGTTCCAATCCCGACACAAGTAGTTTGCCAACTATCAAGAAAAAAAACGGGCCGTTAATTGACTAAACTGTCGGCGTAAGGACAAGAACGAAGTAACCGGCTTGAGAAGGTTTTCTGCAGTTTCCTTCATGAACTCCAGATGAATATCGGCATAATTCCTAACATACTTGCCTGCAGCCGCATATTCTACCAATTCCTCGTCTATACACAAAAATTCCTTCCACTTTACTCACATCTTTACATCCCTAGGTATCAAAATGGACCTATGGTCGAATTGAAGCCCGTCCAGGTCAGCCTTTACAATCTATCTATCTATTGTCATGGCTAATTAATATTGATGATTCATTTCTGTGTAAAAATTCGCTAAGCTTCTTCTTACCATCTAGTTGACGAATTTTTGATATTATAAGTACAATTACAATACAATTTTTGTAAAAGGCACCAAGGTCATTTAAATATTTGTACAAGATTTTCATTTGATTTCTTGTTACCGAAGAGTTTAAAACTATGCGATACCACACTTTAAGACACCCAGTGAAAGAGAAATTTCAATAATCTATGTATATAATATATTTATTATATAAAACTTTTTGAAATGGATACTTTGGTTCTCTGACTATGTACCTACTACATACATATCAGTGTGTGTGTGTGTGCATGCACCCAGCCAGATTGGTTGTAACTTAAAGTCGTATGATTAATATCTGGTTGTAAACACAAAGTTCAAATACTTCATCATTTTACTTCATGAATTTCCCTCATAAATTCAATATATTCCAGATATTATTAGATATTAATTATATAGAGAAATTCTTGTGATTGTAAATATAATAGAAATTCTCATGTCACCGTAAATTAATAATCATAAATTTTAAAAATATTCCATATTATGGAAAATGGTTGAAAATTGATGCCAACAAATTATTTATGACGGTAGAAATTTTCTAATATTTATTTACAAATAATTTTTTTTACATTGGTCTCAATTGGGGTATGCCCACCGTTCTTCAAAGGCTGAACTCTTTCCCATATTGGAGATATATAAACCAGGAAACTTCGTAGAAGATGCATTAACCAGAATATTCACATTATTTTGGATAGTCAAGTTGTTCTGAAAGCCATTGTAATTATATCTGGGATAATCAAGGATTGTTTAGAGAAACTAATAGAACTGGGAAAACATCCGGAACAACATTGAATCAATCTGGATGTCAGGTCATAGTGGTCTCGAAGGAAACGAAAAATCAGAAACTTTGATGAAAATGGAAGTCGGATTATCATTCATAAGTACAGAGCCTATGAATGGTAAGGGTTCGCAAGTTACCCAGTTTTAGGGTTCCCAAGTCTAACGGTTCCCAAGTACAGCCTACAAACAAGTGATCGACAAGTGGATAGATTTATAACACCGCAATTCTTCGACAAACATACGCAGGAAATAATCGGGAAAATAACGGTTCGAAATGCAACCAAGCGGCTGTCTCTCCATGCACTCTGCCCGAATAGGGTCCAAATTCGGAAGGTACTCACCCAGAATAAGATCCTTTAAGAAAATCTATTGAGCAAACTTCTGACTATTGTCAGTGTATGGGAGAACGAATCTCGCCAGACTGAAGTAGAAAGGGAAGCACAATGGGCAACAAGGTCGGCAAGGAGGGACTTTTAAAAATATCATTCTTTATCTATCTATCTGATTACCACAGTATGTAGTATGCAGAGGCTTTGGTTTCGAAATAAAATTTCAAATAGTTTAATACGTTTTGAGGTCTCCTGAAGCCTAAAATATGTATGAACACGATATCTCAAGATCCAAAAGCACTAGAGGATTCAAATTGAATAATTAACTGTGGTGTCACCAAAGAGCTTATAAAATAAGCTCAATATATGGTCGTTGTTTAAGGCTTAAAAAAATTTCTACATACTCAGAACAGTTTGCTATTATTTTTTACAACAACTATATCAAATTTATTCCCACTTTGACAACAAAAATTGTTAAGCTATATTTACAAAAAAAAAGAGGCAATATTCCCCGAATTCTATTAACGATTGATACATGTATAAAAAGCTAACTGACTGGTGGCAGATTGACATATAGGTAGATTATAAGTTTAAATATTCCGGCTCTATGTATACAGGATGTCCTAGAAGTGTGTTTAAAAACAGTTAACCATATACATCATACGTTAATAAGAGCCAACATTTTATTCCACAATCTCTTTTAAAAAAAAACTTGGCCAAAGTCAATACAATTGTGTATTAATTTTGCCAAAGTCAATACAATTGTGTATTAATTTTGCCTATATTGTTGTGAAATACAGTATGTCTATATTTTTATACAGAAGTTATTAATCGTGGTCTGCAAATATTCTCGATTTGCCAATCGTTTTATACTCCAAAATCAACACATATGTGTTATAACATTGCCTATAATTTTATTGAGTAAAATATTTTTATGCAAAAGTCATTGACCTTGATTTAAAAATAAACATGGGCTAAAGTCAATAGCATTGTGTAATAATTTTGCCTATATTTTTATGAAATACAATATGCGTAAATTGTATATAAATATATATATATATATATATCTATTTATAACTATATATATATATATATATATATGTATATATATATATATATATATATATATATATATATATATATATATATATATATATATGTATGTATATATATATATATATATATATATATATATATATATATATATATATATATATATATATATATATATATATTGAAGAAATTTGTTTAGGTATTTGTGTATATTTAATGGTATATATTTATGGTACTAAAGCCCACGAAAGTAGCACACATTTCTCAAAACCGAGACTAAATTTAAAATGCGTCTAAGATCAGAGAGGTTAGTATACACAAACCTAAATATAAATTTTTTGGGAGGAAGAAGGCCACCTTATCCATCGAACCAAAACCAATGAACATATTCATTGAATACAGAGGTTGAAATATGAGTTAACATTTCAGTGAAAGCGACAAATTGACATATTGAATGACATTTTACAACTCTATATCTTCTATTTTATTTCGCCAACACACACTGAAAATCGATTTAAAAATAAACTTACGCAAACTTATACAAATGTGTAAAAATTTTGCCTATATTTTTATGAAATGCAATATCTCTATATGTTAATTCAAAAGTTATTGATCTTGATTTCAAACTAAACTTGGGCCAAAGGCTATACACTTGTGTAATAATTTTGCCTATATTTTTATGCTCGGACCAAAATCAATTCAATTTTGTAATAATTTTGCCATTATGATTTTGATTTTTCATTACAATAGGACTCTATTTTTATACAAAATTTCATCAACCTTAATTTAAAAATAAACTTGGGCTAAAATCAATGTAATTGTGAAAACATAATTGTAAGAAAATAACTGTCTGATAGCGTAACAGTAAAACTAACTTAGATCCAGTTTAAGTACCACTGATTTATTTCAATATTAATTTTAATAACATTTTAAATAACAATTATAGACACAGGTGTTTTATAGTAATATCGTTGTTTTCCCTATATTTTCCGAGATAATATAAGCTATGCTCTGGCATAAATACTATATCAAGTTCCTTATATTATACATTAATATATACTTTATTATTATAAAATATAGAGCTTTATTTTAAATATATTCATATATACAGGATGTCTCAAAGTTTAATCCGGAAAGTTCATATTGTTTTTAGATTGAGTAAATAAAAATACAATTATTTCCTCTATTGAATTTTCTATCCATCTTGTTTACTTTTAGAGAAACAAATAAAATTTCGAACACTTGCCTGATAATTTATTTTAAAATAATTAAATGTCTATTTTTTTTTAATTTCCGTTAGAATGTAATTAAATTATAGAAAACAGAACCTGTACCTCGAAAAAGAAGCTTGAAGACAACCAAGTTCAAGTGAGTTTATTTTCTCAGCTGAAGTTGAGCATAGACATCCTGTATATATGAGAACACCATTTGTGAAATATTTACTTGCATGTGTTCAAGCCGAGAGGTTCATGGTTCTACTTGCAAGTATATATTATTACAAGTTTCAATAATAATATTTATGATCATTTAAAAAACAATTAATTATAAATGTTTTACGAGAGTATTTAAAACATACGAGAGAGATATTATAGGTTCTAAATTTAGTATTAATTTTAGTATTATTAAATCGTATATAATGATAATTCGCTGGCTTGTTCAATGTTCGATAACTGATAGTATTTTTTTACGCCCGAATACGGTCCAACGAAATTGAAATTGCAATAATTTCAGGGTATTAAAATAGTTTCGACTCGAAAGACCCAGGCAGTCACTTACAAGTTAAAGTACTATTTTTAACACCTTAACAAAACGCTGTTCATCATGTCACTAGTGAGAGTGTAGAGGTATTTGATTGATATAATAAATAATTATTATTTAAATAAATAATAAATATATGTTAAAGATATAATTAATCTTTATTAAATTGATTTATGACATATTATATATATTTATATGTAAATTATCAAAGTTGTTAACATTCAAAGCAACTGTGATAATAGAGGGAAGTTATAGTTGTTAAGCAACAGATAAAAATGATAATATTAAAATAATAATTTAATAATGAAGAAGCGATACCGCTACAAGAGCACTATTTTTAAAACTAAACAAATTGCATTTCATCATATCACTAATGAGAGTACTATTTTTATAAAGTAAACAAATCATATTTCATCATGTCACTACCGAGAACACTATTTTTATAAAGTAAACAAATCGTATATCATCATGTCATTAGTGAGAGCACTGCTTTTACTTTGTAGTTAAAAAACCATTGACGTTTTAATGCCAAATTAAGAATTTTTTTGGTTCGGGTATATTGTCAAAAAAATCAATAAAATGAGTACACAATCTTCACGTCTTTGTTCATTTTTTTGTATACTGTTCAAAAATTTACTATGGACCACAAAAAATGCGCTCATTTTCCAAAATATTTTAGTTGATGTTTGGAATCAAAATTAAGCTATTATTCGAAGTAATTGAACCATTTTGCCATGGAACCGTTGTGCCATAAGATTGCATACAATATTTTATCCTACAGGAATATAGTTATTTCTCTATACAATTTAAAATAATCGATTTTTAGAGGGCGAAAAGTGGAAAAAATTTTTCAAAAAAAGTTGAAAATAAAATTGTAGGATTTGTAATGATGATTAATTTACTAGCATTTTTCTAGCATCTATGGAGAAAAGTTTTTGTGTGAAAAGCTTTTAAGAACATGATAGTCAAACAAATCAAATGAATTTTAAAGAAAGACCTATTGTTTGTAAAACATAAAATTATTCTAGCATTAAACAGTTTGGTCGTTTCAACGATAGTGCCGAACTTTTGGAACAAAGAATGTTACCGTTGCTTTTTTAACGGGTTTTCCGATTCATAGTATTAATTTTAGTATCTGTCAATAATTATAATCGACCAATTAATTTACTTAAATTATGTATTAAATTATTCATTGGTATTGATATCATTTAATATTGATAATATGTTGGTATGCGTGTGCATTGCAACTTTGTACGCGTTTTATTTGTATCCATTATATCCATTAACTAAAATTATATTTTCTGGATAAAAAGGTCATTTGAAGAGAAAAATCAGTACAAAACTAATAAAGGAATATTCTTTTACATCAAATGTTTAATATGGGAAATCATACACATCTAGGATGGGATCGAACCCACGATCTACGGGATTTTTGTAAAATAAGAAAATATATATCCAAAATATGCATGCTTTTACGTTCACAAAATGAGAGTGTCCGAATTCAATTTATAGAATATCTACAGAGGCGGATTAAATGTCCACAGCGCCCTAGGCTAACACCTTATCAGTGACCCTCTAGTTACCATCTTAGATAGATAGAAAGATAGATGGTAGAGGCTGCCCTGGACGGGCTACACTTTGACCATAATGTCCATTGTGATGCCTAAGATTGTGAGGATGTGAGTAGAGTGGAAGAAATTTGTAAGTTGACTAGGAATTGGTAGGATATGCGGCTGCAACCGACTCTGATAGGAACAATGCCGATATTCATCTGGAGTTCGTGAAGGAAACTGCAGGAAACCTTCTCAAGCATAGCCAGTTACTTCGTTCTTGTCCAAACGCCGACAGTTTAGTCAATTAACCGCCACTTTTTTTTTTTAATAATTGACAAACTGCCGATGTCGGGATTCGAACCTATAACTTCCCAGTTTCCAAGATGCCATCTTACTAATATTTTAAACGCGAAAGTTTATGAAGATGAATCGATGAATGTTTCTTACTCTTTCACGTAAAAACTACTAAATGGACTTTGAAGAAATTTGTATGAAAGTAGCTTATACCCTAAATTTGCACATAGGATACTTTTTCCCGGGAAAGTCACCTGTCACATGATCCCGACGGTGACTTACTCTCTGGGAGGGCTTTAGGTATTAATTATTTCTTGGTTTAAAAAATACCACGTGCGTCCTTTTGTAATCTCGCGTCGCTAGGCACGTGTCTAGTTTGCCTTATGGGTAATCCGCCACTTAATATCTGTGAAATTTGATTTAATGTTATCGACGATGAGATTGTTCGAATCGGTCTAGAAACTTCGAATTGAATACAAAATAAAAATTGCGTATGAATAATATCCATGGAAAAAATTACAAATTATAATTTATTTTAAAATAATTTAATTACTATACCGGGGATAATAAATATCAGTTTGACTTGTAATTTATTCATTTTTTTAAAAAAATGATAATTACTGTTCGGAAAGAGTTGTAGCCATTATACAAAATCACCAGAAATTTTTTATTTCTACACGTATATCAAAAATATTATTATACACTACGAACGAACGATGAATGTTTTAATTTTGAAAAATATTTACTGTCACATTCGAACATTTAAATTTGACTATACAGTTGAAATAAGGTACAAAAATGTCTTCATAATTATTTCTCCAGGTTTCTGATAAAAGAAGAATATTAGAATTATGAGCCCCATTATCAATGATATCATTTTGTGGGTTCGTAAACTTTGTATATTAAATGTATATATTCATAAACCAGGTTTTGATCAATTTAACTAACACTGATTCTAATGTAAATAATGGATTTAATGGTAGTTTTTCAAACTCGAATTTGAACGGAAGAAGTGATGTGGGTTTTGTTCGATTATGATCAAATGTAGAATCATTGGTTTTAGATTCAATATATAGTTTTTCTATTGTAGTTTTTCACTTCTATATCATTTTACATTAAGAAGAAGTATAACTTTCTACGTGCGTACATAAGTACACACATGTTTATGTTTTTTTATAAATTTATTTAAAAGTGCGTTCACATATACGCGCCACGAACCCCGAGCAGTGGGCGCGCCGCTCGCCTTTGGTTCGTTGGAATTGTTGATTTCAACGAACCTAACAGCGATCCATAGGAAATCCACGAACATACATTCATATTGCAGTGAAGTGGAATCAATCACAAAAACCCGTTATTTAAGCCAGAAAATAATCTAAAGATATTAATTAAAATGTTTACATTTTAGTTCAGCCTGAAAAATGTTCAAGTTGAACTAAAATAGGTACTACATTTTAATTAATATTTAAAAAAACAATAATTACATGCGCGCTGAAAACGAAGAACCTATCATGAACACGTCCAAATGTGAACTGCGAACCTACAAAGTGTTCGTTGAAAAAACCGACTTCAAATGGATCGGGGCGCACCGTCTAAATATAACGAATTTGATGCGCACGAGCGGCGCGCGTACCGCGCAACGTGCATATGTGGACGCAGCATTAGATTGACATACACAAAAATCTCCCGGGAGTGATGTTGCAACAAAGTAACGTAATAAAAAGGATATGATAATATTTTTTGTACATCTGTACAAACCAATAATGTTGATGATAATATGAAATAAAATTGAATTTTTCACAATTTATGGTAATTAACTTAACTGTGAATCATAATGTCGATGGTTTGATGGTGTTCGATAGTCGGTCAATGAGTGGAATATTGTGGAGCTATAAAACAGCACCAGCCAGCTATTGTCAAGCTATTTATATTTTATATTGTTATGTATTTTAATCAAATTATGATAATTAAAAAATCATTGAAATTTTTATAAATGATTTCGTCATTTTTTTATTACCTATTTAACAACAAAAAAAAACAATGTAACAACTAACTGAGCTAATTGTTTGAATACCCAGTATATACTGAGTTTATGGTAAGGTATATCAAACAAAAGTTGTTTATTTTAAAGAGGAGAATATTTTTTGTCATAGAACTTCTGTTATATCTCTACGGTTTTAATAATAGGCTGTTTTGCCCATTTTGCCCAAACATGGTCCGATTGTTTTGTAATTCATTTCATCTCGTTATCTCTTTGTATTCTTGGGTTAGTGTGTTCACAGACGGACAGACAGACAGTCAGACATGCGGAAATGAATTAGGTAATTTTATGAACACGTATAACAAAATTTTTTTCTGCGATCAATATTTTCGAGCGTTACAAAGTCGAAACTAAACTTAATATACCCTGGTATATTTACAATATACTGGGTATAAAACGAATGAAAAATAAATGCGATGACATACATTTCATATAATTGTCATATGATAAATTTTCCAATAAATTTTTTAATCATTTCCATTTTTTCCAATTTCATTATATATATGACATTATATCTACATCATTATTCATGAAAATAATCTCCATTAGTCAATACTCTTCTCTTATAATTAAGTCCTCATGTTCAATTAACTATTTATGATTCGTTAACAGATTTAATATGCTTTCGTATAATTTTTTAAATTGCTTTTTTTGTAAACTACCGTCTATGTGTACCCATTTTTGATATGGTTGCCGTTCGGTTATATTATACTAACAGAAGTGACTTAATTTGACATTTAAGTAATATGACTGAACGTTGATAATATTCTCTGTCATGAAATGCTTGATATGAACGAGATGTGTATGATTTTTCCAACGGAGTTATCTTTGTTTTAATAATTGAAGCTCAAAGGTCGCGCTCAAATGAGTTTGTGACAAATATATCGCAAACTATTACGTTTTACGTTAACAAAGGTCATTATTAATTTATTTCTTAGCTAATTCGACATAAGAAAGACCCATTTGAAATTTAACGTAGAACCGTAACATTTAACCTAAAGGATAAGATTATTATAAACTTTTTTCTGGTCAATAGTCGTGAATAGTTTTTCTCGAATAGAGGTCATTTACTTTAATAGAGGTAAGTCAGCATAAAATGGACTTGCTAGTTAATTTTGAGCAAAAATGGTCTCTTACAAAAGTTACGCAGGACCACTTGTAAAAATTTTGCCTATCTATTTATGAAATACAATTTGCATATATTTGTATACATAAGTCATTATAACCTTGATCTGAAAATACTCTTGGGCCATAGTCAATACAATTGTGTAATAATTTTGCATATATTTTTATACTCGAGTCAAAACCAATACAGGTGTGTAATAATTTTGCCTATATGATTTTACATTACAATATGACTGTATTTTTAGACAATAGTTCCTTAACATTGATTTAACAATAAACTTTAGCCAAAGTCCATATCATTGCGTTAAAAATTTTCCCTATATTTTTATGAAATAAAATATACCTATATTTACAAAGGACATTGACCTTGATCTGAAAATATTCTCGGGCCAAAGTCAATACAAATGTGTAATAATTTTGCCTATATTTTGACGAAATTTTTTAACAAATACGTGTTTATATTGAATGGGGTATATATTTATGGTATTATAGCTCACAAAACTAGCGCTCATTTCTCAAAATTTGTTAGTTGATTTGTACCTTATTTCTTCGGTTATTTGGGAAAATGTTTCGAATAAGTGTAACTGTAACCAAATTAAATAGTACGAAGATAATTCCGTTGGAAAATCTCCACGTTTATTTTTGAACAGATATTTTTGACTGTGTTAGTAATAATTAAGAAATAATTTTCACTAACTTAATTTAACGAATAACCCCCACCCATTCTAAAAATAATTTAAATGTGTCAGATGAGAAATGGTGCGAAAAAAAAATTATGTATTGACACCATAATCAGGTAAACGCCCATATTATTCAAAAAAATATCACCATTGAAAAAATGAAGACTTTCCTTCTTGAGTTTACTAACAAATTAAGAATTTTCATTAACTTAATTTGATTTCCGAAAAGAAAAAAGATTTGTAATAACTAACACGTGAGATATGTTGAAAAATAGGACAAAAAAAAAATGTTCGCGTTAATGATGACAAATTTGACATGATAATAAGAAGTGACACCTCATAGAACAATTAAATGAAAATTTGCGTTATTAGTTAAGAAGAGAGAGCTGCTACAAATTTAAAACGATATAATAAATGAAAAGTTAAAACTTAATTATCATCATCACCCAAACACAAAATCCATTTTGTTAATTAAAATTTTCCTTTATCCTTTCCTTACAAGGAAAGAAAGAAGTAAAGGAAATCACTCTTTAGTGGCAGTAATATCTCAGAGAGAGATAGACGATGACTTTTATTCACAACTTGTCACTTGTTTTTAATCAACTTAAACTTTTCATTTCACTACTTTAAACACCTCTTCGCTTCGCTCTAACAACAATATTGTGAGAGACTACTGTGTGACAAAAAGTTTTCTTCTTTCTCCTTTCACTATATTCATGTTCCCCATTCATATATGGGAACAAACAAATGAATATTTTATAATGTTTTTCTCCTGGTATATCCCGGTAATGTAAAATGTATTTATAATCATAAAATAGACAGGTTATGCTTAATTTAACACTCTTATTTCATCACCTAATCTGTGCTTTTGTTTGAAGTTTACGTTTTTAATTCTTGTGTTACAAAAAGTGGGGCAACATTAAGGTTGTTGTCTGTGCTATTGGGCGTTATTATAGAATATAAATAAATAAAATCACAGGAAAGTTGGACTGGGAATTCTAAATCAGAACCTTAAATTTGATTCAGTTGGACGTTTCGTTTCTTTATTGAGACTTCTTCAGCAACTACAAAATATAATTAATGATTGTTTCATTGTTTAGTTATAACGACGAAAACTGAATCATTTTATAAATAAATATACGTGTCGGCATACTGAGCAATTTCAATCTGACAGCACTATACGCCATTATACGTTGAGTACATATATGTAAACAAACAGTATATCAACTGGTGGAATATAAGTGACGTTGCCAAATTGCAACTTATAAAACTGTTAGATAGTATTTGTACATACGTAAAGACAAGTATGCGTAACATGTCTACCGGTACAGTCTTGGACAAAAATTATGGCTTATTATGCTATATGCTCCTCCACTCTTACTATACGCATACGCTCCACAAATTTTGGATAATATTGCATCAAACCAACTCTTAAAGAAAAGCGGTAACTTATAATTTTTATACAGTAAAAAAATTTGGGTAAATTGAAAGTAAACATATAATCGAATCAAAGAAGGTTTTATCCTCGGAATGTATTAAGTGTCCATGTATTAAGATATAAGGGGTAAGGTTTCGAAAATAGGTTTTTTGCAAATATCTCGTTTGCTGTACGTCAAATCATGTTTAACGTTATTATTAAACTTGTAGAACAAATTCTCTATAATTTATGTCCTGGCCATTTTTTGTAGTCATTAACCGTTTTAGAGATATCGTGCAGATATTGAATTTAATGACATGCTTAAGGAGATATTGCCATCAATGGATTTGACTCAACATCTAAGGTGTTTAAGAAAAGGTATCCAACAAAGAATAGAAATGCTTGAAAAACATTGTCGCGGTATCTTGACTCTCTTTGACCTACGAAAGGAGCGCTGTCGAATCTGTAACAGATTCCGATACTCGACACACAAAAAAGATATTTTATACCTTTTCTTGTATCATTAGAATTTGTGTTGGGATCAGAAAAATTATTCTCAATAACTTTCAATACAACAACATCTTGACTTGTTCAATGGACCGCGAAACTGGTGAATATCATAAGACACGTTTCCCTTGAATATCCTAAGACACGGACACATGACTATATGAAACTTTTGAGCCAGTGTTTAGAATGTAAAAATAAAGGTTTAAGAAAGTTTTCAGCCTACTATCTTTCATTCCGAGGTTAAATCTTTATTTGATAGGGCTAATATAATTTTAGCAAAACTATAGCAGTTCAATTAATGATTATTCCTCAAAATAAGTTAGTGACTGTGTGTTTTATTACTCAAATGTAATAACCAACTGCATAAAAAAAAAAAACTTAAATGGTAAATAGAACATTAAAATTGAATTTAAATATAAAATAAAAAATTATTACTTGCAATGAAATTATATTTGAATTGAATTTGCTGCAATATATTGAAGCGCAAGCAATTGCATATTTATTTAAATTGTATATATTGCACACTTGATAAAAATAATAAAAAAAAAAACCATTTGGAAAAAATCATATGACCAAGTGCGAACCAACTATTTGCATTAAGGGTTCTGTGTGAAAATATTCAAAATTTATTAAAACTATCTTTCTTTGAACCGCTACCAACTTTGGACTTGGTAGTTTACTCATACTAGATTTTGGTCTTGGCAATATGAAGCCACTTTAGTGCAATAAATACGTACCAAGGTTACACGACGTATCCACCAACAAACTTGAAAATTGATTATTAAATATTGAGGGAAAAATAAACAGTTTAAAGTTCACAAATTAACATTGTGTTTTCTTCTTATTAACGTAGGTTTTAAGTAGAATATACCACAATATCTGATTAAATTTCAACAACGGGTATTGAATCTGAGCTTATAGAACCTTATGTATGTGGTATAAACAGTAATTATTGTTACCCTGATAGAGTGCAGTCAAATAATACCAACAAGCATTTTTCATCCATCAAAACGAACACAAAAGACTCAAACTTGTATAGGATGGCGTATAAGTAGCGTTATGATTTATTTAATTAATGCGTATTTGTGCATCATTTAGTTTTAATTAGTGAACCAATTGAATCTTATATGGGAAAAGTTGTAACGTATGTAAAATTCATTGCAAAGATCGACTAGATATCACGAACTGCTGAGAACGTCGTCTGGTGAAAGTTTCGGGGTTTTCCTCAAGACTTGCTTACGCCCGAGCAACGATCGCATCATTTCGAACTGCACGAGGTATTCCAGCACGCGGAAGAATACAGACAGCCCCTTGTTGCCGAAAACGCTGAACCAATTGGTCAAGTGTCGGAACATGAAAGAAAATTCGATATGATCTTTGTGTCTGAATAATCGAATGCAGACTTTCAAAATAAAATTGAACAACTTTGGTTCTTTGTTCTGTGCTCTGAGTCTTTCCATCATAAATTTCCCAAGTTTTTCAAAGTTGATTCTGAAAAAAAAAAATGTAAACAAAAAATTTATTCACTAATTAAATCATGTTACTTATTCGCCACCCTATATAATAAAACAAAGATAAAAAATTTACTTCATGTGAATAAAAATGAACTCACGAAGAAATCTTGTGACTCTAGATTCCATGTCAAAAGTATACAAAGTTTAGGTGCAATATTGTCGGTTATTTTTCAGAGTTTTTCTTTAACCACAGAACTCTCTTTAACCACAGTTGTTGTCTACAAAGCGTGTTTTTTCATGTACGGTTTGACATAGTTCATATTTTAAACTAAAGCTCAGTGTTTTGCTACATTAGGTGGATTGATTTAAGATCCCTGCATAAACATGATGATAATTGTTCCTTTATTATGGGTACGGAATCGTAGAAAATACCAATAATATTAAAAAACCATTTAAAAAAATAAAAACATTATAGATATATATCTCATAAATACTCGACTACAAAACTATGAATATATATATATATATATATATATATATATATATATATATATATATATATATATAGAGAGAGAGAGAGAGAGAGAGAAGAGAGACGTTGATATCTGGTGTTAGAAAACACCCGTTTACAATTTCCGTCATGTCACCAATTTAATTTTCCACCATATTTACTTAACGGATATTGAAAATTTCTTCAATTTTTTTTTTGCGTTACTAATGATTCACAGTTTTGAAGTAAAAATTTTCTACATTAGTTTTTTCTTACAAATAAATAATATTTTTCAAATAAACCACCTTCTATATTGAACTAAAGGCATATCTATGTGTTATCTCATAGTATAAAGGCAGGTACACACATCATTCAGGAGACGTCGTCTTTCGATTGAACACAGATGGCATTTTGTGATCAAGGTATCTCCTCAAAGAGATGGATCAGAAAGTATTCGTTGAAAACTATTCTAAAGTGCCCAGAAGTGCACAATCAATGCCCAGAGATATCTATTTCGGCAAAATATTGTAATCGCTTGAGAAGATAACAATAAAGTTAAGTTTAAAGATTTATACCATCTGGATATCTTCGTCCTTGAGGTATCTTGGTCACAGGCAAACATCTCTCCAGACTGATTTGTGAATTTTTCTCTCGGCTTTCGAAAAAAACGCTTCGGATTAATGTTGTTCAACATTTTTTCAAAAACTGTTCATTTTAAAATTTTGAAAAATAAGCGTTTTAATCCACAGTACGTACAGTCAAATAAACCAAGGTTTGAGAGTTGACAAACTGGAATAAATTTAACATTTCTACTACAACCATTTAATGGAAAGTATAGGCTGTCCTTTCGACCATAAGGTCGAAGTGCTATACTTTTTAGACCCCAATATGTATCTATCTATCTATCTATTGAATGATTTTTAGTTTAAATACACATTTGGTATAGTTGAATAGTCGCCTATGCATGTAAATACATCAAATGTAAACATGACTTTAAAATAAATAAATAAATTCTAAGTATTGTTGTTTTATCATCTGAGTTTAGTTGTAGAGTTTGTCGGTCCAACTCAGAGAGAGAGCTCGTGAGCTCACTAAATAACTCTCACATACACATACATACATATACATACATACATGCATACATACATACATACATACATACATACATACTCAGATATAATATTAGTAGTTTTGTTATCATAATAGTAAAACCAAAATGTTAACTTTAAATTCTGTAAATCATGCAGTTAAGTACTTAATAATGCAAATGTTAGTGGTTTTATTAAATCGTTTGGTTAATTTAAAATAGCCACCATTATAACATATACATACAGGCATATATTATATACAGTATGTTTCATAAGTAGTAAGTTCAAGGATCTACATATTTATTACTTGCGAAATACAGGCTCTTCAAAACAAAAAAGTAATTTTAAATCAGTCAGTCACATCAATGCAGTTTTTGATGTGAAAACATCTTTACGCTAGTAAAGTATTTTTAGCGGGTGACTTTTGCGCCGTCTGGCTGTTTTTCAATTTAAATTTTTGCTCAAAAATGTCAACTTTAATTTTAACGATAAAGAGATAATTAGACAATGTCGGTAAAAAAATTTATGAGCGGCTTTCTAGAAGTACAATTAGATATTTTTAGAAAAAAATAAGTATTTCTTAAGGTACAAAATTATGTACTAGTTTCACATTTCTTATGTGTTTGAAGAGATTGATGTCAATGATTCTCGGTGAATAGTTGGTACAGTTTTAAGAGAAACACCAGGCCAAAATAGCTCAAAATTAATACTAATTATTATAATGTTGTAATTGAGGTAAGTTTAAAACAAATATCAACTACAAGAAATAAACAAATATTTTCTGATTGCGTACATAAAAAAAGTTGGTGTATTTAAAATAGATTCAATCTATTAGGATCGACTGAAAATAATATATAATTAAATTTTAATGTATACAAAAATACAAATTATACAGAAATTTGTAAGTCACTAGTGTTACTCAAAAGAAGCTATTCTAAGCTATTCACATTTATCGAAATACAGAGTGGAAAAGTTTTTTTGTATCATAGAAAACCCTCAAAATAAAATGATGACTTGCACAAATCATATTTTCTTCTTTTTTTAAAAAATAAAACATACGCAAAATGACCAGACCAACGCTGTATTTTTCGTATAATTAGTTATTTACAATCCCAGTCAGCTATTGTTACTATTCTACAAACAAATAAACAAACAATGAGAACTACTATATTTTAGTCCTATTAGTTCTATACTATATACTACCACTAGTGTATCAGTGTATAGTTGGTTGCAGGATAGATAATTGGTTTGTTTATACTTAATAAAATGTTAGCATTACTTTATATTATGTATGAATTTGTTGTTACAACTAACTCTGGATGGTGGTGCATCATAAGTGTTATGATAATAATAATAATAGTTGGGCATTAGTTTGAGTAAGCACACAGCATTCTGTATGCTAAATATGTGGGATAGTTATTTAAATATAGAGGGTGTTACGAAAAAAAAAACGGGGCAGGAATTTCTTCAGCAAAGAAGAAAGTTATTTCTGCGCAGTATGCCTACTCGAATACTGGGAGATTATGGATTCAAATCCTGACATCGGCAGTTTGTCAATTTTGAAAAAAGGGGTGGTTAATTGACTAAACTGTCGGCGTATGGACAAGAACGAAGTAACCGGCTATGCTTGAGAAGGTTTTCCGCAGTTTCCTTCACGAACTCCAGATGAATATCGGCATAGTTCCTATCTATCATAGTCGGCTGCAGCCGCATATCCTACCAATTCCTTGTCTATACACAAAAATTCCTTCCACTCACATCCTCACATCTTTAGGCATCACAATGGACCTTACGGTCGAAGTGTAGCCCGTTCAGGGCAGCCTCTACAATCTATCTATCTATTTATCATACCTAGCTTAAAGAAGGCGAACTGTCCAATTTTAATGAACAAATTTATCATCTGCGATGAATCAGTAATCATCTGCGATCAATCAAGAATCTCGTTAAGCTTGAAAATATCCAAGTTCACATGCAATTTTCTTCTTATTTTGGGAGATCTCTCGCCTATTCAATTTTCCGGATTCTCTGTATAGTGGAATTAATATATAGTTCAATCTTTTTGCAAAAGATAGCCCATATTTGTTCGTCACAAGAAATACGTTTTAAGCGAGACGTGTTCAAGGTCTAAAGTGTTTAAGACAAATTTTATACACGATATAAAAATATTTATTAATTTTTTCCAGATATATCGCCAAAAATAGATTTTACTTTAAACGATATATTTTGCAAGTTAAACAAATGTTTGAAACTTTAGTAAATTTAATTATTATTTCGACAAAATAATAATGAATTATTATTTTATCTTTAGAAGAAAGTGTGTTTCCAAAACAACAGTCCCAAATAAAATTATATTTTTTAACGAAAATTTCAAACTTTTGTTTAACTTTTAATTTAAAACTATCACCATTATATGGGCTCAAATAGATCACACGATACAAACTTACATACTATTTATTACATAATGTTTTAATGAAATTAATCACATTATGTGGTCTATCTATAAAAAGTTTCTAAATTATATCTTTGACACGCACCATACACATTAAGGGTTTAGGTTTTTACCCTAAATTAAATTTTCTTCAAAGTGTGTATAGAAGGTATAAATGGTTTTTTGGTTAGGTAATTGAATGTCATTCATGTTACCAATAGACGGTTTATTATCGGTCTAAATAATATTTATTTTTTTGTTTAAACTTATATTCATATTAAAAGTTAACACTGTTAGATATAATATGACGATTATACGATTATACAGCATGTATGGTACCAAAATTACTAATTATAATTATTACAAGTTATCATTTTAATTAGGTAAAAACTTTTATGAAGTGTGTAGAAATATCATGAGACAAAGGATACTGCACGTTATATTACAAAATTAGTTACAACACTGTGATTTATTTCAAAACATATACAGATTTTAAATTAAAAATGTAAAAAATATCATGCAAATACTAGGTTTTAAAATTTTAGAACTCTGGGTGTATCCGTTTTGGGTGCTTACACGCTTTTAGCTCCACCAAGTGTTGTTTTTATGGCTCATCTTGACGCTGTATATGCTGATGAAGGGCGCTAATAGTCGTGTTCCCTGATAGACCCCACGCTTTCTCTATATGGCAGCAAAAACGTGAGTGCAAAATTGTTCAAACTTCCAAAACGAACACTGTATAAGCGTGTTTTTATGTTTATTGGCGAATGTTTGAATCATTTGTATTTCTGAAGAAGAAAAAAATCCATATACTAAATCTTGTTCGAAAAAATCTTATTATAATAAAACCTTCATTTCCGACATAACATCAAATGGTCAGTTTACGGAGTTTTGGGTTGAATTGAAATGACTCAAACAAACATTCAATTGCTTGAAAAACAGCTAAACTGTTTTTATCAGCCATTTTGAATATTAATGTCAACTGCTAACGCGTACTTCTAGTGAAGCCAATTGAATAACATTTTCGAATGCCGAGCTTAAATTGCAGAGCTTAAAATCATGAGCGCTGAAAGCGTGTAAGTGCCCAAAACGAATACAGCTTCTGCCTATCTGGTACTCTCTCCCATATCTCGGATAGCTGTGTTAGAATTCTAGTGTTTCCATTATCTTTGTTGTTTCAATTATATTTCTCAATAATCGCATAAGATTTGACTCTAATTAAGATATCTAAAAAGAGCTTCACAAAAAATGATGATTAATTTGTTTATATACAAATTAATCTATATGTATACTAGACAGTTTAGTTATGAAATGTATTTTGTGTATAAGACTAATTCTACTCTAGTTCATCATTTCTCAAAGAGATGGCACCCATTATATAAAACTATATTTATTTCCACTAACAGATAGCATAGTATATCTCAGTTATATAGATATATGCTTTTACATAAAATATTGAAGTAAAAAAATTTATTTTATAGTTTAATATTTATACATTTTTGACATTGATACGGAATGTGTAAAATAAAATTAATTAAAATAAATTTTCATATACGTATATATATATATATGTATATATATATATATATGTATATATATATATATATATATATATATATATATATATATATATATATATATATATATATATATATATATGTATTATGTGATGTTTGGTTAGTTCAAAGTGTGTTAATGCCCATCTATCCGTTCATCCGTTTTGGTTATAAAATATAACACGATAAAGTTTTTGAATAAGTTTTAATAGCTAGCGTAACATTAGTAATTATATTTTCTGGAAAATATTTCATTTCAAAATATATCCATATATAATAATATTATCATATAATTTGTAATATAATTAAATTATTAATAAATTATATCCTTATTAAATTTTAGTTTCGAAGACAAAGAGATAATGTTTGAATGTTTCATTTACTATACGTACAAAAT
Source organism: Nineta flava (assembly GCA_963920215.1). Classification (NCBI taxonomy): domain Eukaryota; kingdom Metazoa; phylum Arthropoda; class Insecta; order Neuroptera; family Chrysopidae; genus Nineta; species Nineta flava. The sequence continues at coordinate 136,836,034 of OY986041.1, forward strand.
TATTTTGTAGTGTCAACAAAATTTATTAAATCGACCAATCATGAAAGAGCAAACGTCAAAATAAGTTCAGAATGATGAGTTCATAGATATAAAACATTTATTAAATAAATAAATAAATATTTGAGATTTTTTTAACACCATAATTATTTGAGTATATGGTTTTGGAAACACAGTTCGTTCTTCAGAAAAATTCTAGACTAATGCGCTTGTAGAGAGATAGATAGATTGTTGCGGCTGTCCTGGACGGGCATAAGGTCCATTGTGATGCCTAAGGATGTGAGAATGTGAGAGGCGTGTAATTAATTTTTGTGTGTTGACTAGGAATTGGTAGGATGTGCGGCTGAAGCCGACTCTGATAGGAACTATGCCGATATTCATCTGGAGTTCGTGAAGGAAACTGCAGAAAACCTTCTCAAGCATAGCCGGTTACTTCGTTCTTGTCCATACGCCGACAGTTTAGTCAATTAACCGTCTTTTTTTTCTTAATAATTGAAGAACTGTTGATGCCGAGTTTCGAACCCATAACCTCCCAGTTCCAAGTAGACATAACGCCTCAGACATGTCGTCTTAGGCCACTCGGCTACTTGGACGGTAATTCGATAGTAACAGAACTATTGTTGATTATAATGGTAGTGCAATGCATGTGATTTTTCACTATCTTCTTTTGATGTCGTTGTACTCACATTCTTAGGCATCACAATGAACTTTATGGTCGAAGTTTGTCCCGTCCACGACACAGACTATCTACGGATGCCTTTCGATTTTATTATACCAACGGAAGTGACCAGCGTTTACATAATTTGACATTTAAGTAATGTCTGAAAATTGATAACATTCTTTGACATCAAATCATCTTGATACGAATAATCATAAGCATCTAAGATGGGAATCGAACCCACGACCACTGGGTTCACTTTAAAATCCATAGATTGTAGCCAAATTGCATACAAAAACCACAGATTTAGCATGCAGTTAAGAATCTAAATATCTCGCTAGAAAAACGAATTCGAAGGCTTAATTCCTTAAGGTAGTTCCAGCATTAACTTATATAATCAGGACAAAACACCCGTTTGCTTTTTTTTATAGAACAAATACATATACACACATACACAACACATACATATATTTATATACAAATTAATGTAATTGTGAAAGAGAATTAATTTTTAAATTATTATATTTTGAAAACAAAACGGTAAAATGCGATTTAAAAAAAATATATTTAAGAAATACTTATCTTTACTGTCTTTACTTTTTCAATTTTGTCGAGCAATTTGTTAAATACAGCATATTATTAAGTATCTCGCGTTCTAAACGGTTAAAAATTCTGAAACTCTGGGATTCATTAGAAAACGTTATTTTTAGTCTGTGAAAAAAAAAATGAGCAAAACCTATCGAAAAGTGATTTCATGCTGGAACTACCTTAAGACTACAGCAGAATTGTTCGAAAAAATTTCGACCACAATAAACGAATATCATTGTAATCTTATTATTTAACATTTGCGTACAAAAGTAAAATATGATGATTATTCTCAATTGTTCTGATAATTCTGGTTATAAATTTGAGTTCATAAAATTTAATTATGTTATTATTTATTTTTATAAAATTGTATTATTTTGTATTAAAATAAGAACGGTCGTCGTCGGTCTACGGTCTACGGTCTACGGTCGGTACATGTTACGATAAAAGTTTTCGAAGTGTAACCAATATTTATCGCACACAACAATAACATATAGTAAGAGTAAGTATAACACCAACCAACCAACGTAATGTGGAACGTTCTCGTTGTTCGTTATTCGGTGTCTCATAACTTGTTTATTATAAAATACAATTGAAAATAATGTATGAGGCTTGTTATTACTTATATACGTATACAGAGTGGTTCACAAAAACAGTGTCGGATACATTATACGGACTGGATGATCAGTTCTATCGAGAAGAGTTCAACAAGGAAGAAAAGACCAGTCCAAGTGGCCGAGAGGTCTAAGGTGTTATGTCTGCGCAGCATATCTACTTGGAAACTCGGAGGTTATGGGTTCGAATCCCGACATCGGCAGTTTGTCAGTTATGGAGAAAAAAAAAGGAGGCGGTTAATTGACTAAACTGTCGGCTTATGGACAAGAACGAAGTAACCGGCTATGCTTGTGATGGTTTTCTGCAGTTTCCTTCACGAACTCCAGATGAATATCGGTATAGTTCCTATCATAATCGGCTGCAGCTGCATATCCTACCAGTTCCTAGTCTATACACAAAAATTCCTTTTACTCCACTCACATCCTCACATCCTTAAGCATCACAAAAGACCTTATGAACGAAGTGTAGGTCCAGGGCAGCCTCTTCAATCTATCTATCTAACTATGGAAGAAGAGACCAAGAGAAACACACTCTGGAGGAACTATCCGGGCTGATGTACACCAAGAATCTTCTCGGAAACTATAACCGCTAAAGATACAAAACCTGCCTTAGACTGAGCAAAATAGACTGCGGCTTCCGGGATGTCTCTTACGGGGCATTGTAGACTTGGGAATTGAGGGCAACTATAAGTTTTGTGGAGAAATAGAGGAAACTTCGGATCATCTTCTAATAGATATAAATATCCTAGATCCATTCCAGATCTAGTACTTCCCGAAGGAAAGACAACTAGACTAGGTGCTCTCAGACGATGTCATTACTCGTTAGGAACCAGATGGGGAAGCACAACAGATGTTATAGGTATTAGTGCACCAAATTGAATATTGTTTTCTATCCGTTCGAGGTCGTTGAAACTTGCAACACTCGTACTAAAATAGTTACAATATACATCTTCGTATTTTCTCAACTCCTCAAAAAAACAACATTGAATGCCCCCAACTCATCTATTTACATAAGCATTGGATGAAGAAGAGATTGGCAGAACGATCCATTTACGTATGCACGCATATCTTTGTCTCTTTCTATATGCTTACGTATGTATATATGTAGGAGTATTGCTTATATACTCACATACAGAAGCAGATCAACTTTACCAGTATGCTCTAGTAGTGTAAAAAATATTCGATAAGATTCTTGCTTCTTTTTAGAACGCGTGGATATCATAAAAGATATATATAAAACAGTCACACATCATCATTAGTTCAGTACAACACAGTACCAATTTACCACCAGCACCAGTAACAATACAACGTTGGTACGGTGTCAATTTAACATAAGTTCAGTAACAATCACACATTCGTTGAAATCAAAAAGTTAATACAATTCAAAGCATAATCTAAAAGTTATAATTGCTATCCAAAAAGTAGTGAAATAAAGTTTACAAAAATATACATTTCAAGTATTTTCTTTATCACACGCATCCTTTCGCTACAAAACCATTGCTATTTTTTCTTCTTTTTTTAAGCGTCTATAATATAAGATACACGCTATTGACTGATGCTTGTTCCTCCATGTTCATAAGCGACTAAAGAAATTTTGACGAAATGTGCAGATGGCCCAGTCGGTTTGACATGCTGGGCTGCTAGTCGGCTTTATGCGAATAGATTTAAGTTTAGTCCCGTGATCGTTTAAATGTCGTTTATACATACAACTGTCATGTTCGTGTGAAGTAAGCCTTGAACATAATATCTTCAGTGAAACTTTATTCATAACCATTTTGTAATTAGATTTAATAAACTAGTTATAATAAAAATTGTTTGTTACCATCGCGCGCCATATATTTATTATAATATAAAAAGAAAAATTATGATTTTGTAAAAAAATAGAAATAATAATAACATAAAATAAAATTATAAAACACAATTATTCAATTTATTAATTTATATATTAGAAACTTAAATTAAAAACAAAAGTTTAATATAATATTTTCATCTAATAATTATTTGTTCTGGCTATTTTATCCATTTCTTGCAAACAACTTAAAACTAAATCCTAAACATTTTAAATAATCGAATCGAAATTTGGCTTCACGAAATTTTTAAATAGAATGTTTTTCTCGAATTCATGTTCGTTATGGAAATTAACCAGTGTGGTGAACTTACTGTACCATGTATCTTAAGTCCTAGTTTTATAAACGTAAATTATCTCTCAGAGCGTTTTCACGAAGTTTTCACGAAATGTAATATGGTAATTGAGATATTAATTATACTAGTAACTATTATAATTTGATGAAAATCTTAACGATATCAATTTAGAAAACTTTTCGTTCTAAAACTATAATCCTTGTATAATATTTTGTTGAATATCCTCTGCTCTAGGTTCAATAACTTTTTCCCAGCCAAAAATAACGCAAAAAATTGACATACTGTATAATTAAATAATTATATTTAATAGTTAGTTATATTATAGAATATTACGAAATCTTAAAGTAAAAATTATCATTTCAAACTTTGTAATATGTAATTATGAATAATTACTAAACGTAGTTTAATAAAAAATCTAACAAATGTGATGTTTTAATATGTCTGGCGTTCAATGGCGTAGTGCCATTTATAAATAGAAAATTGTTGACGTTTATGGTTTTCATTCATTTTTCATTTAAGTGTTTCCCTTCAGTATTTAAGATTACTAGATCACTATTTAGATCAGTAATTACGTAGTAATATAATGGTTTTGGAGATCTTACCGTTTCAAGTTCCGTGATGCCAAAATTACCATGTTTGATTATTTGCCTGCGTGCGTATATAAAAAACTTTTAAAAAGACCTTCGAATTTGCAGTAATATCAAATAATAATAATTAGAAGAAGGGGTACCGAAAATGGGCACCTAGAACAAAGATTGAGAACAACCTGTAACACGAAGGCGTCTCGAGAGGTGCCTCGTGAGAGGTGCTGTTTGCAGCAGATGAAGCTATAGGGTTCTGTTGAGGCTAGACGCCACACAGAAGGCCCACAACTTTTCTGCCGGGACTGCTCCCAGGATGGATCTAAGGTTTCGGACCCAACCCTTGATGGATCTAAGGTTTCGGACCCAAACATTCAATACCTGAGACCATGCAGATTTCTGCAGGTGCAAATAACATGTATGGAGGTTTCATCGTCCACCATACAGGCCCTACAAGTAGGATCATCAGAGATACCTAAGTTATGAAGGTGGTCGTTCAATGGACAGTGTCCAGTCAAGAGCCCCACCACCCTTCTCAAATGCATTCTCTTGAGTTTCAATGTAATATCAAAAGAATTCGCGTTATAAAATCTAGTTTTGGTTAAAGACTTGGCTAAATCAAAATATAAATTTTTTTTACTTCCACTTAATTAAACTCAAAGAAATCATCATTTTGAAGGTTTCCATGACCATAAATTCAAACTTATTTATTAAACTTAATCACCCTCTTTTTCAATTTTGGTGACGTTACTATAGGCTCAATAAATCTATTTTCTGACTATCACAAATAAATTTTGTCCAATTCTAACGAATTTTCTTGTTGAAACCCACTTTTTTGGAATATAATTTTCATCTCTACAACAAAAAATTGTATATTGTATATCAATTTTAAGGTCTTACCCTGAAAATATCGTATCTAAAACCTATAAAAATATGTATCTAACAATTGAAAAATTTTGTTGATTTGAAAAAAATTTCATAAAGCTCAAATAAAATATACCTGAAATGGACCATGGAACCCATTTTTTGTTTGTTTTGGTGACATTGCAGGAATCAAAAAATCAATTTTCTGACTAGCACTGCTAAATTTTATACAATATTAATGGAATTTTTTTTTAATACCCACTGGGTTCATTTTTGTTTCTGTAATTTGGCTTTCGAGATACTTGATCCCTGTGCAGACTATCTAATTTCCACCACGGTTACTTAGATAGATAGATTGTGGCGACTGCCCTAGACTGGCTACACTTCGACCATAAGGTCCATTTTGATACCTAAAGATGTGAGGATGTGAGTGGAGTGGAAGATACTTTTGTGTATGGACTAGGAATTGGTAGAATATACGGCTGCAGCCGACTATGATAGGAACTATGCCGATATTCATCTGAAGTTTGTAAAGGAAACTGCAGAAAACCTTCTCAAGCATAGCCGGTTACTTCGTTCTTGTCCATACGCTGACAGTTTAGTCAATTAACAACCCCCCCCCCTTTTTTCCCCTAATAATTGACAAACTGCCGATATCGGGAATCGAACCCATAACCTCCCAGTTTCCAAGTAAGTATACTGCGCAGACATAACGCCTTAGAGCGCTCGACCACGTTTACTGGTTCACGGTTACTTAGCCCTGGACAGTAATAATAATAACCCTGGATAGTAATTTAAATTGAGAATTCTACAATATTTATGGTATTTATTTACATAAAATATAATATAATTTTTCTATTTATTTAAATTTATGATATCATATTTTAATATTCTCCAAGTACTATTATAGAACATCCGTTCCACAACCACCTTATGTGGTTTATAATTAACTAAATAGCTTCCACTCAGGAGCTATACCTATATACTAGTACTTACGAACAACAGTATCATCTCCTTATTATTCTTACCTACGTGTAGTTTAATAAGAACACCATACGGTCGGTGGTAACCAACCACCAGGCATCATCATCAGACGTGTAGGTAGGTAGGTAAACGTAAGTAGATATATACGACGTTTTAGAAGTGTTAAAACATAAACAAGTTTTAAGTAATTGTTATTATTATTGTTATTTAGAGAAGAGATCTATGTATATATTACACTACTTTATATAATTGTCAAATTGTTACTTATGTACAGGGTGTACAAGTCAAGCTATATCTGTGAGTGCATCGCTCCAGTTTCAAGGTGGTTAAATATTCGAAATATCGGTATTCGAATCAAAGAACATCTGGCTCATGTGAAATTTGGGAGAACCGAAAAATCGTATATAGCGGCGCACGTTATTGAGAACAACCATAAAATTGATAAATCGAATCTAAAACTACTTAAATCGGTACAAAACCCCACAGAATTAGATGCATACGAAAGTATCTACATATACAAATTGAGAAAACAGATAATGAATTTAGACAATGGCCCAATTCCAAATTCTGATTTAATAAAATTAAACTATTTTAAAAAATAAAAATAAAAATCCAATACCTGAAGGTTAACGTAGACACACTCACTTTAGTGACAAAACAAAAGCCGCATAGTCACCAAAGAATACCGCTAATACATAGGTGGGGCTTTCCATACACCTAATCCAGTAGTCAGGCAACTTAAATAATCCTCAAGTCAGATTATACCCTCAGCCAAATCGTATAAAAGGACAGAATTTTTTAATGTCATTGTGAGACACGTACCAAATTAGCAACAAACAACATATCTCTGAATCCATATCCCAGAGATAGTTACGATTAGCTAATTCATACTGATTATGACTTCATTGTAGTCGAAATACGTATTTATAAAATACAAACAAATGTTCTAGGAATAGGGGCAAAATTTTAAATATAATTTCAAAAAAACCTAGAGTTCTCTTTGATTATTTTAATAATATTTATTAGTGGTTAAATATGTTTTCACCAGATGTCAACCTTCAAAAAAATCAAAGCCACTGGAAGGTTAAATTTTAAACATTCTTTGACAACAAATGTTTGATGATTTTTCAAATCAAGCATTTGATGTCAAAGAATTTTATCAATTCATATATATTTATTTGTGTATACTTAAGCGTCAACAATGCGATGTTTGTCCAAATTTCATTTCGGATACGTAAGACAAACTGTAGAAGACTAGTGTATACTTCATAGACCAAAGTCATTGGATATCTAGTCCAGCTTGCTTACCGCTACACCATAGACGATTCTGACCTAACAGCGAACTTTTTCATATCATTCTTATTTTTTATTTTGATAGTATTATTTCTGTCGAAGTTATTATTCATATATAAGGTAAGCATGCTGGACTAGATATCCAGAGGCCCGAGATTCGATTCCTGGCTGAGGAGTTAATTTTTCCATATCAATATTTAATTAAAAATCCAATAATCCAAATCCAACAATCTTCTACAGTTTGTCTTACATAACCGAAATGGAATTTGGACAAACATTGTATTGTTTACGCTAAAGTATACACAAATAAATATATATTAATAATAATTTCGACAGAAGTAATACTGTCAAAATAAAAAATAAGAATGATATGGAAAAGTTGGCTGTTACGTCACAGTCGTCTTTTGTGTAGCGGTGAGCACGCTGGACTAGATATCCAGCGGCCTGAGGTTCGATTCCTGGTTGACGAGTAAATTTTTTCATATCAGTATTTAATTAAAAATTTTATCAATATTCAGACATATTACTTAAATGTCAATTTAAGTAAATGCTAGTCATATTTGTAGGTATAATATAACCGAAAGGAAACTATACTAACAATGTATATAAATAGACGCTAGTTTACAAAATCGGGTAACATTGTTATTACTGGACTTGGATGATTTTTTTGAGGATATTTTTCTCTATCTTAATAACTGGTTCACCCTGTACCATATAATATATATAAATAGAACATTTATATGGAATTGACTTTGTTAATTAGTTAAACATCTGCTAAAGCAAAATATAATTCAGTTTGAAAGTTTTACAAACAACAATAAACTCTTCGACTAAACTTAAGTTTTAACACTAGAGTTAGCTCCAGCCAGCTAGCTACTAAGTAACTAGAGCATATTACTACTACCATGACTATAGTATTATAGTCCAAGAGACGACCGCATAAAGACCTCTAGTAATCGAATATAATATGAATAATTATTGTATTTACAAGTGACCCAAATGTAAAGGGAGCAACTGCTTTATTAGAATTTAGCTATAATTTGATTATTAAAATAATATTTTCAACTGTTAAAATTTAGAAAAAATAATATTTGACATTCATTTCCATTGCTATATTCGATGTATACTTTTTTTTGGAAGAATTGGATTCATTCCATCAACCGTGGAAAGATCACATCAGGTCGAAGCAAATAATGTGGGTACTATTTGAAAGATATTATCTTCAAAACATAATGTGAACATACTTCCAAACTGTAATCTAAATTTTAATAAATGCCAACGTAAAAAAAATCAGGAAGAAAAAAGTTATTCATTAAATAATTCATCACTTTAGTTATGCGCCACCCTGTATAACAAACAAAATTATTTTCTTTAGGACTAAAAAACAAAAATTAACACAATTATAGTTAAGAAAAACTAAAAAAACTAGCTTTATTGGAAAATGAACTTGTAAAATAATTTAAAATAAAATAAAGAGATTGGCAACAATGGGGTGCACTCTACTTTAAACTCTAAACTGTATTTATATTTTCGTAAAAAAAAATATTTCATTTTATTATTACTCGCAGTGTAATCCTTCAGACTTCAGGCAAAGTTTTCGCCACGTTTTAAACAGACCAAACATAGTAATATCGATGAATATAATAAAAAAATGTAATAAACATCTAAAAATGAATTTTCATAAGTTTGGCAGGGTCTGATTATGCCAATTTTATTGGTGATTGTGGTTACAAGAAATTCAGTCTTTAATTTAGCATTAATGTTATCCACAAAGTACAGTGAAAAACGCCCTCGTCTATTATTGGCAGATTTCGGATTCAAATCTTCAAATTATATTACTCGTAGTGACATCTTTTAGCTGTCTGGCAAACTTTTAGCCAAGTTTAAAACCAACTAAACACTATGTAATATAGATGGATATTATGATAAAAAATGTAATAAACATCTAAAAATGAATATTCCTGAGAATGACAAAAAAGTCCTTAGTTCATCAAATCTTGGGGATCGTTTTTAATCACGATCGGGGTTAAGGTCATGAGAAATGAAAAAAAGTCTAAAATTTTACTCCATGACAACCAGCCAAATTCAGACTTTATATAAAGTGACTTATGCCAACGGTTTTTTTCACATAAATAAAATGAGTCATATTTTTAGGTGTTCCTCCAATGGTTTTGTCTCTTGGACTAAACTATTATGTGTTCCGGGGTTACACCAAATAGCAGCCCGAACAAAACACCAACGTCAGTGAGCAAGCAGTAGTGTGTTGGTATTGTTTTACCAACTTTTCTCTCTTATGGGGTACAAAAGTTAACATTGTTGGTTAGAGAGTTAACAAACTGTTTGTTGTACTTTTTGTTTCGTGATTCATTCAGTTACTCACTGTTCACTGTGTGCTGTTCGACTGCGTTATGGGAGCGTTCACACTAGCTAGCTAGCTAACAGCAAGCCAGTGAGTACACACATACATGGGATTGTGAGAAATGATACAATCAAACATACGTAAAGTTTTGTGTAATAGTTCTCTTCTCTCACAAGAATAGAAAACTTCTCACCACCACTTGCTTGTGTGAGATGAGATATGTTTTGTTGCAGAGTCATATTATCTTGACTGAAATATGAAATGTTACCTCCGTTAAGCTAGCAGAGCAAAGTACCACAAATGAATTTACTACGTACCAGAATTATGTGCTAAGTATGTGCAAATTATGTGCTGCAATTAAAAATTTGGTGCTATTTTTTTGTTTCAATTGAAAATTAAAAGTGCTCGGCTACCTTAACATCAAAACAGCAGAGCATCTGTATTGGAGTGTCCCGAAAATGAATTTACTACCTACCAAAATTAAGTGCTTTTTATGTACTAATTATGTGCTGCTATTAAATTTTTTGTGCTTTAATTGCACTTTTTGCGAAACAAAAAAAATACAAAAATTTTAATTGCAGCACATAATTAGCACGTAAAAAGCACTTAATTTTGGTAGGTAGGAAAAATTTTTGTGCTTTAATTGCACTTTTTGCGAAACAAAAAAAGCACAAAGATTTTAATTGCAGCACATAATTAGCACATAAAAGCACTTAATTTTGGTGGATAGATAGATTGTAGAGGATGCCCTGGACGGGCTACACTTCGACCATAAGGTCCATTGTGATGCCTAAGGATGTGAGGATGTGAGTGGAGTTGAAGGAATTTGTTCGTGAAGGAAACTGCAGGAAACCTTCTCAAGTATAGCCGATTCTTCGGTCTTGTCCAAACGCCAACAGTTTAGTCAATTAACCGCCCCTTTATTTTATTTTATTTTTTTTATTATTATTGACAAACTGCCGATGTCAGGATTCGACCACATAACCTCCCAGTTTCCAAGTATGAATACTGCGCAGACCTAACGCCTTAGACCGCTCGGGTACTTGGACTGGTTAATTTTGGTAGGTAGTTATTTCATTTTCGGGACACTTTATAACCGATGCTCTGCTGTCTTGATGTTTAGCTAGCCGAGCACTTTTAATCGCCGCCGAAACAAAAAAAGCAAAAAAACTGTTAATTACAGCACATAATTGTGGTTCATAATAAATTCATTTTCGATACTTCGCCTCTGCTAGCTTAACGGAGGTTGAAATATTGTGTGTAGAAGAACTTTAACTCTCTGTGTAAAATGGTTTTAATTTAACTTTTTTGGTTGTATCTTAAAAATTATACATTTTATTATTTTCTTAAATTATATTTGTTGTTATTTTATGTGCAGCTTCATACATGCGATATCTCTTCTAAACTTGTAATAAAACTGTAGAAGGTCTGCCCGTGGAAAATGTTTTCAAAATATAATAGATAGATATTAATAAGATAAAGGTTATTTAGATAATCAAAGAGAGCTCTAGGTGTTTTGAAATTAAATTTTAAATTTTGCCCCAATTCCTAGAACAATTATATATATTTTATAAATATGAATTTCGACTACAAAATAGTCATCATCAGTATGAATTAGCCAATCGTAGCTGTATCTGGGATATGGAGTCAAACATATGTTACGTATTGATCATATCCCGCCGATGATTGGAAATATAAAAATCTAGATGATTGAACGATTTGAGGACTAGTTTCTGAGATATACCCATTTTATACGATTTGATGTTCCCTTTTATAGGATTTGAGACGATATCTCATAAACCGACCAGAATATCGTCGAATGAATATGATATTCGAGTTTTTTGGGTCATATTTACCGTAATTAGTGAGTTTTATTCATATCAGGAACAAAAAATATTTTTCGATTTTCTGAATTTTTTTTAAGGTCCTGTAGAAAAAATGGAAAAAAATCGAAAAATTTTTGGTCATCGATTTTAATGAAAATTTGTATGTATAGTAAATTGAACCCAAAATTAACAAAAATCTAGCACATTTAACGATTTGACGAATAGTTTCTGAGATATAGCCATATTATACGATCTTAAACCGACCAGAGTATCGTCAAATGAACTTGATTTTCGAATTTTTTGGGTCATATTTACCTTATTTAGTGAGTTTCATCCATATCAGGAACAAAAAATATTTTTAAATTTTCCACTATTTTTTAGGGAACCTGAAAAAAAAATTTAAAAAATCTAAAAATATTTTTTTTCTCGATTTTTATGAAAGTTGCTTTGAAAGGTAAATTTAACCCAAAAATCGTGTCGATTTGTCGATTTAACGAATGGTTTTCGACACAAGCTCTTTATACGATTTTATATCTTTATTTATACGATTTCAGATGATAACTAATAAAAAGATCGGAAAATCGTGAAAGGTGAAATCGGAAAAATGTGAAAATAAATATGATTTCCGAGTTTTTCAGGTACAGTTAACCTTGTATTCGGAATTGCAAATATTGATTTTTACAAGTGCAACTTTTAATTTTACAACTAAAACAGTTAAAATACTTTCTTTCCACCATTAGAATAATTTCTTCAAAACTCTAATTACTATATTTTGAAAATTTTTTTGTTTTTCAAACGTTTGTGAAATGAAAATTCTCTTAATGAAAAACATAATTAATATTAGAAATAAATTATACTCGAACACACATGTAATGATTTACTTTAATAGTCTGGTTATTATTATTATTATTACAGCTTAACTTTAGTATTTCAAAACCAAACCGAATATTATGATTGTTTGTGTACACTAATTGCTATTCAATGATTTTCAACAGACATTTCAAAATAATTAGAGGTTTTTGTATGCTCTTATAAAACTCATTCTATAATCATATTTGTAGCATCAATTCAATTGGCAACTAAAAATGTTTCGATTGTGCGTAAAATTCACTAAGAAATCATAGTTAAAAAGATACCAAAGATATACTTTGATTAATTTTCTAAATTGAATTCATTTTAACTAATCAGTCATGGATACTACACAAGGATACCGAACTCCATGTAAACAAATAATTGGCTAAAAAAAGATGTCAGTAGAGTCGCTTCTATGCCGGAAACAGTGGTGAGATTATAAGGCGCGAGTTTTAATTGAAAAACATTACGCATTTATAGTATTATAAAACTTATTTTTCAATAAAGAATTAGTTGAAACAAATTGCATACTTCAAAATAATCACTACGAAATAAAACTGGTTACTTGCTTACTTCACTCCTATTAATTATACTATATTCATTTCGGTACGGATCGTAGTACGGATGATCAACTAGCGACGTTAGTGGCATAAAAAGTAAATATTACTATTACCATTTCGTTGACATATTTTGTCAATTCTCCCGTTTCAGTTCGGTATCCTTGTGTAGTATCCATGTAATCAGTAATGGTAAAGTTACTCATGACATCATATTCCAAAATACTTTAGCAAGGCTAAGCCAAGTCAAGGGTAAGAGGAGATGAAAACACAAAGTTCTGAATACCACATATTTACAAAATGGAAAATTTATCAGAAGAAAAGATGTAGAAAATAAATGTTTGTTTATTTTATTTACGTAATCCTAGTAACTATCACAGTTGAGCCTGACTACTCTGTTTCTAACATATTTTAAATTGTTTTTTATAAACTAGCGTCTATTTATTTCCATTGTTAGTATGGTTGCCTTTCGGTTATATTATACCAACGGAAGCGACTAGCGTTTACTTACTTTGACATTTAAGTATTATGTCTGTCCGTTTGTTTGTTGACAAATAATTCATTTCCGAAATTTTGTTACTGCAGATATTTCTAAAGAAACTATACTTATATACTGCGCACAAAAACTGGTTTCTTTTTTGGCCTCCAGAAGTTGTGACCTGAAAGTGGTCAGTTATCAATACCACAATTCTCGCGAAGTACAATTTATAAATAATCCACGCCAATATATTCTATACTAAAATAATACTATTGAAATAATTTAATTGAATGTAGTTGATTATATATCCAACCTTATACATTATATATATTAACATATATGTATGTATGAGTACACTCAAATTCAATATATTTGAACCAGCTGTATAAAATATTTTAAACGTAATTATTACTGAATATATATATTGTATTACATACAATAATGTTCAATTGGTTCATTTCTTTTTGAAAAGGAGTGTACTATGCTATACCCAACCATACTACCATGTGATACTTAGACAAATGATATAAAATGACTAAACTCATTAGTAATTAAGTCAAGTTGATATTAATAATACTCACATAGGATAATATTTGTATGTATGCATGCAGTAAGTGGGTGAGGGTTGAGAAGAAATATGTATGTAATTCATTCACAATACTTGTTTGTACTTGTACCAAGTTCTTGTAAGGTAATGAACAACATACATTTCACAACATCATCATCACAGGTTGTTGATGAATTATTGATTTCAAACCAAACACAGAGCTCACACGGAGAAAGTAATGTTTTGAGATGAATAGAATTGAGTTTAGTTGAGTAGAAGAGAAATTATGTACAAGGTGTTTCATGAGTAGTGTAATTATTTGGTAAAAAGTTGAAATTTTTATTACTATGATAATACCAGTCAGTTGGGTCAAACGTGCTAAGCTCGGAACTTGAAGGTTGCGGGTTCGAGTCTTGTAAATGACAGTTTGTTATAATTATTCGGACGGTTAATTAACTAAATTGCTAGCGTATGGACGATATGGAATTAATCGGCTATGGTTCTGTGCAGTTTATCTTCACGGACTTCAGATGATTATCGAGAGAGTTCCTATCAAACTCCAGCTGCAATTGCAAAACCTATCAATTCATAGTCTACATTCCATAATTAAGATTAATAAAAAGGTGTGGGTGGCTTCTGTTACAGACTGCCAGTCTTAGAAACGGAGGTAAAACTCCCATTAGTATGATGGAAAAAAATTATTTGAAAAAACTTTTTATGTTGAACTGTTTTATTATACAATCTTGATTTACAAAATAATGATTTACTAAAAGCCACAAAAGAAGATTACAGATCAATCTAGGACTAGGACTTTGACCATGAAAATACTAGGCAAATAAAAAATACTAGACAAATTGAACCTTGGTGCATTTATTAAAATTTTCTTTTATTGGGCATCTTATTTGACTTTAATATTTACAGTTAAATTTCACGGTTATATTTGAGTCTGATTCTAAAGTCCCAAATTGAACCATAATATTATATGCAAGCTTTCGATACATCATTGATTGTACTATGGACCACAAAAAGTCCAGTCCATGTCATTTTTAAAAATTTCATAATTAAAAATTTCGATCAACTTTAGTGGCCAAGTATACAATAAAACCGTTTAACTTAAAATAATAATTTTAAACATACAAATAGAAGGAAGTTGTCTTATAAAAGTGGTTATAAACAAATTTGTTAACTTTATTTGGTACTCTTAATATTTAATTAAACATGTATAAGACAATCTATTAAAATCATTATTAAATCCTTTCGTCGAAATCTTATTATGAGCAAATTAAGATGTTCAAAATTATAATCATCTTAACATTCAAATTTCAATCATTACAACAGTTATCAAAATGTCTATACAGTAAATGTATAATCGGTAAGTCAAGGGGGAATTTTGAAGGAAAAACTTGTATGATATTTCAATCTATTGAAAAATGGTTTTGATCTATCAAAAACTTTTATGAGGACGGCTTTAAACTTATATAAAACAATCAAGTAAATGAACATATTAAACGGTTCTATAGAATATCATTTTTGGAAATTATAGGCTTTCAACTATCTTGGTTGAATCGTAAGTTATTTCTAGATATGGTTCTGGTCCCTAACATGGGAGTGCAGCTCTTACACTGGCGAGACTGTTTCATTGACCTCAATCCCGCGGTACCCAGGGTCCTACATCGATGTAACGTTTTTTGTCCTTGCTAACCTCTCCGCTGATTCTACGCATTCGCGAATTAGTAGAGCTTTTATTTTAGTATATATAGACTGCTAAAAACGTAACCCTCTCTGTATTTGGTAATGGTTTTCGATATATTTTTTTGATGGTTCGTCTCTTAAGCTGTAATATAAATAGATAGTTTAAAGTAATCACCCTGTATCATAAATATTATATAATAATGATAAAGATATGTGCTATTATTATGATATAGTACCAAACATATTGGATGATAAAATAATTTGTTAATTTCAATAGCATTTATAATCTGCTTATTGTATATATATATATATATATGTATGTATATATATATATATATATATATATATATATATATATATATATATATATATATATATATATATATATATATATATATATAAATAGGTATGTTTTAATACTTATTATATTTCATATTATGTATAGAGATATAATTCAACATATAATTGTGTGCCTATACATATAATATACCTATAATAGTGATCTATAGATATGAACAGTTTTATATATATATTTGATAATCTTCCAATTTTAATTGCAATATGGTTTACGCGTATTAAATTATATTACACTTAATTGAAATTGTTTACACTACGGGGTGAAATTTTTAATCATCATTTTATACAATTGAAAACGTGCTCTAAAAAAGCCTCCATGTAAATTTTATAGTACTCAGTTTGATTACAAAATCCAAGCAAAAACCTATATTAGTTAGTATCATAATGGTGGAAGCGCTGTGTAGTAAATATTACTGTATATTTGGTATATCGTTTAAAGACTACATTGCGCTCCCATTTTTCCCGAATCCTTACTTTTTAAAATCATCTTATACAAAAAAATAAAACAAGTCTGACCATTGGTGAGTCTATGTGTATGTAAGTATGCGTGACTCGATGTACGTGTGGTAGTTGATAGCTCGAGAACGGAAATATCAAGTGGTAAACTTAAGAACTGTTTCACAATTTAAATGTTTTGGCGTATACAATTCAACAAGAAATTCTTAATGTTTAATGTTTTTGAGTTTTTGTTAGGAATTTTTCGAAAACGTTTCAAAAGAAAAGTCACCTCCCATTCAGATCCATAGTTTAGAAGAATAGAACCAACAAACCGATTGAAATTTAGAAAATTCAGGCATTGGGACCTCATTTCCTGCGACTCCACAAAATAAAGTTCCCTTGGCGTAGTCATAATAGATTCAACTCATGATAGATTCTTCCGAAATTAAAAAAACTATGCTTTAATTTTTCGAGTTTTGTAGAAAAACGTACTATTTTTAGTATAATTTGCACCATGTATTGTCTTGTAAAATTAGTTGTGATAAAAAAATTCTTCGTTTAAGCACTAGTCAATCTTATCTTAAAGAAGTATGCAAAATAAGAACAAGAGTTTTGAGAAAAACGCGATTAAAGACAGACAAACAATAGCTAACCAGCTGCCTCAATATACTTCCCGAGGAAACCCTTTTGAAACTCTTCAAACCCATGTAACCCTTTAATTTATAAATCTACATCGCCGAAATATTTAAGTTCCTTAGTTCATGTTTTTTTTTGTTTACATATTTTGTGTGAAAAACCTTTTAAAATTGTTGGTAAACAAATAAATTATAGCAAAAGAATTATTTCAATTTTGTTGTGTGTACAAAATTTGTAAGTACTTAAAACATTTGTAAATTATAACAATTCTTATTTAATTCTTAAATTGTATAAATAAATATATGTACGTAATGTAAATATACATTTACGGGGTGATTATAAAGTCTCGCATCTCCTGAATAACTGAACAAATATTCTGAACACAACTTTGAAACATGTTTTCATACGATCAATAGTTTTGTATGAGAATAAAAAATTTTATGACCTGGATGTATATGATGTTTTCATATCAAGCATTTGATATCTAAGCATGTTATCAATGTTCAGGTGTATTACTTAAATGTCAAATTAAGTAAACGCTGGTGACTTTCGTTGGTATAATATAACCAAAAGGACCACACTAAGAGTAAAAAAATAAGTAAGAAATATGTAAATAGTATACATAAACAAATTAATAATAACATCAAGATAGTGAGAGATCATAAGCATACCATTACCATAGCATCTCAGGTAGATCTGTCAACTAGCTCTGAATTAGCACGGTATTTTTATGACAAATGGTTATGAAAATTGTCCGCAATAGGGAATATGCATGAAAATTTTTTTTCACATTTATTTTCAGAATATGAAAATACTGTTAATACTGTAATAATATTTAAAAATGAAATTAAAATCCGACAAATATCAAGGAAGCTATAAGCTTTTAAAGATTATTATCTGTGTCTTTCTTGCAAAAATACTAAAAACGGAGTTTTACGTGTATTTTAAATGGTGAAAGTGTAATATGACGTCACATAACATATCAAGAGGGCTATCACCCTCTTTGTCTAATCGGGAATTTCAATCAGTCATATCTCGCTTATTTTTAAAGTTATTTAAAAAGTAATTTTACCTTGATATTTGTCAAGTAAACATGCTTCAATTCAAGTGAAAAAAAATTTTCATGCATATTCCCTATTGTCAAAAACTGCAAAATTACACCAAAGTGAGCGGGGAGTGTAGGAATATACCAAGGTATCCTGGTATATTCAATCTAAATACTGTTAGTTAACAAATGTTAATTAAAAAGATAATGGTTTATGGATTTTAATCCAATGGTTTTTTGGATTTAATAACGTTTGCAAAGTTTGTTGGTAATATAGATGTTGAAGTTCAAGAGCTGGTAGAATCCACCGAGCCCGGCTTCCAGGATTCGCACAAAGAATCTGACTTAAAAATTTATACAAAAATGCTTGAAAGCAGAGAATTTTTCTGACATTAATTGGTCCATTAATTTTGAATCACACAATACTATAATATATATATATATATATATATATATATATATATATATATATATATATATATATATATACATATATATACATATATATACATATATATATATATATATATATATATATATATATATATATATATATATATATATATATATATATATATATTGTTTGTTAACTAGTTAGCTTTTAAGTGTATGCAAATAATTTAAGAAATCTCTTAATCTTTATTCCACACAAATTACTCTCTGTTTAATGTTTTGTGTTGTTCCTCATTTGAATAAATAAACAAACATAGAAGAGACACTCACACTCACACACACACACACACACACACACACACACACAGGCAAATAAGGATAGATAGTAGATAGAAAACAAGGAATATGAATTGAATACCAAATGATAAATAAATAATAATAATAATAATAATAAGAAGGTTATGTGTACCCAAAGACAACACACAACCTCACATTTTAACAAATCATTCGTGCTGAGTTTTCTTTTTCCGCACATACAGAATGTTATAACACTCAGGAAAGAACGGCATATGCATGTTAATTTTTATTCAACTTTTATGGTATGCAACTGACAACAATAGTAATATGCAACTATTACGTCATAAGGTTTTATTAATGTAATAACACTCACGGAACAACGGTCTATGCATGTTAATTTTTATTCAACTTTTATGGTATGGTCAAGGATTGTCTAGAGGAACTGCTGAAGCTGGCAAAACAGAACAATGTTAAATTGATGTGGGTGCCCGAGGTTTTGAAGGAAACGAAAAAGTAGATACCTTAGCAAAGAAAGGAGTCGGAATACCCTTCGAAGGGTCAGAGCCTATTTTATTAATTCCGAAGACTGCATGTAAACAGGTGATCAACGAGTGGATAAATGCTAAATACAGTGATCATTGGGAAAATATACCGCAGCAGAAGCTCGGAAAAATACTGCTTCGGAATGCAACTGTGGAACAGGATGCAACTGAGGAAGGTTACTGGATTCTTTACCGGGCATTATCTCCTGCGGAAGCATCTACATACAATGGGATTCCATAGGCGGTTCATTGTGTACAGATTGTGTGGCGAGGAGGAAGATACATCCAGCCACAATATCTTTGACTGTGAACCTCTGGGTTACAGCAGATATAAGATATTCGGTACATCTCACCCTGAATATATGAACCTTCAAGAAGACCTGATAGGCAAGCTCCTGGCCATAATCCTGCCAGAATATGCGAGAAACGAATCTCGTCAGACTGAAGTAGAAGCAAGAGCACAATGGACCATAAGGACCACAATGGACCAAGATATATATCTAACTATCTATCTATGGTATGCCACTGACAAAAATAGTATTATGCACCTGTTACGCCAAAAGGTTTTTTTTTTTAAATTCTATAACACTCACAGAAAAACGTTCTATATCTATTAATTTTTATACAACTTCGATGGTATGCAACTTTCAAAGACAGTAATATGCAAATATTACGTCATAAGGTTTTAAAAGCATTTGGGAATTTTCTCATATTAATATTATTAAATGAATTCAATGGCGTTTTTTGTCAATATAGTATACACTTGTTCTTGCATATCTGTGTCTTCATAACCGCACTGAAAATTGACAATGGTATAGTATTGTGACGTTTCATTTGTCTTTGTTTTATGTTGTTTTTTGATGTTTTAGTAGTAGTGGTAGTAGTAATAGCGGAGGAGAGGCCAAAGTCTAATAAGTAAGCCTTTCTGGGATTTTTACTAATCCCTAAATGACAATGAATTTGAATGTAGACTAGGAATTGATTAGTTGTGCGTCTGCAAGCCAACTTTGTTAGGAACTATGCCGATATTCATCTGGAGTTTGTGGAAAAAAATTTCAGAAAACACAGGCATAGTTCTTATGGCGAAAGTTTAGTCAATTAACTGCCTCATTAATACTTTTTAAAATTAATTTAATTGACAAACTGCCAGTATTAAGAATTGAACTAGTCACCTCCAAGTTCCGAGTAGAGTACCTTCAACAACTCGGCCACACGGACTGTTTAGCGTTTTAGGTAATCCACCCGGTAGATCTGGTACATACAGAGAGGTGAACATAAAACAATTCTCAACACTTAAAATGGAATTAACACATTTTAGAGACAGAGAGTATTTGCAAGTTAAACAAATAAACAATTGATTTAATTAAATATCAAGAACGCTTACGTCGTACTGGAGAGAAATGCGAGTAAGCAGCATCACAACGAAATAAACAACAAGACTGTAGAGTACACACATTCTCACAAACAAACAGCTATCAGCAAATAAACAAACAAACAAACAAACAAACAAAACAGACAAATAACTTATTACTATCTATTATCTCTATATACATACAGGATGTCTCAAATGTTAATCCAGAAAATTGAATAAGTGATAGATTTACCAAAAATAAAAATAAAAGTTCATATGAGCTTGGATGTTTTCAAGTTTGATGACATCATAGTTTTGGCATGAAAAATCTTATATAACTTGGCTGAGAATTGACCCGAAGACCTCTGGCATTCTAGGCCAGTGTTCTGCCAACTGATCTACCCAGATGCTACGTCTATAATTCGTCAAGCACATTATGATACTGAAATGGAAAAGTTGCACGTCTGCTGAAAAGCGAACTACGGAACTGGTGAGAAATTTTGAACGGTTCAAGATTCTTTACATACCATAAAAGCGATATATCATATCCAGGCTCTATACTCGGAAGAAACAAACTATGCATTTTTCGTCATACGGTTTTAATGGTATAGACCCCCTCCTATTCTAAAACGCGTAAGCATATAGATAGATAAATTGTAGAGGCTGCCCTGGACGGCCTACACTTCGAACATAAGGTCCATTGTGATACCTAAGAATGCGAGGATGTAAGTGGCATGGAAGGAACTTTTGTGCGTAGACCAGGAATTGGTAGAATGTGCGGCTGCAGCCGACCCCGACAGGGACTATTCCATACACACTTTGACCAAAAGGTCCATTGTGATGCCTAAGAATGCGAGGATGTAAGTGGAATGGAAGGAATTTTTGTGTGTAGACAGGAATTGATAGAATGTGCGGCTGCAGCCGACTCTGATAGGAACTATGTCGATATTCATCTGGAGTTCATGAAGGAAAACTTTTACAAGCATAGTCTTGACCTCCAGCACACCTTCATAAGGATCGATCAGAAAACGTCCTAGTTTGAAAACAATCTTCACGGATAATTTCGAAGAGATTCTTAAAAGATAAACACATCTTTGACCTATTTTTCTGTACCATTTCTATTTCTGATACACTCTGTATATATTTATTTCATCACTCATTTGAACTGGTGAACTATCGTAGTACATATAGATGTCATTTGATTCTGACATCACAACACCCAATAGTTCAAGTCGTCAAATAAATGTCTTCTACTCTTTCTCTCTATTATATGGATATTTGAATGTAAATGGTTGTAGCTTTATGCAAAAAAAGTTTGGGTACTTTGTGTAAGTTACGTAACACCTTGAAATGTGAAGCAATCTACAGAAGAAGAAGAAAAATTTATCTTCCTTACAGATAAAAGTTTTCATACAACATTTTTGGCAATTATACGACAAAAAATCACTAATTTAAATTTTTTTAAGATTTTTGATTCAGATGTCATTTTAGATAGATAGATAGATTGTCGAGGCTGCCCTGGACTGGCTACACTACGACTATAAGGTTCATTGTAATACCTAAGGATGTGAGGATGTGAGTGGAGTGAAAGGAATTTTTGTGTATAGACTAGGAATTGGTAGGATATGCTGCTGCAGTGGACTATGATAGAAACTATGTCGATAGTCATTTGGAGTTCGTGAAGAAAACTGCAGAAAACCTTCCCAAGCATAGCCGGTTACTTCGTTTTTGTCGCCGACAGTTAAGTCAATTAACCGCCCCTTTTTTTTGTTCTTAATAATTGACAAACTGCTATGTCGGAATTCGAACCCATAACCTCCCAGTTTCCAAGTAAGCATACTGCGCATACCTAACGGCTTAGACCGCTTGGCCACTTGGACTGGTTGATGTCATTTTAATCAATTAAATTATCATCCGTCCAACAAGAATGTCGTTGACTTCTATGTTCTAGTATATGATGACGACTCACATTGAGACCGAGCTGTAGTTTAGATGAAAGTTAGGAGAACCATCATGGTTTGTACCTAATTGCACCATACTTGACCACAGTATAGGATATCATCCGGGTGACCCAGCACCCAGATCAATTACACATTGTTCCGTTTTTCCTGCTCCAACAGTTCCTTCAGACAATCTGTTTATCTGTTCCATCTTTTGTTCCAAGAGATGGAACAAAAATTAAAGAGAAAATGTTACTTTTTTTTTATTAAATAAACAACAACAATTTGTTTTTTCCACAAATTCAGTATATACCGGGTATTTAAGCAATTAACCTTTTCTAGTCAATACTACGCTCAATCATTGTTGATCTTCTGTTGTTTGCGTATCATATCTCATTGAGTTCAGTCAACTTTCCAATATAAAATAATCATATACAAGATTTTACCCTTATTTTCTTTCAAAGGGGAGATAAAAATGCTACAAAAAGAACAAGATACAACGAATACAACAGCAACAAAGAGACAGATCTGCATATTATAGCGGAAGAGATTTATTTTTTCGGGGGTATTATGAGTAGAAAATGACAATTGTGTGAGATTAAATAAATATTAAAATTGAAAACATGCTCAAGTAAGTGTATGTTCAATTCAGTTCACCAGGTTCAATGAATTTATATGTATGTATGTACGTATTGTATATATTACAATACGTTGTGAAGGATGCTCAGGACTTCGGAAAAGTTTTGCTCTGTTGAAGCATCGTAATATAAATACTAGTAGACTCTTAAGTATGTTCCAGCATACCACCACTTTTCGACAGATTTTGCTTATTTTTTGTTCACAGGCTAAAAATAACGTTTTCTAATAAATCACGAGGTTCAGAATTTTTGACCATTTAGAACGCGAGATAAATAACATCAAAATAGTTTTAGATCAGACTAATGAGATAGCTCATTAGTTGTCGAGGACGTGAGTATTCTGGATACGAACGTCAAGGCCGCTAAACAATACATAATTCAAGATGAATATAATTTAGATAGAAAGTTATTTTGGGGAAATTATTCATTGTATTCACTAGATATTTGTTGTTTTTAGAGAATAAATAAACTGTTAACTTTCCGAAAGTCTCGAATGCCCTTAATCAGAGAAATACGTATCATGTGATTTATGTCTAATATATTATATGTAATAATAAATTGTAGATTTTTTTTCTCGTCTTATTGTCATTTCGATAATAAGTTAGTCTTCGTCGTCGAAGTCGAAGTCTCGACTCCTCTGCGTTTCTTTATACTCCAACCAACAAACATACATTCTTCCATATTCTTGCACATTATATATATATATATATATATATATATACATGGTGAGTCAATAGTCATGCAGTTTGTTAAAAAGGTGGATAGGGGATGAAATTCTAAGATGAAAAGTCCATGCAAATTTTTGCACCTGAACCACTGTTAATTAGATATTAGTTAAATAAAGTAACCAATTAGAGAAAGGCGTTAACGGAGAAATTGTGGGGAATTAACGCAGCGGTAGCAGAGATACATCAGGAAAGCGAGCTCTCCCCACCACTATACGAAGAGCAAGTCAATCTTATGCATTTAAAACCCGGTACAAGTTTTATAGCCGTTTTGAAAAATTTTGGAATATTTATTAACGGTGGGTCAGGTGCAAATATATCCATGGGCTCTTAGATTAGAATTTTATCCCCTCTTAACAAACTCCATGACTTTTGACCCACCCTGTATATATATATATATATGTATATATATATATATATATATATATATATATATATATATATATATATATATAATTTAATATAATTTGTAAGCAATCAGACAACTAAACCAAAGCTTTTTCTATAAAATTGTATAAAATTTCTGTGAAAAACTCCGTTTTTGTGATACCACGAAGAAAGAAAAGTCTTTTCTATATAAGTTAAAAATATTTTTATCATTTTCGAAAGATGGTTTTGTTTTTATGATTATTTTTCATATTTTTATCAAAACTGAACTCTGATTTTTCACTCTGTTTGTGAAAGTTTTGTGAAAATTTATTTCGAACGGTTTTATAAGGAATTATCTAAAATTTTTCATTTTGTTTTAAAGTTACGTTTGTAAATTATTGTTTATAACGTTACGTTTAAGGTGGTTGTCGTGATACAATGTTGTCAAAAAGTTGTGGAGCGTATGCGTATAGTGAAGGAACGTATAGCATAATAAGCCATAATTTTAGTCCAAGACTGTACCGGTAGACACGTTACACATACGATACTTGTCTATACGTATATACAAATACTACCAAACATTTTTATAAGTTGAAATCCGGCAACGTCGCTTACACTTCGCCAGTTGATAGACTTCTTAACCGTACAGGATATATTCATTGGAATAGTATTGTGACGTTTAAGTACATTTATTAAAAAAACATTATTAAAAATCTTTTGGCAGGGGAGTGAACCCAAAGCCTCTGCAATTCCAGTTCAGTTCTCTGAGAATGCCAGAGGTCTTGGGTTCAATCCGCAGACAAAATGTGTAAGATTTTACATATCAAAACATTGATGTCAAAATTTTGAAATATTTAGGCATAATACTGACTGTCAAATGAAATAAATGCTAATTACCCCCGTTAGTATAACGTAACCGAAAGGCAGCCATGCTTACAATGGATGAATAAACATAGTAAGTTATCAAAAAACGGTTGTCTGGTTGTCCTGGGCGGGCTACCTTTTGACCATAAAGTCCATTGTGATGCCTAAGGATGTGAGGATGTGAGTGAAGTGATAGGAATTTTTGTGTGTGTAGACTAGGAATTGGTAGAATGTACGCCTGCAGCCGACTTTAATAGTAACTATGCCGATTTTCATCTGGAGTTTGTGAAGGAAACTGTAGAAAACGTTCACAAGCATATCCGGTTACTTCGTTCTTGTCCAAACGCCGACAGTTTAAAACTGCCGGTGTTGGGATTCGAACCTATAACCTCCCAGTTCCAAATAGACATAAGGTCTCAGACATACCGCCTTAGACCGCTCGGCCACTTGGATGGTTAGAATGCTTTTACACATGTTTGAACTTTTTTAAGTTTCATAGAACGACTGCCGAGATTTATCACATTAAATCTTTACCAATTTATCTTCGAATTAAATGTACAACAAATACATACAAACACAACTAACACTTCTATCATAAAACAACAAACAAACAAACAAAAGAATAAGAGTTTTGTTGTTATGACGGTGCATTTACCAACAACCGACAACAAAGTAGACAACAAACTCTCTTGCGGCCCATCGCAATGGTACACGGAACTGACGGTGTGTGATTGTACAGTTTTACATGTATACTAAAAATATTGTTATACCCTGTATATTATGTCAAAAGTCATGGAGTTTTTTGAAACGGTGTATAGAGGATGAAATTCTAAGATGAAATGTCCTTGGAAATTTTTGCACTTGACCCACCGTTAATTAAATATTAATTAAATAAAGTAACCAATTAGATAAGCGCGTTAACGGAATACGAAATGGTGGGGAATTAACGTAGCGGCAGCAGAGATACGTGAGGAGAGCAAGCTCTCCACCACTACCGTAGAGCGAGTCAAGCTTATGCGTTTCAAATCCGGTACAGTTTTTATAGTAGAGTTCTGAAAAATTTTCGGAAAAAAATTTACCATTTTTTATTCCGTAAAATCTGATTAATTGAATTATTCAATTTTTTCTGTCGGAAAAAAAAATGAATTTTTTATCAAAAATTTTTCAAAAATCTACAATAAAAACTGTTCAGGATTTGAAACTCATAAGATTGACTCGCTCTACGGTATTGGTCGGGAGAGCTCACTTCCCTCACGTATCTCTGCTGCCGCTGCGTTCTTTCCCGCCATTTCTTTTTCCGTTAACGCGCTTCTCTAATTGGTTACTTTATTTAATAAATATCTAATTAACGGTGGGTCAAGTGCAAAAATTTCCGAGGACTTTTCATCTTAGAATTTCATCCCCTATACACCGTTTCCAAAAACACTATGACTTTTGACTCAGCCTGTATATATATGTAATATGTATAATATATCAGATTATATCAACGTATATACCAGAGGTGGGCACAGACAGCTCGTCTGAGAATTACGAGCTCTCCATAAGCTGGGTGAGAGTAAGTAAAGAAGGTATGTTTTGAAGCAAGACGGAACGATGTTTCAATACAGGTTGTCCTACCGATTATTGCCCAATAATTTATTCAATCAATTTAGAAATAGTTTTATAAAATATTTATTGTTTAAATAATATCTTTTACAGTATGGAGAGATACACCAAAAAACATAATAATAATAATAATAACAATAATGATAATAATAACAATAATGATAATAATAACAATAATAATAATAATAATCTGAACTTATCCAAGACTGCTTGCGATGTCTTCTCCATTATTAAATTCACTACTTTTATTTTTTTTGAAAAACAAATTATGCGAAAAATAATTTCCACTACTACAAATAGTACTTTTCACTTTTTCAATTCAAAGTAGAAAAAACTAACTCGAAGAACTCAAATTCCCACTTTATGTAAAATTTAACTTAATTCATCAAATTCCCATGACACTATACTGAGCATACTCCATACGAAGAAAAAATAATTAAATCAGGTAAATAATTCTTTATTAGTTCTCGGATATGAATAGTAAAATATTTAGACAAATCATTTGGAATTTCCAAAACTTTAATTCTATTTAAAATTATCCTTTGCAAAAATTTCCCTCTTTTATTACAATGGTCCAGCGGTAAACTTAAAGGTTCAAAAGATTTATATATATTTTTTATATATTTTTATTTTATTCATACACAAATATGATATATACTAAAAAGGTACATTTAATGACCCTAATTACCAGCCCAAAATTCCAGAGTATGTATTGAATGATTGCTTGTATTATTTACTTTGTATAATAGTGACCATAAAAAAGATTTGGTATTATTATATTTTTTTCAGAAAATGTTTTAATTAAAAAAAGAAAATATTAATAATTGGTAGGTTACCCTGTATTAACTCTATCTCTCTTCCCTACCTCTCACTCAGAGCTTGGCCGAGTCATCTCCTGCCCACCTCTGGTATATACTAACATACTCGGTTTTCACCGAGTATTTAAGCAATTTGTACACTTGTCTTATGTACTATAAGTAGTACATCATAATATTTATAGTACTCCAGTAGATATATAAATAGTTGTCTATTGTTTTTCGTAGAAAGAGATTTCATGTCTGTTTTGTGTATACCACCTAGGATATCTCTGCGACGTCTTTTTACATCATTTGATATGATGAAGGGGTTAGTCTTGTCTTGTATGTGCCTATGAGTATGTATGGATGTATGTATGTATGTATGTATGTATGTATGTATGTATGTATGTATGTATGTATGTATGTATGTATGTATGTATGTTATGATTCATATAAAATAATAAAAATAGTTTTGTTTTTCATGACATAAATATTTATTGTTATAATTCCTGGTGATGTCAAACAATCTTTTCTTCTAATCCCTATTCCTATCCCATCCTATCCTGTTGGTGAACAACATGAACAAAACTTTACTCATTTATTTTAATCATTTTATATATATATATATTTTATTTTATTGTTTTTTATTGTTATCCATTTTGTTCGTCTTAACATAAAACACAGGATTCTTATTTATATCAATTTATTCATGTCCAATTTCTGGAACAATTTAATTAATTAATGCAACACATTTCTTTGTTGATGTTGAATTTTGTTAAAAATTCTTAGCAAAAATTTCCCTCTAATTTTGATGATGGAGCGGTAATTGATCAAATGATATTATTTAACATTTATTCACACAAAAATTTGTTACATTTGACCAGTGATTCTCAACCTTTTTTTTTTTTCGCTGCCACACTTTTAACGACTTCAAAATTTGATGGCACCCAAAGAAAAAGATAAGTTCAAAAGTTGTTTACTTACCTGTAATACACTATGTCAAATAGTTTATGGTAATAATTTTGAATGTAAAATAAACAAATATGTACTACAAAAACAACAGAACGTTTATTAAGGGATTCAATACAAGTTAATAATAAGAATACTTTTAATGACAAATTTGAGCTTCATTTATATAACTTCATTTATATTTGGTCATAAAAATGGCAATGGTACTTTCCATATCGTCTCCTACATTTAACAGTCTCGATCGTTTTTTCGTTTTTATGTTGGTTAATACTGTATAGGAACATTTCTAAAATTTTTCAGTACAATTTAGGAATTTGGCGGCACACAAAAATACAAAGGCACAGTGGGAATGAGAATCATTGCAATAAAACAAAATAAATTTTTATAAGCCAATATAAAACGGAAGAAACTTGTATAATCTTCTAAAACATATGTTTTTTTGGAGTTTTCAATAAATGGGCTGGGACTGATTCTTCAAAGAATAAGAACATACATCGAAGTGCTTGATTCAATAAATAATTAGTAATCAAATACATAAGACTTTTTATTTAACGATCTATTAGAATTCTTGAAAAATATAATAAAGGATATAAAGGTTTTCAAGTAAATACCTTGAGTTTTGAATGCCCTATGTCATTTCAAAGGTTTTCAAGTAAACACTTTGAGTTCAATATTTGAATTTCCTGCATCAGTTTGTACTCTGGTTATTGCTGATGCGAGAAACGAGACTAAATTATAATCGAACGGAATGAAAGTTAAAAGTTGTATAGAATGAAAAAACAAAACCCACAAATACTTCTAAGGATTCGAGAAGTGGTCGGTTTATGAAATATCCTCTGAAATCTTATAAAAGAGTATATAAAACCGTATAAAGAGGTCTTATCTCGAAAACTATTCGTCAAATCGACAAATCAACTAGATTTTTGTGGTTTTTGGGTCCAATTTATTATATAAAATAATTTTCGTTCAAATCGATGACAACAAATTTTTTCTGATCTTTTCGATTTTTCTAAGGGATACCCATAAAAAAATTGCAAAAAATCGAAAAAATTAGTTTGTTTCCAATTTGGAAGAAATTTATTACATAAGGTATGTTGGACCCAAATGAATCGAAAAACATATTTGTTTGACGATATTACGAGCGGTTTACGAGTTATCATCTGAAATCGTATAAAAGTGGATAACTATTTCTATAAAAATGACATATCTCAAAAACTAGTCGCACAATCGAAATAGCAACTAGATTTTCGAGGTTTTTGGGTCCGATTTACCTTATAAACTAATTTTTATTCAAATCGGTGACAACAAATTTTTTCTGATTTTGTCGATTTTTTCAAAGGGTGTTCAAACCTTATAAAAAGTGCTGAAAATCGAAGAATATTTATTGTCACCGCTTTAGATGAAATTCACTAAATTGGGTAAATTTGATCTAAAAAGCTCAAAAATCATGTTCATTTGGCGATTTTCCGCCCGATTCACTAGTTATCTTCTGAAATCGAATAAACTTGTGCATAAAATTTGATAAAAATGGTATATCTCGGAAACTAATCGCCAAATCATCCAACCAACTAGATTTTTGTGTTTTTTGGATCTTATTTACCTAATAAACTAACTTTCATTCAAATCGGTGACTAAAAATTATTCCATCTTATTCGATTTTTTTTAAAACCTACCTTAAAAAATTGCTGAAAATCGAAAAATACTTTTTTTCCTCGATTTGGAAGAAATTCACTACAAATGGTAAATGGGACCTAAAAAATTTGAAAATAATGTTTATTTGGCGCTATTCCAACCGGTTTACGAGTTATCATCTAAAATCTTATAAATGGGGGGGGGGGATCAACTTGGGCCAAGCTTTACATTTTATTATTTCAAATTTACATTTTATCTCAAAAACTATTAAACATATCACGGTTTTTCTATGAAAATTGAACTGATTGACTTAAAATTAGTGCATATGAGAAAAATGTGACCAAAATATACCTGAGATGGAAGAAAAAGTAAAAAAAGTTCTTGGTGACGTCACAAGGTCTTCAATATTTTCAACCGTTCCAAAGCCGGGACTAAACTTATTATACCCTTCTATATATTATATATACAAGAAATAAAAGTATTTACTTATTCTGAAGTGAAAATAGTATCATAAATATTATAAGCAATAACAATTTTATGAATTTTCTGGCCCCAATTACTACTTTCCTAAGAAAATGTATGCTGCGAATCGAGTATGTCGTAACAACACCTTTGAAACCATAAATAAAAACGACAGTATTGTTTTATGTCATCTCTAAACAATCCCCAAAGTGAGGTTAGTGTTATTTCCGTGTTACTATTCTGGGTATTCGATGTTGAAAGTAATAAAAAAAAATCTCAGTCTTTTTTATGATAAAATGCGTGCGTTGTCTCTCATAAGAATTGAATTTTTCCGTCCATATATATATGTTACAGCCAAAGTAAATAATCTGGCTATTATGTATAATATCCTGACATTATGTATAATAACTAGCAAATTTGGCCAAAGTGATCATTTTATCCAGCTATTATGCATATTATTTATATGAAATACTCTGTTAATCAGTTTGCCTACCTGGTTATGTATAAAAACTATTAGATTTGAGGGACTTTTGGGGCAGTGTTGGAATCCCTGGCTCCCTAGATGAGATTCTTTTCTTACACATTCCCAGATTGATACATGTTCGTCTCGAACTTCGCTCATTGAAATGAATTTCTCCTTGCAATGAGTAAATTGATTTCTTGGTAGTGATTCTGTAACCTGGTGAAAATACTAAATGAGAGCACTTCTCTCGATTCCGAATCTTTCACCATATTGAAAATGTGATCCATCTCACGTGAGTTTGTTCGACAAGGAATTTCATAACGTATAAGTGAATTCAAAGAGAGAAAGGAAAGAAGTAGAGAGAGAGAGAGAAAAAAATCGATGGCTTGAAACAACGAATGGTAATGTCCATGAAGAATAGATAAATATTCTGCATGGTAATGTCAAAGAATATATATATGTATTCTTTGGTTATCTATCTATCCCGTTCAAAGTCGGGTTCGGCGCGCATGAAATTTAAAATTATTTGCTTTTGTTTATCAGTCACATTTATGTTGAAAAAGTGAAATATTGGAAAATTAAACAATCAAAGCAAAGCTATTTATTTTTACACGGATGCCAATGTCAAACACTACTATATTCATAGAGATAACTACTATATATTATCTATGATCCAAATCATCTCACCCAGTAATTTCGAGTAAACAGGCGAGTAAACTCACGTGAGATGAAAATGCAAGAAGTGAGCAATCTCACAATACAGAATCGGGTATCTGGTGTAGAGTTGATTGAATATTCCATGCTTTTTACCAATTCGATACATCCGTTTCTCAATTGTCGTTATGACAGCAATAATGTCTCTATCGTCGGCTTTAGCCCGGTCTACATCTGGTATTTGTACCACGATGTTATCTTATCACCTACATTAGCAACAGGATATTTCACAGATGATGGAGCCAACATCTTATCTGCCTGTGTTTCAGGGAGAGCTTTTTTTGCTGAGATCCTTATATCTTGGATATCCTGTACTTTTTTAGATACTAAAATTAGAATTATTACTTTGACTAATCCTATGTTAGCTGTTATTCATAATGTCTAGTCAAAGTGATTAATATTTGAAAATATATTTATTACTTCATCCAAACTGTACTAGCCATTATGAATAATGAATGGTTAGAGTAATTAATTAATCACTTTTTCTACCGAATTTAGTCATTATGCATAATGTCTGGATATTATACATAATAACTGATTATTTACTTTGGTTGCGACATATATATGGATGGCGTTTGGTCCGTTTATATATATATATATATATATATGTCTGGTTAATGGAATGGACATTGAGAGAACCATTTTGTTACGTTTTTAGTGTTGGTCATATAAAATACCTTTTTTTTTGTTCCTGTAATAATATTTACCTTTCTAGTGTTTCGTAAATGGATTTAATAACTCTCTCTCTCCACTATTTGTAGTGAAAAATATATTTTACTATGAATATCGAGTGTACAAAAAATGTGCCACGTTTTAAATTTGCGAGAGGGACCAAGTTTTCGCAAACAAAAACTATTGATATCTCAGCAAAATAAAAATGTTTGATAAATATCGGTAAATATTTATTGGATAAGTTTCTCAGGTGCAGGGTTTTCATATTTTACTGGAAATGAATTTGTAAGAGAGATATACTAAACATGTTGGTCCTTCTTTCCCTTTTTCGATTTTTCCCAGTAACGAACTAACGTATTCAAATACAAAAAGTACCTCACATACCGAAGTTCGTTGTGGTTGGATTTAAACTGGTCATTGGAGTAGCTACCGACATATCGCTAATAATAATTGACAATGTTTGAACACAAATAATCTATAAATCTATTAATTTTATACAAAAAAGTTTCAAACAAGAGCTGTTTCTTTCTAGAAAGGGAAAATTTGTTGACTAAAAACTTTTATTCTATCTCTTACCGTTTTCATGGTATACATTGCGTTCTCCTGCCGGGGAAGTGAATTCTCGGTTTTGAGAATTTTCTGGGTGAGTCTAGCCTAATACCTACGTTTCAAAAAGACTAGGAATTGGTAGGATGTGCGGCTGCAGTTGACTTTGATAGGAACTATGCCGATATTCATCTGGAGTTCGAGGAGGATACTACAGAAAACCTTCACAAGCATAACTGGTTACTTTGTTCTTGTCCATACGCCGACAGTTTAGTCAAATAACCACCCCCCTTTTTTTTAATAACTGACAAACTTCCGATGTCGGGATTCGAACCCATAACCTCCCAGTTCCAAGTACACACAACTCTTTTACTAGTACGGCTACTTGGCTGCTCAGATGCATCTAATTCTTCGTTTGAAATTTGAACTTAATAGTTTGTTTTTGAATCCTGAGATACAGTGGTCTAAAATTGTCTCTAATCCTTCCTGTAAACATTGTAGGCAGCCGTCTTTGCTTAAACATTCCCTGACACAATACCGTGCTTTGTGATTTACCATAGCTTGTGAAAAATTTTGTGTTTTCCTCTTCCTCAAAGCCTCACATTCTCCTTGCCTGAATTAGATAATTCTATAATAGTTCATACATTTTGAGTGACACCTCATCGAAGAAGATTTAATTTTTGGTTTCGTACATGGCTTAAAATGTCTTTGGCTTACGAACACACACAAAGACATCTTTGCAAAAATGCTGTCAGTTAAACTACTTGGTGCTCGCAAAACAGATAGAGATATGGTGAAAATTTAGATTTTAATTTTGTTTTTCAAATCAATAACTTCGCTATAGTTCATAAATATATGAAAGTGAACATTTTTGCAAAACCTATCAGAGCCTCTAGACTAATGCGACATTTACAAAGTGATTTAATTAAATTATTCATAGAACATACTGTATATAGAGCTAATAAAAGTGTAACCAGTCAAAGTGAATTAAATTAAAAAGTATTTTCTCGTTTTTTTATTTAAAACTATCATAAAATATCTATGAAAAACTATTTTATATTTATTAATAGACAGACATTTAATAATAAAAAAAATATATATAAAAATTCATAACTACCACCACCGTTCGCTCTGAATACAGACAGACAGACAGACAGACAGACATACAGACAACATTTCAATGCAATCTCAATAAAAGTGTAATTATAAAAATTTAAATGTACACAAAACACAAACTGTTTGAATAAACATTTTCAAAAAAAAAAAAGGGAAAATTATTATTTTTTTAATCATTTGAATTGGTTTTTTGCTTTTGCTAGCTAGAGCTTCTATCCACAATCTCTATCACTCACTAAAAACTAATTTTTAAAATATACATAAAAATCATTTTTATAATTTTCATAAAAATAAAAAAAATACTAAAAATTATATATTTCCATTTGTAAAACTATTATATATATATATATACATATATATATAGTATATACATATATATATATATATATATATATATATATATATATATATATATATATATATTATATACATATATATATATATATATACATATATATATATATATATATATATATATATATATATATATATATATATATGTATATGTGTATACAGCTTGTGCTTGTATTTGAAAATACACCCAATCTGGAATACTGTATTTATCGCTGTCTATATGTAATGAACTATGATATGGTTTACTTTGTGACACTTAAACAATCAGTATTGTATTATAACATAAATAACTATTATATTATACTTATCACTCTCGAAGTACAATCACTTATATATATTTGCATCTAACTCATGCATGTATACATTGTCGTTATTGTCCGTCGTCCGTTGTCTGATTGTAACACCATATCATGGCATACTGTGCATAGACAGTGATTGATGCACTACACAATGTTGCTATTAGGTCTATTTTAATTTACGTAGTGTATAAAGTTATCAAACTATAGTTATATGTTATACAATACATATTTTAATGCAGTTTAAGTGTAACAAAGACATCATATCATAGTGTATTGCATATAGACAGCTATAGATACACTGTATATTGTTTGCTGATTGGGTGGCTTTTGAAATACAAGCTATATATATATATATATTTACTACATTATCTATCGAGCTACTACTAATATATTTTCCATAACGATTCCCCAGGTAAATGAAACACACTGTATATACGTAAAAAGTAGCTTAAAAGTAAACCTTAATATATATTTTGTATTACCTATTTGTTAAATAATTTGTACACTTTGTCAATTCAAAAATATCTTTATAGTTTTAGGTTTTTCCAATTATTATAAAAACTTATATACAAAATGTTATGTTAAGTACCTGAAAATGTTTACTTTGTAGCTAAAGTCTGTTAAAATTGTTCATTTCATTTTTATTACTGAAGAAGAAACTGTGTTCCGAAACTAGTCAAAGCGATTTTACGAAAAAATTTCCAAATATTTAATTTATTTAATAATTATAATACATTTTCGTCATGATGATTTCTAATAGATTTCTAAAGGATTTAAAAATTGATTTCGTATTTAATGGGTCGTACCTTTTCAGTACAATATGACGACGATTGCTAAAACAAAAAATTAAATATGATTTATTTTTTCGCTTCTTTTTTCATTACCGTCCGTTGTAGAGTTAGTAGTACATTGTTGTAACAAAACCTCTGTAAAACAAAGAATGATTATTTAGTGTTTAAAATGCATATTAAAAACATGATGTTTGGAGAGTATATTCATTCGTATATATTCAGAGTTACATTGTTATTCAATGTGAAAACTAGAATATTAAAACTGTATGATTGTAAAACTATATTGTTTAAAATGTAATTCATTGTTTACAACCATACCAAAAATAAAATAATATTATATACATTATATATATATATATATATATATATATATATATATATATATATATATATATAAAATATATATATATAAAAAATTAGAATAATATGAAAAAGTTGGCTGTTGCATCACAATCGTCTTTGGTGTAGAGGATAGCATACTGGACTAGATATCCAGAGGCCCGAGGTTCGATTCCTGGTTGACGAGTTAATTTTTTCATATCAGTATTTAATTTAATTAATAAATTCAATGACAATGAAATGTGTCGGAGAATACGCTATAGTCTTCTACAGTTTGTCATACGTAACCGAAAGGAATTTGGACAAACATTGTATGTTGACATGAAAGTATACACAAATAAACAAATATTAAACATTATAGGGTAGCAACAAAGAGGCTATCTCTCGATGCACTGAAGCTGAACTGGATGCAACTGCGGAGGGTTACCGGATTCATTACCGGGCAATATCCTCTGCGGAAGCATCTACACACAATGGGACTCCATAACGGGTCCATTATGTGCAGATTGTGTGGCGAGGAGAAAGAAACAACCAGCCTCATTATCTTTGACTGCGAATCTCTGGGTTACAGTAGATACAGCATATTCGGTGCATCTCATCCCGAATATACGAACCTTCAGGAAGACCTGATAAGCAAACTCCTGGCTATTGCCAACATATGGAAGAAGCGAATCTCGTCAGACTGAAGTACAAGGGGAGCACAATGGACCATAAAGTCGAAGTGCAATAGTTTTAGACCCCCATATTAAATCATTCAATCAATCAACATGTAACTGCTCATATAGTGCGGCAACCCTTTAATAACTTATATAACCCTTAAATAGACATTGTTTCTAAAGCGAAGTCAAAAATAATTCGTATCTAGTATCTATTTTTTGAAAGGTGTTGAGGATAATATTATCTTTGATTTCACCTTTACTTTCACTAGACCAGTCCGACTGGCCACGCTGCCCACATCCTTAATGTATAGGTAACACAATGTACCATAAGGTCTAAGTGTATCCCGCCCTTTATAACACCATTATCAGTAGCTTTGGACATGATCTGCAAAGGGCAAACTTTTATATTCTTACCACACGCCGCTTCGTCCATAGGGTTCTTTTTGTATTGTGCTCCACCTTCTACTTCAGTCTGATGAAATGCACTTCCCTCATATCTTAGCCATATCCAGGAGCTGGCTTATCGGGTTTTCTTGAAAGTTCATATATTTGGGGTGAGATGCTCCAAATATCTTGTATCTGCTGTAACCGAGATATTCGCAGTTAAAGATGATGTGGCTGCATATTTTCTCCTCCTCGCCGCACAGTTTGCCCAAAATGATTGTGTGCAGATGCGTTTGTAGGTGATAATATCCGGTGATGAGTCCGGTAACCTTTCGAAGTAGTATCCTGTCAGGTTGATTGCATCGCGAAACCGTCTCTTGGAAGCATTCGGAAAGAGTCTTTGCCCGAGTTTTTGTTATGGTATATTTGCCCAGTGATCATGGTGTTTATCGTTACATTAATATTTACCGTATACTTGTATAAAATATTCATTTAATATTATTCTCTCATTAAATTCATGTATGCACGCTTTTCTCTTCAGAGCTGATGCACACACACATTGAAAGAGCAATGTCAGCAGTGAGCAAGCTCGTTTTGCAGCTCACTGTGTGTACCTACCTACCTTCTATACAAGTAATGTAAACTTTTCTACTCTACTCCAGGTATTCCAGAGTATTCCTCTGTATAAAAGAAATAGTGAAACATTATTATTGTGAATAATAGAACAAACAAACAAATTTACATAAGGAATTGTTTTGTAGGTAGGTAGATAGGATAGGTGAAGGTACACTCCCGTTCATAAAAGTTGAACCAATTGAAAGTTTCTAAGTGTTGTTGTATGTAATATTATACATATATTTAGTAAAATATACACTTGGAATGTGACTTACTGGTGGGTCAGTTTTTATGAACGGGAGTGCACGTTGGTAGATAGGTAGGTGGAGAGGTAGGTAGAGGTTCTCTAGGTTCTCTAGGTTGTAGAGATGTGTAACAATACCTATATATCAAGTGCATATCAAGTGTATATACGTATAAATTCTACCTTTAGTATATTCGTAAAATGTATTCCTATTACAAAATTTTGTTACAAAGTGTTTCAGTTATGCGTGTTTTGTAACATTCCTAAAACATGGTTTTGTACAGAATGCTACAAATGTTATGTTCCTAAAAATATTTGGACATTAATGTTGTGATATAAAACCATCCATCAATACCATCAATCGTTGGTATGGTAGCTTTTGGGTTATGCAATGCTAACGAAGGTGACTACTGTTTACTTAATTTGATATTTAAGTAATATGTCTGAACTTTTTTAACATGATTTTGACATTGATACTGACACATAAGAAGTCACACTCCTTTTTAAATAAGTTAGTAAAATTAAATGTTGTCAACAATACTTTGAAGACACAAAAGTTTAATAAAATGATACAGTAGTAAAAAACAACAATAGAAAACTTGTATATGTATCTAAAATCAATGATTCTACATTTTAACATGGTGGAACAGGACCAGCGTTATTTCTTCCATTAAAATAAGAGTTTGAAAGACTGGCATTATATCCATTATTTACTTTAGAATCATAGTTAGTGAAATTGAACAAAACCAGGCCAGGTTTATCAAAATACAAATTTAATATACAAAGTTCACGAGCCCATCAAAATAAACAGTTTATCAGAAACATGGAGTCGTAATGATGAAGACATTCTGGTAACTAATTTCAACTGTATAGTCAAATTTAAATGGTCGAATATTCTAGCAGGTGGTGTAGCTATTTATCAAAATAAAAATGAGATTTCATCTTTTTTACTAAATGTCTCCCAAGCACTATGCAATATAGCAAGATAGAAAACTGTGTAACGTCAATCGAACGAGTGCTACATCATTCGAGTGTTGTATCAGCGATTCGTGACATGTGCCGGATTCTCATAACGCGCCTAAAGAAGTATAACCTAAAAAAGGTAAAATATCTTACAATAAATGATTTAATTTGGTGTCCCGATTTTTCTGAAACATTTTGTATATAGAAATATCTCTTTAAAATAGAATATGGATGATATCATGATACATTTCATACAGATTTTCTCTGTAGATTTTGTACCAGCAAACAAAACTTCACTATCTCAAGACCTGTTTTTCCTGTTTCGCGTGTAACATGATTCATTTATTTATACATTCACTGTATGTTTTTGAAAACATATAGAGAGATATTTTGTATCTTTTCATTACCACACACCATCATTGAATCTTTAGATAACTATACTAACAATAGTCCACTTTAAATACTAACCAGAATATTCTTGAAAGTCTAATAAATTTATATGATGTCTTCTTTCAGGAAAGTGATACGGCCTTGAGCTTGAATGAAAGTGTGTTGACAAAAATTGAAGAATTTGTTCAGAAAAAGAAGAATTATTTGTCAAATACCTGAGAAATGGAGGCATTTCGTGCCTTATAAAGAAGTTACACCTATGGACGAAGCATCGTTAGGGACTTTTCCGTAACGGCATCAGGATAAAGTAAATTAAAGTATTATATTAAAATTAAAAAAACAACTTCTACACACGTATAGATGAATTGCAATATTCTGTAATCTACAAGTAATTTATTGATGTTTATGTTCTTTGACATCAAATGCATGATATGAAAAATCCTACACACCCAGGATGGGAATCGAACCCATGATCTCTGACATTCAGACCAAAAGCGTTGGTCCAGATCGCCAGAGATCGTGGATTCGATTCTAAGTCTATATGTGTGTGATTTTGCATACACATTGAAGTCATTTAGATGCCATACAACAAATTTTCGAATCTTAGCTGTTTTTTCCGTTTGTCAGTTTCGGTTTTGACAGACACACAGTATCCTAGAGTGATATATACGTGAGATATCTGCTATCGGGCATAACTCTCGCCTCTGTCTTAGGAAAGAAATTGGGATAAACCAAAACAGCGCGTTCTGGTGACCTGATCAATGTCCCAAGCTTCCAATTGCTTCCAATGTAAATCTACAGACTCTCTTCTCTTCTTGGTGGGACCGGGAATCTAAATCCCTACTAGCTATGGAGGCTTGTTCCTGAGCTGATTGGTCAACCTCAAGCGTCGAACATCAAAACCAAATTTCCACCATGTTATGCCTTCTCGGTCTTGAGTAATTGTGTCTACGGACGGCCAGAAAAACGGATGAACATAGGAAAATGAACTAATTAGGTCATTTTATGAACACCTTAACAAAAAAATTTTTTCAACGGTTAATATTTTTAATTGCTAAAAATTCGGGAATAACCTTAATCTAGAGCACGGAAGTGCGTAAGGCCGAGTTTATATAGTATACAGTACTTTGTATACAGTATATACAAGCTGAAAAGTCGGCGTTGCCTGGGCTTTTGACAGCTCAAAACGTCACTTTTTTGATATATAAAATTCATTGGCAAATAATATATTTCCAAAATTTTGTTAATGCTGGTGTATATATATAGATCGATAGTATAATTGAGAACTATAGCCGTCCAAAATCGGCTATAACTTTGAAACGGTAGTTTTTCTAGAGTCATGAGGAAAATTTACTTGTCTTACATTCTCTCATCATAATTTGGCTATCTCATATGGTTTTCTCCAAACAATTCAGACAAACACTCACAACATATTTCCCTTTTCTATAGTGAGATACCAGGTATAATTCACAGATTATAGATCTATATATTTCCTAGGAAAATACATTATGAATTTATTAGACAATATATAAGTAAAAACGAACGAAACACGATAATGTAATTTTTTTTTTTGTAATTACATAAAAAACTAATTAATTAAATAATAAGTGTAATACAAATAATTACATTCAATTCATATTAAATGTGTGTTTGTTTTAAATTAACTACTGAATTAATTACTTCTCTACCTAATTTTAAAAACCTTTAATTTTATTATTGCGTGTTTGTTCTATTTGTAATTTGTTAGTTAGTTAGTTAGTTGGAGAATGTGTGTTTTTCAATGTTTTTATTCGTCGGTGCTTCGATAATATCAATTTTAATTTGTAACACATCACATATAGAAAAACGTTAACGATATATCAGGTGTTTACACAAGTAAGGTCAAAGATCTGGTTTTTATAGAGTATAATTTTATGAAATAAAAAGCTGCTATGAAAATGTCAGAAACCCTTCGATCAAATCTCAATCAATTAGAGTAAATCAAAAATCTATACGAGATATCAGATTGAGTTTTTGGATCGACCTTCACCCATTTTTTTAACCGGATAAAACATATTTTTTCATTTAAAGGCGAATACGCCTAAAATGCAGTGCCTATCAAAATGTTGTCATAGCTATATTTTATTAAATTAATTTTAATTTGTTTTATTTTCTTTCCTTCACCCACTTGTTAACTAAGCGAATTTTTCTTAAACTGATAGTTTATAATATAAAGAATATGCCTAGGTAGTAGTAGCTACTCATTTCCCGTCATGACTACCTGGCAAGCAAGTATGAACAGGTAAGTAAATATAGGTAACTACACTGATCTGTTAACCAATCGAAATATATATCAGAAGATATATTTTTATATTTTATTTATTATTTATATATATTGTTTTGTCAAAAGTAAAACGCAGTATTGCAGAATTTTAAATAAGTGAGGTTAGAAATATGTTAATATATCACAGTTTACATTTAAAGTTTACAAAGTGAACAAACTATGTTTTGATCATAAAATGAATATTATTCGTTAAAATTAAGAAATAAAATGTTTCTTTCAAACATACACTGACCTTTAATAGTATTATTTGGACAAACTAGAAAGATAACAGGTAATAAAGATTTAAAAAAAAGTACTAATATATTTTTCAGAGAATAAAAGCAGTACAGTTTGAAAACTACTGCTTTTTTACTTTGAAAAAATGAATTTACTACTTTTATATTTAGGAAATGTAACCAATTTGAAATATTTATCAATCTGAAAAAATTCGAGATTTTATTGAAATAACATTCCTAATTCATGATTTTATAATTTATATCAGACAAATCTATTTGCTATCTAGTCTAGTAAATGAAGTTTACTACCTTTAACATAAACACGCCAGTCTATCTATTGTTGTTTTTATTCTAAGTATACGTATTTCAAATTTTCCCCCCTTTTTCATTTAAATTAAATTAATGAAATGGAAAATACAATATTAAAAATTTTTTTGTTTTATAAATGTATAAATAAATAATCAAAAAAAAAAAAGGCCAATTATATTCTCATATACATAAACATGTAAAATAGTATAAAACTCATGTATAATTATTTAAAACGTACATTCAAATCTACCCAGTTAGCCTCCCCCCCCCCCGTCCTACCCCTTTTCCCTATTTATTTTAATAGAGTTTAAAGTTCTACACTCTACTATGCTAACAATAATAATTCTAATTTATTCCATACAACAACAACAACATCATATTTAAATACACCACTGAATGTTGACATTATATCATCAATATGTGTGAGAAACCAGGCCAGGCCAGGCCAGGCCCGAGTCTACTGTCATGCCACTAGCGGCGGTCAGTGTTTAGCGAGAGTTGTGTTTGATAATAATAGTTATTTAGTGTCAACGTTCGTTAATTTAACTATTATTTGGACATATTATATATATTGTTCATTAATACTATCGTTTGGATATCATTTACGAATTTACTAGCACGTAATGTGTGTGTTAGAGGTAAAGTATAGTTTATACTAACTAGTATTGTTGATTATATATGTTTCATATATATTATGACGTAGAGGTTGCTCTTATTCTCATGAAATTGTTTCTAGCATATATAAACTCGTTTAAATCAAACATGATATGAATGTCCCAAATCTTCTACACTAGATTTGCAATGTTTGTATCGAATGACAAACAAACTCCCTCTCACTTTGGGACACGAAGATAGTAACTACCGGCTCTGATGGTTTTATGACAATATATATCCACACATTGGGATGTGTCACTGGCAAGAGTCATTTTTACAGTGCACAGATTGGGGATTGTTAGAAAAACATTGAGTGTAAATATAACGTAACGCTCCTATGAAAACTCAACAAAAAGGTTTTATTTTGTGAATGAAGACACTTTTCGTAGCCAATTGAGGTTCAATACAGTCAAGCACCTTCCAAAATATAGAAACATATAAATGAGGCTTTATATTAATGTATATTGTAGTGTAATAATGATAATAATAATAATAATATTGGGGATTCTAATGTTATTTTGTTAATGTTAAACTCAATGTTGGTGTGTTCCTTGTCTAGGTGTACCCTGTACTGTATGAATAGGTCAAAGCTGGGCAACGTACTGGGAAACAGTACTTTAAGTAA
This sequence comes from Nineta flava, assembly GCA_963920215.1. Lineage (NCBI taxonomy): Eukaryota > Metazoa > Arthropoda > Insecta > Neuroptera > Chrysopidae > Nineta > Nineta flava. The sequence goes on from OY986041.1 coordinate 136,879,798, forward strand.
TAAGTACTAAGTATTACGAACCACACAAGTTGATGTTAGTTTTTAAAATTTTATAACCAACCGATTTGTGTCTTATTTATTCGGTTTTCGAAGAAATGCTTCGGATAAAAGTTGTTCATTATAAATATAGTAACAACTCTTATTTGAAATTTTTTTTCGAAAAACGAATGAATAAGGCACAAATCAACTATAAAATTTTAAAAATTAACATCACCATTTCACACCAAGTGTGCCAAGTATTGAGCAAAAATACTTTAAGTAATGAGTACCAAGTACATTACAAAAATAACCAACAAGTGCCAAGCATAAGTACTTTGATGGTACCTATGAAAAATAAAGTAATTTTTAATAGAAAAATATAAAATTATGAAGAATTTTTTCTGTGAATATTTTTTAACATTTTTTGAGATATTTTTTCAATGACGTTGGATAAAGATTGCGGAAGTTGGATAAAATTATAGAATTTAAATTCAATCTATATTTGGAAATCATATAATAGTTTTATTATTACAAAACTTAAACAACCCCACAGTCTGTTTACCACAAAAAGCATATTTATAATTGCAGCAAATGAAAATCATCTTTTGACTGCCGCAGAGGGATCTTAATTTAGAACTTGGAATTCTTGATTTTTATCCCCTAAATATCACAAAATGTCGAGTTACATTATGTTACTGTCTGGTCGGCGATTGAAATTAATTAGATCGTATAGATCGTACTTAGACTGTTGAAGTTCTACTTGAAATTAACTTACACCAGCTCTTCGCCCCGTTTGATCCGACAATTGCGAGTACTAGTACAAAGTTTTGAATCACAAGTATTTTAAGTATTTTCTGGCAGTACTTTAAGTAAGGTTATTGTAAGTATAGAGTATTTATGTTCAAGTACTCAATACAAAAACGAATTTAACGTACTTTTTATAAGTACTATACTTTAAGTACTGCCCAGCTCTCTGAGTATAGACTAAACGAGAACATAACACTAATTTTATGGATAAATTCAACAACTAACCATCAACAATATAGCAGCTCTATCTATCTACCATAGCAATGTAATTGTTAATGTTTAAGGGTTCGTACCTACATACTATTTTGAGGACAGTATTTTATCTTTGTAATGTTGTTAACAATATTGTTGGGTACATTTATGATAAATTATGGTCTGTAATAGAATCTGAATTCCAGAAAATAGTGTGTGTCTTAATTCAGAATTGGATGTATTTCACTACTTTAATAATTAAAAAATCCAAAATATTTTATCCTCTTTTAATACCTTTTCAATCAATTCCAATTTAGGGTTGAATCTAGTTGTAGATTTATAGTTTAAATTTAAATTAATCTTTAAAAAAATCGGATCCATATTCCGATGGAATCATTTAAATAATCGGTAGTTATCTGATTATTATATCAAGTTCCGATTATCCTTTCGTATAATATTGTATGGTACCAGTCCAAGTGTTATGTCTGCGCAGTATGCCTACATGGAAACTGGGAGGTTATGGGTTCGAATCCCGGCATCGGCAGTTTGTCAATTATTAAGAAGAAAAAAATGGAGATGGTTAATTGACTAAACTGTCGGCGTTTGGACAAGAACGAAATAACCGGATATGCTTGAGAAGGTTTTCTGCAGTTTCCTTCATGAACTCCAGATAAATATTGGCATATTTCCTATCATACTCGGCTGCAGCCGCATATCCTACCAATTCTTAGTCTATACACAAAATGCCTTCCACTTCACTCACATTCTCACATCCTTAGGCATCACAATGGACCTTATGGTCGAAATGTAGCCCGTTCAAGGCAGCCTCTACAATCTATCTTTCTAATGCACTAAAGTTAATGCTGGGATAGTTTACTATGAATACATTACTATGACGTGGCTTAACTTGCTTCCTTTTATTATGGCATTACTATGATGTTTGTGCAATGTATTGTCAATAAAAGAACTAATAAATTATTATTATTAAGGTAGTTGGGTAGTCGCAATCCGAGATCTAAATAACATATTATGTGTGAACATGTTTATGTTATAACAGATTATGTATAACATAAATTATGTGTGAGAAAACAGAGATAGAAACAAATATCTTAACTGTGTGGTCAATCGTTTCGCATTTTTTCTAGTGTACATTTGAAACATCGCTCTATCTATTGAAATGTTTTTTTTGAGATCAAGTTTGCCGATTTTTCACAAACCATTAATTTTGGGTGTTTTTGAACAAAGATATTCATAAGAGCCCATGTATTTTTGCAGAACTTTAATTAATAATATGTCTTAAACAATGTGGTAAAAAAATTTGATTTTATTCCTATACGTGCTTTTAATCTAGGGAACAGTAGTGCGACAGGCCAAGTTTAACGGGTTTTTTTTCCTGCGTTTATATTCTTTTGAATAAATATAGAAAAATGTTGGGTCAAATTTAAGTGATGTGTCTACCAAACTACCTTAATATTATTTGGACCAAGATATTTAATATAATTAATATCAGTTTATAAGAGTTTATTATAATATATTAGGTGTTTGTAAAAAGACGCCCGACAAAAGTAAATATCAATTAATGATGTATTCAAATTTTCACTGGATAATTATTATATAAAGTAAATCACACGCCATGAGTCATGGTTTTGTGATCTTGTGACATTACATGCTCAATAATTCTTACTTTGTAAATTCAACATCATAATTGGTTAGTATACATTTCGGATGTCTATTCACAAACACTGTGTATGTATGCAGTATGTTATTTAATAATATAATATATTTACATAAATATTGATTAATTTATTAACTCAGTCAGTTGGTATCGCATTTGAAAATATAATTTATGAATCGATAAATTTAGAAATCTAGAACTCTAAAACGTTTAATATAGAGATAAAACATAATTTTCGATCGTTATTCATTAAATGACTGCAATATAAATATATATATATATATATATATATATATATATATATATATATAAATATATATATATATATAAATATATATATAAATATATATATATATATATATATATATATATATATATATATATATATATATGTACATACATATATAATATTTATTAATGTTTATAAATATGCATAAATATATATAATAAATCATATATATATATATATATATATATATATATATATATATATATATATATATATATATATATATATATATGTAGAAACATAGAAACACCGTATGCTTCACGTTAATTGAGACGGCTCAATTTATTCATATTATTTATTCAATTCATTCTCATAATAATACAGGGTGCTTTTTTTAGAATGAAGACAGAAAACACTTGAGGTTGTAGACGTTAAATTATGAGGGTGGGTAAATGACTTACGCAAATGATAATGTTTTCGGGAAATAAGCTAAATATGTCTTTCCCAAAGCTATTATTTTATGTGTATTTAATCCAAAGCTATTGGGTGTATCAACAAAATGTTTAAAACAAACGATACTTTATGACGTAGTCATTCTTTATATAAAATTATTTTTTCTATCGCATATTGCCATCGCATGGGTCCTTACCAGAAATGATTAGTGGTAATAGTAGCAGAGGGGGGAAGTTGAAGTCTTGCAAGTAGTTCTTTCTAGATCTTTTATACCGATCCATTTAAGGACAAGGAACTGTATGTAGGTTTTGCGGCTGCAATCAACTTTGATAGGAACAATACCGATATTCACCTAGAGTTTATGAACGAAAACTGCAGAAAACCTTCACAAGCATTGCCGGTTACTTTTGTTCTTGTCCATAGGCCGACAGCTTAGTCAATTAACCGCCCCATTAACGTAAATTAATTTAATTGACAAACTTCCAAATTCCAAGCAGAGTTCTTTTAACAGCTCGACCATTTGGATGGTTTCCCACGGATGATTAAGATACCAAAGTTTTATAGATGAAATGTTATTCGGAATAGTTATCTATCATCCATTGAAATCCTTATCAAAATCGGTTCAGATGTCTTAACATCTTGCGGGAACAAACATATAGTTGCGGTCTCTAGTTAAAATTCATTTCAGAGTTGAATACTGTTTATTCGAAAAACCTACCTGAAAACTGTTCCAAAAAGGTAAAAAGCAAAAAAATTTGCATTTAACAAAAAAATCCTTTTCTATACCAGTGTCAAATACCATCATTATCCTAGGACATAACCTAAGGAATATATTTCAAGTATAGTAACACAAAAGACTGTAATTATGAATAGGGTACACACACACACACTCATACACACATATAAGATATGAATAATCATAATCATAATTATAAAATTGTTTACTTACAACAAATAATACAAACAGAAATATTTACCTGTGGCTCTGTACTATAAACGACAGGTTGATCTATTATATTTGAAAAACGTGTATGATTTTTAGGTGTATAATAGAACCACACAAATTTATATCTATAGACATTTTCGATATTTACTCTTTCAGCCAAAGCAGAATTATTCTTATGAAAATTTTTGTATTCTATTTTAAATTATTTTGTATTTTTTTAGTTCCATATTCCAATAAAAGTATGTTTTTTTAGTATTTTAAAATTCGAAATTTTATTTTTTTCTTTTTTAGCATTAAAACAAAATAATTTTTTGTGTTACAGTTTTAATCTTCATTATTAATCCTACGAGTGATGGAATGAATCCAATTCTTTACCAAAGAAAGTCTATATCGAATAAGGCATAGGAAATTTATGTCAAATAATAATTTTTTTCGAAATTTTAACAGTTGGAAATGCCATTTTTGTATTAAAGTTTTGTTGATAACATTTCTATAGAAACTATAAACTATACTAGCACACTATAAATCGTGATGTATAAGTGAGAGATATGTCAATTTGTATTTTAGCTATTAATAAATTTAAATTTTTATATATTATTAAAATAAAGATTATTAAAATAATCAAAGAGAACTCTAGGTTTTTTTGAAATTATATTTCAAATTTTGCCCCTATTCCTAGAACATTTGTTTGTATTTTATAAATACGTATTTCGACTACAATGTAGTCATCATCAGTATGAATTAGGTGGTCGTAACTATCTCTGGGAGTCACCAAATAAGCAACAAGCAACATATCTCTGAATCCATATCCCAGAGATAGTTACGATTAGCTAATTCATACTGATGATGACTACATTGTAGTCGAAATACGTATTTATAAATTACAAACAAATGTTCTAGGAATAGGGGCAAAATTTGAAATATAATTTTTATATATTGTTTATATTTTTGTATTTTCATCGGTTCTTACACGTCTGCAAAATTTTAGATTATTCGAACGTCCAGAAGTGAGTGAAAAATCAATTAAAAAATTCCTGACATTCATATATACATTGATAGATAGATCGATAGATACAAGTCAAGCTAATAAAAGCATGTTAAAAATAATAAACTTATTAGTTTGTAATGAATGGGTCGTTACTTGACAAAAAGTCGTTATCAGTCCAAGTGGTCGAGCTGTCTAAGGCGTTATGTCTGTATAGTATGCCTACTTGGGAACTGAGAGGTTATGGGTTCGAATCCCGACATTGGCAGTTGGTCAATTATAAGGGGAAAAAAAGGGGGCGATTAATTGGCTCAACTGTCGGCGTATGGGCAAGAACGAAGTAACCAGCAATGCTTGAGAAGATTTTCTGCAGCTTTTTCACAAACTCCAGATGAATATCGGCATAGTTCCTATCATAGTCGGCTAGTTCCTATCATGTATATCCTATCGATTCCTAGTCTATACACAAAAATTCCTGCGACTCCACTCACATCCTCACATCCGTAGACATCACAATGGACCTTATGGCCGAAGTGTAGCCCGCCCAGGGAAGCCTCTACAATCTATCTATCTATCTGTTTCTTTGACAAAAATTCATTATAATTGTTAAAACAAATATATGAAATATTCGTAAAAACACTTTATTTGACTAGTTTCGGAATAAAATTCCTTCTTCCGTAATATAATCATTTTTATTTCTGAAGAAGGAACTGTGTTCCGAATCTAGTCAAATAAATTGTTTTAACGAATATTTCATATATTTGTTTTACTTAACAATTAAATTTATTATATTGAATTTTTGTGAAATTTTATGAAATTACTATATCTAGCAAATGAACGTCCCTATTTCATAGATATAATCAATCAACTAGTAGATATGTTAATAAAATTTTCTGCTTTGATGAATAAACATAATATTATTTAGTTATACATATATATTTGAGATAATTTAAAGGCACAACCTTCTACTATAGACCACAAAAATATCACTCACTTTTCATAGATTTTCTAGTTGATTTGTACCATATTCATTTGGTTTTCGAAAAAATACTTCTGATAAAAAGTTGTTCATTATAAATCTACTAAAAACTTTTATTCGAAACATTTTTCCAAAAACCGAATGCATAAGTTCGAAATCAATTAAAAAATTTTTGAAAAATGACCGCAACTTTTATGGCTTGGTATACTTGCTAGTGCTCTCGCGGTAGGTACCAGCTCTAAACAAAACAGACAAACTTTGTGTTGGGACACAAAACCTCTTTTACTTATGGCATTTCTATTCATTCATTTATAAATTCTCATTCATTTATTCATTTTGCTAGTTTTATCAAATCTACAAACAAATAAACAACCAGAACAGACAAACTTATTAAGGTTCGTTTAGACTACTACACTGTACACCGTACACTTAGTGCATACACCGAGTGTCTATGTGTGCACACGAGTGTCTCACGTCTATCCATTCCATAGGGCGATCGACCGGTGTACGGTGCCATGTTTTATAAAAATTATATATGTAGACCAATAAATGATTACATTAAAGTTATTAAAATAAACTAGATGGTTATTATCATCCCATGGTTTTTTTGGTCACATGAATTGTATGAGAGATTATATATGGTTTGTGCCCCCTTAGGGAATGGAATATTTAACAAATGACATGAGACTATTTTTTTGTTAAAAATTTAGAACATTTTATGTAGAATTTAATTTTTGTCATCAAAATTCAGCGTTCCGATCATACTGGAACAATTTTTTTTTTCTCAGCAACGGGCACTTCAGTAAACGGTGAAGTATACACTTTCAAACAAACAAAGATTTTTCAAAATCGATCCACAATTGACGGAGAAATCGGTGAACATATATTAAAAAAATACATACAATCGAACATAGAACCTCCTCCTTCTTTTTTGAAGTCGTTTAAAAAACGATTTAAAAACTGAAACTGCAAGAGCATACAGCTCCCAAACGACGCAACTGTTACTAGGGTAAATTTAGCTCATTCGTGTTGTTTTAAGCCATAGTAAATGTGGTAAATCCTTGTAAAGATCTTTTAGGGACACATGTGTATCATCTACCATGTATTTATGGTGGAAGCGCAGAGAAATCATATTATATGTGTTTTAATATATTATACATTAAAAATTATTTGCACCTCCACCATAAATCCATTAATTTTGATATACATGATTGTTCAAATTCGAAGATAATCTCAAATATTTATTATATTTAATATTCAAATATATAAACTGTAACGGTTCACCTTTAACAAATCTGCTTAGCTCATCCAATTCCCCGAAAAATATACAAAGGAAATAAATTTGGGGTTCCCGAACTTTTGAACAACCATGTATATAAAAACTATGTATTAATGGTGGAAGCGCAATGAAGTCATATTATATGTATTTTAATATTATACGTTCAAAATTATCTGCACCTCCACCATAAATACATTGTTTCTGATATACATAGTTGTTCAAATTTGAAGATAATCTCAAATATTTATTTTATTTAATAATCAAATATATAAACTGAAACTGTTCATTTTTATTTTTATTATAACATAACTCCGTTGTTATACTTTCAGATAGAGAGTGGCATATTATCAGATTAACTGTTATTATTATTCAGTTGCTCTCAAACATAACAATTTAGATAATGAAATAATAAAAACGATAAAAAATAAAAGTTATATCTGTTAGTTAGTTAGTTCAAATGTAAATATTATTTGTGAACACAAACACACACACACACACACACACACACACAGAAATAAACAATATATTAAGATTATTATGAATGGTATTGTTTACAGAATGTAAATACAAAGTATATAAATTTTAACTACATACGAGTACACGCTTGAAGCATGAAACGGATCTTTATTATATACCAACCATTAAAAATATAAACCACATACAAAATAAACACCTATACACGCATTGCAATCATATTCATACCAACATACGAAAATAGGTAGATGGATGGTTTTGAACAGAACCGACTTTAAAACTTAATTTTGGGAATTTTTTTGTTGAAGTTATACTTCTTTTGGCACGGTATGAAAATCCAATTAGAGTGTGTTTTAAGCATATAGCCCTCATGTAGCACTCGTTTAATCGATGTAACATTGTTTTCTACCCTGTTCTATTGCAGAGTGTTTGGGGGACATTCAGTAATAAATGTGGATCATAACACTCTGAATTCGTTTTGGGAGCTTACTCGTTGCCAGCGCTCATGCTTTTAAACGCAATTTATTAGATGCCGTTCGATTTGACATTATAAGTACGTGAAAGCGCCATATGAAGGATGACATCAATTTAGCTGTTTTTCAAGTAAAAGAATGTTTATTCAAGTGATTTCAAAAGCCCCTAAAGTCAAAACAATCCCCCCTGGAAAAAGTGTCTAAGAGCGTGATGTCTATCGTGGAACTCAACTATAAGTGCGCTTTGTCAATGTCCACCTAATATATTACACCGTATATTTGTTGTCCATCGGTGCTCTGGTTCCCGGATTTGATTATTTAATCGCACATTGTTTTGAGTGCTTTGGTATGTACCATATCTTTGAGCCAATCACGAGTGGTCTTCGTTTTGTTTCAATTTATCGATTTATATTGGATGTTGATGAAGAATGTGAAGATCGTGGAAGAAAGTGGAGGCGTGTGCTATAATGCGGCAGATTCAATTCACCCTCTATATGATGTCTGATTAAATAAGCAAAGTGACTCCATTCCAGTTTACAATAATTTTTATATATGACGATTTATGGATATAGAAAGCCAAGACAATATTATCCATTTTTATTTTACAGCAATCCACAATCCTGTTTTATTTTACAGCCATATAGCAGGATAGTATATGTCATTTAAAATTGACAATTTTCCATACAGCATATAGTTTTTTACATATAGTAAATACCACATTTACAATATATGAATTGGAGAGGCCTTGAAAATTATGTGCGTTTAGCAAGCTAACGCGGAATTTTACATTTTCAGACCTAAAAAATGAAATATCTCTGGAACGATATATTCTAAATCGATTATTTAAAAAACAATCGATTGAAATTTTCATATTTTTAGAAGAAAAAAATCGTATCATTCATCATTTAAACAATATTTGTATTTGGAAAAATCTTGGGAAAGTAATTAAAGTGCATATAGAATTTTTTTTTCATATGTCGCAAAAGAGTTATCGAACAATTCAAGTTTTTTCATTCAAGTTTTCCACAGTTTTTGGCTCAATAGTTCATTTATAAAGCCAACTCTGGATATTAAACATTTAAACAAATCCATATATAATTCTCGTAGGAGTTGTAAACATATGCTTCAGTTAAATATATACGTAAGCTTACAAATACACACACATTACTTGCTCGTATATCCTGTTACGTTGTCTACCTTCATTTCCGCGAAAAGTGTGGCTCTGGCTGGCTCTGTTTGTTGTATTAGGATCAACATTTATTTCATTTAAAAAAACCTCATACGAACTTGGAATTCATTATGACTTAACAATAATATTTAAAAAAAAAAAAAAACATATACGAAATACCTCATACACTTGGCCACAAAAGTTGATGTCATTTTACAAAAATTTACAGCCGATTTGTGCCTTCATTCATTCGGTTTTTGAAAAAAAATTTCGAATAAAAGTTGTTACTATATTTCTAATGAACAACTTTTAGCTGAAGCATTTTTTCGAAAACCGAATCAATAAAGCACAAATCAATAATAAAATTTAAAAAATTACATCAAGTTTTGTGGTCCAACACGGTTTGTGTTATAAAAAAGGGTGAGTAAGGTAGATAGGTGAACACGAAGAAAAAATTGTTAAACAAGACCATTAAATGTTTAAATCGAATTTAGAAGAAGAAGAAAAAACACCATTTAACGGCTGTTTTTAACATCTTTTTTTTATTGCTTTTATTTCTTGTTTCAATTTTTTTATTGCTTTGTGAATTCTCTTATACGTAGGTTAACTTTTGGCGACGTGTAAAAATGTCAAGGTAGTATACTAGAAAATAGCATACGTCACGTGAACCAATTACAAAAGATACAAATTTTAATAGATTTCGTACATCGAAGATCCTTCTAGATAGACCAATCGCGATAAATTTATTCGAGGAAAACAATTTTGTTTAATATACCAAAAAATAATTGAATATGTAAAAACGAAAATAAAAAAAACACTTTCGTTGCGTAAATTTTACCACTATTGATTATTGTTGACATATGTTTCAGTCGATTGTATGACCACAGAGATTGATATTACGTCATTAACCGCCTTATAAAATAATATTAATCGAATAAACATAAGAAATTCAGAATAACATTAGTGAAAATGACAATGAACTAATGTTTAAATACCCGGTCATTTCAGACGTTTGAACGGGAATTGCGGGGAAACTAATCAGTTTATGAAAATAAGTTTCAAACAAAACTTGTTTATTTGGAAATAAGAACATATTTTGTAGTCAATTTCTATTCGCATAAGTCTTTTAATTTCTCTTTATTTAATTGTTAAATATCTTACGGTTTCCAAGATGATTAACACCCTGGCAGGAAGATGCATCGTCTAATTTTGCCCATACACGAACTTGACCTTTCTTTTTAGCTCTAGATCCCACACAACAAATTTCAACTCGTTATTTCTTTTTGTTTTTGAGTTATCGTGTACACGGCGAACGGTCAGATGGGCAGATATAGGGAATTGCATTAGTTAAGTCATTTTATGTACAAATAAACCCCAAACATTCTGCGGTCACCGTTACAAATTCGGGACTTAATTAATAAATCATTTGACCTTGAACTTCGTAGTTTTTGAGGGCAAATTTCCTTTTTCCAATAAGTAACCAAATTATTTCCAACAAAATCGGATTGCTGTGGAAAATAAGCGTAAAAAAACTGAGTAATCTATTTTGGTTCATAATTTATTACTACCACCATTTTATAACTATTTTAAACATGGATTTTGGATCATAAGAGTTTTTTGAGAAAAATAAGGGTTTTATATCAAGCATATAGAAAGGAGAACCACCCTATCTGAAGCAAGGAATCCTCTGGTATACAGACGGATCTAAAACTGAAGAGGGTCCGCGGAGGGAATCTACGGTGAGAGACCTAATGCAAACATAAGCGTCAACTTGGCGGAATATGCCACGATCTTTCAAGCAGAAGTCTACACCATACTGGCATGCGTCGGTGAGAACCTTGTAAGAAGCTACATAAACCAGAACGTATGTATTCTCTCGGACAGTCATGCTGCTTTAAAAGTCTTGCCTGGAACTGAGGTCAACTCAGCGGTAGTCAAGGATTACCTGCAGCACCTGCTGGAGCTGGCAAAACGGAACAATGTTAAATTGATCTGGGCTCCGAGTCACAGTTTCGAAGGAAACAAAAAGCAGATACCTTAACAAAGAAGGAAGTCGGAATATCCTTCATTGGCTCTGAGCCTATTTTTAGACCCAATCAGAGCCTATTTTAAGTGCTATGCTTTTTAGACCTCAAGATGTGTATCTATCTATCAATATATGTATATATATATATATATATATATATATATATATATCTATATATATATATATATATATATATATACCGTCTGTTTTGGTAATAGTGAATCAATGTTAAATATTAATTACTATAATAATTATACAATGCTTCATAAAGAAATAAAAATAGTGGGGGTACTCTGTAGTTTGTAGTGTGTGTGTGTGCATACGTTATGAATCATAATATTAAAATTAAGTGGACATCACTAAATCTCCACTCTTAAATGACATCAAACAAACATCATACCACAAGCAGCCAGATGTTTGTAAGTATGTGTATGTATGTATGGTTTTATAGTAAATATTTTATTTATTTATTTAACATTGATTCTCTATTAGAAATGCTTTTGAAAACAGACTGTATATATATAATTATAAAAGTGAGTTTATTTATACGTGCATAAATAATGGTGATTAAAAAGTTCACATACATATATATTTTTATTTGATTATATATAAAGTCAATTAAACAAACAAACATATATAATATGAAGCATGGTAGGTAGGTACCTACCTCTCTACTCACAGCAGTCGGTGTTCATAGTCAGTCAGTCCTGCGATCCAGAGAGCTTTGTTTTAATAAGCATTATTTAACACATACGGCGAAGAACATTATTATTAGTATTATTATCATGATAACGAATAGGAAGCCAACTGGAGAGATGGAGAGTGATGAACAAACAGTGATGATGAACATTGAACTAGTGATGAGCTAGTGACGAGCATTAATATAGTATACGAACATACATACATACATACATACATACATGCATATGTGTGTGGATTTGGAACCGAATTGAGCGTAAAATTTATACGATGAATATAACAAACTTTAATTTAGTATGAATATTGTGTTCAATGCATTTTATATCTATGTCTACATATATAATGTTTTTAACAACCTATCTGTCAAAATACAAGTTGATCGATGTTTGGACGAAGTCTCTTAAGGACGTTCCAGCACTGTGTTATGCAATTAGTACAACAAACCGGTTTATTTTTATTATAGCACAAATACATAAACAAACATGTACAACACATATACAAAAAACACTGTTCACATATACAAAATAATGTTATGTTGAAGAAAATAAATAAATTTAAACTTTTATGTTTCGAAAATAAAACGGTAACACACGATTATATTTTTTTAAATTTATATAATAAATATTTATCTTTACTATACTAGTTTTTTTTTTTAAATTCTGTCGAGTATTTTTTCTAATACAACAGATAATAGTTGGGGGGGGACACATGCTTCTAATGAGAGAGAGTGAGAGAGAATGATAATTTTGATGATATTTATCTCGTGTTCTAAACGGTCAAAACTTCTGAAACTTCAGGATTTATTAGAAAACATTATTTTAGCCTGTGTGAAAAAATGAGCAATATCTGTCGAAAAGTGGTAGTGTGCTGGAACATCCTTAAGGCCTAAAAGTGACCAGAAGTAGAACAGAAGAAGCGTTACTGCTTACTTTCAAATTAGAGTTTGAAAGATTGGTATTCAATCCATTATTTACATTAGAATTAAAGTTTGGGAAATTTATCAAGCGTAGGTCAGGTTTATCATTGTATACATTTAATATACAAAGTTTACGAACCCTGAAAAATGAGCCACATTGGTAATGTGGCTCATAATTCTAATATTGTTCTTTTATCAGAAACATGAAGTAATAATGATGAAGACATTCCTGCACCAAAATAATAACGACTATTCATCTTTCCTTCTATAATGTGTAATATTGTCTGTTGAGCATATAATGAATTTATATATAAATTTTGTCTATATACTATATGACACTTTTTTTACTGAATTTTACAAGGTGAATTTTTACTTTTTTAGCCTAAAAGTGATCGTATACGCTACGTATTTTGATCATATACACTTAAACGCATCTAATTATGGTACTATGTAAATCGATTTTGCGGACTTTTCGAGGTAAGGGATGGAAAAAAGTTTTGAATAAAAAAAAAGTTTGGTTTTTTTAAAATAAACAACTTTGGCTTGAAACTTTTTTTTTATTAGCTGTACAGTTTTGCAACAATTTCACATCAAATACTAAAATAAACAGTTCACGCATTGATAATGAACTCAATATATACTCAGTATAGACCATGTATTTAAACAATTAACTGTTATTTTCAATTGTTTTCAAACACAAACAGCTTCATTCATGAGTGTCAATCTTTGGGAATGAACGTAGGTGCTCATAAATGGTTGAAAATTTTGTGTGTACAGAGTGCTTCAAAAAACATATCTCTATTTATTGATTGAAAATAAAAACTTTTTAATCTTGATCAAATTTTTCTGAAAAGAAAGGCTAATAAAATGGTTAGTCATCAACCAAAATAGACTAAATAAACTATGTTCTCTTCAATTCAATTTCTATCAAAAAATATGAGTTCTCATTTGGAAAACCCTCAAAAACTATGAGGCAAAAGTTCAAGATGAAAATCAATGTGCCAGAAATATGTCCATTAACCGCACTCTGATTCTATTTTAATACCTTCTTTCAAATGTAATTCTTTTAAAAACTCCCGCTTTTAAACCGCTAAAAAAAAAACTCACTAAAATTACTAGGTCTATGTATACAGAGGTCAGTGTTTATTATCAAATGCATAGATCAAATGTCATACTGTTTTAACCTAAGAATTACATATGTTAATTCAAATTATATTTAAATAATTGTTTTATTTAATTAAATAATAAATTAGTTTTAAAATGAATATTAAAATGAACATTAATTAATCAGGTAAATATAATTTTTTTTACACTATAATTTTAACAAAAAACGTACTCACGATTTTTTACAGGTTAAAAATTTTTCGAATATTATTATTTGATGAGAATATTTAAAAAACGAGAACATTAAATCGAATTAAATTCAAAAAAACGATTAACGAAGAATAATAATTAACACGAAATATTACAATAATTAACTAAAATACGTACAACAATAAATAATTTAATTAACAATTGAATTGTTTCCTAATATCGCATTGAAATATAACCAATTTCCCGAGATTGGATTTATAACCATTCCAGGTCAAAACAAAAATGCAAGAGAACATTATCCATTAAATCACCATGGAGGTAATTTTTCAATTTGGCATAATTCCACAAATAATCAAACAGTCGATCATCTTCCATGTCAGACAAGAATCCTATGGTCGAATAATTGAACTGAATAAGGTTTCTAAAGTAGAGTTTATACCGCTGCTCTTCATATTTAAAAGAAAAAGAAATTTTGCAAACATAATTCGGCACCTGAAGAAATAAATATCAAAATCAAACGATTAGATTTTGAGGTCTTTTAAATCAGAGGTGGGCACAGACAGCTCGTCTGAGCCTTACGAGCTCTCCATAAGCTGGGTGAGAGTAAGTAAAGAAGGTATGTTTTGAAGCAAGACGGAACGATGTTTCAATACAGGTTGCCTACCGATTATTGCCCAATAATTTATTCAATCAATTTAGAAATAGTTTTATAAAATATTTATTGTTTAAATAATATCTTTTACAGTATGGAGAGATACACCAAAAAACATAATAATAATGATAATAATAACAATAATAATAATAATAATCTGAACTTATCACAGACTGCTTGCGATGTCTTCTCCATTATTAAATTCACTACTTTTATTTTTTTTGAAAAACAAATTATGCGAAAAATAATTTCCACTACTACAAATAGTACTTTTCACTTTTTCAAATCAAAGTAGACTAACTCAAAGAACTCAAATTCCCACTTTATGTAAAATTTAACTTAATTCATCAAATTCCCATGACACTATACTGAGCATACTCCATACGAAGAAAAAATAATTAAATCAGGTAAATAATTCTTTATTAGTTCTCGGATATGAATAGTAAAATATTTAGACAAATCATTTGGAATTTCCAAAACTTTAATTCTATTTAAATTATACTTTGCAAAAATTTCCCTCCTTTATTACAATGGTCCAGCGGTAAACTTAAAGGTTCATAAGATTTATATATATTTTTATTTTATTCATACACAAATATGATATATACTAAAAAGGTACATTTTATGACCGTAATTACCAGCCCAAAATTCCAGAGTATGTATTGAATGATTGCTTGTATTATTTACTTTGTATAATAGTGACCATAAAAAAGATTTGGTATTATTATATTTTTTTCAGAAAATGTTTTAATTAAAAAAAGAAAATATTAATAATTGGTAGGTTACCCTGTATTAACTTTATCTCTCTTCCCTACCTCTCACTCAGAGCTTGGCCGAGTCAACTCCTGCCCATCTCTGTTTTAAATAAATAATGGTGAGTTTTACATAATTTATATAAATTAATTCATAGCGTCAAATGACAACATAATAATGACAATTATTTTTGTTTCGTCCATGTTGAAAAAATTTCAATATATTCGATTCCATAAACTCGTTGCCCATTCAAATATTTTGAACATTTATGTAACTCAAGAAAATGTTCAAGTGTATTAGATCACAATATACCAAGCCCAGTGATTTTAATTGTATTATTTAAATATATTCATCAATGATATTACCGACAACCCATGATATTGAACCTTGATGATGGTCTATGTACTTTTACACATACAAATTGTGTTTTAATTTCCTGTTCATAAGTCCTGTTCTAAACGAAAATTACCCCTAAACAATATACTAGAATATTGGCAATAGGAGTTTTATCTACCATACAGTTTGTCCATTCTTACTTGTTATGAACAGTCAAGAAATTATCTATTTTGTAGCGATTTTGATATCGAACTACGAACAGTCCGAAAATATACAATCTGTGTATGTCAATATAAATTATGTTTACAATAATTTTCTGATTTAAATCGAGGTAATTTGAAAATTCATTATCGCTAATCATTCGATATCATAACATGATAGTTGATGATAGAAACATGACTGATTCTTAATTAATTTTAATTTAATATCATTTAATTAATAATAAAAAAATGTTTAGATGGAATATTGTTCAAGTGGGTTTTATTCGAAAAACAACTTTTCCAAAAAAATTAAATATGAGACTTTTCCAAAAAACAAAACAACACTTTTTAAACCCTAAAACAAATGTATTATTGGGATAATATTTCAAATTTTCGAAGTATAGAATCCTAATGTTTCTTCGGTCTTTTTATGTCGTTGGCAGTCTATGCCAGGATGTCGGCTTGTGTCCGTAAGAACCTACGTAGGGGCTACATAAACCAGATTGATCTGAAAACCGGGTCACAGTGATTTCGAAGGAAACGAAAAAGCAGATGTCTTAGGGGTCGGAATGCCCTTCATAGGCCCAGAGCCTATTTAAGGAATTCCAAGAACTGCATGTAAAGAGTTGATCAGCTAGTGGTCACCGTGGAACACCGTGATCACTGGGAAAAAGTACCGCGGCAGGAGCTCGGTAAAATACTGCTTCAGAGTGCAACCAAGAGGCTGACGCACTCTCGATGCACTGAAGCTAAACAGGATGCAACTGTGGAGGGTCACCGGATTCATTACCGAGCATTATTCTCTGCGGAAACATCTGCACAAAATGGGACTCCATAACGGTCCATTGTGAGCAGATTATGTGGCGAAGGGGAAGAAACGTCCTGCCACATTATCTTTGACTGCAAACCTCAAGGTTACAGCAGATACAGAATATTCGGTGCATCTCACCCCGAATATATGACCCTTCAGGAAGACCTGATAAGCAAGCTTCTGGCTATTGCCAGAAGCAAATCTCGTCGGGATATATGGGAGAAGCGAATCTCGTCGGACTGGAGTAGCAGGGGGAGCACAATGGACCATAAGGTTGAAATGCAATACTTTTTAGACCCCAAGATGTATCTGTCTATCTATGCTTGGATGTCTGTTAGCTTGACATCTGTTCCCGTGTAGCTCCTAATCTACTTATCATGTTTTGGCAAATAAGTAGTCATTAGGTTCGTCTTAAAGTTCCACGTGTCATAGGTTATGTGACGTCATATTAAATCTAACATGGTGGATATCATTTGCATGAATACACTAACCAACAAAAAACAACTACACAAATGTATCAAGTTTGGTATCAAATAAATTCGCTTTTTGAGTCTAGAACACAAAATTACAGTCCACTATGTCTTTTGGTTTTTGAGTTATCACGTCGATTGAAAGGTGGACAGGCAAACGACAAACAGAAATGCAGTTATTCAAACATTTAATGAAAAGATCAAATAAGTTTTACTCTTGAACCTCTATTAAAGTGGACATTCTAACCAGCCCTAATCCCAAACTATAGTAAATATTTATTTATTATATCATGTGATTTAATAGAATAATTATTTAAAAAAATATCAAAGACATATTTAAAAAAAATATGGGAACAAAATAATTTTTTTATCCAGTTTTAAGAGTATATACAAAACAAGTATTATCCATAGGGATTTATGACAGACTCCAAAATATTGTGCAAATGCGTATGTATGTATGGCGCCCGAGAATATACATATATATGATTTTCATATATATATATAAACAAAACATTAAATATAATGTATATTTTTATAATTCATAAAAATAAAAAAGCCATCCCGTAGGAATTAATAACAAACAACATAGAGGCAGAGGATATTACACAGGACATAATGCAACACACACAACATTTTTGGATTATTACTGAGCGAATGTGAGAGGCAGCAGCAGCTTTTTGAACATAACATTATAATATTAAACTCATATGAGCTCAGAAGGGATTTTTTGTACAGGGTGTTCCATTGTTCTTACGTAGCTCGCGTTTGGCACTAAAGTTTTTAGACTCGTTGGATTTTTCGACGCGAGCTTTTCTCTGTTATGCGGTTTTTTTACTTATATTCCGGTAAATAATTTTTTGTCTCATCATACTGATACTGGTATAGCTCTGCAAGGTAGTTACAAAGAGACCAGAATATTCTAGCTAAACGCGTTTCTACGCTGCATCAGTTTATAACTTAACACAAAGCTAAGTCGTAACCATTCACGACAGGCACGTTAAGGCATGATCTGTATCTTGTGGCTCATCCATTGTAAACGTAATATTAGTCTTGAAGTTATTAGCGATTGGCGTCTTACATTATTTCGTCCCACAAGAATGTTTGAACAACCACCAGTATAACCAGCGAATAGACGTTTACGCGCCCTTTTTTACTGATAGCTAAACAATCAAACCAGTCCAAGTGGCCGAGGATCTAAGGCGTTATGTCTGCGCAGTATGCCTACTTGGAAACTGCGAGGTTATGGGTTCGAATAACGATATCGGCAGTTTGTCAATTATCAGGAAAAAAAGGGGCGGTTAATTGACTAAACTGTCGGCGTATGGACATGAACGAAGTAACCGGCTATGCTTCAGAAGGTTTTCTGCAGTTTCCATCACGAACTCCAGATGAATATCCGCATAGTTCCTATCATAGTCGGCTGCAGCCGCATATCCTACAAATTCCTAGTCTATACACAAAAATTCCTTTCGCTCCACTTACATCTTCACATCCTTAGGCATCAAAATCGACTTTATGGTCAAAGTGTAGTCCGTCCAGGGCAGCCTCAAAAATCTATCTATCTAAGCCATCAAAATTCGCAGTTGACTTTGTATATTAGACAGAACCATAATGTATTGCTAAAATTAATCGCTAGGATTATCCAAAAAAATTGGTTTAATGAAAGTGAGATGACATTTCAAAATCAAGAAACATTTTTCAGACAATTTTTCAAACAATGTCTCCATTTTTAACCACCTTCATTTAAAGCCTGTTTGGCCAGTAATTCCTTTCTACAATAATGATTTATTTATAGCAACTAAATATCCGAGTGTGTCATAGGTGACAATAATAGGCAACGCGCAACGCAATAGCAACAACGGGCAACGTAAAGTTTATTATTTACCATTGTGGTACGGAACCCCAAAAAACTGAATAAGAATGGACTTTCTCGTAAAGTCGATTCTATTTTTCAATGAATATACTCAAAGTTCGTACCCGATTCGGTATACTTATACCAATGCTTAAATTCGTGCTTAATATAATTGCGTACTTATACTAGACCTTGAACTTCAATATCTAGTCACCCTAGGACAATATATATGTCCCTAGGTTACACTTGGTAACCACCCACAATCTTGTACATTCGTTATTAAATATTGAGGAAAAAATAAGCATTGATCCACAAGTCCACAAATTTGTCTGTTAATTAATTCTTAGTAACCTGAGTTTTAAGGTAGAATGTTACATTGGTTTATTACAAGACAATCCTGACATAAGCTCCTGAAAACAAGGAAAATAATTGTCCTGGAACACTCTGTACATATGACACATTAAGCAGGCTTTTGTGTATATGAATGTTTATCTTATATTACAAATGTTTGTACACTTTCAATTTTAAATATTGAAGTGTGTATTGTGTAAAAGGATAATAACTGAAAGGATAAGTCTATGTGTGTATATATATAATATATACATTATGCATATATAAAGCCCATATTTTGCACAATTAACAGGAGACTAATATGCTTTCTTGTCTTGGATCTCTTAGAATATCCAACAATATTTTTTTAATACACTAAAGACAATTTCATTTTATGCTTTTTTTGTGAAGCTTTAAGTTTCTTTATAGGTACGTTTTATTATGTTCCTTCAAAGGATTACTTTAGCAGGTTCAAGCAATATGCGATGTAAAGGTTACATTCAAAGAAAGTGGTAGTTTCAAGCTAATTAACTTATAAGCTATATACTCTTTAGTTATATCACTAATAGATAGCATACTATGCTTCAGTTATATGCAAAATTAATTGTATTTGAAGGGCATTAGCTTGATTATAACTTTCGCACAAAAGTATACACTTTTTATACCCGGTATATAATATATACCAGGGTATGCTAAGTTTAGTTCCGAATTTGTAATAAATGTTTGTATAATTGCCAAATTATTCCATTTCTACGTATCCGTCTGTACGCCCGTCCGTCCGTCAACACGATAACTCAAAAACGAATAGAGACATCAAGTGGAAATTTTGTAAGTATATTAAGAGCTAAAAAATAAGCTCAAGTTAGTGACTTAAAAAATCGGCAAGACAGCCTATCTTTGAAATCGTAAAAGATAGAACTTGTTTATTTGATGAATTACCTCTTCAATTGTCTTTTGTTTATCAGGACAAACAACAAAATAATAAGCCAATCTTATAAGCCCTAGGTGCAGACTCAAGCTCAGGTACGTTGACTCTATTGAGAAATAGTTAGATATATTGAACATGAAAAACTGGAAGCACATTGCCAACAAAAATCTGATTAGAAGATATTTCTCCAGAAGGTTGCGGCTCATTCGGGGCTGTTGAGCCATTGAAGGAGAAAATCAATCCGACACTTTTTTAAATCTATACAACAACACTTAATTCTTGCCTGCTAAGCTTCGGGACACAGCCAAAACTTGCATATTCTTGTTTATTTGAAGAATATCCCTCGTCTATTGTCTTTTGTTTATCAGGACAAGCAAACACAAATAACAAAGGAGAATGTTTGACTTGTCCCAATAATAATAAGTCAATATCTCTCTACCCCCGATATACATCATCTATCTATCTATCTATCTATCTATATAACAACAACACTTAATTATGAATTGATAAGGTGTCATCAGTGTACGGTCGGTATCTTTGTTCGAGAAAAAAAGAAAACTTTTCCCCTTTCTCGATATAAAAGAAAAATTCTTTTGATCTTTTCTTGACATATTATTTACATGTTTAAATTACAATTCCTCATTGCCATCTCTATTTTCCAACCTTATAAAACCTGCTGATACTCGTTTTTTTTTTGTTTGTTTGTTAATATTTCAATATTGACAAACATCCAACCTTATCGTTATAAATAATATGTTTTCTTAGTGTTTATATTGTAGAGTTGGGTTCAAATATGTTGATTAAATGACAGATAGATATATTGTAGAGGCTGCCCTGGACGGGCTACACTTCGACAATAAGGTCCATTGTGATCCCTAAGGATGTGAGGATGTGAGTGAAGTGGAAGGGATTTTTGTGTATAGACTAGGAATTGGTAGGTTGATCGGAACTATGCCGATGTTCATCTGGAGTTCGCGAAGGAAACTGCAAAAAACCTTCTCAAACATTGCCGGTTACTCCGTTCTTGTCCTTACGCCAACAGTTTAGTCAATTAACCGCCCACTTTCTTGTTCTTAATAATTGACGAACTGCCGATGTTGGGATTCGAACCCATAACCTCCCAGTTTCCAAGTAGGCATACTGCGCAGACAGAACGCCTTAGACCGCTCGGCCACTTGGACTAGATTACTGGACATTTTTGGAGTGGCCTTTTTGTTCTTGTATTTATGCAAAAGTATTAGATGACCGCGTATGTGTTTTGATTTCTGATCATTTGTGTCAAACTAAAACTATTGTATAGGACATTTAATGACCTAAATATAAACTCTGTAAAGATTTAAACCCGTTACACGCACTTCTCATTGAAAGTTACAGTAACGAAAACTGCCAAAAAGACAAAGAAGACTGGTGCACTTCGGGTCCGTGCCGTGGAGTTTTCATGAAAATGTCCTGCACATAATCCGTAGACCTAACCACTGTATGTCCGATGGGCCAACTATGTAATCGCTTTGAGCCATTCTTTCATTTTCTTTTTGACGCTGCCGTAACTCTTGAATTAAGTCTGCACTAGATTACCCTTTTAAGGCTCGTTGAGTTTCTTTTGACGCGAGCTTACCTTTGATATGCGTTTTCTATAATTACGAATGTAATTATAGTAGTATATACGAATTATATACGATGAAATCTTCAATTTTTCAATTAAATACCGATTTTCAGTTATATTGCGGCCAATATTTTAATTGCCTCTTCGTAATGCTCTGCAAGTTCTTCACAACGACTCCCGAATCAATGTCTTAGCTAAACGCAATTCTACGCTACATCAATTTATAACTTAACACATAGCTAGATCGTAGCCATCCAAGTACATGCGCCTACTCTGGTACGATGATGCTATGGGCAAAACAAATATAGCCCGACAGATACGTAAAGATATGATCTATCTCTTGTGGATTCAACCATTGTAAACGCATTATTAGTCTCTGAGTTATTAGCGATTGAAATATTACATTGTTTCTTCTCACAAGAATGTGCGATCAACCGCCAGTGTAACGATTGATTAGACGTTAATTCTGAGAAGATTTGAAATTATTGACTCCTGAGACTCATTTTTTTTCATCTATGGATGTTCAAACGTGAGTATTTTCATAAAATGGGAATCATTAGTTATGGCTTATACCAAAACATACAAGATCTTAAAATCAGAATTGTTCACAAAACAATTGAGACCAAAATTGTAAGACCAATGATCAACAATAATGTCATGTGATCTCAAAATTTAAAGACTCGGAGCAAATTGTACGATTGTCACTTAAAAAATTTGTGAAAATTTACAAAAGTTTTGTGAAAATTTTATATTTTTTTGAGTTTGGCTCTTTCTATAAACTTTGTACATCCGAGAAACCACTGTTTCCAAAGTAATCAAAACTATCACAGTTCAATATTTTCCCTTTAGCTTTTTATAATATTTAAAGTTCATAGAGATAGAAAATTAATGCATTTCAATCCATTTTGCACCAACTCTACAATGCCAAGTGTAAAATACATCAGTTATAAAACCAGACAGACCTTATTTAACTTTCTTTTGAATTTTATTTTTATATGCATGTTAAAAAAGGTGTTTCTCACCCTTTGCTTGTACACCCATAATGTTGGGGGTAAACCACCCACTAACCCTACCTATCAGGTAGATATGGAGTGTATTTACTCCATATATATATATATATATATACATATATATATATATAGCGTCTACTAACTGTACAAGTTCTGATAAATGTTCGATGGTGTTATAAAACACTTGGTTGTATTTTTTCTTTTCGCCTTATTTTTCGAATTACATTTTACATCTTGATATTCCAATATGCTGCTTACCTTTACATCTGTTGAGTATAAAAATCAACTGCTTGTTATATATAGACTTCTTTTGCACTGTTTTACCCTACTTCATCGTCGACTCTCGACCGATCATCTTAAGATGGTTGTTATAATATTATACCTTGTATGCATACACAAAAGAGTATGTATATACGAAATATTTATTTTAACAGTGGTTCTAAAACTCTTTCTTTATAAAAATTTAATTTTATTCAAAAAGTTTGTTGTCCATTCTTCCCCAAACGACCCACGTTGTTGTTTTTACGGAAACTAAACTTTCTAAAAACTTGAGAATCTTGAATCTGTCGCTTCATCATTAAATTATTATTTAAATAAATAATAAATACATGTAAAAGATATAATTGATCTTTATCAATTAAAATTGATATTTTTTATTTAATTTATGAATTGTTGTTATTTTTATGTGTAAATTACCAAGGCTGTTAACATTCACAGCAACCGTGATAATAGAGGGAAGTTATAGTTGAAATGCAACAGATAAAAATGAAGAAAAAAATTATAATAATAATTTAATGATGAAGCGACACTGCTACAAATCTAATAGTATTTTATTAACCTTTACCATTATTTATGACGCGTCCCAATTCTTCTTAAACATTTTTATTTTCTAAATACATATGTACTAATCATATTCTTGATTTTTAATGATTATTTTAAGATTCTATTCGGCCCTAACTGTCTTGTACAACCTACGAAAATTAGATCCTCTTACTTGTTATAAGACATGACGTACCCATTTCCAGATATTAGGCCTTCTATTAGGTATTTCGAATTTATGTACTATGGGACTCTTATCTTTATTAGTGTAAGTGAAATCGCATTCTTCCCAACAACATTATCTTCCTTGGATCCAAAACAGCTAGAAAATTTTTTGTAAGCAATACCGAAGAAATACGAAAAAAAAAATTTTGTTCCTGATTTCTATTTAATTTAAGCAATTTTGAAAGTATCTTTTTAAAAAAAATCATCAAAATTTTTTTAATGTATTTTCTTATATTTTTGATCCAGAAATTAGGAAAATCGGGTTGAAGGTGTAACGTACCTTCTTTTTTAAGATACTTTCAAGATAAATTTTAATTTTAAGATTAATCTTAGTATTCTGGGTTTCAATTTGATGGATGTGAATTGATCATAATTGGTCGTTTTATATCTTCATCGTTTTATATCTTTTGCAATAAATTTTAAAATGCAATACCTTTTTTTCTCCAGAAATGAAAAGTCGTTTTCCCTATAAAGTTCTATAACGAGTGGTGGCTTGTTGTAGAACAATTCTTTTCGATTTAAAGTTAACGAAAAAGGATTTTTCGAATCAATTTGAAATTTTCAATATATCGATATAGTAAAAGACAATTTTATTTTTATGTTTCCAGTGAAAGTTTTTACACGGTGAATTATTTGTCTGGCCATTTATTATTCAAAAGTTATTATTAGCACGAATCAGTATTTAGAATGGTTAAACTAGGTTAGGGAACGTACCCATACTACGTGACCTGTTTAGGGGTGGGAGGCAGGTCTTTAAAATACTACGCTCAGTCAGGGGAGCGGGGGAGGGGAGGGTTGGCTTAGATTTTTGTTACGTAGTCGATTTCGCCGAGAGAAATCTCGCGCTTTTTCGAACTATATTTGAATGCGATTAAGCAGAAAACAATTGTTGTTTTCATAAATGAAGTTTTCGGTAGCAATATGTTTTTTACATAAGTTATTCTTTTTCATAATATTTATTTTACTAGTAATTATAAGTATGCATGCAGTCTTATGCGGCAATAAACGCCGTATTAATAAAGACGAATGAGCCAAATTATTTTTATTTGTTCCACTTTCTGCCTGCAAAATGATTAAAAATCATATTTGTCAATACTACGTAACAACTTCAGGGGGAGGGGGGTCTTGTCATATACTACAAATGGTCACCGAGGGGAGGGAGGGGTCGAAAAATCTTAAAAAATAGGTCACGTAGTATGGGTACGTTCCCTTAGGTTGTAGCGTCTGTCCTGCATGGAATACACAAACCCAATTTTTGGATAGACCCATTCTTGTTATTAGTCCAAAACCATTTGCAGTAGCAGTATTACAATCGATTTCTTACAAACTATAGTTCCTACGCTTTACTTTTAAATTGACATCAGCTTAATGATATACATCGTTTACAAAAATCTCTGTTACAGAATGGAAAAATATTCTTTAAAAAAAACCTATTGATAAAAATTTAAATTAGAACTAAAGGGGTGGATAAGCCACTCTTAAAACTAGCTTGAATATGCCTTTCCGGTACATAAGTAAGGATTTGACGCCAGTAGACTTTAGCTCAAAGAGGCCGTCAAAGGGTGGTTGACCGAAAAAGATGAGTCTTTTCTAGATGAGAGCTGGGTGGGTTCAGAGTAGAGAAGTCATTGTTTTTTTTCCTATCTCACTGTGGCAATTTCTGTAAGACATGACGCACTAGCCGTCTCAGACGTTCCGTATGTTTGTTGCTATAACGTTGTGTAAATGATCTTCGTAGAGAGACTATATCTTCGGCACGCCTTGAGTTGTACTTTTGCTCGATAGCTTTTAGAATAGTTTCGGTTTATTACACTGTGGTGAATAGTCTCACTATATTCGCCACTTACAGACCAATTTTTTCTATTTGACTTGCTTCACATGAAATGACGATTTCGAATCTTGGCCGGTGATTTCTAAAGGGGTTTGGATTATATCCTTGGAAAGAAAACATATGTAAGGCGCAATTACATCAAAAATATTTATCCCACAGAAATTTGCATACCGATTGGAAAATGTAATTTGATGGAGCCTTAAAGAATCAACGGTCTCGATTCGGAGTCGCCATGGTATGAGGAAAGAATAACTAAGTGGCTTAAATAGAAAAGCTCAACGGAGAATTGTAGGTCTTACTGAAATACCGTAAGCCTATTTGCTACTAGCCCATAGTACTAGAAAATCTTTCACCGTGTACATTGTTCAATAAAAGTTCAATAAATAAAAAGAACACACTATTTGGAGAACAACATTTGAACAATATACCTTCAGAACGCCATAAGTTGATTCAACAAGGTTATTGCAAGCAAGCAAAACAAGCGACGTACAAGCGAATGAGAGGGTGAAATCGTTGTGTTAGTTTTATATATATGTTGTAAGCGAATGCCTTTTTGTTTCCTGATGAAAAAGCACATTAAGTTCGTTCGAGGCGCACACACAACAAATAAATACGATGAGAGAACGGAATTATTTGTATGCATTGGCAAAAAAAAACATAAAAAAAAAGACATGTGATTTATTTGAATTTATACACGGGAAAAAATGTTTTTGGTGTGTGTGTGCGAATGTTACATTTCCCATATGGGAAAACTTTGTTGTTGTTTTTTAAAAACAAGGGTGCGGCGGGCTAACAGCCCCAGCAGAATCAGGTAGGCAGGCTGGTTGGTGAGATGGTTTTTATAGAAATCAAAGTAACACTGGTTCATGAAGGAGAATGTAGGTATAGGCGCGATATTCGCCGATGGCTACAAATTGAAAAACACAAACCATTCACTTTAAACACAACAGATTCACGTAACACATTATTATCGAGTCGAATTTTTATTTTTGTTTTTTTTTTTTGTGAACGATAATATGAGCTTTTACGTGCGATACGTGAATATTGTTTTTTTTTTCTTGTTGTTAGGATATTGTGTTTAGGGATTTTCAATACAAAAGTTTGATTTGATTTTTTTATTAATCAATCCTTTGCCTCAAAAGTTGTCTTTTGTGAAATTTCGAAAGTTTGAAACCAAATCTAGTTTTCAGAATATTTTGAAACATTTGGATACGAATAATTTCTAGTAGTTTTAAATTTCTTTTGTTAAAACCACTCGAAGTTATGTGTATCAAATTTTTACAAACATATTCAATTACTAAGGATCACTATAGAAAATTTTCTAAAAATACACAAAAATTACTTGCTCACTGAGGTATTAAAACATAATTTTGCTTTCTATTGTCCAAAACAAAGTACTAACTCGTCTTTTACGAGAGCGACTCATCCGGTAATAAATGTGATTGAAGGAAATTTTAACAAGAGCAATTTCAATATAATTTAAAATTTATTATATTTTAAATCGAGTATATATTTTAATCTAGTTAATTTTCTATTTATTTTTATTTTTGTCTGTTGATCTCGACTTTATATCTATCTCTAATTGTCAAAGAGTAAAGTACGATTAGCTAATTTATACTGATGATGACTACATTGTAGTCGAAATATGTATTTATAATACAAAAAACTGATCTAGGTAAAGGGGACGAATTTGAAATTTTATTCAAAAACATAGAGTTCTCACTAATTATCATTCGATAATATAATGATTGACATTATATTCTCGAATATCAGTATTTTGTTAAGTAAATTTTTCAACAAATCGTAATAAAAATGAAAAATTAGAAATTTTACCTCCTTAAGGGATGAATTTCCAAAATCGCTGATACAACTTACTTTTATTTATAAACAGAAGCCTAAAAATTAATTTCCATATGTAACCCCCTTAGAGGATCTATTTAAACCCTCTATTTAACCCCCTTAGAGGATGTGCTCTCCTACGTTATATAAGGAACTCCTGTTAAAAATTCCGTGTTTCTGGACTCACTGCTTTAGTCAGTTAGTAGATTTTTAGTAGAAACGCAAATATTATGTTAAAATCTCTTTTCTCATTATATAAAATTTTTTATTAATTGTATTCCATTTATGCATACAGAACCATTGATTTGATGCCATGTTTCATGTTTAATCGGTTTTTTATCGTTTGTTATTGGTTTTAAGTACAAGTTTTTTTGTGTACAGTCTATCTGTAATCTGTATACAACAGAGAGACATGTCAATATATTCGATTCCCTTTCATTCATTTTACACCTCTGGTGTTGTTATGTATATACATATATGTACATATATACAGGGTGGGCCATTTTAATCACCCCACCTAAAATTAAATCACCCTAAAATTTCTCGAAATCAAAGCAGAATCAAGAAAAATGTTTCAGACAAAAGCATTAGGGTCTCGAAGGGGTCAAATATTGGTAACCTTTAATCTTGAGGTCAATTTTCAAGATCAAATCAAGGCCAACTTTGATTTTTTAAAAAGGAAACCCACCATTTTTTAAGGTATATTCGAAAATATAAATTCTAAATTGTCTGAATTTTCGACTGGTGATGTTAGAATTTATCCAAAACGGAATTCCAAGACAAAAATTGCTTGACACCGTGCGCCATTTCCAGAGGCGTTTGATTCAATGCATTCAAGCTAATGGAGGAAACTTCGAATATTTGCTTCGAAATTAAATTAATATTTAATGAGATGCAAAGGGACACACTTTAATCCAACGCCCAAAAGGAAACCGTCCATACAACGTCCACGTCGTTGATTCTGGGTGGAGCTTAAAAGAAGGGTAATACAGTTGAGGCAAAATTATTGAACATTTTAAAATTTCGCAAAGTAATATTATAAAAAATGGCCATTTTCAAAAAAAATGTTTTATACAAAACTTTCATATTGTCTTTGTAGAATTCGAACATGTCATAAAAAATACGGGTTTCTGTTTAAAAAATCAAAGTTGACCTTGAAAATTGACCTCAATACCAAATTTAACAAATTTTTGGTCAATATCATAAAAAATGGCCCTTTTTCAAAAAAAATGTTTTATACAAAACCTTTCATTTTGTCTTTGTAGATTTCGAATATGTCATAAAAAATATGGGTTTCTATTTAAAAAATCAAAGTTGACCTTGATTTGACCTTGAAAATTGACTTCAATATCAAACTTAATGCCACCAATATTTGACCCCTTCGAGACCATAAAACTATTGGCAGTTACATTTTTCTTGCTTCTGCTCTGTTTTCGAGAAATTTAGATGGGGCGATTAAAATGGCCCACCTTGTATATATATATATATATATACATATATATATATATATATATATATATATATATATATATATATATATATTGTCATTCAAACCACCAGAACAACACCTCCCACCTTTCAATCCAAATTTGACTGACACCCCTCCAAATATATGTATATATGTAGTAGGAATGTGTTGGTATGGACTGATTGAAAATCAGTTGACGAATGAAAAATAAAGTCATATATTTCAAAATGTCAATGAAATAGACATTTTCATTCATGATAAGAATGATTTTATTAAAATAAAAAAAAAAAATGTATTTTATTATGTATTATTTAAAATATTCAATCCTCCCGAAAAAGAATGTGTTGTTGCTCCCTTTTTTTTTGGTGTTTTGTTCCTAACAAGGAATTTTTGTTTGTCTCGGATATTTCTTTTTTTTTTATGTTCATCAAATATCGTTTTTTTTTCTTTTTATTTGAAATAAATTAAAATGTATTTTATTATATTATTGGAATTTGATATCTTCGTCATATCTTATCTCGTATGGCAAATACGTCTAATTGATACAATAGGTCAAATTTGTATTTATTGTTTAATAATTTATTAAAATAATATTAAATAAGGTCATCCCTAGGTACTTTTAAGACACAAAAGTTGAATAAAATAATATCGGAGTGAAAAACTACAATAGACAAATTATACATTGTATATAAAACCAATGATTCAATCTTTGATCATGGTAGGACATAATCAACGTCACTTCTGCCGTTCCAATTAGAGTTTGACTGGTATTCCATTTAAAATTTCAAATTCGCCCCCTTTACCTAGATCAGTTTTTTGTATTATAAATACGTATTTTGACTACAATGCAGTCATCATCGGTATAAATTAGCTAATCGTACTTTACTCTTTGACAATTAGAAATAGATATAAAGTCGAGATCAACAGACAAAAATAAAAATAAATAGAAAATTAACTAGATGAAAATATTCTAGATTTAAAATATAATAAATTTTAAATTATGTTGGAATTGCTCTTGTTAAAATTTCCTTCATTCACATTTGTTCCTGTTAATTTTACTCTCATTAAAATTACTCTTATATTGTCGCAGGATATGTTACTTGTTACTAATTTAGTGACAGTTTCACCAAACTAGTAATATAATTTAAAATTTATTATATTTTAAATCTAGTATATATTAATCTAGTTAATTTTCTATTTATTTTTATTTTTGTCTGTTGATCTCGACTTTATAACTATCTCGAATTGTCAAAGAGTAAAGTACGACTAGCTAATTTATACTGATGATGACTACATTGCAGTCGAAATACGTATTTATAATACAAAAAACTGATCTAGGTAAAGGGGACGAATTTGAAATTTTATTTCAAAAACCTAGAGTTCTTACTAATTATCATTCGATAATATAACGTTTGGTATTCCATTATTTACATCCATTATTTACATTAGAATCTCAGTTAGTGAAATTTGTCAAGACCGCAGGTTTATCAATATATGCATTTAATGCGCAAAGTTGTCGAGCCCGTATAAATGATCTCATTGATAGATAGATGAATTATAGAGGCTGCCCTAGACGGGCTACACTTCAACCATAAGGTCCATTGTGATTCCAAAGGATGTGAAAATGTGAGTGGAGTCGAAGGAATTTTTGTATATAGACTACGAATATAATAGGAATATTCATCTGGAGTTCGTGAAGGAAACTGCAGAAAACCTTCTCAAGTATAACAGCAACAACGACAGACTTTGTCGTGGAGTACCTGCCTTTCGGCTCAACCTCCGCTATCCCCCATGGGAGGGGGATTGGGATACACCCAATCAGCGCGTTCTCAGATCTGTGTTTGGCCGCGGACTATCTAAACCCCTATTAGCTCTGCAGGCTAACACCTTCTCAAGTATAGCCGGTTACTTTGTTCTTGTCCATACGCCGACAGTTTATTCAATTAACCGTCCCTTTCTTTTTTTTCTTAATAATTGACAAACTGCCGATGTCGGGACTCGAACCCATAACCTCCCAGTTTCCAAGTAGGCATACTGCGCAGACATAACGCCTTAGACCGCTCGGCTACTGGGACTGGTATATCATTCATAATGTGGCTCGTAATTCTAATAGTTTTCTTTTATCAGAAACATGGAATACCTAATGATGATTTTTATTATTACACATTTCGTATTTCCCCCTCTCGCTTAGGCTTATGATCGATTTTACCCATTAACAAACTTAACCTTTCAAATATAGAAAGTATATCCCCGACCTAATTTCATTTTGATCGGATTAAAATTGTAGAGAGTGAGTACAGACCAAATAGATACATGCATTGAAGGACTCAACTATTTAGTATTGGTCTCACAACATACACAAGTTGAACATGTTGAAAGCTTCTAAGCTGTATGATAATTTTTCACAAACAAAATTTGATGCTAAACCTTAATCAAATTAAAATGTGATGAATAAAACATTTTACAAAATAATTTATTTATAATTTTGACAATTTAACTCTCAATTAATAAATGTTATATATTATACAATGATTATCTTGGATATCCTCTGTCATCTGTTCGATGTCCTCTATCGTCTTATATCTCAAGATCTGTAAGACACTTTATCTTTTCTGCGGGAAGTCAGCGAATTTCTTTAAAATAAATACAGCATTTTTCTTTCGAAAATATATCTTAATAAACGCTTTGAATAAAATTGTGACCGCTAGAACGGCTACAGATACAAATATATGTTTCATATATCTGTATATTCTCTAGCGGTTACGATTTTAATCTGATAAAAATGAAATTTCGTATCTGATAAGTTTTTGGTATGTGCCAGGTCAAGTTCGTTAACCGCTCAAGAGGAAAAGGAAGAACAAACAAAATATCACCTATGACGGTAGTGCGTTAGATCAAGTTCAAGCGTAGACGCTTACCGTATGATGTTTGACAGGATCAATTAGAGGCGATTTTTAGGCTTTTAATTTGGTTCCTGTATCTCAGGAACCAAAAAAGCTATGAAACTGGAATTTGAAGCGTAGCGTGAGACCCACCATCTGACAAAGTATGATAATAAGTAAAATATGAAATACCCTGCACCTGAAAAATTTACCCAAAAAAATATAAACCCGTCATTTTTCCATTTTGTTAAAAAACGTGGTACTTACAAAGATTTTACTAGTTTTATAGTCGAACATTTTTGTTTTTGCTGGAAAATCAATACTTTTTGTATGCGAAAACATCGTTCCTCTCACAGTTTTTTTTTGTCAGATAGAATATCTCTCTTAATGTCAGAATAACCCTATTTTGACAAAATGGAAACCCGACTTCAAAAATCAAATATTCAATAACAAAAAATGCACTAAAATGTAAAAAAATAATTGCATATTCTTGTGCCAATTTTAGTTCACCTAAGCAAAAAATTTTAAATATATATGTACAATTATTGTTATTTTTGGAGGCGGTGTCAGCATAGAGAAATTCACATAACTTTTGGACACCGCTTCCAAAAATAACAATAATTGTACATATATATTTAAAATTTTTTGCTTAGGTGAACTAAAATTGTCACAAGAATATGCAATTATTTTTTTACTTTTTAGTGCATTTTTTGTTATAGAATATTTGATTTTGGAAGTCGGGTTTCCGTTTTGTCAAAATAGGGTTTATTTCTCGCTTTTAGTGACTTTGAAGGTCTATAACTTATTTTATTTGTCTAAATATTGGTAGACCAACTAAACGACCTACTAACTTTTATATAACACATTTTTTTTTATCCGTTCTTTTTTTTTAAATTTTTTAGTGCATTTTTCAGTTTTTTTTACATGCATTTTGTTGTTTTTGTAAAATTTTTTTTTTGAGGTCGGTTTTTTTTTGTAAAAAAATTTTTTGAAGTCGGTTTTTAAAAAAATTTTCTTATTTTCCCATTATGAATGAGTATATCTATAAAAAAAAAAATTCTCAGAAATCGGTTATCACATATAAAATGAGGATTTTCCTCGATTTCACGGAGATCTCCTCATCAGAATGCGATTTGATGCCAATGGGACCAATGGGAAACCAAACCCTTTAAAACAAAAAAAAAATTCAAAATCGGTTCATAAATGACGGAGTTCTGAGGTGACAGAAATAAAAAAATAAAAAAGTACAGGCGAATTGAGAACCATCCTTCTTTTGCAAGTCGGGTTAAAAAGCGGAAATGTATGCATATATTAAACTTGTAGAATATCAACTTGACTACATTTTACTGCTTGATCACTTTTGGGCTAAAATTCTAATACAGTACAACCTCGATTAACCGGGCCTCGATACACCGTGATTCGGATTTACTTGGGTCATGATGACTCATCATAAGAACACTTGCATCGGGCGCCAAAACAAAAGTTAATTGTTAATGGCGACGGGAAAATTTATATATCTCTGTATATAAAGAGATCTTAAGGATTTTCAATTTGAATTTCAACAAGTTTTCTGTTCTTCGTTACAACATTAATATTTGAATAGATTAAAATATTCTTATCACATATGTAATCAAAAGTGTTTATCTATATTTTATACACACGTACACAAATATGTATTACACAGGCTGTCTGTCTGTGTCTGTCCGTCTGTATCTATTTATTTTGGTTATATTCAAGTCTGTCGGTCTGTCTGTCTGTAATAAAGTAAATGAAATTAAATTGAACGGAAAATATATTCAAATATCAACCTCGAACAGCTACCAACATAACGCACAGCTGTATATAATAGAATATTCTATAAACAGGGAGAGTCGGGAGGAACGGACCAAACTCCAGGAGTGTGTTATACACTCCTGAAAATAATGCATGCTTAAATAACTGGCACAATGCCATGACACATTCATCGGAACCACAAAGTTTTCAATTGTTAAGAAAGTCTCGGACTTACCAGTCCAAGTAGTCGAGCGGTCTAAGACGTTATGTCTGCGCAGTATGTCTACTTGGAAAATGGGAGGTTATGGATTTGATCCCGACATCGACAGTTTGTCAATTTTTTAGAAAGAAAAGGGGCGCTTAATTGACTTTTAGCGGTATCATTTCTTCATTAAATTATTATTATAATTTTGTTCATCATTTTTAGTTGTTGCATAACTATAACTTCCCCCTATTATCACGGTTGCTTTGAATGTTAACAACCTTGATAATTTACATATTAAAATATATAATATTTCATAAATCAATTCAATAAAGATCAATCATATCTTTCACATATATTTATTATTTATTTAAATAATAATAATTTATTATATCAATCATTTACCTTTACAGACTAAACTGTCGGCGTATCGCCAAGAACAAAGTAATGCTTGAGAAGGTTTTCTGCAGTTTCCTTCACGAACTCCAGATGAATATCGGCATAGTTTCTATCAGAATCAGCTGCAGCCACTTATCCTACCAATTCTTAGTCTATACACAAAAATTCCTTCCACTCCACTCAAATCCTCACATCCTTAGGCATCACAATAGGCCTAACGCAATCTATCTATCTCGGACATAGCATATACTGATTACAAGATACTGATTCACCAATTTTGCGTACTGTGGGACACAAGATAACAATTTTTAATTACGCTATAGCTTGAAAACAAATGAAAATCGTAGAAGAACATATGAGTTTTTGTTCTTATAAAACGAGCTTGGCGAAATTTAAACTTACAACTGAATTCTTTATTAAATTGATTACCTTGTAAATTACGTTATTTGTGAATAAATTTTCTAATGCAGCAAATAAGTAAAACAATAATAAAAACACATATATTGAAATATGATTACATACTCCAATAACCTATATTTTTAAAAGTTTTTTTTCCAATAATTTAACGTGTAAAATAACACTAGTGGAGTTTGCACCGTTCCTCCTGATTGATCCTGTATATTATATTATGCTGTAAATATTATAGCCAGAACGTCGTATGCGACTGGCTATGTTTTAATAACTTACGGTGGCTAGGTGTAAGCATACGAAATTTTAGTGAATACACGTGTCGCTGGAAGGCTACACTAGCCGTATATACAGGATGTCTCATTTTGAACACTGCATTTTAAATATTTCTGAGAAGTGTTGTTTTTTTTTTGGAAAAAACTACCTGTATAACAGTTGTTTTCTCCGGAGGAGGCCATCTAATGATGATCTTGATTTTCACCTTAACCATGATCTTCAAGGTTATTTGAAGGTAACATTATGATTTTCAGGACATTAAAACTGGGTAATAAAGTATATTTTCGTTAATAATTAACCATTTTATAAACGTTTTGAAGAAAAATAAGGACTTTTGAAAAACTTTAACAAGATTAAAGAGTTCACATTGGTGGTCACGCTTCGATTCATATATACTGAACACCAATAAAAACCAAGGAAAAACTTTTACTCAAGACTTTATTTTTCTCGAAAAATGCAATGTTATCTCAGAAAATTAATTTTTTAAGGCTATTCCGATTATGGCAAAAAAATATGGGCGTCTATTTGAAAATCGCAAGTTCATAGACCAACTTACCGTGAAAACCGAGTGAAAATCAAGGCCCACATTATATTGGTTTCGATTCGAATCAGAAGCAACTGTTATAAAAAGCTTTTGTACCGAAAAAAATTTGATCAATTTTACCTCCTATCCTTCAAAGATGTTCCAGGAGTCCTTTGATCTTGATAAACGTTAGGATATCTTTAGGCAACACCTCATTGATTTTATCTGGCTGGAAGTCTAACCATCCTTAAGGATAGCGTCTTTTGAGTTAGAGGCTTTCGCATTTACGTAGAATATGAATTCCGGTTTTCTCCTCTTCATGACAAAATTTGCAGAGATCTTTCCCTGCTAGATTGACTTTGTTAATCCGTTTTCTAAGTTTGCAGTGAGCAGTTATAAGGCCAGTTAGTATCCTCAATTGGTTTTTTCCTATTTGTAACTGCTTAGAGACCTTTTTTCCATGAGAAGCATTATATAAGAAGCTTTGCATCATATCACCATAAAATGTCACTTACCGAACAAAACCAATTTCTTTCTGGTTATTTTTTTTCCAAAAACGCTTCCTTGAAGAAATATTCAGGTGCATTGTTTAAAAAGGGCAAAAGAGAAGAGGCCATCCTGTATATATAATTCTATTTTGGAATATTAATGGAATATGATAATACAATTTATTATTCATTTTAATATTTCAATTCAATTAGTGATCATTATTAGTGGTCCATACTACCATAAAGTATGACCAATTGTTGTGGTACTACTGGCCATTTATTAATGCCTGTAAATTAATTCATTCGTTTGGGGAGTTTAATGTCCCAACAAATACTTCTTTGCCTGTCTTCGAACGTTTCGTATGAAAAATCTGTGTGTTAATAACAATTGAATATGTTGAAACATTCTAAGTGTTCCTGTATGTAATATTATACATATATTTAGTAATATATATACACTTAGAATATGACGTTATTGGTTCAATTTTTATGAACGGGAGTGTACAATTTTGTAAAACATAACAACACCCTTAGAGTCATTCATGAAATCCACTTGTCAGTGAATTTCAAAGAAGTCAGTGACTAATGCTATCAAAATGTAACCATCGAAACAATTAAAAATATAGGTTATTGGAGTATGTAATCATATTTCATTATATACTTATTTGCTGCATCAGCAAATTAATTAACAAATGACGTTATTTACAAGATATAAATACAATCATTTTAATAAAGAATGTACGTTGCAATATTAAATTTCACCCAGGTCGTTTTATGCCAACAAAACCCCCATCTCATACCCACACTCAGGTGCAATAGGGTAAGATTGGTAGAATGGTATTAAGGGTTGAATGAATATAATATATGTGTTGTTGTTGTTGTTGTTTAGATCTCATTTAATAATATTAAATGTTTGGTTTTATGGGAGTTGTAAATAGTCTACATTCTGAGAGATGTACACACGTATGTTGAATCGGGTTCCAGTTATGTTAATGTGAGTATACTATATGCCCGCTGTGTATAGCATTACATATCATAATAATGTAATACCTGGTGGGTAGTCCCCGGTACAGGAATGTTGTAACTCTCAGGTAGTCCCAGCAGTATTATGTGTATTAAAAACAAACATTTACTAAATGTAAAAAACATTATAGAAATATCTAATATGAATGAAATCATCGTGTCTTCTCGAAGCCTGGTAAGTAGAGAATTCTAGACCTTTTTTAACGACCCCTAAGAAACCTAACTGTCTTCTTTACGAATGACAGTACAGAGCTCCACTTTAGTTGTTTAAGATCCCCACATTTCGATTGAACCTCATGATAGATAGATACCAATTGAGCCTGCAGTAGCCGGTATGCATCGCAACTAGGAGATTAACTTATTAAATTTCGATTTTTTGCCCCAATTTTCTAGATGAAAAAATTTTTTTGTATCTTATAAATAATACGTTTTTCGACTATTTTTTGATCTAGGAAATTGGGGCAAAAAATCGAAATTTAATTCGAAAAATCCTAGAGATATCTTTGATATTATTTATAGGTGGTTTTCATTTTTCCGGTTTTTACCCATAACCAAATTTACCTTGGCTTGTCAGCAATATGCTGTTACTTTCCCGTTACCTGCCCATAGGCTTATCCATCCATTCGTTTAGATTAGAGGTTGATATAGTTCTGGCCCTTGATACGGCTCCTGCACGGACGATAAACTAGGGTTAGTAAAAACCATTTTAAAAGATTTGGAAAATAATTCATCTGACATTCACTATGGTTGAGAGTCTACATTGCATCTTAAAATGCCGTGAAATTTCCGATTTCGAATTTTCAACTTTGACTGTAGTTATTTAAAACACCATTTTTCTGCGATGTTCAAATTGTTTGAATTGGATGAACGGATAATGAAAATCCAATCATGGCTAAGAAAACTTCATGAAATATCTAGATCAAAAGCTTTAAAATCGGTGAATTCGTTAGGAAACTTAATTGCCATAGGAATAACACGTTTGTCCATTTGCTATTATATATATTACAAATTTTCGCAACTACTTATTCCGTATAATTTTAGAAACGGTTTGAAATCCATAACAAAGAAATGTTTTGATTACATCTTCAAATAATAAAATGTGTTTCTGCAATGTTGAGATTTTCTCACATAAATCAAATTAAAACTTATCACCGAAAATTCGACACAAACCAAACAAAGTAAATGGAAAAAAAAAACTGTGTCTAAAACTATAAAAAACTTTTCACTTAGGTGGTGGTGCTCTTAGAAAATTTATTTCATCAAACAAAACAAAAACAAAAGGCAACAATTGAGTCTTTGTGGCAATTTATTATTTTTTTCTGTGTGTGGGTTTGTGGGTGAAAATAGTGGGTGCTCTTCGCACTCTTTCACCTTGATAAAGTGTGTTTGCATTACGGTATTATTATTTAAATAATAAATAATACAAATAAACTTACAAAATGTAACTAACATCAAAAAAACTTACCGCACATATGTTCAGAGTGAATTCCGTATATAATGATCCCTAACTTAAGCCAATTTCGAATGTAATAAAATCTAAGAGTGCCATAGATAGATAGATAGATTGTAAAGGCTGCCCCGGACGGGTTATACTTCGACCATAAAGTCCATTGTGATGCTTAAGGATGTCAGTGGAGTGGAAGAAATTTTTGTGTATAGACTAGAAATTGGTAGGATATGCGGCTGCAGCCGACTATGATAGGAACTATGCCGATATTTGTTCGTGAAGGAAACTGCTGAAAACCTTCTCAAGCATAGCCGGTTACTTTGTTCTTGTCCATACGCGAACAGTTTAGTCAATTAACCGCCACTTTTTTTCTTTTCTTACTCTTAATAATTGCCAAAATGCCGATGTTGGGATTCGAACCCATAACTTCCCAGTTTCTCAGTAGGCATAGTGCGCAGACATAGCACCTTAGACCGCTCGGCCACTTGGTAAGACTTGGTTAATGAAATGATATGAAATTTATAAAATTTATAAAATTATTATCAGCATGTTGTAGACCTAGTAAGAATTAAAATATGTTTTGAACTTGTAGCGGTGTCGCTTCATCATTAAATTATTATTATAATTTTGTTCTTCATTTTTTATTGCATTTCTACTATAACTTCCCTCTATTATCACGGTTGCTGTGAATGTTAACAACCTTGGTAATTTACATATAAAAAATAATAACATTTCATAAATGAAATTAATAAGATCAATTATATCTTTTTCATGTATTTATTATTGATTTAAATAATAATTTTTAATATAACAAACATCTACTTTACAAACTCTACCAAGACGTTCGTTCTGAAGGCTTACATCAAAAATGATGATGCCAAATACGTGCTGATTGGATTATACCAATCCCTATCTCATGAGAGACGAGAGTATAGGCAAAGTAAATCTTACATGTTCAATTGTTTATTTGCATGTTGAAACATAAAAAGGACTCAATTAAAGAAGGTTCACTATATAAGGGAATCTTTTCGACTTACAACGAGATATAAAAGACATACATATACCTGGGTAGGTAACGTAAGTGTACCCGGAGTATAACTCGTATAGTTGTTACACACCGGAGAGGAATGATATATAATAAAATAATATAAAAAGTAACAACAAAAACAGTTAGTACTTCAAACCTAAACCGAACATTTCATTCAGTCATTGTCAGTGACTCCTGTCAGGATCATAGTATTACCAAATATACAGTTACGTGTCTGAGATAAAAATAATATAACTCTCAATCAGTGCCAATTTTGCTAATGAAAAATATTATTAAAACTAAAAGTGTGGGTCAATATCATGTCTGTTTACCCCCTCAACAAGTAAACGGCGGAATCAATTTTGATATGGTTCTCATTGAATGGTACAAAATTTTGCTGGGTTACTTAAATGCTATAAAGTTTTTTGTACCATAAGTATTGCATCCAAATAAAATAAATATTTCACACGTTCAAAGGTACAGAAGTTTTAAATACAATAACTTTTACTTAAGGACGTCCAGCACTGTGTTATGCAATTGGTACAACATACCGGTTTGATTTGATTATAGCACCAATTCATAATCACACATATACAACACATAGACAAAAACACTGTTCACATATACAAAATAATGTTATGTTGAAGAAAATAAATAATTTTAAACTTTTATATTTCGAAAACAAAATGGCAACACACGTTTTTTTTTTAAATTTATGTAATAAATATTTAGCTTTACTCTCATAGTTTTTTTTTTTAAATTCTGTCGAGTATTTTTTCTAATGCAATAGATAATAGTTAGGCGGGCATGAAGTTTCACATACTTCTAATGAGAGAGAGTGAGAGAGAATGATAACTTTGACATTAATTATATCGCGTTCTAAACGGTCAAAAATTCTAAAACTTCGGGATTTATTAGAAAACGTTATTTTTAGCCTGTGAACAAAAAATGAGCAAGATCTGTCGAAAAATGGTGGTATGCTGGAACATCCTTATGTTGAACATTTTATGTATCCACCAAATAGTTTTTGTTGGAATACCAGCAAGTGTGTACTTAGAGATAAGCATACTAGGATCATTTATTGAGAAAACTTTTTGTATTATGAACCACAAAAATATATCAGCTATAAAGTTTTATAGTTGATCTGCTCCTTTTTCATTCGGTTTTTGCTGAAGATGTTTCGAATAAGAGTTGTTAGTTAGTGCATTTTTGAGTGGGGAAAATTAAAGTTTACCGATTTTTCCGTTAGTTACAAGGTATTCCGCGTCGAATGCAAAAAACTGCATCTTTCTATCATGCCTAGAAGTGTGTTAGATTTTGTATAGATCAGTCAGTGAGTTACACTGATATATAGGGCTGATATATATTAAAGAATTACTTCCCATTTCCTACGTATGAATTTCGGCTAGTGTTATGTGTACAATTTGGGAGAACTAATATTACAAAACGAAGTCATTTGATTTGGTGCTTAATTCATGCTTATGAAAAACTGATTTTATGCTTACTTTTATTTCTTTAATGTGTTATACGATAATGTAACTACTGGCGATGATTTCGGTATTTGATAAGTACGTGGTAATATATAATTTTCTAGACTACAATTTCGATTTGAATATTTGGTATAAGATTTATTAGTAGAAAGTCTACAATCTATATGTTGATTTCCATTCTTGGTGTAAGCTATGCTTTGGCCAATACTATGACATCCATACGCAAGTATTCCCAACCTGATAATGTTATAAAGTTTTATATACATAAATACACAATATATTCAGTTAAACAGAGGGGATTTACGTTGTTGCTGTTAGCTTCTACCCCGGTTTTGTTGGTTGTCTTGTTGTTGTTCAAATTAAATTTGGAAAATAATTCGTCTTTTTGTACGAACAAACACAAGAAAAACAAACACAAACACAAACAACCAACATATCACTTCTATATAGTAATTCTCTCTACCATCCCGTACACTTTACAATAACAAACAAACATACAAACAAACAAACAAACTGAAACACTATCACAAGCATGAAACAAACATGGAAAAAAGTGAGTGTACTT
Source organism: Nineta flava (assembly GCA_963920215.1). NCBI lineage: Eukaryota > Metazoa > Arthropoda > Insecta > Neuroptera > Chrysopidae > Nineta > Nineta flava. Next base: position 136,922,022 of record OY986041.1, read on the forward strand.
GAAAGAGAAAAGAATAAAACACAAAGTGTACTTCATGAGAGTATTCAAGTTGATTTCTTTGTATGTACAGGGTGGAAAAACTATTGTAGGGGATGTTTATAAGGGTATGGGTTTAGGGATATCAAAATGCAAGGAACAGTAGATAAACAAGCATGGATCTAGTATCGTAGTAGTGTCCGGTGGCCTAAGGCGTTATGTCAGCGCAGTATGTCTACTTGGAAACTGAGAGGTTATGGGTTCGAATCCCGACATCGGCAGTTTGTCAATTATTAAGAAAAAAAAGGGGGCGGTTAATCGACTAAACTGTCGGCGTATGGACAAGAACGAAGTAACCGGCTATGCATGAGAAGGTTTTCTGCAGTTTCCTTCACAAACTCAAGATTAATATCGGCATGGTTTCTATCATAGTCAGATGCAACCGCATATCCTACCAATTCCTAATCTATACACAAAAATTCCTTCCACTATACTCACATCCTCATATCCTTAGGTATCACAATGGACCTTATGATCGAAGTGTAGCCCGTCCAGGGCAGCTTCTATAATCTATCTATCTATCTATTGTCACTTAATTATAATTTCTTCCCGTAAGAAAATAAGCTGGGCCAAAGTATCTCCTACTTGACGAAATTATTTTTTCTTTGTTGATCTTATTATGGCTGTTGGATGCTCTACGAAATAAGAAATAATTTTTATTGTGAACAGTTCCGAAGGGACGAAGAAGCAAACATTGCTACCTTCTGGCGAAATCTTGGGAGAGCAAGAGCTGATCTCTGTATTTTAGACCTGTCTCAGGCTTGTGCTTCAAACTTATCTCAGCCAGAAAAAAAATGAACTATAGAAATTCATTACAATTTTATTTATTGTCTTATTTCAAAGGGTGGATACTCGTTCGAGTTGTCACATTGCATCTAGCAGTTTCTTCTCCTGGTATGTTACATAAAGAGGACCCTGGACACTGGTTTCTCCTATTCCTAATCACCTGTATATAACATACAATATTTGTGTAATGCAAAAACAATTTAAATTTTTCACTTCGACAAAAAAGTATGTTACATATAATATTATAAAAACTTGATTATATTCTCAATTGTATTATATATATATATATATATATATATATATATATATATATATATATATATATATATATATATATATATATATATATATATATAACTTTTGAAGGAGGAGACAGTCTGGATATCATCTGGATACTGTGTGTGTTTGTTTTTTACAGTTTACAGTTTACTCTAAAACCATATTTCCTTCACAATTTGATGTAGTTTGTTTCATTTTGTTTTTGTTGTTTTAGTTGTTGTTTTTTTATTGAGTTCCTTTAATATTTGATTTTCAATTTATCTTCATTTCTCTGTGTAAATATATTTATCAGACAACATGCACTCTCTGTTAAAAAAACTTCTTACAAAATAAAATGAATATTTATTGATTTAAAATAAGTTTTATTTATTACTGCTCAGCGGGATGGGGGTGGGGGTATTGTAGCTGTCAATAACTTCATTATTTTATTATCTTAAAAATAAATTTAAACATATAAAAAGTCTTTTAAAATAAAATTATTATTTATTAGACAGAAAAAATATTTTAAATTGAAAAATATAGAAGGTTTTGTGAATATATGTGAATAAAGAAATGTAATGTAATCACTAAGTAACCGTGGTTTATTGGTAAGTACAGCGTTTCGATAAATCGGAGGTCAAAGGTTCGAGTCCTAGTCTTTTTGAAATTTTTAATATACGGTTTTACATAATTTTAATATTAGTTTAGTCCTAACATACTTTGTAACGTGTTTGTTAGAAGTATTGCTCGAAAAAAAAATGTTTGGTATAAAATGGCCTAATCAGTCAATGTAAATATCACAAGGTTCGCCGTGGTTTTTACATTTGTTTTAAAAATTCTGATACAACTTCAATTATCATATTTCTCCTTTTTGATGGTACGGAATCCTAAAACCGAATTGAACAATGTTAACTTGTTTAGTAAATAAAAAAATCGATTGTATTAATTATATAAAATCATAAAATCATTTTGTGTAAGCCATCATTAACAGATATATTTTTAACTCGCCGCATTATTAAAAAAGCACATCATTAACAGATATATCGCAAAATATGATGTACACTCGAATGAAATATATATGAAACAGTTCAAATATATTAGGAAAAAAGTATATTATAGAGATGAAGTATATGCGCAATCCCGACATACTACAAGCTAATATATTTCTATCATATATAGTCCTATATATCAAATAAACAATGCCCGTAAAAATTTCTTCATGGCCACGTTTTTGGAAAAAATGACCTGAATATTATTTAAACTTCAAGCTTTTTAAATATTTATATGTAATATTACATATAATATTACTTAGAGTGGTTCAATTGGTTCAATTTTTTTACTGGTTAAGTGTACTACCTATTATATTTTTGTTCATTTATTTATAAAATTAAATTGCATAAAGTTTTTGTACATAAATTTCAAAAAAACTGAATAAATAAAAACAACAATGATAATAAAATTAACATACCCATAATGCTCTGTGCTGGCATGCAGTGCTGGATTTTACAAAAGTACTGATAATTCGGGGTCTAAAGTGGAAATAGTCAAATAAATTAATAAAGAATTCAATAAAAATAACATTAGTTTTATATAAATGTTTTGATATGAAAAATTCTTACTCATCTTAGCTGGAGATTGAACCAAAGACCACAGGTATTCTAGACTAGTGCTTTATCAACTATCTGATTACATACGTTTTTGTACCCGATATATATAATAATAGCGACCATAGCGACCCAGAGTCCGGCTTCGCACGGTTTTTTACATAAATTTCTTTATTGCTAATTGATTATAAAAGCATGCTTATTGTTTAAAATATATTTTGATTTAACGATTTCAAAATTTGACGGCACACAAAGAAAAAGATAAGTTTAAAAGATGTTTATTTACTTATAATGTAAGTAAAATAGTTTATGATAATAATTTTGAATGTAAAATAAAATAATATGTACTACAAAAACAACAGTACAGTTTATTAAGGGATTCATTACAAGTTAATAATGAGAATACTTTTAATGACAAACTTGAGCTTGATGTTTTTTGATAATTTCATTTATATTTGGTCGTAAAAATGACAATGCTACTCTCATATTGTCTTCTACATGTAACAGTCTCGATCTTTTTTTCGTTTGTATGATGGTTAATACGATATACATTTCTAAAATTTGGACCTAATTAGACCATTGCCGCATGTCCGTCCGTCTGTCTGTCCATCAATATCCATGATAATGGATGATAACTCAAAAACGAAAAGAGATAACCTACTGAATTTTGGTGTATCTGTTTTAGAGCTAAAAAATAAGGCCAAATTCGTGAATGAACAAAAGTTTTAATCCGTTCCTGATAATGTGTATAGAATTAACGCTAGAGCGCTTACCTAGTTAGTAACTCCACTAACATAAAAATGTACAATGCATTCATATAAAATAGTAATCAATAATGATTATATAGTAAATAAATTAATATATAAATATTTTAATTATAGGTTAGATTATCATATTAAATTTTTAATGAAAAGATTTATATATTAAACAATACACAATGTTAAAATAATATGTATTGTAATGAATATTATCATAGATATTATGTACCCATTTTATTGAATGTCCGATGTACGATGTCATATCATATTTTAAAATTAATAGTATCTCATATCTTTTCAAATAGTTCTCTTGAAGTTATTCTTATAAAAGAGTTTCGGTTTAGAACTCACAAAATATAAATTAATAGGCCGACATTGTAGACTCTATGTTATGTTATTATTAAATTAAATTTTTGAAATACTATATTTTTTTGACTTAAGGATGTACGAGCACTGAAGCTTCAAAAAGATAAAGGCTTGATTTTTTGTTTACATGTAGTTGAATTGCATATAAAAGTTTCAGGTGGGTTACGGGGGTCTTGATTTAATTATTTAATATTAAAGTTAGAGTTTTAATGCATTGATCTTATAGAGAACCCCATATTTTTACACATATTTTGACATATTTTGATAATTTTCACTTGGAATAAAATAAGACGAACAAACTACGCAATAGAAAATAGAAATATTAATAAAGAGATTGATCCAATAAAATTCGGGTATGACGGGCCTGAAAAAAAGAGGTTTAAGAAAACAAATAAGATTTCGGGTAAATGTTATTTCTGTCGGCGGTAGCTTCATTACCCAAAATCTTAGGTTTCTCTCTTAAATATCTTTTTTCTTCGGCCTGGTATGACGGACCTTAATTTAATTTTAATTTTAACTTTCGACAAAAAATAATAAACATTATTGTGGACATTTATGAATGTACTATAGAAGATTTTGGAAGAATTTCATAAATGGGTTATACATCAACGCTCGTACATCCTTAAGTGTATTATGAGCTATGAAAGTAGCGCTGATTTTACAAAATTTTTAGTCAATTTATACCGTATTCATTCAGTTTTCGGGAAAATGTTTCGAATAGAATTTATAAGTTTACTTATAAAGAACAACATTTATTCAAAGAATTTGACACATCAGTTTATCAACGGGTTTTCCGCCTGGTTACATAATAATAAACTTGTAACTCTATAAATATATAAATTTTATTGTTTAATTTTAATAATAAATATATTTTATTGAATACTATTATTTAATAGGGTTACCTATGCTCATTATACACGTTTATTTATGGTTATATCTAGTTCAAGGCAAATATAATGTCTCTTTCTAAATCATCAAATAGAATAAAACGGCTCCAGAGAACACATATTGTATATTCTGTACATACATACACAAAAAGGTCTTTTTAAAAGCCTTGGACGTTTTATAACATTGGTAAGAATGCCAGAGGTCGTGGGTTCGATTCTCATCCTAGATGTGCATGATTTTTCATATCAAGCATTGAACCGGGCAAGTAGCCGCGCTTGTTAAGGCGCTCTTTTTGGAACCGGGAGGTTAAGAGTTCGAATCCCAACATCGGCCGTTTGTCAATTAAAAAAAATTAAAGGAGGCGGTTAATTGACTAAACTGTCGGCGTATGGATAAGAACGAAGTAACCGGCTATGTTTGTGAAGGTTTTCTACAGTTTCCCTTCACGAACTCCAGATGAGTATCGGCATAGTTCCCATCAAAGTCGGTTGCAGCCGCACAATCTACCAATTCCTAGTCTGCATATGAATTCCTTGTCCTCCACTAACATCATAAAAAATGTACAGTTTAAAAAATTAATAAAGGTTGAAAAATAATGAAGTGTGTGGCCTCTGTTATAGGCCGTGGTGTCTCAGAAACGGAGGTAAAAGCCCATTATTATTATTATTATCAAGCATTTGACGTCAAAGAATGTTATCAATGTTCAGACATATTACTTGAATGTCAAATTAGGTAAACGCTAGTCACTTCCGATAGTATAACTGAATGGCAACGATACCAACAATGGAGGATAAATAGACGGTAGTTTAAAAACAACAACAATAAGAATAAGTAAATAGTCAACAAACAAATGAAAAATAAATACAACGACTGAAAAGAAAGATCATGTATGCATTCCACTACCATAATACCTCAGGAAGCTCAGAGGCAGATCGTTGGTCTGGAATTCCAAAGGTCATGGGGTTGATTTCAATCCTAAATGTGTACGATTTTGCATATCAGTCATTGGATGTCAAAAAATGTTATATTGGTAAGATATTTTATATGTTCTTAACTGGATCCATAAATAGTATTAATATGCCAGTATATTAATACAATATTACTATCCATTATTATAAATAATAGTGGATTTTGTTATTTTAGTAAAATAAATGAATACAATACAGGAAATATTATTATGGCAGACATAGAGTTTTGATAGCAACCATATTAGGACTCTGTTCGCTGGGCTGGGGGTTTAGCCTGAATTTTATTATTTTAAAATGATAATAATCAATATTAAATTTGCATAATATAAATATTCAAGTTTTTTATTTATTTAAACTTTTCAAATAATTTGAATACGATATACACGTTTTCATTTAGTGTCATCAATTATTAAACTGAGCTATTAAGGCTGTCTGAACTAGCCAAGTAGCCGCGCTTGTAAAGGCGTTGTGCGAACTTGGAACTGGGAGGCTATGAGTTCGATTCCCGACATCGGCAGATTGTGAATTATTAAAAAAAGGGGGCGGTTAATTGACTATACTGTCGGCGTATGGACAAGAACGAAATAACCGGCTATGCTTGAGAAGGTTTTCTGAAGTTTCCTTCACGAACTTCGGATGAGTATCGGCATGGTTCCTATCAAATTCGGCTGCAGCCGCACATCCTACCAATTCTTAGACTCCACACAAAATTCCTTGTCCTTCGCTCATATCCTCACATCCTTAGGCATCGCAATGGACCTTATGGTCGATGTGTGTTCCCTCCAGGACAGCCTCTAAAATCTATCTATCTATCTAAGGCTGTCTGATGTCTTGTCAGTAACCAAATTGAAGATCTATTAGAAGAATAACAAACGAGTTACATAAAATTTAACTTCAAATTTGTAAAAATTGAACCAAAATTAGTACATTTTGACACCAAACTTATTGAATTCTGATTATTTTGCAAATATATATTTTTATTTAAAATGAAGGACATATTTAATGTCACTGCTTAACAATTATCAAAACATATTTCACATTGCCACGTTTCTGATATTAATTAATGGAAATATTTCCTCGATGTATGAACGAAAATAGAAGAAAAATAAATATATTTTTAGCAAATATTATACCGGAATTCCTTTGGGAAATTTTCTAATCGAAATGACGTATGATTGAAAACATGAGACCATGAAAATACACAATTTTATACGGGGTGTCTATTGGGAACATGTACATTTTTTTGTAAATTCGATAACTGCTCTGTTTTAGGGAATGCCATTTCAGGTCAGCTACTAGAGCCAGCTTTTGTCAAAGTGACATGCGTGTACTCAAAATGAAGATCACTGGCTAAAATTCAGTGGTTATTCTGTTTTCTAATCTAAAGCTGATGAAAAAAGAAATGTTCCAATCTTAGAAAGAAAAATACTACTGGACTTTAAAGTTCGAACCCAAATCAAATTGTTTTGATACGGCTATATTTCGATCGAAAATGGTGTCTATTAACAATACTGCACTTTAACTCGTAACACCAGATGAAAATTTGTAAAATTTTCCAGGAGACATCCTGTACAAGTAAATAGGTATGTATGCTTGTACATTTCCGTTTTCTGAAGTGAAGAGTCAATTTGACTTTTCAAGTAATTCCCAAACACTCGTACCGTGGTGCTTATTGATAGACGGTTTCTATTACCTATCACAAACATTTGTATAGAGAACGTGGTACAAAGTGGTTCAAATTGAAGTGCCACCAGTAGCTATATACACACACAGGATCTTGGTGTAAATATGAAATTGCCGATTCATCAAAATAAGTAAATTAGTTCACCTGTACATATAACGGTTAAAAAGGATTGAAATATTTACAGTTGATTTGAGGCCGAATTTGTCCAGTTTTCAAAAAAAGTATTATAGTTATAAATATGAAATTGCCGATTCATAAAAATAAGTAAATTAGTTTACCTGTACCTATAACGGTTAAAAAGGATTGAAATATTTACAGTTGATTTGAGGCCGAATTTGTCCAGTTTTCAAAAAAAGTATTATAAAACCGAATAAATTCATTTTCGCAAATTCGTCTATCCATCCGACAAGTACGTGAATGGGTAAAATTGGGCTGCGCATCTTCTAGTCTGGGGAGAAATTAACTATCTTTGAAACCATAAGAGATAGAAAAAAGTTTACAAACAAAATTAGTTCCTTTTTCTAAAATAAACAAATTTTGTTTGAAACTTTTTTTCATAAACTGGATGGTTTTACTACATTTTCAGCTCAAAAATCTTCATATCTAGTTTTGATTACAATACCATTTATGTATATAGCACTTTTATACACTACAATCTATTTTGAGGCATTTGTCCATGTGTAATTTAAAATAAACAGTTCACGCGCTGACAATGAGTTCAGTATAGATTTGGTATTTAGGCAATTTATTCAGTTAGTTGTTATTTTCACTTTGATTTCGCATAAAAATAAACGTTTTTGTTTTCATTTACAATACAAACAAAATTAGTTCGTTTTTTTTAAATAAACAACTTTTGTTTGAAATTTTTATCAGTTTATGAAAATGATTTTTCCACATTTTCAGCTCAAACATTTTCATATCTACTTTTGATTACAAAACCATTTATGTATACAGCACTTTTATACACTACAATCTACTTTCAGGCATTTGTGCATTAATAAATTAAAATAAACAGTTCATGCGCTGATAATGAAGTCAGTATACATCTGGTATTTAGGCAATTTACTCAGTTAGTTGTTATTTTCACTTTGGTTTCGTATAAAAATTATTTGTTTTCAGTTACAATATAAATGGGAATGTGATATCAATTTTCATTTCCATGCGATATAATGTAGATCATCGTTTTTGTGAACCATACTGTAATCGGTAATGTATCAAGGGGTTTCATTTACCACATTCGAACTGTACAAATTAGAAACCATGCCATGAACATGTACACATTTATATTTGAAAATTAAATTTTCTATTTCGAGCATTCGTTTAGTTTACCTGGATTCATTTAAGTCGATGTTGGTACTGGTGTTATAGAATTATCTAGCAATTTATGTCATTAGTTATGAAAGTTTATATTTAGACTCGAAATTAGACGAGACGTTAGATAGATAGATAGATTGTTGAGGCTGTCCTGGATGGGACACACTTCGACCATAAGGTCCATTGTCATGCCTAAGGATGTGAGGATGTGAGTGTAGAACAAGGAATTTTGTGTGTAAACTAGGAATTGGTAGGATGTAAGGCTGTAGCCGACTTTGATACGAACTCTATCGATACTCATATGGAGTTCGTGGAGGAAACTGCAGCAAACCTTCTCAAGCATAGCCGGTTACTTCGTTCTTGTCCAAACGCCGACAGTTTATGACAACCGTCCCCTTTTTTTTCATAACTGACAAACTGCCGATGTCGGTATTCGAATCCATAGCCTCCAAGTTCCAAGTACACACAACGCCTTTACGCCAAATAGCGCGGCTATTTGGCTGGTGATACGGAACGAGCTGAAATTTTCTAGAACTAAAAAATGACTTCAAATCCGTGAATAGGTAAATCCAAGATGACCTGGAAAACCTTGAATACGGGAAAAAATTTCTGAAAGAATCATGGACTTTGGCGTTTTTGAGTATTTATGTACTCTTTGATCTGCGACTTCAAAACGTTCGACTTCTAATGAAAACTTTCAGAAATCGGATAATTTTTACATTGTGATAAATTTCTGACAAACTGCCGATGTCGGCATTCAAACCCATAACCTCCCAGTCCTCAAGTACACACAACGCGCTTACAAACGCGGCTACTTGGCTGATAGTCGCGACGTTAATGACTTCTGTATCGTCTGGTCTAATTTCTTGTGACGATACTTGTCTGGTTTTATTTGCCGAGAAAATGAATTGTTTTTCATTTTTAGGGGAGTAAAAAATAAATTTCATCTAGACCAATAAGGAATATGCATGAAAATTTTTTTTCACATTTCGTTTCAGAATATGAAAATACTGTTAATACTGTAATAAAATTTAAAAACGAAATTAAAATCTGACAAATATCAAGGAAGCTATAAGCTTTTAAAGATTATTATCTGTCTCGTTCTTGCAAAAATACTAAAAACGGAGTTTTACGTGTATTTTAAATGGTGAAAGTGTAATATGACGTCACATAACATATCAAGAGGGCTATCACCCTCTTTGTCTAATCGGGAATTTCAATCATTCATATCTCGCTTATTTTTAAAGTTATTCAAAAAGTAATTTTACCTTGATATTTGTCAAGTAAACATGCTTCAATTCAAGTGAAAAAAATTTTTCATACATATTCCCTATTGTCCAATATTATACGGGCTAGGTCATCTTGAGCCTAACATGGCTTGATAATTGTGTAATGGCTTGATTTTAACGAAAACTTTTTTGGGACATAGTCACTTTTATAGTATAAAATTGCTTAACGTTTATCGATTTTGCCGTATATTTGAGATGGATATATTTTTATGCTTTTGTTTTTTTTGTCAAAAGTTTTTCGACGATAAAAAACAATCAGACATGGTCGACCACGTTTAGTTTGTATAAATATTGCCGCGTTGCAGTTTATTTTCATTAAAGTGTTGTAAATAAATTTAAATTAATTTTTTTTTGTTGTTAAATAAAAAATTATACCCATGTGAATTATAAAATATGTACATTTTATTGCATATATCATTTTTACCTCTATATACAGAGTATAGAGTGTACACTGAAGTACTTCAGACATCCCACCAAAAACATAATGTGAGTATCTAAGTTGTCGCATACAAAAAGTAGTGATATCCCAGTAAAAAAAAAATTTTAAGATTAATAAGATCATCAAATAGTTAAAGTAGATGGCGAGTGGTAATCTTGGTCTTAAAGTGATCCTGAACATCTCCGTACCGTCCGAATGGACCCCAAATGGACGGGAGCGGAAATAGGCAAGGGGAGGTGGGAAACGTAAAATTTTTTTGATGAGGCAACCGGATGAAAATGCCTTTGCTTTGAAATTTATACCCTATTTATATAATAAAATTTGTTTGCCATCCGAAAGACGCGGGCCGTTTTCGCACTCGCGAATTTAGAAAAAAAAATGAAAACAAGTTTTGAGGCAACCGCTCCAAAATTGGTGAGCTTATTTATTGGAACCACTATATATTGTAAAAAAAATGCCATCCGATCCTGATGGGCAGGTTTTGAGAAACAACCCTTCAAAGTCGCCAAAAAACTAATTTTTTCCAATTAAAACAAAAAATCGAAAAAAAAAGTTCAAATTGTTAAAATCGGATGGCATTCGAAATTTAAGCCCTAATAACGGATTTGTTGTATACCATCTGATTTTGATAAAATTCACCCTATCATTTTTGCTTAATCATCGGTAAGGATTTTCAAGAATTATATGCAACGCATGACATTATTTCACATATAACGATTTTCGGGGGTGGCGAAAATGATGGTGAATTTTATCGAAACCAGCCCCTCCCTATCTTCACCCCCGTCCAATTGGGGTCCATTTGGACGGTACGGGTAGGTTCAGTATCACTTCCAGCTTACCACTCGCCTTCCGGTTGCTTCTCCGTCCAAATTTGACGTGCCATTGCCTTGAATGAAAGTTAACTCTAGGATTTTTGAAATTAAATTTCAAAATTTTGCCCAATTCCTAGAACATTTAAAAATTCGTATTTCGACTACAAAGTAGTCATCATCGTAACATTCTCCGAGGTATGTTGCTCGAGCAACATATCTCTGACTCCATTTCCCGCAGATAGTTACGATTAGCTAATTCATACTGATGATGCCTACGTTGTTGTCGAAATACGTAATTATAAAATACAAATAATTGTTCAAGGAATTGGAGCCTAAAATTTGAAATGTAATTGAAATAAACAAAAATGTTTGCCTTCAAAAGTAGTGAAATCTATGCAAGCGCCAAGTTTTTTAAGAAAAGTGAGAAAATGATTGATATTTATATTGATTATGTCAGCTTCTCAGGTGCAGGATATTTCATATTTTGGATTCCTGACATACAAAGGTCTAAAAATCATCTTTAATCATAAAAATAATTTTTCGTCAGTTCACACGCTCTCGCCCCGTTTTTAACGTTCGATTGTTCAAAAATTATATAGTATGAAACTACCATACACAACACAGAGGTTGTGTGGTTCTTCTTATACCCCATTTTGTTTTTAGTAAAATTGAAATTGAATTTTGAAAATAAAATAATTTTTATACCCTTTTTATTTTTTGTTTGCAAGGGAGGGGGTATGAGAGAGCTTTTCAAAAAATTGAGTGAATGAAAACTTTGTCATATGAAAATTTATCACAATTTTTTTCAAATAAAAATTAATTAACACTTTTTTTGTGCCCTTAAACGTTTGTGATGATGAAAACATATGGTGAAAATTTACACGTTTTTCTTCTAACGAGAAAATTTTTTTCCATAAAATGCGAAACAAAATTTTCATTTGCGTTTTTTTTTTTGTTTTAAATGATGTGACGATGCTTTTCTAAAGTAAAATGATTGGTTCTGAAATTATTTCATACAAACTAATTTCAGCTCGTTATCGCTTTTTGAATTATCGTGTTGACGGGCGGACAGACGGACAGACGACCAGATATGCCGAAATGGACTGATTAGGCCGTTTTATAAACACCTATACCAAAAACTTTTCAACAGCGCACAAAAAACAATGATCTCTGAATGAAATTTTTGAGTGGTTGGTGCGTCATCGCTTCCTCTCTCCGCAAAGATGCTGTGATTAATTTCTCATTTCTCATCAGTACGATAGACTGTCGGTAGATGTTCGATGGGAGGGGGTCCTAGGTCAAGGACATGCATCTCTTTACACTTGTGGTGGACCGTATAGGCCACCGTATAGGCCGGTTTTTCAACACATAATGAAATATTTTTCATTAATATCCGAATTTCGCGTGTTGATAAGTATGTTCGTATGCGACACTCGTAAGCTTTTCGCTGCGATTTTTCCAACATGGTGGCGAGAGCGACAAAGTTACGTGGTGGCGAAAATTTTAAAGAGCACGTCTAAATCTCTAAAAAATACTAATTTTCAAAACTGGCGGGAAAGTTTGCAGGTAACGTCGTTTTTGAGCACCAAATCATTGTGCTACTATAATAATGTATAATATGGTCAAAAACTAACGAATTAAATATCACTGGCTCAAACCGTACGATTTTTTTTCACCATCCCATTCCAAAAATTAATCGCTCTAAGATTTAAAATGGATTTTTAGAAGATTACAGTATTTTTAATTAACAACTAACTGAGTTAATTGCTTAAATATCCGGTATATTATGAATTTGTTTAAAAAAGTTTAAAACAAAAGTTGCTTATTTTTAAGAAAGAGACATTTTTTGTCTTGACATTATTGTTCTATCTTTTATGGTTTCAAAGATGGGTAGTTTTGCCCATTTTTCCCAGACATGATCCGATTTTGTCCATTCACGACCTTGACCTTACTTTTTTCTCTAGCACAAATACAATTTCTGCTCGTTATCTATTTTTGTTTTAGAACTATCGTGTTCACAGACGGACGGTCAAACTGACATGCGGAAATGGTCGAATTAGGCCATTTTATGAACACCTATGCAAAACATTCATGCCTGCGATCAATATTTTCAAGCGTTACAAAGTCGGGACTAAAATTAATATACCTTGTATATTTACATATACCGGGTATAAAAATGTACTCGTTCTATAAAACTTTTCGAAACAATGCAGACACAAGAAAATCGATCGAATCATTTTTCTTAAATGAAAATATTAATTTTCATACTTATTTAAGGTTAAAGAATTATTAGATTTAAGAGAAAAATACTACACCCACCGTGAGAGAGGAAAATTCACACACCTAATATTTTATAAATTATTATGTGAATAACTTAGAAAACTTTTCAAGTAGGTACGTTAAGTTAACTTTAGGTACTTCTACCTTATTCTACCTACCTATACTTCTCCTCTTGAAATACAATATTATATTCGAGAGAGACGACACGACGCTGTGCTTTATGTGTAGCTAACACTCCTTTAGCTGTAGCCCGACACCATATGGCCAAAGCACACCTACCAGCCAGCTTTTGTATAGTGAAAATTTATATCTAGCAAAAAAGGATTTTCATATCTCATGTATACAATCTTTTTGAAATAGCATATATTTTAGAATATATTTTACATCAGTAGAAAATTGTACAAAGTGGTCCATTTTAATTGCGTCGTGTAAATTAGTTTAAAAATAAAAATTTTTTCGAGGAAATATTTGAGATAAAATTGAGTTGAAAGGACGATTCAATATTTGATTATGCTATTAATATTTAAAATCATTTTCATTTTAATACGAGGTCAACTTCAATTTTTAACCCGACTTCAAAAAGGAGGATGGTTTTCAATTCATTCATCTATATTTTTATATGTCACCTTAGAACTCCGTCATTTATGAACCGATTTTGAATTTTTTTTTGTTTTAAAGGGTTCGGTTTCCCATTGGTCCCATTGGCACCAAATTGCATTCTGATGAGGGTATCCCCGGTAAATCGAGGAAAACACTCATTTTATATGTGATAACCGATTTCTGCGAAATGTTTTTTTTTTTGATAGGGTATACTCATTCATAATGGGAAAATAAGAAAATTTTTTTTAAAACCGACTTCAAAAAAATTTTTTACAAAAAAAAACCGACCCAAAAAAAAAAATTTTTACAAAAAAAAAAACAAAATGCATGTAAAAAAACTGAAAATCTGATATAAAAAAATGCACTAAAAATTAAAAAAAAAAAAACGGGTAAAACAAAATGTGTTATAAAAAGACCAATATTTAGACAAATAAAATCAGTTATAGAACATCAAAGTCACTAAAAAGTGAGAAATAAACCATATTTTGACAAAATGGAAACCCGACTTCAAAAATCAAATATTCTATAACAAAAAATGCACTAAAAAGTAAAAAAATAATTGCATATTCTTGTGTCAATTTTAGTTCACCTAAGCAAAAATTGGCACAAGAATATGAAATTACTTTTTTACTTAGTGCATTTTTTGTTATAGAATATTTGATTTTTGAAGTCGGGTTTCCATTTTGCCAAAATATGGTTTATTTGATAAAAACCGACTTAAAAAATTGAAGTTTACATACTTTTTAAACAAAACAGTTTTATTGTAGAATTAATTGTGTTCTAAAGGCTAGAAAATTACATTATGGGTCAATTTTGAACTCAAATAAAACCACAGGGCGCGAAACATACGAATTAACTTCGTGATTGGAGAATTTTAACGCATTATACGTTCCCAACATATGATGTAAGCCCAAAAATTTTTTACGAACATGAGGTATTCCAAAGTTCTATCTTCATTTATTAATTGGACCTTCCGTTGGATCCATATTGTTGTCAGAGAATTTTACCGTACTGAGAGAAACTTGAGATGTTATAATTAACATTAAAGAAAAATTATAAATACTAGCTGTTAGTATGGCCATAACTGACAAATAACAAGGGTAACCCCATATATTTTGTGATGGTAGTATAATAAACAAAGAGCCAGCAGCAATTGGGAAGTCGTCAAGATGAAATAAATTTTGTAAAACTACAAAACTTCAAACTATATCTTGAGATCTAAAAAAAATAAAACAGCAATTTTGTTGAAAATTTTATGATCTACAAAAAATTATCGGAAATGAGATATTTTCCAAAGATTCTTTGACCTCGATTATCTTGATTCCCGCACATGAGATTATATTATTAATTAGGGGTAGTTAGTATTATTTGTATATGGATATAAAAATATATCTAATAAATTATTAAATTAATAAACATCTCAATTAATTTTAATGAACAAAACAAATTAATATACTGTTCTTTTGTGCTCCAGAAAAAACATTCCTGTATCCCATTCCAATAATTTTCATTCATTGTTATTGTTTATTTATAAGCATATAGAAAACGTATCCCTAAATTAAAGTGTACTGTCTGTCCTCATTATATTATTGTTTCTTGATTCCCTGTCAACTTTTGTGTCAATTACAAAAGTATTTTTGTTGAAACAAATAAAAACGTCTTTTATTTAACCCTATTGTGTATAAAATCATTTTACTGGCGCACAGTTATAAAATGATAATCCAATTAAATAAAGCGTCCACCAGGGAATGAAAGAAAGTAAGCCATATTTGTGGATAAAGCTCTTGTTTGACGTTTTATAGACTTACAAAAGAATATTATAATATGAAACATCGGTTTTCTGGAAATATCTCATTATCTACGCGTCATATATAGTTGGAGGATATTATAAAACATGTAGACCATCAAGTTTTCTACAAATTTGATCCAATGCATTTTTTCGAATTATAAACCGATCTCGAAATATACGTGAAACTTGTTTAACGTTATGCCTCTGGTGGTCATATGATGCAACTAAGAAAAAAACCAATAAGTTTCTATTAAAAAAAACATTTTTAAAATCAAGCTTTTTATAGTAAAACTAATTTTCTACAACTTTGCTTCTTATGTATTTTTCGATTTCTTCAATATTAAGAGAGATATACCAAATTTTGCCCACAAAATTTACTAAAATCTTTACAAAACAATCAAATATTAAAAAAAAACACACACCATGTTATATTTACTAAAATTGGCTCTGAATTTAGTTTGCTTGAAAACAGTTCATCTCAAAAAAGCGAATCTTTAAAATGTTCACGCAAAGTTTTATTCAAAAATACAGCTTCTTTACTACCATTTCGAGGTTGGACCTGATTCATTAAAACATAGTTATTAATAATTTTGGTAATACAAGTGTATTCTTATATTCTTCCCTTATTTATGGAAACACCAAGCGGTTTTCTAGAATGAAAATAGTAGCGAGTCTCGAACATCCACAATTGTAAACCAGAAAATCTTATTTTGAGCAAATCATTCGTCAACTTTTTTGTCTAACTTCAACATGTATTGAAAATTTATGTTATACCCGGGAGGGTTAATTGTCATAATAGCATCGAGGGTCTTAAAATAAATACAAATGTATTATAAAAGACAATCTACATGTTGATCAATGAATATATTGTTTCTGATCATTATTACAGGAATGGGAATAATGAACAAAAACTGGTGGTGGGTTGTTTCCTTCATTTCAAACAAAAGCGATCGTGTCGTTACGATAACAATTTGTAACAATCTGGTGGTATCAATGTTTACAAAACATTGCCCTCTTTCATTATTGTAGAAAATAATTTTATTAATAATTTAATTATTTTAGAATAATATAATATGACAGTTCTTTTTCTTTGAAACAAATAGTATGGACCCACAGTTGGCCCAATACATAAAATTATGTGAAAGTTTTGTGTATATTAAAGGATTTATTATGAAGTATATGTAGATAATTGGATATCGTGATTGATCCGATCATTTCGAAATCCACTCTCTGTTTAACACGATTGATCAAATTTTTTTCCACGACCGAAGCTGAAATCTATGAAGACACACACCAAATTATTAAATAAACACGATTCAGTGAATTTCAGCAAAAAGAAGATTAATCTTCAGTATAAGGAGGACATATCTCAGAAACTATCAGCCATGAATTTAGCCAAAAAAGTTTTGTTTTCGATTTTATGCAATTTTTTCATGGTAAAATTGAAAAACTTATAGTCTATACGATTACTTAGGTGATAAAATATTCCCCCCTCCCGTTTTTAGCAATTTTTTGAAGGTATAAAAAAAATCGAAAAAAACTAAGAAATTTTTAATCATTGATGTGGATCAAAATTAGTTTTCAAGGAAATTTGGACCCGAAAAACAAAAATATATGATTTGATGATAAAATGAATAATTTCCAAGATCTGTCTACTAAATTATGATTAATAGTGTTGACATCATACACATGTGAATCATATATATGTACATATATGATATGCACATAAGCATAAAGTTTCGTAAATTATATTCTGGATATTCAAAAGTAGCAAAATACATTCTCGAAGAAACGTAGAACATATTGATATTATGTTGGGAAAGTCAAAACATACTTTAACGTTGATCTTGAATTATCGTATCAAGTATAAAAAATATAATATTACAAAGTATACCAAATAAACATTTTCCGTAAATATTTTGTTTAAATAAAGTGAAAATAACAACTAACTGAGTTAATTGTTTCCAAAGAACTATTTGTTTTACTTTTACACATTCTCAGATCTATGGAAAAATGACTTAGTTTATATACCAAGATTCTATATACATATCTAATATACTCAAACTTACGCTGTTAGAGTCTACAGTAATTACAGATGGTTGAGCTTAAATTCAGAAAAAATTATACAGTTTACAGATCAAAAGGAACATTTTTTATTCTTAATTGCATCTTGCAATCAACACATCAAAGTTCGTCAAGATATTTTTGACTTATAGGCAGTAATTTTAATCTTGCTTATTCCTTGGCTTAAATTGCATTATTTGCTCAATACCGCTTGTTCTAAATTAAACAAATTTATTCCTTTTGTCAATTTCGGCACAACCAAATAGTGTTAAAAAAATTTATTTCAAACAAAAGTTGTTTCTTTTTAAAAGAAACTTTTTTTTATCCTTAATTGCATCTTCCATTCAGCAAGTCAAAGAATTCCAATCAGTCAAGAAATGTTAGCCTTCTAGGCCATAACTTTAAGCTTGCGTTTCATTAGGCATAAAACGCATTATTTGCTTAAAATGTTTCTTCCAAAGAATCGAAAAATATATGCCAAAGAGATCAAAAATCATTTTTTGGATTTTGGTGACGTCTGATCAGGTTTTCATGAAGATTCATATACTCGAAGTGAAATTCACCGAAAATATTGTATCTGCTGTAAAATTGGGTGATATTTGGCAGTAGCTCCGATAAAAAACTTACTATGATACAAAATTTTGATCATCACGCATTTTTTTTTTATTCGACTGGATTCTTGCACTTTTGAAGTTAAAACGCTCAGTTCACAATGAAAAAATTTTATGTGGTTCTCACGGTAATAATATTAAAATCTTTTTTAAATTGTTTTTTGTAAACTAGCGTCTATTTATTTCCATTGTTAGTATGGTTGCCTTTCGGTTACATTATACCAACGGAAGCGACTAGCGTTTACTTACTTTGACATTTAAGTAATATGTCTGAACATTGATAACATTTTTTTGACATCAAATGCTTGATATGAAAAATCATACACATTTAGGGATGGGGATCGAACCCACGACCTCTGGCATTCTAGACCAATGCTCTACCAACTGAGCTACCTTAGATGTTATGGTAGTACTATGCATATGATCTTTCACTATCATTTTTGATGCCATTTTATTATTAATTTTGTTTATTTACTATTAACATATTTTTCAAATTGTTTTTTGTAAACTAGCGTCTATTTATTTCCATTATTAGTATGGTTGCCTTTCGGTTACATTATACCAACGGAAGCGACTAGCGTTTACTTACTTTGATATTTAAGTAATATGTCTGAACATTGATAACATACTTTGACTTTAGCATCAAAAATGATAGTGAAAGATCATATGCATAGTACTACCATAACATCTAAGGTAGCTCAGTTGGTAGAGCATTGGTCTAGAATGCCAGAGGTCGTGGGTTCGATCCCCATCCCTAAATGTGTATGATTTTTCAAATCAAGCATTTGATGTCAAAAAAATATTAAAATCAGTAGTATGTGTATTTCACACAGTGTCAAAAAGCACAATATATTAGACTCAAAAAAAAAAAAATTAAAATTAAATAATGGCAGCATACGTCTTGTAACTGACGGACGGACGCTCGCTCTCGCATCCATACAAATGAGAAGCAGGCTTTAGAAATAAATAGTGAATAATAATAATAATAATATGTAGATATATAATAACGTGTTTGTTTTGTCTGTTTCTGACATAAAGTGACAACCTGATATATGTTCTCAAAATGCCCGCCGCTTGTACAACAACGTTACGTATATATTTATTTGACGAAAAGCGTTAGTCTCTTTCATGTATGTTAGGCAACCTACTACACTCACATATCACATATTATATGTATTTGAAGCTCAGATGAATTTTAGTCAGTCACGACCATTCACATCCTATTTTTCAATTTGTTTTTTTTTTAACCCATTCTCATTGGTTTATTGTCTTTTTTTCCCCTTGTGTGGAAAGTTAAAATATACATTTTCCCGTTGCTTTTTTATCCTTCCTATTAAAGGGAACATGAAACATAAATTACTGCCTAACAGAGTTGACTTTGCTTATAATCTAGTGTGATCGAATCATTTATTAAATTGTCAGCGACGCATAACCTCATTCATATGCTGTTATATTTACTATTAACTGTTGGTAGGTGTTTTTTTTATACCGAAAATCGACCACAAGGCAGTTGTTCATGCTAATGGGCATAATTATAGAATATACCAAATTTTTGCATACTTTTTATTCAACTCTTACACGTAAAATTTAAAATCGATGGACTGTCTCAAACTCGAGAAAAACTTAATTGAAGTTCGAATAAATAACATGAGGAGCATAAGAGATGACCAATTTTACGAAGGATTTCTACCAGTTTTTTATTTTTAATAAAAAAACGTCGTTTAAGAATCTTTAAAAAAAATAGCTATAAATTTTTGGATTTGTTCTGCGTATTTAAGAAAAAACGAAAATTATTGACCGTTTCATTGTTTAGTTATAACAACGCAACGTGACGAATTTTATAAATAATCTAGCTATTTCCCGTGACTTCGCCTGCATTTATATAAAATGCATTTATATAGCTATCTCCTGTGGTTTGTATAAAATTGGAGTCGGTTAAAATTTTTGTTGGTTTTGTCATTTCCCCAGGAACTATTCTTCTAAAAAATAACTATAAAATTATTATTTTTTTAAATTTTGTTTCAATTTTGAAATGTCAACATTGATTGTCGTTTCCAATATTAATTATAAACTTTAATAGCACACTATAAGGATATCGATATCTATTGAATATATATTTTTCCTTCTGAATTATTTTACTAATATCGATATTTAACACTAATTTAGTATTTTAACGTAATGCCAGATGACCTATAGCCTTCCTCATGAACGTGGCTATTTAACGCAAAAAGAATTTTTCAAATCGGACTGGCAGTTCTACAGATTAGCTCGTTTAAACCAGAAAAAAAAAAAAAACTCTTCAGCTTTATGACATTAGTATAGACACTGTAAGTACGAAGGCCAAAAGACCCTTAAACTCGGCCTTGCGCACTTCCGTGCTCTAGATATACATGTTAGGTAGTATTTGTATATACATATAGACAAGTATCATATTTGTATCGTGTCTACCAGTACAGTCTGTTACTATACGTATACGCTCCACAACTTTTTGACAGTATTGTATCAAGACAACCACCTTAATTTAACGAGAAACTTCTCCGAGAATCAGTCTATCTATTGGTGAAGTTCAACTACATTTTGAACAATATTTTTCGATAATATTTGGTACAGATATACGGACATACGAGTTTGTTTGTAGCGATTTTAAAAATTGTCTTTGGTCCAAGATTGTCTTTGGTCCTAATTATTTTACATTGATTTGAATATTTCTTATCCAAATTGTGTTTAAGTTCTGCGTATCGATCCTTAAAATTAGTTTATTGTTTAGAGTAATGAACCTCATTTCACTGATATTTCCCTTCAAATCGGTTATATTGAAATTTCACATATTTTTGTGGTTCAAATAGCTTTAACTTTTTGAAATTGAATTTTTTCTGGAATTATTACGGCCAAATTCAACACAGACTTCAAGAATACGAAGTTTCATAGGCTCAGGATATCTGGCAATCTCGAACGGTTTGCTTTTTTCTCCACTATTATAAAACTGTAAATGTCTGTTTATTTATTTGTTCGAGTATCACGCAAAAACTACTGGACCGATTTTGATAATACTTTTTTTTGCTTTAAAGCTTATGAGTAGGCTTAAAAACAAGTTTTTATCTCGATACAAGAGATAGAATTCGAAAATATTCGCTAAAATAGTAATTTGGAAGAAGTGTCGATAAATATTTAAAGTAGTGGAAGCGATGGGAAATTAGATTGAGATTTTGAGTCTTAAAATGGCGAGAGCCGGAGATAGAATAATAATATGCCGTGGGTATAAGCTAGTGATGCATACATCATCGAAGTTTATCATATTCAATTGTAAAATTTTTTTAACCCTCTTTAAATCCTTAGAAATTTTAAATCAACATTTCTCATTGTTCTTATTTTGTGTATAAAGAGGACCCTAAAACATAAATTATCCTCACAACGATTGACTAGTTTATAGAGAGTGTATGATAGAATAATTTATTAAATTGTCAGCGAGACATATAACCTATTCATAGATTAGGGATTACTTACGTTTAATTTAGTAATTTTGAATAGAATTGGACCATATAATGGAGTAGTAACTGGAGGGCTTTAATAATACATATTGAAATCATAATAATGTTAAATCAATTCAATCGAATTTGTATAATCAATATCATCATTCAAGCCAAATGTATATATTACGGTAAGGGCATGCAAGATGGAAATTATGCAATAACTTAGATTTAAACTTAGATTTTCACAAACCTGTCACTATTCTAATTTTATAAGAAATATAAGTTTATTGGTGAGCGAGGTCGAAAAATTCGTTCAAGGACACACAATTTTAAACTTAGATATTAAAGCATAAGGCTGCGAAATCCAAAACCGGATTGATTGAAATCCACAAACCGAAAGTGATCCTTCACTCTTCGTATCTTTTTGGTTTTTGAAAATTTACTCAAAACAGCACAATACAGTTCGACATAGAGGAAAAAAGCAGCATTAAATTTGGACTGGAGTTTCTTATATAACGTAGGTAAGCACTATGATAGCCACCTCCCCAAGGAGGATAAGTATGGGATGATATTTTGTATGGAACTTCGTTATTTTTGAAGTCTCTGGGATATGGATTCAGAGATAGTTACGATTAGCTAATTCATACTGATGATGACTTCATTGTAGTCGAAATACATATTTATAAAATACAAACAAATGTTCTAGGAATAGGGGCAAAATTTGAAGTGGAACTTGGTGTTTAGGCTTCTGTTTATAAATAAAAGTCATCGTTTTTGGAAGTTCATTCCTTAGGAGGGTAAAATATGGGATGGAAATTAAGCTCCTTGTTTATTAATGAAAATCTTTTATATAAGCATTTTTGGAAATCCATCCCCTAAGGGGGTAAAATATGGGATGAAAGTTTGTATGGAAAGTTCGTCGTATTTTTCGTTTTAAGTTCGAAAAACGTACGTGCGTATATTAGGATTTTTACATTTTAAAAGAGTCACTGAGATATTGCCGATGGGAAAACCAAACGGGCACGTGGCTAGTACTTAATGAATACCATTTAGTGTATGTATATACAGAGTATCCTGAAATTCATTCAAGAAAACTATACCACAGTGTAGAGATGCCAAAAAAAAAAACAAACAAAAAAGTTTAATAAAGTTTTTCGATTTGACGCTTACTTCTTAAGATAAATTCAACCAATCACACAAACCGCATATTATAAGGAGACGTGGCCTCACCAGTAGAACGGAGCGCAGACGGTAAGAGTCTCCTTACACTATGCGCTCTGTGATTGGTTGAACTTATCAATGTTTAATTGATATCTTAAAAAATAAGCGTCAAATCGAAAAACTTGATTCAACTTTTTTGTTTCTTTTTTTGTAGCTCTTCACCGTGGAATAGGTTTCTTGAATGAATGTCAGAACACCTGTATATATATTCTACTCCGATGTTGAATTTAAGTATACATATATTAAAGCCACTTGTTAAACTCATTTGTATACCTACAGAGGTCATGTGTGAGTGCTTCCAACCAGATATTCATACAAAATTTGGAAGATTTAACTATATAATTTTTTATCTCTAAAACACGAAAATCGAATTATTTTCTTCTTCAAAGAATCCACCATCAAAAAAATATTTTCATATCAAACACTATTCATAATTTTCTATATATTTTTCATATCTATAGGTAAGTTTTTTCTCCCTATGTAGGTATGCTCCGAAGTAATGCATGAATAAATGGCAACGAATGCGTGCGTAAATAAATGATATGAATAAACAATTTAATATAATAATATTAAACCCTCTGTTATTCATTGTTGTTGTTGTTGTTGTTGTTGTTGCCTCTTTGTATGCTTTATGTCTGATAAAATTATAGTTTTTGTCAATCATTTTTTTTTTTTTTGGTATGTGTGAATTTTCTTTTTTTTCGTTTGATATAAATAAACAAAAAAAAAAACGCATATGACTCATATGAATGTAGGTAGGTATACACTTCCTTGTTGTCTTTTTTATTTTCTGTTTTCCTTTCGATTTCACAACATTAACATTGGCAAAGAAAATTGTGTTTAGAGAGTACGGACTGGCAAGATGTACTAACTAAATATTGTTGTTTAGTCTCCAACTGAAATAAAATTTGGTATTGGAATACCAAATGCGTATTTGGAATTGTCTGGTGATTATGGCATTTGAAAGACACACTTCGTTAATAGGCAATAGCGGACAAGGAAAAAGGGGGATTTAGTGGAAGGGGAAATCACAAAATTTGATATATCTCTCATAATATAGGAAAAATCGAAAATAAATATTGCTACAGTTTTGTTTCTTATCATTTTTTCTGTTACTTTATGTAATTTTTATAGAAATATTTAGGATTTAACGATTGAAAATTTTAAATATGTATATATACAATATATATATATATGTATATATATATATATATATATATATATATATATTGTATATATATTAATATATATTTAAAATACGATACGTTTTACGATTTTCAAGGTGCCCATAGTGCTAAAATTCCAAACTGTCTGAATTGAAAAGGCAAAATTTTGAAATTTGTTGGTCGGACATTAAAATCAACCCGATTTTCGTTCTGTTTGGGTCAAAATTAGCCTAGAAAATGATTATTATTAAAATGGAGAAGAAAAATTTTCTTCACTTTTTTCACATTTTTTCCAAGGGGTACCCCTTAAAAAAATCGCTAAAATTGGCGGAAAATTTTATGTCCCCGGTTTTGAAAAAAACTTGGTTTAAAGCTAATTTGGACCTAGCGAAAACGATGGCGTTAGTTAAAATACGATACAGTAAACGATTTTCAAGGTGTCAGACCCTTATTGCTAAAATTTCAACCTGTATGAATTGAGAAGGTAAAATTTTGAAATGTGTTGGTTGGACGTTAAAATGAACCTGATTTTCGTTCTATTTGGGTCAAAATTAGCCTAGAAAATGATTATTATTAAAATGGAGAAGAAAAATTTTCTTCACTTTTTTCACATTTTTTCCAAGGGGTACCCCTTAAAAAAATCACTAAAATTGGAGGAAAATTTTATGTCCCCGATTTTGATAAAAACTTCTTTTTATACTAATTTTGACCTAGCGAAAACGATGGCGTTAGTTAAAATACGATACGATTAATGGTTTTCAAGGTATCAGACCCATAGTGCTAACATTCCAACCCGTATGAATTGAGAAGGCAAAATTTTGAAATGTGTTGTTTGGACGTTAAAATGAACCTGATTTTCGTTCTGTTTGGGTCAAAATTAGCTTAGTAAATGATTATTATTAAAATTGAGAAGAAAAATTTTCTTCACTTTTTTCACATTTTTTCCAAGGGGTACCCCTTAAAAAAATCACTAAAATTGGAGAAAAATTTTATGTCCCCGATTTTGATAAAAACTTTGTTTTAAGCTAATTTTGACCTAGCGAAAACGATGGCGTTAGTTAAAATACGATACGATTAATGGTTTTCAAGGTATCAGACCCATAGTGCTAACATTCCAACCCGTATGAATTGAGAAGGCAAAATTTTGAAATGTGTTGTTTGGACGTTAAAATGAACCTGATTTTCGTTCTGTTTGGGTCAAAATTAGCTTAGTAAATGATTATTATTAAAATTGAGAAGAAAAATTTTCTTCACTTTTTTCACATTTTTTCCAAGGGGTACCCCTTAAAAAAATCGTTAAAATTGGAGAAAAATTTTATGTCTCCGATTTTGATAAAAACTTCGTTTAACGCTAATTTGGACCTAGCGAAAACGATGGCGTTGGTTAAAATACGATACGATTAATGGTTTGCAAGATATCAGACCCATAGTGCTAAGATTCCAAACTGTATGAATTGAGAAGGCAAAATTTTTCTTAATTTTTTTAATTTTTCTAAGGAGCACCCTTAAAAAAATAAAAAAACAATTTTTATCTTCGATTTTATTGAAAATCATAATTTCAGACCATGTCCATGGCCATAAATTATGAAAATCTACTCAAAAATTTGATTCGAGTTATTATTTTTGAATTGACCTACATAAATTTTTGAAACCAAAGTTTCGAATCCAGAATAACTGATTCAAGCAATACGGTACAAACAACAAATTTAGCATTTAATGAGACTGAACTTTCGTTTTCTTTGTTTCAAAATGTTTGAGGAAACATATTTTTCAATAAAATCGAAAACGGCGGTGGCTACGAATTTGATTAACAAGGAGCCAAGTAACTTGATTTAAATATCTCAACATATATAAAAGGGAAATATGTTGTATGTTTGTCCGAATTGTTTAGGAAAAACTATAGGAGATAGCGAAATAATGATAAGAGAAGATCCAATATTTATTTATCTATCAATCTATCTATCTATCTATCTATCTATCTATCTATCTATCTATCTATCTATCTATCTATCTATCTATCTATCTATCTATCTATGATTCAATTTTATTATTCACTAGCAACCTGCTCGGCTTAGAAGTGCGCCGGGTACAGTGCCGCGTACAGTGCTTAGATACAGTGCCATTGTTGAAAACCGTATGGAAATCCGTTCAGTAGTTTTCGAGTTTACCACAAACAGAAAAACGCGACTGGGGGACTTTATTTTATAATATGTAAGAATCTATCGAACCATTTTTTCATTTGATTCGATATTTGCGTCTTGCCAGTCCATCTATCTTTTTGTGTTATTGTAACGAAATAAAGGGCGTAGATCTATATAAACACTAAGAATGTGGTGTTTGTTTATTTTTTATGTTTTGCAAATTATATACAAAACATATTATTGTCAACTTTAATATTTGTTCTGTCAGAATATAGAAATATGTAGAAAATAAAATTGAAATTTACAGAGAGAAGAACAAACAAAAAAATTGTTTGTTTATTTACAAATAAATAAAGTTGAAGTATATGATGATGATTATTGTTATTATTTCAAATATGTGTGTCTCAACTATGACACATAAAATATTAATCAATTCGAACAGGTTGTCATGTTTTTTTTTTTCTTGTTGGTATTTTGAATTTTTTTTCATGGCTTTCTTGACAACATATTTTTTAAAGTAGTTCACTTGTAAATTCGTATTTGTATGGGTGAAGTTTTGCTTTCGCTGAATGTATGCTGTATAAATGTATATACATATATATATATATATAAATATATATATATATATATATATATATATATATATATATATATATATATATATATATATATATATATATATATATAAAGAGTGAATTGAACCTTCCGCATATTAACACATACCTCCATTTCCTTCCACGATCTTCACATTCTTCAACAACATCCAATAGAAATCGATAAATTGAAACAAAACGAATACCACTCGTGATTGGTTAAAAGACATGGTAAATACAAAAGCACTCAAAACAATGTGCGTATAATAACTGAAATCCGGGAACCAGAGCACCGACGGACAACAAATATACGGTGTAGTATATTAGGTGAACATGCATATTTAATTAATAAAGTAATATTTATATTTAATTCTAATTTTAGAGCTCAGTTAATTTAGCCCCACATAAATTTTTTTTTGTTATTTTTGACTTTTTATTATTTTTAATTAATTGTTCGTCGTTGATATATATATACATACACACACACACATATATATATATATATATATATATATATATATACATATATATATATATATATATATATATATATATATATATAATATATATATATATATATATATATATATACAGACGAAACCGAGAAATATAACGACATTGAAGGCACCACATAACTAAGGGCGCTATATTCGATAGTTAAACTGGCACAATTCGCGCAAGAGTCGCGGATGGGATGGGATGAAAAAAAATCCTTCTTATTGCATTATTCATTAGAATAAGATTCATTATAATGTTTTGTTTTATTGAAAAATTATAATGGTTGGTCGTTATTGCTGATGAATTTCGATAAAGGTTCGTCGCTTTAAGCGATATGTCACTCTATCCGATGTTATTCCAAACGGTATGTTAACATATTTATATAAGGATTCGGCCGGGATAAACCGGCTCAGGTCAATTGATATAGCTGTTGTAAGTATGTTTTTGTTTTGACTGTCGTACGAGTGAACTACCTTAAATCAAATTTTCGAAAGGTTTTGCAACTAATTTATAAAAATGAATTTTTCATTGTTTTATATGCTTTTTATTGTAAAGCTATCAAAACTAATAAATGTTGGACCATTAATTTTATTATCTTGTTTTAATAAATCATAAATTTAAATATCTGTAAATATTCGTTACATTTTTGTGTACACATAGATATATGGAAATATATGGAACAATAAATCTATACAGGGTATCACATATTTATTTTATCCAGGAAAGTTCGATAATCGTAGTTGTGATATTTAATTTTTGAATAATAGAGAAAAAACTATACATTGACCCAAAATCGAACCCCGGACTACATACAAACGCAGAAGGCACCTTACCATTGTGAAGACAGTTGTTTTACCAGTCAACGTGTACTTTTCAATTTCTGATAACAAAATCTTTCTAAAATATTCCTCGACTTAAAAAAAAACGAGACAAAATATGTCAAACTTAAATAGTCAGAAAAAAATATTCCAAACAGAAATATCCAAGTAAAATATAATGAACTTTAAATGAAACAACTTCACGGATTACGAAACACCTCGGAACCTGCACAAGACATGGCCAACTTCAACAAATACGTTCCTAAATTATAGATAGATAGAAAAATACTCTTGGAATCTTAAAAGTATAGCACACTTTGACCTTATTCCATTGTGGTCCATTCGACCTTATGTGCCATTGTCTTCCCCTTTTACTTCAGTCCGACGAGATTCGCTTCTCCCATAAATTGATAATAGCTAGGAGCTTGCTTTGAGGTCTTCCTGAAGGTTCATATATTCGGGGTGAGATGCATCGAATATCCTGTATCTGCTGTAATCTAGAGGTTGGCAGTCAAAGATAATGTTGCTGGTTTTTCTTCCCCCTCGCCACACAATCTGCACACAATGGACCAGTTATGAAGTCCGTTATAATGCCCGGTAATGAATCCGGTAACCCTCGGCGGTTGCATCCTGTTCAGTCTCAGTGCATCGAGAGATAACCTCTTTGTTGCACTCTGAAGCAGTACCCTAAATTATAACGATAATTTAATTTTCCGTGTACTCATTGTTGAACTGTGGTTATTTTTTCTAACGAATGAACAAAATCGATAAATTCATCATGGATCACATGTTTATAAGCTAATTCTTCATACTTTTTCGGATGGGGTTTTCTTGTGAGGTTAAAGTTGCTGGTTCTCTTGTTTAGCGTTACCATATATCAGATATTTTCACCAGACACCAATCAATTCACCTTATACATATTTGAATTTGGTCTATCTGTTGGTTTGAAATTAGCTACTGACGATGATTCCGTTGTAATCGAAATACCAATAACTAGATGTAATCCTTATTGATGTGAAAACATTTATAGCGAGTCTATACACGTATGATTTTATATGGGAGTGAAATAAAATTTTCGATTAGTCACGACAGTCACGCTTTTTTATGTAACGATCGGCTATGTAACAGTTGGCAATGATCGGCATTCGTGTCTTAATCGGTATTTCTATTGTATTTAGGATATGTTTTCATATCAAGCCGAGCAAAAAACTTTTTACTTATAATTTTTAAATAAATTTTCTAATTTTGTTTCGAGTATGATGATAAAAGTTCTCTGTTCGACAAAATTTGTTCATTTTATTGTAGATACCATTGTCGTGTAACACCCTGTATGAATTTTTAACATATACGGTAACATTAAATAAACTAGGGATTAAAAAATTTATCCGAATTGTGAGTTCAAACTCAAAATCTGACTACGATACATAAAACGCTCTCGAATAACACAAAGTTTGTGTTGTTCCAGAGAGGATAAAGCAAACTACATCTCTTTCACTACATAACGCATACATATACATACTACACATCATATAGGTTGTAGGTAAATACCGCACTTGAATCAGATCTGAAACGATTGTTTGAAAAGAATGAATCTTAAACTGTTACAAGACAGTAAAACAAACCGGGACGGGAATTTTCGGTGAAAGATCCAAGCATATATAAGCCTCAATTTGAGGAAATATGTCACAGTTTTTTAGGCACAAGTCTACTGGCTTGCATCCGTCGGAACCTTCGTAGAGGCTACATAAACCAGACCAATGTATTATCTCGGAAAGTCAAGCTGCTCTAAAAGCCTTGTCTACAACTGAAGCAACCTCAGGGGTGGTCTAGGATTGTCTAGAGGAACTACTGGAGCTGGTAAAATGGAATAATGTTAAATTGATCTGGATACCAGGTTACAGTAGTTTCGAAGGGAAGGAAAAAGCGGATACATTTGCAAAGAACGGAGTCCAAATACGCCTAGTGCCTATTTTAGGAATTCCAAAATTCCTCGAGAAAATACTGTTTCTGAATGTATCCAAGAGGCTATCCCTAGATGTACTGAACCTGAACAGGATACAACTGCGGAAGGTTACCGGATTCATCACCGGGCATTATCACCTGGGGAAGCATCTGCATACAAATTGGACTCCATAACGGATCCATTATGTGCAGATTGTGCTGCAAGAAGAAGCAAACATCCAGCCACATCATCATTAACTGCGAATCTCTCGGTTACCGCAGATATAAGATATTTGGTGCATCTCACCCCGAATATATGAACCTTCAGGAAAACCTAATCATCAGCTCCTGGCTATTGACAAGATAGGGGAGAAGCGAATCTCGTCAAACGGAAGAAGATGAGGGAGCACAATGGTCGAAGTGCAAAACTGTTTTATACCCAAGATATATCTTTCTATCTTTCTAAAACAAACCATGATTTCAACTATTTCACGAACTTGAAGCCTAGTTATTAGTCTAATTGTTAGTTCTAAAATATAAAAACAAAATTTCAGCTCCCTATCGCTTTCTTTTTTTGAGTTATCACGTTGACGGACCGATAAACAGACGGAAATATAGTAATTCAAACCTTTTCCGAACCTTGTCACGGCATCTTGACTCTCTTCAATTTTAATGACACGTTGCAGAACCTATAAAAGATTCCGATACTCGACACAGCAGTTCGCAATCGTGTCTTAAACGATAGGGATTGTTCTAGAAAGTTTTCTTTTTCGAAGAATCTTTAAAAAAAATTAAAAATGACAAGTTTTAGAAAATTTCTATTAGTTTGCACAAATAATCTTCCAGAATCTTCGAAAGCCAGTATATAAGTACTCAAAAACTATTTAAAATCATTTTCATATCACTACCAAATTGATATTTTTACGATTCATATTTCTAGCCGGTTGAATATATATCTAAAATGTGATCTAAAATGTGGGCGGAGTTTACCCCCATGATCAACCGAATTTTGATTGTAGTAATATAAAGTGCGGAATTCAATTCTCTACAAATACACCCGCCCACCACCACCACCATCTCCCCTTCCTTCAGCCATATATATATCGTTAACTAACATTTTTATAGCGTAACATGAAAAAGGCGGTGTTTATAATACAATTTATATCGATAATAAATGTATTCGATAATAGTTTTATATCAGTGCAATGTGAATGAATGAGTCCATCCACCACACCACGTGTGAGTGAATGTGTGTTTGGTTCTATAACAAAGTCATACTATAAATAAAACTTTATATATATATATACATATATACAGGGTGGGATTTAAAAACGTGGGAACAATTTCAAGGAGTGATTTCACAGTGAACATTATTAATTAAATTAAATACTGATATGAAAAAATTAACTCGTCAACCAGGAATCGATCCTCGGGCCTCTGGATTAGTCCAGTGTGCTGCCTCTACACCAAAGACGATTGTGATGTGACAGCCAACTTTTTCATATTATTCTAATTTTTATATATATATATATATATTTTTTTTTAATATTTATTAGAAAGTATAAACTTCTTGTTGAAGTGATATTTTTATTTAATATTTGTTTATTTGTGTATACTTTCGTGTCAACATACAAGTGTTTGTCCAAATTCCTTTCGGTTACGTATGACAAACTGTAGAAGACTATAGCGTATACCCGACACATTTCATTGTCATTGAATTTATTAATTAAATTAAATACTGATATGAAAAAATTAACTCGTCAACCAGGAATCGAACCTCGGGCCTCTGGATAACTAGTTCAGTGTGCTGCCTCTACACCGTATGTTGACACGAAAGTATACACAAATAAACAAATATTAAATAAAAATATCACTTCAACAAGAAGTTTATACTGTCTAATAAATATATAAAAAATATATATATATATAAAAATTAGAATAATATGAAAAAGTTGGCTGTCACATCACAATCGTCTTTGGTGTAGAGGCAGCACACTGGACTAGTTATCCAGAGGCCCGAGGTTCGATTCCTGGTTGACGAGTTAATTTTTTCATATCAGTATTTAATTTAATTAATAAATTCAATGACAATGAAATGTGTCGGGTATACGCTATAGTCTTCTACAGTTTGTCATACGTAACCGAAAGGAATTTGGACAAACACTTGTATGTTGACACGAAAGTATACACAAATAAACAAATATTAAACAGTGAACATTGTTTTATAAAGATTATTTTCCAATAGTATTCTTTCAAATATTGTTTTGGATGAAAAATACAAAGCCGCAAAGGTACTCACAAAAAACCACACACTATTTTCTCGAATATTCTTATTCTTTCTTGCTTGTTGAAGATAAAAGCATGAATATTTGAGCATATTATGAGAAGAAATATTGCCGACGAAGACAAATTGAAATATGTGATTCGTTAAGTATAACAAAAATTTGACATTTTCGTAAAAGTATTTTTATTTTGACTATAGTTTCGCAATTACAGCTGCTTCTTCAGAAATATGTTAGCTATCGGCGTAGATACAAAGTAAACTTAACAATCTGTTATCCAAATTGTTGATCATGGTATGCATTTTTTTTTTCTGGCCTAAATTATGACACAGTATGGTTTTTTGACAAACAATTCTTCTTTTGACGGCTTGAAAAACGGCACCAATTTTTAATCTAGATTATTTTAAAAATGATATAACTCCCACCAGCGAGAATAAATGAATCTCCTGTCTCCTCTTGAACTCGTTCGAATATACCAGAAGTAATCCATCTCAAATTACAGCCAACCATTATTCGATTTCTTAAATTATGTCCTGGAGTAGTATAAACTAATGATAGCTTCATATTTGCTGAAGGAGCAGACTATGTTGTCCTTATCAACCAATCTAATGGACGGGATATCTTGCATTCAGGTTAACTCATGTTAACTGCATTTTAAAAATATTTTAGAATGTGCATTTTATCGAATCGCCCCACGAGGATCTTTTTTTGTACAAAATATATTATTATTTTTTGCATAATTTAAGCCAAATTGACGGAAAAAGTACATTCCGTGATTGAAGTTACTATGAAATCAAATACTGATATGAAAAAATTAACTCGTCAACCAGGAATCGAACCTCAGGCCTCTGGATATCTAGTCCAGCGTGTTCACCGCTACAACAAAGACGACTGTGACGCAACAGCCGACTTTTTCATATCATTCTTATTATGTATTTTGACAGTATTACTTCTGTCGAAGTTATTATTCATATATATCTATTTGTATGTACTTATTCATATATATCTATTTGTATGCGTCAACAATACGATGTTTGTCCAAATTCCGTTTTGGTTACGTAAGACAAACTGTGGAAGACTCGCGTATACTTTAAAGAAAAATTTAATTGAATTTTTAATCAAATACTGATATGAAAAAATTACTACTATGAAAATTTCAGTGTCCCTAATTTCTACACCCCTGAGTAAAATAATTCAATTAGTCTTAGGGGGAAATATTTATTGTTATTTGCTCAGCACATTTAAAAATTTGCATGTAATTATTTTTTCTCCACATCTTTCAGGCCCTGCCTGTATATATTTAAAAATATTGATACGTTCCAATGTATGCACACAAAACGTAACGCTCGTTCAATTCGGAGTGTGTGCGGTGGTGCCTCTCGACGTTTCGAAAACCTTTTCGAATAATGGTTGTGGATGTGTGAGTTTGGCGATTTTTTGTTTGGTATGTGAAATTTATAGTAAATTATGTTTGTAAGTACAACAGAAAAGAGGTAAAATTGGGAAATTTATTTTGAATAGAAAAATTTTGGTTTAATATATTATTCCTTCAAAGGGGAAACCGGTTAGGCTAAGTTGTAAGGATGATCGTGTACTTGGCGTAATCCAAATTTGAATAATTAATTTTGTCTAGTAATGATTTCAGTGAATTAATTATCAAATTAAACTAAATTGGAGGTAAAGTTTTCATTAAATTTAATGTACTCCAGAAAGATTCCAATAACGTAGTTCCATGACCTCCGAATCGTAGAAACTATGCCAGATTTTGAGACAAACAGAAAATATGACTGAAAAATAGCAAAAAAAGTCACGTTACAACCTAATAAATTTCCTCAAAAATTGAATATGTGAATATGATGACATAATTCAAATCCAAAAAAATATATTTTCTCCGAAGAGTAAAGTTTGTTCTATTGATGCAATTTACCAAAAGTCCCTAAACATATTTAGTTTTCGATATTTTTCCAATAGGAAAAATATGAGCCGGGTTTGTTTTTGAGATTTTGTAATAAATAATATTGAAAATACCATTTAAATATTTGCCTAAATATGTTTTGGTTGGGACAAATCCAACCCTTATAAAACTGTATTCCCCTATTACCCACAGATACACAAAAAATTGAACATATAATATTCGATAATAGATAAACACATAACATAACGTAAATGATATTTAACGCGGCGTTAAAAAAATAAAACAAAAATGGTTTACATTTCGCTATTAGCTAAAGCTTCATCAGCTCGTGTTAGTTAACGTTATAATGTGTTCAGTTTGTTTGAATGGTTCAATCACTA
The DNA here is from genome assembly GCA_963920215.1 of Nineta flava. NCBI lineage: Eukaryota > Metazoa > Arthropoda > Insecta > Neuroptera > Chrysopidae > Nineta > Nineta flava. The sequence continues at coordinate 136,956,993 of OY986041.1, forward strand.
CTATACCCGTATACGATAAATATTATTAAACAGCAGTACTCCAATCAAATAAGTAATCAACCTGGGAATGCAAGTAAGAATGTTGAATTTTTCATGAATCTGTATTTTAACAATCGTTGAAAGACTGACTTAAAAGTCTCATTTAATATCCTGTGTGCGGGTTTAGATAATCTACAGGGTGGTTCATTTTAAACGATGCACCTTAACATTTCTTCAAAAAAGAGTTTTTGGAAAAAATGACCCGAATATAAGTTGTCTTGTTATAATAATATAATATTAATAAAGCCCTGTGGCACTCTTTTTAGAGCAGGGGCCTCCCTCTGTGAAGATGGGTATTGGTTTGGATCATCTAAGTTTGATTTCGATTTCCTTTGGTTTGTTTCCCCATATTATCATGAATAATTCCATTCCTAGATATTTTCCAACATTTCTCTCCATTTGGTTTTGTTCTTTGCATCTCTTATCCAAAGGCTACCACATATTTTCCTTATTTTGCCTGTCCACCTTTTCCCTTGCCTTCCCCGGTTTCTTTTCCTGTCTAAGGGTCTCCACTCTGTAAGTTATAACTCCACTTGCTTTCATCTGTTCTTATAACATGGCCAGCCCATTTGAACTTTAACATCTTTATTACCTTCTCAACCCGTTTTGTTCTTAATTTGCCAGTTATATCTATATTTTTGATTATTTGTGCTTTCCGTATATTTAACATAGATCTTTGCATTTTATTTTGGGTGATAGATATTTTATTTTTGTTGGCTTGAGTTAAAGCTCATGTTTGGCACCCATAAGTAAAAGTTGGCAAGATGCAGCTTTGTAAGACTTTAGATTTTATGATTGTTGAGTGGTTGCCCTCAACTATGTTCTTAAGTGACCAATATCTTTTCCAAACTGACATGATTCTTCTGTGGGTTTCTTGCGCCTGTCTGTCCTTGATTGATATGATCTGTCCCAGGTAAATGTATTCACTAACGTATTCCACTATTTGATTGTCCAGTAAAATAGGCTGCTTCAGCGAGTTTGACATGACCTTTATTTTTAAGGGATTCATTTCTAATCCTCTCGTCTTGTGTTGTCTTGTTAGCCGGGAAATATTATATGTTGATATGGATTTTCACTTAAACCATGGCCATCAAGGTTATTTGAAGATCAACATCAGTTTTAACTAATGGATAATAAAGTATTTTATTTTGGGGAAATAAAGGTTTCTGTTTGAAAATCGCAAGTAAATCTTGAAATATAACCTTGAAGGTCAAGATTGAGGAGACCATGAAAATCACCAACTCTGAACAAAACAACAGAGTTTATTTGTGTCATTTTTTCCAAAAACTTGTGCAGTATATAAACTCGCGGACAGCATATTATATCGGGGCTTCAAGCCAGTCTTTAGAATTTTAAAACAAAGGTTTATGATAAAATTCAGCTTATAGATAGATAGATTGTACACTTCGACCATAGAGTGGAAGGAATTTTTGTGTATAGACTAGGAATTGGTAGGATATGCGGCTGCAGTCGACTCTGATAGGAACTATGCCAATATTCATCTGGAGTTCGTGAAGGAAACTGCAGAAAACCTTCTCAAGCATAGCCGGTTACTTCGTTCTTGTCCATACGCCGACAGTTTAGTCAATTATCCGCCCTTTTCTTTTTCTTAATAATTGACAAACTGCCGATGTCGGGATTCAAACCCATAACCTCCCAGTTTCCCAGTAGACATACTGCGCAGATATAACGCCTTACACCGCTCTTGGAGGGGTAAAAAAATTAAATTAAATTCAGCTTACTTTTATTCCGAGATTGAATCTTTCATTTGAGGGTACATAATAATATTTTGTGTATACATGTATTGGATATGAGTTTGTGTATTGTACATATATTATGTACAATCTATTTAACACGTGATCATATACGTTTTTATTCTATTTGAACTGTTGTCGATACTCTATAAACATATCGATAACTCATTTTCAAATAATGGTGCACGATCGAGTCTTGGTCATAGTATTCTGGTATTCAGGATTATATAGAGTGCTCCATTGAAATTTGCCCATGGTAAAATAACTTTTTCAAATGCTTAACTGTATAAGCCATTCTCGATTCGAAACGTTGGTTTTCTTCAAAGCATATATAGATGGCCATATTTCAAAAAACAATTACTGAAATCAAATTTTCGAGTAGATTTATTTAATTTATGGATGAAATTGGTCTGAAAGTATGATTTTCAATAAAATCGGAGATAAAAATTTTGTTCGATTTTTTCAATTTCTTTAAGGGAGGGACCCCTTTGAAAATTTTCAAAAATTAAAAAAAAAATTTTTTCTCCGATTTTATTGAAAATTATATTACTTAACCATTTTTGCCAAAAGAAATCGAAATTTCAGTCTAATTGATTATCAGATTTGTAGTTTGTATGATATTGCTTGTAGAAGTCCTTCTGGAATTGAAACTATAGATTCCAAGACACATTTAGGTAGCTACTTCAAAATTCATAACTCGAATCCAATTTTGGAATAGATTTTCATTGTTTGTGAATAAAAATGATCAGAAAATATGATTTTCAATAAAATCGGAGACAAATATTATTTTTTCGAATTTTTCGATTTTTTGATTATAAGGTTGAAAAATTTCAAAAATAGAGAAAAAATTTTTATCTCTAATTTTATTAAAAATAATGTTTCAAAATCAGTTTGGCTCAGAAAAAACGAAATTTCAGTTGAATCCATTGCTGATTTTGTAGTTTTAAGAAACTATCAAATTTATGTTAGGTTTTACAGTTAGTATGATTTTTTTTCGCCCTGAAAAGTTATTTCAGGGAGGGAGTTTCGTTTAAAATAGAACAGCCAATATATTATTGATCAATATTTTTATTATTTTGGTATTTCGTGTTCATTCAATGTTTTGTGTACCGGTTTTCTCAATGTGGATTTTTTTTTAAATTTCACATTCGAATTAATATGGAAATTTTTTTATTTGTTTTTATCGTTACAGGAAAAGAGATAAACAAAAAATCAAATGAAGGATAAACAATTGACTTTTGTCATTTATTTTTATTCTTTATCACAAATTTTATTGGAAATAATAGAATACAACCAATTAAGTTGTGAGTAAAATTAGTTTCAATCTACTGTATTATCTAAAATAATGTTGCGAAATTACTTTCATCTTAATTCTGACAGTCTGGCTGTCGTTTTTAAGCTTCGTAATCTGCATGTGTTTTGAAGCACACTGTAGAATTTTTCCTTCACATTTATTCCTGTTAACTTTACTCTTATTAAAATTACTCTTATATTGTCTCAGGATATGTTAATGGTTGCAATTTCACACCATTTTGAAATGGTGGCAAGTGAACGAAAAATTTTACAAGAGTAATTTCAACATAATTTAAAATTTATTATATTTTAAATCTAAGTATATTTTAATTTAGTTAATTTTCTATTCATTTTTATTTTTGTCTATTGATCTCAACTTTCTATCTATTTCTAATTGTCAAAGAGTAAATTACGACTAATTTATACTGATGATGACTTCATTGTAGTCGAAATACGTATTAATAATACACAAAACTGATCCAGGTAAAGGGGACGAATTTGAAATTTTATTTTAAAAACTTTCAGTTCTCACTAATTATCATTCGATAATATAAAGTTTCCTTTTTGTTTTTTTGTTGTTGAATCAATTATATTTATTCCATGCAAAATCTGTGTTAAACCTTTTTAATTGAACTACTTTATTAAAAATATATGTATATGTAAAACGACGTCCAACTACGTCTCCCGTTTGTTATCCTGTGTAAAACCTCTCTCTGCTTTTATACACGGTATAAACATATACCTACGTCATGGTTGTAGGGTGAACGAAAAGAAAAAACAACCCATTTTAAAAAGGGTATAATAATTTTAAACTTACATAAAATTGTATAACAAAATGTTAGAACATAAAAAATAATGAAACTAATTAACACTGGCAAATAAATTTTTATTTTTTCTGGTTTATGGACGAGAAGGGATGGTATTAAAATTATCCTTAAAACTGTTACACGCATTTTATGTTATTTATTGAATGTGTTAAAAATAAATTTTTATCTTAATCAGTTAAATTAAAATGTGTATAAAAGTTTTAAACATTAGATGAAAATTCGATTAATATTTTTTTTTGATGTATGTTGTGAAGTGCTAATGACCGTAGGTTTGTTACATTTGTACAATTATAGTCGTACAAATATTTCCAATATTTACGGATGGAGCGTTTTTGGAAGAAATTATGCAAATACAAATTGTTGTGCCGTAACTTCGAGATTATTTATGGGTCAGTAGTGTGAGCAGAAATAGCGGACAGAAGTCCAAAACGTGACAAATAGGCCTCTTTTACCAAACCCTAAGGGGCCCATCTCCTCAATCTTTTCTGTCCTGTACCACATCTGGTTCGCTTCTTCTGACTCTTTGATCGTAATCGAACTCACCCGATCTCTTTGCGAATGACAGGACAGAGCTCCGCTTTATTTTTTTTACCCCATTTTCCCCTTCATTGGTTGTGCCGATAGCTTAAAGCCTCGTTCTGCCAGAAGGTGGAAAGGCGTCCCATTCACCCCGTTACAGATCTCCGGAAAGATAGAACTGTCCTTCAATCTCATTAAGTATAGATGTCTTTTGAGCCTGTAGTGACAAGTACCCCAACCAGGAGTTTTTTTCTTCTCTGCTCTTGCCAATAAGCAAGGCTGACCTCTTGACGTTGTACGCAGATATCATTTGTGTGGATTGTCTGCAACCTGCTGTAGCTATTTCCTATTCATGGACCTATCCACCGATTCGTTAAGGGCAGAGGTAATCTGTCCTAGTTATTCTCTTAGTTATTCCAAGATATGGTTTTGGTTCTAGACATGGAAGTGCGGCTCTTTCACGAGCGAATTATTTAAAACTTATGTTTTTCGACTTTTCGAAACCCTGTTTTTTTTGAATTTAATTTCTAAAAGGGCGAGAAATTTTACGTTCATATTCCCATATATATCATGGGTCAAAGTTGCATGAACAAGTCATTAAGAGATCGTGCGAAGCTCAATTAAACAATGAAAAAGTTTCGTTATGGAAAACCTTACTTAAAATAAGAATGATTCTTGGACCCAATCAATTCTGATTCAAGTTACTCCCCACTAAAATTTCTTCTCTTCTGATTTGATCTTTCCACGACCTTTAAATACACTGTGGTCGTATTTTGACGCTTGGTATGAATGTTTACTGGTATGTAAAATCTCAATGTCATGGCTCAAAATTACTACAACAGGTTTGAAATACCATTTAAGGATACCATCATACTATTTTCATGAAGGTTACATACTTGTGCAAAGTGTTCAAGGATCGATGAAGTGAAAGTAGGTGAAAAATCGGTTACAAAATTTGACTTAATTATACAATATATAGCGAAGCTAAATCAAACCTTGTACAAATACGATAACCTACTGGTTTTTACTCAAATTGTATTTTAAATCCGTGGTTAGATAGATTGATAGATACATCTTGGGGTTTAAAAAGTATAGCACTTCGACCTTATGGTCCATTGTGCTCCCCTTTCGACTTCAGTCCGCCGAGATTGGCTCTTCCCGTATGTTGGTAATACCCAGGTGTTTGCTTATCAGGTCTTCCTGAAGGATCATATATTCGGGGTGAGATCCACCGAATATCCTGTATGTAACCTGCTGTAAGCTGCTGTAACCTAGAGATTCGCAGCAAAGATAATATGGCTGGATGTTTCTTCCTTCTCGCCACACAATCTGCACATAAGGGACCCGTTATGGAGTCACATTGAGTGCAGATGCTTCCGCAGGGGATAATGCCCGATCATGAATCCAGTAGCCTTCCACAGTTACACCCTGTTCCCTGTTCCTTGGTTCCCCCAGGAAGCAGTACCTTCCCGAGCTCCTGCCGTGATTTACCCACTATGAAAAGTTATCCAGGAGTGTTTTTTCGTACATATACTATTTGTGACTACTTGGAAAAAAAATAACATCTCGAGATATATATTTAAGCCGCTGCTTAAATTAATATTTCAGAAACATTCTCAAAATACCATCCCATATTACTACTTGTTTTTAGTTTTAAAAACTGTGTCAACAAAAATTTAATATATTACATGAAAAATATTAGAATTACTATAATCAATTCTCATGTACTATATAATTTAAAATCGAAAGATTCAATCACACAGATTTCAACAGACTGAGATTATTCACTTAAGTCAGTCATCTTTCAATCAATGTCGCATAGAAGATATTTAAAATGGTATGGGTGAACCATCTTCGTCGAACAATCAATTGTGTAAGTCTGTTGAATATCTAATGTGTGCGATGTGCAATGTGCTCTCCCATATCTCACAGAAAAGTAGAAGAAAAAAGAACTCTCAGAAAAAAATCAGCCTTACAGCCTGAGCACTTGCAAATTAACTTTGATCGGACGATAAAATAGCACACAGATCAATTGTGGGAATATACCAAGATTTCCTGGTATACAATCAATCCTAAAAACCCCCCCTCATGTATCCCTGTTTCTTTTAGGAAGTACAAGATCTAGATTGAGTCTAGAGTATGATAGCTCCACTAAACGCTACTAAACGTATATGGTAGACTCCCAGATATTTAATTTCCTCCATTTCTCCACAAAACCTGCAGTTGCCTACTAGCCTAGCTTCTTAAGGTGTTTCTTGACACTACAATGCCCTGTAAGAAACCTAATGAGTAGCCATGGTCAATTTTTACTACTCAGGCCAATGCAGGATTTATTTCTTTTGCGGTTAAAGTACTCGACAAGGATCTTGGCCTGCCTGAACCTCCAAAATTTGGCGCTCTTATTATCTTCCTTACCTTTATTTGACAAAACAATAGTTTATGCTTAAAAATTTACTTTTTTCCATTTCCTTTCTTCATCTAATTTGTTTCAGTAAAGTAGAGAAATTCTTTTGGATCAAAAACGAGTACCAATGTTCTTTCAACGGGTCTTTGTCACGATCGACTGAACATAAATGAATATGCATTGAACATACATATATAACACTAAACATGCATATTATATCCTCTAGCGTATGCATCAGATTATATATATATATATATATATATATATATATATATATATATATATATATATATATATATATATATATATATTAATATATATATATATATATATATATATATATTAATATATATATAATATATATATATACCGTCTGTTTTGAACAGCTTTGCTAATAGAGAATCAATGTTAAATATTATTTACTATAATAACTACACAATGCTTCATAAAGAAATAAAAATAGTGGGGGTACACTGTAGTCTGTAGTGTGTGCGTGCATACGTTATGAATAATAATATTGTAAATTAAGTGGGCATCACTGAATCCCAACTCTTAAATGGCATCAAACAAACATCAATTTATATCATATCACAAGCAGTCACATGTTTATATGTATGTGTATGTATGTATGTATGTATGGTTTTATAGTAAGTATTTTATTTAGTTATTTACTATTAGAAATGCTTTTGAAAACAGACCGTATAAATATTGAACTACTATAGTCACGTTTTCCTCAAACATCACACTGAGAAATATCAATGTTCCTCTGCTACATATATTGAAAGCACAGGCAGAAGACATTCCTCCTTACACACTAGTATACGAGTGCATGCAATCAAAACACCCATATATATATGTATATATATATATATATATATATATATATATATATATATATATATATATATATATATATATATATATATATATATATACAAACATAAACACATACTGGCTGTATGTATATCTTGGTGTTGGTGTTGGTGATGCTGCATGCAACCAATCTCCACCCACATCATTCATGTTAAAGCAAGTCAGTTCTGCGTTGATCATGTCAATGCTTCTTCTAACTTCAATACTGCTGCTATATTTGAATAAAAAGCATTTTCATTCTTTAATATTGAGGTCAAAACTATATCGTCTTATGTCAATGACATTTTATGTATGTGTGTATAGAGGATTTTTTTTTTTTGGTGATGTTATCCTGAAGGAATACCCACCAAATTTTATGGATAACACTTTATATTTATATTCTGTATGTAGATAATATATAAAGGTATTATAAGTTTAGTTTCTTTGTCAACGGTTAAAAGAATTGATTCAAGGATAATAAATTTTGGTACAGGGGTTAGTAGTCATAGAAGTAGCGAAGGGGAGGTCGAATCTTTTAGAATCCAGACGAATCCAGATTCGAAATCTCCGGATCTCTGTCGGACCGATCAAATGCCGATATTCATCTGGAGTTCGGGAAAAGAAACTAAAACCTTCATAAGCATACTGGGCTACTTTCATTCTGGTCCATACGCCGACAGTGTAGTCAATTAACCATCCATTTTTTTTTAAATTGACAAACTGCTACCGTTTGAAAACTGCTATTCTCGCATGCCCGCTTTTCAGTTTGTTTATCTGCCCATCCAAAACACCAGAATCCAAAAACGAAAAAAGATAACCATCTACAACTGTTGAGAGCCACAACTATTTAGAGCTAAACTAGCAAAATCGTTGCGTGTATCCCTTCGCTAGGGAGGGAAAACCTATCTTTGAAATCGTAAGAGAAAAATGTTTTATTTATTGGCGGTCTATGCAGAGTCTTTCAGCCTATTCAGAGCCTAAAACTGTAGACGACTCTCAAAAAAGTTCATTCTAACATACTGGAGGCTGAAACTTGGACCTTAAAACTACAGTACGAAAACATCTTTAATGGGACAATATAATGGTAAATTTTTACACTTTCGATAGAACGCAAGGTGCTGGAACAATTTCAAGGTGCTGGAACTCTACGACAAATCTAATATAGTCAAATCAATATAGTGGACTGAACAAATAGTTCAACTGGATCAAGAATATTGCCAAAGAAATAATTATGACCAACATATATGGAGATCACACGCATGGAAACCCAAAATACCATGTCCAAGTGGAGAAATTGGAGGACGAATGATCCATACGAAAGATCTAGAACAATATTTAAAGATAGTCAATATTCTGGACGAATTGTAGTGCCAATAAGATGATACCGCCCATATCCCTATTATTTTTTATCCTTTTTTAATCTCAAATTCATTACATTCATAATGTAGATAGATAGATAGATTGTAGAGGGTGCCCTAGAGGGACTAGACTCCAACCGCAAGGTCCATTGTGATGCCTAAGGATGTTGAGTCGAAGGAATTTTTGTGTATAGACTTGAAATTGGTAGGATATGCGGCTGCAGCCGACTATGGTAGGAACTATGCCAATATTCATCTGGAGTTTGTGAAAGAAACTACAGAAAACATCGTCAAGCATAGCCGGTTACTTCGTTCTTGTCCATACGCCGACAGTTTAGTTAATTAACCACCCTTTTTTTTATTCTTAATAATTGAAAAACTGCCGATGCCGGGATTCGAACCCATAACCTCCCAGTTTCCAAGTAGGCATACTGCCCAGACATAAGGCCTTAGACTGCTCGGCCACTTGGACTGGTTTCATGATGTATGTGAAGGACAAGAAGCTATGAGCAGGCTAAGAATTGGTAAATTGTGAAACTCAAGCAACTTCGATAGGGACTTTGTCGAGAGTCTTTTGGTGTTTGTGAAGCAAAACTGCAGATTAACTTCACAAGCACTTTGTTTTTGCCAATACTCCGACAGTTTAGTCAATTAACCATGCCATTAACTTAAATTGACGAGCTGCCACTGATGATTACTTGACTGGTTTAAAAATGCAGTTAATAAAAAAGAAATAAAACAATGAACATAGTTTTATTTTTATCCAAACACACAGAATCACATATGACACGACACATTCAATGAAGTCGACTGGTTAAGGACGAAAAACAAGGGGGGGGAACAAAAAGAGGGAGGAATAGATAAAGTCTAAAGAGAAAAATACAGAGCAAAAGAAAACTATTAGTTAAAGTAATAATGTCATAAAATAAATATATTATGTCTGAAAATATATATATTTATTATGACGATAAGGAATTGTAACGAAAAACTGTGTATATGATATTCATACTCAATAATATAATAGAAGAATCCTGTAGGAATACATACCTTACGTACTACCATACATTGTGTGACTCATGTCATGGTCGATTCCTACACACACACACAAACATAGGCAGACAGACAGGAGGACGAGTGTAAGTGAAAATAGTGATAAAGAAAACGAAAATGAAAATACCAGAATTACTACGGCACTGAATAAAATACGGGGAAAAAAATGTTTTTTGTCTGTCCGGATTATATTTATATTTGCCGAGTGAAAAATGTCATAGGGACATAAAGAAGAAATTGTGAACTATACCTATCCGTATATATATACTTGTATTTAGATATGTGAAAATGACTGTTCCACACTATCTATTAAATAGATTCTCAGAGTTCGAGTAAAAAAATTTGATCAAGATCAAGCTATTCTTGCACAGTTTCTTTTTCCAGGAATTAAACAAGTGAAAATATCAACTAACGGAGCTAATCCTCCCTCGACGTAATACTCCATATATACTGAGTTCATTATCAATGCTTGAATCATTTATTTTAGTTTTTATGTTCAAATTAAGAAAAAAATTTTCAATTTATAGAAAAAGTTTGAAACAGGCAAGAAATACAGGTGTCTGAGGTTCACTTTCTGGTGGATGAGTTAAAAATTCAATCTATATTGTATACGCTAGTTCTTGCATACTATGTCTTGCGTAACCTTAATGGAAATTGATATTTAGTATTGTATTGGGACGTTTATGTATAACACAAATGATACAAATGATAATATATGAAACAAACGTTTATTGTAAAATAAATAATATTTTTTGTCTCTTAGATATTTTTCTATCTTTGACGGTTTCAAAGACGGATATTTAACCTCACTTTCAAGCTTTTGAAAACACGCACACATAAAATTTCTGCTTGCTAATTTTTTTTTTTTTTATTCAGTTGACCAACAGACAGATGGTCTGATAGACAGGTGGGGTGAACAAACGAAAATGGGTTAATTGGGTCATTTTATATTAAAAACATTTTTCTCCTATTAATATTTTGGACTGTGATAACAATACTGTAATAACATGATTATTGTACTGTCTGTGAAAACAGGCAAACAACAATTATTTGCTCTAAAATGTATCTATCCTAATTCACTTGGTTTAATATTTATTTAGTACTTTTCCTATTGAACGACCCCGTTTTGTAATAAGGGTGGGGACATAATTTTTCTAATTATCCCGATTAAAATGTTTAACAAATTTTCATAGAAAAAAACAACTCTAATTTGGTAGAACGATCCGAAAATCACTGGCAAAACGTGTAAATACTGAAGAAGAATTTCAGAAATTTTCAATAATGGTCAGAATTTAAACATCCTCAAATGGACAACAATAAGGTTCAATAAAGGCACATATACAGCCGCCAATAAACTTTATTTTCATAATAGAAGAATATATATATATATATATATATATATATTACACAGAACTAGAAATTACATCAAGTATATATCTTCGTCGTCTGTCTGTTGGACGGACAAATTTACAATGTTACCTCTGCCGTGAACTTAAATTACTTGGAAAAACTTTTATCGCACTATGTATAGTATATATATATATATATATATATATATATATTTGGTTTTATTATTATGTACGACCGACGATTGTCTTAGTGGTGTTCGTTATGTTGTGTTGGATTCGAATGTGAAATACTACAAAGTTACACAACGTCCAATAAGTGAGAGAGACGAAAATGTTTGCAGATGTTATTTCACTCAAATCTATGCTCGGTGGGTAAAGTTGGACTTATTTCGACATAACCCTAATAAGAACAAGCCTACCACTACCATTTTTACTCTTCAGCATGCACCTGAACATTTCTTCAAGGAAGGATTTTTGGAAAAAATTACTCGAAAAAAGTTATGGTGATCTTTTTTGGTAATTTTGAGTTTGACCTTCCATGCCAAAGTTCTTTGACAGTCAATGAATATTTTTCAAATGCGAATCCATATTTTTGTGGACAAAATGCGATTTCAGAGGACGAGAAAATATCATATGACTATTCAAGACTTCTTTGGTTAGTAAGTAACCATTTGAAAGCCAAGATAAGATTACCTTTTTTAGCGAAAATAAGGTCCTTCGAAATCATTCATCAAAAATGTTAATGTTATCATTTTTGGTAAAGCACTTGGAATCGATTTGTTAAAAAATTAATTTGACAAACACCACTTGAAACTAGACAATCCTAAATGGCCAAGATCAAGGTGGTAATCAAAGATGCAATAAAATGCCGCCCCCCCCACACTTTTTTCTGATAAATCTCCTGTATATACCATATAAATCGATAGATAGATAGATTGATAGATTGTATCGGCTGCATTGGACGGGCTACACTTCGAATAGACGGTCCATTGTGATGCCTACGGATGTGAGGATGTGAGTGGAAGGAATTGCAGTGTATAGATTAGGAATCGGTAGGAAATGCGGCTTCAGCTAGCTATGATAGGAACTATGCCGATATTCATCTGGAGTTCGTAAAGGAAACTGCAGAAAAAACCTTCTCAAGCATAGCCGGTTACTTCGTTCTTGTCCATACGTCGACCGTTTAGTCATATAAATAAGTTTAGTTCGATTTTCAAACGGTTGCAAATATTCACAGCAGCATTTTTATACAATACTTAGTGTGTAAATAGTAAAATAAACAGGTCACACATTGATGGTGTACTCTCCCTTACAAAAAAAAAAAAAAACTGTAGTTTAATCGTTTTAACGAGGCCAGCCAGGCACACGAATGCACACACTGCACACGAATGAACCAAGACTTGCAATGATCAAGCATATGGTACTAAGCATATAAATAATAATAAGTCGTAGTTCACTCGTACGCAATCCGCTCACATAGCTGGCCTCGTTAAATCGATTTAAGTAAAGTTGAAACATTCTTAATGTTACTATTGCGTATATTCAATAATATTTACGGTTTGAATATAACTTAAACTGTTTCAAATATATATTGCATTTGAGTGTATCTACAGAATATTTAAGCAAATAACTCAGTATATTGTTTAGTTGCACTTGTTTTTCCATTAAAATCCCTATTATAAAACAACAACAAAAAGTAGTACCACACTTATATTAGATACGGAATATACGTACGCATGAAAAATGATTGTCCAACAGATTTCCCCCGTTTTATTCGAATGAAAATATTATTTAATGATTTGGAAAAACAACCACTCTTGTGACAATTGCAGATATTCGTCCTTCAACAATCGTCTATAGTATTTCAACTGGCCTATACAGAATGTCTGTTTGCAAATCATTGCACCTGAATAGTCTTCGTATTTAAAAAACACAAGTTAACCTTCAACGAAGTTCAAGATCAAAGTGAGAATCAAGGTAATCATTAATTGTCCATCTCCAAACAAATATACTTTAATGAGCCTTGTTTTATTCCAAAAATGCTTCCTTGAAGAATTATTCCGGTGTATTGTTTAGGGTGAGACACTCTGTATTCGACTGTTATGTGTGTATCGTTAAGGGCAGCCCCTTTGGTATATATATTATTGAAGTTCATAAATTTTCGTACCATCTCTTACTAAATTTATAGTTACTATATACAATGATTTTTGGATTTTTTTTTGGTATTCCGGACTTGGAAAAACGGAACACTTTTGAAATCACATTGGTAGCCGTCTGCCACAGATGATTTTCTCAGAGAATATTTCTTGCAAACGAATTTGAAATAGATGTAGTATGCAGTTAAAAGTTTTGGAGGTTGAAATTGGAAATCCAAATAAAATCCTTCAAAGATTATTGTGTAAGGCTGATTTATATTCAGTGGGTAACTAAAGATGGACTCATTTCTTCACTATCGTAATAAGAGCAAGCGCCAAGTCAATTTCATACCACGATCGATAGTAATCGCACTACAAACTTCTTTTTAATTTGAGCCACGACTGTTTCACGGTTGAAGTAGTCCCTACTTTTTACCGCTGTCAATATTATTATGTAGGGTGAACTTTTTTAAGAACCTGTAGTGTACCAGCTCTTAAATCTCTTTTCCACAATTTTCCAAATTTTTGAAAAATAAGCGGTACTTTTGTTGCCTATAGTACAACCATAGCTTACGCTTGACCGATTTTGTTTGTATGAAAAACAATTCATGCTGGTTTAAGATAAAATAATAAATAAAAATAATTGTTTACAATAATCATAAAATAAAAAAAAATTTAATAAGTTAAAGTACTGCCATTGGTGTGGAGATGGAATTGTGGTGCTTTATTTTATTAAGCTGTGTGCTTTTTTTTGTTTAAATATTATTTTTCATATCATTACACTCTAGTAGTAATAATAATCTTGGTACCAAATTAAAAATGATATGATAACAGCCAGCCATCATCATCATACTGAACAACTCACCGATAGTATTGTTTTTATTGTAATATTCATAATTTTATTTTGTGGTGTTCAAGTAAAGCTGATTTTAGACGATACTCTTTTTATACTCTGTGTATATATAAAAAAAAATCGTTACGCAGGAGCTGCTTCAACTTAGCGAATTTCCTTAAAATACATAAATCACTTTCTAGCGGTCACACTGTTAGTCTGATCAAAATGAAATGTTGTATATAATTTTAGTATTTGCAAGCCCAATTTTTTAATAAATGACATACGTCAAGGGGAAATGAAGGCATAAAGAAAGAAGAAAACACAAAATACGAAATATCTCTCTTAATGTTAGAACAATCAAAAAATGTGTAAGGAATAAAGTTGTAGAAAATCATGTTTGCTACAATTCATCACCTTATCATTTTTGCTCAAACTTTAATATGTACAGAGATAGTGAGGAATTTAATTTTCAATCTTAAACCATCAATATTTCTGTAAATATTGGCGTAACAGAAAAAATGATCAGAAACAAAATTACAGTAAAACTTAGTACCTACAACTTTGTGTCTTATAAATTTTTCGATTTTTCGAATATTAAGGGAGATATATGAAATTTTGTGTTTACCCCTCCCTTTAAACCCCCCTTTCCCCTTGTCCGATTTTACCCATTAACGAACTTGACCTTTTGAATACCATAAGCGCCTCAAATACAAAATTTCATTCTGATAAAATGAAAACTGTGACCACTAGAGTGATTACAGACACATATATATATATATATATATATATATATATATATATATATATATATATATATATATATATATATATATATATGTATATATATATATATATATATGTCCATAGATATATATATATATATGTCCATAGATATATATATATAAATTTTACAGATGGTGATTTTTGACATCTACTAGGTAGAATCGATGGACATTTGAAGAAATTTTTGCGAAATTTTGACTTCGGTACGGGACCAATAGCTCTATTTCCTTTCAGGAAATTCGCTAATACTAGCTTATACTACCGACTTCACTCGCTTTTAACCCTAGAACACTAACCATGCGTAAAACTTACGTACACAAAAACAAAAAACCACGCATGCGCCAAAGTCACGTGTCAATCACTCCTCTACTACATATCTAACATTTCTCCGATCAGTGCTTTATGTGATTCCATCAAGATTGTTACTTAAAGTGCAACGCCTCACATCTTGAATAGATTTTGTTTTTAAAGTATACACAAAATAATATATTGGAATAATAAGTTAGTAAATAGTTGACTTCAAAGTTATGCTGTCAATGTGATATTCTCAAAAGTGAGAAAATTTGAACCATTTTGGCAAACATTTTTTCTAAGATTTAGACTCGTTTGAATATATCATCACGTGACTCATTCGTCGCAACTAAATAATAATATTATGTCGTCTTCATTTGATGTCTGTGACTAGGTTGGTGTCGTCATTATTCCATGTCTCATGTTAAAAACACTCTAAATCCACTCACACCATATTTTTGTCTCAGTTTCAACTAACCAACAAACCCCCTTTCACTACACCATTCCACACACAATTGTGAGATCTAACTCCTCATCATATCACTGGTGTCCCCTAGTATATTATATATTTTACATATATAATTTGCCTTTCTTTGTAATTCATTTGAATTATGCTTCTTTCCTTTCATTTTTCCTTTTCCATTTTTCCTTCATATAATTTTATATATTCTTCCTTTGTTTTTTATTGTGTTATTTCTATCTCAGTTTCATCAAATGTGAATATGTACTTGGCTATTTTATGTTGCAAAAAAGTGTTCATATTCATAAAGAGTGTCGGATCAGATTGAGCCTCATTTTGGAAATACTTTGCCGTATTTGATATAAAAAAATAATACTCAACAGTACAGCACGGTTTTGTTTTAATGATAAGTAACGGGCTAAATTTTTGTCAGTAGCTCCCTTTCGATGAGACGCCCAACTTTTCTTTCGCGAAATTTCTCGATGATAGTGACTAACGAAGCGCGTAAGAGAGTAAATTGTTTGTTTGACGATAGCAAAAATTTGATCAGTAACAGTTAATTTGTTAGTTATATTGAGAGATAATGTAATAAAGATTTCAAAAAAACTTGTGTCCTACAAAATGGAAGATATGGCGGCAGGTCTCCCACCCCGAACATGTTCAAATAACGGGGTATACATAGTTATTACTTGGCGCTACTTAAATTACCGTGACTTGGAGCGATTGAATGAATTCACGATAAAAACAATATAAGTAGTCTTTTATGAACTAATGGTTGAAGAAATGAGACCTACAATATGTATAAACGTTGTGTGTCATTGAAAATTTTACATTGACATGTTCAGAGCGTAGGACTGGGAAATTGAACCACTTAATTTGTAGGACAAGATGGCCATCAAATTGTACATACCATTATTAATTAACAGCATAAAAATCAGCTTGTTACTAATAACTATGTATATCCTGTTATTTGAACATATTGAGGGTGAGGGTGTCACAGTATCCATTTTGTAGGATACAAGTTTTTTTTGAAGTCTTTATTACATTATCTCTCAATTTAACTAACAAATTAACTGTTACTCATAAAATTTTTGCTATCGTCAAACAAACAAGAAGTGTTTATAAATTTATTCTCTGGATCGTTGAAGAGAGAATAAATTATGATGTCTCATGGCTCATGACTTTGAAGTGCATCTTCGAAATATGCTTATGAATACAAACTCACTCCAAATGAGTCTTACTCGGAGCTAAAAACATTCAAACAATTTATACTCTTCATTATAATTTTAATTAATAAAGTAAGGAATATTAGTTTTACTTCTAACATATATTTTCACTTCCCATTTTCCTCTCCCGGTTTTTTTTTTGTGTGTGCATTGTATCCATTGTCATGCTCCCGCCCCATTTCCTTACTTTTCTTCCTTATTTCACTTGCTTGAAATATATATATATATATATATTATTACTTAAATGAATTATTTTAAATAAGTTAAATTATTATATAATTTTTATATTATATAATAAAATTATTACTAAACTGTTTTATTGTGGCAGCATCTTCTTTGTCTGCAATGGTTTTCTTTTTTCTCTGGAGTCAAAGTCCCTTTTCTTTCTTTTTGATCGTATTTCTTTAATCGTATTTAATTTAAAAATTTTATTTATAACCACTCTTGTGTGGGTCATTTATGAAAGGACATATATATATATATATATATATATATATATATATATATATCGTTAATTCTATTACCATTGTCATATTAAATTGGAAACCATAAAAATGGTCGTTTCGTAAATAGAATTTTTGAACCAATAATTTGATTAGAGAATTAGAATTGTGGTGGTTCTACTTTATACGAGAGAGCAAAACCAGTAAGTAGTATATCGATAAATTTTTTAATAGAAATTCCATTCTATACAATTTTTAAATTTATTTTTTGGAGTATAAAATTAAATTGCAGTTATATATACAGTTGAGATATTTTGCTACGATGGAAAACATGATAGTTGTTGTCAAATTGATTGAGCAACTAAATAGATAGCTTGTTTTTTAAACTACACCCAATCTGGAATATTGTATAATGTATCTATCGCTTTCGATATGTAATGTACTATGATATGGTGTACTTTGTTACACTTAAACAATCAGTATTGTATTATAACATAAATAACTATTATATTATACTTATCACTCTCTATACTTATCATTGTCCATCGTCCATCGTGTGAGTGTAACACCATATCATGGCATACTATAAATAGACTGGGGTCTATTTTAATTTACGTAGTGTATATTTGAAATTTTGGTTTATTTCTTTCAATTATGGTTCACTGTCTATATGATTTAATCAAAAATCGATGGAAAAATGATCTTCTTTCCGCATGCAAGGTCGCGTGATATACTTAAAACTTGTAACGGTTTACGATACGGATAATCCACCAATAATTATTCGTGTATAAATTAGCGCCCCGATTCAATACTAATATCAATATCCATTAAGCCTACGAAGATATAGTATGAAAGCACTAACGTTAACTATATAGACAAATATACTGTAGAATTTTTAATTGAATATTGGTATGAAAAATTAAATTCCTGAGTTCAACACCTCTGGATTTTCAGCTCAATGCAGTAGCACACGCTAATTACGTGCAATGGATTTGATATGGATTTTATCTTAAAATCGATACCATGCATTTATGATTACGAAACCACATTAGCCCAGTATATATAGGATATTTAAGCAATTAACTCAGTTGTTATTTTCACTTGTTTAAAAATAATTTTTATGAATTTTTTTTTTATTTTCTTATAAAAATGTATTAAAAAAGTTTTCTGAAAGTACCGACTTTTTATAAAGAAAAAAAAAATGATCTGGCATTAGTTTAAATATTTAAAGAAGTGGAAAGATACGAACGGAAAAATTCTTATTCAATGAAATTCTTATCAATATATTACCCGTTAAAAAATCAACGGCTCACAAAACAGAAACCGTGTTACAAGTGAATTTAAATATGATTATTTTACCGAATTGATGTTTAAAATACGTAATTGACTATTCAGCCTTAATGCTTAATTATACATTTTATAAGAACCGAAAACGTTTAGTTGACCAGATATCCAACATTTTGTATTTGATATGCCATAATATACAGGGTGTTCCGTAAGTCATAGACACAACTGAAGATTCCTTCAGTTGCGTCCATAATCAGACGTACAGATAATTAAATATTAATTAAAATAAGTAACCAATCAGAGGCGTCCAATAGCGTGTGTGAGTGAGCGTTTGTAAGTATTTCAGTGGAGAATGCATGTACGTGTGTCTGTCGTAATCCAGTGCGCGCCTCTGATTGGTTACTTATTTTAATTAATAACTAATTACCTGTACGTCTGATTAAAAAATGGCAAAGGACTTTTCGTCTCAGAATTCAATTTTCTATCCATTCCTTAAGTTGTGTCCGTGACTTACGGGACACCTTGTATATCTCTAGATCGGTATTACCTATTGAACAAAAACCTTGCAGCAAAGGTTTATTAAAATGACGGCCGACTAGAAAAAATAAATCAAAAACAGTATATGGAAATATATACTTTACTTTTACTTTACTTATGGCTCCGAAAACCTTGCTTTTTCTAAAATTGCTCAGGAATAGTATATGGCTTCTTATACAACATGTAAAAGAAACCTATAGGATATCTTTTTTCGATAACTTTCTAGGCCTTATAGTATTTTTGAAAATTGGATATCACACATCGTACATTGCCCATTCAACGTAATGACTAATACATCCATCTTGTATACTTTCAATCATAAAAAACGAGACAATGAATTATTTTATCGAAAATAACACTATTGAATTGCTTTCTCAAAAGTTGAATCAATCTAGAATACCATCGAGAATAATAAAACTAAAGCTAGATGATTCTATTCTTCTTAGGGTATAAAAAGGATTATACTTCGAACTTATGGCCAACTTGTGCTTTCCTTTCTACTTCAGTCTGATGAGATTCGCTTCTGCTATATCCTGGCAATGGCTAGAAGCATGCTTGTATTGATTTCCTGAAGTTTCATATATTCGGGGTGAGATGCACCGAATATCTTGTATCTGCTGCTGTAACTGAGACGCTCTGAGTTAAAGATGGCGAGGCAGGATGTTTTTTTCTCCTCCCCAAACAGTCTACACATAGAGTTAAATTGTGTACAGATGCTTTCATAGATGAGGCTGCCCAGTGATGAAATGGGTAACCTTTCGAAGATGTATATTGTTTAGGTTGAGTGCAACGAGAGATAGCCTGTTGAATGCATTCCAAATGCATGTTATCCCAGTGATCAGAGTGTTTAAGTCTATCCGCTCGTTGATCACGAATTTAAATGCTGTCTTCCGAATTCCTAAAATAGCTTTTGGGCTATGAAAGGTATTCTGACTCTCTGCTTTACTAAATTTTCTGCTTTTTGTTTTCCAAAATAACCCTTGCTTAATTGCTTATACCATCATCTCGGATAGATCCAAAGTTTTGTAGATCTAATCCTTGTATTTGAATTAGATAGATAGATAGATTGTAAAGGCAACCCTGCATGGGCTACACTATGGCCCATAAGGTCCATTATGATGCCTTAGGATGAGAAGATGTGAGTAGAGTGGAAGGAATTTTTGTGTATAGACTAGGAATTGGTTGGATATGCGGCTGCAGCCGACTTTGTTAGGAACTACGCTGATATTCATCTGGAGTTCGTGAAGGAAACTGCAGAAAACCTTCACAAGCATATCCGGTTACTTCGTTCTTGTCCATACGCCGACAGTTTAGTTAAGTAACCGCCCTTTTTTTTCTTAATAATTGACATACTGCCGATGTCGGGATTCGAACCCATAACCTCCCAATTTCCAAGTAGGCATACTGTGCAGACACACCGCCTTAGACCGCTCAGCTACTTGGACTGGTTATTTGAATTATATTTCTCACATTTTCTCATGTGTTCGAATAGTTAATCCCTTTTACTGTATTGGAAGATAGAAAAAATATTCACCATAGTTTTATCAAGTTATTCATTTGACATTTTCGAAAATATACTTTTATATAGTTGATATATTTTTACTAGAAGATGTTACCATGAACCACAAAAGCAGCGTTCTTTTTATAAAATATTATACACGTTTTGTAGTCATATTCATCCGGTTTTTGGGAAAACATTTCGAATAAAAGCGGTTAATGCATTTATACGGAACAACTTTTATTCAAAGCATTTTTTTCGTAAACAAAATGAAAAAGGCATAAATTAATTATAAAGTTTTAAAGAAAAGAGCACTATTTTTATGGCCATGTGTACTACAAGTAGCATTGGTTAGCATATTTGATATAGGACATCTTATTCCACCTGAAACATTTCCCAAGAATTTAATCCGATCAGTTCAAAATAGACTTTCACCATTCCCTCTAACAATAATAATATTAAAGTTGTGTAAGATGGTTTTGTGATGAAGTTATGCACGGTGTATGTGTAGAAACGCTCGACATTCTTATAGCTAACGTAGAAATCATCACCGATCTTTATACTTCATCTAAATCGCTACATATATCGTGTATCCAACCGTAGTTGAAGAGTAACCGGAAGCGGCTATCAATTGTTTCAGTGTTGTTTTTAATTTTGGCAAGTGATATATCGAGTACACTTGGCATGCGAACAGAAATGTTTTTAACAAACATCTTACGATGCCTAATAGTTGTGGCATAAAATTAAAGAAGGTTATTGTTATTCAAACCTCCTCTAAAAAAATGAAAATCTCTATATTTAATCTAAATAACTAGAAACATAATAAACCCAACAGCTATTCACGGTAAGAACATGTTACACGCTTGCCAAAATTATTGAGATCTGTGTTTGCTTCGCACTGTGCTTAATAATTAAGTTTATGTAAAAGCTCGAATATAACAGTATTTAATTCTTAGGGCTATCAATATTGTAGTCTCAAAAAAGCTGTACATTTATCGTCAGTTGTAGAAAATAAAATAAATTCAACTAAAATTACTGTCTTTCGAGATAATGGAATTGGTAATTACTAGCGGTACAATAATAGACCCATAACTGCCCCGAGGTTTGAATATTAATTAAGCTACATAAGCTTCATGAGGTCGAGTGCTTCTTATCATGTGGGTGTTGTGGCCATACCTTGCGGAGGTTTTGAGATTTTTGGTAGTTGATGGCATTAAATTATGGTTAAAATCCATAATTCAACGGGTCGGGTTACTAAAGATTGGCCTTGCCTTGTCGAAATGTAGTGGTTTACGGCAGAGGTGGGCGCAGACGGCTCGCCGGAGTCGAACGACTCTCCATAAGGTTGGTTGAGAGTAAGTAATAAAGGTATGTTTTGAAGTAAGACGGAACCATGTTTCTATACAGTTTGTCCTACCGATTATTGCCCAATAATTTATTCAATCAATTTAGAATTAGTTTTATAAAATATTTATTGTTTAAAATATATCTTTTACAATATGGAGAGATACACCAAAAAACATAATAATAATAATAATAATAACAACAATAATGATGATAGCAATAACAATAATTACAACAACAACAACAACTATATGTATTCCCACTTTATGTAAAATTTAACCATTTAGAAATTAGTAAGAAATTACCAAACTTTCCCCCCACCCAGCTTTATCATTGGCATCTTTTTTGTATCCAGTGTCATCAAATTCCCATGTAACTTTACCCCCTACTAAGAAAAAATAAATCAAGTAAATAATTGTTTACTAGTTCTCCGATATGTATTAGTTAGACAAATTTTTCGGAATTTCCTAAAATCTAATTCTAAAATCTAAACTAAAGCTAAATCATCAAAAAATTTACAACTTACAAAAAATTTGCGGTAAATGTCAAAAGATTTATATTTTATAATTTATATAACATTTATATTTTATTCATACTCAAATATATTAAAAAGGTATATTCATACCCAAATATATATTTTTTTCAGAAAATGTTTTAATTAAAAAAAGAAAATAATAATAATTGGTAGGTACCCTATATTTACTCTATCTCTCTCCCTTCCTCTCACTCAGAGCTGATTGCAGTCAAGGTCTGCCCACCTATGGTTTACGGTAGTTGGTGACCTTAAATTGTCATAAACTTTCTCGACCTTACTATTGTGATTTTAAAGTCTACTATTTATCAGTAATTTGATCTCGGATATTTTGCCGTAGATATTTTGCCGTTAGATACTATGTCAAATTGGATACTAAATTACATCGCATTATGAAGAATATCCAAATTACTATTTTCGACCCTAATCATATTTAGATTTATATTTTATAATTTATATAACATTTATATTTTATTCATACCCAAATATATTAAAAAGGTATATTCATACCCAAATATATATTTTTTTCAGAAAATGTTTTAATTAAATAAAGAAAATAATAATTGGTAGGATACCCTATATTTACTCTATCTCTCTTCCTACCTCTCATTCAGAGTTGTTTGCAGTCAAGGTCTGCCCACCTATGGTTTACGGTAGTTGGTGACCTTAAATTGTCATAAACTTTCTCGACCTTACTATTGTGATTTTAAAGTCTACTATTTATCAGTAATTTGATCTCGGATATTTTGCCGTAGATATTTTGCCGTTAGATACTATGTCAAATTGGTTACTAAATTACATCGCATTATGAAGAATATCCAAATTACCATTTTCAACCCCAATAATATTATGTGGAATTTTCGCAAAGTGAAAGTTACGATCTCAACGCAATGCAATCTAGATATTGGAATAAACATCGATGGTAGAACAAGTAAGTAAATAAGTATATTATCTACCCATCTCACATCTCGTGTGACTAAATCTATCCGACCATTGTTCCCAAGTCTACCTTTGCTTGCTACTATACTTCTCACTTTGTTAAAATAAACTTTTCAATACGGCGACAGGCGCACCGCACCAACCAACCAAGCCGACCCAGTTGAGGTAAAATACATATCGTACTTATCGTACTTTTGACTGACTTTTAACTGACAGTCAAATGTGATGATCTAAAAAGGTTTTTTTTTTTTGTTTTTTAATCTATAAACATGCAAAAAGTTTTCTGTTTTTCTTCTTCTATGCTTTATAAAAATACATAAAATCTTGACTAATGAGGAACAAACACAACGCACGCTGATGAAGATTGAATATTTTTTTATGAAATAAAGCTCATCAATATTCCTTTTAAGATTTATAATTTGCTTTTTTTTTTTTATCGACAAGACGAAAAATAATTTGTTAAGTACTGTTTAATATTTTATCAACGTATCTTTGTGAAAAGTGATTACTAGGAAGTTTATTTAGAGTAGATTGTGTGAATTCAGCAACTCCAGTCCATTTCCATTTCCATAGACCAGTCCTAGGCGGTCCAAGGCGTAATGTCTGTGCAGTATGCCTACTTGGAAACTGGGAGGTTATGGGTTCGAATCCCGTCATCGACCAAAAAAAAGGGGCGGTTAATTGAGTAAACTGTCGGCGTATGGACAAGAACGAAGAAACCGGCTATGCTTGAGAAGGTTTTCTACAGTTTCCTTCAAGAACTCCAGATGCATATCGGCATAGCTCCTATCAGAGTAGGCTGTAGCCGCACATCCAACAAAGTCCTAGCCTACACACAAAATTCCTTCCCTTCCACCCACATCCTTAGGCCTCACATCCTTAGGCATCACAATGGACCTTATGGTCGAAGTGTAGCAAGTCCAGGGCAGCCGCTTCAATCTAGAGTATCGTTTTATTACTCATTAAAAATATAATTTTTTTAACTGAAAACGGTTATTTGCGCGTTACACTGGTGGTCGATTGAACCCACAGCCCTTCTAGACCAACGCTCTGTCTCTTAGCTTCCAAATGTTATGGTAGTGGAATCCATATGATTTCTCACTATCTTGATATCAATGTATTATTAATTTGTTAATATACTATTTGTTAATTTATATATTTTTAATTGGTTTTTCTTGAACTAGCGTCTATTTATACCTTGTATGGTATGGTTGCCTTTCGATTATATTATACCAACGGAAGTGACTAGCGTTTACATAATTTGACATTTAAGTCAAATGTTTGAACATCTAGATTACAAAAACACAATTAAAAAATATGCCAATAGTAAATAAACAAATTAATAATACATCGACATCAAGATAGTGAGCATTCCACGACCATCACATTTGGTGGCTCAGAGACACAGCATTGGTCTAAAATACCAGGGTTCGATTCCCATCCTAGATGTGTATGCTTTTTCATATCAGGCATTTTATGTCAAAGTATGTTATCGATGTTCAGACGTATTACTTAAATGTCAAATTAAGTAAACGCTAGTCACTTCCGTTGGTATAATATAACCGTAAGGCAACCATACTATTAATGGCTCAATAGACGCTAGTTCACAAAAAAAAAAAAAAAAAAACAATTAAAAAACTTTTATTTTAAATGTAAATTGGAAATAATTTTTCAAAATATCTTTAAAGTAAAAAATGGAAAACGTCTATCAATTCTGATATCTAAAATATCGAAAATTGCCTTCGAATTTTTTGTATTTTTCTTTTAAACCTAAATAATATTTGAAGGATTGTTCCAACGGCCCATTCTTGTGGATCAAACTAAGGGACCCAGAAACAGGATGTCGGTAAATATAAAAATAATCAAACTAGATTGAGTACTCTCTGGATAGTTTATTTACAATCACAATTTTTAGATAAACATGTACGTGGAGTTCAAGTATTTCACAATCTATTAAGCTGCATCACATTGTGCCCGTGCCATCAGTGCAACTTTTTGAGCACATTGTACCACTTCGGGACACCGTTTTTTTCGTATCAATCGACAATCTTGGAAGAATCCTTCGTTACGCGGAAATCCATGGCTTCCATCGCTGAATGTAACAATCCCTGTACAAAAAGAGGCTTTTGTTTCAAGAATATTTGGGAAAGATAGCTAAAACTATTATGGTGTTACCTAAACCCCATATACGGCCACCACGAAATTCACCTTCGAATTTCATGCCATCTGAACGCCAAAATACACCATGTCCATGAAACCAACCTTGCATAAATTCACCCTCATATTTTGCACCATCAGGAAAACACATTACACCCAAACCGGAACATAGACCATTGTTGAATCCACCGTCGTAACGGGTTCCATCAGCAAACTCCAAATGTCCTAAACCATGTTTCTGTCCTCGCGAGTTCCAATCGCCAATATATCGGCAACCATCTTCATATTTGTATGCACCTGTTTGTGCCACAGTGGATAATGCAACTGGAACAAAAAAACAGAAATTTCAACTTTATATATTTCTTCAATTTCATTATTTTTTTGTTTTTAGTGCGTTATCTATTGCCTATCATTTACCAGACAAAAATGCTTTCATTTCTGTGATAAAAGCGGTAATCTCAGGAACTAAAAAAACGATTCTAAAAATTATTTCACTGATAGAAAGCTACACTGTTCCCGAGTCACATTGGCTATACATTTCACGCATCCGTGTCCGCGTGGTACGCTAAAAACCTTTTAATCGGTGCGACATAGAAAAAATCATTAAATAAAAAAAAATGTAACTAATATTTAAAAAAAAGCTTTAATATGGAACATTTTTTCACACAAATAATAGTTTGGACAAAATTTCAGTGCAAATATAGAAATATACGTTGCAGCGTTTTTCGAAATCGACCTTTAGAGATTTTACTAAAAAAAAGAATAAAATTGATTTCTCAATTTTTGGAAATTTTTTTACCCCTCAAAAAAATCGAAAAAATTGAAAAAAAATTTTTGTTTCCGGTTATACTGATAATCATATTTTCAGACCATTTTCATCCAGTTATGATTTTTGAAGTAAATATCTATATATTTCTCGGAACCCAAAGTTTCGATTCCAGAAGGACTTCTACATGCAATATCATTACAAATTTTCTCATTACAAATCTGAATTTCGTTTTCTTTGGACGAAAATTGTTAAGAAACGTAATTTTTAATAGAATAGGAAATATAATTTTTTTCTCAATTTTAGAAATTTTTCCAAGGGGTACCCCTTAAAAAAAATTGAAAAACTCGAAAAGGAATTTTTGTCTCCGATTTTATTGAAAATCATATTTTTAGAGCATTTTGACCCAAAAATAACGAAAATCTATTCAAAAACTTGATTCGAGTTACGGTTTTTGAAGTAGCTACTTATATGTGTTTTGGAATCCAAAGTTTCGATTCCAGAACGGCTTCTAGATGCAATATCTTACGAACTACAAATCTGACAATTAATTAGACCGAAGTTTCGTTTTGTTTAGGCAAAAATGGTTAAGAAATGTAATTTTTAATAAAATCGAAGATACAATTTTTTTTACAATTTTTGAAATTATTCCAAGGGGTACCCCTTAAAAAAAATTGAAAAACTGGAAAAATAATTTTTGTCTCCGATTTTATTGAAAATCATATTTTTAGAGCATTTTGACCCAAAAATAACGAAAATCTATTTAAAAACTTGTTTCGAGTTACGATTTTACAAGTAGCTACCTACATGTGTCTTGGAATCCAAAGTTTCGATTCCACAAGGGCTTCTAGATGCATTATCTTACAAACTATAAATTTGACAATAAATTAGGCTGACATTTCGTTTTCTTTGGTCAAAAATAATTCAGAAACATAATTTTTAATAAAATCAGAGAAACTTTTTTTTTCTCAATTTTTTTAAATTTTTCTAAGGGGTACCCCTTAAAAAAAAATTGAAAAAATCGAAAAATAATTTTTGTCTCCGATTTTATTGAAAATCATATTTTCAGACCATTTTCATCCATAAATCGAGAAAATCTACTCGAAAATTTGATTGGATGTATAATTTTCGAAATATGGCCACCTATATATGTTTTTGAATCCACAGATTCGAATCCAGAATGACTTATACAAGCAATATGGTACCAAAACTATCAATTTCGGTTTCCGGGTTAGCTAAGCCGGCACACTATGCGAAATCTTGCAAAAAAAAACTCCATACACCATTTTTTCTGCATACATCAAATAACTTGATTACATTCGTGGACATCAATCTACACCAAAGGGTCAAGAATGGTCTAGACTATAGTCAATAATGCCAGAGGTCGTGGGTTCGATTTCCATCATAGATGTGAATGATATTTCATATCAAGCAATTGACATCAAAAAATATTCTCAATGTTTAGACATACTACTTAAATGTCAAAGTTAGTAAACGCTAGTCACTTCCATTGGTATAATATAACCAAAAGGCAACCATACTAACAATGGAAATAGATAGATGCTAGTTTACAAAAAAAACATTAAAAGTATGTAAATATTATTGCATAAATATAGGAGATAAATATAGCTAGATAGATAAATTGTAGAGGCTGCCCTGGACGGGCTACACTTCGGCCATAAGGTCCATTGTGATGTCTAAGGATGGGAGGATGTGAGTGGAGTGTAATTTATGAGTTGGCTAGGAATAGGTAGGATACGCGGCTGCAGCCGAATCTGATAGGAACTATGCCGATATACATCTGGAATTCGTGAAGGAAACTGCAAAAAACTTTCTCAAGCATAGCCGGTTACTTCGTTCTTGTCCATACACCGACAGTTTAGTCAAATAACCGCCCCTTTTTTTTTATAATTGACAAACTGCCGATGTCATAACGCAGACATAACGCCTTAGACCACTTGGCTACTTGGACTGGTTAGGGAGCTAGACAATACATCGCCCCTTTTTTTATAATTGACAAACTGCCGATGTCGATATTCGAACCGATAACCTCCCAGTTTCCAAATTTGCATACTGCGCATAAATAACGCCTTAGACCGCTCGGCTACTTGGACTGGTTAGGGAGCTAGATAATACATTACTACAAAAAAGTACAGGTTTTTTTTTTTATTGAAAACATAAATATTCTATTTTATTCTTTTTAAATATCGCCTTGTTTTCTCGCTTACCTTCAGACATTTTATGTATTTTTTTTCTAATAACACTCGTTTTAAAATACACTAAAGGTCTACTACAAATAATTTTTATCACATTTCCTTGTTAGTAAACACTGTGTAGTACTAAAATAAATACTAGATTGAACTTTTTTAATGAAATATGTAATAACTATCCTTCCTAACACATAGAATATAGTCAGGTATAGTAGAGTGAATAATAGTTTCTATGTAAGTTTTCACTTTACCTCGATACGAAAACAAACATTTCTATGGCTTTAAGTTAATTAAATAATTGTTGTCTATTTGTGCTGTTTGAAGTTGAAACCAATGATGGTATTCTATCGGATCCTTCAATATATTATGTCTGTGTATATGAACAAGAGAAATCATTTGTTGTACAGGGTGATTGATTGAAATTAGGGCTAGCAACGGTATTAGTTTTATAGGGCATGGCAAGTTTACGCTTTTGTCTTAAAATACTCAAACTTAGAGACTCATGGTTCCTAGGCTCTTGGCATTTGGGGTACCCCATCACGAAGCCATTTTGGAAATTAAATGCCCTAGTACAGAAGATATAATTTTTAATCAACTTGAATTACTTTAATAAGGTTAATTCTTTACCAAGGATTGCAACAGGGCTGTCATCTATCAGCTTTACCCTGCTTGTTGTATATTAATGATCTAAATGAATGGATAGATGAAATGAATATAACAGTGCCTGGTATTAGGGGTAAAGAAATAAAAATATTATTCTCTGCCGACGATTTAGTAATTCTATCAAGAACAACTGATGAAATGAGACGCGCTTTGAATGGGCTAGAAGAGTATTGCAACAAATGTGAAGGCTCAATGTTAATACGAAAAACAACGAAGATAATGATCGTTAGTTATGGATGTAACAGGTCGTCAAATGAAAGGTAGAAATACGCGGGAGAAAATATTGAGATCGTAAATAAATTTAAATATTTGGGAGTTGAATTAATGAATATAATGGAAAATGGGATGAACACATTCAGGGGTTAATAAATCGGTGTAAGCGACTTCTATTCCATATTCCGAAAACATATATATATATATATATGTATATGCACGACTACTATCCTATCAAAGTAGATATCAGCTTGTTTAATGCCTTGGTGGTACCAATTTTAACATATGGGTATGAAATTTGGATTTCACACCTAATTTTAACAATTAGGTGTGAAAACTAGCAGTCATGATTTTAAACTAACAAATATACGGAAGTGAAGCTGAGAATAAACCCTTATAAAACACCTATTTTTTTATTACAATAATTTCCCCTAAAGTATTAAATATACTTTATATTTCTGTTAAGCAAATCACTACTTTCCGGATGCTTCCCCCTAATTTTCTGGTCAAAATAACAAATGAAGTACACAGAGAATTGGACGAGATTCAATCGAAAGAAACTACATAATGATTATAAATGCATTCACAATGAAATGGGAAAAGAGTCGAAGAAAAAGAATTTGACAGTCCGTACTAAAAGCAATTGATCATCTTAGTCAGCACCGAACAATAATACCTACACAAACATACAACAACAGCAATTTTACCACCCTACTAACCTTTGGTGGTGATGATGATGATGATGATGAAAGCGAATAAGAGAGAGGTTATAGTCTGAATGCTATAAGACCGAAAGGTTGTATCATTTTTCAGATGATTGAGATTTTATCAAAACATTACTGAATTTAAATTTAAAATTTTTTTTTTTGCCCCAATTCCTAGAACAATTATTTGTAATTTATAAATTCGTATTTCGACAACAAAACCCCACAGAATTAGATGCATACGAAAGTATCTACATACACAAATTAAGAAAACAGATAATGAATTTAGAGACAATGGCCCAATTCCAAATTCAGATTTAATAAAATTTATACATATTCAAAATTTAATACCTGAATATCAAGGCTAGCTTCGATCAACACCCTCACCTTATTGGCAATAACAACACCGCATGGACCGAAGAGGATACCGCCAATAAATGGGTAGGGTTCTTCACAAAGTCAATCCCTTAATTGGTCGGTCAACTCAAATAAACCTTCAGGTACTACCTCAGTCAGATCATATAAAAGACTTTTTTAATATTATTGTGAGACACGCACCAAATTAGCAACGAGTTCTCTTTGTAGTTATCTTAATAATCTTTATATTACTGAATTTCCTTATTCAAGACCGAATCTCTTAGAGAAATCGACCTGATTATAACTTGTTTTATTTGAAGGAAGACATATTATGGAGACCTTGACTTCGACTTGGACCTTTGCCTTCAAGTAAATTTGAAAGTCTGGTATATTTCCAATTGAAAAACATATTTTTTTACAGAAACGGTTAGTGAAGCACTCTTTAGAAGTTGGGTTTTGCCACAACCGCCATATAATACACTATTTAGATCTAAATACCGTATCTAAATCGTCACTTTAACTTACCGGTTTTGTTGGTACAAACAAACACAGGTGATTATTTGATATCTTAAAATTAAAATTAATTTTTTTATATGGGAAATATGGACAACTATTCCTTTATGTAAAACTTCCTTTATTCTTTGACAACGTTTCGTCAGTTGTTGCTGACTTCTTCAGGGCTCAAATTACTACGTTTTACATATATGTCAATATCAAATTAAATATTGCCAACTACAGGTATTCGATTTAATTGCTTTAGCCAGCTACCCATAATATTATTTAAATCATAATGTATATCAAACTTTATATCATTTTAAATATATTTTCTATGGGGCCATTAAATTCACTCAGTCTACAGGTTTGTTAGTCTTATTTATATAGGTCTAATCGTATTTGTCTAACTGGACAAATTGGGGATAAGGGATAATTTGACAAATTACCAACATAACGAAAACGATTATTTTTTTTGGCTGACCGCTGTTAGACTATAGTGCTGTGAGTACAAAAATACTGTTACCACCACAGATATACGGGAACCATCTCGAGTAAAAACCTAATCAATCACTATCAAACACAGATTCTACAGGTGGACTGACTCTACGAGTATTGTTGGCTGATATTCTCATTCTTTATCAATCTTCTTCCTATTCCCACCACATATATATATATATATATATATATAACTTGTGTATTCATTTCAAGTCCCTCATTTGAAATAAACAAACCTATTTCAAATTATTTTATGTGTAACCTCAGAGTCAGTTAGTTTTTAAATGATTTTATTTCAATTTTCTTTCCTTTTTTACTCTTTCTGTTGTGAGATTTTTTTTTCCTTTTTAAATAGTAACAGAAAAAATTTACAGGATGGATTTCACCTGATGTCAAATATCATTAAAGAAAAATACGTTAGCATAGATAAAATAAATGGATCGGAACTTTCATGTTTTCCTAAGAGAAGGCCATTAGAATGGTATCAGAATGGTATAAAAATTATATTACTCTACAAATAACGAAAAAAGAAACATAAACAATCGTAAAAAATAATAACCCAAAAATGGAAGATATTGAGAAAATTTCCGATTTTCTTATGAATAACACGAATACGCCAGTCAATAGTGGTAAGTTCTACAGCTTGTTTTTTAAACTACATCCAATCTGGAATTCTGTATAGTGTATCTATCGCTGTCAATATGCAATGTACTATGATATAGTTTACTTTGTTACACTTAAACAATCAGTATTGTATTATAACATTAGTATTTATATTATACTGATCACTTTCTAACTACAATCATGTATGTATTGTTGCATCATACTCATGCATGTTTACATCGTCGTTATTGTCCGTCGTGTCAGTGTAAGACCATATTATGGCATACTGTGCATAGACAGTGATAGATGCACTACACAATGTTGCTATTGGGTCTATTTTAATTTACGTAGTGTATATTGCAAAAGGTGGTGTAGTACTTTATAATTTTTACTTTTTATACAGCCCGTATTTTAAAATACATCCAATCTGAAAATAATGTATAGTGTATCTATTGCCGTCTATATGTAGTCACTATGATAGGGTGTCTTTGTTACATATACATGTGGGCACACGCACCCGACGGACAATAACGACGTTGTATACATGCATGAGTAAGATGCAAATAAATATAAATGATTGTAGTTAAAGAATGATTAGTATAATAGTTATATGTTATACCATACGGATTTTAATACAGTTTAAGTGTGAGAAAGTAAACCATATCATAGTACACTGCATATAGACAGCGATAGATACACTATACATAGTTTGCAGACTGGGTGTATTTTATAATACAAACATGTAAAAAAATGCTAACCTCGGGATAACTTTTGGCAGCCAAAAACTTTTGGAATTTTTGGACTAATTTTGGTTTTGCTCCTATAATTCCTAGATTGTGCATTCTAGTGAAAAATTCTATGAATATCCAATTAAAGAACATTGAATTCTGCGTTGATTGAGTATCACAACTGAATAATTCAGTCAAACAACATGGTTGAAAACCAAGGAAAAAAAACGACGATTTTTGCATGTTAAAAACTGAGATTAGTAATAACATGTGAGTGTTCACCTTGGAAATGAGTTCTCTATGAGAAACATTGAAGAAGTGTAGAGAAATATAGAGCAAATATTTATATAAATAAAATATTTGTATCATAAAAACAAACAACTTTTATTGGAAACTTTGTTTTCATACAGCCCATAGTTTTGATGTAAATACGGCGTAAATTTTGTATTTATGCCAGAAATATTGGACCCATGAAGAAATATTTCAAACAAAAGTGTTTTTTCTTTTGTTGACTCTAATATTTTATGCATTTAAAAATGATTTTCCCTATTTTGCATCGTTCAAAAGATTATACCTTATAAAAATAAATTTTATAGCATTCGTTACTCTCAGCTGAGTAGTTAAGCGGTCTAAGGCATTATGTCTGACGCGTTATGTCTATTTGGAACTGGTAGAACATGGGTTCGAATCCCGACATAGACAGATTGTCAATTATCAAGAAACAAGAAAAAAAAGGGGCGGTTTATTAAGTAAACTGGTGGCGTATGGACAAGAACGAAATAACCGGCTACGCTTGTGATGGTTTTCTGCAGTTTCCATCACGAACTCCAGATGAATATCGGCATAGTTCCTATCAGTCGGCTGCAGCCGCACATCCTACCAATTCCAAGTCTACACACAAACATTTCTTCCACTCCACTCACATCCTCGCATCCTTAGGCCTCAAAATAGAGCAACCGCTTCAATCTATCTACTCTCAGCTGAATTCTTAACCGTTTGGTGAAAGCCGCGTTGAAATCAGTATAGCCGTTTTAACGTTATTTTTGTCATTTCTGTCGAGAGTAAAACAAATTCCACGTAAGACACCCTATACCTATATTATCTAATATAGATAATGTCAAATTTATTTCACCCTTATAAATTTCATACATAAAAAAAAAGAGAAGAAATATCTTAGAAAATATTTATTAATCTTTTCGATTATATTATACATTTCCATTCAATTGTAATATTAATGGTCTGAACCGAAAAAATTGTTCCTCTCTTCTGCTTTCCCCGCTACCGATTATATTAGGGATGAAGAAAAAATACAGGAAAGGTAGATAGATGAATGGAATATTTTTACACAAAAGAGTTTTACTGTATACATATATACATACATACATACATACAAACATACATATTTGATATTATATATCACATAATCGAATCAATTACTTACAATATTATATTCTCTTCTTTTTTCTTCTTCTATTTTGCCGTTGTATAAAGAAAATGTTTTTCCACTTGTACTTTTTATATTGAAAAAAGATTAATGGTTCTGAAATATTACAGGCATTTTTTTTTTTTTTTTTTTTTGGTACTAAGAAAAATATAATCTTGTGAATATTCACTATAGTATATGTCAGAGATGTACAATTTAATTCATGAAAAATTGAATCAACATGAAATAGTATGTGGAGCTTAGAAAAAAAAAGGGTTAGAATAGCTTCCATAGGTCCAGAATCTATTTTAGGAATTCCTAAAACACCATACAACGAGTTGATAGATAAATAGATAGATAAATAGATAGGCTGTTCTGGACGGGCTATACTTCGACCATAAGGTCCATTGTGATGCCTAAGGATGTGAGGATGTGAGTGGAGGGGAAGGAACTTATGTATATAGACTAGGTATTGTTAGGATGTGCGACTGCAGCCGACTCTGATAGGAACTATACCAAGATTCTTCTAGAGTTCGTGAAGGAAACTGCAGAAAACCTTCACAAGCATAGCCGGTTACTTCGTTCTTGTCCATACGCCGACAGTTAAGTCAATTAACAGCCCCTGTTTGTCCTCTTAACAGTTTATAAACTGCCGATGTCGGGATTGGAACCCATAACCTCCCAGTCCCGAAGTAGACCGCTCGGTTACTTGGATGATCGAGTGGATAGACTTTAGACACCGTAATCACTGAGAAAATATACTGCAACAAAAACTCGGTAAAATATTGTTTCCGAATGCATTTGTAGCGGTATCGCTTCTTCATTAAATTATTATTATATATTTTTCAAGTCAAACTGTAATTCATAATTCTTTCATTTTAATTCTGTTTCATTTTAATTTACTTTGTATTTAAATGTAAGATGTACATCAACTATTAAAGTTTTTTTTGCGTAAACAAGGTTGTTTTATGTTACAACCTTTTTCTAGTCGTTTTTCTTTATTAGTTGGGGGGGGGGGAAGTATGTAGCGGTATCGCTTCTTCATTAAATTATTATTATAATTTTGTTCATCATTTTTATCTGTTGCATAACAACTATAACTTCCCTCTATTATCACGGTTGCTTTGAATGTTAACAACCATGGTAATTTACATATTAAAAATAATAACATTTCATAAATCAAATCTATAAAGATCAATTATATCTTTTACATATATTTATTATTTATTTAAATAATAATTATTTAATATAACAATCATTTACCTTTACACATTCAAGAGGCTGTCTCAAGATGCATTCACCTGAATTGGACACAACTTCGAAAGGTTACCAGATTCATCATCGGACATTGTCACCTACAAAAACATCAGAACATGTTAGGACTCCACAATGGATTGATTATGTATAAACTGTGCTCGAAGAAGAAGAAACACTCTTCGCTGTATATGCTGTCCCCTAGAGGTTCCCAGTCAAAGATAATGTGGCTGGATGTTTCTTCCTCCTCGAAACACAATCAGCACATAATGAACCCGTTATGGAGTCCCATTGTGTGCAGATGCTTCCGCAGGGGATAATGCCGGTAACCCGGTAATGAATCCGATAATCCTCTGCAGTTGCATGCTATTCAGCTTCAGTGCATCGAGAGAGTGATCTGGGCCTTTGTTCAATTTAATGATTTTTCTCCAAAAGTCTAAGTTTGCATTATTTTTTTGACCAAACCCTTGTATTGTTATGTGACCGATAAATATTCTTCATTTATAATTGCTTGAACTAGTTGGATACAAATATTTGAATTATCGTTTCTGTCGATTGATTTTGTTTTCATTCTGACAGGTTCAAGTTATTTGAACATGCTCTACAGTATATCTTGTCTCGCTCATTGATTGAATATAATTTTATTTGTTTCAAGACTCAAGTGGTGTTGTTCCATTCTCTTATCCTGTACATAGTAAATTGTATCCAGCTTCGATGGATTTAAATTTAGTTAGGATAGATTGTATACAGGGATATCAGTCGCAAACGTTTATATTCAATGTCATGGGAAAAAGTTTCTATATCAAACAGAGCTCTATGCCATACTCTCAGTGGACATAGAAGTGAAATGCATCCAACTGG
Source organism: Nineta flava (assembly GCA_963920215.1). NCBI lineage: Eukaryota > Metazoa > Arthropoda > Insecta > Neuroptera > Chrysopidae > Nineta > Nineta flava. The sequence continues at coordinate 136,993,677 of OY986041.1, forward strand.
AATTCCCTTGCAGATCAGGTTAGAGGACTTCCCTTCGTGGTTCTCGTTGTAGAGCTTAGTAAGGATGAAATAGATCGCCTTGATATTAATTCTAGGACACTACAAAATGAACAATGTCGGAAGTTATCCGAAGATACCCTGCCATATTCAAACTAAAACCTAGGTTAATAAAAATTTAATTCAATAGCAATTTGTGGTTCAATTTTTGCCTGAATATTTAAAAATGAATATAAAAGTTTGTTGGTGGTTATGACATGTAATCCGACGATATATGTATTGCACTAACGTCCAAGATCAAGCCACGAGTACAAAGGGCAAAGAAATGGTCAACGAACTTTCCCGTGAATAGAAGTCAGACTACTTGTACCCTAAATGACTACGGGTGGATATTTCTATGAACAACAAATAGAAAAAAACAGCAGGCTAAGACATTGCAAACAATTAATATCTGAGGTAAAGGTAGTTCCCGTGACTGTCTCGTATAATCAGGACAAAAAAACGGTTTGATTTTATTATAGAACACATTTATATAAACACATACACAAATACAAATTAATGTAATTTTGAAAGAAAGAAAAATTTAAACTATTATATTTCGAAAACAAAACGATAAAACACAATTTAAAAAAAAATTTATTTAAGAAATATTTATCTTTACTCTCCTAGCTCTTTTTTTAAATTATGTCTAGTATTGAGAATACAACAGATAATAGTTGGCGGACATGAAGTTTCAATGATTACTTTGTTTTTAATGATCTCGCGTTCTAAACGGTCAAAAAGTCTGAAACTTCGAGATTTATTAGAAAACGTTATTTTTAGCATGTGAAACAAAGAGCAAAATCTATCAAAAAGTGATTTCATGCTGGAACTCCCTTAAAAACTGCGTTGTCAACCTGGCTAATTAGTACAAACCAGAAAGACATGAACCTTCTGGTTAGGGGTGCTTATCGCGTATTGCACACTCAAACCGCATATAGCCCTCATACGTCTGGCTGGGAATAATATTCCCATAGATATTTTATTAAAATTGTATCAGGGAGACATCATATAAATGATATCCCTGTACAACTTTGGTAAGTAATAGCCGATTGTTTTATGTCGTGTAAAATGATGTAATTTGTAAACAAATAGAAATATATTTATCAACTACAAGAGCTTGTGTCACATAGAATAATGTGTTTCAATTTACTGGCTAAATGGCCAGTAATAATCTAATCTATATGATATCGAAAATCAAATAGGGTACATTAATATACATTAAGTCCTGGACATAAAGATAGGTATTTTATCCGGGCGTGAATAATATCAACGACAGCAAATTGGAACAAAGACTGTTAGTATGATTAATTTTAGAATTAATTCAGTTCAGATCTATTATGAAAAATTAAGTCAAATCAAATCAAGAAAAAACCCTTTTAGCCTATACTGTTTTAAGCATAAATGATGATGTACTAATAGCTATTTATTTGAGAGAAAAAAAAATCCTTGGGATGAATTCATTCGAAAATTTCCAATCAAAAATTGTTTAAAAGAATACTTTTTGTTTACTAATTTGTCATCTATCAGGTATGGCCTCAACGATAGATTTTGCACGACCTGATTTTGCCTATTCACGAACTTGCAGTTTCCTATCAGTTATAAAACACGCACAAAAAATGCTTCACATTTTCTATGTTTCTGATCTATCACTTATATTAAAAATTTTTTTCGACGGTCAATATTTTTAATCGTTACCAAAGTCAGGACTAAAGTAATAACAGCCTGTATATAAAGAAAAATTTTTATATTATTCTAAAAATATACATTTATTTTTATTTTTCTTTAATAAAGAATCAATCATTTCATTGGTATTGCATTCTGTATATATACAGTATGTTCCAGAATAATTTTAATCTAGCTCCAAACACTTATTGGAGCTTTGTTAATTATGAAACAATACAATATTTTAGTAAAATTAGATACTAAGTTTACAAAAACCGAATTAAGTTTGACTAAAAGTTGGGAAATTTAATTTATTAATATTTGATGACGTTTTGAACTTCCAAAATTAAGATTTCTTGGCTATATAACCGAAATTTTATCCGATTTATATAAAATATTTTATGAAACTCAAAATTTTTAGATGATATTTTCAATTTTTGCTTATCTCATATCGATATCTTTCATCATTTCTTTGGTATGGGGTCCCTGATTATCCAATCTAGAAATATGTTAGAAGAATCCTGATTTTAAGATAAAATTTGAAAACTTATACGAAGTTACCAGTCCAAGTGCCTACTTGGAAACTGGGAGGTTATGGGTTCGAATTCCGGCATCGGCAGTTTGTCAATTATTAAGAAAAAAAAAGAAAGGTGGTTAATTGACTAAACTGATGGCATATGGACAAGCACGAAGTAACCAGCTTTGCTTGTATCGGCATAGTTCCAATCATAGTCGGCTGAAACCGCTTCTCCTATTAATTGCTAGTCTATACACAAAAAATCCTTCAACTTTACTCACATCCTCATATCCTGAGGCATCACAATGGACCTTATGGTCGAAGTGTAGCCCGTCCAGGCCAGCCTTTATAATCTATCTATCTAAATACGAAGTTATTCTATCAAAATCGCATAAAATTGGGAATTTATACAAAAATTAATTTTACTTAATTTACCTTAGAACTATGCCATCTGGTGGTTATAATTAGAAACATAGTAGTCAGGCTCAACTGAGATAGTTATTAGAGTAACGTTAATAAAATAAACATAAAATTATTATTCTCTTAATAAAACTCTTCTGGTTTTTTGAGAAATATAACTAATTTTTTAAATGAAGCCTGACTAAAGCCACCATTTTGTAATATGACGTCATGTGTTACTTTACCAATATCGGACATTATTCAGAAATTAATTTAACTAATTTCCTTCTTCTTAAAATCGCGTTGCTGATTTCTCGATTAGTCTAATATATAAGTTTTAATAAATATGTATTGATCATTCTGAAAGCCAGTGTACAGTATAGTAGACGATATTATAACTTTGATTGGTAACAACAATAAGTTTATCATATTTTCCTTTCCAACAGTTGTGAACGAACAAATAAGAATAATGGAGTTGTTCATTATTTTCCGTGTGTAAAAGAAAATAAGAATATCAAGTAAGTTTATCATAAGAGTATATCAGAGCCAATGCCGGAGCAAAGAGCTAAAGCCCTTCTAAAATATTGACAGTTTACACAACACACATCTCTTCATAAAAATAATATTTTCTTTCAAAAAAAAAAAAAAAAACGAATTTGTTTTTTAAAATGATTAATGGAATTTCTTTTTAAAAACTTTTGTTCATATTTCTTTTTTTTTTTTTCATAAAAATATATAAAATATATAAATAAGAGATTATGACTATATATTTCTTCTATATACTTCATCCAGACTCCTTCTTCAGGGAAGTTGATTTTATAGTTTCACGAATTTTAGTGTAAAAAGAAAGTATGAAAATGTAAAAGGTAGTCCGGCTTCGGATAAATTTACAGTTAAAAATGATATTAAATTTTATGGTCCGGTAGCGACACTTGTTAAGACACTCTACTTGGAACTGGGAGGTTGCGAGTTCAAATTCCAGTTTCAAATCCCAGTTTATCAATTATAATTAATGGGGCGGATAATTGACTGAAAACTGGCGGCGTTTGGACAATAACAAGGTAACCAGCTATGGTTGTGAAGGTTTTCTGCAGTTTCCTTTCAAGAACTCCAGATGAATCTTGGTATTGTCCCTATCAAAGTCGGAACCTTATCGATACCAATTCGTAGTCTACATACAAATTTCATGTTTTCCAATCACACCATTAATTACAAATTTTAAAAAAATATTTAAAAAAAAAGATTTAAAAAATTATGTGGGTGGCGTATAGAACGTGGAGACTCAGAAACGGAGGTAAACCTCATTATTTTTGTAGTGATCAGTACTTAATGCATTTTTATTGGCAAAGAGGGATAAAAAAACTTCTTACAGAGTTCAAATCATTCATATTAAATAGAGTTAGTCATTCAAACAGTATAAATCAAATAGTGTCCTTATCGATATATTCGCTGTCTATCTACTTTTAAAGATATCAATCATAAATACGATAGTTGTCAACAATTTCTATGTCTTTTCGTGAATGCGAAACTTTTTCAGAGATTCGTCCACAAATCGTTTCGTGGTGATCACTTCGACCTTATGGTCTATTATACTTTTCCTTCTACCACAAATCGACGAGAGTCGCTTCCCCCATATGTAGGCAATGGCTTTCAGCTTGCTTATCAGGTCCTCCCGAAGGTCTCCCGAAGGCTTATCAGGTTCTGCTGTAACCAAGAGGTTCGCAGTCAAAAATAAAGTGGTTGGATGTTTCTTCCTCCTCGCCACACAATCTGCACAAAATAAACTTGTTATGGAGTCCCATTGTGTGCAGATGCTTCCACAGGGGATAATGCTCGATAATGATTTTCTCGATAGATTCCTTATTTATAATTGTCAATTGTGACTAAATCTATCAAGATGGCCTTTTTAAACCAAGAGCATATTTGGCACTCAATATTTGGGGGGGGGGGGGGGCTTTAGTCTGTTATTAAAGTGTATACTGTTCCTAGAATTATACCAACAATTGTATTTATTTGTTATGTTTAAACATGAATGAAGTAAATATTGTATATAGTATTCTGTTTACCTATATAGAATGCACAAATTGAAAACGACTTGTTCATTTTGTTTATATATATGATTATTTGTGGTGGCCAAAAAATACTTTACAACATTCAATGTGTTGGTTTTTTTATTTGTTATATAGTTAGACAGATGACGGACATCTAGAAACAGAAAACGGAAGAGACAGATAGTGGTGATCTGTTTTATGGTTTTTCAAAACAATTTAAAAACAAAACCAAACATCCTGACACCGCATCAAATGATTTTATTATTAAAAACATGCTTTTATTAGCTTCAATTTTATGTATCTAACTATCTATGTTGGTATGTATAGAATAATCATATAACTATCTATAGTATGTATGAATGTAATGTAATTTTTGTATTTAGTTTTCATCCTAAACGTACCTCCGGACGTCTGAATAATCTAAAATTTTGCAAACATATTAAGAACCGATGACAAGTCAATAATATTGAAAATACAATTAAAAAAGCAAGATAAAAATAAATAAAAATTTAAATTTATTAATAGCCAAAATACATATTTGCATATCTGTAACTTATATACAACGATTTATAGTGTGATGGTAAAATAAATAGTTTCTATGGAAATGTCATCAACAAAAATTTAATAAAAAAATGACATTTCCAACAGTTAAAATCTAGAAAAAAATTGTTATTTGATATAAATTTCCTTTGCTTTATTTGATATATACTTTCTTTGTTCAGAATTGGATTCATTCCATTACTCGTGGAAATAATATGAAGAAGGAAACTATAATACAAAAAATAAGTTTTTGTTTGACTTAAAAACAAACAATAAAATTAAGGGTTTAAAAAAACTACAAAAAAACCTTGCTGAAAATGCTGAAATAATTTAAAATAGATAAAGATAGGATAAAGATATATTGACAACAAAATTAACTGTAATGTAAACAAAAGAATGGGGTGCTCTCCAATTCCTCTTCTAAAAGTAGTGCCTTCATGAAGTCGTAAGTAGAGTATTGATTGATTGATTTTATATTGGGGTCTAAAACTATTGCACTTCGACCTTATGATACATTGGGCTCCCGGTTCTACTTCAGTCCAACGAGATTCTCTTGCCCCGTATGTTGGCAATAGCTAGGAGCTTGCTTATTAGGTCTTCTTGAAGGTTCATATATTCGGGGTAAGATGCACCGAATATCCTGTATCTGCATTAACCTGGAGGTTCGCAGTCATAGATAATGTGGCTGGATGTTTCTTCCTCCTCGCCACAGAATCATCACACAATGGACTCGTTATAGAGTCCCATTATGTTTAAATGCCCGATAATGAATCTGGTAACCCTCCGCAATTGAATCTTGTTCAGCGTCAATGCATCGAGAGATAGTCTCTTTGTCCTACTTTGAAGCAATACTTACCTGAGTTCTTGCCGCGGTACTTTTTCCCAGTAATTACGGTGTTTAGCACTTGACCACTCGTTGATCACCTGTTTACATGCAGTCCTTGGAATTCCTAAAATAGGCTCTCGGCCTATGAAGGACATTCCGACTCCCTCCTTTGCTCAGGTATCTGCTTTTTCGTTTCCTTCGAAACCACTGTGACCCGGCACCCAGATCAATTAAAGTATACGTTTAATAACCATTTTATTTTTGTATTTCCTTCATACAAACTAAATCTTTTAAATAATCGGTAGGTATCTGATTATACATCAGGTGCCGTCTACTCTTACACATAATATTCTATGTTATCCCATAGGAACACTAAATTTAATACTGGAATAGTTTCTAATGAACATATCTTTATTTGTATTTCGTATATTTTCCTCATTGTCCTAATCCTACTAGCATGACGTATTTTCTACAATGTATTGTCAAAAAAAAAGAACTTATTTAGTATTATTATAATTAAGTTAGCTCAGGAATATACAGGAAACATTCTGTACCTTATGAGTGATGTTTAGAAAGTAAAAACACCTGTGACTCGGGTACCAAACTACGCCACAATAATATAATACTACACACATATATTTGAACAATTCCTGTTAGCAAAGTATTATTATGAGGTGGTAGTGATAGTGTTATAGGGTTGAGGATTTTTATAGAGGAAGTTTAAAAGAGTCACACACGCATACACGCTAACCATGAACGCTAGACAGGAACATATATTACGTTTCCCAATACAATTTTCCTGTCTGTATAAGTTAGTATGGTAGTTGGTTTTTTTTTCTCTCTGCACTTTATTTTCATTAATTTTATGATATGAGAGACTTCGCTCGACTGCTATTGTTTATGTGCATTGTTACTACGTTTTCCTCTCTATGGGTCTTAGCACGTATGCCTGTCCCCTTTCCCATTCTGCCGTATATACGATTGTGCGTTTTTACTATTGTTTTTACGTCTATGTACAGCTTATCTCGTTGTGTATAATACAGAGGTTATCAAGGTCCTTACTTCTATATAGGTTTAGAATTCCACGAAGACTGAAAAGGCTATTTCTGGATATTTGTCTATAGCAGAACCCTGTTTCAATTTAAGAAGTTGTTTTTAACGCGGACAGCTTGAAGAATAGGAAAAAACCATTAATAGTGGAAAGAACATTTCAAGACTCAGCCGTGCATCTTAGAGTGTGATCTGAAAATGCCAAAAATCATGCACATACCAAAGTTAAAAACTCCAGTAGCTGACGAGGCAATCCTCAATGGATTGGAGACCTTACTAGAAATGGGATGAACGCCGGAACATCTTCAAGAAGCATCAGATGCCCTTTCATATTCCCCAAATCTTCTTGTCTTACAGAATATCATCCTGGATGTGGTCTGTGATTACTCCTTGGTCAACATGCAAGGAAGATTAATCTTCAATTTATCGAATCTACTATTGCCAAGATATGAGAAGAAGCGAAGCTCATCAAACTGAAGTAGAAGGAGAAGCACAATAGGCCATGAAGTCCAATAACTTTCATACCCCAAGATATATCTATCTATCAAATCTGCCATAACCGAGGAGGGATTTTCGGATTTCAGAATTTTCTGGATAATTAATCTGAAGATGTTTTTATAAGACTTATTATTTTTAGTCTGTACATGGAGGTCGTGTGGCTTTGTGGCATCAGATTTTTTACCATTGTTTTCATATTAATAGGCGCATACAATTCATGTATATATATTTAGCTTCGAAGTTCCGACGGGGTGATTATAACTTAAAAAAAATATTTGAATATATTTAGTTTTGTCGTTTTTTTCCCCCTTTTGATTTCTGGAAAATAATAACGCTCGTCGGAAATAATTTTCATAATTTACTGCATCATTACTTTCAATATTACTTTTCATTCCATAAAATTTATTTGCCTTTATTGATTGTAACGAAGATTTATGGTTATGGAATAATTTAGGGATCGTTATATTTATTGTGCTAGGGAAAATTATATTATTTGAATATTTTTGCTATTATCAAAAGAGTATATCAATTTTTAATCGGGCAAAAAGTTCGTTGACAAAAATAAATTCTTTAAAATTGCTTTTACAAGTCGGAAAAACTCTGGAGCCGGTTGTTTTTTGAGCGACAGCTTTGAATAAAACCATATTAAAGAGCTCTAAACAAATAAAATTTTATGACTAGTAACATTTGAGACTAGTTCATCCTATTTCTATTCTTGTTTTGGAAGTAAAATATTTCAAAGCTTCAGTTTTTATTGGATATAAATTTAAAGATTTTGATCAATCGGATTATCATGGCCAAATTCCTGTTCAAATTTTTTAAGTACCCCAAGTCAAAACACAAAAAGAAAAGTCTCGTAATCCTTGAGCAATGATATTGTCCAGGCAGCTAGGAGATAAAATTCATTTACCAAATTTTGCTAACCAATTTCACAAAATAATAATATACCGCGATTAAGGCTCTTTTATTCCCTAGTCTAAAAGAGCCATGGGCCCGGTGATCATGTTAAATATATATATATATATATATATTCTATAAGATTTAATTTGCTACTCAGCTACCTAAATGTTGGGGATCCCTGCCATAGTTCATAGTAAAATATTTACACATAATGAACATGAAAAATTTTCGAAAGGTATTTATTATATAAAAACAATTTCTACTAAAGCAAAAATTTCTAAAAAAATCTTGAAATTAAAATACAATCTATGTATGTAATTGTTTTCCAAGAAGGCAGAAAGTTCACAGAGAGCAAAAATAATCACATATGCATATATATTCATATGTGAAGGTTCACAGTTAACCATATAAATAAAATGCATATATGTATGTATGTGCTTCTACAATGATATATTTATGTAGAATATGTTTCCGCTAGAATATATTTAAAACAATAGCAAATCTACCCCGAATATATGAACAAATTCCTGTCTAACTAATGAATAAATATATACATACAGGGATAAAAGGTTGAGTTGTAGGGAAAGAATTATATATGAAATAATATATTTTTTTAAACAAGCTTCTATTTATTGCATTTATTAAAATCAAACTTTATATTTTCATAAATAAACTTAAGTGGACGCTTTTATTAGTAAATAACATTTTCTAAAGCTTTTTCAGCTTTTTAGGTTGTAGTATACTATATTTTCGACAGAAATATCTAGCTGTCTTAAATGCAATACATGTGTCGCAAATTTTACTCTTCGTAACTATCAACAAACTTTGTATTCATTATTAAACAGATCAGCCAAAAATTATCTTTGATTGAAAGTCCATTAATAGTTTTTTATTTAGTATTTTTAGCTGAGGTTTAAGATTAACGATATCTGGGTATATTCCTGTTAGGTGAAATTAAAACTGTAATAAAAAGTATGGGTTTTAACATATTTGCAGTATTCGATTTAAGAATCAAAATTCCAATTCTGGAGGAAATATTTTGAAACTTTTTGGTAAAATTTTGTTCGAATCAAGTGTTGAACGACAGAATCGTAATTTTTGAGTCAATATTACTTAATAAAAGGTTTTTTATTGGAATCTATGAAAAAAATATTTTTCGAATTTTTTCAAATAACCTAAATTATATTTAAAATAAGCGAAAAAATCAAGAAAAATTATTTTCATTGGATTCCAATAAAACCAATATATTAAGTTAATATTGACCAAAAAAATACAATTTTACTCTTCAAAATGTAATTGAAACAATGGTTTCTAAGATATTGGCAATATATGATTTAAGTTTCAAGGTTTTCAGATTCTGGAGACTATATTATCAAAATTTTTTGAAAAATCTACTTCGGATCAATTTTCTAAAAGCAGAATTGTAATTTTTATTGAAATCTATGACAAAAAATATTTTTCGAATTTTACCAATTTTTCCTAGGGGTTATACCTTATAAAAATTGCAAAAAAATCGAGAAACAATTTTTCTTTCCAATTTCCTTAAAACTATCGTTATAAAGTAATTTTAACATAGAAAATTCATTTTTACTCTTAAAATTAAACTCGGATCAATAATTTTTAAAATATTGACCATATTTGACTTAAGATTCGAAATTAAACAATCTTGGAGCCCATACTTAAAAATCTAGTTCTGATCAATTTTTTAATGGCAAAAATGTGATTTGAATTATAAATTTTTGGATTACGGGTTAGAATAACAAGATATAATTACTAAACGAAATTTTTGGGTTTCTTCCTTTAGTACATGAACACAAAAACAAGATCGAGACATTATTTAATTTTAAAATTTGCTAAATAAATGCTTACTGAATCATTAGTATGAATTAGCTAATCGTAACAATTTCTAGGGTATGGAGTCAGAGATATGTTGTTCGTTGCTAAGTTGGTGCGTGTCTCACAAGAATATTAAAAAAGTTTTGTCTCTTATATGTTCTGACTGAGGTAGTAACTGAAAGATTATTTGAGTTGACTGACCGATTAAGCCCATTAAGACCAACCCATTTATTAGCGGTATCCTTTCCTGACCATGCCGTGTTCTTATTGTCAATAAGGAGAGGGTGTTGATCGAAGCTAACATTGATATTCAGGTATTAAATTTTTAATATGGTTTAGTTTTATTAAATCAGAATTTGGAATTGGACCATTATCTAAATTCATTATCTGTTTTCTTAATTTGTGTATGTAGAGATACTTTCGTATGCATCAAATTCTGTGGGATTTTGTATCGATTTCATTAGTTTTAAATTCGTCAATTTTGTGGTTGTTCTCAGTAACTTTTGAAATTTCATTTCAAAAATCCTAGAGTTCACTTTGATTATTTTATTAATGCTTACTGACTTAAATTTACACAAATGCCTTGTAAATATATTTCCTATTTTGGTTTGTATGTTAGTTTCATCAAATGATAACTCGAGGAGTAAAACATGGCAACATGATTAGTAGGTATTATTATTTATTGTATATAAGTCCAGCACGACAATTTCCGAACACTCTGTATATAAAAAATACATACATATGTACTCATAATGTTTTCTAAATAAATTGAATATGTTATGTATGTATGATGAAATTTTTAACATACAGAACAATATTGCTGGTATAGTAGAATATAATATATATTTGTTAGTTGCGAATTCCACAATTCTTTTGTGAATAAAAATCTTTCTTTCTGCAAACAACTTCCTGACTAATTTGTATATAAATATAAAATACAAAGATGTTTGTTATTAATTAAAAAAAAAACAAAACAAAAACAAAAAGGAGAGAGAGATTTAATTAAATTTTTATTTTGTAGAATTTCAAATACGAAACAAAACCGAATAAATACAAATAAAGATACTTTGTTTTTCAAATTATTACAATTATGGTCTATAGAATTCACAGCCAATGGGAAAGGATTCTTTAAGGTAGTATAATGAGATATGGTTTTGCTGCTAGGAGACGTCAAACAGAAAATAACCGTGAATTTGTGGAAGTTCTATAGATTTGTATTCTCTATTTGAATAAGTTTGAAACATTTCATAATTTTTGCAATGATGTTCCTTCTGTTTTTGTTGTTGTTGTTGTGGTTTTTGGTGATCAATCATAAAGGGAATAAATATAGGGAAATGGAATTACCTCGGTGTTTGCCTGTCTGTTTGTCTGAAATAGACAATTTTTTCACAAATTTATTTCACGTAAATGATGAAAATTTGGAACAGTTGTAATATCCAGTTATGGACTAAAAACGGGCATGAGGTTTTAAATTCGAATTTTTATACCCGGTATATTTCGTATTTACAAGGGTATTATAAGTTTAGTTTCAACTTACACTTCGACCATAAGGTCCATTGTGACGCCTAAGGATGTGAAGATGTGAATGGAGTGAAAGAAATTTGTGAGTAGACTAGAAATTGGTAGGATGAGAGGAAATTGATAGGAACTATGCCGATATTCATCTGGAGTTCGTGAAGGAAACTGCAGAAAACCTTCCCAAACATAGCCGGTTACTTCGTTCTTGTCCATACGCCGGTAGTTTAGTCAATTAACCGCCCATTTTTTTTATAATTGATAAACTTCCGAAGTCGGGATTCGAACCCATAACCTCCCAGTTTCCAAGTATGCCTACTGCGCAGACAGAACACCTTAGACCGTTCGGTATTTGAAAATATTGATCGCAGAAAAAGTTTCTGGTATAGGTGTTCATAATATTACTTAATTAGTCCATTGCCGCATATCCGTCTGTCAACGATAAATTAGGCTGAAATTTTTTATATGTGTTCTAGAGTTAAAAAAGTAGGATTCAGTCCAAAAATCGGCCTGGGCTTCCCCCAGCACGGAGATAAATATCCATCTTTGATACGATTAGTTGTTATATTCACTTGTTTAGTTTTGATGGTTAAAACAAAAAATAAAAAATAAAAATCATTTCTAATTGAATAAATTTTCCTGGAATAATCGGTAACAGTTTGAGAAAGTCACGACAAATTATATTTCATCCGTACAATTTAAACCATACAAGAATTTATGAGGACCTTAAAATAAAGATCCGCACGAAAACCTTGAAGAAATTGTGTTCATTGGTAAAGGTTTTAATTGGATTGGACTTACCACAAACTAAAACCCATTCATTTTACGATGGCGAATATATTATGTAGGACAAACACTTCATTAATTGTTATTAATTATTATTTTAAGTACATACCAACTTAACAAAATAAAATAAAAACCCAACAAATATTAGTAGATATGAAGAGTATGTCATAAATATATAATTACGTTGCATATTCGATGAATGCCGTACAGTGCTCGATATAATTTTAATTTTAATGTTTTATTGAGCTTCATTTTTGAGCCAATGTTTGCTTCAAACCATGCTTGATGTAACCAGTCCAAGTTATCGAACAGTATAATGCGTTATGTCTGCGCAGTATGCATAGTTGGAAACTGGGAGATTATGTGTTCGAATTCCGACATCGGCAATTTGTAAATATTAAGAAAAAAATAAGGGCGGTTAATTGACTAAACTGTCGGTGTATGGACAAGAACGAAGTAACCGGCTATTCTTGAGAAGGTTTTCTGCAGTTTCCTTCACGAACTCCAGATCAATATCTGCAGAGTTCCTATCAGAGTCGGCTGCAGCCGTACACCTACCAATTCCTTCTCTGCATTCGAATTCCTGATCCTCCACTCACATACTAAAGGTGTTAAGTAAAAATTAATAAAGGTTGAATGATGTTGGTGGCCTCTGTTATAGACCGTCGTATCTCAAAAACGGAAGTTAAACACCATTATTATTATTATTATTATAAAAACGTTTTTCTTCTTGACTTAATTTTTCAACGGGTTTGCTGTCACGTTTTATAAATAAATTTTCCCAAATATTTATATACACACACTTCATAGCTCATGACTCAGAGCTATGTATGGATGGCATATAGGTAAATGTAAAATATTTCATTAATCAATGTCAACTTGTATTATTATTTGACAATTTGTACAAAATATTTTCTGTACAGAGAAACAACATTATTCAAATTTTATTAATAAACTTTTATCCCAGAACTAAAGCTGAATTTGTATATGTAAGATGCTTTTTTAACTAGGTAGGTTGGCATATACCTAATTTGTGGAGATTAACAAAACAGGTAACCGTTTTTAGTTTCAATGATGTAATAACTTAGCTCTATTTCAAATTTTTTTCCCCATATTCCTAGAACATTTGTTTGTATTTTATAAATACGTATTTCAACTACAATGTAGTCATCATCAGTATGAATTAGCTAATCGTAACTATCTCTGAGATATGGATTCAGAGATATGTTGCTTGTTGCTAATTTGGTGCATGTCTCACAATGGTATTAAAAAAGATGTGTCCTTTTATACGATTTGACTGGGGGTATAATCTGACCTGAGGATTATTTGAGTTGTCTGACTAACGAATTAGGTGAGTGGAGAGCCCCACCTGTTTATTATACTTTGGTGACTATGCGACGTTTGCTTTGTCACTATAGTGAGGGAATCCTCAGGTCAGATTATACCCCCAGTCGAAACGTATAAAAGCACAGAGCTTTTTTAATGTCATTGTGAGACACGCACCAAATTATCAACAAGCAACATATCTCTGAATCCAAATCCCAGAGATAGTTACGATTAGCTAATTCATACTGATGATGACTACATTGTAGTCGAAATACGTATTTATAAAATACAAACAAATGTTCTAGGAATAGGGGAAAAAATTTGAAATTAATTAATTACATTAATTTCAAAAAATCTTTTTGATTATTTTAATAATCTATAACTTAGCTCTAGTTCTTTCATACTATGTGTTAAGTAACCTTAATGGAATTTGACAAAAAATTATTTTGCTGACTCACTCATGTTTATTCGTATATTTATTTTCCTACTCGCTCACATAGAGTCAACACTCATATTATTGTTGTTATTTACATTAGTAAAACATTTTATAATTAATTTTTTAGTATTTACTAATTAAATATACTAAAACCTATAATGTAATACAGTCTGTAAAATAACTATAATAATTCGTTTTTTATCTATACCAATATTATTAAGCTATTGATTTTGTATGTTTGAACTGCGCGTTCAAATCTCAGGAATTTTTTTTCATACAAAATACTTAAAGTTCAATTTCAGTGCAAACCCCGGGTAGGCAGCTAGTAATTAAATATACAAGGTGGCACAAAATTAAGGTGGCGTTATAAAGTCAAGAAAATTTATATTTTGCAACTCATAATATAAAGTCATAATAAAAACTCATAATATTTTTTCCAACTATTTACGAAAAATGATGTTTAACAAATGATATCCCCTTTCACGCTGAAAACTATGAGCTCTTTTCAACACATCTGACCTTTCGTAAAGTCTCTTGATATATCCCCAAAATCTCTCGCCTAATAATCTAACTTGTTCCAAGCATTGTGGCTTGTTTACATAAACCCTTTCTTTCACATAACCCCAAAGAAAATAATCTGTAATATCGTATCGGTTAGAAGGAGCAAATCTGACATAAAAAAATCCTCGATAGTTTCTCTGAGTAGAAATAAAGCTTCTTCCGATTCCCAAATAAAAAGTTACAATATTTATTTTTTCTGCAGGCTGGTATCACTCTATATCGAAACTCCTAAGTATTTACTATAATCTAGAAAAGAGAAACTCAATAAATATTAATTCCAGCATGCATTATTGAATTTAAAAAGGTATTTTTTTGCCACTCTATATAATCCGGTATTTTAATTTTCCTTCTGCTGTAATGTGTAACGTACTCGAAAACTCTGAAACTACTCGAAATCTGAATTTGGATTGGAAATATTTCTGGTTCTAGACAGTCGACTTTTTTTTTTCTCACCATTTTATTTGAAATTTCTTTCTGATTATGTCTTTACGCGTTTACAATAATTTTGAGTTATCAACAATAAAGTATTCGGCTAATAATAATAATGGCTCACTCAACCAATATATATATATATATATATATATATATATATATATTATATATATATATATTAGTTTAACAAAATATAACAGATATGAATTTTCAATTTGTATAAAATATGTATTAATTTATATATATATATGATCATTTACATTATACACATAAATACATTATATTTTATAAACTTCTAAAACTTCTAAACAAACTAAAACCTCTAACTAACCCCACCATCAGTCCTATACCTACTTACATGACTACGAGATATTGGTATAGGATACTTAGGTACTACTAAAATATTGTATTTTATCTCTCTGCTAGTCAAAACAAAACTGCTATCTATATTCTATAATATATATATTACGTTCGTTGACCTCTATGCATTGACCTAGGTTCCTTATCGTATAGAATAAAAAATAATTCCGTCAGTAGGAGCTACGTAGATTACCGAATTTTCATAGCAAAAAGAAGTATAATACGTCATGTGCAATTTAGTTACCATGTAAAAAATTCTAAATTCATTAGTTCAATTAATTCATTAATTCAAAATACAATGTTTTGGGATACATTAACTGACCGAGATATAGGTAAAAAGTTCATTTCCAAACTTCATATTGGAAAATTCACCAAAGCCAATCTTTTAATATTTTGAGAAAAATCATTCTTGAAAAAAATTAACAGATAAAAAATATCTTGGGAAAAATTATTCATTTCTTAAATTACCGGCCGGGTTAGAAAAATATTTTACCCCAATTTCTAAATCGATTATTTTTATTTTATAAACACATATGTATTTCGACTACTAAGTAGTCATCATCAGTATGAATTACCTTATCGAAATTATTTCCGGGGTTTAGAATCGATGATATTGTTACTCGTTGTTTATTTGATGCTTGTCTCACAATACTGACATATTTTCGATTCCATATCCCAGACAATAAAATATAGTCAGAAATTAAGGCAGAATTAATGTTCTGCAACTTTACTCATGTTAAAGTTTTTCTGTTTTACTAATATTTATATATTCCAAATTTTATGTTTCCCCCTCTCTCATAAACCTGATTTTGTCCATTAACGGACTTAACCTTTCAAATAGCCGAATAAGCACATACCAAATACTTGATCGCATTGCGCATGCGCGAACAGAAACATATTGATTGTTGATTCATTAAATCTTAAACAGGATGTACTCGTCAAAACTCGCTGTTGAGATACCTGAGTTAATAGCTAAAATATCCGGTAGACACTGAGTTAATGAAAAGAAGTATCAAACATTTGTGGTTTATTCTTCAAAATGGAACATTGTTTCTTGTTCAAATACCCAATAATGGATACTCCCCCCCCACTGGTGGATGGATACGCCATCTGATTTTGCCGTTATAAGAAATTGAAGTAACTTTATAGCTCTAGAATACACATATAAAATTACAGCTCGTTATCTCTTTTCGTTTTTCACTTATCGTCTAAAGTATTACATTCTCCGTTCATATATGGAGGTCAGTGATTAGGTTTATATTATAGTGATAGTTTTCTAGAATTTAGTCTCGGTCCTTGTTTGGTTTTAGAGTCTGCTACCTACCAGATAGATGATGATGGTTTTCAATGCCTACAACATAATAATAATTTTAGTAAATATTGTATTTATACCTTCATACATACAGCATGAGTCGGGAATGTGTGTCAAAGTTTTATAGACTAACATTATTCAAATTTATGCCATAGATTTGAAAATTTAACATTTTAGCATATTATTGTTGGCCCAAACAACGCACTCATAGGATACTTGTGTTAGCTTTTGGACTTCAATACCTTTTTGAAGTCCAACTTACGCACCACCAACAAACTCTGGTTGCATTTACATTTCAAATTTTGCCCCAATTCCTAGAACATTTGTTTGTATTTTTATAAATACGTATTTCGGCTACAATGTAGCCATCATCAGTATGCATTAGCTAATCGTAACTATCTCTGGGATATGGATTCAGAGATATGTTGCTTGTTGCTAATTTGGTGCGTGTCTCACAATGACATTAATAAAGTTCTATCCTTTTATACGATTTGACTGAGGGTATAATCTGACCTGAGGATTATTTGAGTTTACTGACTAACGGATTAGGTGTGTGAAGAGCCCCACCTATTTATTAACGGTATTCTTTGGTGACTATGCGGCGTTCATTTTATCACTAAAGTGAGGGTATCGAAGCTAACCTTGATATTCAGGTATTATATTTTTTTTTAAATGGTTTAATTGTATTAAATCAGAATATGGAATTGGGCCATTGTCTAAATTCATTATCTGTTATCTCAATTTGTATATGTAGATACTTTCGTATGAATCTAATTCTGTGGGGTTTTGTACCGACACTTTAATTAAGATTTATTAGTACAGATTTCAGGTCTAGAGCACGGTAGTGCGCAAGGCCGAGTTTAAGGGACATATTTGGATTCAATATACGTGGATATCTTGTGTGTGGCATACACACACACATAAGCACCGGATCTCCACATATTCCTAATAGATAGACATTAGTCAAATTATCAAAAGACCTCGGATGAACTTTTTGTTTCTTAAAAACCATCAAATTTTAGGCCTATCTTTGTTTTATTGAAAATATTTCATTATTATATTCAATAACAAAAACAATGACAAATTATACTGTTGATACAAGTGTTGACTCTGCTCCTTTAATGTACCGTTGTTCCTTGAACACACTGTATATTATAGTGATGATATAGTCAAATATTATAATATAGTTTCCAGTAAAAGTTTTACCTTAAATTAGTTTATAATATTAAACTTATTAATATAATATTTATCGATGTATATGTAGATATATTATGGTACACAGATATGAAAATAGTTTTATAGAATAGACAAAATTTGCCTACTACTATTTAGAAAGGAGTTCACGAGGTAGAGAGACTAAGGTAGAATTCTAAAATTCGTATAGAAAGATATTACACAGATATCAACTCAACTAACTATCTCACAAAACCAATATCTATCTATATAAGGTTTTATTATATTTACTTATATATGACGTCATTTATATAAATATCTAGATTTAATACCGAATGTTTGATAATAAACGATGAACCATTAACCAAAAATTGCTGTAACAGGATGTAACGCTTTGATTGAGTTCGTGCTTTTAGATTTTAAATTTGAACGGGATAAAAATTATAATATTATTATAACATACACTCTCCTGCACTAAAATTGAACCAAACCGAATTAAAAAAGTTCTCAATGTTTTTTCTAGTGTCATTTTTATTATATTAAACTATACAGGGTGTTCTGAAATTTATTCAAGAAAACTATCCCACGGTGTAGAGCTGCAAAAAACAAACAAAAAAGATTAATAAAGTTTTTCGATTTGACACTTATTTTTTAAGATATCAATTAAAGATACTCAATTAAACATTGATAAATTCTACCAATCACACAGAGCACATAGTGTTAGGAGGCGTGACCTCAGCTATATATCGTGTTGCTTTACCGTTTAAAGGCTGGCAGACGGTAAGAGGCCCCGTCTTCTTACACTATGCGTTCTGTGATTGGTTGAATTTATCAATGTTTAATTAATTGTATTTAATTGATATATTAAAAAATAAGCGTCAAATCGAAAATCGTTTTTATAAAACAAGCTTCCAAACTATACCCTCGATATTTAATAAGAGGTATCACACTATTTTATCGATCTAAGTGACTCTGGATGTTTTGGAAGAAAACCATTAAAGGATGACTGTACTGGTGATTACCAAACATCTTTTACATTCTGTATGTAGGGTTTTAATAAATATTTTTCGTTTGAAATTCTATTAATAATTTGAAATAGAATTTCGAACACGTAATTTAAATTTTCATTTTAGATTTTCAGTGTTTATAACTCGAACATTATTATTCCAAGGACTGGCATTCTTGTGGTTCTTATGTCGATTTTAATTATTTATCTATTTTATTATAATTTTATACCTATTAAAAATAATTTAACCCTTTAGTGGCATCATAAAGGGTCAATATTATATGATAATATACAGGGTGAGTCAAAAATCATGTAGTTAGTTTTTTGAAAGAGTGGCTAGGGAATGAAACTCTAAGATGAAAAGTCCTTGGAAATTTTTGCACCTGACCCACCGTTAATTAGATATTAAGGTTGTTCCAGCATGTTTGTTGTTTTACAATTTGTAAACTTCTAGATCAACACTGGGGACTCCAGGGGGATCCAGTGTGGTAACTGAAATATGGGATTCTATGACCAGGCTATTATTTTGTAAAACGCATTTAAATTTTTTTCCAAAATCAAATAAATAAGTCACAAATCTATTTTAAAAAGAGTTGAAAACTGAGCATCTGTTTCTGGAACCGATAGTTCATTTATTTTGATCTCGTTTGTACACAAAGTCAATGAACATTATGTAATTACCAATAAAATACTTATTTACAAATAACAACACACAACCAACAATCATCCTCCTGTTTGGATTAATGTTATAATGATCCTGATATAATGATCCTGATTCATTTTTAAATAAAAACAAGTAATGTAACAACTAACTGAGTTAATTGTTTGAATACCCAGTATATACTGAGTTGTATATACTTAGTATTGTTAATATTTCTGCCTATCCAATGTTTATAAATTATGAATTATCAAAAAATCAGCACTGTTGCTGGTTTCGTTCAGAAGATATTTCGGGGTCAAATTATCTATGATATTTCCTGTAGTAATAGCACTGTAAGTGAGAATGCCAAATGTCCCTTAAACTCGGCCTTGCGCTCTACCGTGCTCTAGATTTGTAAATGTTTGTTTTGTATTAATAATTAATATTGAAACAGTAAAAATGTTCATGCATTTAAAAAATTTGATATTAATGTTCTTGCGATTTTTATATATTTAAATATTGAGTTATATAATTGAGTTATACAACGCGACCGTCTGTTAACGCAAAGCGTTGGTCATCGCGAGCCTTTAGGCGACGCGAAAAGGTAGTCAACGCGAAGATTTAGAAAATTAACGGAAAGCGTTGGTAAACGTAAAGCGTTGGTAAACGGAAGAGTTGGTCAATGAGAAGCGTTAGTTATCCAAAGCAGAGCGTCAAAGATTCGCGAAGCGTGATTTCACGCGAATCGTTAACCAACGAGAAACGTAAGCTTAATTGAACCATAAGTAAGCCAACGCGAAGCGTTGGTTAAAGAGAAGCGTTAGTTAGTCAAAGCCAAGCGCCGGAGAGTTGCTTTGGTGATTCGCGAAGCGTGATTTTACGCAAATCGTAAAATTATCGTTGGTAAACGATAAGCGTTAACCCACGCGAAACGTAAGCTTAAGTAAACCGTAAGTCATCTAAGCGTTGGTCAGCAAAGCGTTGGTCATGAGAAGCGTTAGTCAATAGAAAGCGTAAGGTAAACGCGAAGCGTTAGTTAATCAACGCGAAGCGTTTGTTAATCAACACAAAGCATTAGTTAATCATCACGAAGCGTTAGTTTATCAACGCGAAGCGTTAGTTAATCAACGCGAAGCGTAAGATAAACAACGCGAAGCGTTAGTTAATAAGCGCGAAGCGTTAGTTAGTCAACGCGAAGCGTTGGATTATCAACGCGAAGCGTTAGTTAATCAACGCGAAGCGTTATTAAATCAACGTGAAACGTTAGTTAATCAACGCGAAGGGTTAGTTAATCAACGCGAAGCGTTAGTTAATCAACGCGAAGCGTTAGTTAATCAACGCGAAGCGTTAGTAAATCAACGCGAAGCGTTATATAAACAACGCGAAGCGTTAGTTAGTCAGCGCGAATCGTTGGTTAATCAACGCGAAGCGTTTGTTAATCAACTCGAAGCTTTAGTTAATCAACACGAAGCGTTAGTTAATCAACGCGAAGCGTTAGTAAATCAACGTGAAGCGTTAGTTAGTCAACTTGAAGCGTTAGTTAATCAACGCGAAGCTTTAGTTAATCAACGCGAAGCGTTAGTTAATCAACGCGAAGCGTTAGTAAATCAAAGGGAAGCGTTAGATAAACAACGCGAAGCGTTAGTTAGTCAACGCGAAGCGTTAGTAAGTCAACGCGAAGCGTTAGTTAGTCAACGCGAAGCGTTAGTTAGTCAACGCGAATCGTTGGATAATCAACGCGAAGCGTTTGTTAATCAACACGAAGAGTTAGTTAACTAACGCGAAGCGTTAGTTAATCAGCGCGAAGCGTTAGTTAATCAACGCGAAGCGTTAGTTTATCAACGCGAAGCCTTAGTCAATCAACGCGAAGCGTTAGTCAACGCGAAGCGTTAGTTAATCAACGCGAACCGTTGGATAATCAACGCGAAGTGTTAGTTAATCAACGCGAAGCATTAGTTAATCAACGTGAAGCGCTAGTTAATCAACGCGAAGCGTTAGTTAATCAACGCGAAGCGTTAGTAAATCAACGCGAAGGGTAAGATAAACAACGCGAAGCGTTAGTTAATCAACGCGAAGCAAAGCGTTGGTCATCGCGAGCCTTTAGGCGACGCGAAAAGGTAGTCAACGCGAAGATTTAGAAAATTAACGGAAAGCGTCGGTAAACGTAAAGCGTTGGTAAACGGAAGAGTTGGTCAATGAGAAGCGTTAGTTATCCAAAGCGGAGCGTCAAAGATTCGCGAAGCGTGATTTCACGCGAATCGTTAACCAACGAGAAACGTAAGCTTAATTGAACCGTAAGTAAGCCAACGCGAAGCGTTGGTTAAAGAGACGCGTTAGTTAGTCAAAGCGAAGCGCCGGAGAGTCGCTTTGGTGATTCGCGAAGCGTGATTTTACGCAAATCGTAAAATTATCGTTGGTAAACGATAAGCGTTAACCCACGCGAAACGTAAGCTTAAGTAAACCGTAAGTCATCCAAGCGTTGGTCAGCGAAGCGTTGGTCATGAGAAGCGTTAGTCAATAGAAAGCGTAAGGTAAACGCGAAGCGTTAGTTAATCAACGCGAAGCGTTTGTTAATCAACACAAAGCATTAGTTAATCATCACGAAGCATTAGTTTATCAACGCGAAGCGTTAGTTAATCAACGCGAAGCGTAAGATAAACAACGCGAAGCGTTAGTTAATGAACGCGAAACGTTAGTTAGTCAACGCGAAGCGTTGGATTATCAACGCGAAGCGTTAGTTAATCAACGCGAAGCGTTAGTTAACCAACACGAAGCGTTAGTTAATCAACGCGATGCGTTAGTAAATCAACGCGAAGCGTTAGATAAACAACGCGAAGCGTTAGTTAGTCAACGCGAAGCGTTAGTAAGTCAACGCGAAGCGTTAGTTAGTCAACGCGAATCGTTGGATAATCAACGCGAAGCGTTTGTTAATCAACACGAAGAGTTAGTTAATCAACGCGAAGCGTTAGTTAATCAACGTGAAGCGTTAGTTAGTCAACTTGAAGCGTTAGTTATTCAACGCGAAGGGTTAGTTAATCAACGCGAAGCGTTAGTTAATCAACGCGAAGCGTTAGTAAATCAACGCGAAGCGTTAGATAAACAACGCGAAGCGTTAGTTAGTCAACGCGAAGCGTTAGTAAGTCAACGCGAAGCGTTAGTTAGTCAACGCGAAGCGTTAGTTAGTCAACGCGAATCGTTGGATAATCAACGCGAAGCGTTTGTTAATCAACACGAAGAGTTAGTTAACTAACGCGAAGCGTTAGTTAATCAACGAGAAGCGTTAGTTTATCAACGCGAAGCGTTAGTTAATCAACGCGAAGCGTTAGTTAATCAGCGCGAAGCGTTAGTTAATCAACGCGAAGCGTTAATTTATCAACGCGAAGCCTAAGTCAATCAACGCGAAGCGTTAGTCAACGCGAAGCGTTAGTTAATCAACGCGAACCGTTGGATAATCAACGCGAAGCGTTAGTTAATCAACGCGAAGCATTAGTTAATCAACGTGAAGCGCTAGTTAATCAACGCGAAGCGTTAGTTAATCAACGCGAAGCGTTAGTAAATCAACGCGAAGGGTAAGATAAACAACGCGAAGCGTTAGTTAATCAACGCGAAGCAAAGCGTTGGTCATCGCGAGCCTTTAGGCGACGCGAAAAGGTAGTCAACGTGAAGATTTAGAAAATTAATGGAAAGCGTTGGTAAACGTAAAGCGTTGGTAAACGGAAGAGTTGGTCAATGAGAAGCGTTAGTTATCCAAAGCGGAGCGTCAAAGATTCGCGAAGCGTGATTTCACGCAAATCGTTAACCAACGAGAAACGTAAGCTTAATTGAACCATAAGTAAGCCAACGCGAAGCGTTGGTTAAAGAGACGCGTTAGTTAGTCAAAGCGAAGCGCCGGAGAGTCGCTTTGGTGATTCGCGAAGCGTGATTTTACGCAAATCGTAAAATTATCGTTGGTAAACGATAAGCGTTAACCCACGCGAAACGTAAGCTTAAGTAAACCGTAAGTCATCCAAGCGTTGGTCAGCGAAGCGTTGGTCATGAGAAGCGTTAGTCAATAGAAAGCGTAAGGTAAACGCAAAGCGTTAGTTAATCAACGCGAAGCGTTTGTTAATCAACACAAAGCATTAGTTAATCATCGCGAAGCGTTATTTTATCAACGCGAAGCGTTAGTTAATCAACGCGAAGCATAAGATAATCAACGCGAAGCGTTAGTTAATGAACGCGAAGCGTTAGTTAGTCAACGCGAAGCGTTGGATTATCAACGCGAAGCGTTAGTTAATCAACGCGAAGCGTTAGTTAATCAACGCGAAGCGTTAGTTAATCAACGCGAAGCGTTAGTAAATCAACGCGAAGCGTTAGATAAACAACGCGAAGCGTTAGTTAGTCAACGCGAAGCGTTAGTAAGTCAATGCGAAGCGTTAGTTAGTCAACGCGAAGCGTTAGTTAGTCAACGCGAATCGTTGGATAATCAACGCGAAGCGTTTGTTAATCAACACGAAGAGTTAGTTAATCAACGCGAAGCGTTAGTTAATCAACGTGAAGCGTTAGTTTATCAACGCGAAGCGTTAGTTAATCAACGCGAAGCGTTAGTTAATCAGCGCGAAGCGTTAGTTAATCAACGCGAAGCGTTAGTTTATCAACGCGAAGCCTTAGTCAATCAACGCGAAGCGTTAGTCAACGCGAAGCGTTAGTTAATCAACTCGAACCGTTGGATAATCAACGCGAAGCGTTAGTAAATCAACGTGAAGCGTTAGTTAGTCAACTTGAAGCGTTAGTTAATCAAAGCGAAGCGTTAGTTAATCAACGCGAAGCGTTAGTAAATCAACGCGAAGCGTTAGATAAACAACGCGAAGCGTTAGTTAGTCAACGCGAAGCGTTAGTTAGTCAACGCGAATCGTTGGATAATCAATGCGAAGCGTTTGTTAATCAACACGAAGCGTTAATTAATCAACGCGAAGCGTTAGTTAATCAACGTGAAGCGTTAGTTTATCAACGCGATGCGTTAGTTAATCAACGCGAAGCGTTAGTTAATCAGCGCGAAGCGTTAGTTAATCAACGCGAAGCGTTAGTTTATCAACGCGAAGCCTTAGTCAATCAACGCGAAGCGTTAGTCAACGCGAAGCCTTAGTTAATCAACGCGAACCGTTGGATAATCAACGCGAAGCGTTAGTTAATCAACGCGAAGCATTAGTTAATCAACGTGAAGCGCTAATTAATCAACGCGAAGCGTTTGTTAATCAACGCGAAGCGTTAGTAAATCAACGCGAAGGGTAAGATAAACAACGCGAAGCGTTAGTTAATCAACGCGAAGCGTTAGTTAGTCAACGCGAAGCGTTGGATAATCAACGCGAAGCGGTAGTGCATCAACGCGAAGCGGTAGTGCATCAACGCGAAGCGTTAGTTAATCAACGTGAAGCGTTAGTTAATCAACGCGAAGGGTTAGTTAATCAACGCGAAGCGTTAGTTAGTCAACGCGAAGCGTTAGTTAATCAACGCGAAGCGTTAGTTAATCAACGCGAAGCGTTAGTAAATCAACGCGAAGCGTTAGATAAACTACGCGAAGCGTAAGTTAGTCAACGCGAAGCGTTAGTTAGTCAACGCGAAGCGTTGGATAATCAACGCGAAGCGTTAGTTAATCAACACGAAGCGTTAGTTAATCAACACGAAGCGTTAGTTAAATAACACGAAGCGTTAGTTAATCAACGCGAAGCGTTAGTTAATAAACGTGAAGCGTTAGTTTATCAACGCGAAGCGTTAGTTAATCAATGCGAAGCGTTAGTTTATCAGCGCGAAGCGTTAGTTAATCAACGCGAAGCGTTGGTTAATCAACGCGAAGCGTTTGTTTATCAACGCGAAGCCTTAGTCAATCAACGCGAAGCGTTAGTCAGCGCACAATGTTAGTTAATCAACGCGAACCGTTGGATAATCAACGCGAAGCACTAGTTAGTCAACGCGAAGCGTAGTTAATCAACGCGAAGCGTTAGTTAATCAACGCGAAGCGTTAGTAAATCAACGCGAAGCGTATAATAAACAACGCGAAGCGTTAGTTAATCAACGCGAAGCGTTAGTTAGTCAACGCGAAGCGTTGGATAATCAACGCGAAGCGTTAGTTTATCAACGCGAAGTGTTAGTTAATCAACGTGAAGCGTTAGTTAATCAACGCGAAGCGTTAGATAATCAACGCGAAGCGTTGTATAAAGAACGCGAAGCGTTAGTTAATCAACGCGAAGCGTTAATTAGTCAACGCGAAGCGTTAGTTAATCAACGCGAAGCGTTTGTTTAACAACGCGATGCGTTAGTTAATCAACGCGAAGCGTTAGTTAATCAACGCCAAGCGATAGTTAATCATTGCGAAACGTTAGTTAATCAACGCGAAGCGTTAGTTAATCAACGCCAAGCGATTGTTAATCAATGCGAAACTTCAGTTTATCAACGCAAAGCGTTTGTAAACGCAAAGCGAAATGTAAGCTAAAGCAAACCGTAAATCACCCAACGCGAAGTGTAGCTTAATGAGAAGTGTAAGTCAAAAGGAAGCGTAAGGTCAACGCGAAGCGTTAGTAAACGCCAACTGTTAGCAAAGCTTTTACTAACGCGGAACGTTAGCTGCAGCGAACCATAAGTCAGCCAACGCGAGGCGTTGGTCAATAAGAAGCGTTAGTTATGCAAAGCGAAGCTTCATTGGTACGCGAAGCGTTATGCCAAGCGAATAATTAACCAACGCAAAGCGTTAACCAACGCGAAACGTAAGCTTAATGTTTACTTTAATGAAACGTAAGTCAGCGAAGCGTTGGTCAATGAGAAGCGTCAGTCAATAGGAAGCGTCAGATCAACGCAAAGCGTTTGTTAATCAACGCAAACCGTAAGTCAGCCAACGTGAAGCGTTGGTCGATGAGAACCGTTAGTCAATAGGAAGTGTTAGGTTACCGCGAAACTTTAGTAAACGCAATGCGTTTACTAATGCGAAACGTAAGCTAAAGCGAACCGTTAGTGAGCCAATAAGAACCGTTAATCAGTAAGAATTGTTCGGTCAAGGCTTTGCGTTTATCAACACGAAACGTAAGCTACAGCGAACCGTATTCAAAGCGAAGCGTCAATGAGAAGTGTAAGGTCCACACGAAGCGTTATATTATATATATATATATATATATATATATATATATATATGTAAATATATGTATATATATATATATATATATATATTTAAATATATATATATATATATATATATATATATATATATATATATATATATATATATATATATATATACATTATATATAGATAATTTTTGATAGGATCGATGGACCTTTGAATAAACTATTTGCAAAATTTTGTACAAAAAAACTTATATACACACCTGGTTGAAAAAACTGAAATAAACATAAAAACAATACTATTTGATGTATGTTATGTTTGTACATGTGAGGACAAATTTTGAGAAAACTATTGAGTTTATGAAAAATTTTTGCAAACAAAAGTTCTTTATTTTAAAGAGAAGAAAATTTTTTGTCAATAAAATTTTTGTTTACCTCTTACGGTTTCAAAGATATATTTTTTCCACCCTGACGGGGGGAATTACTTTCCGATTTTGCCCATTAACGAATTTGACCTTAATTTTTTGGTCTAGAACGCATACAAAAATTTTCAGCTCGTTATCTCTTCTCGTTTTTGAGTTATCGACTTCACAGACAGACAGATGGCCGCATTAGGCCATTTTATGAATATCTTTGTAAAGCATTTTTGTCAAGGATTAATATTTTCAAGCATTACAAAGTCGTAACTAAACTTAATATACCTTGTATATTTACAAATATACTGGGTACAAAAATAGTATGTATGGTTGTTATGTATACCTACGGGTCCATGGAGACCATGCCTTCATTCGCCTATCAATTATATTTCTCATTGTTTTCAAATTTGAGGACAAATTTTGAGAAAACTATTGAGTTTATGAAAAAGTTTTTCAAACAAAAGTTGTTTATTTTAAAGAGAAGATGTTTTTTTGTCAACAAATTTTTTTTCTATCTGTTACGGTTTCAAAGATGTGTAATTCCCCCCTCTTATGCACAAATTTGTGCACAAATTTGCTCTTTGTGCACAAATTATGAGAAAACTATTGAGTTTATGGAAAAACATTTCAAGCAAAAGTTGATTATTTTATAATGAAGAAGATTTTATGTCAATAAATTTTTTTTCTATCTCTTACGGTTTCAAAGGCGAACATTTCCACCCCTCCTAGTGGGGGGAAACACGTTCCGATTTTGCCCATTAACGAACTTTACCTTACTTTTTTGGTCTAGAACACACAGAAAAATTTTCAGCTCGTTATCTCTTTTCGTTCTTGAGTTATCGGCTTCACAGACGGACAGACGGACAGACGGACATGTGAAAAAGGCCGAATTAGGCCATTTTATGAATATCTTTGTGAAGCATTTTTGTCAAGGATTAATATTTTCAGGCGTTACAAAGTCGGGACTAAACTTAATATACCTTGTATATTTACAAATATACTGGGTATAATTATTAATTGATACAAACTCAAATAATAAAATGTGGTGGTCGCCGCGTCGGTTGATTTAAAACGAATATTCTGGTAAATATTTACTTACTTAGTTTCTGGAATATAATAAATATATTTCAGAGGAAACAAAAATAAATAAAAATTCATCTGATATTTGTTTTTTAGAAGTTGGATTGAATTTCATATCCAAATATTTACCATTTTTGTTATTTTATTGATTGTATAAATATTTTATGTACATAATCAAGTATATTTTTTCCAGGAATTTGGTGGGGGTGATTATACACATATTGTTGGAAAATTGGTAAGTTAATTTTCAAAGTCATTCAATGGGAACCCTTTTTTTTTTGAGAACTTTTTTGTGAAAACATTATTTTACAATTTTTTACAAATAATTGTAATTCAATCTAATTTGGGACAAATTTTTACAAAAAAAAGTGTGTGTGTGTGTGTACTTATGTACGCACGTAAGAAGTTATACTTCTTTTAAAATTATTTTTTTAAATATTATTAAATGAGATCTACACTACTATTAAGACATAAAAGTTTAATAAAATTATATATTAGTGAAAAATTACAATCGAAAAATTATATATTATATATAAAACCAAATGATTGTACATTTTATCATGGTAGAACAAAACCAGCGTCACTTCTTACGTCCAAATTAGGGTTTGAAAGACTGGCATTCAATCCATTATTTACATTAGAATCGGAGTTAGTGAAATTGATTAAGATTAATTGATTAAGATTTAATATACAAAGTTTACGAGCCTATAAATATGATATAATTGATGATAATGAGGCTCGCAATACAAATATTCTTCTTTTATCAGAAACATGGAGTAATAATGATGAAGACATTCCCATACCTAATTTCAACTGTATAGTCAAATTTGTATTGAACTGACTGGCGCTGTAGCTATATATCATAAAACCTATTTTGACAAAACGGAAACCCGACTTCAAAAATCTAATATTTTATAACAAAAAATGCACTAAAAAGTAAAATAAATAATTGCATATTCTTGTGCCAATTATAGTTCACCTAAGCAAAAATTTTTAAATATCTATGTACAATTATTGTTATTTTTGGAGTCGGTGTCCGCATAGAGAAATTCACATTACTTTTGGACACTGCCTTTAAAACAAACAAAAAATTCAAAATCGGTTCATAAATGACGGAGTTCTGAGGTGACACACATAAAAAAAACAGACGAATTGAGAACCATCCTCCTTTTTGAAGTCGGGATAAAAATAATAACGATCCTTCATCTTTCGTTCTATAATGTCTTGTTTTTCAATGTCCAAAAACCATATCACACAGAAACCAAGTTATTGCCTACTAAAGAGTGGAAGAGAGGTCACACTGCCTCGCTTATGACATGTAGTTGGTGTCCTGTTAAACGTTCATAGAAACTTCGTACTCAGTTTTGTCTACGGAATCCCGCAATGTGCGTGATCCAACACGTTAGTTAACCGATTTTGTTTTTTCTATATATGTCATTGTTTCTACGAATTTGCATAAAATTATTTTGTATTTTTGTGTTGAAATGAAATATTTATTTATCTGTATAAAATAAAATGTGTTTTAAAACCAAAAAAAATTTATACAAACATAAAAATATAATTTCAAATCCATCTCTTTAATACCAAAACAAAACATACGAAAATCTCTTTTCATAAAATATTTCCATATGGTTTTTAATTTTTTTTTTCTATATATAGTCAGATTTTTTTCTGCCATTGTTTTTCCATCGGTTTTTTTTTTCGGGGGTATTAATGGAATAATTGTATTTATTTCACCCATTCGAATAAGTATACCTATATATATATATATATATATATATATATATATATATATATATATATATATTCTGAACGTAGTATACATGAGTAAAACCATTAGCATTTTGATGCATTACCGACGACCGTGTGTGGACTTTTAACAAAATAAACTAATGTTGCATATAACCCATCTAGTACAGATTTTTATTAAAAGCTGATTTCAATAATATAGACTGACAGCTGAAGCATCAAAAGCTTAAGATCGTTGCCGCGATCGTTACACTATTGTCAACAAGTTGTTGGTAACGTGAAATTGTCTTTAAAATTAAATAAAGATTGACGGTAAAAAACTTATATGAATTAGTAACCATCGGTATTAACTACCTGACCGAATGAATTTACACTCCCGTTCACAAAACCTGAACCAGTTGAAAACATTCTAAGTGTTGCTGTCTGTAATATTACACATATTTTTAGTAATCTATACGCTTAGAATTTCACTTACTGGTTCAAATTTTTAGAACGGGAGTGTATATACTACTCTTATATAAATGGCACCGAAATTGGGTCCTTTGTTCAAAATTTTTCAATTGATTTGTGTCTTATTCATTCGGTTTTCGAAAAAAATGCTTCGACTAAAATTTATTCATTGTAAATATACTAACAACTTTTGCTCGAAACATTTTGAAAAATGAAAGCTACTTTTGTAACCCATAGTTAAAAATGATATTGTTGGTTAATGTATCTATCCAGTTTAGGAAAAAATGTATAGAACAAAAGTTGTTAGTACTTTTTTTCGAGAACAAAATGAATGTGGCGCAAATCGATGGTAAACACTTTTTGAAAAATGTGCAGAACTAATTTATATCGATTGTATTTATGGAGCATATCGCGCTTATACTACAATAATTCTATTTTGATCTATTCGAATTGAGTTAAAAGCGTAAAGCCCCATGTACATGAATGTGTGTGTGTCCAGAACTAATAATATTCAGCGAGTTCAAAGTTGAATTAGGGTTTATGATAATCGTATAAAAGGATTACATAATGTTCCTGAATATGTGATGTTGTTTTATTTCAAATAGAATGGTTGAAGCTCAGTGTACTGTTCATACTAAAATTTATTTAGATAATTTAATACAATTATTGAGTACAGTGTGTTCAGCAGGCATACGATCAAAATTTACATGAAAATCATAAAATTCCATTTTCTACCAGGGTAAGCTTTGGATTCTATATTGAAAAATATAGCTCGAAAACAATATCTCTATCGTTTTATGAAAGTTGTAGAACTTTAAACGCTGCATTTTAGGTCATGTTTTTTATCTTGCAGCTGATGTTCACATCGGTGAAAAGAGAAGAAGTCAGTAACATTCCAAAATAATTAAAGTCATAAAGCCCATAAAATCTCTAGCATGTCTTGCTTGCGAGTAGTTCATATAATCTTTTCCCAAGAACTGATCTACAATAAAAAACCTGTTTAAATACGTGAGCTCAATAGTTTCGCAGAACTCAATTCTGCAACCTGGTTGTGGGACGTATGTGGTGTTCTGGCACTAATCTTGGATTTCAATATCTAGTAAGTATGTGAGGATGTGAGTGAAGTGGTAGGAATTTTGTGTGTATACTAGGAATTAGTAGGATGTGCGGAACTTTGATAGGAACTACGCCGATACTCATCTGAATTTCGTGAAGACAACTGCAGAAAAACAAGCATAGCCGGTTACTTCGTTCTTGTCCATACACCGACAGTTTAATCAATATACCGCCCCCTTTTTTTTAAATAATTGACACACGGCCGATCTCAGGATTCGAACCCATAACCTCCTAGTTCCAATTATACACAACGTCATTACAAGCGCGGCTACTTGGCTGATATCTAGTTGCCTTAGTCCAATAAAAATGTCATCAGAAAAATATTTTGTAAGCACCAACAAATATTGTATAAATGTATTAATTATTAGCCGAATAAGCCATCTATAGAAATTATAAACTATATTCAAAATCTTGCCGTTAGAAAACGTTATTTTCGTCAGCAAACAAGTATAATTTTGGAACAATTTGAAGTTTGGATCATTTCTAATCATTTTCCGCAATCTCCTACAGTTTTCTCCAAAATTTAAACCAAACAAAAATTAAATTGTCGTTTTAATTAACTTTTGTTTGCTCAGATTTGAGATTGAACATACCTGGATATCACCGTCAAAGTGGTCACTGAATCCCGACATCGGCAGTTTGTCAATTATTACGAAAGAAAAAAGGGGTGGTTATATATTGGCTATACTGTCGGCGTAAGGACTAGAACGAAGTAATCGGCTTTCCTTCACACACTCCAGAAGAATATCGACTTAGTTCCTATCAGAGTCGGCTGCAGCCGCCTATCTTACCGATGCCTAGTCTACACACAAAAATTACTTCCACTCCACTCACATCCTCACATCCTTAGGCATCACAATGGGCCTTATGGTCGAAATGTAGCTCATCCAGGGAAGCCTTTACAATCTTTCTATCACCTGGATACACCCCGATATCCAGGTAGACAGATAGATTGTACCCTGGACGAGCTACACTTCGACTTGGACAAAGTGTATTCCTACACTCTTATTAAAATTTTGATCTTTGCCCATCGCTAGAAACAGGTTTATTTTTACTCCTTGAACGCTTTGTACACTCTGTAATTTTAATATTTTATGTATAAATATTTAAATAAACATAAACAAAATTTAACCCCAGCTCTATTTTTTCGAGTGAAAATTTGTGTGATTGTTAATTTGCGGATGGATGATCTAGGATTTTAGAGGTGTTACATATTATTCTGGCTAGCGAGCACCACATCACAACAAACAAATACACATTTACTATAACTATAATGTTTTATGCAATATTTGAATATATGTCAACAAAAATAAAATAATATGCATTACATTATACTATTTTACTATATTTATATACAATAATAATTATTATGCACAACTAAAAACATATTATATGAATCAGTGTACAATTTATTTTAATTCCAGATACAACCAACCACCATCACATGACTAAATAACTGTAGTAATGTATAAAATGAATTATCATAGTCTGGGAATGATACCATAAATCGAAACGTATATTATGTCATATACATGATAAAAAGTGAATTTGCAAAATGTACGGAATTTATGTTGTTTCGGGATCTAAAATATATTACAGATTTTTTTTATTAAATATTAATATTATTTATTATTATTTATTTAATAAATATAGATTCACAGCAGATGAATCGAGCCCTAATAGGGAATATGCATGACAATTTTTTTTCACTTGAATTGAAGCATGTTTACTTGACAAATATCAAGGTAAAATTACTTTTTAAATAACTTTAAAAATAAGCGAGATATGAATGATTGAAATTCCCGATTGGACAAAGAGGGTGATAGCTCTCTAGATATGTTATGTGACGTCATATTACACTTTCACCATTTAAAATACACGTAAAACTCCGTTTTTAGTATTTTTGCAAGAAAGAGACAGATAATAATCTTTAAAAGCTTATAGCTTCCTTGATATTTGTCGGATTTTAATTTCGTTTTTAAATATTATTACAGTATTGACAGTATTTTCATATTCTAAAAATAAATGTGAGAAAAAATTTTCATGCATATTCCCTATTCTCATTTATACGTGTATAAAACTACATGTCTCGAAACTAACAAACTGATTCAACATATATCGCCAAGCCAAAGCTGATTAGGTTCGAAACATGAAATTTGGAAGATATGCTCCTTAGATAGCGTAGATGTGCACTAAGAAAATAGAAAAGGGAAAAAGAAAAGGGTGGAATATGCAAACTATTATTGTCTAAATTTTGTCAGTTTGAAACGTCAATTTGTATACCCGGTATATGTAAATATACAAGGTATGTAAATATACAAGGTATGTATATTAAGTTTGATCACGACTTGGCATAGGGTCCATAAAATGTCCGTCCGTCTGTCCGTAAGCAAGATAACTCAAAAACGAACAGAGATAACGAACTGAGATTTTGTGTGTGTGTGTGTTCAACAACTCAACTACGTGAATGGGCAAAATCCAACTATGTCTGAGCAAAATGGACAAAACTGCCTATCTATGAAACCGTATGAGATAGAGCAAAAACTTAAGGACAAATAATTTACCTTTTTCTATATATAAACTGTTTGTTATAAACATTCTTACATAAATTCAGGATATACCGAGTATTTAAGCAATTAACTAAATTAGTTGTTATTTTCACGTATTTATATTTTAAATTTGCTGACAAGCAATTTATTGCCAAAATTTTGTTAAAGCTAACATTTCTATAGAAACTCTAAACTATATTACGCTATAAATTGTTCCATAACATGAAATCAATTCAAATACATTGTCTGTCGAAAATCAATCCTTACGAGGGAGCAAAATAGAGACATGTCAATTTCTATCCCACTTTAACTAATAAACTGTCAGTACTGTATAAAATGAATGAATACTTCATACCATATACTGTGATTGTTTTAGTTCAAGTCACTGACTCACAATTATTTATATGAATTTAAAATTTAATTAACTTTCTATTGTCATTTAATGAGAGCTTTTTTTAATCACCTGCACGGTATAAATAAAACATAAACCACAGTACAAATTAAAAGGAATATTAAATTTTAATTTTTCTCTCAATGCCTTGATTCATTATTTGTATTTTATAAATAGGTATTTCGACTGGAGAGTAGTCATCATCAGTATGAATTAGTTAATCGTAAGTATCTCCGGGATATGGAGTCAAAGATGTGTTACTAATGGCTAACGTGGTGCGTGTCTCACAAGTTAGCAATGAGACACGCACCAAGT
This sequence comes from Nineta flava, assembly GCA_963920215.1. NCBI lineage: Eukaryota > Metazoa > Arthropoda > Insecta > Neuroptera > Chrysopidae > Nineta > Nineta flava. The sequence continues at coordinate 137,028,699 of OY986041.1, forward strand.
TAGTAACGAGTAACGAGTAATATATGGTTATGAGAATTAAATGCGATTGCAAATTGGAAGTGAAAAGTCAGTTACAAGATTTGCAGTTAACAAGTTAGAGAAAATCACTTATGAGACAAATTCTATCATGTCACTTGCGAGAGGAGTAATTTTTATACCCGGTATATGTAAATATACAAAGGTATAATAAGTTTAGTTCGGCCTTTGTAACGCTTGAAAATACTGATCGCAGGCATAAATGTTTGGAATAGATGTTCATAAAATGGACTAATTTCACCTAATTTAATTTTTCCGCATGCCCGTCCGTCTATGGACACGATAACTTGAACGAAAAGAGATAGCTAGCTTAAATTTCGCGTGTTTTAAAGCTTAAAAGTAAGGTCCAATTTGTGAATGGGCCAAATCAGACCATGTTTGGGCAAAATGGGCAAAATCAAACCATGTTTGGGCAAAATGGGCAAAACTGCCTATCTTTGAAACCGTAAGAGATAGAACAAAATTTCAAAGACAAAAAATGTCCGTTTTTTAGAAACAAACAACCTCTGTTAGAAACTATTTGTCATAAATGCAATATATACCGGGTATGTAAGCAATTAATTCATTTGTTTGCACTTTTTATATTGAAAATAAAAAAATTATAGTAGTTGTAAGCTTGAATGCTGATGATCATTTTATTGGGAAGTAGTGCTAATAAATCAGTTGCAAGATTCAATCAGACAATATTTTATAACAAACAAAAACAGGAAAGTGCCTAAATAGTATCTTTTAAAAAAAATGTTTAAAAATATAAATAATTTATGATCGAGTTCTAGATCGAGAATAGATTGAATTACATTATCTATAATACGATGTATCAATATATAATAAACATACATAGACATACGTAATGTATATTCTATGTATATTTTCGAGTGAAAACCTAGAAAGATATGCTCAATATTATAATAATCATAATAATAATAATAATAGTAATAATAATATATTCTATATCTCATATCAAATAAACCATTTCATTTCATTTCAATGTTTGATTATATCACAAAATGCTTGTGAATGCAAAAATAAGGTTTGATATATATATATATATATATATATATATATATATATATATATATATATATATACTTATATCATATACAATGTGTTTCAAAAGTTGGTTCCCCTATTAGTAGGAAAATGTTCTAATCTATAGAACTGTAAATCACCAAAATGTATCAAATAAATTTCATAAAAAAAACTGAAAATATAAAAGTTGACAATATATCAACTAATTGAGTTAATTGTTAAAATATCCGGTATATACGTGTCCATTGTCAATGGTAAATCGAAAATTTTAGTTGGGTAAGCTGAAATTGTGGAAAACTATGGAAAAAAAGTTTCAAAGAAAAGCTATTTATTTAAAAAACATAAACGTCTTTAAACTATTCTTTTTTAAATATTAGATTATCAAATGATAATTAATGAGAACTCTAGGTTTTTCAAAATAAAATTTCAAATTCACCCCAATACCTTGATCAGTTTTTGTATTATAAATACGTATTTCGACTACAAAGTAGTCATCATCAAAGAACGATTCAAAGAACATATGGCTCATATGAAATACGGCAGGTTAGAAAAATCCTATACGCACATATTATTGAGAATGATCATAAAATCGACAAATCCAATTCAAAACTTGTAAAGGCAGTACAAAATCTGTCAGAGCTGGATTTTGGTCAGAAATTAAAATTAAAGCATATACAAAAGAAATATTATGAATTTAGACAATGGACCGGTTCCAAATTCAGATTTAATCAAAATTCTACGGAAAAATTAATCATCAGTATATCCGTCTCTCTCTTTCTAAAGATGTCAAAATATAACAACCCGTTTACTGCGCAACGCATAACTCAGCACCAATCAAATGCGATATTTAAATAGAGTAAAACGTCGGTCAAACATATAGAAGCTAAGCAAAACCAAGAAACGTAGTGAAACTGTCACCAAATTAGCAACGAGTAACATATCCTGAGACAATGTAAAAGTAATTTTAATAAGAGTGATGTTAACAAGAGTAATTTCAATAAAACTTATTATATTTTAATTTATTTTGTTTAATTTTTATTTTCTATTGATTTCGATTTTCTATCTATTTCTAATTGTCAAAGAGTAAATTACGATTAGCTAATTTATATTGATGATGACTATATTGTAGTCGAAATACGTATTTATAATACAAACTCTTTTTTAACTATATTGGATTTGAATATCTGACAGGGTGGTTAATGATTATGCAACACTTTGTATGCGAAACAAATAGTATTTTATCGTTAGCATACAGTGGAAGAAATTCATTCTTATCGTGTTTACTATCATTTAGAAATACAAAGCATTCAGATCTTTTAATCTTTGCCATGTACTTCTACTATTCTTTCAAAAATATACTTATTAGACAAGCTTTTGTTCGAAAACCGTATTCATTATTCGGCACAAATCCAGTGTAAAAATTTATTGAAGGCAAATGATTTTAACCTCTGTAGCAAATCCATTTTATAATTAGAGGCAAATGTTCTGGACAATGTAATCAATCTATCAATCTGACTTATTTCACAATTTTGACTCGGTAACTCCGCAAAAAAATCAGGGGGTAGGAAGGAGAATGGTCAGTTTTTAAACAATTTTAATCATATATCAAAAACAATGTCACATTCAACTATAAAAAAATATTGTCGGAACGTTCAATCCCATTTATATGACATTAACTTAGAAATCCCACTTTCAGATTTTGACCCCCAATTTACACTTCAGTTCCAATAGAATTATTATCATTCTTTTTTTTTTTACCTTAGATAACTGTTGGCAAGCAAATTTCAAGGCGATAGTATTAAGAAGTAGATTGTAAAGGCTGCCCTGGACGGGCTAAACTTCGACTATAAGGTCCATTGTGATGCCTTAGAATGTGAGTAGAGTGGAAGGAATTTGTGACTAGACTAGGAATTGGTAGGATATGCGGCTGCAGCCGACTATGATAGGAACTATGCCGATATTCATCTGGAGTTCGTAAAGGAAACTGCAGAAAATCTTCTCAAGCATAGCCGGTTACATCGTTCTTGTCCATACGCCGACAGTTTAGTCAATCAACAGCCCCTTTTTTTTATAATTGTAAAACTGCCGATGTCGGGATTCGAACCCATGACCTCCCAGTTTCCTAGTACTGCATACTGCGCAGACATGACGCCTTAGACCGCTCGGCTACTTGAGTGGTATAGATAGTATTAATGTGTGCTGAAGAAATAAGCATCTGTGATAGACGAATAAAGTCGCACCATAGGTGTTCCATTTTTACCATTTTGGTACGGAACCCTAAGAATATGAGACATAATTTGCATACAAGAAATTGCATACAAGAAGTAATTATGACTTTAATACTGGACGACTAAGCATTGAATATGTTTACATAAATAGAAAATGAATTCAAACACATTGTACAATCAAGAATACCTTTAAATAGTAGTGTATTTCTACTAACTAAAATACTACACTAGTAAGAAATAGTACTAACAAACAATGAATATATATGTGTACGTAGTAAAGTCATATCACATTCTACTAAATTATGTCTACTTATATGTATAAATGTTTATATATAGAATTTACTATCCCGAATAGAACAGCAACTAACTAAACGAAGTTAGTAACTATACAGATTGTTGTTTTAAATCAATTTATATTTTTATTTAGAACAAAAAAAAAAAATTAAAAAATAAACTTATCAAATCAAGTCACTTGTGAGAGGTTTAATTTTTAAATAAAATATATGAACTGATCTAAGGATGGGGCTTTTAAAACACGGCTAACTTTTGTGTACAATGAACAAAACGCAGTATAAGGTATTCTATCAACTAATGGCGTTAAAAAAAAGTAGTTTATAAAACAGTAACGATTTTTTTTTAAATTTTGAAGTCAATTTAGATCGAAATAATCTCGAATAGAAATTGTTCGTCATAATAATTGGAACAACTATTGTTTTTAGCATATTTTCTAAAACAGTATAGATTCGGCAAAAAACATGAATCTCTTAAGCACAAATTAAATAACATGATTATATGGCATCAATCGTATAAAGTCTATGCTCGTTTTTACACATGGAAGTTTTGATGAAAATATTTAATATAACTAAAGTTACATAACTGCCCAAACGATGAATTAATTTGAAATATATCAATCGCATGTTTGTGAACAGCTATAACTCCCGTCTTGTTTACTATTTCTGTCTTTGTCAACCACTGCGGTCACATGATCAGAGTATACCAATCACAAGGAAGTAGGACATAAACACATCGTACACACTACTCTTACATTGGAAGTTACATATAAGATTCCATGAAATAAATCAACAAAATAGAATTCTTCTCTATTTCATCAAACTAATAACATGCATCAAAAAATACTACTACGCATGTTCACCAAATCAAGCGCATGAATAATTACATCTGTAAGTTACTGATGTAAAAACAGGCTATGGTACTAATTAGCAACAGTGAGTTTGAAGTTTGAAAGATGGTTTTAGCCGTATTTCCTAAATAAAAATGAATAAGCACATACAATCTGTATATGCTTATGCAAACAGAAACTAACTTCAACTGATAAGGATGATTTAAATACGGATAGTGTGCAGCAGTATTTATAATACCAAATATACACAGATAAATGTATATTCCATATAGACATTCCTTTTTGGAATATTGGAAACTAGGGATCTAACTCTATCTTCAGTTTAAATTGGAGGCATTGAATAGAATATAGATTTGAGAGCTGAGAAAATTATTCGAAAATACAATAAAAACGAAAAATTGTTGTTTGATTCTATTATTTTATATGAGACGAAAAATATTAAAAACTTAACTTTTGAAACAAACAACAACATTTGTTTGAAACTTTTTTTTCTTCTTTTCACAATAATTTCAGCTCAAACATCTATAATTACTCTTAGAGGCTGTCCCTCGATGCACAGAACCTGAAAAGGATACAGCTACGGAATGTTATCGGATTCATCACCGGGCTCCTGCAAAAGCATCTGCACAGAATGGGATTCCATAGAGGTAGAGGTACATTGTAAAGGCTGCCCTGGACGAGCTACACATCGACCATAAGGTCCATTGCGATACCGTAGGATGTGAGGATGTGAGTGGCGTGGAAGGACCTTTTGAGTAGACTAGGAATTGATAGGATATACGGCTGCAGCCAACTATGTTAGGAACTATGCCGATATTCATCTGGAGTTCGTGAAAGAAACATACGGCGCAGACATGACGCCTTAGACCGCTCGGCTACTTGACTGGTATGGGACTCCATAATGATCCATTATATGTAGACTGTGCGGCGAGGACATCCAGCCACATAATTTTTTACGATTTATCTAAAAATAACTCTGTATAAAGGATATTTTAACAATTAACTCAGTTAGTTGTTACATTTTCAATTGTTTGTAATTAAAAAAAAAAAAAAATTATTCATTTTACTATTATTCATATGTAAGTGTCACACTTCATTGAACTTCCCCCATTATCTCCTACTTCATATCTGCGTAGAACAATGATGGTGCGTCTCTCTTATCAGTAAGCATAAATGAATTTTGATATTAATAATTTTTTTTTGTATGAATTAAGTGAAATGAAATGAAATGTGTTGAAAAACAGAGAGAAGTCTGTTTTGTGCTTTTTTGATTCAGTCAAATGTTTGCTGTCATCACACATCATACAAATGAAAACCTGAAAATTAAATTTACATATGATTTGAGAGTTATAAATTTCAGGATGATTTTGTTTGAACAATCACAATAATAAATTCAAATTAGAAATCATTATCATGTTACACACACACACACATACACACAAACACACACACACATATTTGTTAGCACCACATCATACTACAGTTGTATATATGGTAGCAGAGCTCGGTTGTTATCAAGTGTATAAAGGCATAAGGAAGGCTTGTATCATCATCATTGTGGTACAGCTCAGCTCTATTGAATTGAATCTTCTATAAGATAAAAAATATTCAATTATGAAACAAAAAAAAAGAAAATCCAACCTCTGTTCATAAAAGTACAAATGTCGAGCTATCATTGTTATAGAATAGAATAAGTATATTATTATCATCAATATTTTACATAAATTGTAGTACAATACATCTTAATACTATTGTTCCTAATACTATTGTTCCTATAATTAAATTATATGTATTGAGATTATAAAATCTTCTTAACATCGTTTAGAAATGGAAAAAATTTTATACAAAACCATTGACATAAAACTTAACCTAACTTGGATGAATAAGCCATCCCTACAAACTAAACTTAATTGTTAGATGTCCAGTTTCTATGTGGAGAACTTCCGACAGATATCTTAGGGATATTTTCGCACGTCTGAAGACAGCATTTTCGCAAGGTGCGAACAAGCAACGTTTGACCATATTGGGGCTGCGTAAGTTTTTTTCTGCGATCAATAAGACAGTACAATAAAACTTTTATTGAAGTTATGGGTTGCTTCAAAGACACCACGTAGTTGATTTCATGATAGGAGTGAAATGGATAAAATCGTTTCGATAGCTCAAAGAGAATTTTGGATCCTGTCCAAACACCAATCCAAAGATGTACTAGATGACCATTTCAGAAGATATCCAAAACCATTTTCGGTACCCACTATATTATGGGGCTCTGATCTGTTGGAACATATTTCTAAATTGATTTTCACAGATTACTATTTGTGTATACTTAAGCGTCACAATACAATACTCCATGTATCAGACTCATACGTGGTGTAATGGTTTTCACACCGGACTAGAATTCTACAGTTCCACGATTCGATTCCAGGTGGATGAATTAGTTTATTCATATCAATATTTAATTGATTTTTACACTTTTAATGTTTTAATGTTTTTTAATGGTTTTCACACCAGACTAGAAGTCTAGAGTTCCACGATTCGATTCCAGGTGGATTAATTAGTTTATTCATATCAATATTTAATTGATTTTTACAGTTTTAAGGGTCAGATATTATTCTATTTTTGTTTGAATCACTGCCATAACATTAGAATGGATCATTTGATTTGAATGCAAGTGTATCAGCAACAACAAGGCTGTATATATAGGAGAGTTTTAACGATATACTGTTGCCTGTGTCGTGACGTGATATCCGTTTTATTTCGTATATGTGTACTCTCCAAACTCCAGAGCTTGCTTGCGTTATGATGGGTTCATTTTCTCTCCTATATATTACACATCATCTCACACTGACACCACCACCAGCCGTACGCCGTTGCTACTACTGCTGCTGTTGCCGCTGCTGTAGGGGAAAAAATTATTATGTAATTTAAATGTCAATATTTGTACCTTTATCAAAATTTACATACGCAAACATTACCAGAATAATGAAATGAGGTTTCCTGTGGAACACACATCAACGAACGAACGAACGAACGAATACCACCACACACCAATGTCGTTGTTGATTTGGGTTGGAGAGAAAATGTCAAAAAGAAACAAATTTTTTATTTAAATAATAATCATCACTTAATAACGATAGCATAAGTTTTACCCATCTACTGCTACCTTTTCTTTCAAACAAATAAACTTCTTTTAACCATATAGCGCCGCACGAGACGCGATATCCAGAGGTCTAGGATTCGAGCCCTAGCACATGAGTAAAATTTTTCTTATGAATCTTTAATTGAGGTTGTTGTGAAACAGGTGACGGAAAGTATGGGAGGTGTGTTTGTCCTATACTAAATGCATTGATATCTCATCCATTGCCAACTCTAAATAATTAAAAATTTTGCAATTAAATCGTTTCAAATAATTTAATTTTTGTAAAAAACATATTGTTTAAAACTTAAATCCTAAATATCATTTTTTCGAAGAGTTTTAATAATTAAAAATATGTTTTTATGTATTTCAAAAAAGTTGCATGGTGATAAAACTCGATAAAAATAAATATAACCAAAAATATAACTAAAAATAAAACTAGATAAAAATAAATATAACTAAAAATAAAACTAGATTTATAACATTTTTCGATCTACAAATTTAATTATCTCAGAAACAAAAAACCAAGATTAATTTGAAATATAGTCCAGGTATTTATAAGACTTTGATAAATATTATAACAGTTTTTCATAACATTGGCATCCACTGGTTGTCGAGATATAGATTTTTATATTCATATTTTTACCGACGAGTCCATTTAAACTATGTAAAAATCTCTTAAAAATCGTAACTTTATCATTTTTTTCTCAAAAACTAAAAACAGGATCAACTTCAAATTTTGGCAGGATATTTTGTATTATTGAAATAATAAGCTGTAAAATTTTGATGAACCTATCATAAATTGATTTTTTTCACCACAACCTTAGGAGTGTACGCGTGTTTGATGCCCTACTCCTTTAGCTTGAAAGCTAAAACTATTAAGGGTTTTTAAAAATTTTGGTTTTAGGAAAATTGTCAACCTAATAGTACCAATATCTTGGAAACTATCATTTCGTTTCCGTTTTAAATGATAAAATCATTACTTGTGGGACGAAAGGAACTTTAGACGGTGTTTTTAATTACATTCGAGAAAAACAATTTTTCTCGTTTTTTTGCAAATACTTGGTACTTTTACAAGAAAATGTAATGAAAAATTTGTTTCACAAACTTCCATGATTATGCCTTTGTAAGATAATTTCGATCCAGATATGATGATTTTATCGTAAAAAAGTTGATCCCATTTATAGTTTACACATTATGTTGATACTCACAGAGTGTTTAATTTCTAATTGTATTATCTTAGAGCAGGATTTTCAAAACTGGACAGTTGATAAGGGCTCCAAACGTTTTTTCCCGACATTTTGACAAAATCATGACTAACCTTGATACATTGGTGCCGAACAAGACCCAATTTTTGTAAAATGATTATAAAAAGTCTTATAACAAGAAGATCCGTCAAAATTTCAGGATTCTCAAAGTGTTCCATCACAGAAAAAGAATGGGACCCCCTGTTTTAGAGAGACAAATTCTTAAACAGAATAAATTCTATAAATTTTTGTATTTATTTATCAATGATAATTCATAATTCAATATGACGTTGGCATATTTAAAATAAAACACATTTGTCTAACTTATTTGTTAAATAGCCAAACACCACTAATAATTAACAAATATATATATATATATATATATATATATATATATATATATATATATATATATATATATATATATATATATATATTTCTGGTTGTCGCGTAAATAATATTTCTTTGTGACACATTTCTTTTCAATTAAAATTATGTGTTTTGTGAACTAAGAATATAATTACTTATATTCTTAATAAATAATTAAATACTATACAGACTACAAACTACAGACTACTACAGGCTACAAACTCAACAACGTACCGAAGACAAACAGGCTTCAAACAACGTAATAGATAGAGATAGCTATATCGGATATTATTATAATAAAATATAAATTATCAGAGACATGTACAGCATGTTTCAAAATAACTTGTCCACAACAAAATTGTGCAATGTATTACAAACGAAACTTTTCTGTAGTATTGAAAATTTAAACCTGCGACACAATGAAGTGATTTTCATTAAACATGGTTAAGAACCATCCTAACTACGAGTAAACCAGCTTTCAAACTACAACAAAAAAACCGCATAGAAATCTGTTCATTTGTTTGAAAGCCACGATTCTACAGAGAGACTGGCCAACGCTTCACACTTATTTAGTGGTTAGAAACGTCAGAATGATATTTCATAATTTAATCTTATATGACACTTTGCGGCTATTCCACTGATTAAAGAACTCTACACCAACTGGGAGAGGAGCTGATGTTTTTTTAGAAGGTTGGCCATATTTTCATTAAACATAGCTGAGAACCATCCCCGTTAAAATAAATCGAAATCAGCTTGAAATCGGCCTTAAGATCATTTTCTATCAAATTTCAAGGTTCTAGAACTCTTCTGGAAGTGATAGATTTGGATGTTTGTTGAGTGAATTAGCTACCAAGCTAAGCTTTATTGATATTTGCAATAATTCAAGAATAATGTGTCCATAACCTCAAATCTGAATAATCCAACTGTCAGTAAAGTCGACAATTGTGATATATCTGGATGCCGAAACATTTGCGAGGCAATTCGTAGAGAGTAGTAATGAAACTTTGTAGTACTCAGATTTAGTTCGCAAACTCTTATCTGTTTTGAATGTTGAACCTCGATTTGCAATCGAAAAACGAGTTTCCCAAATCTGAGCTGATACGCAAAGGATCTTACACATATCTTATGGGAAACACTTTCGATGAATTGGAATCTAACCTCACTAAATCGATAGCTTATAATATGTTAATCAAATTTTCCATTGGATAGTTTGCAAACTCTTGTCTGTTTTGAATTTTGAACCACGATTTGTAATCGAAAAACGTTTTTCCCGACAAGGTGACCATTGCGAAATTATGTAACCATCTTATAAATTATTGATTTACCGGGTCTACGTTCGCATCCAACGAAAGTGTTTCACCATACGGCTGGTGAGGGGTTTCATTACGCAAATTATTTTATAAATAATTGATTTCCAAAATTACACTTGGGTAAGATGGTTTTGAGTATATTATATGGGTACGAACCGATTTCGGTTTGAAGAAGTGAGGATAACTAGATTCTTTAGGACTGTGTAATTCGTTTAAATTATATCGCCCATCACTCAGTTAATTCACGGGGCAATCTTGGCAAAGTGTCTAGACTTTTATTTATTTATTTTAAATAAAATCGATGATTATTGATTTTTGTAGACAGTATATTTTGAAACTCCCGGTAAATGATGATACTGCTATATGAATCTTTACATATATTATTACTACATATAGCCTATCTCTTTCATTGGTATAGTACTACTAATGGGTACTCATAACTATATTCTTGGCAGATAGAAATTTAATTAAATTTCATTAACTATATCGTTATTTAATCATATAATAAATAGTTTATGTTTAATAACTGACCCGTGCTCATCAATTTTCATCCATGCATATACTCTTTACTTTCAACTAGAGCTTAGTTCGTTTGTTCGTTAATATTCTATATATTCTAAACTCGAAATATGGTATTCGATTTAATAATACTATCTATCGTTCTACGTTGAACAAATTCGATCAACATTATTATTATTATTATTAGTGAGTCAATATTTGTAAGTATCAGATCGTGTTTTAATTATAGTTTACTATGGATTTCAAATAGACAATGAACTATCGGAAAACAAAATACCATTAGATATATAAATTGATTGTGGAGGCCACCCTGAACGGGCTACACTTCGACCATAAGATCAATTTTGATGCCAAAGGATGTGAGTGGAGTGGAAGGAATTTTTATGTATAGACTAGGAATTGGTAGGATATGCGGCTGCAACCGACTATGATTGGAACTATGCCGAATTTCATCTGGAGTTCGTGAAGGAAACTGCAGAAAACCTTCTCAAGCATAACCGGTTACTTCGTTCGTGTCCATACGCCGACAGTTTAGTCAATTAAACGCCCCCTTTTTTTTTCTTAATAATTGACCAACTGCCGATGTCGGGATTTTTTGCCTTTAAATTTGCTTTCTGCAAGGAATTCACGGTCCTATTCACGAGATTAACTTATTAATTTCACTTTTTAACTCTAGAAAATTTCATACTTTCAAAATTTCAGCGGATTATCTTTTTTTTTATCGTGTTTACGAAGAGACTGACATACAAGCAGGCAGATAGACGGACAGGCGGAAATTTTTTCAACAAAGTTTCATCATAGTTGGCCCTTACGTAGACAATATGTCTCTTTTGTAAAAAAACTTGTCAATGGGTTCCCAGAGGGCGGTAAAAAGAGCGAAGAAAGGCATTCTTGCTCATTTTCGATCTCCCCTTAAATTGTATCGTTACTAATGTTTGCGAGTGGTTTTTCTTCTATATTGCCCACAAAAGCATGTTTCTTCCATGAATCATCAATCTAGTGATCGATGTAATGGCTCCTTTTTATTTATATATTGTAAGAATGGTTGTCTTTCCGTTATATTATACCAAGGTAAATGACTAGCATTTACTTAATTTGACATTTAAGTAACAAGTCTGAACATTGATAACATTTTTTACTAGCAATGGACATAAACAAACGCTAATTTTCAAAAAAAAAAAAAAAAAAAAAAAAAAAAAACAATTAAAAACTAAGAAACAAATAAATAATACACTGGCATCAAAGATACCATTCCACTACCATAATATATCAGGTCACTCAGAGGTAAAGGTTAGTCTAGAAAGTCATAAGTCGTGTGTTCGATTCCCATCCTAGATGTTTCATGTCTTGAATTTGATTTAAAAGAATATTAGCATTGATTTATTAAGTTACCATTAATTTAGTTTTTGGATAAATTTTCTGCTGAATTTTATGAGGATTTCATTTTCGTAGAAGAAGAAGTTTTAATTGAACACAAAACTGAAAACTTCTGTTCTCAATATACAAACTGTTATTGATTAGTCCAAAAAAATAAAATAAAGAAAAAGCAGAAGAAAATTTATGTATTTAAATAAATTTTAAATTGAATTTTCAGTTCATTGATAAGAAATTGAATGACATCTTTTTATAAGATTGTCGTTGCTGGTGGTACAATATACTTTTCATAGATACTTTTTCACATATACTTTGCTCGGTATTTCCTTCCATCTTATTCGTAAACCAACCAAAAAATTTCACACCTTAGTTCTCAAATTGATTAAAAAGTAAAGTATTGTGTATTATCTCGAACAACACCATACAGCTAGAAAAGCACATATGGTTTTTCCCGATATATATGTAAGTGCATATTTATACTTTAAGATTGAAAATTGTAAAAGTTTCAATGTGTGAGAAAAATTTCATTTAAATACGATATTTAAAGCTCAATTTATCTCCTTATACGTAGAGTATAGAGGTATTTTGTTTTCGATGATGACAATTGGTAGTGAAATTTGACCAAATCTTTTCTTTTTGAGAGCCCCTAACATCAAAAGAGTAATTTTCTAACCATTGGTAGGTCAAGAATGAAGATCGATAGATAGATAGATAGATAGATAGATAGATAGATTTTGGAGGCTGCCCTGGATGGGCTACACTTCGACATAAGATCCATTGTGATGCCTAAGGATGTGAGGATGTGAGTGGAGTGGAAGGAATTTTTGAATAGACTAGGAATTGGTAGGATATGCGGCTGCAGTCGAATTTGATTGGAACTTTGCCGATATTCATCTGGAGTTCGTGAAGGACACTGCAGAAAACCTTCTCAAGCATACACGATTACTTCGTTGTTGTCCTTACGCCGACAGTTTAGACTATTAACCGCCCATTAATTTTTTTATAATTAACAAACTGCCCATGTCAGGATTCAAACCCATAACCTCCCAGTTTCCAAGTAGGCATACTGCGCAGACGTAACGCCTTAGACCACTCGGCTATGTGGACGGGTAAGAATGAAGATAGCTAGATGCAACAAATTTTGCCTTCTTTCGAGGTCTGGAACCAGAATCTACTCATTGTTTTGACTATTGTTTTCCTTCTGGTGTGTAGTTGTGGATCCATGTTTTACCAACCATTGACGTAAAAGTTCAGTTTGATTAGGCTGAAACATGTCCAAACCTTACTAAGGAATGATCATTCGATTCATTTTTTAAAAATTTGTTAACAAACGCTGGACCCATTTTGCTGGCATCTTTTTCATATGAAGTTCTTGGTGTTTGATGCTGTGTACACGTTCATATGAGATGTTGTAGTTCATATGAGATCACGTTCATATGAGCTCAGCAATCTCGCGTAAGTTTATACGAAGGTCATTCATAATGATTCCATAGACTGTTTCGACCATTGCTATTGTTGTTAACCTCTTTTGGCTTAACGCTTAAATTCATTTACCCAATTATAAAGGGTTGCCTTTGAAGGTGCTACTGCTTTCATCTCATCGTTGATTTCTTTTGATTTTAAACCTTTCAAATTAAAGTACTTAACCACTGCATCATATAAAGGCTTTAGAACTGTACTATTTAATATAGTACCGTATAGAATTCTTCCAAAATTTCCACAAAAAAACACAAAAAAGTTTGCAAACGATAATACCACCATAAGAATACTAATGTAAATAACATAATATTTAATAACAATTTTATAACCAAAAACAGACAAAAAAATGGACATAAATAACATTTTAAGAATAAACACATACTCTCGTACTGATATACTGGTACTCGTACGGGTATACCAGCAGTTTTTTTTTTTGAAGTTAGAGTATAAAGTTTGGTATTAAAATATAAAATAAATATATTTGTTGGAATATGGCCAATATTTAGTTTTATAATTTATTATGTGTGATATTAAAGATATACTTTTATATGTATTAAGTTTTGTGGTTTGAGTATATACTATGTATATATACAGGATGCTTCTTAAGGAATGGGACAAGTAACAACTGGAGACACTGGGAGAAGTCAAATGAGATTTTTTTAAATGTTAATTTTTAAGAAATTTTTAGAGGATTGTGAGCTATGTCAATGTTTAAACATAAGTTTAGTGATAATTTAAGTGATAAGAATTCTATGATATTTGCTAGACAAAGTTCGAGTATAAAGTAAATTCCAGAGGTCTTGTGTTCAATCCCCACAGGCTAGATTAGACAAAAGCATTGATGTCATTATAATATTACAAATGTTCGGAAATATAACTTAAATACCAAATTAAGGAAACGTTAGTCACCTCGGTTAGTATAACATTACTGAAAGGCAACCAAGTTCACAAGGAAAGGATAGACATAAAAAGATTACAAAAATCAGTTAAACATATGTAAATAGTCAAATAACACGTAAAAAAAACATGTAGATTAGATAGTGAGAAATTATACACGTTCTACCACAGCATGCAGTTGGCAAAACACTGGTCTGGAATGCCAAAAATCTGGAGTTCAATCCTTAGCCAAGATATGTAAGATTTTTAGTTTCAAAACCTCATTGTCAAAATAATGTTAGGAACATAGTATATGTAACATTCTGAATACGGCCCTGATGGCGTTTACATGATAGATAGCCTTGAACGATTAACATTTTTGAGAAATATATACTTAATCTTAGATGTCTAAGATATCTACGTCGTCGTAATAGTAGTACTGGCAAGTTGGCCTTTTTGTGCATTTTTCACCAACCCCTAAAGGACAAGTAATTTGTTTGCAGACTGGAAATTGGTAGGTTGTGCGACTGCAATCGACTTTGGTAGAAACTATGCCAATATTCATCTGAAGATTGTGAAAGAAAACTATCGAAAACATTCACAAGCATCGGCGGTTACTTTCAATTTTGTCCATACGCTGACAATTTAAGTCAATTAACCGTCCCATTAATTTTTATTTATTTAATTAGTTATTTGACAAACTGTCATCGGTGGGAGTCGAACCAGAAACCTTCCAGTTATCATTAGAGTGCCTTAACAGCTGGGCCAATCGAATTGATAAGAAGAATATAAAATGAACAGCCTGTATATTTAAAACACCATGCATATTTAATATATACGATGCACTTTACTTAAGACATTTTAATATCTATATAATATATATCTATATATATATATATGTATATATATATATATATATATATATATATATATATATATATATATATATATATATATATATATATATATATATATATATATATATATATATATATGTATATATATATGTATGTAAGACAGTAAGTTAGTTATTTATTTAATAATTTTATGAAACTTAATATTAAATAAAGTTGCTATTTATCAAATACAAACATTTGATTTGATCATAATGTTTGTTGATTCTTTAATATCCTACTATCTAAACTATTACTTTAACTTCAGTAATTATTATAATAATTTATTAATGATTTCATTTTATCTGTTCAAAATTATTTATTACATTAAATATTACGATTACAAATATATTATTTTATTTTTATCGTATGTACACAAATATCTCATAGTTCTTATATGGGGTATTTAAAAAAAAAGCGTGTATCCCACAAGCGTGTATCCCATCTATTATCCCACAGGAAAAAATCTAGCCTTTATTCAATATTTGCATTTCAATTATCATTTATCCGTAGATATGATAACATTTTATAAATATTAAGTCTAGAAAGTTGAAATTTGTGTGTGTGTGTGTGTGTACTTATTTACGCACGTAAGAAGTAATACATCTTTTTAAATAATTTATTAAAATAATTCTTATTAAAATGGCTTTAGAAGTGAAAAACTACAATAGACAAGAAGAGTTGGAAAGATTGGCGGTAAATCCATCATCTGTCGTTCCATAATGTATAAATATCAATATCAAAAAAATTTTCAATATCCAAAAATCATCTGCCAAACAAACTTAATTATTGTTCACTGCAGAATGTAATCACACTGCTTATGTGACAGGCAAACTCTTGTCTGCTAAGCTTGAGCTTATATAATGTACAATCACGTTCATAAAAATTGATTCCGTTGAATCAGAAGAATTGTAATTTTTATATATATATATAACTTATATATATATATATATATATATATATATGTATATATATGTATATATATATATATATATATATATATATATATGTATATATATATATATATATATATATATATATATACATATATAAATATGTATATATATATACGCAAAGAATGTGCCTTACTGGTTCGATTTTTATGAACAGGAATATTTCTATATATAAATTTTATCTATATACTATATACACATTCATTTTTCACTGAATTTTTCCCAAACAATACGCAATACAGCAGGATAGTAGAAATCATCCTTAGATCGATCGAGCGAGATAATTATAATTACATTCAAATCATAAATACTTTTGTAAGTAATCGAGGAACAGATATTTTCCATTTCACTAATATTGACAAAGATATTCCATATTTTACGATTTTCTCTCCCTCTAGGCCTATATGCGCTCTTAGCGATTTTTCCAATTAACGAATTCATTTTGATCGACTAAAATTATGACCCGTAGAGGACGGAAATTTTAATACAGATTTTAAATAAAAAATGTAATCATTTTTTGGGATGTTGCGTAGGAAAAATTTAATTTTTCAGATCTACATATAGATTTTGAGATATTCCGCGTTGAATGCAAAATACCGCATCCTTCCAAAATGTCTGGAAGTGGCTATAGAAATATGGACCAATCATAGAACAGCAAAGTTTTAAAAAGTCGTGTACAACTCTCAAGAGTGATGTGTTGCTAAATATTAAGTATATATATATATATATATATATATATATATATATATATATATATATATATATATATAAATATGGACTAATCATAGAGCAGCAAAATATCTTATGTATTTATTATGTTAGTTTTATCAAAACAACAATGCACAAATTTTACTTTTTCCGATATAAATTTCGTAGTTTGATAATTTTCCTTTCGGTTTAGGCACTACATCTAACTGTATGCCAAAAAAAAAATTCTAAGGACTTATGGTCTAGGCTTTGGAATTATGATTATGTCTCACCATGAATTAGAGGAGTGTCCAAGTTTTTTGGGTTTTTTGAACCGAAATTACTTTTTAACCCGACTTCAAAAAAGGAGGATGGTTCTCAATTCGTCTGTATTTTTTTTTTTTTTTATGTTTGTTACCTCAGAACTCCGTCATTTATGAACCGATTTTGAATTTTTTTTTTGTTTTAAAGGGTTTGATTCCCGATTGGTCCCAATGTCACCAAATCGCATTCTGATGAGGGGATCTCCGGAAAATCGAGGAAAATCCTCATTTTATATGTGATAACCGATTTCTGCGAAATTTTTTTTTTTTTTTGAAATGTGAATTTTTATGTGAATTTCTCTATGCTGACACCGCCTCCAAAAATAACAATAATTGTACATATATATTTAAAAAATTTTGCTTTGGTGAACTAAAATTGGCACAAGAATATGCAATTATTTTTTTACTTTTTAGTGCATCTTTTGTGAAGTCGGGTTTCCATTTTGTCAAAATAGGTTTTATTAAATATTTATTCCTTAATGGTGATTGAAAAAAAACAGTCACTTCAACTCCCTGAATACGATTTATTCGAAAAATCAGCACTGTTCGTTCAAATTCGTTAAAAAAATATTTCGGGGTCAGATCTACTCTTATTTTTCGATAAGTAATAGTACTATAAGCGTGAAGACAAAAAAAACCCCTAAACTCGGCCAGTCGCACACTATCGTGCTCTAGATGAATTAGATCGACTTTCGAAGAGGTACTAAATAAAATATCTAAAGAAAATTGAACAATCTTATATAAAATTTGATTATCTCAATATATATTATATATATATATATCTCAATATATATCTCTTTCACAATATATATTATATTTATTACACCATTGAAGAGTCACACAGCGATCTTTATAGCATGTGTGTGTGTCAGATCTTTATAAACTATAATGTAATATACTGTAATCCAGAGGTGGGCAGGAGTTGACTCGGCCAAGCTCTGAGTGAGAGGCAGGGAAGAGAGATAGAGTTAATACAGGGTAACCTACCAATTATTAATATTTTCTTTTTTTAATTAAAACATTTTCTGAAAAAAATATAATAATACCAAATCTTTTTTATGGTCACTATTATACAAAGTAAATAATACATACAATCATTCAATACATACTCTGGAATTTTGGGCTGGTAATTTGGGTTATAAAATGTACCTTTTTAGTATATATCATATTTGTGTATGAATAAAATAAAAATATATAAAAAATATATATAAATCTTTTGAACCTTTAAGTTTACCGCTGGACCATTGTAATAAAAGAGGGAAATTTTTGCAAAGGATAATTTGAATAGAAATATAGTTTTGGAAATTCCAAATAATTTGTCTAAATATTTTACTATTCATATCCGAGAACTAATAAAGAATTATTTACCTGATTTAATGATTTTTTCTTCGTATGGAGTATGCTCAGTATAGTGTCATGGGAATTTGATTAATTAAGTTAAATTTTACATAAAGTGGGAATTTGAGTTCTTCGAGTTAGTCTACTTTGAATTGAAAAAGTGAAAAGTACTATTTGTAGTAGTGGAAATTATTTTTCGCATAATTTGTTTTTCAAAAAAAATAAAATATTGACTTTACTATAGACGATACTATATAAATATTGGGCAATAATCGGTAGGACAACCTGTATTGAAACATCGTTTCGTCTTGCTTCAAAACATACCTTCTTTACTTACTCTCACCCAGCTTATGGAGAGCCCGTAAGGCTCAGACGAGCTGTCTGTGCCCACCTCTGCTGTAATCTAATGTAATAATATGTAATGTATGTTAGTTAAAGTGTATTTTAAGTATTATACCAAGTGTAAACTAAATAGAATATTGCAGTATTTTAGTTTTACCTTATGTACCAACCATCTAGATTCTAAAGCTACCTAGAGCTGTCTATATACCCTACCTACTACTCTCTAGTATTTGAGTCTGAATTGACGTGTATCAACACATTATTTACATATTTTAGAGTTTGTATCAAATCAATTGAGAACACAAAACTATTTAAAATAAAATATCAAATTCGTCCCCTTTACCTAGATCAGTTTTTTGTATTATAAATACGTATTTCGACTACAATGTAGTCATCATCAGTATAAATTAGCTAGTCGTACTTTACTCCTTGACAATTAGAGATAGATATAAAGTCGAGATCAACAGACACAAATAAAAATAAATAGAAAATTGTTTCACGAAAACTGTCACCAAATTAGTAACAAGTAACATATCCTGCGACAATATAAGAGTAATTTTAATAAGAGTAAAATTAACAGGAACAAATGTGAATGAAGGAAATTTTAACAAGAGTAATTTCAATATAATTTAAAATTTATTATATTATAAATCTAATACATTTTAATCTAGTTAATTTTCTATTTATTTTTATTTTTGTCTGTTGATCTCGACTTTATATCTATCTCTAATTGTCAAAGAGTAAAGTACGACTAGCTAATTTATACTGATGATGACTACATTGAAGTCGAAATACGTATTTATAATACAAAAAACTGATCTAGGTAAAGGGGACGAATTTGAAATTTTATTTCAAAAACCTAGAGTTCTCACTAATTATCATTCGATAATATAATGACTAAACTATTTGCAATACACAAACCATAATTATACGTATTGTAAATTTATTAAAATGAAATCATCGTCAGTAGCTAAATCAGCATACAAAACAAAAAACAATGAAACCAAATTTAATAAAAAGGCATCTATGTTAAAAAAATTTGTTGCGCAGAAGTTGTGTCAACTTAGGAAATTTCCTCAGCATACATTCATTCTTTTTTAAAAAAAAGATTATATTTTACTTTTAACGGTGATAAATGTTCTCGGCGACCTGTGACCGCTAGATTGGCTACAGACATCTAAATATTTCTTGTCCGGTCAAAATGACATTTTGTATCTGATATGCTATTTGAAAGACCATGTTCGTTAATGAGTAGAATCTGTCCGGGGGAAAGGGGGTCTTAGGGGCAGAAAAAAACACAAAATATAGAATATCTATCTTGATATTAGAAAGATTGAAAAATATATAAGAAGTAAAGTGGTAGAAAATCAACATTACTGCAATTGATTTTATTGTTATTTACTCTAAAATATTAGATTGACGATGGACATTTGAAGCAAGTTTTACGATATTTTGCGATCAGTTCAAGTCAGATTTCGTTAAAAATATAAAGCCAAAAAATTTCTGTCGTTGAATTTAGAGTGCCATAAAGGAAATTGCTTTAAACACAATTTTCAACAAAATTTCAGACCTAAATACAGATTTTTTAATATCAAAGATAATAGTAAGGCTGAGAACATGTCGGTTTATGATCTCGGTACTTGTTTCAGATTATAAAATATATAAATGCAGAAGGGTTTCCACATACATCCCCCTCCACTTTCTTATTTGAGCTATGCAGAGCCACGGCTCATCTCCATACCATAATAACAAAAATAAATTTTAAAAATAAAATCGCGTGGTAAGAGTTGTTCGTGGCCATTGCTGGAATTTCGAATATTTATAATTATGTTGTTCATTGTTGTTCATAAGTTGTGAAAAGAGAAATTAGTTCCTTTCTAGCTCAAGGATGCACTTGGAAAAAAGATGTGCTACCAATAGGCGTACTGAAAAACATAAAAGATGTTTGAATTTAGTTACTTCAGTATTCAACCCGATTCAGTTGCTAATGATTTGATTCGTGGTGTCGAAAAGGGTCCTATGCTATAGCATTCAGAGGCAACCCGCTGTATAGATAGATAGATAGATTTTAGAGGCTGCCTTGGATGGGCTACACTTCGACCATAAGGTCCATTGTGATGCCTAAGGATGTGATGATGTGAGTAGATTGGAAATCATGTTTGCGTATAGACTAGGAATTGGTGGGATATGCGGCTGCAGCCGACTATGATAGGAACTATGCCGATATTCATCTGGAATTCGTGAAGGAAACTGCAGAAAACCAGCATAGCCGGTTACTTCGTTCTTGTCCATACGCCAACAGTTTTGTCAATTAACCGCCCCTTTTTTCCTTAATAATTGACAAACTGCCGATGTCGGGATTCGAACCCATATTCTCCCAGTTTCCAAGTAGGAATACTGCGCAGTCATAACACCTTAAACCGCTGGGCCAATTGGACTGGTATCCCACTGTATAAATGTATAAATAAATATATATGTGTAAATAAATTTTGCAACACTTCTCAATCAATTTGAAACCAACTCAAAAAAATAAATATATATCTCTTTGTAATTTGCTGAATGAGAGAGGTAAGATTTGTTTGTAATCAATTCAATTCTAAATATTTCATTCACTCATATGAACTTTATAATACACACACACCCACACACACCAACATACGTACCCCCACACACACATCACACATCACATTGAGCAGTTTAAAATGAAAATGTTGAGTGGTCGTTTCACAGTGTATACAAGTAAGTGTATTACCTACCTACCTACCAACCGTCATACGTCTATACTACCGTCAGACGACGCCATTGTGCAAAATTATGTGAATATTCATTAGTTTTGTTCCGTCATTCTGTCATTCACTAACTGTAAAGTAGATTCTCATGTAACACTGCTTTTAAGTGCCAAAATTCAAAATGTATATTACATACGTATATATATATATATATATATATATATATATATATATATATATATATATATACATATATATATATATATATATATATACATATATATATATATATATATATATATATATATATACGTTTGTTTAATAGTCAGTAGTTTTGAAGAATTGGTTTTACAATGTGTTGTTAGTCTAAGAGCTAGGAGCTACAATTACAGTATTGCAGCAGATAGGTAGACATATTTTGGGGTATAAAAAGTATTGCACTGCGATCTTATGGCCCATTGTGATCCCCCTTCTACTTCAGCCAGACGTAGTGATGAGCAAAATCGGTCTTGGTCTTGCAGTCTTGGTCTTGGTCTTGCGATTTTGCAAGACCAAAACTAAGACCAATTACACTTGCAAGACCGAATAAACAAGAACAAGATCGAGCATTTTGTGTATTTCAGATTTCCAGTTAATTTAAACTCCACTAAATTTAAACTTCAAATATAAAAAAAGGTACTGGTAAACTTTATCATTGTCTGGAAAAAAGGATCTACAAGAATATTCTTGAATACTATTCTTTTCTTAACACCTTAGACCGCTCGGCCACTTGGACTGGTAGGTTTTTCTTATTAGTGAACATCTAGTTGACATTTAACTTCATGACGAAACCGCTAAATCTCTTATAGGAAATTATCGATCGAGATTCAAAATCTACAGTGTCCTTGTGAGACAATTTAATAGAATAATTGAATAATAAGACACTGTGGATTCAGAATTTTGATCGAAAAGATGTCCATGTGAGACAATTTAATAGAATAACTCATTTCTGAATATGAACACCTTATTGAAATATCGTAAATGTGTCGGCTCCTAGCGCTTAGACTATATGTGTTATAATTGAAATTTCGATATAATGCAAATATTTTGTATTGATATTTGTTTAGAAATAAAATACAATTAAATTGTTTAATGTCACTTATATTCACTTGAAACGATATAATTGTAAACTCTTTAATCGAAAACTTCTGTATTAACCCTTCAATGTATTAAATATCATATTGCATATTTTTAATACCGATGTTATTTTAGCCAAAATCCTCCCATTACTTAACCCTTTGCTACAAGCAAATGTGTCTCAAGAGTATGAGTTAGAGCTGAAATTGTTGCAAAGTCTATTAACGATTCTTCTATTTATTACGGGTTTAAACACAGATATTCCCGCACTCTCTAGCGGAAAATTTTTTGCCCGTTCGGAAGTCACTTTGCTGTGGAATAAATACACAGCCCATTTGAGTGTTCACGGACAAATGGGCAAGTAGAAATTGATGAATTAGGTCTTATGACCGTCTATAGTAAAAATTTGTTCCTGTGATTACTATTTTCAACCGTTACAAAGTCGAAACTATAGTGATTCATATCTGTCTAGATAGATAGATATATTGTAGAGGCTGCCCTGGACGGGCTACACTTCGACCATAAGGTCCATTGTGATGCCTAAGAATGTGAGGATGTGAGTGGAGTGGATGGACTTTTTTTAAATAGACTAGGAATTGGTAGGATATGCAGCTGCAGCTGACTCTGATAGGAACTCTGCCGATATTTATCTGGAGTTCGTGATGGAAACTGCAGAAAATCTTCTCAAGCATAGCCGGTTACTTCGTTCTTGTTCATACTCCAACAGTTTAGTCAATTAACCGTCCCTTTGTTTTCATAATAATTGATAAACTGCCGATGTCGGGATTCGAACCGATAACCTCTCAGTTTCCGACATGGCTTAAACCGCTCGGCTACTTGGACTAGTTTCATATCTGTCTAATTTATTAAACTAATTTTCTCTCCTCTCCCCTCCCAAAAACAATTAATCCTCTATATACAGACTAAGTGTACCAGATTGTTTTACTACCATAATAGATTATAAGAATAAAAAAAAAAAACAGCCCCAACTCCATAGTTGTGTATTTAATTAGTAACAATAAATTAGTTTTAACCACGATACACATACTACAAGATAAAAGAACGTATAAGAGAATTAAAAACCCTCTCGTACGATCGTACATATCTTTGAGAATTAAGAGGTGTTTACTAAATACAAGACACAAACCAAACCTCATTCTTATGTAGTTAAAAAAGATAAAGAACTTGAAAATTACTAACTCCACGAGATTTTCATGCTTGGTTTATAGTGTTGCCGCCACAATATGCGATCAGATTATGTTGTTGCCTATCAAGTTTCATCTAACCTCATGGTTAATTCATTCTGATTACTTTCTAATCTCATATAGACAGACACCTTGTTGGGACCAAGATAGAGGCGTTGGCGGAAAGAAGCTTGTTAGTAAGGAAAATAAATAACTAGATTTTGGATATGAGATTAATAAGAATCCTACCAAAGACGATGTAAAAAATTTTATGTCAGCCAACAGTTTCTGCAGCTCTTCAAATGAGAATACAATATTCTTGATGTTGCCATTACTGAGCGAATCTGATAAATTTCAACGTGCAGAGAAAAAAAATTCGTTACGCAGGAGCTGCGTCAACTTAGCGAATTTCCTTAGAATACATAAATCACTCTCTAGCGGTCATAATTTAAGTGTAATCAAAATGAAATATAATATCTGATATGACTTTAGTATTTGCTTTAGTAGTTTATGGTTACTATGAAAACGACAATCAAAATTTTTTACAATAAAATATATTTCGAGTATTCGTGTCAAATAAACACTAAATATTAAATATCTCTCTTAATATTAGAATAATCGAAAAATATATAAGGAGTAAAGTTGTAGAAAATCAAGTTTGCTACAATTCATCACCTTATCATTTTTGCTCAAACTCTAATGTGTACAGAGATAGTGAGGAATTTAATTTTCAATCTTAAATCGTCAATGTTTCTGTAAATATTAGGGTAACAGAAAAAATGATAAGAAACAAAATTACAGTAAAACTTAATACCTACAACTTTACTTCTAATAAATTTTTCGATTTTTCGAATATTAAGGGAGATATGTCAAATTTTGTGTTTCCCCCTCCCTCTAAACCCCCCTTTCCCCTTGTTCGATTTCACCCATTAACGAACTTGACCATTTGATTACCAAAAGCGCCTCAAATACCAAATTTCATTCCGATAAAATGAAAACTGTGACCGCTAGAGTGATTACAGACACATATATATATATATGTATATATATATATATATATGTATATATATATATATATATATATATATATATATGTCCATAGATATATATATATAAATTTTACAGACGATGATTTTTGACATCTATTTGGTAGGATCGATGGACATTTGAAGAAATTTTTCCGAAATTTTGACTTCGGTACGGGACCAATAGCTCTATTTCCTTTCAGGAAATTCGCTAAAAACAAAGATGAAAAGTTATCGATACCTTACATAGCTTTTGAGGTATCACATTTTTCGTATTCAAAGATATACGCCATCTGATTATGTTTCCATGGTCTTAGTTACATTAAGCCCGCGAATGGATTTGTATTTAGTCTTGTTATATTAAATCCAGCTTCCAATTTTAGCTTTGGGTGTTAAGTTTTGGCATTGGTAGTTTTAAAAAGAATAAATCATAATCTCTACATATATAAAGCAGTTCCGTGACTGTTTGACCGATAAACAACACACAGTCCAAACCGCTGGAAGGGATGATTCATTAAGGGTGTAGAGTGATACCAGGAGAAGATTTTTCGGAAATCATCCAACAAAATATGGTGTATTCATTTGTATGGAAAATTATCATCTTTGTGGCTATCAATTTAAGATTTTCTAAATAACTCGCAGAAAGGATTGCAACGAAGTAGTGCAATTTGTGTGGGACAATTTGTGTGGGATCTTCTGCTTTTATGAGCTTGAAAGTTGTTCGACACAAATTATAATGAAAATTGTTAATTTGAATTTATCAAAATAAGTCTTCCAAGAAAGATGCCAAAAGAGTTTTGAAGTCAGTATGGGAAAAACTTGGAATAAACACAAAAACGTAATTTAGGCTCGAGAATAATCTTTCGACTCTTGGCAGGTGTAACTTGATTTCATAATCAATACCAACAAGAGAAAATAACAACTAGCTGAGTTAAATACTTAAATACCCGGTATATTCTGAATTTATGTAAAAAAAATTATACAAAAAGTTGTTTATTTTTAAAAAAGGGACATTTTTTGTCTTTACATTTTTGTTCTATTTTTTATGGTTTCGAAGATAGGTAGTTTTGCCCATTTTGCTCAAACATGGTCTGATTTTGCACTTGACCTTATTTTTTTGCTGTAGAACACTCATATGAAATTCTCGTTATCTCGAAATGGCCGAAATAGGCCATTTTATGAACAGCTATGTCAAGCATGCCTGCGATCAATATTTTCAAGTGTTACAAAGTCGGGACTAAACTTACTATACCCTTACTATCATGAATGTAATCTCGCCACGATATTTTCGTTTCTCGCGACATTACTACTCCTTGGTTGCTCTTTACTTGCCTGCTGATACTTCTTTTAGTATGTAGTCAACGATTAATTTTTATTAAAAAGTGAAAATGAAAATAACAACAAACCAGCCAGTAACCAGCTAGTTACATTCTGGAGGACGAGACGCTCACTGGTTGGGATAAGAGTGTAAGTAGATGGATACCTAACTACTCTCTACCACTTAACACGATATAACCATAGACTCACTCACTCCTGGATATTTATACCGTCAAACATTTATCTATTTTTAGTACATAACACAAATTATATAACCATCAGATGAGTTTTAGCTGGTGTTGTTGTTGTTATTAAGCTAAATACTACAAGATGTCTCAAAAGTTAATCAATTCATGTGGGTCAAATCTATATAGTCCAGTAGTATCAGTTGTAACAAAGGAGAGGTTCAAAAATGGCAAGTAGGCCTTTCTATGCCTTTTTTTACCGATCCCTAAAGGACAAAGATTTTGTATGTAGACTAGAAATTCGTAGATTGAGCGACTGTAGCCGACGTTGATAGGAACTATGCCGATATTCATCTGGAGTTAAAGAAAACTGCAGAAAACCTTCACAAGCCTAACCGGTTACTTTCGTTCTTGTCCAAACGTCGCCGACAGTTTAGTCAAATAAGTTTTTTTTTTAAATTAATTTAATTGACAAACTACCGCCGTAAGGATCGATACAGCAACCTTCCAGTTCCGAGCAGAGTGCCCTTAACAGATCGATCATTCGGACGATTATCTAAATAGTCCAAGTGATATCTTAAAAGAATGGAATAAAAGTAGGTAAAAATGTTGGGAAAAAATCTAAAATTGAATGAAACTAGAAATAATATCCGACAATCCGATAACTCGAAAACAATAAGAGATAGCAAAATGAAATTTTGAGTGTGTGTTCCAGATTTAAAAAAATATCTTCAAGTTCATGACTTAGCATAACAGATCAATGCCTTCGCATAAGAAGGGATAAGGGGCATATCTAAAACTGCAAGAGGCAGATGAAAAGTTTCAATACGAAAAAATTCTTCTTTTCGAATGATCAAATCAATAGGAAGTGGATAATGCCTTGACCTCGTGAATATAATGTGATTCAAACTTATTAAAGAGTAAAACAAGGACTGTATGTAAACAGGTGATCTGATAAGTGGTCAAATGCTAAATACCGCGATCATTGGGAAAATGTACCGCGGCAGAAGCTCGGGCAAATACTGCTTCGGAGTGCAACCAAGAGATACATGTCGATACACTGAAGCTGAACACGATGCAACTGCGGAAGTTTACCGGATTCATTACTGGGCATTATCCCCTGCGGAAGCATCTGCACAAAATGGGACTCCATAACTGGTCCATTGTGTGCAGATTGTGTGGCGAGAAGGAGAAAATGTCCAGCCACATTATCTTTGACTGCAAACCTCTGAGTTACAACAGATACAGGATGTTCGATGCATCTCACCCCGAATATATGAACCTTCAGGAAGACCAGAGAAGCAAGCTCCACGTGATTTCCAACATATAGGAGAAAACAACATACAATGGAGCATAAGGTCGAAGTGCAATACTTTTTAGACCGCAAGGTGTATCAATCTATCTATCTATCTATGGCTTGACCTCGTGAATATAATGTGATTAAAGCATATTAAAGAGTAAAACAATTGCATGGCGACCTTAATTTTGCGACAACTTGTACACTATATTATGTGTAGAGTCATGATATCATAGTTGCGTTCATTGTAAAATAGCAACAAGTATTCAACAACTCCGGTAACTATGAGCTCAAACTAAAGTGCATTGCATGAAAACAAGGGAGATAGAGCTATAAATATATATATAAATATATATATATATATATATATATATATATTTATAAATATATTTATATATATATATATATATATATATATATATATATATATATATATAGTTAGAAAGCTCACTTGGTGGCGAATGATACGTTTAATATATATATATATATATATATATTAAACGTATCATTCGCCACCAAGTGAGCTTTCTAACTGTTAGATAATGGTTATAGTAAGTGAGCTTTTGTGGTTACAATGTGATCATTTCGATTATATACTTGTATGTATGTATACATGCATAGATTTTGTGTATTGCGCCATAAGTTTCCCCATAATTGATTGTTCGACTCTTTAATTTAAATTTTCACTATAATCATAAACATTGACAAAGAATTCTACCAAGTAACCTGACTCAATTGTCCAAACACCTTTGTATATACTGAGTTTTTTTATGGTGAATTTTTCATTTCTACCCACATATAGATGTTGATAAAAACCATGACATTTACCGCAAATATTGGCATGACCAAAATTGAAGCAAATTAAGTTTGAATAAAATTGCATTGTCTTATGCATTGTTTGTTGAATGGTTGTAGAGATTTGTGACAACTTTTGATTGGAACACATTGAAATCGAAACTGCAGAAAACCTCCGCAAGTATAGCCGGTTACTTCGGTCTTGTCATTACTGTCATTACTGCCGATGTCGGGATTCGAACCCATAACCTCTCAGTCCCAAGTAGAGCGCCTTGACAAGCGCGGCTATTTGTCCGGTTAATTTGCATTTACGATACCGAAAAAATTTCTATTGAGGATATTTATCTAAAATTTTACAAAACTAAACTAATAAAAAAAGGATTCCGTTCATTTTTCAAATTTGCTTACAAGTTTTATTCGAAATATTTTCCCAAACACCAAATGAATAAGGCACAAATACCTATAATATTTTGCGGTTCTTTTGTGGCCCTAAATACAAACTATCTACATTAGTTTTATGTATTATATTACTATAACAACGTACATTGTTCCTACACAATTGTATATTGTTTGAGAGCAAAAGTACATATCATTATTTCAGAAAAAAAGACGCTTCTTTTTTCGCCTATAATACATAGCAAAATTATGTTAAGGCCTCAGTGACACGGAATAAATACGGGATGAAAGTCACAGTTTCGAGTGCAATTTTCAAAGCAGTATTTTCGCAAAACCATAATATATGAAGAGTTTATTGAAACGATAAAACAAAGTGGCTTACATTGGACATATTTTATATTTAATAATCTCAGTTTTTTTAAATTTATATAACAGTTATGTCTAGATAATTTTTTCCCATTTTTCTATATCCTCTATATTCCCTCACTACACACAATGATATCATTTACCACATGAAATATATTCACTTTCACGGTAGAAAATAAAAGAATAATTGTTTTTAAACAGATAGAGAGAGCCCTTTTAATAAAATTTACGAGATAGCAAGGTTTGCTCTATACTATAGCGAGCAATATTTACTACATTAATTAAGATTTATACATGATAATCATTTTATATTTGTAGACACGCTTGTTTACCGAGTTTACCATATCATGATATGTAAATATAATTGTGTTGAATGATCGCTGTCCTTTGTCTGATGTTCGCTTAAAAATATTTCAATTCAACAAATATTATTTACCTGCATATAAAAAACTATGGCCAATGGTGGTTCTATGTGTGTATCTATATGTGTGAACTCCAGAACAAAGATAACCAGAGGTTTCTCTTGGGGTATAAAAACTGTGGCACTGCGACCTTATCGCCTAGTGTGCTTCCCCTTCTACTTCATTCTAACGAGGTTCACTTCTCCTAAATTTTGGCAATACTCAAAAGCTTGCCATACAACGCTTTCCGGGGTGTTCATATATTCGAGATGAGACCATCCAAATATCTTCTATCTGATGTAACCGAGAGATTCACAGTTAAAGATAATGTTGCTGGATATTCTTCTTCTTCACCGCACAGTCGGAAAAAAATTGATCGATTGTCGAGTCCTATTGTGTGCAGGTGTATTCGTAGATGATCATGCCCGGTGTTTATTCCGGTAACCGATTGAAGATGTATTCTGTTCCAGTTGACTGCATCGAGAGACAGCCTCTTGGATGCATTCCGAAACAGTATTTTCCCGCAACATTGTTGCGGTATATGTTCCCAGTGATCACGAGGTTTAACGTCTATCCACTAGTTGATCACTAGTATATATGTTATCCTTGGAAATCCTAAAATATGTTCTGGACCTATGAAATTTTTTCCAACTCCCTGCTTTACTAATGTATCAAGATCCATTTAACATTGGTCCGTTTTGCCAGCTTCAGTAGGCAATGGCTACTCATGCGGTAATTTCTTTGATAGGCAAGGATTTTAGACTATCTTGACTGTCCGAAATAATACGTACGTTCTGGTTTATGTAGCCCTAGAATAGATATTCACGGACACACGCCAGTATGGCGTAGACTTCTGCCTGAAAGACTGCAGCATGCTTCCCCAAGTTGAGGCTAAGGTTTGCTTGGATCTTTCACCTTAAGTTCCCATCCTAGTCCCTTCACCAGCTTTGGAACCATCTGAATACCAAACGATAGCTTTCTTGAGATAGGATGGTTCTCCTTTCGTCCACATGTCCCTATCACAGATTAAAGTGAAACGTTTTGACAAGCAGAATGTTTTGGGAAATACATCTGTACCCCTTTCAAAAACAGGATGGCTGAAGATTGATCTTCCCACGTTTCTTAACGAAAGGTAAGCAACTTTAAACATCCGCCAGGAATCGAACCCCGAACATTTTGCATACGTGGCAAATACCGTATCATAGCTTGTGATTGTCCCGTTGATGTTTCAACAGTTTTCATTGCAAAGTTTAAATAAAAATTCACTTTAATAATCTACATTAAATTTATTTACGAAAAAATAAAAATAAAAGTGTATGTAGTAACTCTATGGCGGGCGGGCGGGCGGCAACGGCACACTCATTTTATTAAATACAATCTAATTGTTTTTTTTTTTGTCCATTATTCATTTTGCCGTTCCCCTTTTAGTTTTTAATCCCTTACGCTCGCCCCTATTTTCTTTTATGTGTAGTTGTCGCGATAATATCATGTGTTTTAATTCATTTGTTTGCGTATTTTCTAAATTTATTCACTTAACGAAAATTTTCATATAAACAAACCCATTCCGTTTTTTTTTAATGTTCCATTTTTTAATGTGTCGAAAAAAAACGTTTTTCAATTGTAATAAATCGATAATGAGAATGGAAATATTTTATCCAGAACTTTACGGTTATCAGCCAAGTTGGAGCGATTCTATTTGTATCATTGAAAACTGTGAAGTTGAGCATCGAAGTATGTCGAGATGATATAGGTTATTATCTCGGATGACGTAATATAGTGTGGGGATTCTGATCTTGGATGACAGCATAGCGGAATTCTTGGAATTAGTTGATGGAGCACATGCTTTGATGTGGGGAGAATTCTGCCTTATCTTTCAGATAAATAAGAAATATTACAAATCGCTGAGATTATTGTTTGAACATTATTTATATACTGAGCCCTTCATTAGTTATTGTTTTATTTCTAGGCACATGTAGATGTGCCTAGAAAATCAGTCTCTCACAATTTTGATTACTCTTGTAGTAAATGTTTTGACAGATACAACATTTTATTTTATTTTTATACTTAAAAGGGAGATATAACACTTAACATGTATTTACATTACATATTCTTACTCTATCACTGACTTGTTTACATAAATAAAAAATATAAAACTTCCATTACTTTGTTCACATTTAAAAATATACTACTTATTTTTGTTTATAAATAAATAATATACAGAGAGTTACAAAAGTAAGGAGTTTTATGAAATGTAAGAAAACTAACATTTCAGGTTGGTTAAATTTTATTGAATGGGAGTGTATATAAAGATTATTTTTTGTGCATACCAAGGTAGTTTATTTGCCCTTCTATTCTTTTGAATACAGTTTTGGAAATAAAAGTCGTTTGGAATCAAAAGTAGAACCGTTTTTGTAACGGTTGTAAATATTGATGGTAGAAAACAAATTTTCTTACAGATGTTCATTAAATGACCTAATTAGTGCGTTTTCGCAAATGTGTCTGTCCATCTGTCCGTCAACACGATAACTCAAAAACGAAAAGAAATATCGAGTTGAAATTTTGTATGTATGTTAAAAAATAAGAGCAACTTCGTGAATGGGAAAAATCGGACCATATTTGGACCAAATGGGCAAATTTGCCTATCTTTGAATCCCGTAAGAGATAGAACAAAAGCTTAAAGAAAAAAGGTATTCCTTTTTTAGAAATAAACAACTTGTGCCAGAAACTTTTTTCATAAATTCTGTGTATTACGGGTATTTAAGCAATTAACCTAGTTAGTTGTTATTTTCACTTGATTGAATTGATCTTTCATGGCTTACACAATTGATTTATGTATAAGCTGGATGGACCGATTTTGACCATTCAAGTATTCAAAGTCACTTTTAGTTTGTTAAAACTCATCTTTAGGCTTTTATGGGTGAAAATTTCTCGAAATGACAGTCGACCATATTTTTTTAAAATAATAAAATTTAATAATTGATATAAGAACTTGGGTTAGAATTTATGAAGTGGAAAGGGATACTTGATGAAAGAGTGAAACAAAATGATCTTGAACTCATGATCATTTGTTTGTAACACTTACAGAAATATTTGCTATTTTAATCTCTACGAAAATTCGTTACGAAAATTTTATATTTTTTTTTTTAAATTTATTAAAAATAAAAGAATGAATAGAAAATAGTTTCCTTAGATTAACGATTGAAAAAAATGAATAAATAATCGAAATGTTCTGCATTATAAAACAAATACCCAAGCGCCATTATCCTTAATTGTATATTAAAGGGATATCTATATATATATATCTATATATACACAGTCGATTATAGTTAGGGGATACAAAAAATACCACAACATTAAGTGATATTAGTTCGTATATGGTATATTTTTATTCGCATATATCTACCATTATAACATACAGAGATACCAGCATCGATACTTTACAGAATGTTCCAAAAATGTTGGGACAACCTGAAGTAGATTCTATATCTGAATGTGATCAAAATTAATATCTATGTGTGCAAGTGGAAAGCGTTAGATATTTTATTTTCTTCTGTCATTCAGCAGAAGGAAATTTAATAAGGTTCATAAAATTTAAAAATTTCATTGAAATACAGATATTAGAAAAACTAATTTTTGGATAAAATAGATAGATTGTAGAGGCTATCCTGGACGGGCTACACTTTGACCATGAGGTCCATTGTGATGCCTACGAATGTGAGGATGTGAGTGGAGTGGAAGAAATTTTTGTGTATAGGAATTGGTAGGATATGCTGCTGCAGCTGACTATGATAAGAACTATGCCGATATTCATATGAAGTTCGTGAAGGAAACTGCAGAAAACCTTCTCAAGCATAGCCGGTTACTTCATTCTTGTCCATACACCGGCAGTTTAGTCAATTAACCGCCCCTTTTTTTTGTCTTAATAATTGACAAACTGCCGATGTCGGGATTCGAACCCATAACCTCCCAGTTTCCAAGTACTGCATACTGCGCAGACATAACGCTTTAGACCGTTCGGCCCCTTGGACTGGTGACTTTTGCATAAACTTGATAATCAAAACCCAAAAAGTTAATATTTCACCCAATTCAAAATCAATTTTTATCCAATATTTTATGTTTGGTTAAAATAAAATTGATTTTAAAAATTTGTAACATGAAATTTTGGAAAATATGAACGATTCAGCTGTTTCAATTTACTTATTGTATTAATTTGTATTTTGAATACATTATTCGTTTTGGCTTTACTCCGAAGGACAATATTTAATTACGTTGGCGACATACTTGTACACTTTTGAAATATATCGCCTAGCATTGTATGAACACCTTGTATTATCGGTATGTAGATAGCTCCGCTGATATGAGCCCATGATAATGATACCTTTTGCCTATCTATCATAATATCATACATATTTACGTTCGTACGACCATATTGAATATTGATTTAGTTGTCGACGGGCAATGTAATATTTGACAGTGGTGACAAATGACTAGCGATTTTCCATTCAATATAAAATATTATGATGATATCACTCACTCAGATACTACAGATACATTGGTGTGTCTAGTGTTCGATTCGTTCGCTGTTCCTATGATTCCACATATAGCCCTCTCAATGTGTGCTAATACCACTTACATATTCTTCAGTACAATTCCAATATGATATCATATCTGATGATGCTATTAAAATTTTTTTTTTAAGTTTGTTCTTTTTTATCTCAAGAACGCTGTACAGAATTCACTACATACTGTGAAACCCTAAAATAGTGGGAATGAAAAATAGTTTCGGAAATCATGAATAGACCATCTTTCAAAAAACACCGGAAACCATTGAGAAACTCCACCAATTTGAAGCTAGCTTCAAGAGTATTCATATTCTCAAAATAAGAGAACGTTGACGTTCTAAATAAATATTTTTCCCATGTTCTTGAAATGATAAGGACTTTTTTGGGTACACAGTTATGATTATTTCGAACCCTTCCGATTAGAACAATGCTCGTAACCCCATTATTTTGGGCTTCGAAGAATCGGTTATATAGATATTTTGACCGTGACCTTTTGACCTAAGTCGAAATCTCACAATAATTTTCGACACCCATTATTTTGTAAGACTGTGGTCTTGCCTACTAGACCAGAAGAGATTTTCATTAAACTATTTTCTAGACCTACCCAAAAGTTGGTGCGTCATCAAGTGTTGCGATTGCAAGTACCTAGAAAGACCAGATTTTAAGAAAAATTTATGTTAAATCTGACCTTTTTTGGTTTACACAGAAACGAATAATGTTACAATTTTGAACCTTTTATAGTAATATTATCAACTATTTTCTAAACTTATCTTAGTTTATTAATATTTGTTTGTTTGTGTATACTTTCGTGTCCACATAACGTTGTTTGTCCAAATTCTTTTCGAATACGTATACGGAGTATACGCTATAGTCCTCTACAGTTTGTCATACGTATTCGAAAAGAATTTGGACAAACAACGTTATGTGGACACGAAAGTATACACAAACAAACAAATATTAATAAACAAATCACTTCAGAAAGAAGGAAATACTATCTAATATAAATATTAAATTGGAATAATATGAAAAAGTTGGCTGTCACATCACAATCGTCTTTGGTGTAGAGGAAGCCCACTGGACTAGTTATCCAGAGGCCCGAGGTTCGATTCCTGGTTGACGAGTTAATTTTTTCATATAAGTATTTAATTTAATTACTCATCTTAGTTTAATTGCACTCTATTTTGGGAAAATTTCTGGGACAGTCAGGTCATAACGAACAAACTTAAATATTATTAAAATCACCCATAATATGGACACTGAATAGCTATAATATAATTCCAACATCCACATAATACATTTGCGTTTTTCTCTATACATAATACTGGTAAGCATAACAGAGCTTTATAGAGATATAAAGCGTAGATATACGTAGAGCTGTTCAATGTGGTTGGTTATTGGTACAGCATAAAAAACGAAGAGGACATCAAGAATAAAATATGTATATTATTATTTTATTCATTGGTCCATCTTTTTTAAACACTTTTATCATATACAGCTTGTATTTTAAAATACACCCAATCTAGAAACAATGTATAGTGTATCTATCGCTCTGTATATGCCGCGTAGTATGATATGGTATCTTTGTTACACTTAAACTGCATTAACATCAGTATTGTATAACATATAACTATAGTATGATGAGTATATATACTTATCACTCTCTACCTAAATCATTTATAGATAGTTGCATCTTACTCGTGTTCATCGTGTGAGTGTGTTTACGTGTAATAAACAATACCATATCATAGTTCACTGCATATAGACAGCGATAATTATACTATACATTGTTTCCAGATTGGGTATATTTTAAAATACAAGCTATATATTATATGTAGTATCATATGGAACTTGCTAGTATAGCGATGCTTATATGAGAGCTATTTATATGGGACGGGTACTTTTCGTATATTATCCGTAAATGGTTGTCTCTGTGTTGCATAAAGAACGAAATATCTACGTCCCGTGTAATGTTTTCAAATAGCTTTTTAAAATTCCAATAGTTTTAAAACAGGTTTTAAAAAAAGAATAAGAATTTAATATCGTTGAAACTATTCGTATATTGACCCCGATATTCATTTTACCTGAGGGTTTTGAAATAGTCATCCTTCACTGTAAATTATTTCCCGATTTTGTCTTTTAGAAAATTGTTTAAATTGGATAAGAGTATCCAGTAATGGCCGAAAAATTTTATTTTAAGCTGAACTCAATGAATGCCTTTGTCCCACTGTGTAGCTGCCCAAAAAATACTTCAAAGGATCGGGTATTAATTAGATGTCGTGTTCCGTGACGGCTAGATTCACTGACAGCCCGAACCGCCGAATATAGAAATATGAAATTGGGATGATATTTTTCTTACAGAATTAAATGTGAATAGGAAAATTTGATTCATTGCCTGAATCAAGTAGAATTTTGGTCTAAGTACTCTTTAAAACCACTAATAAAAGCAATATTCGAGAATTTTCGAAACTATGCTCTAGAAAAGCTATAACATACATACTGTTCCAGCTTACTTTGGCAAATCTGATCTTTTTGTTTATCGACTGAGGATGCTACAAATACTTTTCTAGTCAAAAAAGAATTAAGTGTGTACATTCACCGATGACAAGTTCTAGCAAAAATGGCGGTTAAGATATCCTTTGAATTTCAAGTTTCTACCAATGAACGACTATTATGTTAGATTCCATTTTCTTAATTTTTATTATTTTATGGCTCATATCCATTCCGATTTGGCAGGATAATTTTAATACTCTTCCCTTCTGAATAGGAAAAAATTCGTTACGCAGGAGCTGCTTCAACTTAGCGAGTTTCCTTGGAATACATAAATTACTCTCTAGCGGTCACAATGTTAGTCTAATCAAAATGAAATGTATCTGATTTTAGTATTTGCATGGCCAATTTTATTAATAAATCACATACATCAAGGGGAAAGGGGGCCATAAAGATAGAAGAAAACACAAAATATAAAATATCTCTCTTAATATTAGAACAATCGAAAAATGTGTAAGAAACAAAGTTGTAGAAAATCATGTTTGCTACAATTCATCACCTTATCATTTTTGCTCAAACTCTAATGCGTACAGAGATATTGAGGAATTTAATTTTCAATCTTAAACCGTCAATATTTTTGTAAATATTAGGGTTACAGAAAAAATTATAAGAAACAAAATTACAGGAAAAGTTAATACCTACAACTTTACTACTTATAAAATTTTCGATTTTTCGAATATTAAGGGAGATATGTCAAATTTTGAGTTTCCCCCTCCCTTTAAACCCCCGTTTCCCCTGGTCCGATTTTACCCATTAACAAACTTGACCTTTTGAATACTAAAAGCGCTTCAAATACCAAATCTCATTCCGATAAAATGAAAACTGTGACCGCTAGAGTGATTACAGACATATATATATATATATATATATATATATATATATATATATATATGTATATATATATATATATATATATATATATATATATGTCCATAGATATATATATATAAATTTTACAGATGGTGATTTTTGACATCTACAAGGTAGGATCGATGGACATTTGAAGAAATTTTTGCGAAATTTTGACTTCGGTACGGGACCAATAGCTCTATTTCCTTTCAGGAAATTCGCTAAAAAAAGCCGAAAAAATAACACAAATTAAAAAAATATCTATATGGACCTGCCCTACTAACAGCTCATTGGCAGAGGCTTGATATCAAAATGAATATATCTACCTCCATCTTTGTTAGAATTTGTGATAAGCAATTGTACATAATTTTTAAGGATGTACATTTTTAAGGATTCTTCAAAACTAACCCTAAAACTACCTAAAACTATCATCGTTCCGGGTTGTTTAACTTTTTTATTTCAAACCACATAAAATTATCCAAAATCCAAGCGAATAAAGTTGCAGGCAAAAAATTATGGAACACTATATCATTAAAAATGCATGCGTATATTTTTTATATATAAATAATGTTAAAAAACCCCGTTTGTAAGGTTGTTTGTTTAATTATAGGTTAGCGAAGGAGCGACGGGGAGGCGAGAGGTAGCATGGAGTAGGGGTGTGTTGAATAGAAAAGAAAAATGAGCTGTACGAGAACTGTATGTTAAAATAGAGCACAAGAGCTGTAAAATATTCATGTGACATAATTATGTTAATTAAAGGAACAAGGTTTGACCTTTTGATATAATCAAACTTATAATAATAATAATATATAATATAATATTATATACAAAATACACCTTTACACCGTCGAATAAACCTTCTTTAACATCATACTACGTCCTTCATTTATCATCCTACATGATCCTTCAAAACAGGATACTGTACCAAATCGACAGACATGAGCTTAAATAGTCGAATACACAATATGAGCAAATTTATATTAAAAAAAAAACTCAACTCATAAAAACTAAAATAAACGCTTTTACTAGTAGATAACGCATTCTAAAAACAAAAAATATATGGTGCAAAACACTCACGTGGTCTCCATATACACGGTTAAAAAAATAGCTTTAATATATATCATTGAATTCAATATAGAAGTAGAATGTATACACACTTAATGGTATTCATTTATTATCAAAATTGAATTTGATAAAATGTCTGTTAATTATTGAGCTTAATTTGTGCTTATTTGTGCTTATTTGTGCTTTTTGATGATGCAAAAGTTGTTAATATTTATGTCAGGAATAATTTTGTAATTAAAATTTTTACACTATGTTTTTAAAAAATTCAAAAAAAGGCTAAAAGTAAAGTCCTACTTTTGGCTTATGAAAATATGGAAATTGTATTCTCTAATGCTATAACCTTCCGCCAAGAGGCCAATTTAAGTAAGTTACAGCCATATTTTTATAATGCTCCAACGTGGTTCAATTATCTGCCATCTTTTTGAACATTATCTATTCATCGATGACGGGTATACTATCCTAATGATGAGTCCTAAACAACGAGCTATTCTGAGATTATATAGTTCAACAAGACTAGATAGATAGATTGTAGAGGCTACCCTGGCCTTAGGATGTGAGACCAGGAATCGGTAGGATATGCGGGTGCTGCTGACTATGATAGGAGCTATGCCGATATTCATCTGGAGTTCGTGAAGGAAATTGCAGAAAACCTCAAGCAGAGTCGGCTACTTCATTCTTGTCCATACGACGACAGTTTAGTCAATTAACCCCCCCCCCCCTTTTTTTTCTTAATAATTGACAAACTTCCCATGTCGGCATTCGAACCCATAACCTTCCAATTTCCAAGTAGGTATACTGCGCAGACATAACGTCTTAGACCGCTCGACCACTTGGACTGGTCCAACAAGACTATGTTCAATTTTTACTACTCCTTTAATTTCTTTGTATTGTTTCACAGCTTAATCGATTTTATTATATTATATCAATTTAATACTAATATAATACTTACTTATACGGGAAATGTAATCACAAATTTAATAGAAAAAAATGTTCGTCCTTCGACGAAGTATATTTTTAGAAAATTCAATGTTCGAATCAATATTTAATTTAGAAAGTTAATTTTACTTTGAAGATAGTACGAAAAACATAAGATAATAAAGTTCAAAATTAATTATCAATTTTTATTTAAATTAAGAACTATGATATTTAATTTCTATAAACACCGAAAGTCAAGGTTGATAAAAGATATTATTTAAGGCTCTTGATCGCAATGCCAAGCAAGATGAAGTAGAATTTGAGAATATTTCCATTTGTTTATTCTGTTTAATATTTGGCAGTTTGACGGTTATCTCATTTATCAATGATGTTTTCATTACAGATTTTATTATTTATTTTATTATTTTACAATATTCTACCTATCTGACTTTAATATATAAATTTATAATACCTATATGAGTTTACACGCTAAATAGGTGAAGACTTCATCACCGTATAGAGTATGGCTTATTTTTAACCATAGATACTAACCTTAAAATATAACCCTTCATAACTAATAATGCATTAAACTTACGTACACAAAAATAAAAACCACGCATGCGCCAAAATCACATGTCAGTCACTCCTCTACTACATATCTAACATTTCTGCGAACAGTGCTTTATGTGATTCCATCAAGATTGTTACTTAAAGTGCAACGCCTCCCATCTTGAGTTATTTTTTTTAAGTGGTGCGCATTTTTTCTTTATTTTTTTATTACAAACTATACGTAAGATTTACTCACCACTTTCAAAAAAAATCTCTTCAAGATGAGAGGCGTTGCACTTTAAGTAACAATCTTGATGGAATCACATAAAGCACTGTTCGGAGAAATGTTAGATATGAAGTAGAGGAGTGACTGTCACTGATTGTCGCTACTCTAGCGTGTTCTATCTCTATCTTACCATCTACGAGCCTTTAAAAGGTAATACGCCCAACTCCACTACTGTGGCCCCGCCTCCTTACACTATGCGCTCTGTGATTGGTTGAATTTATCAATGTTTAATTGATTAAATCTTACAAAATAAGTGTCAAATCGAAAAGCTTTACTAAACTTCTTTGTTTTTTTCTGCTCTACACCGTGGTAAAGTTATCTTGAATGAATTTCAGAACACTTTGTATATGGATAAAATGACATACAATAACATTTAGAATGTTTCAATTGGTACAATTTTTTTTGAACGGGTGTGTACATATAAAGAAAAAATGCCAGAACTATGTCCTCAAAAATATAATACGTAATCATAAGAAAATATACATCAAAAGATATTTATCTATGTAATAAAAAGAGTCGAAAGCCGAAACAACCAAATATAATAATTTGTAATTTATCCCGAAAATTAAATATGTAACTTGGGTGTAATTTATCCAGACATATTATTAGTTTTGTTTTGGTCCTGTATAGTAAGTACATCATTGTAAGTAAACTAGCATTTAATAATGTATTACCCGGTCATTACTGACACACAAACGATGATAATGTCTGCTGGGTGGGTGATGAGATGACCAACCAGAAACTATACCTTTCAAAGTAGAGTACTCGTATACAGAGTGTCCTGTAAGTAGTCGAGTTCCATAAGAGGGAAGATAGAGGGTACGCTTTCGGAATGTAGCGGTATCGCATTTTCATTAAATTATTATTATAATTTTATTTATCATTTTTATCTGTTGCTTAACAACTATAACTTCTCTCTATTATCACGGTTGCTTTGAATGTTAACAATTTGATTAGTAGATTAATTATATCTGTCATTAATAATTATTATTTAAATAAATAATAAATATAAATGACAGATATAATTAATCTTTATTGAATTGATTTATGACATATTATATATATTTATATGTAAATTATCAAAGTTGTTAACATTCAAAGCAACCGTGATAATAGAGAGAAGTTATAGTTGTTAA
Source organism: Nineta flava (assembly GCA_963920215.1). Taxonomy (NCBI): domain Eukaryota; kingdom Metazoa; phylum Arthropoda; class Insecta; order Neuroptera; family Chrysopidae; genus Nineta; species Nineta flava. Next base: position 137,070,696 of record OY986041.1, read on the forward strand.
GCAACAGATAAAAATGATAAATAAAATTATAATAATAATTTAATGAAAATGCGATACCGCTACAGGAACGAAAAGTCCTGAGACATTTTTTTATTAGACGCACCGTTAGTTAATTATTTATTAATTAAGGAAACTAGGTTGAAACCAGTGTTGCAAAAAGTGCATTTTTTTCATAATTCATTTTTGATTTAATTATCAATTTTTGGAAAAATGTATTGTTTAAATTTTTTCAAATTATTAATTCCTTGAAAAGTGCTTTAATTAAATTTTTTTATTTTTTGAAAAATGTAATAAATAAATTGTTTTAATAATAAATTTAAAAAAAAACATGCGCAAATTAAATTCGTTAAATTATAAAGTTTTCTGAAAAGTACATTAATAAAATTATTTTATTGATTAATTTTATTTATAATGCAATAATTACATTTTTGGAATTATCAATTTTTAGAAAATTGTAAGACATGCACTCCCATAAAACAAAGATCCCACCTCTTAAATTTTTACTTTCCTGTTTCTGTGTATACGAGCGGCAGATAAAATTCATAGTAGCTTTGGGACACATTGATACTAGCTATTCTTTGGTTTGAACCTAGTTTCCTCAATTAATGAATAATTAATTAACGGTGCGTCTAATAAAAAATATGTCTCAGGACTTTTTGTTCCAAAATCGTACCCTCTACCTACCCTCTTATGGAACTCGACTGCTTACGGTCCACCCTGTATAGTTCTATTAGTTTGGGTTAAGGTTCAACTCTCTCTAAAAAGGACACACACACAGTTATATCCTTTGGTCTTGTTGTTATTGTTGTTGTTGATGTTGTTCGAGATGGATGTTATGTAATTAGTGTTTGGTACATGCAATAGAATACCGAATTATTTACGCATTATTTCACATCTGTGCGTTTTACGCATTTATCAACAGCTAACAAACTGCTGCTGGTGGTCCTTATCCATAAATCATATGCTATTTATTATGTGTGCTATGTATTTGTGATTTTTGTTCATACCGGAAATTAAACTTTGGTAGGGATTTTAGTTTTGGAAAAAATGGTTAGTAAAATTTTTACCGTTTTGTAGAATATCGAGAAATTGTTTTCGATGCTGAATATCGATATTGAGGTTTTATCGAATCTTAACATCGATAGTTTGTCAATTATTAAATAAAAAAAGGGCCGTTCATTCACGGCGTTCTGTCGGCATATGGACAAGAACGAAATAACCAGCTATGCTTGTGACGGTTTTCAGCAGTTTCCTTCACAAACTCCAGATGAATATACGAGTATAACTACGCAATAGAAAAAAGAAATATTAATAAGAAGATTGATCCAATAAAATCCCCGTATGACGGTCCTAAAGATAATATATTTTAAGAAAAAAACAGAGATTTCGGTTAAATTTAATTTCTGTCGGCGGTAGCTTATTACCCGAAATCACTCTCTTTTTTCTTAAATATCTTTTTATTAGGCCGTTCACACTAAAAATAATGAATTTTCTCCATTTAACTTACGACAAAAAATATTAAACTTTATTGTGGACTTTTGTGAATGTACTATATAAGATTTTGAAGAATTTTATAAATGGACTATATCTAGTACATCCTTAAGGTCAATAATTTACATACTTTCTTTTAAATTCAATTTTGAAATAAATATCATGACACACATCATGGTATATATACTACTTTAATGTTGAATACAATCATTAATATATATTAAAGCCATTTGTTAAACTCAGTATATAAAGGAGGTGACCTGAGTGTTTGACACCAGATTAGTTACATTTCTTCTAGCTCTTACAGTTTAAAAAATATACATTTTCCACCTCAAGCTAATTTTTACGATTGGATGCATGGACCGATACTGTCCATTCACGAACTTGAAAGCACTTAAGGTCTTATAGAGCTCTTTTATTAGAAAAGCATACCCAATGAATCTCGAGCAGCAGTATGCCGGTAATTTAATCAATATGTTTGTTTCGATTTGACTCCATTTTATTTATATTATTTATTTAAATAAATAAATGTATATACCTTTTTAGTATAAATATATAAAATATACATAAAATCAATAAGTTTACATCAATTCTATGTGTAACGAGGTATTTCATTCAATGCATTGACCTATAAATAAGAAATATATAACAAATGAATACCTTTACTATATATTTTAAATATTGTACAATCACAAACTGTTAAATATTTTCATCATTATATACTATTTAAGAGTCTACTACCTCTCCACAAACTAACCATATTTAACTTTTTATTAAACAGATTACTGAAAGTACCAATGTTGAGCAAAAATTATTTTAAAAAGAAACCCAACGACACTCACACCAGAACGGACCAACATCGAACAAAAGAAATGCAATCCAACTCCGAGAGTCGAACGGACTCTCCATAAGCTGGGTGAGAGTAAGTATTAAAGGTATGTTTTGAAGTAAGACGAAACGATGTTTCAATATAGGTTGCCTACCGATTATTGCCCAAAAATTTATTCAATCAATTTAGAATTAGTTTTATTAAATATTTATTGTTTAAGAAATTTCTTTTACAATATGGAGAGATACACCAAAAAACATAATAATAATAATAACAATAATAATAACAACAATAATGATGATAGCAATAACAATAATTACAACAACAACAACAACTATATGTATTCCCACCGTATGTAAAAATTAACCATTTAGAAATTAGAAACAAATTACCAACCCTCCCCCCACTCAGCTTTATCATTGGCATCTTTTTTGTATCCAGTGTCATCAAATTCCCATGACACTATACCCCCTACTAAGAAAAAATAATTAAATCAAGTAAATAATTGTTTATTAGTTCTCCGATATGAACAGTTTAGGCAAATTACTCGTTTTTCGAACTTTGGGAATTTTTTTATCCTATTCTAATTAACCGATTTTAATGTTCGTGGGTTCATTTGTTTTCATTTTAACCCGACTTCAAAAAGGAGGATGGTTCTCAATTTTTCTGTTTTTTTTTTCATATAGAATTGAATAATGGCCTATGTCATTTTTTAAATTATTTGTTTTAAAAAAGATATTTAGAAAAAACGCTTTTTTGTTGTAAACAAATACAATTTTGATCCTGTTCCGTCACGAGTCAGACCGTAATAATTTAGAGTTATATTCAGGACATCAAGATGAATCGATAAAAAAAATGGCGCTTCCAAGCAACCTGTCTGAAACCCCGTTTTAGAAACTAATTTGACTCCATTATATACTCTAATGTCTAGCAATCGATAACGAGTAAATAAATATTCACAATTTATTTTTTATTAACGGAATATTTATGCTCTCACAAACATAACCTAAATTTTTATTTTTTCTTAAATAAAATAAATTGCAAAAATTTTTTAATATAAAAATATATTATCTCTAAGATATTTTATCGCAAAACGAATACCAAATCATCATTCCTATCCTAGTAGTAGAAAGCTTCGGGTACATCAAAATATCAGTAGGCGTTGTATATGAACGGGCAAAATGTGTGCATGCTGAAAGTTTGGGCTGTCAAACAAATCACGTCATATTTATTAGATTATTAAGACATCAATGATTTCAATTTCTACAATAATTTTATCACACAGAATTGATCTGTTTATTTAAGATGAAACCGACGACAATTTGCTCCTGGTAAGGAAAAACGGTCCTATTTTTGGTCCTAATATTATTCGAATTGTTGAGTTCGTCTGTCCGTCTATCCGTAAGCACGATAACTCAAAAACGAGACGACACAATGAGCTAAAATTCTTTGTGTGAGTTATAGAATCAAAATCAGACTGTATATATCTTCGCAGAAGGGGAAAATATCCTTGAAACCGTTAGAAATACAAATTTCCTGTTTTTAAAAATAGACAACTTAAGTTATTGTTTTTATATAAATTATTTTTTCTTCAACTGATTAGTTCCGCCGGATTTTCAGCTCAAATATCGGTTATTACTCTTACTTTGTATAAAATCAATTAACCTAGTTCAATTCACTGGTTATACCCGGTGTACATGATACATACAAGGGTATATTAAGTTTAGTCCCGACTTTGCAATGAAAATATTGATCATAGAAAAACCTTTTTTGTTATCGATTTTTATAAAATGAGGTGACATTTTGGAGCAAGGGTTCTAGAAATAAAAAGTAAAGTCAAGTTTGTGAATGGAAAAGATAAAACCGTGCAATCAGACCCCCGTCCTCCCAACAAGGAGAAGAATCTTTAAAACCGTACAAGGTAATTTTAAGACAAAAAATGTTCCTTTTTTTAAATAAACATCTTTCTTCCATAATTTAGATTTTTATTGTATTTAAACTGTTTTTCTTTAGATTAAATACCATACATATGGTTACCATATATACCAAATATGTTTATTATTTTTAATTAAACAAATGAAGTTATGAACCGCTAGAATAAAAGTAAAGTAAGCTCAACAGCTATACTTACTCTTGTGTACTGGTTCATGAGATGGCGTGTGGGAATTATTTGTCATGACTGACATGCCTATCTTGCCCGTCCATACCTCTTTATATCTCACATCGAAAGATAAGTAACAAAACTTCAAACATTATCTTTTACAACCCCAGACAACGGCAAAAAAAATATTTATGTTATTTTAAAAATGTAATAATAATTTTTAACCTGCTCGACATGAATATTATACACACACACAATCATTCCCACAGGACTCATAATATCTATATATATATATATATATCTATATATATATATATATATATATATATATATATATATATATATATATATATATATATATATATATATATATATATATATATATACAAAAAACTGAACTGATACAAATATTAAGATAAAAAAATATCTCTCTCAATAAAAAAAAACGAACGAACGAAATGTTTTAAAAGATATTTTTTCATGACTGGTTTGGTTGACTGATTCATCACCGGAGTACCGGAATACAGAAAAAATTATTGAACGTTTAATAAAAAAAACAAAAAGCTTGGAGGTTGATCTTATCTGAAAGTCGCCTCGTTACACTGGTGATCGGTCGAACAATCTTATGTGACGAAATATTGTCAGATTTCAATCGCGAATAACTTCGAGACTCTTAATTCGCTTACATTAGTTGAGCCCACCAGTCCAAGTGGCCGAGCGGTTTAAGGCGTTATGTCTCCGCCGTATACCTACTTGGAAACTGCGAGGTTATGGTTTCAAATCCCGACATCGACTGTTTGTCAATTATTAAAAAAAATGGGAGGTTAATTGACTATACTGTCGGTGTATGGACAAGAATGAAGTAACCGGTTATGCTTGAGAAGGTTTTCTGCAGTTTCCTTCACGAACTCCAGATGAATATCGGCATAGTTCCTATCATAGTCGGCTGCAGCCGCATATCCTACCAATTCCTAGTCTACACACAAAAATTCCTTCCGCTCCACTGACATCCTCACATCCTTAGCCATCACAATGGACTTTATGGTCCAAGTGTAGCCCAGCCAGTGCAGCCTCTACAATCTATCTATCTATCTTATCCTGGATATAGTATGTATGGATCTTGAAAAAGGTACCATTGGTTTAATCAATGAGTTCTCTGTATATAATAATATTTAACGTATTCCTGTACATGTGTAGTTAGTTGATATCGTATTCATATCAAGTTACTGTTTTGTTAACGTCACGGAAGTTCTGTGTTTTCCTTTTTTTTGAAAGTTATTTTTTTGGTATCAAAGTCATTGAATGTTTTTTTTCTTTTTTGATAAGAGATTTCAAAATTGAAGATTTTCAATATTTATTCGAAGTTTTATTCGAAATTGTTTGGTTTATTATTACATGACATATTTTTTATAAGACTGCATTAATAACCATATTTTAAGTAGTATATATATATATATATATATAAAATAATATGTAAAATAATATAAACATTAATTACTTTACAATAATTAATTAATGTATCAAATTAACAAACAATATTATTTATTCAAATTGATATTTCAAATTGATATATTATCGATCTATCTATATATCTATAAATATATATATATAATATGTAAAATATATATTTGATGTAAATTAAAATACAGTACATTTGTTGACGGCTATACCGACATCGTTTACAACGACGGATCGGTTATTACGACTAAATGGCCTGGTCTCGGTCGAATCCCTCTATAAACACCTATATAACCGTACCGCCTATAACAACGTCGGATAAAGCGACACACTTTTATCGACATGCATCGGCTATAACGACTAATCGTCATACTTCTTCTGTAAAACAAAACATTAGATTCTAATGAATAATGACATTAGAAGGATTGTTTTGTCTAATTAGTAGCTTCGCATTTCTCGCACCCAATACACGCTTCTTACGAGCTTTGTTCTATTTGATCTTGTATGTTTTACCACTTATTTCGGGCGCATAGAAACAGTCGACAGGTCATACGTATCGCTGTGATTTGATTTTGGTTTGGTCGCAAAAAAAGAGTAAAGTGTTTAATATTGAAGAAAAATTACACATTGTAAGGAGAATAGAATATGGTGTGTCAATTGAGGATGTGGCAAAGGAATGTGATGTCTCATACTCTTATACAATATCAATGATGATATGGAAGAATAAGAACATAGTAAATGCTCTTTTTGAAAACAATTCTTTGAAAATTAAACGGCCAAGGGGTTGATTTTTGACATTTTATTTGCAAACCAGTTTGTACACAGAATACCTATTTAAATTAAATATTAATTTAAATATAAAAATATGTATGTACATGTGAATATTGCTTATAACAACTATCGGATATACCGTCCTTAGTTCTGTGGTCTCTTCAATGTCGTTATATCCGGTTTCGACTATATATATATATATATATATATATACATATATATATATATATATATATATATATATATATATATATATATATATATATATATATATATATATATATATATATATATAAATGTACATATACATATATGGTGTATATGTCGCAGATGGATTTCGAATACGCTATTTTACAAAACCGCTAGTTGTTTTACATAATTACTGAGCTTTAACACGTAATATTGCTTAAACGTTTCACGTTTATCAATGCAGCGGGTCAACGATTAGACGTTATGTAAAACAGCGTAAAATGAAACGTCAGATTGTAGATTTTAGTTTATATCATTATTATTATTATTAATACTACTATTTATATGACCAAGCAGTCTGTATTGTTTAAGTCTTAAATTCATAGCTTAGAATTATTGTAAACGGGCTAACGGAATTCCCATTACTAAAAGTCGTTTTTCCTAACAAGTTCTATATATTTTAGATATAGTGTCAAAAATTATTGAAATTAAATAAGGTAACTATTACCACCGAGTACTACAATCTTTCACTTTATCGGTCATACCCTGAGTTGGTCGAGTTTGCGTGTTTTTGGGCCCCGCAATAAAAGGCGTTCTATATATTTCCCTATATCAAAACGATCTTTGTGACTACAAATAAGCTATTCTGCATTACATCTAAACGTGGGTAGCAGTTTTGTAAAACGTATCGCAATGACAATCCAGCTGAACGTCATTCAGTTGTTTTACATAACGGAGTTGTTATGTAAAACAACTAGCAGTTATGTAAAACAGCGGATTAGACGATCCATCTGCGACATATACATTACTAGCCATAATATGTTACTAGTTTTGTATAGTAAACAAATATTACAGAATATAGAGTACTCGATATGTTTATTAAACAATTTTATAAATGTTGTAATTCATTAAATTATATTTCATGTTATTGTTGCAAAACGCACCTGATATTGGTTATTAAATATTCTGTGCTGTAATATAAGGCTGATCTACACAGAGGCTTTGTACTGAAATTGTGTCTAAAGGTACTGGTTGTATGAAAAAATGTTTCAAACAAAAGTAGTTTGTTTTAGTCAGCCTTTTTTACTATTATAGATTTTCTCTATCTTATATCGTTTAAAAGTTAGGTAGTTATCATGTCACGCGGACACGGATTTAGTAGCGGCCATTTGGCCACAAATCCCTCACATGATCCGAAGACGTTTGGACAGTCGGGGATCATTGTATGCCCGATGGGATGATTTTTTCTTTTACTTTACGCTATTTCTGTAAGCCTCGCAGTCGTTTTGCACTGAACTTTTAGGCTTGTTGGATTCCTATCGTCCCAAAATTTCTTTGATATGCATTTTTTTTATAATTTCAAGCATATTTACGAGCATATTCAAGTATTTATTTATTTTCAATTTAATACCGATTTTTACTTATATTTCGACGAACATTTTTTGCACTTTGGGTTCCAGTAGTGCTCCACAAGGTCTGTATAATGACCCCCGAAACAATGTCCTTATTAAATCCGTTTCCACACTACAACAATTTATTACTTTGCACAAAGATAACTCGTAACCGTTCAAGTGCCTGCGACTACACTGGTCCGATTAGACATGCTCACAACCATTGTAGGCTCGAAGTTATTGGTGATTGATATCTTACAATATTTCGTCACAAAAAAAAGTTCGGCTCACGTCAGGAAAGTTTTTATTGTGAAATAAAAATTTTTATTTTGAAATATGCCAACAACATATAATTGTGTTTGAACAATGTACGTTGTTATAATAATATAATACAAAACTGTTTATAAATGTAGATATTTCGTAGGTACCTACACAACTTGTCATCAAATGGATAGCAAAAACGGAAAAAATTCAGTCGATATATACTATTTTTAATGTATGTGATGTACTTGTATGTATCGAATATCTGTTCAATACATTTTGAAAAAATGTGTGTATGGCAAAAAGTTTAATGTTAAATAATAAACATGAGGGGTGTAACAGCACCACCCACAACTTATCTATTCCTCATTATAGATTGTATAAAGTGATATAAACATGTCAGTTAGACAGGCCACGTCATAACCCCATCAAACACACATCATTATAAACCCTTCTAGCTATTCCTTGACACATGTGTGTCAGACTTATTTTTCTGTGAATATGCATATATATATTTTATTATTTTGTACAAGTATCCATAATATTCATCCAGAGTTTTTAGTTTCTAGGTACCAAATCTATCCTATGAAATTGATATCACAGGTTGATAACATATTCCTCCTATATACGAAGGGAGTTCAAAAAGTATGGTTTCGCGGGCAAATTTCGTGAGCTACGTATATTTGGTTTTCAATTTATTTATTTTGTTGTGTTGGTATACTCGTCCCGAACATATGTTCACTGTTTGAACTATACTATGTGTGTTGGACAGCTTTTCCTATAGAGAATCAATGTTAAATATTATTTATTACTGCCTGGCCGTGTGGTACTGTATGAAGTCAGTCAGTACACATGTGATGAGAGTACACTTAAGTATGTGCATTGTGCATCACAAAATCTCCACTCTTACATGACAAACAAACAACCATACGCATACAGTATAGCTAAGAGATGACTGACTGACTTTATTGATATGTGTACTGACTGACTTCATACAGTACCACAAGGCCATGCCGTAATAAATAATATTTAACATTGATTATCTATAGGAAAAGCTGTCCAACACACACTGTAAAGCATTCTTTGTTTGATTGTGAGACGCATAAAGGTTAGAAGTGTTTGGTGTCCATGGCGATTTTTTGTAGTCTAAAAAAAGGGATCAATGTATTTGCATTAAATTTTGTGTAAAAAATTAAATTAAGTGCTTCAAAACACTAGAAATGTTGACAGTCGCATACGGTGAGTCTACTCTGAGTAAAAAAATGTTTATAAATGGTACAAGCTTTTCCAAGAAGGCCGAGAAGATGCATGCCAAGTTCGGTCAAATGTCAAGATTTTGCACACTGCTTTCTTTGATAATCGTGGCGTAATGCATCAGGAGTTCTTACCACAAGGTCGCACGGTTAATAAGGAGTATTTCCTTGAAAGATAATAAGGAGTATTTCTCGCCGTTTGCGAGAAGCGATACGAAAAAAACGTCCGGAATTGTGAACAAACAATTTATGGCTTTTGCATCACGATAATGCATCTGTACACTCATCGTTGCTTGTACGAGATTTTTTGGCCAAAAACAACACCAAAATCATGCCTCAGCCACCATATTCACCGGATTGAGCCCCGTGCGACTTTTTCCTGTTCCCAAAACTGAAGAGACCCATGAAAGGACGGAGATTTGCAACGATTGAGGAGATAAAAACTGCATCGCTGGATCTAGCTCAAGGTTATACCAAAAAGTGCTTCGAGGATTGGAAAAATCCTTGGCACAAGTGTCTTATATCTGAGGGGGATTACTTTGAAGGGGACAACATGAATATTGTTGAATAAATAAATAGTTTTTGATTTAAAATATAAAGTCACCTGACTTTTTGAACTCACCTCGTATATTGGAGGAACATTTTCTGTATTGAATCTCCTCATTACTGTTCTAAAAACTCTTCGCCAATTGGATTCACAATAATAACGCAATACACAACAATACACAAAATATAATATTTGTTGCTTTGTGTGTCGTTTTTGTATCCCATTCCTCCTCTAACAGTATATTTTTGAGAGTATTGTTATAAATGACAATAAAACGTTATTATTATTATTGTTAAATTTCGTGGGGGGAAAGGTGGAGGGGTTGTTTCTGTGAACATTGTGACTCATACCACTACCAGTCACCATATTATTTTGTAGAGAGAAACAGAACTGATGCCTGTAACAAATAATAATATATATATATTTGTAATATTTGTGATATTATTGTTACAACATTTAAATTACATTTTATTATTAATGGTTGATTTAGTATTTATAATTATTATATTATTGTGTATTTCATATAAAATGAACATCAAAGGAAACTAATTACCGGCAAAACGGAACAATGTTAAATTGATCTGGGTGCCGGGTCACAGTGGTTTCGAAAGAATCGAAAAAGCAGACGGGAGATCTTAAAAAGAGACGGGAGTCGGAATGACCTTCATAGGTCCAGGGCCTATTTTAGGAATTCCAAGGACTGCTTGTATACAGGTGATCAACGAGTGATCAAATGCTAAACACCGTGATCATTGGGAAAAAGTACCGCGGCAAGAGCTCGGGAAGGTACTGCTTCAAAGTGCAACAAGTAGGCTCTCTCTCGATGCACTGAGGTTGAACAGGATGCAACTGTGGAGGGTTACCGGGTTCATTACCGGGCATTATCCCATGCGGAAGCATCTGCACACAATGGGACTGCCTAATGGGTCCATTATGTGCAGATTGTGTGGCGAGGAGGAAGAAACATCCAGCCGTATAATCTTTGACTGCGAACCTCTAGGTTATAGCAGATGCAGGATATTCGGTACATCTTACCCCGAATATATGAACCTTCGGGAGGACCTAATAAGCAAGCTCCAGGCTATTACAATATGGGAGAAAAGAATCTCGTCAGACTGAATTAGAAAGGAGAGCTCAGTGGGTCATAAGGTCGAAGCGCAATAGTTTTTTACCCCGATATAAATCAACCAATCAATCAATTTATTAGCTTTTAGCACAATTCATACCCCTCAACTCATCATGTAACAGTTTCTTGATAATATTAATATAAGGAAGTTGGGCCGTAATTAGTTTACCAAACAAAATTTCGATAATATATATCCCCGTTTTTACATGGGCATCTTTTGATGAAAATTTTCAATTGTAAAGTAACATTACTTTGCTCACGATGAAATTCACTTGGAATATATCAATCGAATGTTTGTTAACAGCTATAATTCTCGTCTTGTTTACGATTTCTTTCTTTGTCAACCACTTCAGTCACATGATCAGAGTATACCAATCACAAGGAAGTAGAATATCAACATATCGTACAATTATTCGTTACATATTACGATACATATAATATTTCATGAAAAAAATCGTCAAAATATAACTCATCTCTATTTCATCAAACTAAAAACACGCGTCAAAAAATACTACTGTGCTTGGTCACCAAATCATTCGCATGAATACTTACATCTGAAGTTACATGTTTAAAAACGCACGTGCACGCTTTATTTTAATGCACGTGCAGAGCTTAAACATAATTGTGGATACAGTTATCACGAATATTAACAAATTAAGCAATTTTAGTATTGGTTTAAATGGAGATGTGCTCAATAGCAATGAATAATTATTGATACAGATATAAAAAAATTACAAAATTTGGTCACGGACATTATAGTTTAAATAAACACATGCAACATTGTCTTTAAAATGTACTCTGCACATGGCATTCATGACATTTAAATTAACCTGAAAGTAGGATAAACGCAATTCTGCGCATATATCCATAGAGATTTTTAAGCGATGCTTAGAACTTTTGAATTAGATACGGAATGATTCATTTTGCAATAATTTTTCCCTTTTTAGTGCGATTTATTCTGCAATCGATTATTATTATTATTGTAAAAAAGTATTATCTATTATAAACATCATTTAATAGTGATATCTATTGTTGAATAGCAAAGAATAGATAGAAAGTTTTTCATATCGATATTTTTATGGTGAATGGATAATGGGATGCATTGAAAGCCGTTACCAGGGGGATGATTTTCAATACAGGAATATTTTTTATTATTTGTATAAAAATAACTAAGTATGCTTTTACAATTTTTAAGAGGGTTTGGTTGGTTAGTATATATATATATATATATATATATATATATATATATATATATATATATATATATATATATATATATATATGAAGTATAACGATCACTACTTATCGATTCGACAATTTTTTAACAATAATTCAAGGGTTTTATCAAAACCGGGAGGCAGACAGACGGTTGTCAATACGATCATATTGAGTTGTTGTTGATACTCAGGTGAATACGAGGATGATATTGTACTCTTGTATAATGATTTCCATTTTTTCGAAAATGCTGCTAGCAGTTCCCCCTCATCTTTCAAGTATTTCAAGTGTTTTTTTTTTTTACTGTTTTTAAATGTAAATATTTTTTAGCATTCCGTTGCATAAAATTACATTTCTCTGCACGGTAGCAAGAAATGTTTCAAATATTTTGGATTGCAAAAAAAGTTTATATCGTATCGGATTTTTTAGCTAAACTTTGTTCTATTAGCGAATTTCCTGAAAGGAAATAGAGCTATTGGTCCCGTACCGAAGTCAAAATTTCGCAAAAATTTCTTCAAATGTCCATCGATCCTACCTTGTAGATGTCAAAAATCACCATCTGTAAAATTTATATATATATATCTATGGACATATATATATATATATATATATATACATATATATATATATATGTGTCTGTAATCACTCTAGCGGTCACAGTTTTTATTCTATCGGAATGAGATTTGGTATTTGAAGCGCTTTTGGTATTCAAAAGATCAAGTTCGTTAATGGGTAAAATCGGACCAGGGGAAAGGGGGGTTTAAAGGGAGGAGGAAACAGAAAATTTGACATATCTCCCTTAATATTCGAAAAATCGAAAATTTTATAAGAAGTAAAGTTGTAGGTATTAAGTTTTACTGTAATTTTGTTTCTTATCATTTTTTCTGTAACCCTAATATTTACAAAAATATTGACGGTTTAAGATTGAAAATTAAATTCCTCAATATCTCTGTACGCATTAGAGTTTGAGCAAAAAAGATAAGGTGATGAATTGTAGCAAACATGATTTTCTACAACTTTGTTTCTTACGCATTTTTCGATTGTTCTAATATTAAGAGAGATATTTTATATTTTGTGTTTTCTTCTATCTTTATGCCCCCCTTTCCCCTTGACGTATGTTATTTATTAATAAAATTGGCCATGCAAATACTAAAATCAGATACGACATTTCATTTTGATCAGACTAACATTGTGACCGCTAGAGATTTATTTATTCCAAGGAAATTCGCTATGTTGAAGCAGCTCCTGCGTAACGAAATTTTTTTTAAATATTCTTATCTCGCTTTATTACACATTTTTGGCGATGCAAACTTCACGCTCCTGCGTTTTCAAAATCTGTAAAGTATATATTGAATTATACATTAAATTTGAACTAACTACGCAAACTATGGCCTTAATTTTGTGTAGTTTCACACTAAGTTCAAGGAAATCGAATAAAATTTAACCATAATTAAATATGAAAAAATTAACGCATACATTTGGAATCGAACGTAGACCTCTAGAGTTTTAGCTCAGTGTGCTAATTGTTACACCAAGTGTGAATCTGATAAATGAATCGACTTTTTTCATATCTAAGCTAAATTTTATCCGATCTCAAAGAAATTGCTTTCTAAACTTACAATTTTTGAATAGTACACTCGCGTTCATAAAAATAGAACCAGTAACGGGAGTATACATAAATTGGGAGATAGTTTTGCTGACACCTCGTGATTTGCTAACACTTTTCAACCATGAGCAAGCACCAATCCTGGCATATCCTTTATCCTGACTATTGAAAGTGTATCGGAAACCATTTTTGACATATTATACCTACACTGTTTTATGAGTATTTTAAAATTGTGTCGGTACCTGAAACACATTGTACATTAAGTAGAAAGATTTGTAAAATTAATATATATTTCCCTCTCACCGGGACACAGGTAAAAAACTTATGTTATTAACAAAAACAAAGTTTCTTCGAAAACAACGGAAAAATCAGAAAATTTGACAAATATAAAAAATAGAAAAAGAGGTTTTTTTTTGTGTAGAAAAAACTTGAATGTAATTTCGTTGAATATCCGATGTACAACGATGGGATATCTTAATGAATGAAATCCTTTCATATCCCCAATAACTATAAAGACCGGGGAAGATGAAATATTGTATGTGGGGAGACTTTTATAAGATTCAGGAACATTTAATATTGGTATTCAGAAAAAGAAAAAACAGCTGAACTCGAAAAAAAAATATCGATCTGAAATTGCATTTGTGTGTATTCTAAAATTAAAGCTCGTGAAAATGGTTTGATGAATGCACTCTCCAGATAGGGAAGAAAAATTTGAGTACCAAAAACATTTCTTTTTTTAAAACAAACAATTCTTGTTCGAATCTTTTTTTCATAAACTAAACATTTTTGCTCCATTTTCCACTTCAGCAACGGTAATTAACGTATGTGGCAGAATCCTTTGTTTTTGCTGTATATAGAACCTTGGTATTTAAATACATTAGGTCTTTTTCTATGCATCTATGAACGGTCAAAGCCCGCATTGATTTACCCATTGGATATTTTAACAATTAACTCAGTTAGTTGATGTATTTATACTTGTTAAAAGTTTCTATCTACAGTTTATTGACAAAAATAAGTTTGTTCTCCGGCCCACCAAATTAAAGCTTTGTTTTTTTCTCACATAGTTACTGACAGCTTAAAGTGGCAGCTTAAATTAAGGATGTTCCAGCAGACTACCACTTTTCGACAGATTTTGCTCATTTTTTTCACAAGCTAAAAATAACGTTTTCTAATTAATCTCGAAGTTTCAGAATTTTTTACCGTTTAGAACGTGAGATAATTATTATCAAAGTTATCATTCTCTCTCACTCTCTCTCATTAGAAGCATGTGAAACTTCATGCCCGCCCAACTATTATCTATTGTATTAGAAAAAATACTCGACAGAACTTAATAAAAACTAGGAGAGTAAAGCTAACTATTTATTATATAAATTTAAAGAAAACTCATGTTACCGTTTTGTTTTCAAAATATAAGAGTTTAAAATTATTATTTTTCTTCAAAATAACATTATTATGTATATATGAAGAGTGTATTTGTCTCTGTGTTGTATATGTATGTTTATGTATTTGTGCTATAATCAAATCAAGCCGGTTTTTTATCTTGATTATATAACACAGTGCTGGAACGTCCTTAAAAATAATGATGAATACTATTTATTTTTCAACGGGTTATTTTCCATCTCCTAAATTATATAACAAAAAACTGAATAAAAAGTATTTTTATTAGTTTGAAGGAAAAGGATGACAGAATATAAGAATATATATATATATATATATATATACGATGACACGCAATGTTAAAATAAACCTTCAAAAGACAAAACACCATTTAAAGTTAAATAAGATCTAGGAACAAAGTAATAAGCTTCACTCAATGGGTAGTCGGAGCTAGAGCTGCTAACTTGGTAAGTTTGAACTAAACTTGAATAGTAGTCGTCAAATGAAAACTAACTTAACACAACACATAGATGTATATCTTTCTACAATTTTCTTTATACCTCACAAACATAACCTTTTCGAAGAAAAACAAGAAAAATAAAAAGGAAAATACTGTTTTTTTTTCTTTACAAAAAAAGTACAGATCGTAATATTACATACATGTACTAAAATACCGGATGCGCCAGGTAAAACGATGCGCACTATTAATTCTGTGATATATTTAACTCTCTATATTGCTGTAAAAGTCCTATACTCGATGTCTAATAGCGATTTCAGCGAATTTTAATGTGTCTTAGTACTCTGATGCCTAAAATATTTTCATAAAATTCTGTTGCTTTCATTCTAAAATCCTCAACCTTTTCGGGCGTTCACAAGGATTGCATGTAAGGAACACAAATTACAAAATAAGTTTTTTGCTTTAGGAGAGAGTAAGAATTCTGGCCAGGGGCGTCAAAAAAGTCAGTAGACCACTAGCTAAAATAGATTCTGTCTCTATAACATTATGAGTCAGGTTGTGTAAAAGCAATCACGGTTTACTTTGTCTTTGATCCTTTTATGATGGTTGGCTTAAATTAAAATTTAACCTTGGTGTTATTAAATTTTATGTTGGTAATAAACAAAATACTTTCTCAAACCACGATATATTATTAAACAAAATATCTGTACAATCTGCAACAATCTTCTACCAGATTGGCGTTAGTTTTTGGTGCCGAATTTATTTGGTTTTCTTAGAAAAACATAGAAAAATGTTGTCAGTTTACTTCTAACAAATACCAGACTGTGGTACAGAGTAGAGAGGTAGATTGTAAAGGCTGCCTTGGGCGGGTTACACTTCGACCATAAGATCCATTGTGATGCCTAAGGATGTCAGGATGTGAGTGGAGTGAAAGGAATTTGTGATCAGAACTATGCCAATATTCATCTGGAGTTCGTGAAAGAAACTGCAGGAAACCTTCTCAAGCATAGCCGGTTACTTCGTTCTTTGTCCATACGCCGACAGTTTAGTCAATTAACCGCCCCTTTTTTTTTATAATTGACAAACTGCTGATGTCGGGATTGGAATCCATAACCTCCCAGTTTCCTAGTACTGCATACTGCGCAGACATAAAGCCTTAGACCGCTCGGCTACTTGCATTGGTGTGGCACAGAGTAGTGGGTTTATATTTGCTAAGACATCCAAGGTGCGCTCACAACAATTTGTTTTACTGAAATAACATCTTCTCAGCTTCTCGAATGCCCGGAGGAACTACTGGTAAACCTAACAAGAACGAAAGAGGTTTCCTTGATGTTCAACATGACAGGGACCGGAACCATATCTAGAAATAACTAGGAGACATACTACCTCTGCCCTTAACGAATGGGTGGATAAGTCTTTGAACAAGAAATGGAAAGATACAGCAGCCTGCAAACAAGCAAAACAAATGATAGCTGGGTACAATGCCGCGAGGTTAAGCTTGCTTATCGGCAAAAACTAGAATGAGATGAAGTCTGATTGGAGTGCTTTTTGAAGGTTTAAGAGGCATCTATCTCTCATGAGGCTTGATGACAGGCGGTGGATGATACAGCCTTCCACCTTCTGATAGTCTTAACAGAGCCAGAATGAGGTATCCAGCCAGCTGGTCAACCGAAATAGGGGAAACTGAGGTTGACCAACTGAAATGCAGCTCTGTCCTGCCATTCGCAAAGAAGATGGGTAAACCAGTCCAAGTGGCCGAGCGGGCTAAGGCGTTATATCTGCGCAGTATGGCTACTTGGAAACTGGGAAGTTATGAGTCCGAATCCCGACAACGGCAGTTTGTCAATTATTAAGAAAAAAAACAGGGCGACTAAACTGTCGGCGTATGGACAAGAACGAAGTGCTTGCTTGAGAAGGTTTTCTGCAGTTTCCTTCACGAGCTCCCGATGAATATCGCCACAGTTTCTATCATACTCGGTTGCAGCTGCATATCCTACCAATTCCTAGTCTATACAAAAAATTACTTCCACTCCACTCACAACATCACATCCTTAAGCATCACAATGGACCTTATGGTCGAAGTATCACCCGTCCAGGGCAGCCTCTACAATCTACCTATTTATCTAAAGAAGATGGGTTGGTTCGACAACGAATTTTATAAATTATAAATTATCAGGTTATAAAAAAAAAATAGATTGAATGATTTTTATGCTTTTCCATCGCACCGTCTGAACTGGTTTGTTGACTTTTGTGGCATGACACGAGTAAAGACTGTACTATGCAAATCAATGTAGTCAACTAATGAGTATTATTTATACAGAACTGACATTCCCTCTCGACCTCTTTTCTTCTTTTTTTCTGTAAGTTTTTCTGTTGCCACTCAAACAAAAACTTATTCACTTTTATTGAGAGAGAATGATGATAAGATATTGTAAAATAGTGTTAGTGATTAAATCTCAAATGCAACTTGAGCTGAGGGTGGACGTCGAGCGAAGAAAAAGAAACTACGAACAGAGCTGAAACAAAACAAAACAAAAAATATAGAAAAAGTTTTTAAACAAAGGTATCTTCATTTTTATAGAGAAAAAAAAACTACCACAGATCTATAGTTTGAACTAGGATTGCCAACATAGATTGACAAACTTCATGGGAAAAGATTGTTGACTTGTACCAAACTTCAATATTACAGCTCTAATTGTTTCCAAGATATTGAATCCAGAAACTGAGCATTTTGGCGACACTCACTCATCAGAATACTTTCAGTTGTCGGAAAGAGTTGATATTTGGAAGAAATATAACTTTTAGACTGAAACCACCGTCTAAGTGACCGAGTGGTCTAATGCGTATGACTGAGGCGATATGTCTACTTGGAACTGGAAAGTTATGGGTTCGAATTCCGATATCGGCAGTTTGTCAATTATTAAGAAAAAAATAATTGGGGGGAGGCGTTATTTGACTAAACTGTCGGCGTATGGACAAGAACGAAGTGACCGGCTATACTTGCGAAGGTTTTCTGTAATTCCCTTCAAGAACTCCAGATGAATATCGGCATAGTTCCTATCAGAGTCGGCTGCAACCGCACATCTTACTAATTCCTAGTCAACACAAAAAAATTTCTTCCACTCCACTCACATACTCACATTCCACCTCGTGGAATTATAATGGACCTTATGGTCGAAGTGTAGCCCGTCCAGGAAAACCTGGACTGAAACCACCCAAGAAAATTGATATTTTTACCTGGAAAATAAGAATTTTCACTTTTAAAATTACAATGTTTATCTTATGGAATATGTTGTTTTCTACATGGTAGTTTTATTTGAATAAAATCTAAAGATTATTTTTGTAATGATAAAATGAGATCTCATTACTGATCATAAGATAATCATCAATATTCTAGACTTGAATCACCCGTAACCAGTAAATCGATAAAGTACGATAAGGATACTTCTGTTTCTTGGAACAGAGAATTCCACTGTCAAAGTCTTTAGACGTCGAAATTTTGCTTACATGCCAATAATCATTTCTTTCATACGATATGGTTAACTAATAGGTAGATCCTTTCGAGCACAAGATACACTCACATAAAATTATCTGGCATTAGATGCTAGAAAAATTTGCACCTTTTTATGATAAATCTTAATATTTTAGAAAAACTAGACAATATTTTAAATTCAAATATAAAATTAGTTGATTTTACTAAAAACAATATTTGTCAGATTTGGGAAAAACTTTTATATTTTACCACTTTACCACTTTTTTGATAGATAAAAATTTGGCCAACCGCCTTTAACGCTAAGTGTCTTCAATCATATTTTTATAGCCAAATATAACATGTAGCTATCAAGTTTCTAGGCAACCAGCTCAAACATCTGTGATAAATACAAAGATAGTGAGATATCCATCGTTTAGAAAGAAGAGTACCTGGTTACCGTTCGACTGACGGACTGACACCCAACCTAGACCGTCTCAAAGTTAGTAGGTGACTACTTTAGATATTTCTATAGTTTGTTTTATTATTATTATGTTGGTATAGCTTTTGATATCCTCAAGGAAAAAGCTTCAACATTTTAGTGGTGTGTTTTTTTTTTTAAAGTAAAATGTATTACCACACGTCATGTGTCAAAAAATAATGGCGTTTTTTTCTTCTTCTTCTTCTGTTTTGATATAATTTACTGGTTTTATTATTACTTTCAGTAATTTAAAAAATTTAATGAGTTTAAAAAAAATTGTTTTTTTAATTTAACCACGTTCCAACATGGATTAGAATCACATTTTTTTTGTTTTAGGTCTCTTGAAAATTTTAGAAAAATAATTTTTATAAATATTACTTGATTCTACTACGATATATTTTGTTTGGGGCCCATTCTCCACTAGAAATTTTCGTGTACGCCCGTTTGGGAACCAATGGGGTTGCCCAATAGTGATCCCGAATTGGGCAATCCTCGGGCAATCCCTATCTGATCCTGATACCACTAAAAAATAATTATAACCATTACTATTATTATTATTATACTATTAAGGGGTTATTACCATTACTAATGTTATAAATACGTAAGTAAGTTTGTTTAGTAGTAGTAGAATACGTATATTTTTGCATCAATATTTTACATAACTTGTAGTACAACACATCTTAAAGTATAGTTCCTAGCCTATGCTTTACCTATAATATATCATCTTATTAAATTATATACATCGAGATTATAGAATCGTTTTAACATCGTTTAGAAATGGGAAAAATCGTAAGTTTGTTTGCTTATTTATTTATTTTATATATTAATGTTTATTGAACTACGAGTATATATACTATTACATGGTAACATGTCACTTGCGAGAGTTTATTCAAATTTCGATTTATTTTTCAAAAACTATTCAATATCTTTAAGTTTTTTATCTGATGATACGTAATTTATATAAATTCCAACAAAATAGGTCCGTCGACATAGCAAACAAAAAATTGTACAATTTATTTTTATTTTTTGGTTTTACATAACTATTATGTTGGGTTTTCCCACTAATATTCCCAACAGAACCCAGTTAGGCAAAACTTTTATCAGATTCGTAATTTCCTATTGGTTTTTCCCAATCATATCCTACATAGATCCCAGTTGGGCAAAACTGATACCAAATTGTTAATTTTTATGTTGGGTTTTCCCAATCATTTCCCGAAAGAATCCCAGTTAGGTAAAATTAATGTCATGTCATGGATTTTACTAATGTTATACTAGGGAAGGGGATTGGGTCCCCATCCCTCGATGTGTATGATTTTTCATATGAAGCATTTGATGTCAAAAAATGATAATCTCATATATGTTTGCGTTGTCTTGGTATAACAGTACACATTATATAATAATAATAGGAGCCAGACGTCCCAAAGGATGGGCAAAGGCTCTGCCCTCCAGAATACACCATTCGTGTCTATTCACAGCGGTCCTTGTCCAGCAACCACCAGCAAAGATTACCAGCTTCTATTAGGAATGAAGCAAGAGTACGCATTAATTTAATTAAATGTTTTATTTGTTTTTATTTTAAAACGAGCTACCGTCCATTAAAAGCGGCACCGACTGAACCCTCAAAAATCGGAACGAATTCCACTTGAATGACATAGTAAAGTACACCACCGACGTATGTTTGAATAATAATAATAATAATAATAATAATAATAATCATGTACGATGGATGAAGATGTTGACGATGATGATGATATCCAGTTGATATTTTACATTAATTAAGACAGAACCGTTGAACGAGTGAAGCATATTATACAGAAATTTTCCCTTTCATCAGCAAATAATAACTTATCTGTCATCATCATATTATTATTATTATTATTATTATTATTATTATTATTATTATATGAAAAACACAAAACAGCAGAAATAAAAGTTAGTTGTTTATGAGTCTATCCGTCTGTCTGTCTGTCTGTCTCACTCATATTCTTGTAAATCTAGATATCTACCCTTCGACTTCAACATAACAACGCTTTAGTCGTACAGAAAGTGTCTGAAATATTGAAGGTGCCACATTCAATTAAATATTTATGAAGAACAGAAGTCTGAGCGCAAAATCAGTTCAATTTTGGCTATGTGAGAATTATTTAATTATCAAAGATGGAACTGAATATGACTCTACAATAGATCTACCTCCACAAAATCATGAATTTGAAGTGTCGCCAGGTGACACTGTGTATCCATCAACAAACGTTCTATTTATTATTAAACAGATTGGCAAAATAGAACTTGCCATTAATTACCGTTTCTTAGCTGATGTTTCAGATTGAATATACCAAGTTATCTTGGTAGATTCCTACATTTGCTTCCGCTACCAAGAATCTAATCTTATGAGTGTCAACTTCTTTTTTAATTTCGACCAAAAAAAGAGGTAACGCTTTGTTTAACGCTTCCGTTTGTCTGTCTGGTTTCGATCCGGTTTTTTATTTGAAGGCTAGTTTACTCGAGAAAGTGGACAGGCCATGGCGTAGGACTCCGCCACACTAAGTGCAAGAATTAAATTTTGAGATGGGTTTGTGGCTCATGGAGTATTCCTCCATAAGCAAATCTCCATGTAAAAAGAAAATGTTTGCTAGAAGGAAATGTTTGTTTTACCAGTCCAAGTAGCCGAGCGGTATAAGGCGTTATGTCTCCGCAGTATGCCTACTTGGAAACTGGGAGGTTATGGGTTCGAATCCTGGCAGTTCGTCAATTATTAAGAAAATAAAAGGGGCAGTTAATTGACTAAACTATCGGCGTATTGGACAAGAACGAAGTAACCGGCTATGCTTGAGAAGGTTTTCTGCAGTTTCTTTAACGAACTCCTGATGAATATCGGCATAGTCCCTATCATAGTTGGCTGCAGCCGCATATCCTACAAATTCCTAGTCTATTCACAAAAATTCCTTCTACTCCACTCACATTCTCACATCCTTAGGCATCACAATGGAACTTACTGGTGAAGTGTAGCCCTTCCAGGGCAACCTCTACAATCTATCTATCTATATAAGAAGGAAAACTTATATTTCCTTGATAATTCCACCTACAATATTTACGTGTCGTTCCGTCTAAACGTGTCTTTATTTGTATGTTTGTTATTCAAGCGTGTTTCATAGCTCTCTATCTCTGATGCTCACTCCCCCCCCCCTCACAACAAATGTGCTCATATTATATTCAAGCATCAAGCTCCTATTAATTTTACATATATTGATATTATCAATTGAATGAATGCGGATAAAGGAAAAAGGGATTCTATATCTACATATAACTTCACAATTCACCTATTCACATTCATTTATACCAAATTTACTACAACTTTTATATTCAGTCAGAATTATATTCTATAGTCAAAGCTTTCACAGAAGTCAAAGTTTGTTGAAGAAGTCAAAGTTTGTAAGACAATTAACTCTGGTGCTGGTTTGGTACAGCATTTACACCTTAGATCTTAAAAGTCCTTGATTTATG
Organism: Nineta flava; assembly: GCA_963920215.1. NCBI lineage: Eukaryota > Metazoa > Arthropoda > Insecta > Neuroptera > Chrysopidae > Nineta > Nineta flava. The sequence goes on from OY986041.1 coordinate 137,094,219, forward strand.
CAGATTATCAATTGACTTATGATTTATCATCAAAAAACGTTTGAAGAAGTAATTCAAAGCGATCATTTTAGTTTGATCTCTTTCATCCAAAAGAGATTTGGAGACTTTCATGTCCGAGGAACGCCAAAGTAGCCAAGCTTTCTATGGCGTTGTGTCTGAGGTGCTATGTATACTTGGAACTGGGAGGTTCTGGGTTCGAATCCCAACATCGGGAGTTTGTCAATTATTAAGAAAAAAATTGGGGAGGTTAATTGACTAAACTGTCGACGTATGGACAAGAACGGAGTAACCGGCTATGCTGGAAGAGGTTTTCTGCAGTTTTCATCACGAACTCCAGATGAATATCGGCAAAGTTCCTATCATAGTTTACTGCAACCGCACATCCTACCAATTCCTAGTCTATACACAAAAATTCCTTCTACTGCCTCACATCTTCACATCCTTAGGCATCACAATGGACCTTATAAGTGTAGCCCGTCCAGGGCAGCCGCTGCAATCTGTCGATCTATCTTCATGTCCGATATTTTACATTCAGTAATCAATGATGATAAAAACGTCTCTTTGGCACTACAGTTAACGATTTACGGACGAATTTAAACGAATTTTTTTTTCCATGAGATGGAATCAAATGATAAAGTCCTATATCTGGTCCAGTCTCGCCGTTTTCTGGGTTTGTTCTTATCCCACCTCAGCAGAAGTAGTAGTAGTAGTAGTAGCAAAGAGGATATCAAAGCCTGGAAAGTAGGTCTTTCTAGGCCTTTTTACCGACCTCGAAGGCATTTGTATGCAGACTAGGCATTTTGCAGGTTGTCCGATCTTTGATAGGAACTACGCCGATATTCAACTGGAGTTGAAGAAACTGCAGATAACCATCACAAGCATAGCCAGTTACTTTTGGTCTTCTCTATAAGCCGACAATTTAGTAAATTAGACATCCTAATTTTATTTATTTATTTATTTAATTGACCAATTGTCATCGTTGATAATCGAACTTGTAACCTCCCAGTTCCATTCAGAGCGCCTTTGTCAGCACGGCCAGTCCAATTGGTCGTGCTGTCCCTTGTCATATTTTATATGCAGAAGTAAATTTTATTCACGCTCTTGATAAAACACAAAAATTTCGCATCAAATATCCCTAAAAATTGAAAAGTAGTATTCACTTTGCAAACCATATCCAGGATAGATTGAAGATTTCTTAACATGTGTTTTTCATCTTGTTCCCTGTTTTTTCACCTTTCGCCAAGAATAACGCTAATATAATCATGTTTTACCTTGTTCTACCTGTTAAATGTACTGTGAAATATGACGTAACTGTAGTCAAACTAATATGATTTTCATATATAAATTATCACATCAAACGTTTTCCAATTAATACCGATTTTCAAAGATAGGTTCTGAATTTGGTTAATTGCCAAACACATTTGTGTAACAACTATAATATGGAGTGTAAGTACTAGATAATATTTTTGGTTAAAAAGAAGATGTTAGTTATTTGATATTACTACCCCATTCATTTGATTGGGTTTATAAAACATTTGTATTTTCTATTTTACTTTGATCTTGAAATATGTTTCTTATTTATTTTAATTCGTAACATTTAATTGGTACTTTAATAAAAAAACTTTTTACAAAAAAAATAACCCGACTGCTATGAAAAAATGCACTAAAAAGTAAAAAATAATTGCGTTTTTTATTTATTTAAATATCCATGTTTTTTTAACAACTTAATTATTATTATTTTTGTAGTTGGTGCCAGCTGCATCTGTAGTATTGTTGTCGGTTTGAAACGCTTTGCAGTCAAAGTGAAATTTAATGTATACCTACTCGTAGTTCGCTACTTCGTTAATACACGTTTGTTAACCTTGGCTGGCCCCAACTCTCAATAATAGTAATTGAGTTGAAATAAAAATGGATATTTATAAGTAAATTTAAGTAAATAAATAACGCAATTATTTTTTACTTTTTAGTGCATCTTTTCATAGATTTTTTTTCTTTTTTTTTTTTGTAAAAATTTTTTTTTTTTGGAGTCGGTTTATTTTGTCAAAAAATTTTTATTTTGAAATCGGTTTTTTTTAAAAGTCTTTTATTTTCCATTTTTAATTCGTATACCCTTTCAAATAAAAAAATTACCTTCAAAATCGATCATTAATTGACGGAGAAATCGGTGATCATACATATAAAATGAGGATTTTCCTCAATTTCCATGGGATCCGCTCATCAGAATATGATTTGGTGACAATGGAATCAATCTGAAAGTATACCCTTTAAAACAAAAACAAAATTTTCCAAATCGGTTGATAAATGACGGAGTTCTTAGGTAACAAACATTATTTTTTTTAAATTCACACGAATGGATAACCTTCTCCTTTTTTCGGGTTAATACATGTTAAAAGTCAGGTTAATTAATGAAGGAATATGATTGCACTTAATGCATTGCAACCTAAATGATTTACTCTAAAGAACTAAAGTACCTACCTGGGCCAAATTTTTTTGAGGCATATTGTATTAGATTCAGAAATGCGGTTCGAATTTGTGGTTCCCTGGTATTGCTTTTAATATTGCAGACATACTTTTCTTTTAAAATTTTTTATTTGTGGCCAATATATTCGGAAGAATCTGATCTTAAACAAGCCTTTTTTTGGGTCAGAGTATGTTTTATTTGTAGGTGTCCAAAACCCACATGTGCGATGTTTGTTTGTGTGTAATAGCCCAAATATTTCTTGGGCTACAACTGAAAAAATCAGACGATATCAGCAAATTTTGTTACTTTTAAATTTAACAGTAGCCGTGTAAAGTACCAGTCCAAGTGGCCGATCGGTCTAAGGCGTTAGGTCTACGCAATATACCTACTTGGAAACTGGGAGGTTATGGGTTCGAATCCAGACATTGGCAGTTTGTCAATTATTTAGGAAAAAAAGGGGGTGGTTAATTGACTAAACTGTCGGCGTATGGACAAGAATGAAGTAACCGGCTACGTATGAGAAAGTTTTTTGAAGTTTCTTTCATGAACTCCATCATAGTTGGCTGCAGCCGCATATCCTACCAATTCCTAGTCTATACACAAAAATTCCTTCTACTCAACTCACATCCTCACATCCTTAGGCATCACAATGGACCTCAGGGTCGAAGTGTGGCCCGTCCAGGGCAGCTTCTACAATCCATCTAACAGTGTAAAGTACAAGCCTAATTATATTTTGTGAGATTTCAATTGCTATATAATCATCTTCAGCATGTGATTGCGAATTTCATTTAATGCTGAGTAACGATGGAATATGTGTATTATGAAATGGATGTGCAATTTTCTTTAGTCTCCAGAGTCTTATATACAATATAGGGCTTACATAAAAGTATTTCGAATTCCTTATTTAAAAAATGGCTAGTCATAATATCAGAAGTTGAGAGGAAGAATTCTGATTCACTTGTCTCGCATATTTCTTAGGATATTTTACAACAATCTTTTATTATACGGAGAACAATGACAAATGGAAAAATCCCAAGTACTTGTAAGATATTATACTTTACACACAATTATTTTCAACCCCTTGTTTCATATCATAAAATCAAATCTACCCCTTGATGATACATTAATTTGATATTTTCGTTCCCCTCTCATCATATCAGACATGTAATAATTTTTTGGTTGAATTTTATTCTTAAGCTCAAACAGGTGTACACATGGCCACAAAAGTTGGGTCCATTTTCCTTGTGTTATACTTGATTTGTGCCTTAATAACTTTCATTCTAGGACATTTTCACAAAATACAAATGAATAAGGCACAAATCAAAAATTTTGTGGCAAGTGGTACGAGCAATCATGATGATGATTTGAAAGGTAGTAAAATGATATCAAACAACCAATTCATCGCTGTCCCTGAGGTATATGATTCGAGTACCAGTGGTTGCAGTATCTTAATCAAATTTTTAGTTTAAAGGATTATTTTTGTCTATTTGCTATCTATGCCAGAGATAGATAGACAGATTGTAGAGTCCACTGTGATTCCTAAGGATGTGAGGATGTGAGTGAAGTGGAAGGAATTTTTGTGTATTGACTAAGAATTGGTAGGATTTGCGGCTGCAGCCGACTATGATAGGAACTATGCCGATATTCATCTGGAGTTCGTGAAGAAAACTGCAGAAAACCTTCTCAAGCATAGCCGGTTACTTCGGTCTTGTACATACGCCGACAGTTTAGTCAATTAACCGTCCCCTGTTTTTTTCTTAATAATTAAAAAACTGCCGATGTCGGGATTTGAACCCATAACCTCTCAATTTCCAAGCAGGCATACTGCGCAGACGTAACGCGTTAGACCGCTATACCACTTGGACTGATTATCTGTGCAATCTGTGTTCTTAAATCATGAAGAATATGGCCTCCATAATTTTTACTATCATGATCATAAATGGCCAGAGCCATAAACTAGTAAATTGAGCTCACATTTCCAATAATCGAAATTCAAATAGCATTCAAGTCTCATCACGCCTTATTGGTGCATGGCTTGGTGGCTATAAAATGTTCATTCGATTACTATTTTAAGTTTACATTTATACACTTTTTATGATTTTAAAATAAGGGACGAAAGTTTGTATGGGCAGTGCGTCATTATTTTTGAAGCTAAAAACATAGAAGTTGCCAATGGGAAATCTCATCGGGCACACGGCTTGTTTTCAATAATCGCAAGATGTGACTTGCATTTAGTATTAAGACACAATAAATCTTCGAAAATTTTATAAATAACACGATTGACGGAGATCCATGGTTTGAGTTTTACTGGTTGCATTATCTTCTTCACATTTTAAATTCAACAACATAAAACATAAATACTTTATACACAATTATATTCAACCCCTTTTTTTGTATATCATAAAATCAAATCTACCCCTTAATGATGATACCAATAATTTGATATGTTCATTCCCCCATGTCTCAGACATGTAATAATTTTTCGGTATAATTTTATTAGTTTAGTTCAGTACAGGTAATGATAATGATAATAATGCAATGAAAGGTAGTAAAATGATATCAAGTAAAACTAAAATCGATATTTGTTGCATTAATAGAACAACAAATAAAAAAAAACAAAATAGGGAATAGCAGGATGAAGGAAACAAGTAAGATCGTATCGATAGGATGGGGGTCGAAGATAATGATGGAAATGGAAGAGAGAAAGATGTTAAAAATGAATGACTCATCATCATTATGGTTTTCTGTTTCTAATTTATTTTCCAACAAAAATAAATTGCCATCCTAGTTAGTATGTACACATGACCATAAAATTTGCATTCTTTAATCAAAACTTTGTAACTGACTTTGTGCATTAATTATTCGGTTTTCGAAAAAATGTTTCGGATAAAAGTTGTTTATTATTAATATACTAACAACTTTTATTCGAAACATTTTCTCAAAAACCGAACGAATTAGGTACAGTTGAAGTATATAATTTTGAAAAAAGAACACTACTTTCATGGGTCATAGTACATATATAGAGTATATATATATATATATATCGACGACCATGTACACAACAAAATAATGTATTTTTAATGAGAGAGAGTGAGATAAATATATAATATTGTATAACATATTAATATATAGAATGATTGATTTTATTTGATTCATTACAAACAAAAGACTAAATGTTTATTCTAAGAGCTATATAGTATTGGTATTAATTAAGTTTCTATTAAAAAATAAACCAATCTTTTTATAGTAAAACAAATTTTCTACAACTTTACTTCTTATGTGTTTTTCAATTTTCGGGGGTCTTTCTCCATTTTGACATTTGAATTATACAAATAAGGTATACAATCTAACCTAACTTATGTATTAATTACAATTATCATTTTTTTATTGTAAAATTTATTATTGTTTTAATTTTTAGTGTCTGAGGAAGTCATAAATAAAAAACGCAACGTTCAATTTATTTAAATTAATTCATATATTCTCGTAGTCCTATAGTTCCTACGAATAGGGAATATGCATGAAAATTTTTTTTCACATTTATTTTCAGAATATGAAAATACTGTTAATACTGTAATCATATTTAAAAACGAAATTAAAATCCGACAAATATCAAGGAAGCTATAAGCTTTTAAAGATTATTATTATCTGTCTCTGTTCTTGCAAAAATACTAAAAACGAAGTTTTACGTGTATTTTAAATGTTGAAAGTGTAATATGACGTCACATAACATATCAAGAGGGCTATCACCCTCTTTGTCTAATCGGGAATTTCAATCATTCATATCTCGCTTATTTTTAAAGTTATTTAAAAAGTAATTTTACCTTGATATTTGTCAAGTACACATGCTTCAATTCAAGTGATAAAAAATTTTCATGCATATTCCCTATTAACTAATATTATATAGTATGGATACGAATACATGAAACATTAAATTTATTTTTGATCAACTGAATTAGATCATCCCATATCACATATAACACATATAGGCAGGCAGACAGACAGTAGTAGTTAATGATTAGTATAATGTATCAATATTAAATGTGGGTGTTTATATGGACTGTTATTTTATTATCAAATTTATTATTTTTGTTTCCTTAATACCATTTGGTTGTGGTTGTATGTGCCATTACTAATATTTTCTTCTTTTTTTCTTTCTACACATCTTTTCCCATGTCTTCTTTTCTTCTCTCCCTTTGCATTAAATATATATATATATATATATATATATATATATATATATATATATATATATATATATATATATATATATATATATATATATATATATATATGTGTGGTATAATTTTCACCATTTTCTTTCATATATATTTTATATCTAATTTTCTTTAATTATATCTACTGAATGAAACAAAAAAAAATGATAATTTACGAATAATAATATATCAATTTTATTATCATTCCTCGCATAGAGTTATAATAGTGTTTGTTTCCGGTGGTTATTTATATTAATTTAATTCTCTATCCAGGATAATATGTGTGTGGGGGATGGAGATGAGATAATTATAGATACGAATATATCTATGTATGTATATACATCTGGGTGAGAAAACTTTTATATATCAACCAAGGTTTTCTGTTTTAGTTACCGAATAAATGAGGCGTAAAAAAGGGTTTCGATGAAAGATAATCTCTATTTGTAATTCAGTTGTTTATTAATATCAACTATTCCAGTTTGAATGAAGTCATTTGATTGAGGGCATTCATAATACAAAATGAAATTATTTCTGTATAAAGATGAAACTATATAGAGCATGAAGTGGAAACGAACCGGACGTGTAGGTAGCGTCGGACTGGGCCTAAGAGTCTCGGGTGGCATTATTGATTTAAGGCCCGCTGCCAGCAAAACCAAACTATAATCCAAGAGTTTTTGGAAAAATTTCTTTTCAAAATCGTACATTTTTATGTGAAAAGTTTATGATAACTGCAGATTGCAAACCAATTAATATTTTTTTGTCATAGATAAATTTCAGTTAGATTGTTAATAAATCGTTCGTAAAAGGTGCTATACTCGTTATCCTTGATCCTGGAAGATACGAAGAAGTCCAATAGTTCTTGCCTCAGTAGAGAACGAAGCATCATCTTAATGCATTACAGCACGGAAAATCATCTCGCAAGTTACCCGTGTAAACGAGGTTGTGAGGATTACACAGTAAGCGATGTATAAGTTGGAGTACGTACTAATGTGCTTGTTCCGAATCCCCTCGAGAGAAACAAATAGCGTTCTTTGCTGTTTGATTTAAACCACCTTTGCCGATTACTTCCTGCTCTTCTTCTTTCCTCCTTCTCCAGGCATGAACGAATTGCGTGTAGGTTGTAAGTCATGGGTGCCCACACAGTCCACAGTCTAGACCCCAGTGGAAAACACCACCCTGACCCTATACCCAGTCTGACGCTGCTGACGTAGCAAGGGTCAAAGACGGAATATGGACACTAAAGCCGCTTTTTGGGCACCGTATAATCAACCACGAAACTAGAGTGGTCCAAACATACGATGGTAAGGTTAGTGTCGTTTGTTGGTGGTTGCTCGATGGAAAGAGCCAAAAACAAAGACATATGACATACTCTGGAAGAGATCTTAGCCAACCTTTGGGATGATTTCGTGCTTTATCAAAATTTTTGTTATAAAGATATGACGGCATATTTTTTACCCATGGAAATTTTTTAAATAAACTAAATATTTAGCATACATCTTTTACTGACGTATATTCCATATTAATACTGATGAATTTTCAGAAAATTAACGCTTTCTTCCCGGATTCATCACAAAGTTCAACGTTTTTGCATAATTATTTATTTGCAAATAAAATTACACATAGTTTAATATTCTTTTCCCTGAAAAAAAATTCATTTAGCGCAGGTAGCTCCAACGTGTCGACTTTTTTCGAAACACCTGAAACACTCCGTGCATTATGACTACCTTGATGTATTTTTTTATTACACTTGAATCACCCTGTACAAGTGAAAAAGCTTTATCTTTATTCATAAACTATATTGTTGTAAAATAATTGAACTGCAACAGAGATAATATTAAGATAAAATGATCTTTAAGTGAATATAAGAACACAACCCCCCAGTTTCCGGTTGGTTAGTTTGTTGTTTGCTACAACAACAGAGTGAACATCATCGTCTCTCCCTATTAAAATAAATGACATCATAAAGTACCCAAATAACTATAGTGAATCGTTGACCATTTAATGTTAAGCATCACCAGCCCAGCCTCCTCACCAACACCAAACCTTTCTAGTATTTCTCTGAACTAACTATACGTATTTTGTAGCGCTACGTCAAACTTTACTTTAATAGGATATCTCATTTAGTAATTCCTTAGTGGGGCATGTAACTGACTGTGTTAATGTACAGCGATCAACTAACAGCGTTACCGGTTGGTGTTGGGGGGGGGGGGGCGAAACTAAACAAAACCGAGCTACCTTCTTAGTTACATAGACGATATGTAGAGAGATATTTCTCTTCATACCCGTTTTGAAAATCATTCATCGACTAACCTGGTGAGTTTACCCAATTCGATGTAAGCTCTTATACTCTCATACGTATACAATGGTCGAACGCGGTCGAAGCTACCATATACGACGTCAAGCGCATTCCCTATACTACATTAGTGTAGTGGAGCCTAGAACATTATATGAGAAGCTCTTGTGCTGTTAACAAACTTTAACACTTACAAGATCTTTAAAAAGTGAGGAACATATTAACGACGTTCCAGCACTGTGTTATGCAATCAGTACAACAAACCGGTTTGATTTTATTATAGCACAAATACATAAACACACATGTACAACACATAGAAAAAAACACTGTTCACATATACAAAATAATGTTATTTTGAAGAAAATAAATAAATTTAAAGTTTTATATTTCGAAAACAAAACGGAAACACATGATTTTTTTTTTAAATTTATATAATAAATATTTAGCTTTACTCACCTAGTTTTTTTTTTAATTCTGTCGAGTATATTTTCTAATATAACAGATAATAGTTGGACGGGCATGAAGTTTTACATGCTTCTAATAAGAGAGAGTGAGAGAGAATGATAAATTTGCTATTAATTATCTCGCGTTGTAAACGATCAAAAATTCTGAAATTTCGGGATTTATTGGAAAACATTATTTTTAGCCTGTGAAAAAAAATGAGCAAAATCTGTCGAACTGTGGTGGTATGCTGGAACATCCTTAACTTGACAACTGAGGCATATCGATTCTTCGATTCGATTCTTTTTGACCGCCTTGTTTGTTTTTTTCGTATTCGAATTTAACCAAGGCCCTCAGTTTAACGTAGATTATATGTTTCTGTGATGCAATATAATCTAGTAGGTTAGGTTAGGTTGCAATGGCTTTCTGAGAGGAACATACTTAGGTCATGAGGGTCTATTGTGTAACCTAAAAAATGAGACCATCTCACAAGGAGCCACTATTCCTTAAACCATACGGAGTGTATTTAAGAATGTAGTAACTTCTATACCGATCCCTTCTGGGGTGAATTATCCGCATGAAACTCTCGAGAGTAGTCCTTGAAACTCAAATCTCAAATGGGTAGAAATGGCCATCATAGATACTTGTACATCTGCCATTAACTTCAAAATTGTGTCCATTTGTGAGACAAATCTTAGAAACTCAGTGTCGAGTCCCATTTGATTTCAGAAAGAAGAAGATTTTCAGGAAAGAAGTTATGTCCTATCCACCTTTTAAAAGACAGCTTTTATCCCGAAGAATTCTTGAAGACGGGGATATATCAAAAGATTCCTCTGTGAAATTACCTCCCAGGCTCTCGCAAGAATCATTTCGAGAGCTTATTCAAAGAAAGATACAAAGTGATCTGAAAAAAGATCTGGTTCCCTTCACAGATTTTCGTGGTTGTGATTGTAAGATCAAAGCACATTTTTGCTTATTTTAGTAAATTTGAGCGAAATAGATTCTATGGAGAAATGAGGGAGACTCTGAAGGATCTCTTGAATAGAATCAAATGTCCTCATATATACAAGAATCAAATGTTTGGCAGTGAGACTTTATGAGCAACTAAATCGTGCATCTTATTTTGGATACTTGTAAAAGTCTATCCATGTTTTAAAACATTATTCAATAAGTATATCAATTTTGTCTTAAATTTGCCACTACAACTATTTATCTCAGGACAATTTTTGCTTAGTAGTAGCGAAGAGGAGGCCAAACCTGGCAAGCAGGCCTTTCTAGGCCTTCTTTACTAACCCCAAAAGACAAGGAATTTATATGTAGACTAAGAATTGGTAAGCTGTGCGTCTGAAGCCAACTTCGAGAGGAACCATGTCTATGTTCATCTGAAGTTTCTTCAAGGAAAACTGCAGAAAACCTTCATAAGCTAGCCAGTTACTTTCATTCTTGTCCCCACGCCGACAATTGGAAATTGATCTAACAACCTACTAGCTCCGAGCAGAGAGCCTGTAACAGCTCAACCACTCAGACGATGCTTCAAGTCAAGAAGAATCGTTCGAAAACATTCAGGCAAAGCTTAATATCTCAAATAACGAGCGAAGGTGAATTAATTTTGAATAGCTTTGTAAAAGTTCTAAGTATGTGTTTAAGTTAAGGGTCACTAATATTGAAGTTTGTGCTTTCCTTTCCTATAGTAGTCAACTTCAATGAAGGTATAAATCATTGATTCCCATGAGCATGCTAAGCTTCTCTACAACCGTATACACATACATACATACATACATACATACATACATACATACACCTACCTACCTCTCAATACCCATCTATTTCTGTAACACTATTCCATTTAGTATATCTACCTGTGTATTTGCTCACCCACAAACACAAGCCATTGGAAATTGTATTCTCCCACCCCCAAAGAGACTTTTCAAAATTGTTCCAAAACTTTTTCAACTTTAATAGTGAATGGACTTGACACAACGAACAACAAAACAGTTTTATATGGGAAGGTATCCATAAATATGTACAGGATGTGCTACAAAAGTCAGTGAGTCAGTGAGTGAGCATTTTATATTTTACCAAGGAATCTAAGACGGTCAAAACCAAGAAGTTTTCAATATAGTCGAATAAGTTATTAATGTACAACCAATTTGTGCCTATTCTATTAGGTGTACTAAAAAAAAAACGTTTCAAACAGAAGTTATTTGGCTTTTCTGAAATAAAAATGATTTTGTGAAAATTTTAAGATTTTCTTGACTTCTTACCGTTTGAATGATAATTTTTGGATAGCCTTTGTTTTAAACGGTATGAAATGGAGATGTCTTGAAAATAAACCAACAACTATTATTTAAAACAATTTTTTCAGACATCCAATAGTTTTTGACAAATACCGTGTATGTTGGAAAGCTTTTTCAATACAGAATCAACGTTAAATTTATTTATTACTGGCTGGCCGTGTGGTTACTGTGTGAAGTCAGTCAGTACACATGTCATGAGAGTGGGTTATATCTGTTCATTGAATTTTTAACTTTAGTATGTGCATCACAATCTCCACTCTTAAATGACAAACAAACAACTATACGCATACAGTATACCTATACACTATCCAGATGGTTGTATGTATGTGTATTGTATAGATGTATATTATAGGGTTTTATAGTGAATATTTTATTTATTTATTAAACATTGATTCTCTATTAGAAATGCTTTTGAAAACGGTCTGTATATAGCGCATAATATATTCAATATATTTATAAAATGGGAGCATTTCGTAAACGAAAACCGACAAATTATATATTGATTAGATAATTTCACATCATATTTTTTATATTTAATGTTCTACACAATATAAAATATATCGGGAATCTATTTAGTAGATATTTCTTGCAATTCTGCAAGACAAGCAAAATTAAAATTGAATTTTTGCAAAATTTCTATAGAAAACATTGCTTGTGACATCTTGTATCTATTATTTTTATAGCCTTTTTGTTGTTCAAATATTCCTTCCTAGTCCAACCCGACAAAAAATATCTACTACACTGTATATATTGGTAGCGTTACGATCAACGAAAATGTCGAACGAATGCGATAACGTACAAGATTTTACAATATTTCAACAATTTTATTACTACTCAATGTTTCTTGTTAATTCTTTTATTTGTTCCTTTTCTGTTTTTTTGCTTTTCTGTTCGTTTTTACAAGGTGTTTCAGTCGTAGGTACTTCGAAATTCACATACATTCGATTATAGAAACCAACAACTTCTTAAATAACGTTCCATAAACACTTTTTGTAGCAGGTCAAATTGGATAATATGAACTTAATGTTGGCTGTCATGATAAAAAAATGAAATTTAAATTCAGTAAATTTAAATTGGTAAAAATATTTAAATTTAATATGGATGTAGAAATTCTTTGACATTTCCCGAAAAAGTTCGATACAGTTTTTTTTTTGGGGTCATAACAGCGGAAACGTTTCGTCGTAGCTGCAATTTATTTATAAATTAAACTTAGGTTAATATAAATTAAAATATTTTTCGTATAAAGAAAAATTCATTTGCCATGTCACAAAATCTGTGAAAAAGACTTTTTGTTAATTTTTTTTTTCATACTTACATTAACTCCTTAGAAATAGATTATTAACAGATTATCCCCTTACAGTTAATTCAGCCCATAGATCTTTGTCGAGAATAGAAAAAAACTGGTATTAAAATGACTTGAAACATTTGTTCAAAATTTAACATTTGGTTTATTTACCCATTCGAAAAAACTATCATTACAACAAAACTTATTTCAATTCAGGCTTAGAGGTATTTAAATTTTAATATTTTCCTATCATTGAAATTCATTTGTCATATGATCGTATCTGGAGAAATGATGAGTTTGAAAATGATCGCAAAATCGAAACATGTCACCATAACAGAAAATAAATCATTATTGAAAAAAGTGGAATCGTAAAACATTTTGAAATTATTTTCAAATCTATCAAGTTTATCTGGGAAAATTTGTGAATATGATCCTTAAAACTAGTTCACCCTATTACGATAATTTCAGCCCATTGCTCTTGTTGTCTAAAAACAAAAGAAAGTTGGTTTAAAATGACTTGAAACATATGGTAAATATTTTAAAACTTATTGAACTGATATTTTAGTTTTTATTTTTTCATATTATTATATTAAAATGCTTTTTAAAAACTTTTTCGAGAAACCAGAAAACCAAACTATTAAAAATTGTGAAATATTTATTTATATACTTACATAAAAACTTTCTAAAATTTCCCTCAAACTATTTATAAATATTGGGGAATCGGAAATCAGGAGAGTAAATGGAAGATGAGATGATGTTTTAAATAATCTATTTTAGGTTAGAAATTTTTACTAATTTATTTTTTGTGTTATATTTTCTTAATCTTTTTATATACAATTGAAAAGGGAGAAATTCAATACACCAAGGCACGGTACACTTAATGAAGTTGAAAAAGCACATCAACTGTTTAAAAATCTTTTTATAAGTAAGCAAAAGCATGTTTTGTTCTCAAAAATGGTTGTATTTACTCAAAAAAAACCGCTGCGGTTTTGTAAAAGATGCAACAAGACTTTAAAATTGATCAAGAAATGTAAAAAATGAACTGACTTGATTGTTTAAATATCAGTATGAGTGTGTACTGTTTATTTTCCTTCTACGCACGAAAATTCTGGTAAAGATAATAATATTTAGTAAAACAGTTTGTTTTTGAGCCTTTCTTTTATCTTACGGTATATCTTTTATCTCCTAAAGGTACATTCATTATGACAAGTATTAAAGCATGAAATACCCAACGCCTAAGAAAGTTACACAATAAATATATACCAATTATTTTCTGACTTTTTGATTAAAACTTTGCCCTTACATTGATATCACTACTTTTGTAGGCGAAAATTTTTGATTTTGCTGGGATATCAAAACTTTGCGAGAACTTGGTCCCGTTCACATTTTTGATAGCTTTTAAAATGAGATAGCTTTTTGTATGGACGATAACTTTCATATCGTTATATATTAAACCATATTGAATTAAAACTACCATGTAGAAAACACTTTCCATATTTGTAAAAATTTATGTTTTCCATTCTGTGTCCATTCTACGAATTATAAGTTTTCTATAACAAATGGTAGTACCCTAGAAAATGAATGATGTCAGTCAGCGACTGCCCAAAAGGTCAATTTTTAGGTTTAAATATCTCGAAAACTATTGCCGCCACAATGTCAGATATTGGGTCATACACTACGTTTTAAATTTGAGCTTCATAGCTTTTTTGGTTCCCCAAATACAGAGGCCTAAAAACTGTCTCTAATCTTTTGGTACGGTGGTAGGGGTCTATACTTAAACTTGACCCGACACACTACCATGTTATGTGAAACTCGAATGAGTTCGATACAATTCACTTTTGCGATCGATGTTACATAGATTAGATAAATTTTTGACAGAAAACTTTTTGAAGCAAATTAATTGTACCACCCTGTATTTCAATAGGGAATATGCATGAAAATTTTTTTCACTTGAATTGAAGCATGTTTACTTGACAAATATCAAGGTAAAATTACTTTTTAAATAACTTTAAAAATAAGCGAGATATGAATGATTGAAATTCCCGATTAGACAAAGAGGGTGATAGCCCTCTTGTTATGTTATGTGACGTCATATTACACTTTCACCATTTAAAATACACGTAAAACTCCGTTTTTAGCATTTTTGCAAGAAAGAGACAGGTAATAATCTTTAAAAGCTTATAGCTTCCTAGATATTTGTCAGATTTTAATTTCGTTTTTAAATATGATTTCAGTATTAACAGTATTTTCATATTCTGAAAATAAATGTAAAAAAAAATTTTCATGCATATTCCCTATTACGAAGAACTTTAAATGAAAGCAAAACGACGTTTGTAAATACAGAGAGTAAAATATAATTAAATATTAGTTTTTAGAGAGCTATATACTCTAATATTTCTAGTTGTCAAGCAACAACGAATATAGTACGTGGGTACTCGATCACCCTTAAAAATAATATTAGCAGTATGGTTGCTTAGCAGCCAACCTAAACGAACAGCTCACCACACTAGCGACTGATCGTGCACTGAGAGTTCTAGGTTTTAGCAAGCGAGAACGCGTGCATATACAAAAAAAAAAATTATTACAATATTCAATAATAAATTTCTATTTAGGATCAATACAAAAAAAAGGGCTTCCAATTCAATCCATTCTCGTCCATGTTGTGTACATACACTCTCCTTTATAAAAAATGAACCAGTTGAAACATTCAAAGTGTTATTGTATGTAATATACATATATTTAGTAATAAAGGGTGGCGCATAAGTAACGTTATGATTTATTTAATGAATGTGTATCTGTGCATCTTTTGGTTTTAACTCGTGAACCAATTGAATCTTATGTGGGAAAAGGTGACCGCCTAGACATCACCAGCTGCTGAGAACTTCGTCTGGTGGAAGTTTCGAAATTTTCCTCAACACTTGCTTGCACCCGAGAAATGTTCACATCATTTCGAACTGCACGATGTCTTCTAGCACGCGGAAGATCACAGATAGCTCCATGTTGCCGAAAACGCTGAACCAATCGGTAAATTGTCGGAACATGAAAGAAATTTCGATATGATCTTTGTGTCTGAATAATCGATTGCTGACTTTCAAAGAAAATTGAACAACTTTGGTTCTTTCTATGCTGAGTTTTTCCCATCATAAATTTCGTAAGTTTTTCAAAGTTAACTGTGAAAAAAAAACGTAAACAAACAAATTATTCACTAATTATATCATAACGTTACTTATGCGCCACCCTATATATACTCGCTTAGAATGTGACTTACTGGTGGTACAATTTTTATGAACGGGAGTGTACATACCTATCCGATACAACTCTACAACAGTACTAGTCATTAGTTTTTATTAATACGTACAAAATGCAATCGATCGATCGAAACAAATGACTCGACTGACGTGAGTGAGTCAGAATCAGTCAATCAGTCCGTCTGTCTGTCTGTCTATCAGTCGGAACGGGCTTTGTCGGATATCGTCTCTCTATATTAAATTGATAGATTATAAAACTAATTGGACTTGCATGTTTCTATTAATTATGGTTCATTTTAAAAAATATGGATAAAAAATATTTCATAATTTTTAGTATTCCGTACCAAAGCTTATTTAACTCACCAAAATCCCAAATGCCTAGAATCTAATTCTAAAATAATTAGTTAAACACAATTTAGGATTCAATCAAACCTTTATTTTTCCTAATAAAATATGTCTGAATATGTTTATTTATAGTTACTGAGGTAACAACATATAGTTACCTGAATAACAGAGGGCATACGTAGTAATTAATTCCGCAAAATTATCTTAATAAGAAAGTATATTGAGATTTAGTAGCAAGTCGTCTACAAGCAGTGTATTGGTCAGTGCACTGGACGCTATATCCAAAGGTCTAGGGTTCGATCCCAGGTGGGTGAATAAATTTTGCTCATTATAGTTGCTCATTAAATATTTTGGTTTTATCCCTGAAATATTACATTTATTTATAACCGATTTGAAAATGCTGTCATGAAAAACTACCCAAAGGTAGAAACATCACTTCAGTATTTCAGTACTTCAAGGCCGAATTAAAGGTGAGCTAATAACTAACTAAGCCAATTAGAACGATATTATGTTTATACGGTTCAAAATAGATTAGAAAGCCGAATTTCAACAGAATCAAAAGCAAATTCTTTTATCGAGTTTTTTCGATTTTTTCTAGAAAAATTTATAAAATCGAGAAAATTTTAATGTCGTCGAATTCGGTAAAAATCATGTTCGAAAATTCGGTCCAATATAATGTACGATCTTTTGTTTCAGAAATATTGCCTGTAAAACCTTTTCCAGGTAAGCAATTTTGATTTCGAGAACAATAGGGCTAAATATTTTGAAAGCATAATTCGATTCATATTTTTTAGTGGATTTTCAAAATCTTTGGGGCCAAATGGATTAGAAAGACTATAGTTTCCACAGAATCTAAGATATATTATTTTCTTAAATTTTTTTGATTTTTTAAAGGGCCCTTAGAAAAATTGAAAATTATCGACAAAATTTTGTTGTTGTAAAAATCATTTTACAAAATAATTTGGACCCAAGAAAATCGAAAATCAAGTCCAATATAATGTGCGACATATCGTTTCTGAAATATACCCTGTATTACCCTTGACAGATACGCATATTTGAATTCGAGAACGTGTATGGCTAATTCTTTTGAAAATGATAATTCGAATCATATTTTTAAGCAGATTTCCAAAATCTATGGCTCAAAATACTCTTGAAAAGCGAGTTTCAACAGAATCTGAGTCAAATTATTTTCTTCGATTTTTTAAAGGAACCCTTAGAAAAATATCGATAAAAAATGTGTCGCAGATTCTGTTGAAACTCGCTTTTCTCTAGGCCATTTTGATCCCTAAATTTTGAAAATTCACTCCAAAATATGTTTCGATCTATAGTTTTCAAAACAATTGGAGCCTTTACTTTCTCGAATGCACCCAATGGC
This sequence comes from Nineta flava, assembly GCA_963920215.1. Taxonomy (NCBI): domain Eukaryota; kingdom Metazoa; phylum Arthropoda; class Insecta; order Neuroptera; family Chrysopidae; genus Nineta; species Nineta flava. The sequence continues at coordinate 137,112,178 of OY986041.1, forward strand.
CCCAAATAAGTTTTTTTGGTATCTGGGAATGCCAAAACTTTTCGATAAAATCTCAATTTTTGTCTCGTAAACAATAACTTCATATTCTAAGTCTATAGAAGTCAAAATATAATGTAATAAATTATCAAGAAGGTTCTATGGTTTTAATTTTAAATCACTTTATTATAAAACTTTTACACACACCTAACTAGACCGAACCTTTTATTACGTGAACTTACTTCATGTCTTTACACATTAATTTTCATGGTACATAAAAAATTCAAATTGTTTTTTTAAATCAATTATTTATAATATAGAAGTTTTCACAAATATAAATAAATAATCTAATTATAATTTATAGTTTTTTGATAAATTAAAATAAATTAAATATAAACATTACATTAGTAGTTTGTATGTATGAGTTGTGATATTATTAGTAATTAATTTACGAATTTGTTTTTCAGGTAAAAAAGGGTATTAAAAATACCGTGAAATATTACACTTTAACATGCAATTGTTATATTATATTTATTTGTTTGTTTACCTTCAATTTTGTTTACCCTTTAGCCATCCCAACCCCCACCGCTTTTCTTTACCACCTTCTTCCTAAAATGATCAGAGAATAACATGAATATTAAAATACTTTGAGAGGTTCATTTTGTTTTTATATCCATTAAGCTAGCAGAGCAACCTAAGCAGAAGATAATTGTAATTGTCTCAGAAATTAGACTCTAATTAAATGTTAATTAAATACCCTAATTAAAAATTAACTGCTCTTTGTATCGTGTAACCGCATGCTCTGCTAGCTTAATGTTAAGCTAGCAGAGCAATATTTAAAAAATCAATTAATTATATTGTATTTAATATCAAATTATTAAGCTAATTAAATGCTCTAATTAAAAATTAACTGCTCTTTGTGATATTGTGTAACCGCATGCTCTGCTAGCTTAATGTTAAGCTAGCAGAGCAATGTTTAAAAAATCAATTAATTATATTGTATTTAATATCAAATTATTATGCTAATTAAATGCTCTAATTTAAAATTAACTGCCCTTTGTTGTATTGTGTAATCGTTAGCTTAACATTAAGGAAGCAGAGCATGCGGTAACACAATACAACAAAGAACATTTTATTTTTAATTAGGGCATTTAATTAGTTAGGGCATTAATCTAATTATGAGACAATCATAATTGTGTTCTGTTCAGGTTGCTCTGCTAGCTTAATGGACATACGATTTTGAAGAGTATTGAAATTTCTTTGTTATATGTTTAGGCTGAAATTACTTTCGGTCATGAGTGATCGTGTAAAATTGTGACTAATGACCTGATGACGGTCGGATTTTAATATTTTTTATCAATCTTGATATGATTAATGACAGCGAAATCAAGTAATATCCGTATAAGTTTTTATACCCCGTGGGTATAAAACACAAGGGTATTATAAGTTTAGTTCCGACTTTGTAAGCGAGGAAATATAGATCGCAGAAAAACACTTTTTGGTGTAGGTGTTCATACAATGCTCTAATTAGTTCATTTCCGCATGTCTGCATAATCGTTTGCCTGTTCATCGGTTCGTGTAGTAAACGCCACGTCACCTCTTTTGGTATAATATAACCGAAAGGCAACTATACTAACAATGGGTATAAATAGATGCTAGTTTACAAAAAATTATGTTAATAGTAAAATAAACAAAGTATTAATACATTGGCATCAAAGATAGTGAAAAATCATATACAATCCACTACGATAACATTTTTTGGCTTAGAGGCAGATCGTTTATCAAGAATGCCAAAGGTCGAGGGTTTGATTTTCATCCGAGATGTGAATGATTTTTTATATCAAGCATTGCACCAAATATTATATTTCACCCTCACTCGAAACCCCTCTTTCCCCTCGCCTGATTTGCCAATTAAAAACCATAGTCTTTCAAACATTTCTAGTCTGTTAATGAACAAATCAGAAAACTAATTTGAATGATAATAATAGCCGAAGAGATAGAAGTCGACATTTCCTTACGGTATTAATTATTAATTCTTGAACATTTCTTGATTTTTCCAATATTAAGAGAAGTATACTATCATCCGTTCGGTTTCCTCCTCGCTCTAAACCCACCCTTTACCCAGTGTGAATTTGCCCACGAATGAACTTTCAAATATTAAAAGCACCTCATATACCAAATTTTATTCTGATCGGATTAAACTATCAAACTATATAATAATAATGTGATTTTATACCCGTATCTGAGACTCCATGGTCTATAACAGAGGCCACCCATATACTAAATTTTAATCCTTTAATAATTATTTCCACTTTAGCCATGCAGGAATTTGTATGCACACTAGGAAATTGATAGGTTATGCGGTTGCAGCCGACTTTGATAGGAACTATTCCGATATTCATAGGGAGTTCGTTAAGGGAAACCGCAGAAAATCTTCACAAGCATAGTCGACTACTTTGACAATTAACCGCCCCATAAATTAAGAAATTTTTGCGAAATTTTACCATCGATACGGCACCAAGAAGGCTATCTATTTCCTTGTAAAGAAAATTTCCTAAAAAAAAGAGATGCTGTTTTTTTTTGTAGCGTGTTGATTCTTAATTTGTCTTATTTATTTTTTTAAATGTTTACTATTTTACTTTCTCTTTTTGTATTTATTTGTAGCTTTGGTATTTTATTATTAATTCATAAAATACTGCTGTAGTCTGTCTGTCTGTCCAAGCTTGGCGACGAACGTACGAGCCATCATTCTACAACTCGTTGGGAAATTAATTTAAATGAATTCTTATTATAATTGTTTATTCTGTTGTTTTTTTTTTATATATGTTTGTGTTGTTTTTAATAATTAATTTTTATTTATTAATTTTTATTCTTTTTTTTATTTTATTAAAAAATATTTAGTTAATTATATTTGTTATAAAAAACTAATTACACGAAACGATTAATATAATTTCTAATGTTTTTATTATACGGGAAAAAATATCTAGAAAGTGTCTTTTATTCTGGAAAATGAATTGAATTCGAAAACGTGTATCGAGCTAATTGTTGTGAAATCCATTATTCGAAGCATATTTTTGAGTGATGGAATTCAGTCAGAACTACAGGCTGGCGTTTAAGTAACGTTATTAACGCCAAATATTTAGCGCAGAAGAGCCACAGTTGGACGAGCTGCGTGAGCTTTGGCTCCATCTTGTTGGAACTACAATTCTGGATTGTTCTCTACATCTGGCCTTAAAAAATTTTCAATCATTGCGCGGAATTGAATGCCATTCATATCCCAACTTGTTCGTCGTTTGTTCGTCGAAAAAATGTGGTCTAACGATCCTTTCTGAAGTTATTCCATACCATACTTTGTACCTAGACCCATGTTGCCAAAAATGCTGAACCAATCGGTAAATTGTTGGAGCGCTAGGTGTATTTTGAACATGTAAGAAATTTCGATATGATCTTTGTGTCTGAATAATCGAATGCTGACTTTCAAAATAAAATTGAACAACTTTGGTTCTTTGATCTGTGCTGAGACTTTCCATCATAAATTTCCCAAGTTTTTCAAAGTTAATTCTGAAAAAAAAAAGAAAAAAAATACGTAAAAAATGAATTTATTCAATAATTAATTATATTATTTAATTTATATTCTCAGTGAATATTCATCTTTTATGGATCATAATGGTCAGAAACCCGAATTAAAACAGAATCTGACACAAAATATTAATAATAATATTTTCTTACTTTTTTCAGAAAAATTGAAAAAAATCGTGAAAATTTTTATGTCGTGGAATTCAGTGAACATCATTTTATAATAGTGATTTGGATCCAAGAAAGACGAAAATCTAGTTCAATTTAATGTGCCACCTTTCGAGTCTGAAATGTAGTCTTTATTACCTTCTCCAGGTCAGAACTTTTGAATTCAAGAACGTATATGGCTAATTATATAGAAAACGATAATTCGCATCATATTTTTGAATGGATTTTCAAAATCTGTGGTTCAAAATGAACTAGAAACGCGAATTTCAACGGATTCTGCGACAAATTTTGATTCTCGATTTTTTCGATTTTTTTTAAGGGGTACCCCTTAGTAAAATTGAGAAAAATAAAGAAAATTTTTTTGTCATTCAATTCAGTGAAAGTCATTTTTTGAAAGTAATTTGTACCCAAGGAAATCGAAAATCCAGTCCAATTTTATGTGCGTCCTTTGGTTTCCGAAATATAACTAATGTTACCCCTTCTAGGTAACTACTTTTGAATTCGAGAACATATATGGCTAATTATATAGAAAACGATAATTCGCATCATATTTTTGAATGGATTTTCAAAATCTGTGGTTCAAAATGAACTAGAAACGCGAATTTCAACGGATTCTGCGACAAATTTTGATTCTCGATTTTTTCGATTTTTTTTAAGGGGTACCCCTTAGTAAAATTGAGAAAAATAAAGAAAATTTTTTTGTCGTTCAATTCAGTGAAAGTCATTTTTTGAAAGTAATTTGGACCCAAGGAAATCGAAAATCCAGGCCAATTTTATGTGCGACCTTTGGTTTCCGATATATAGCTTATATTCCCACTTCCAGGTAACTACTTTTGAATTCAAGAACGTATTTGGTTCATTATTTTGAAAACGATACTTTTGATTATGATTTTGAGTGGATTTTCGAAATATGTGGGTCCAAAATGAACTAGAAAGACGACTTCCAACAGAATCTGTCACAAAATTATTTTTCTCAATTATTTCGATTTTCTTAAAAAATTTAAAAGATATCGATTAAATTTTTGGTCGTCAAATTTGGTCGAAAATCATTGTACAAAGTAATTTGAATAAATAGCTTTTATTTATTTTCATACCCAGTATATATAATGCATACCGTCCAAATGGTCGAGCCGTCTAAAGCGTTATGTCTGAGATAATATGCCTACATGGAACTGGGAAGTTATGGGTTTGAATCCCGACATCGGCAGTTTGTCAATTATTAAGATAAAAAAAAGGGCGGTTAATTGACTATCGGTGTATGGACAAGAACGAAGTAACCGGCTATGCTTGTGAAGGTTTTCTGCAGTTTCCTTCACGAACTTCAGATGAATATCGGCATAGTTCCTATTAGAGTTGGCAGCAGCCGCACATCCTACCAATTCCTAGTCTATACATAAAAATTCCTTCCACTCCACTCACATCCTCACATCCTTAGGCATCACATTAGACCTTATGGTCGAAGTGTAGCCCGTCCAGGGCAGCCGCTAAAATATATCTATCTATCTATATAATGCATACATAAAAGGGTCTATTAAGTTTAGTCCGACTTTGTAACGGTTGAAAATATTGATCGTACCCGTTCAACTGTTGCAAAGTCGGGACTAAACTTTTAATTAAATAGTTATTAGATTATAATCGTTACTATAATGATATCAAATATCTAATATATAATACCAATATAATTGTATTGAAATCTATTCATAGTATTGAAAAGTATAATTGTTAATATTTAGATAATAGATTTGAACATTATATATCAGTATTAGAGACTATTAGAATGTGTTGTCGGTACACTGATACAAGTAATTCCATGCTGTAAGAATAATTGTTTTAAACCAAGAATTTCTGGCTCTCATATATATAGGGAAGATAATATATATTTGGTATAAGAAAATAAGTATCTTGACATCTATAGTTTTGACTTGAGAAAATTACCTTAACTAAAGATCAACTGACTCTTGACTCAAGAATCTAGAAATTCTGAAACTAAAATGATGTTTTTTTTTGTACCAAAATGCTAAAATTTCCCACCAAAATAAACATTTGTTTAATCCAAACAAATGAAAATTTTTAAAGAAGCAATGATAAACCTCAGTTAAATATATTTCTGTTAAATATATATTACTTCAGTTAAAGAAGCTGCATAAACTTTCTCTTCTTGGATTTTTTATTTATTTTGTAATAAGAAAATACTTGTTTTTTACAAGAATTTCATTTTCTTGACTAAAGAATTACAAGAGTATTTGGCCAAGAACGACTCTTTTAGCCCTCGTTAGTCTTAGTTCGGTAGTCTTAGCCCAAGACTAACGAACTCTACTTTAAAAAATTTTTAACACCGTTCAAGCATTTTAGTTTCTTCGCTCAATTAAACACATGTTTTTGGTTGGACTGCGTAGTCTTGAATGAAAACAAGGGTTTCTTTATTGAAGCAAATATTTTGAATAAAATATAGTTTCTTGAGGAAAGAAATTCCTTCTATCAATGTACACACTATATAGATATGTTTGTAAAACGATAGATTACTCTCGAATCAAGTCTATTACTAGAACACAACATATAAAATAAAGTCCATTCGATAATAGAAGTAGATAAGTAGGTATTATAAGTAGACATATTGAGTACATACATATATATAGGTACATTTAGATACTATCCTATCCAAAAATAGTGTTCCATTTTTCAAAAATTATTTAGTGGCTTTGTGAGTAAAAATTGTGAGGTCTAGGGTTTGAAACCATGGTGGATGAGTCAATTATTTCATATCAATATTAATTAAAAATTCAATGATATGTTTGTCTATATCATCTGTTTTGGAATGCTATGCTAATAGAGAATCAATGTTAAATATTATCAGTTTAATAACTATACAATGCTTCATAAAGAAATAAAAATAGTGGGGGTACTCTGTAGTCAGTAGTGTGTGTGTGTGTGTGTGTGCATACGTAATGAATAATAATATTATAAATTAAGTGGGCATCACTAAATCCCCACTCTTGAATGACATCAATCAAACATCATACCACATTCATTAGTATAATCAATAAGTATGTGTATGTATGTATGGTTTTATAGAAATATTTTATTTATTTACTTCCTATTAGAAATACTTTTGAAAACAGACTGTATAGTGTATGCTAGTTCCTTCATACTACATCTACGTAACCTTAATGGAAATTGTCATGAATATAGTATTGTATACACAAATAATAATATGTAGAATAATAATTTGAGTTCAATGTAATACTGTCAATATTAGATTATCAAATGATAATTAACGAAAACTCCTGGGTTTTCAAACAAAATTTCAAATTCGCCCCAATACCTAGATTAATATTTGTATTATAAATACGTATTTCGACTACAAAGTAGTCATCATCAGTATAAATATGCTAGTCGTAATTTACTCTTTGACAATTAGAAATAGATAAAAAATAGAGATCAATAGACAAAAATATAAATACATAAAACATCAAACAACATAAATTAAAATAAAATAAAATAAATTTGCTAAAATTGCTTTCATTCGCTTGTTAACATCACTCTTGTAAAACTGTCACCAAATTAGCAACGAATAACATATCCTGAGACAATATAAGAGTAATTTCAATTTAATTTAAATTTAAACTGTTATAAATATTCGGAAAAATGCGCCACAATATTTGAAGTGGATAGTACTTCTACACCTTCCCAGCTAATATATTGGAATGGATAATATCTATATAGTTGTTAACTGTTATCAATAGTATAAATTGATATTGATTAATCAGATACCAATATAATGACAAATAGTATATATAGGTTTATAGGTATTATAGGTACCACTTTATATACAGGATGATCTTACCAATTCCTGTTGACTTGAAGATCCTCGAAAACAATATGCTGTACAAAATACCGTTTACGAATACAAAACTACTTACTTGGAAGAACTAATCCTGGCTACATTTTAGAAACGATACTTAATTTTAATTTGCCTTAGAATGTGTCAGTAAACATTCGAGTTCCTTAACAAGTTTCATCCATAAATTATATAAATCCATTAACAAATATGATTCGTTTTATCGTTTCAAAATTATTTAGCCATACGCGTTCTGGAAATCCAAACTGCTGTTATGGGTAATACACGACCAGTCCAAGTGGCCGAGCGGTCTAAGGCGTTATGTCTGCGCAGTATGCATACTTGGAAACTGGAAGGTTATGTGTTCGAATCCGACATCGGCAGTTTGTCAATTATTAAAAAAACAGCTATGCTTGAGAAGGTTTTCTGCAGTTTCCTTCACGAACTCCAGCTGAATATCGGCATAGTTCCTATCATAGTCGGCTGTAGCCGCATATCCTACCAACTCCAAGTCTATTCACAAAAATTCCTTCAACTCCACTCACATCCTCACATCCTTAGGCATCACTATGGACCTGATGGTCGAAGCGTAGCCCGTCCAGGGCAGCCTCAACCATCTATCTCTATCTATGGGTAATACAAGCTTTATTTTAGATCGACATGTCAAACATTATATTAAACTGGATTTTCTATTTACCATTGGTCCAAATTACTATATAAAATGATTCCCACTGAATCGTTTTACAGAATTAAGACTAATCTCTTAACTCCTCTTATTCTTGCTTGAAAGCAACACTGGTTTTCAACACGGAAGGCTCGAGTTTGATTCCCGGTATCAGAATCAATTTTATGAATACCCCAAGGTATCATGGTATATTCATCATCAAAATTTGAGCTGATAAAAGTTAGTTAAAAAGTCAATTTATTGGACTGTAAACCAATCTTTATTTTTGTCTTCTTAATATTGAATACAATGCTACAAAAAGTAACCTAGGCGACGTAAGTATTGAATTAAGGTGACTACATCAAGTCTAGTCCACGTGGCCAAGCGGTCCAAGGCGTTATGTCTGCGCTAAATGACTAAACTGTCGGCGTATGGACAAGAATGAAGTAACCGGCTATGTTTGTGAAGGTTTTCTGCAGTTTCCTTCACGAATTCTAGAGGAATATTGGCATAGTTCCTATCAATGTCGGCTGCAGCCGCATATCCTACCAACTCCAAGTCTATACACAAAAATTCCTTCTACTCCACTCACATCCTTACATCCTTAGGCATTACAATGGACCATATGGTCGAAATGTAGCCCATCAAGGGCAGCCTCTACAATCTATCTATCTCTCTATCTAAAGGTGACTATATAGTGAAGTCCAAGATGTAATACTCAGTACTAATATGGAATACTCTGCTAACTTTTGAATCATCCTATAATATCAAATAGGTACAACTTATGTCAGTAATTAATGTCTTACCAGTTTATAGTTCGATTACAACAAAACCTCATTTCACCCACACAGTACGTATTGCTGTTGAGAGTTGATTGTAATGTTATACGGCAAAGGAGAACCCGGAAGACAGACTGACACACAGACAGGACCAAATGGACAGATCGACAGACATTGACGGACAGACAATGTTAAGTGAAATTCCAATATAATAATAATTAGCTCTTATGTTACCGATTATGTCAAATAATATCAATCAAATGCTATTAAATTATGGCACCCAGCTATGAGGAGCTAACGATATATTGCTCCAACAACAATGTAATCACAGCACAAGAGCTATATCTATGCACGCACTATGAGGTCACTAGTGGAGGAAAAAAACTATTTGTTACATTCGATAAGAAATTTTACGTTAATTAAGATAACTGTCTTTAACCAGTCCAAAAAAAAAGGAGCGGTTAATTGACTAAACTGCCGGCGTATGGATAAGAATGAAGTAATCGGATATGCCTGAGAAGGTTTTCTGCAGTTTCCTTTACGAATTCCAGATAAATATCGGCATAGTTCCTATCATAGTCGGCGCAGCCGCCTATCCTTCCAATTCCTGGTCTATTCACAAAAATGCCTTCCACTCCACTCACATCCTCACAACCTTAGGCATCACAATGGGCCTTATGGTCGAAGGGCAGCCTCTACAATCTATCTATCTAAGATAACTGTCTTTACTTTGATTAAAGCTGGTTGTCCTGCTCTGTGAGATCATTCCATGATAATAAAATTCGATATATTTGATCACGATAAACAACTCACGATCAAAAATTCGATATATATTATCCATCGAGGATTTCGGCAGTATTATCAAATCTGTATGTGACGACATTTTGATTTTCCATTATACGGAGCGCTCATTTAAAAAGTTTCCGCCTAAATTTAAAAAAAAAATGAAAATTACAACTCGCTGAGTTAATTGTTTAAATACCCGGTATATAATAAATTTATAAAAAAAATTTCAAACAAAAGTTTGTTTTTAAAAAAGGGGAATTTTTTGTCTTTAAATTTTTGTTTTATCTCTTATGGTTTCAAAGCTTGGCAGTTTTGTCCATTTTGCCCAAACATGCTCCTATTTTACCCATTCGAGAACTTAACCTTACTTGTCAGATACTTGATATTTGTATTCCATGCATGTGTTCGCGTGCTTTTAATCGGTGCAAGATAGGCAAAATCTTTATAAACAAAAAATGTTTATCTCTTAAGAACACACAATTTTTGTTTTTAATTTTTTTTTTATTCATCCCAGATAGTTTTGGGGTAAATATGGGAAGTAAATATGCCGTAAATTTTGTATTGACGACGGAAATACTGGATGCATGACAAAAAGATGGTAGAGAATGTTTTATTTGCCCCCAAATTTAATTATTTTTTGTTTTCGGTAATAAAAGGTATTTCCGAAAAGCTTGTCGATTTTGCATATTTGCAGTATTTGCTTTAGCTTTTAAAGATTTGTTGAAAAAGATGTGACACGCGTCAGGAGTCTTTTAGTAATTTTTTTTTCTTTTTAAAAGTGGTGTTCAAACAAATGATCTCATTTTTCGTAGCAATTTTAATCAAAAACTAAACTTTTTAAAAAGGTCAGTGGTATAATTTTGTTTTTCATATTTTTCCGGAAAGATTTAGTGAATCTCTTATAGGGTACACTTAAAAGCGTTACACACTAAAACCACCAATTTAAACTTTTTTTCCATCATAATAAAAATTGATATTCATTTTCCGTTTAACCATATTCATGAGAGGAAAACTGTTAACCGAAATATTTTACGTGTATTAAAATTTAACCATAAATTAAATTCTTTAATAGTATTTTCATTTAAAATAGTTGAAGAGTCCATGTCAAATTTTCCTCTATCTTGAAATATCTTCAAAATATTACCAGTTAATTAATAAGAAAACAGCCATATAAAAATTAGATGTGAAACATTCACGCAACGTCTACGTATAGAGAAAGAATATATAAGAAATATATTACGCAATTTGTAATTAACTATTATTTAAGAAATTTATATAACCTTTATATAATATTTAATAATAAGGAGCGATTAAAGAATTGTTGCACTTTAACAATATTGTCAACGTACATAGCAACGAGGTACTGTCTATGTATTATGTTTAAAAAGAAGTCGCCCTCCGCGTCTGTCTGTCTGTATATCCGCTAGCGGAAGGTTTATATGTATAGTACATCTTAATTAAATCTAAATTGCACCCATGCAAAGGGTCAGGTCGTATATATATATATATATATATAATAAAGATGATTAAAATAATCAAAGAGAAGTCTAGGTTTTTTGAAATTACAATCATATTATAAAAGTTCTATCCTTTTATACGATTTGACTGAGGGTATAATCTGACCTGAGGATTATTTGAGTTAACTGACTAAAAGATTAGATGTGTGAAGAACCCCACCTATTTATTGACGGCATCCTTTTGTGACTATTCGGCGTTGTTTTTGTCACTAAAGTGAGGATATCAAAGCTAACCTTGATATTCAGGTATTCGATGTTTTTTTTTTTAAATGGTTTAATTTTATTAAATTGGGCCATTGTCTAAATTCATTATCTGTTTTCTTAATTTGTATATGTAGACCAAACTGTGTGACCGGAGAAGTTATACGAATTACATGCGCACTTCAAATATCTCAATTACTGCTCGTATTATTTGAAAAAAAAATTTATTTGTTTTTTATTGTTTTTTACATAGTTAAAAACACCCAAACTTGTTATACCGGGTAAAAATTACAATATTCTCGTTTATACGTTTCAAATAGATGCATTTTATGTTTTATGTTTGATGCATCTTATGTTAATAATAACGAACATTTGTAAACCTAAAAAATTTGCTGTAACCTTCCCTAACAAAAGTGTGAACAAAATTATCAGGATAGGTGTGTGTGTGCGGCTATTTAGAAAGGAATCTTGCCGTGGGCTCTTCAACTAAAATGATAATCATTTTCTGTCAACCATATCATATCGTTGACGATAATATGATACGAAACGATATGGGGAAGGAGGGGGGGCGGGGCAAGTGTTTGTGTGTTATTTGTTGATATAGAGTTTAAGCCACATATTTAAGATATGTGAAAATAAGTGTTATGTTGACTGCATATTACATACAAAGGTAGTAACTAGTAGGTGGTATCTTCATCTATACCTGTTACTATATTATTCTACAATCACCTACCCTGTGGATATTACCAAGAAAGGGAGCGGTGGAAGAGGTTGATTTTAATTTAAAAGGGTGGGGGTGGGTGACATAAATTAGTGGAGTGAGTTGGAAAAACCAAATGTTAATATTATGAGGTGTAAGAATATGTATTATGTGTGTGTCTTTCCTTATTGTGTAAGCACTTTGAAAGAGCCTTTTGTAACCACCAAATTTTATATTATACACATTGTGTATTTTAATACTGTCTGTAATTTGATATTTTGTTCTGTAAGAAGAATTTTGGCCCTTGAGGGTGGTATAGTGCAGTCAGGGGCTTTTTGAAAAAACAAATAAATACATATTTTCAAAAAATTGAGGCTGTAGAGAAATAGACTGGAGAGAAATAGACTGTATCTATTATTTATTTTAGGCAAATTTATTTTATTCTTACGTCAGAGTCGTCTTTGATGTAGCGGTAAGCACGCTGGACTAGATGAGGCCCGAGGTTCGATTCTTGGTTGACGAGTTAATTATTTCTGTAAAGTATACGCTAGCCCTCTCTAATTTGTCTTACGTAACCTAATTGGAATTTGGACAAACATTGTATTGTTGACGCTTAAGTACACAGAAATAAGTATATATGAATAATAATTTCGACAGAAGTAATACTGTCAAAATAAAAATAAGACTGATATCCGTCTTTGGTGTAGTGATAAGCACGCTGAACTAGATATCCAGAGGCCCGAGGTTCGACTCCTGGTTGACGAGTTAATTTTTTCATATCAGGATTTAATTCTAAAATAGTATTTAATAAAATTGTAAGGATATTTGTGTTTTAATAGAGTCATAATACTTTATTAAAATTTTTCCGCGCTTTTACCCGGATCATTGTGTATTACAGTTTTGTTTGGAAACTATTAATTTTGTTTAGGACAACAAGATTTTGAAATTCAATCGTGATTTTGAATCCAAATTTTGTTCGAATATACGAAGATATTCCAGTATATATATATATATACATACATATATATATATATATATATAGTTTATACTGAAATAGATTGATAAAAACTTCGAAGAACGTTTTATCAGGAACATCTATTGAGAAAATATTGCAGGAAAATATTATTAATTTTACGAAACATTAGAAAATATTCAATCTGTATTAAACATATGTGGAATTTTACTTTAAATGGATACGTCATTTAAGGGAGACCATATATACTTTGGCATTTGTTAATGAAAAATGTATGTACAAATTTCATAATAATCTGATTATGGGTACTAAATATGCCCTAAAATACTTACTTTTGGTAATATACATGAATTTTGATATTATCCACTATTAAATTCAATGCCCCGAAACTAATTTGGGACCGGACGGTTCTAAAATAAAAACTTCTCCACTTATTATATTACCGTTTACGCTTCATTTAACCCTTTTTCCAATATAAGACGTTTCTGTAAAATTTCTTTTGAGGTTCAGAAGTTCTCAGAATTATTAACTTTGACAGCTTCTTGTATGCAAATGGTGGACAGTCTCACTGACGTCACATGGTCTCACTGACTTTGTGCTTTTCGAGATATTCTTGATATAAATGGCATACGGCGAGGACATTGTAGATAGTCACTTCAAAGGACTGCACAAAACCGCAATCTACAGTTTTAAAAGGACTCTTAAAATGGTCTTGTAGCGGTGTCGCTTCATCATTAAATTATTATTATAATTTTGTTCTTCATTTTTATCTGTTGCATTTCAACTATAACTTCCCTCTATTATCACTGTAGCTTTGAATGTTTACAACCTTGGTAATTCACATATTAAAACAGGAACAATTCATAAATGAAATTAAAAATATCAATTCTAATTATTTAAAGATCAATTATAACTTTTACATATATTTATTATTTATTTAAATAATAATTATTTAATATAATAATATAATATAATACATTTACTTTACAAATTGGCGCCCGAGCAGAGACTTGAACCCTGGAAAATACGCAAAAACAGATGACCCGAAAACGTACTAAACAAATCAGGTTCAAAACGATTCTACACGTATTTAGATTACTTAAAGTAAATGGTATTTATATCTGAATTGGGGGAATGTTTAGATGCAATTGGGGGTGGAGGTGGGGGTTATGAATAGCATGTAATATCATCATCATCATGGTGGTGGTAACTACTATCTCTAACTCGAATACAGTTAGTTGAGAGTATCCTTAAAATATATTCTTACACATATCAGGTCGCCTCGCACATGAAACACTTAAACATCAAGTATATGAGACCCAGGTCGATGTGTGATACTACCAAGTCGTTATTTAATGTGTCCTTTCTATGTGGTAGATTGGGTATTGAAGAACAAGTGATGGTGGAACAACCTTACTACCTTCTTCATCACACACTAGGTATCATCATACTCTAGTTCAACATACCTAGCGAGCAATACGTACATATATATATATATATATATATATATATATATATATATATATATATATATATATATATATATATATATATATATAGACTGTAGTACACTTGTGGTGTTTGGTTGGCATGCACTTAGAAAATAGAACGGGGCAAAATTATTTATGAAACGTGTTATATACAAATTTAGTGGAAGCGATGGGAAATTTTTGTTCTAACTTTATAGTATATAGAGTATATAGATAGATAGATTGTAAAGGCTGCCCTGAACGGGCTATATTTAGCCCATATGGTCCATTGTGATACCTAAGGATGTGAGGATGTGAGTGGAGTGGATGGAATTTTTGTGTATAGACCAGGAATTGGTAGGATATGCGGCTGCAACTGACTATGATAAGAATTATGCCGAAATTCATCTAGAGTTCGTGAAAGAAACAGAAAACCATCTCAAGCATTAACGGTTACACGGTTACTTCGTTCTTGTCCATACGCCGACAATTTAGTCAATTACCCGCTCCTTTTTTTCCTTAATAATTGACAAACTGCCGATGTCGGGATTCGAACCCATATCCTCCCAGTTTCCAAGTAGGCATATTCCGCAGACATAACGCCTTAGACCGCTCGGCTACTTGGACTGGTATATGGAGTATATGGTAGAAGGTCTGTGAACAAAAAGCAAAAATATATTATTATCCGAAGAGTCATTTACGAAACTGGTTAAAATTGTCCAAACGGGATGCAAACTTGTGATTTCAATATAGTAAATATAACCATGAAAAGAAATGAGAAGTAAACAAGTGATTGCTATGCAGAATATCATAGATTGTTTATAATATGACGGATTTCTGAGATAAAAAATTAATTAAAGTTTCAATAAATGAATTAAATCAATTTTTATAGACGAGATATTATATTGTAACTCCAAAATTGTCCATTTTTCGATGTCTGGCTTGTTCGTAATTCATTGATCCTAAGCTATTTAAGCACACGGGTGCAAAAATGAAGATTCCTTAAATATTATGTCTTTTTTTTTTAAATATATCCCAAGTATATTTTTTGGGTATAATTCTATTGAGAAAATATCTTTTCTTTAGACTGTAATTATTTATGCACCATCAGCAAAGCATGGCGACAGTAGATTTGTGGCATATTAATTTGTTTATCGGAAAAATTTTCGCAGCATAAATATTTTGACAACTTAATTCGTTTCCCAAAATTTATTGAAATTGTAAAGGTAAATGATTGTTATATTAAATAATTATTATTTAAATAAATAATAAATACATGAAAAAGATATAATTGATCTTTATTGATTTGATTTATGAAATGTTATAATTTTAATATGTAAATTACCATGGTTGTTAACATTCAAAGCAACCGTGATAATAGAGGGAAGTTATAGTTGTTATGCAACAGATAAAAATGATGAACAAAATTATAATAATAATTTAATGAAGAAGCGATACCGCTACGAAATCAAGCTGACTGAATAAGGCACAAATCTTCTTTAAAAAAAACGCTAATTTGGGGCTTACAGTATAAAAGCCATAATTTTTTATCTGAACATACTTATGTCATTTTTCTGAAACATTTCTTCCGTGTGTCTGATTCGAAAATCAAAATATCAAGCTTAACAAAAACTCTGATAACTTTTCCCAGCTATTTAATTCATTTATGGTAAAATGGTAGTATGATTTTCTCTCTAAATATATGTATATATATATAGTATGTAATTCATGGTACCACGAAAGTTCACTATGAATATATGTATAAAATAATATTATATTATATGTTATATAGAACACCAGGGGTTCAATTGTTAACCAAATATAGGGTTGTACAATTATTTTAATTAAGATTCAATGGATTTATATATATATTATATATATATATATATATATATATATATATATATATATATATATATATTTATATATATATTTATATATATATATATCAATACAATTACTAGGTCTGTTTTGTATTTGTTTAAAATGTCAGTAAAATTGTACATAAATTTTAATATAAAACGTTGTTCATTCAAAGCATTGAATCATTTCTATAAAATATACAAAAACATAATTAAATTTTAGGGAAGGTGCGAAAACGTGACGGGATATTTTAATACACCCTTATGTATGTATATTCGAAACACAACATTTCCAATTTTGAATTGAATAGAATAAGTATTAACCCCTTATTTCTATAAATGCAGTCCCCACTGAGTAGAAAAGTTACAGATATTCATAGTGTTACAGTTTTGTTTAATCGATATTTTATGATCACTCACTAAGAGAAAGACTTAGTTATTAGCGAATTTTGAAGAATTTGTAGCTATTGAGACTGGTCCGATAGAACAATTTCTCATGAATTTCGTCAAGTGTCCATATATATATATGGCTGTAACCTCTCTCCAGGTCACTATTTTAGATTGAAAGCGAAAATGGAGTCGCAAAATTTGAAATATCTCTCTTAGTATTGGTAAAATTGGAAAATTTTGCAAACCTAAAGTCTTAGGAAATTAATTTTATCATAATTTATTTTCCGACAATTTTTTCGGAAACTCTGAGAAAATTTGCCCAGTTAGCGTAGCTTTAACGAGTCGAACTTTTAAAATTCTTGCAAAGTTTAACTTAAAATATTTAACACAATTTCTTTATCAAAATCCAATCTAAATTTAGGATGAAAAACCGACTTAAATAGATAATGAATGGATTACTTTGCATATAGAATAGACAATTTATGATATGAAAAGACTCAACTCATCCCATATTTCGGAGAATAAAATTAAACTAAGATGCGGAATATCAATTACATGATGTAAAATATTATAATATTACCTATTATATTATTTGAATATCGATTTTACATCAATTTTCTCACTAAATTACTTTCATAATAATATAATACATGCTTGGTGGAAATTTTGTCCAATATAATGATTATTTTAGAAAAAAATTTACAATTTCTTAAAATAAATGTGAAAATTTAACTGTGAAATTTTCTAATACACGGATGAAATTTTTTAAATATTTATACAGTATTCAAAAATATCTTTAAATAGTATAAAATCTCTTTAAATAGTATTTAGAAAAGTCGTTTTCCGCATCAGTCAGTTTTTTCGCTTCCATCTTCTAAACTACACAATGGATTTTGAGTCTGTGTTCACTATCATTTATAAAATTTCTTCCAAAAGGTTTACGTCTATAATACATTGTGAATTAGAAATCATTAATATCCAATACGCACCAGTCCGTTAAAAATAATAGCGCGCAGTAAAACTCGAAGGACTATCCCCTGCAGTATAAATATATAACACAATTTAAAATAATTTGAGTAATTAATATTTAAGAAGTTTATATAAATTGCATATAATATTTAATAATATGGCGCATACAGAAAGCGTTTGCACATTATCGATTATTCACTGTACATGACAACGATGTACTATATATATATATATACGTATAATTAGTATAACGTCTCCAGTTAAACAGTTTGGCCAGCATATATATATATATATATATATATATATATATATGCTGGCCAAACTGTTTAACTGGAGACGTTATACTAATTATACGGTCACTTATAGTGTCTTAATTACAGATCGTATTGTGTGTAAACAAAAATATTTGTTTTATATTGTTTTATACATGGTTAGAAACAACCAAATTTGTTATATCTATAGTTACCTCAACAATTTTCACGGTTATACAATCAGGGTCAAATCAAATAAATGAATGCTTATATATTTTTAGTACAGCTATTCCTAAAAATTTGTAAACCCAACAAATTTTCATGAACAGAAATTTAATTTAAATCAAAATTGATTTTTACACCATATAATTTGAATATCTTAGAAGTTATTAAATCTATATGACGTCACTTTATTGACTATTAAATTAGCAATGAACGCTGTAGTTATCTCATCAGATGAAGAAGCTCCGGGTAAGCAGCTTATGAAACTAATATTTAGCTCCTTATGCTTGTTAATAAGAAAAATGACGTTACACGACAGCAGGAAAGGGTTAAATACAATTACATTTCTATAATAAACATTAAAACATAATTTACGCCCTGTATATGTAAATATATAAGGTATATTAAGTTTAGTCCTTTAGACTTTGTAACGCTTGAAAATATTAATCCTTGACAAAAATGCTTCACAATGGTATTCATAAGATGGCCTAATTTGGCCATTTTCGCATGTCCATCTGTCTGTCCGCGAAGCCGATAACTCAAAAACGAAAAGAGATAACGAGCTGAAAATTTTTGTGTGTGTTCTAGAGCAAAGTAAAGTCAAGTTCGTTGATAGGCAAAACCTCAGCGTGTTTCCCCCCGCTAGGAAGGGGGGGGGGGAATATACGTCTTTAAAACCGTAAGAGATAGAAAAAAAATTTGTTAACATAAAATCTTCTCTTTTTAAAATAAACTTTTGTTTGAAAATTTTTTGTTATAAACTCATTCTTATAATTTATGGATTAAATGTTCCTCGGAAAGCGAATTGTTAACAATTCAATCACTCATATACAACTCAGTTTATACTGGTAATTCAAACAGTTAACTCAGTTAGTTGTTACATTACTTGTTTTAAATTATATATATATATATATATATATGCTGGCCAAACTGTTTAACTGGAGACGTTATACTAATTATACGCTCACTTATAGTGTCTTAATTACAGATCGTATTGTGTGTAAACAAAAATATTTGTTTTATATTGTTTTATACATGGTTAGAAACAACCAAATTTGTTATATCTATAGTTACCTCAACAATTTTCACGGTTATACAATCAGGGTCAAATCAAATAAATGAATGCTTATATATTTTTAGTACAGCTATTCCTAAAAATTTGTAAACCCAACAAATTTTCATGAACAGAAATTTAATTTAAATCAAAATTGATTTTTACACCATATAATTTGAATATCTTAGAAGTTATTAAATCTATATGACGTCACTTTATTGACTATTAAATTAGCAATGAACGCTGTAGTTATCTCATCAGATGAAGAAGCTCCGGGTAAGCAGCTTATGAAACTAATATTTAGCTCCTTATGCTTGTTAATAAGAAAAATGACGTTACACGACAGCAGGAAAGGGTTAAATACAATTACATTTCTATAATAAACATTAAAACATAATTTACGCCCTGTATATGTAAATATATAAGGTATATTAAGTTTAGTCCTTTAGACTTTGTAACGCTTGAAAATATTAATCCTTGACAAAAATGCTTCACAATGGTATTCATAAGATGGCCTAATTTGGCCATTTTCGCATGTCCATCTGTCTGTCCGCGAAGCCGATAACTCAAAAACGAAAAGAGATAACGAGCTGAAAATTTTTGTGTGTGTTCTAGAGCAAAGTAAAGTCAAGTTCGTTGATAGGCAAAACCTCAGCGTGTTTCCCCCCGCTAGGAAGGGGGGGGGGGAATATACGTCTTTAAAACCGTAAGAGATAGAAAAAAAATTTGTTAACATAAAATCTTCTCTTTTTAAAATAAACTTTTGTTTGAAAATTTTTTGTTATAAACTCATTCTTATAATTTATGGATTAAATGTTCCTCGGAAAGCGAATTGTTAACAATTCAATCACTCATATACAACTCAGTTTATACTGGTAATTCAAACAGTTAACTCAGTTAGTTGTTACATTACTTGTTTTAAATCAGTTTAATTCAATTTTGAACATCCCTGTAAATATTAGTGTTACATTTTTCTGTAGAACCATATTCTTTTCAAAGTTCATTTTTAGTGTCACCCATAAATATATTCTCTTTCGAAAATAGAGATAAGACCCCCCCCCCCCTTCTATACACAGACACATACAAACTAACTCACACACACATTGTAAAACTTAACTATAAAATACTTTTTGTGAAAAGTTTTTTTTTTTTTTTTTAAATCTAAGCGAAACAAGTATAGTTTTCATGTATGGTGGTGTTTCATATAGACGATGTGTTGTTATCAGTGATATAGTCGAGACCGGTCGTATTAGGTATTATTACGACCTTATATTATAAGTGTATAAGGTACAAGTGATATCAAAAGTTGATGTTATTTTTTTAAATTTCATAATTGATTTGTGCCTTATTGATTCGTTTTCGGAAAAAATGCTCGAGATAAAAGTTGTTCACCATAAATATAGCAACAACTTTTATTCGAAAGTTTTTTTCGAAAACCGACTGAATAAGGCTCAAATCCATTATAAAGTTTTAAAAACTAACCACAACTTTATGTGTCGATAGTACATAGATTTTATTTTGTATAATACATGTTAAAAAGGTGTAATAAAATATCAAAATGCCGCAAAGAAAAAAAAAATTACAAAATAAAAAACATGAGAAAATTTCAATTAAAAAACATTGTATGTGAAAAAAATAACATATTAAACTTTATCGAAGCACCGAAATCGCGCCAGATACGAATATAAATTAGCTTGTGCATTAATAGTTTATTACTTTTATATTTTATAGCAAACAAATTTCGTTTTCCATTAGTGATGATGTCGTGAGGATTGAGACTATGATTCGAATATTAATAATATTAAATAAAAGACAATATTTTGGAATTGAAACCAAACGTTTATTTTCCTTTAATAAATAATGAATAATATCAGTTGGTTAGTAGTTACCGTGGTAACTCGGGGACATGTAGAGTGCGTGCATGTAGATATCTTAATATGAAAGTAAATTGAGATTTAGGAGCGAGTACAACACAAGAGAAACGAGATAAGACAAGTATAAGTCAGCGATAGATAAGACGAAAATTTGAATCCTGATTTTTGTTAAATATTCGAGAGACACGCGATAGAACTTTCTATCAATCTCTATAGAATTTTAATCAATAAAAAATGTATTAAACACGCAAAATAGCAAATCTTTTTGAGTTATGACTTAATTATTTCGAAAGTATCGTTTCAATGTTTACTTCGAATTTTTATGAAACGCATATCAATCGACCACTAATAATACTTTTATTTAAGTACAGAAAACGCCAGTTTTTTTTTTCAAGAAAATATTCGACCTTAAAAATGAGACGACACGTGACGAAAGCTAACTTTAACAGGTCAATACAATACAAGAGACATGCTAGTCACGGACTCGTGGCATCCCTATATTTCATGTATAATATGATGAACAGGAAAAATTTTTGGAAACATTTTTTCGAAAAACTAACGAATAAGGCATCGATCAATTATAAATTTTTGAAGAAACAAAACGCTACTTTCGTATTCATATGTATCAATTCTGTCCACGGTTACGTATGTGATTCAAAATGATCTCAAGTCAGAGTCAAGAATCATCAGTCAAGAATGTTTGACGATGTGGCAGAAATCGGTGGCTCCAGATTAATACCGGATTCTCATGTAATGAAGTGTTAATTTTGCTGTAAGTTTTGAGAGATGTCGTTTAATATCCCAAAAGAAAAGATACTTAGAGTTTCAAAGACTGAAATCATATTTGGTCAGTTATCGATTTATAGATACAAGACCCATATACAAACCATCTCGAAAACCAATAGAAGATATTTTAGTTTTACTAATAAAATTGAATTACTTGACAAAAAATTGGAGAATTAAAAAAAAATTTTAATCAAAAACAGTCAAAATATGCCTTAGATTGGCTAAGAATCGTTTTTGGATAGTCATGATATAGTTTGGCCAAGCTATGTTGCATTCTATCTCGTATTCTACGTATTATCAAATATCTTGGTTTATCTATCAAAATTGAATATCTTAAAGAAAATTTAGTGGATTTAAAAAAAAAAAATTAATCAAAACCGGTTAAAATATGCCTAAGATCGTCGAATAACGACTCTTCCGTAACTTGGAAAAGAACTAATAATTTTTGAATATAGTTGAACAGATTTAACCAGAAATCCAACCTAAAAATCGGTTTATCCGTTTGAAATCTGCAATACCACAGATAGAGAAGTGGCTCCAATGTCTTTTTCTGCTCCAACTCTTTTTTTGGTCGGCAGCTTTTAATATTTGATTTCGAAATAAATTGAAAATTTACAGGATAAATTGATGATCAAAAATCAAATAAATAAATTTATATTATTTTGTATCACTTGTCCTTTTGTCCTTTTTGTAAATCCTTCCGTACTCAATTTGTAATAAAACAAAACAAAAAATAATAAGCAACTCACTCGAAGGTAAGTTGTTATTTAAAATAGACAAAATAAAAAACCCCTGCCGTCTTCGTATTTTTTCTGTTTAAGGTAGTTGCCGCGCTAATGGGCAGACTTATAGTTTATTCCAAATTTGTTCACACTTATTACGAGGTATTA
Source organism: Nineta flava (assembly GCA_963920215.1). Classification (NCBI taxonomy): domain Eukaryota; kingdom Metazoa; phylum Arthropoda; class Insecta; order Neuroptera; family Chrysopidae; genus Nineta; species Nineta flava. Next base: position 137,135,123 of record OY986041.1, read on the forward strand.
TTCAACACTCACACATAAAATTTGAAATAGATTGATCGTCTCAAACTCGAAACAAACTTCGAATAATTAACATGGGGAGGCAATGAAAACGACACTTTAAGTATTTGGTTTTTCTTCAAGTTTTTTATTTTTAATAAAAAAACATCACTTAAGGTATTTCCAAAGTATTATTAGGTTGTCAAGAACTTTACGAAATTCACAATGAATTAGTAAAATGAATCCTCAGAAATCAGCTGAATTTTTTTTCAGAATTTATCCCTATGGCGTTTTTGAGAAAATCGTTACGTAAGTTTGAGAAATTGAACATACATCTTCATAAACATGGTGAAATAAAACGCACGATTCCGAATTTTACTTTCTCAATATACTTACGACGGTTGTTCCGAAATTCGACACAAACATTCCTCAATTCCTAAAAAATATTTTTCCTTAAAACTTTGGGAGAATGACCATCGTGTTATTCATGTTCGCAGCAGATGGTTATTTTTTATGGTTCAGTTGGCAACATGAGTACGGGCGCGTTGTTTGAAAGTCGTTTGAAATTATATACTAGTATATGAATGATGACTAGTATATGCATGATATGTTATGTGATGAATGGGAACACTGACGACAACGGACAGCTGTTTTCAACAACGCGCAGGAGTACCAACATATTTTTTTACACATACTATTTTTTATATAGTTATTTTCGTGCAGGCAACCAATCAGCTGATATAGTTCGGAAATACGTTAAGAGAGATTTTTTCTACACGTTTAAAAAAAAAAACAAGAGTTATTGACCGTCTCATTGTTTAGTTATAACAATGCAAAGTGAAGAATTCTATAAATAAATTCACTTGTCGGTATGCTGCTGAACAGATACAACTTGACAATACTGTACGTCACTATGCGTTGTACTATTCGAGTACATGTATGTAAACAAACAGTATATCAACTGGCGGAATATAAGGGACGATGTCGGATTGCAACTTATATAAAATGTTAGGTAGTCTTTGTATATACGTATAGACAAGTATCCTATGTGTTACGTATTTACCGGTACAGTCAATTACTATACGCATACGCTCCACAAAATTTATGACAATAATGTATCAAGGCAACTACCTTAACAAAATTCTTTGTGTAGCTATTTTTATTTTTTTTACAAATACAAAATTTAGGACATTTTTCGAATATCATGAATACGAACGACGAAAAAAAAAAGGTTAAAATACAATGATAAAACTAAATAATAATAAAGGTTTTGTGTGCGTTAGGTAGGTACGAGTATGTATAGAGTATTATGATTATTATTTCTGTAGAGAAAGAAAGAAAAAAGGAAAATATTTTTATAAGGTTTTTATAATACTTAATAAAACACTAGATACACTTACACCTTTTTTTTTTTGGAAAATACATTTAACCTTTAACTGAGACATCATGGGGTTATTTTTTTATGTAGAGACTACAATCTGTTATTGCACTGTTTTGGATAAAGGTATCATTATTTCGAAAAGAAAATCTCTTTCAACTTCATGATAATAGGTACCGTGTTTGCTATTTACAAACTTTGGTATTCATAGTGTTCCCTTGCTTACGATCATCAGCAAGACGGGGAAAGTAGACTTTTTCCAAATTGTTGTAGATCAAGGTAGATCATAATTATACTCTTTGGAAGAAACCAAATCTTCGATCTTCGCTGCTTCCAGAAGCTTTTCTGTTGTTTTTGACATGGTCTACGATCCCCAAGCGTATAGTAAAACAGGCCACACATATTTCTATTTCAACTTCAGATTTTCAAATCTTCAGAAATTGACTAGTATTATAAGTAGTATATGCGTGTATGTTTCTTGACACTCAGCTCCAAAACGGTTGACCGGATTTTAATGAAATTTAGTACTCAATTAATTTGGCTACTGGATTAGAACATAGGTTACTCTTCAATCTCGAAAATTTTAGTTACTGTGAGATAAAACGTAACGCGCTAAAAACGATCGCGGTAAGATGTGGCGTAGCAAGGCCTGGGTGGAGAGTGCTAGTAAAGTATAAATTGGGAAACATAATAGCTTCATTTAAGGCAATTAAACTGTATCTGCAGAGAGATAAACTCTATCTTTAAAATCGTAAGAGATAGAAAAAAAGTTTAAAGCGAAAAGATATGTATCTTTTTTAAAAATAAACAACTTTTGTTCGGAACAGTTTTTCTATTAACTGAATAGTTTTTCTGCTATTTCAGCTCATTTTCATTTCGCAATTATTTGGTTCTCGATGTAAAGTGTTATTAAATAGAGAAGAATATATCGACTTAAAATTAATGTTAGCCTCCAAATGCAAATAATAATTATATAAGTTTGTAGGTAGTTACAAGGTAACTCAGGATTATATATACTATATTGTTTAGATTGAAAATAAAATCGAGTGCAAGTAAGCAAACATTACCTAACTTAAAAGCCTTTAAGTAAAGTATGCTTCTTTGCCATCGGGGCTGTCAAACGAATGCAGTTTTTTCTGTTTGAAAACTGATTTAATCAGGATGGCTCTAGAGCTATTTTTCATACAATAATGATCAGCCGTTTGAATATCCTCCGCTCTTTTCTGAGATCTTATAGAGATCTTTAAGACGAGCAAAAGTATAGAAATGTTAGTCAATCATAATGAATTTTTTGTATCTGTTGCCTTAGATAGATAGATAGATTGTAGCGGCTCCCCTGGACGGGCAACACTTCGACCAAAAGGTCCATTGTGATGCCTAACGATGTGAGGATGTGAGTGGAGTGGAAGGAATTTTTGTATATAGACTAGGAATTGGTTAGATATGCGGATGCAGCCGACTATGGTAGAAACTATGCCGATATGCATCTGGAGTTTGTGAAGAAAACTGCAGAAAACCTTCTCAAGCATAGCCGGTTACTTCGTTCTTGTCCATACGCCAATAGTTTAGTCAAGTAACCGCCCCTTTTTGTCTTCAAAATAATTGACAAACAGCCGATGTCGGGATTCGAACCCATAACCTCCCAGTTTCCAAGAAGGCATACTGCGCAGACATAACGCCTTAAACGACTCGGCCACTTGGGCTGGTTTTCTCTGAATGTTACTTATTTCTACGTAGTGCCTCCCTGTATAAATGTATATTATAATCGTTGTGACAAGGGACAAATGCCATTTACGTGTTGTATTCAAGAGGTCAAACCTAATATATATTTAGATTAATATAAACGATAGTGATTGTTGTAATCGGAAGTAAATACTGTCCATTCTGTTCTGTATTAGATACAATATATAGCTCTCACTATAGCTATAGCTATTAGATCCTGCTGGCTATTAGATCTGCATACATAGTCTGATCTAAGTTATTTATATAAAATAGTGATATGTAATAGTAACCTTAGAGTTCATCACCCACACACCTAACCTGATTTCAGAATAAAATCAGGTAAAATACACAAATGTGATGGAATAGAAACAGATAGCTAATAGGGAATATGCATGACAATTTTTTTTCACTAGAATTGAAGCATGTTTACTTGACAAATATGAAGGTAAAATTACTTTTTAAATAACTTTAAAAATAAGCGAGATATCAATGATTGAAATTCCCGATTAGACAAAGAGGGTGATAACCCTCTTGATATGTTATGTGACGTCGTATTACACTTTCACCATTTAAAATACACGTAAAACTCCGTTTTTAGTATTTTTGCAAGAAAGAGACAGATAATAATCTTTAAAAGCTTATAGCTTCCTTGATATTTGTCGGATTTTATTTTTGTTCTTAAATATTATTACAGTATTAACAGTATTTTCATATTCTGAAAATAAATGTGAAAAAAAAATTTCATGCATATTCCCTATTTCGACATTTCACTAGGCCAACAGTTTGGCTTGAGACAAGGTGATTAGGAGTTTGACATCAAATCAAAAATATTGAAGAGGTATTTGCCAACTTTAAAGCTTAATTAAAATCAACGATGAAAATATTTCCTGTTAGTAGTTTGGTTAGTTACAAATATTGCTATGGAATTTGGAAAAAGTTTATCAATACTCACTTCTAGATCTTGTACTTCAATATCTAGACACCTGTGCCGTACATCACACATGTCTCTAAGTTACACTTCGTAACTACCAACAAACTGGTATTAAATTATTAAATATTGAGGCAAATAGTAAACATTGGTTTAAAGTCCTCACATGTTTTTAATTAATCATTCCATTTTGATCCGGCTTTAGATTAAATGTACCAGCATATCTTGGTATATTCCAACAAATTGGTGTCCAACGTGGGGCATATTTATTGCACTACATAGTCGTATAGATAAATCCCGTTTCTGATTCGGTTTTTTGAAAACAGTCAGCAAAAGAGTGGAACTTTATATAGGTTGTTCTTCGTATAAACACTAGCAACTTTCAGGCGAAACATTTTTTTCGGTATAAATTCGATAGCATTTAAATGCAAAGTTAGTAAGTTTATACATATTAATATGAAAAAAATTACTCAAGGTTTGATCCGTGGACTTTTGGATATCGCGTGCAGTGCGCAAATCATTAAACCATGGATGAATTAGCATGTTTCTTGTACCAAGTCGATTCGGTTTTCGAAAAAATATTTGTTAAGCAATTTTTGTATAGTTTTTATGTTCCACAAAAATCTTGCGTTTTAAAAGGGGGTTGGCTCACAACAAAGAGAAGCTCACAACAAATCCGTTTAACATTTTGGTTTTGGGTTAATTTACTTTAACGCATGCTTTAACAATTTCGCAGCCTTAAGTTTTGGCTTGACAGCTGTGAAATAAGGTACTTAACATTATAAAAATCTTCTTCGCGGCAGCTTTTATGGAATCATATAGGTTATCTAAGTTTTGGCTTGACAGCTCTTAAATGAGACACTTAACATCACGAAAAAGCTTCTTTGCCTATGCTGTAACTTCGGGGGAATCATGTAAGCTATCTAAGTTTGAGTACAAACATCTATGTGTATAACTAAACATATATGAACTAGATTTACCTATTTCCAATATCATATATATTATACGAAGTCTTTTCTAAATGTCTTTTTACAATGCATAAAGGAATATCACTCTTTATTTATGAGACCATCAGAGCCGCTGTTTTACGACGATCTAAATACATAACTAATCAAACAATATAAAGTAGTGTGGGTGTTAAATAAATATAGTCTCTAGCCTCTACCTATCACCCTTGTAACATCCTGTAATAGCTTTTAAAACAGAGATAATTTTAGATATTTATATTCCGATAAACTTTTATTAAATGGAAATGTTTCAAATAATACAACAAACTCCGAAAAATTTGGAATTTAATTTTCCCAATGCAATTGTTTGTTAACTTTAAAATTATTTATTTTAACGAAAACTTTTTCGAAAATATTTTATATAACTTTATCATTCATTCAATTCAAAACTGAATAGAAATAACTCAATATTAGATTGATTCTCGAAATTCGAAAATATTTTAAATATTGTTTAATTGAAATATTTCTGTTTATTTATTTAAAAAAGAAATAATTTTATTTAACCCTTATGTGGAACTGTAATGGAAATAAAAACATTATTGGTGTCATGAATTCAAAAGATTCCACTTCCTTTTCATACGTTTATATATATAAGGTTAAGGTTAAGAAAATTTACTAACTCTTCTATTAAAAAAATCTCACACAGAAGAATATTCTCCTACTTTTAGCAGGATTTGGAGTAAGAAAGCTTCGTAAATATGTATATATGGTCCCAAAAGTAACGCTTATTTTCAAGACTTTATAATTGATTACTGTCTAATTCATTCGGTTTTCGGCAAAAAGTACAGGCTCTGAAAGCCTGGGCCAAGTCAAACTTTGAAGATACTAGAAACAATGACTACCCCGAATATGATTGATCCAACTAAATCATATCCCCGAATATGATTTACCGAGTCTTATGTTTAGAGGTCTCCTGGTGTCTAGATGGAAATGTTTTCTGTAGGATACTTCAAACGTTAGTTTAATATTGCCGTCTCACGCGCCTGCTATGTATTGACGGAAATAGCAAAACCGGACCTTTCAATTTTTCGGGTTTTTATTAGAACTACTCGAAAAAGATTCTGACAAATTATTTTAAACTGTGTTCCATTAAATTTCAAATTTTGCCCCAATTCGTAGAACAATTATTTGTATTGTATGAAAACGTATATCGACTACAAAGTAGTCATCATCAGTATGAATTAGCTAATCGTGACTATCTCCGAGATATGGAGTATCTTCCATATCTTGTAGTCGAAATACGTATTTATAAAAGACAAATAATTGTTCTGGGAATTGGAGCAAAATTTGAAATTTAATTGCAAAAAATCTAGAGTTCTGATTTCTAGAGTTGCTTGATTTGCATTACATGTTTCTTAAGACCTTGGTTTTATGTTTTTACGAGGGACAGTGTTTTTTCTTTCTTTCGAAAACCAACTTGTAATATTCCTCACCAAAATATTAGTCGTATTAAATTGGAACTAAATATTTGGGTAAAATCAAATCTTCTAACTGGTTCTGGTTAATCTCTCGAGAGAGAGTAACTTGAGGTAGAAATCCACAAGTCAAAAGTAACACTCTTATCGTTGTTTTGGTTTTTGGGAAAAAGTTGAAACAATGATAATTTTTCCTAAAAAAGAAGCATTCTTCGAAAAACCAGTTCAATTTCGATTCAGTTTTAATATGTATAAAAAAAATTTGTATAAAAAATGAGTCCTCACATCCTTAGGCATCACAATAGACCTTATGGTTGAAGTGAAGCCCGCCTGGGGCAGCCTCTACAATCTATCTATCTATCTATGGCATAAAAACTGCTAGCGAAATTTAAAAAACTATTGCATTAAAACAAAAACTGAACTATAATAAAAACTAAATTTCGATTTTTTCCCCAATTTCCTAGATAAAATTTTTTATATTTTATAAATACGTATTTCGACTACAAAGTAGTCATCATCAGTATGAATTAGCTAGTTCATACATCATCAGTATGAATTAGCTAATTACAAATAAGTAACATCTCCTCGGAGAATAATTACAATTAGCTAATTCATACTGATGATGACTACTTTGTAGTCGAAATACGTATTTATAAAATACAAAAAATTTTATCTAGGAAATTGGGGCAAAAATCGAAATTTATTTCGTAAAATCCTTCTCTTTAATATTATTTATATAATAAAAACTGTTTTTGACACTCCCCTAGTAAATCGCTCCCTTTAAGGGTTAAGCTATAATAACAAAATAATAACGTACTAGTTTAAATTTAAATAGTTTTTGAATGCTATATTTAGAAACAAAATTGTATTAGTTAATTTAATTATAATGTTATAAAAGGATATGCGATGACTACGTGGAATAGATAATAATTCACATATTTGAAAAACATGACAGGTTGCATCCCCATATTCTATATAATAGTTAATAATAAACCGTAAAATATTTTCCTAGAAACATCGATTTATTTAAATAATGAGGTTTATGATAATATATAAATATATATAAAGTGTAAACATAGATTTTATTAGGCTAATGTTACATCGAAATTTTGACGGATTATATTGGTATTAAATGTTAGAAAATAGGAAGATCTGATAAACAAGCTCCTGGCCATTGCCAAGATATGGGAGAAACGAATCTTGTCAGACTGAAGTGTAAGGGGGAGCACAATTGACCATAAGGTTGAAGTGCAATACTTTTTAGACCCCAAAATATATCTATCTATCTAAATGATAAAATATAATATTAAGGATCAATCGGGGATTTTGATTAGACTCAAATAGAACGTTCAAGCGCATACCAAACGATTTAACTACAAGGATAAAAAATGGCGTTCAAAATCCAAATATGATTTCTAAGAAAATTTTATAATAAATCTGTCCCGAAATTTTATTTGATTTTCATCAAAGTCCCATATGGATTGATAATATTTATACCCCGCATGTATATATATATGAGTAATTTATATAAAGTTTAGTCCTGGTCCAGTCGAAATATTGGAAGGTGAAAAAAAATTTTAGTATAAGTGCAATGAATCAAAGAATCTAATTCCATAACCAATTTTGATCAAAATAATTTTCACTTGTAATCCTTGATCAATTGCAGTTTATCCTGATTCCTTCTGAATAATGAAATCATAAACAATGTAACATCAGCTTAAATTTTAGTTTAAATTAGGGTAAAATAGATATACACACTGGGGGTGTCAGTTATGTATTGTTAATAACCATATCATTGTTCACCTTAGAAAATCTAACCAACTTCTATCTAACATACAGCATGGGGCAGGAGAAGAGATTTCTATAGTTTATAATCAAAACTGAGTAAATTTTTTTAGTTCGATTTTTTGTATTTTTTCCCTTTAGAAAAATTGTAAAAAATCGAGAAAAGTTTCGTGTCATCGAATCCAATGAAAATCATTTTATAGAGTAACTTGAATACAATAAAAACGAAAATTCAATCCAATTTAATGTTTGACGTGTCCTTTCTAAAATATAGCTCATGTTACCCCTTCCAAGTTAGTAAAAATTAATTGGAGAACGTGTATTGTTAATTATTTTGCAAACTATACTTTTAATCGTATTTTAAAGTAGATTTTCAGATTTTTTGGACCAAAATAACTTAGAAGCATGAGTTTAAACAAAATCTAAGACAATTTTTTTTTGTTCGATTTTCTATATTTTTTTAAGGGGTACCCCTTTGAAAAATTGAAAAAAATCGAAAAAAGTTTTATGTCATCGAATCCAATGAAAATCATTTTATAGAGTAATTTGAATACAAGGAAAACAAAAATCCAAGCCAATTTAATGTCTGACGTGTCCTTTCTAAAATATAGCTCATGTTACCCCTTCCAAGTTAGTAAAATTGAATTAGAGAACGTGTATGACTAATTATTTTGAAAACGGTACTTTTAATCGTATTTTCAAATAGATTTTCATAACTTTTTGGCTAAAATAACTTAGAAACGTGAGTTTAAACAAAATCCGAGACAAATTTTTTTGTTCGATTTTCTATATTTTTTTAAGGGGTACCCCTTTGAAAAATTGAAAAAAATCGAAAAATGTTTTGTGTCGTCGAATCCAATGAAAATCATTTTATAGAGTAATTTGAATACAAAGAAAACGAAAATCCAATTCAATTCAATGTCTGACGTGTCGTTTCCAAAATATAGCCCATATTAGCCCTTCCAGGTTAGTAAAATTGACTTGGAGAACGTGTAAGGCTAATTATTTTGAAAACGGTACTTTTAATCGTATTTTAAAGTAGATTTTCAAAATTTTTGGACCAAGATAACTTAGAAACATGAGTTTAAGTAAAATCTGAGACAATTTTTTTTTGTTCGATTTTCTATATTTTTCTTAAGGGGTACCCCTTGAACAATTGAAAAAAATCGAAAAAAGTTTTGTGTCACCGAATCCAATGAAAATCATTTTATAGAGTAATTTGGATACAAGAAAAACGAAAATTCAATATAATTTAATGTCTGACGTGTCGTTTCTAAAATATAGCACATATTACCATTTCCAGGTTAGTAAAATTGAATTCGAGCACGTGTATGTCTAATTATTTTGAAAACGGTATTTTTAATCGTATTTTAAAGTAGATTTTCAAAATTTTTGGACCAAGATAACTTAGAAACATGATTTTAAACAAAATCTTAGATAAATTGTAAAAAATCAAGACAAATTTTTTGTCATCGAATCCTTTGCAAATCATTTTATACTGTAATTTGGATCCAACTAGCTCGAAAATCCCATTCAATTTAATGTCCGGCATGTCGTTTCTAAACTATATCCCATATTACTCCCTCCAGGTAAGTAAAATTGAATTCAAGACCGTGTTTGACTAATTATTCTAAATTTGAAAATTCGTATCATATTTTAAATTTGATTTTCATAAATGAGTTTGAGCAAAATGAACTTTTTTATCGAATTTCTACCTGAAACTCGATACCTTGCGTTATTACTGTTACAATCTGTATAAATGAACAATATAATAACAAAAAGCATCCCCCTTAGCTTTTATAAAATAAATAGCATTATCCGAGCATCAGCATCAACATGTATGTATGGGGCTGTGTGTATGGCTTTGTGTTGGGCTGATGAAGGAAGCATCAAATATAAACATTGTTTACATTTAAACACATACAAACATACACGGAACGAACGACAAGTATTATCGCTTTACTTTAAACATTGTAATTAACCTAAACGGTAACAACACATAAAATAACTACCCTCAATAGATTAAAATCAACGATATTCTTACTTGTTACATTATAATATATAACACCCTTCTTATATACACACACAGTTTACTTGATATATCTAGATACCAATCTACCGCATCACAAAGCTCACTATACCAACCAAAGCTCACTATAGTTTAAGTTACATATATTCAAATAAATATCGTGGCGGCATTTTCATCGCTGTTAGAGCGATTCAACGTTGCTCTGGCGTCTTGCGTTATTTATTTAATATAATATACCTTAACCATACACACACTAAACGCCTTTAATTCATTATTAAGTTTGTTCTTTTTAGCGAATTTCCTGAAAGGAAATAGAGCTATTGGTCCCGTACCGAAGTCAAAATTTCAGAAAAATTTCTTCAAATGTCCATCGATCCTACCAAGCAGATGTCAAAAATCATCATCTGTAAAATTTATATATATATATATATATATATATATATATACATATATATATATATATATATATATATATATATATATATATATATATATATATATATATATATATATATGTGTCTGTAATCACTCTAGCGGTCACAGTTTTCATTTTATCGAAATGAAATTTGGTATTTGAGGCGCTTTTAGAATTCCAAAGGTCAAGTTCGTTAATGGGTAAAATCGAACAAGGGGAAAGGGGGGTTTAGAGGGAGGGGGAAACACAAAATTTCACATATCTCCCTTAATATTCGAAAAATCAAAAAATTTATAAGAAATAAAGTTGTAGGTATTAAGTTTTACTGTAATTTTGTATCTTATCATTTTTTCTGTTACCCTAATATTTACAGAAATATTGACGGTTTAAGATTGAAAATTAAATTCCTCACTATCTCTGTACACATTAGAGTTTGAGCAAAAATGATAAGGTGATGAATTGTAGCAAACTTGATTTTCTCCAACTTTATTCCTTACACATTTTTTGATTGTTCTAATATTAAGAGAGATATTTTATATTTTATATTTTATGTTTTCTTCTTTCTTTATGCCCCCATTACCCCTTGACGTATGTCATTTATTAATAAAATTGGCTTTGCAAATACTAAAATCATATTCGACATTTCATTTTGATCAGACTAAAATTGTGACCGTTAGAAAGTGTTTTATGTATTTTAAGGAAATTCGCTAAGTTAAAGCAGCTCCTGCGTAACGAATTTTTTAATTATCTGCTGGAACCCAGAGGTTCGCAGTCAAAGATAATGAGGCTGGATATTTCTTTCTCCTCGTCACACAATCTGCACATAATGGACCCGTTATGGAGTCCCATTGTGAACTGATGCTTGCGCAGGAGATAATGCCCGGTAATGAATCCGGTAACCTTCCGCAGTTGTATCCTGTTCAACCTCAGTGCATCGAGAGATAGCCTTATTGTTGCACTCTGAAGCAGTACCTTCCCAAGCTCTGAAGCAGTGATGACGGTGTTTCGCATTTGACCACTCGTTGATCACCTGTTTACATGCAGTCCTTGAAGTTCCTAAAATAGGCTCTGAGCCAATAAAGGGTATTCCGTCTCCCTTCTCTGCTAAGGTATCTGCTTTAAAAGTTTTGTGTCATCGAATCGAAGGAAAACTGTGCTAACTGCGTAAGTGAAGATTTATAAAATACTAAATTCTTAAACATTAGTTTATTAATGATCTCGAACTAAGAAAGAACAAACTTAATTATTAATCCGAACATCTGTGCACATGATGTGTGGTAGACTTATTTATTAATCGTGTGGCGTACAAGATTTAAGCGTAAGCATATTGTAAACAGACAAATATATGTACAAGGTGTTTGGGAAAAGATGTGTGACAAATAATTAAACATCAATTATGCTGCGGATATTATTAAAAAAATCATCTTTTCCAATCAAAATTGTACACGGTTGAAATTTTGTCAGAAGTTCTTCTCTATTTCATCTCACAGATTTTTGCTGAATTCATTTAGTTTTCGAAAAACTTTTATGACAAATAACCGTTTATTCAAAACCATTTTCTCGAAAACCAAGTGAATTCGGCTTAATTCGACTGTAATAACTAACACAACTTTTGATTAACATAGTGCAAATATAAAGGTCCCCATTTTAGCTCGGCGAGCTGAATATTTTTCAAAGAAGCGGTTCTTAGAAAATTTTTCAGTTAAAGGTGTGATTTCGAGGAAGGAAGATAAAGTGCTACGAGTTTAATGGAAAATTTTTGGTTTATCTTGTTTTTTTAGCGAATTTCCTGAAAGGAAATAGAGCTATTAGTCCCGTACCGAAGTCAAAATTTCGCAAAAATTTCTTCAAATGTTCATCGATCCTACCTAGTAGATGTCAAAAATCACCATCTGTAAAATTTATATATATATATGTTTATGGACATATATATATATATATATATACATATATATATATATATATATATATATATATATATATATATATATGTGTCTGTAACCACTCTAGCGGTCACAGTTTTCATTTTATCGGAAGGAAATTTTGTATGTGAGGCGCTTTTGGTATTCAAAAGGTCAAGTTCGTTAATGATTAATATCGGACAAGGGGTAAGGGGGGTTTAGAGGGGTAAACACAAAATTTCACATATCTCCCTTAATATTCAAAAATCGAAAAATTCATAGGAAATCAAGTTGTAGGTACTAAGTTTTACTGTAATTTTGTTTCTTATCATTTTTTCTGTTACGCTAATATTTACAGAAATATTGACGGTTTAAGATTGAAAATTAAATTCCTCACTATCTCTATACATATTAGAGTTTGAGCGAAAATGATAAGGTGATGAATTGTAGCAAACATGATTTTCTACAACTTTATTTCTTACACATATTTTGATTGTTCTAATATTAAGAGAGATATTTTGTATTTTGTGTTTCCTTTATGCCTCCATTTCCCCTTGACGTATGTCATTTATTAAAAAATTGGCCTTGGCCAAATACTAAAATCATATACAACTTTTCATTTTTATCAGACTAACAGTGTGACCGCTAGAAAGTGATTTATGTATTTTAAGGAAATTCGCTAAGTTGAAGCAGCTCTTGCGTAACGAATTTTTTTCTATAGATGATCTCTTTTATCTATTTTGGATTCGATTCAAAGAACTTTTTGTTTCTATTTTAGAAAACTTGGGAAGTTGAATCTCCATTGACACTTGAATCCACTTAATAAATATGGTACCTTTTCCACATTATTAAAAATGTTAATAGATTATCACACTTATTGAAAAATCTCGGTCGTCGTTTGACAAACACCGTGTATACAATGTATCTAAAGCCTAAACAATTTTATAAACAAACAAGTTGTTCGGTAAACAACCTATACATTCACTCACGTTCATATATCTCCTAAAATATCTCCTCAAAGTATGGTTTTGTAACAACAATCAGAGATGTTTGAAATTAAATATTGTTGATATTTACTATAATTTTGTAGTAGTGTTTAAATGTTTATAGTTTTAAAACGGAAGTTTTTAAAACTTTATCAGTTTCCTGTATCCTTTCTCTGAAGCTATGAGATTCTACAAGGATATGATTTCATGTATACAGACAGGATACCTAATTATATTTTAATCTATGAAAATTACTCCGAAAATTAGATAAAAATTTGTTTAATGTCAAGAGCTAATTAAGGTGGTACTATATGTCTTATTAAGATGGCACGAAAGTAGATAAAACGAACTTTAATTTTTTTAAAGAAACCTCCCATTTTTAGATAATTTTCTTCCATAAGAAAATTCAGCTTTTGTGGTTGTACCGATGAAACGTTTTCACTAAAGTGTCCAAACTTTTATTTACATAGCCTAATTTAAAGTTTTTCAAGCTCGTAACTTCCATAGCTCTTTGCGTACTCCTATAATGACATTTTTGGCTTCAGGCAAACCTCAAACATAATGATTTTAATTAAATTAAATACTGATATGAAAAGATTAACTCGTCAACCAAGATTCGAACCTCGGGCCTCTGGATAACTAGTCCAGTATGCTTCCGCTACACCAAAGACGATTGTGACGTAATAGCCAACTTTTCCATATTATTCTAATTTTTTATTTATTTAGACAGTATTACTTCTGTTGAAGTGATTTATTTATTTAATATTTGTTTATTTGTGTATACTTTCGCGTCAACATAACGATGTTTGTCCAAATTCCTTTCGGTTACGTATGACAAACTGTAGAAGACTTTAGCGTATACTCCGACAAATTTCATTGTCATTGAATTTTTAATCAAATTAAATACTGATATGAAAAAATTAACTCGTCAACCAGGAATCGAACCTCGGGTCTTTGGATAACTAGTCCAGTATGCTTCCGCTACACAGGTCAAACACACAAAGCTCTATTATATACATACACACTGACGTATATAAGGGGGTTGTTTAGGCGATCGATCCCTCTTAGTCCTCACAAAAACGGTAATATTCAACGAATATCCACCTATCGTATGCCCTCTGCCTGACTTGCGTGTGATAGGGAAATTAGTGGTAGTAGTAGCTGAAGGATGGTCGAAGACTGGCAAGTAGGACTTTCAATGCCTTTTTTTACCTATCCCTAAAGGATAAGGAAATAGACTAAGAAGTAAGCCGTTATTCATCTGTAGTTTGTAAAAGGAAATATTTACAAGCATAGCTGGTTAGTTCATTCTTGTCCATACGCCGAAGGTTTAGTCAATTAACCGCCCCAAAACTATTTTAAATTATTTCAATTGACAAACTGGCAGTGATGGGAACCCGCAACCTTCCAATTCCCAGTAGAACGCCTTTATCAACTGGGCCCACACGAACTGTTTTGATATGTTTATGTAATTATCAATTGATTGATTTTATTGGCGGTTAGAGTTCTACCTTTTTATACCGTGAAGTCACTAGCTAAAACTAGTTTACCTTTGTGCATTGTTGAACCTCCCCCCCCCCCCCAATGTGATCCTTTGTGCATTGTTGACCCCCCCCCCCTTTGTGCATTGTGAAAGCGAAATCTACGCCCGTGTATATACAACATTAAAATCTGTATGAAAGTTTAAAAAAATAAAACAAATTGATTTTTATGATCGACAATAAAAATTGAAAAGGAATTTTGTGTTCTGTAAGAGAGATACTTGAGAACCCCCTTCAAAGTATAAAAAAACAATAACTAATAATAGCTTTGCATACCGTCAAATTGTGTTGTCTTTCATCCGTTTCTTTCGCTACGATGCCTTTCATGAACAATATAAAATTGTAAAACAATGATTTGTGAAATGAAATTGATATAGTAGATAATTCTGAGAAAAAAAAATCGTAAAATTTGTTCATTGTCTATGTGATCGAAAACACTCATGGTTTGTTGCAGAAAAACGACCACAAATCGTTACAAATATGTATAATCAAAACAATGTTAAAAAATTTTGTAAACAATGTATTTTATTATCATTGAGCGAAAATGGTCATGGGGATATGTAAATACCCACGATCTTCTAATAAACAAACTGATTGTGGTCGGAGTTTGCACTTAACGAGCAAATTCGTACGATGATTTTAACATACAGACAAAACAACGCACACCAGTTATAATAGATAGCGGCACAATCATTATGTTTATTTCTTTACCAGCAGGAAACAGGAAAATCGACAAAGAATCCCTATTTTGTCGGTGTTATCGGTTTCTTTAATAATCAATAATAGCTCAAGTTTGTTCTTTCTTATCTAATTGATTTCATATAACACAAAAATATTTTTTTCAAAGAAAATTTTTCAATTAAATGAAAGTTGGGCATGAGTTGAGTATCCGGGAAATGATTTCAGGCCAAAACCAGTCAATATTGCAAAAGAAAAAATATTACTCAAATCAAGAAATTTTCCAAAAATCTGAAACGAAAATAATCATCATTATTATGTTATCATTTAGTGCTATAGTTTGTGGTTAATTTATGATTAACTTATGTAAATTATGTATAAAACTCACCATTATTTATTTAAAACATCTCAAAATCTAATCGTTTGATTTTGATATTTATTTCTTCAGGTGCTGAATTATCTTTTATAAATTTCTTTTTCTTTAAAAGTATGACATCGGTATAAACTTTAGAAACCTTATTCAGTTCAATTATTCGACAATAGGATTCGTGTCTGATATGGAAGATGACCGACTGTTTGATTTTTTTGTGGAATTATGCCAAATTGAAAAATTACCTCCTTGGTGATTTATTAAAATATCAAATCTCTTGCGTTTGTTTTATCGATCAAGACGGTCAAAATTGTCCGAAGGACGTGGAATTTACTTAATATTCCAATACGTTTTATTTCGGAATATTTACAGACATTATTGTCAATTACTTATTGTTAACTGTTAATTGTTAAAATTCGTTATTTTTCGTGTTTAATTTATGTATTCTGTTATTTCGTGTAATTATTCAATACTGTTTAATCGTTTGTGTGTATAAATTCAATGTACTTTCAAATAACATCTTATTAAAAAAATATCTTGTAACCTGCAAGTGTTTGTATCATATTTTTATATAAAATTAAAAAAACCTTTAGTCAAAATAAATGAAATGCATACCTGTGTTACTAAACGAAAAATTAATTCGTAGAATTAATTGATTAATTAAATTAAATATATCTTTTAAATAAAAACAATATTAATATCTTTATTTTTATCCATTGTATGAATACCCCATGTGAAATTTTAAGGTTATATTAACTTACTGACAGACGAATTATAAACAATAAAAGTGCGTGAATTAACCTCCGTATGCATATGGACGAATTTAAATTTAGGGAATCTTTAATTAAAAATTTTAAAGATTTCGATTTAAGAAAAAACGTTTTAAATAGAATTTGAGAGTAATTAAGATTAAAAACCACCAATTACGTCTCATATCTAACAATAATCAAATTTGAATTTTGCTTTGGCATCGTACTCCAACTCAGGGTATTTTCCAAACAGAAGTCACAGAAAGCTGAATTTATTGAGTAACGTATGTTTCAAAAGTTCCGAATTTCGCCATTATACAGACTTCAAATTGATTTACATGAAAAATGAAATATCGGGTTTAAAATGCTCTGCTTAGTTCACGGGGGTGATTTTTAAACGATATTTTCTCAAACTTTTATTAAAATTGGCCTAAGCTGATTGGCAAGGTATGTAAAAGGAGACCAAGATCCTTTTGGTACATACTTCGAAAGTTACAATCATACGACCAGTCGAAGTGTTCGAGCGGTCTAAGGCGTTATGTCTGCGCAGTATTTCTACTTGGAAACTGGGAGGTTACAGGTTCGAATCCCGACAGCGGCAGTTTGTCAATTATTAAGAAAAAAAAAAGAGGGCCGGTTAATTGACTCAACTGTGGGCGTATGGGCAAGAACGGAGTAACCGGCTATGCTTGAGAAGGTTGTTTGTAGTTTCCTTCACAAACTTCAGGTGAATATCGGCATAGTTTCTATCATAGTCAGTTGCAGTCGCATATCCTACCAACTCCTAGTCTATACAAAAAAATTTCTTCCATCCCACTCACATCCTCACATTCTTAGGCAGCACAATGGGCCTTATGGCAGCCAGGGCAGCCTCTACAATCTATCTATCTACAATCATACGAGTAACCCTAATAACGTATCATTAGAAACGTGATTGAAAAGAACAAACTTAATGAAAATAATAATAATAATACCACAAAAAATAAAAAATAAAACTATCAACTATTTATCGACCCAATATCATTGATGGTTATTCGATGTTGTTTGTGTAATAATATGCGACGAACACGTTTTTCAATATGTCGTAAAAACTGAAATATCTTTCTACTTCGGTACGATCGAAACGAAACGGTAAGTTTCGTATACGCTTGTATACGTTTGTACGCTTGTAGTGACTGGGTTATTTTTAGGTTTTTATATAGTATAAAAAAAATAAAACTTCTCTCTGCAAATGATTTACTTTATTATTTCAACTAAATGTTTTATATTTTTACTATCATGTATCGAAAGTAATTCTTGTGTGAAGATATCAAAAAACACTGTTCTTTGAGTCATTAAATCTATTAGCACGGTAGTGCGTTATAGGTCCTACAGACGTGCAACCTGTGCAGGAACATTATGCATGTTCTATACTAGGTTGCAAATGTGTAGAGTAGTTGCAATAAAAAACATGTCCTTGAACTGGTTGCAGTAAAAATCAAAATTATTTGATATTTTGTAGGAGGAGTTTAATGTTCCTGTACAAATTGGTCGTCTGTAGAGAAATTTGCAACATATTATCAAAAATTTTATGTTTTCCTAATATTTTATTATGTTTTATTACCTAGATTGGTTACAATTTACATTATATACTTTATTATACTTTATTTTTTGTATTGACAACAACTAGTTACTAGATATACATACATATAAATAAACTATACAAATTAAATGAGATAGATAGATAGACAAGATGACAAGTAATTGAATTTTTAAGATTACCGTCATAAAATAATAAAATAATAATTTTATGTTCCACAATTTTGGTTGCTTGTTCTGTTTCCAAACAGAACTCTCAGAAAACTGAATTTTTTGAGTAACGTGTGTTTCAAATGATCCGAATTTCGCCATTATACAGACTTCTAATTGATTTACATGAAAAATGAAATATCGGGTTTTAAATATCCGTTTTGGACTAGTCAATTGATAAAGTTCTGGAATCTTAAGCGCCTGTGAATCGGAAAATCTACTATTCAACTTTGTGTTGATGGAGTATTTCCTTGGTGGGATTTTGAAACCTCCCTGAACTTAGCACAGCAATTTTATCAGCCCCATCCCAAATTCATCCAACAAATTAGAAAAGCTTTATTACTTTTGAATAAAGTCCAACAAATTTTAAAAAAAATGATCCAAAAGTGTCCAATAAATCCCAAGGAACATATTTGGATACTTTTTTGGTCAGTTTTCAAATAATCAAACATATAAAAACCATCATTAATGGACCAAATCGGAACGTGTTTTCTCCCGCCAGGAGGGAAAATTTATATCTGTGAAACCGTAAGAGATAGAAAAAAATTTTATAAACAAAAAATCTTCTTCTCTTTAAAATAAACACCTTTTATTTCAAAAATTTGTTCATAAACTCAATAGTTTTCTCATAATTTGTGCTCAAAGTTGAAAATAAGAAATACAATTGATAGGTGAACGAAGGCATGCATGTATACATGTACATAAATAGCATCCATACATACTATTTTTATACCCAGTATATTTGTAAATATACAAGGTATATTAAGTAGAGAAAATATTTTGTAGCCGGAGTTCAATGTTACTGCACAATGTTCCGTGTCTGTAGTCTACTTTAGACCGAGTTTAAGGGGGTGTGGCCTTGTGTACTTATAGTAGTAATTACTACAAGAATTACTAGACCAAAAATCGAACCCTTGTCGAATTTTTGAACGAACAGAGCTACAGTGCTGAATTTTCGAGTATAGCATGATTACGGAAATATAAGAGAAAACCCGATTTTAGGTCATCGTTAAGAAAGTCATAGTTAAATTATTATTTTCATTTGTATTAAAAAATGAATTTTGATATTGTTGATGTGAAAATATTTATAGCGAGACTATAAAATAGTTTAAATGAGGAGTGAAATTTCCAATTATACAATGTCACGTTATTTTGTAACGATCGACTACATATAGATAGATTGTAGAGGCTACCCTGGACGGGCTACACTTCGACCATAAGGTCCATTGTAACCATAAGGTCCATTAAGGATGTGAGTGGTTTTTGCAATCCTTACGGTGTCTCCAACAAAAAACATTTTTCGTTCACAGAATTAAGCCGTTACATTCATTTGACACGCACGTGGTTAAGGTGCGTATCTGAGAGTTGTGTGAGTATTTAGGATACTATTTCGTTATTTCGTTTTTGTTTTACTTATTATCGTGGATAGAAAATTATCGATATTCGATGCGTGTTAAAATAATGAAAAATTTATGAAAATATTTGTTAACTATAATTTACTGCAACATCGCCATATTCCGTGAAAATACCTCTCACATTTATAAAAATAAGCGGCTGATAATTGGAAAAATACGTGAATTTCGTGAATTATTTGTGTACACTAATAGATAAAAACTGGAGGATCATTGCCAATAAAACATCTGAGTAGAAAAGACAACTTGAGAAGGCCAGAGCCCACCCGGTTCTGCCAAGCCATGGAGAAACAAGAAGAATAAGTTAATAAAAAAAAAATGTTGGCCATTGGTCAGCCTGAGTGTGTGTATGCTTGTATGTGCGTTGGGATGGGTGCGTGATTGTGAACAAGATATATCAAGAACGGAAATATCGAGAGGTATCCAAATTTTGAACTTAAATTTAGTATTGTCGATTGCAATGTTTTAGTGGAAAGGGCTAACCAGAAATGTACGTGAAATGATTATCACGTATTTATCACTACTCTGACTTTGTTAAAAAGTTTACTCTACTGGTGAGAGAAGTAAAAACAAAATTTAAGCTAAATGAACAAAATTTAAACTTGCGTGTTATAACAATAGATGACGCAAATTCCAGAATTTGATTGAAACCCATAAGCCAAGGATGCGGCAGGTAAAGAATGAATTTGCACTTTTTTATTATAATTTACTGTATATAACAACGATGTACTATGCTTATATATACATGTGGACCAAACTGTGTGATTAAAGAATTTATACTAATTTTACACATTATTCAGCTGTCTTAATTACAACTCGCTTTATTTGAAAATATTTGTTTTTATATTGTTTTATACATAGTAATAAACAACCAAATTCATTATAGTATAGTAACCATTACAAGTTTATACGTTTAAGGTAATATCAAATAAATAACAAATAACTTTTTAGTACATTTTATCCCAAAAAATTTGCACGAATATTTATTCTATTCCAATTTTAAAATCAATGATATATGGTTAAGCCACTCTATATGCAAAAGTCATATAAGTATTACACACTAGATATTTTGACTTGCACACCCTGTATAACATACACGTAACATAAACATGTATTAATATTAATTACTTTTTTTCTTACTCTTTACACCAGAACATAATCCTATAACATGACTGCTAAAAATATATTGGCATTTTGGTTTCTTACGGTGTGACCATATTGTATTATCGGTGGTGGTTTCGAATGTAATCCATTTAACACAAATAGCTTTCTGTAACCATGTTACATAAAGCCTGTTACAATTTCTATTAAAGACATTATACAGGGTGGCACAAAAGTACCGACACGATTTTTAATTTCAATAGTTCTTTCTAGAATTAATAGTTTGTGAGTTTATTTTTTTATACCCAGTATATTTATAAATATGTACAAGGTATATTAAGTTTAGTTCCGACTTTGTAACGCTTGAAAATATTGATCGCAGAAAACAATTTTTGTTATAAGTGTTCATAAAATGACCAAATTAGTCCATTTCGACATATCCGTCCGTCTATATGTCTGTCTGTCTGTCCGTGAACCTGATAACTTAAAAACGAAAAGAGATAATGCGCTGAAAATTTTTGTGTGTGTTCTAGATCAAAAAAGTAAGGTCAAGATCATTAATGGACCTAAGCGGAACGCGTTTTCCCACGCCAGGAGGGAAAATTTATATCTTTGAAACCGTAAGACATCTTCAAAAAATCTTCTCATGTTAATGTCAGATATGCTCCTTCTAACCATACGATATTGCAGATTATTTGCTTTGGGGTTCTCTGAAAGAAAGGGTTTATGTAAACAAGCCACAATGCTTGGAACAATTTAGAATATTAAGCGAGAGATTTTGGGTATATCTCAAGAAACTTTACGAAGGGTCATGGAAGATGTTCAGACAAAAGCTCATAGTTTTCAGCGCAAAAAGATACATCATTTGTTAAACATCATTTTTCGTAAATAGTTTGAAAAAAACTTCAAAAAAACTTCACTTTATACTATGTGTTGCAAAATAAAAATTTACTTATCTTCTCATATACTTTTATTAATTTAAAATCATGAAGGTATTTTTGGGCCACCTTGTATGTGCCTATGTGTGTGTCTGTGTTAAATTTGTATTTTCTCCCAACAACATTATCGAAAACAACAAAACATTGTTTGTTTCGTTTCGTTCAACCAAATTGCGTGTAACGTAAAACAAAGTTTTCTACTAAAGCTATTACTTACAATTTCTCTGGTCGGTTGTATAAGGTATCAACCATATACACATAAATATATTGCTGTTGTTGTAGAAGTTTTCGATACGATATCTGGTTAACCGAAAACATTTCTCGACTTTTACTTAGAAACACAAGTTAAAATATTAGTTCGTACAGATACGATAATTGTTATTGCAACTGTTTATATATTTATATGACATTTAATTTTCGTGTAAAGAGGGCTTTACATAAGGTTTAAAGTCCTAAGAAAACTCTAAATGTCTGTATACTTATTTGAACATCATGCAAAAGCTGCGAATCCGATTTTGATAAAAATATATTTGTGGTTAGATTTAAAGACGGTATGTATTTCATCTCGTTACGAGAGATAGAATTGGAAAATATTCGCTAAAATAGAAATATGGTGGAAGTGTCGATAAATTTTTGAAGTAGTGGAAGCGGTGTGAACGATAGATATTTAAAGTAGTGGTAGCGGTGGAAAATTTCACTTTTATTTGTAGTTTTAAACCACCACCATTTCAAGTGGCTGAGCGGTCTAAGGCTTTATTTCAGCGCAGTATGCCTACTTGGAAAATGGGAGGTTACACGAACTCCAGAATATCGGCATAGTTCCTATCATAGTCGGCTGCAGCCGCATATCCTACAAATTCCTAGTCTATACACAATAATTCCTTCCACTCCACTCACATCTTCACATCCTTAGGCATCACAATGGACCTTATGGTCGAAGTGTAGCCCGTCCAGGGCAGCCTTTACAATCTATCTATCTCTAGTTTTAAAATGGCGGAAACTGGATATATAACAATAAAACGCGAGCGCAGCCGCGAGTATAAGTTCGTTTAGTACCAAAATAGTAACAACTTTTATTTGGATAATTTTTCTTTGGGGAACCGAATGGTTACGGCTCAAATCAATTGTAAAATTTTGGAAAAGTAAGATCACTTTTGATGTCCGTTGTACAAGTTACTTTGTGACCTGTAAGCGTGGAGTTTTTTTAAAAAAAAGATCATAGTTTTCATATCCCTTCTTTGATTGTTCGCCCCAAATAATCGCCACACAAAATGCTTCTGTCGAATAATATTGACAAACTGCAGACAGGTATATAAACTGGAACAAGTTAGGAAAATAACGGGTGTGTGGTTAACACGGGAGTGTTAACTACTCAAGTCTGGTCACAATTAACCTGAAACATTTTTCGATTTTTTCTGAAACAAGAATTAACAAATTAGATGTTATATTAATTGTTTATTTATAATACATTTAAGTCTTTGTAAAGCAAGCTTTATAAGAGGCTTATGTAGTATGTTCTCTTGTTCCAATTAATTTTCGACCAATAGTACTCTTAATGAATCCCTAATAGCTATTTGGAAAAGGTTGAAAATGCAATAAATGATATTGGAAGTTACTAACTAATTGCGTCACCATTAAATATAAAATATATATATATATGAATTCAATTTGATCCCTCATTTCCACTCAATAAATAAATTCGGAATAATTCAATGACCTTTTAACATATGACGAACGCATCGTATTAAAAGTGTGTGTATAGCCCTGACCTGACCCTATGATTCGAAGAAGAAACTGTGAATTAATAAGGTAGAGACTCCTCTAACCTCCTTTAGGCTGAAGTCTATGACATTATTTGAAGAGCGAAACGTGGAGTATTCATATCAGATAAGGCATTAAATGCGTCAAATTAACATTAAGTACGTCCAATTCCTTCTTGCTAGCATTTAATTTGAATATTTTTCGGATCATTCTAGACCAGATAGTGGTCACATATTCGGTTATTTTTACATGCTAAAATTACAATGGAAATCACATCAGCATCCGTTGTCTGTAGCCTTTTATGAGCAGGCTGATACTGTATCAAATAGTACGTCCGAATCCTGGATCTGTTTACTTCTTTCTTTTCGTGAGCTTTTCTTGGTAGCATTTTTTGTAGGTTTCTTTTCGTGATCTTTTAAGACACAGAAAGCCTGAAAAATTTTGAAAGATGTCTGGATAGTAAAATAAATGTCTGTTGAGACGTTCTTCCTCAAAACTCAAACAATAATTCAAATCAAATTTGTTTCCGTTTTAAAAAATAAAACATTTTTTGTCTTGAAATCTCTGGCGAGTGTATGCAAGCTCTGATTTTCTCCATCCACAAGAGCACATTTACTAAATTTTAGTTTGTTATATGTTTTTGAGTTATCGTGTTGACGGACAGGCGGGCATACGAAATTGGACTAACTAGGTCATTTTATGCCCACAGTTTGTTTCTGCGATTAAAATTTGTAATTGATACAAAATCGGGATTAAACTTAATACACTCCTGTATAAATTATATATATACAGGGTCAATTGAACCTCCCGTATATCCCGCACACACCTCCACTTCCTTCCACGATCTTCACATCCTTCAACAACATCCAATACTAATCGATAAATTGAAACAAAACGAAGATCACTCGTGATTGGCTCAAAGACATGATAAAAACCAAAGCACTCAAATCAATGTGCGCATAAATAATCAAATCCGGGAACCAGAGCACCGATGGACAATCAATATACGGTGTAGTATATTAGGTGAACATTTATATTTCATTAATAAAGTAATACTTGTATTAAATTATCAGTTTAGAGCTCAGTTAATTTAGCCCCACATAGATTTTTGTTGTTGTTATTTTTGACTTTTTATTATGTTTAATTAATTGTTCGTTGTTCGAGAAGACATATGGTTTACATCTATAGACCGATATTTCGATGGCAACTGCATCATCGTCAGTAGCTAAATCATCGTAAAACACATTAAAAAATAAAATCAAGCGCATGGAAAAAACTAGGCGGAAAAACAAATTATTAATGATCAAATTATTGAAAACTTCTATTAAACTTTTGTAAAAAAAAAAAGATATACATTTGAGGTTCGGCTATGCATTCAGACACGTTATATAGAAACTATATGCATATGTAACAACAAAATTAAATGATAATATTGGGAATACGTGTACGTGTGTGTCTAGATAGATGGATGGATACATTCATTCAACATATATCCCTAATTTTGACATTAATTTGATTATCAAATGTATTATGTTGTGCTGTGACTATTAAATAGACCTCCTAGTCCTGATACCATCGACACCGGACCACACCTTACGTACAAATATTGTGAAATGTCACAATAACATTTACTTTATTACTACACAACATGTGAAATTCTATAAGAGGTCCCAAACCATTATTATTACACGTGCGCGAATACCTGTTGAAACATTACTAGTCCCTTTTTTTTAGCGAATTTCCTATGCAACGAAATACATCTATTGGTTTTGTAGTGAAAGAACACAAAAATTTCTTTAAATCGCTATCGATTGAAATACCAACTTCATTAATGGAAAAAAATTAAACAATTGAACAAGGGAAAAGGTACGTTTTGGAGGGAGGTGATTGACAAAATTTGGTATATCTCTTATAATGTTGGAAAAATCGGAAAATTTACAGAAATATTTACGATTTAATTTTAAAAAATTAATTAATTGTCCAGTGGCCGAGCTGATAAAGGCGCTCTGCTTGGAATTAGGAGATTGCTGGTTCGATTCCCAATGGTAGCAGTTTGTCAATTAAATTAATTTAAAAATATAATGGGGCGGTTCAATGAGTAAACCGTTTGCGTATGTACACTCCCGTTCAAAAAAAAATTGAACAGACCTGAAATGTTAATTATCTTACATTTCATAAAACTCCTCACTTTTGCAACTCTCTGTATAATGTAAAATTTTATATATTTATAAACAAAGTATATTAATACAAGTGTTATATCTTACTCTCACGTATAAAGATTAAATAAAATGTTGTATCTGTTACTACAAGAACAATCAAAATTATGAGAGACTGATTCGGTTCAGGTCTGTTCATTTTTTTTGAACGGGAGTGTACAAGATTGAAAGTAATCGGCTATGTTTATGAAGGTTATCTGCAGTTTCCTTCCACAAACTCCAGGTAAGTATCGGTATAGTTTCTATCAAAGTCGGCTGCAGCAGCACAACCTACCAATTCTTAATCTGCACACAAATTCCTTGTCCTCAACTCACATCCTTAATGTATAGGTATCACAATGACACTTATGGTCTAAGTGTGTCCCGTCTGGGGCAGGTGCTACAACTTTATCTAACCTTACCTGTATATAATTAAATACTGATATGAAAAAATTGACTCGTCAACCAGGTATCGAACCTCGAGCCTCTGGATATCTAGTCCAGTATGCTTCCGCTACACCAAAGACGACTGTGACGCAACAGCCAACTCCTTCATATCATTCTTATTTTTATTTTATTTCGACAGTATTACTTCTGTCGAAGTTATTATTCATATATATTTATTTGTGTAGACTTAAGCGTCAGCAATACGATGTTTGTCCAAATTCCTTTCGGTTACGTAAGACAAACTGTAGAAGACTCTAGCGTTTACTGTTTAGACAAATCTCATTACCTGTATATATTTAGAGTTTTAGAATAAATCATCAGATAATAAATTGTAGTAAAGATGGATTTCTACAACTTTGCTACGAATAAAATTTTAGATTTTTCTAATATTATTCACTTTTACCAATTTTCCTTATGATAACTTTGGCTTGGATCACATTGCAAGGTAATGCGTCAGTCTAAGTTTAAGCATAGACGTCTACCGTACTTCATGTATGTTTTCCACGAAGAATTAGAGACGGTTTTTAGGCGTTTGTATCTGAGGAACTGAAACAGCTATGAAGCTTTACCAGTAGACATCAGCCACTGACCGTTCAAGATAATTATACAAAATATAGCATCGATCATACATTTATATGTACCATAAACATGTACCAATATATGTATCAAACTCAAAGGTGGAAAATTCGGGTTCATATATTATATTGTATGTGTTACTTCCTTAGAGATTCCTTCGACATTTAATTTCAATCAATCACACTATAGTCGCACCAGTTGTATGTAATCAATAACTTACTGGATAAATAATATAATCTGGGAATATTTAATTTAGTACCATTAAATAAGTACAATGAACAACAGGAACATTGAAGAATTAATACAATGGTACTGTTGGTGTAGAAGATAAGGTTCCAAGTAATCGTAAAACCTGATCTTGACACGCTTAAATTAAAAAAACAATTTGGGATTAAAACCAAACTTTATTTTGCCTGATAAATAATCAATCAATGATTTGTTTGTTGTTATCGAGGTAACAAAGGGAATATATAGTGTGTTCGCTAATCAGAGTCAAAAAATCAATTTTTTATCTAGGATTGCTAAATTTTATCCGTGTTTAACAAAAATTTTTATAAACCCCTTATATTTGGGGTGTTTTGTCGATTTTTACATTAAAGAAATGTCTAACGTTTATCGATTTCAAAATACAAAGTCTATGAAATTACATTTCAAATTTTGCCCCAATTCTACAACTACAAGAATATTTATTTGTAGTTTATAAATACCTATTTCGACTACAATGTAGTCATCATCAGTATGAATTAGTGAATCGTAACTATCTCTGGGATATGGATTCAGAGATATGTTGTTTGTTGCGAATTCATAGTGCGTGACTCATAATGATATTCAAAAAGTTTTGTCTTTTATACGATTTGACTGAGGGTATGATCTGAAGCATTATTTGAGTTGACTGACTAAAGAATTAGGTGTGTGAGGAACCCCACCAATTTATTGACAGTATACTTTTGTGACTTTGCGGCGTTGTTTTTGTCACTAAAGTGAGGGTGTTGATCGAAGCTAATCTTGATATTCAGGTATTAGATTTTTTGAAAATGGTTTAATTTTTTAAAATCAGAATTTGGAATTTAGCCATTGTCTAAATTCATTATGTGTTTTCTTAGTTTGTGTATGCAGATACTTTCGTATGCACCTAATTATGTGGGGTTCTGTACCGATTTCAGTAGTTTTAAATTCGATTTGTCAATTTTGTGGTTGATTTAACGTGCGCAGCTATTATACACGATTTTTTGGTTGTCCCAAATTTAACATGAGCCAGATGTTTTTAGATTCGAGGTACGATTTGGCGACGGCTTTGACCAACAAAAATTTTTGAACAGTTTTGATAACTGACACTATATATGCCCGATTGTTTTTCCTTGACAATTTTCATTCACAAAAACCTAGAGTTCTCTTTGATTATTTTAATAATCTTTATAGTTTAGTAATATTTATACCTAATAGATTCTTTTTTGTAATTAATACTAACACAGATAAAAAACAATTATAGAATATGTTTGATGATGATTAAATGTACTACTCATTAATTAACAATGTTAAGTTTCCAAGACTAATTACTTAACTAATTACGAATGCATGAATGATATTTTATATCCTTTTATAATATATATATATATATATATATATATATATATATATATATATATATATATATATATATATATATATAAATGAATAATAAATAGCTTAGCATGTCTCTTGTACTTATTTTAATAAATTAACTCTTCAGATATATTTCATTACAATGTTCTTACAACTGCTAACATTCGACATTTAGGCCAGCCGCCAGGAAATCAATGCGGTGAATTAGAAGTGAAAATTAAGTATTACCTCTTCAAAAGAAATCGCCTCTGCATTTTTAAGGACATAAATGGGGTAAATAAGAGAAGAAAAACAATTTTCTTGTCAATTTTTTCAATTGACATGATAAATTGAAAGCATATTCTCTCAATTTTCTGGAAAAAAATGTTTGGTTCGAAAAAATGGTCTTCTAATCTCGAATATGCATTAAGAGATGTGCAGCGAGTCTTCAAAAAGCATCATCTGACTTTTTATCAGGAATTAGTTTAAAGATTTTTTTCTTAAAACGAAACGAGTTATATGTACATTCGATTGTATAAACTTCTAAATTATTTAATCGCTTAAGAGAAATCGAACTTAAGAGAAATCGAATAGAAACTGTTTACCCTTTTTGTCATGATTGAAAGCAGTATACAATTTTCGTTCGAGGGAATAAAACTTAAGAGGGAATTTATTTATTTTTATTAATTTATCTTAATTATTTCCAAATAATCTCACGAATATTAATTTAGCGTCTAATCTATAATAAATTGTTACATTATACTTTTTTTTCATTCATGTTCTACAAAACATTTAACAATATACCAACCCCATCCATGATGTATTATTACACAATCAACTAAAAATTCATTAAAGAATTTTTAATTAAATATGATGATCTATCTTTATTGAATAACAAAATGGTTGAAATTGTTGTAATATATTTAAAAAAAAAAAAAATGAGAGAAGTTTTTATCAAGTAATATTTAACATATAAGTATTTATTTATAATATATACCTTTTAACTAAAGATCTCTTTGATGTATTTTTAACTTATCATATATAGGGTGTATCATTAAAAATACGATAATGCTAAAAATATAATATTAAAATAAGTTTTTAACTTGTAAACTAACTTCTGTTTATTTCCATTGTTAGTATGGTTGCCTTTCGGTTATATTATACCAACGGAAGCGACTAGCGTTTACTGTATTTGACATTTAAGTAATATATCTGAACATTGATACCATTTTTTGGCATCAAATGCTTGATATGAAAAATCATACACATCTAGGGATGGGGATCGAACCAGCGACCTCTGGCATTCTAGACCAATGCTCTACCAACTCACATAAAAATATATAAATAGTAAATAAACAAAATTAATAATACAATGAAATCAGAAATGATAGTGAAAAATCATATGCTTATGCTCAGTTGGTAGAGCATTGGTCTAGAATGCCAGAGGTCGTGGGTTCAATCTCCATCCCTAAATGCGTATGATTTTTCATATCAAGCATGTGAAAAAATGGAATCAAAGTAAGTTGATCCAGCACTTACAAGGACTCAAGAGATATTATAGAAAATCATGGTAGGTGTTCACAAGCCAAAACAAACGCCAATAAATTGAGCATTTAAGCTTGAGCGCTGTAATCGTGTAAGCGCCCAAATCGAATCACCCTGTACACGTGCTTTGTGTATTATATTGCTAATGGGTGCTTTCTAAGAAGACTATTCTTAGTTTGTGTATACATGGAAGAAATTTGTGAAATACGAGTTATATAGAATATATAAACTCTTTAAAAATCTACATATGCTTGCTATACCTACTTAAAAATATTTTCAATATAAAATTAATTAATTATTTATTAAATAAGTTCAACATATTATATATTATATAAATACCATATTAAACTTGTAAAGTATTGCAGATACTTTGACAATACATGATTATACAGGGTAGTTAATTTTAAAGTGGGCAAAAAGCTCATTTTAGCTACCGCAAAATACAAATTTGCATGTCTATAACTTACAGTGTTAGTTTATAGTTTCTATAGAAATGTCATTAACAAAACATGAAAATGAAAAAAATAGCATTCCCAACTGTTAAAATTTAGATAAAAATAGCTCTTTAACGTAAAACTTTGTTTTACTAAAACACAAAAAATAAATAAAAAACCACTGATGTAACAACTAACTGTGTTAATTGTTTGAATACCCAGCTTATACAGAGTTGTATATCAATGCTTGAATTGTTAACAATTTTTTAATTGTCCCACAAGTTTTAAAAAATCTCTTATGGTTCTAAAGACGGGCATTATATTGATTGCTATTCGAGAAACTTTTGAGCACAAATAATGAGAAAACTATTGAGTTTATAGAAAAAATTTTCAAATAAAAGTTGTTTATTTGAAAAAGAAGAAGAGTTTTTATAAGCAAATTTTTTTTCTATCTTTTATGGTTTCAAAGATGTATATTTTCTCCTCTGTCGAAGAGAAACACGTTCCGATTTTGCCCATTAACGAACTTGACCTTACTTTTTTCAGCTCGTTGTCTCTTTTCATTCTTGAGTTATTATGTCCACAGACAGACGGACAGACAGGCAGACGTACAGACGGACAAGCGAAAATGGACTAATTAGATCATTTTATGCACACCTATAACAAAATGTTTTTTCTACGACCAATATTTTCAAGTGTTCCAAAGTCGGAACTAAACTTAATATACCCTGTATATTTACATAATACTGGGTATAATAAAATGCATGCTTTTATTCGAATATGAACTATAAAAATAGAAAATAATTTAAAATAGAAAAAGAGATTGACAATAAAATGAACTTGAAAACGCATGGGGTGCTCTCTACTCACTCTTGTAAAAGTACAGCAGTTATGAAGACTTAAATAGAGAGTATCTCATATTTCGCTACTATATAGAGATATACTTTGAAAATATTCGCTGAAATATAAATTTGGTGGAAGTGTCGATAAATATTTGAAATAGTGGAAGCGGTGGGAGAGTACATTGAGGTTTTCCGTCTTAAAATGACAGGAGATGAGTATTCAGTGAGGAAAGTTGACGCATCTCCTACGTAATGAACGTTTGTTTATTTATTACAAGCCAATTTTCAGCAGACGCTAATTTAATCATGTTAAAACAGAAATTAACTATTCTGTATATATTTTCATATTGTAAAATTTGAAAATAGTTAAACTCTTTTATGTTTAAATACTTCCATCCATCAAGTCAGCCGAAGACGAAAAAGACGAAGAACATGTTGAACATTTTCTCAATATATATATAAATGAATGAAAAAGATGAGAAAATACTTACTAAGATTTTAACAAGAGATAATATGAGATGGATATAGACAGATAGACATAAATACCTCATCTTTACGTATACATGAAAATTTTCTTTTTGCATTATCATTATTTCACATCGTAAGATGAAAAGCATTTTTATCTCTGTATAGGAAAATTCCAAATTATTATCATTTTTTTCTCCTGTATTTTGTTATAAATTTAATTTGTATATATAAACGAAAAATTATTCCGTTTTCAATTTCAAAGAAAAACTCTTTTTTTTTTTTGTTTGTTAACATTTGATTCATGTTCAAGTTCTTTGGAAAATGTATGTATTTTGCTTTTTACAATCTTTGAAATTTAACTTGACAGAAGAGTTTTTCGGATTTAAAAACGTGGTTTCTTAGAATTCAACCGAGCTGAAATTTTACAAATCTATGTAATTATGGTACTATTAATCTAAATAATTATGGTACTTACATCAATCGAATGTTAACAAAAAACAGAGTTATGCTTTGAAAAAGAAAACGGAAAAATTTTTCGTATATATATAATATACATATAATAATAATTGATTAAGCCATCCTAATCCTTAATTTGACACTATTTTATTAATAAATTAATTCACAACGTTTCAGCAAATAATTTTAGCCCTCATCAATACAACAATCAATAGGTGATGTCAATTGATAATTGACATCACCTGATGAGGGCACAAATTATTAGATGAAACGTTGTGAATTAATTTAATTTATTAATAAAATAATATAAAATTATGGATTGGGATGGCTTAATCAATTATTATTATACAAAATTACCAATCTTGCGATCATAACTTTATAAAAAAATATACATATATATATATATATATATATATATATATATATTATGTATCTCTAGCGGCCATAGTTGTATTCTGATTGCAATGAAATTTGGTTTTCCTGATGAGGGCTTATATTATTAGTTGAAACGTTGTGAATTAATTTATTAATAAAATAATATCAAATTATGGATTGGAATGGCTTAATCAATCATTATTATACAAAATTACCAATCTTGCGATCATTACTTTATAAGAAAATATACATATATATATATATATATATATATATATATATATATATATATATATATATATATATATATATATATATATATTATATATCTGTGAACTCTCTAGCGGTCATAGTTTTATTCTGATTGACATGAAATTTGGTATTTTAACGGCTTTTGGTATTTGAAAGGTCAAGTTCGTTAATGGGTAAAATCGGATAAGGAGAAAGGGGGGTTTAGAGGAGTGGAGAAGCACAAAATTTGACATTTCTCCCTTACTTTTCGAAAAATTGAAGATTCGAAGATTTTGTGTTATAAAATTTTTGTTATATCTCAATGATAGGCAGTTTTTCCCATTTTCCCGAAACATGGTCCGATTTTGACCATTAACGAACATGACCTTTGATAAATAGATAGATTCATCTTGGGGTCTAAAAAGTAATGCATTTCGACCTTAACTCCACCTTACTTTTTTGCTGTAGAACACACAAAAAAAATTTCAGGTCGTTATTTCTTTTCGTTCTTGAGTTATCGTGTCCACGGACAGGCAGACGGACGGACGGACATGCGTAAATGACCGAATTAGGCCATTTTATGAACACATATGCCAAACATTCATGCCTACGATCAACATTTTTAAGCGGTACAAAGTCGTGATCAAACTTAATATACCTGGTATGTTTACATATACTGGGTATAAAAATGTTTCTGTTCATTTGCTACTAATAATACAAATTATAATAATAAAGTTTAGTTAGTACGGTAGTAGTAGATAATTCAGTTTTCTATGTGCCTAGATAATGCATTTCTCTAGTGTTTTATGTATTTTTAGCTTTAGTTATAGTTTTTTCCTAGTTTTTTTTTTTTTTTTTGTAGTAATCTCTTTTTTTAATTTTAAAACTATTATCCAACATTGAAATTCAATTATCTTTTATTAATATTTCATTTCAATTATATTTTATTCATAATTGAGAAGGCATTATTCTAACTACATTATTCACAAGAGATGTTAAAATTGTATTTTAACATGCTTCACTTTTTTTGTACTTACACGAACTAGTTCAGTTAGTTCATTGGAATTGCTTTTAAACTTTTTTCGTGTATTTTGCTTCTTTTTATTCTACAAGTTTTATTCTATTTAAAGTTTTATACAATTAAGGTAGTTGGTGTAAAAGAGTAATGAAGCCAGGAATAAAAATTTAATATGCAAAAATCGGCCAAAAAATTCAGGTAGTTCATTAGATTTGAACTATTAAAGTTTTTGGAGTGTTTTGTTATAGACCGCGGAGTCTCTGATACGGTGGTAAAACCTCATCTAGAGCACGGTAGTGCGTAAGGCCGAGTTTTAAGGGACACATTGGACTTCTCACTGCAGTGCTATGACTTATGGCTATGGAAAAGAGCTACAGTGTTGATATTTCGAATATAGATACTTTACGGAATTATAAGAAACAGTTTTTTCAATCAACGTTAATGAATTAATTGTATATTATAATTATATCCTAAAGTCCTAAATTCCTAATTATATCATATCCAAAATTGCGAAAACTGGAAATTTTTATCGGAATAGTGGAAAATTTAACATTTTTTTGTTTTAATTAAACTTATCATTATTATTATTATTATATGTTGCAATAATTTGTTAAACTTTGTATATGGAGGTTGTATTAGGATTTCACAGTAGATTTCTTTTAGATATACTAAATAAATGTTTTGAATCCGTTTATAAAGCATTTTGCATTTCTATATCGTTGTGCGTTTGGTTTGTAAACGATTATAATTAATAGTTCACGCATTGATTATGAACTAAGTATTCATGGGGTATTTAAGCAATTTACTCAGCTAGTTGTTATTTTCAAAATCGTATAAGTTTGGTAAAAGTTAAAAATATAAAATTACAAAGTAAGAAGATCATTAATAGATTCAAATATGCAGTAGAAGTAATGACGTTGACTTGACTGACGTTATACGTACTCATGTACATATATATATATATATATATATATATATATATATATATATATATATATATATATATATATACAGGTGTTCAGAAATTCATTCAGAAAAACTATACCACGGTGTAAAGCTGCCAAAAACAAACAAACAAATTGAATAAAGTTTTTCGATTTGACGCTTAGTTTTTAAGATATAATTAATTAAACATTATTAATAAATTCTACCAATCACAAATTGTATTTTTGAATTTTTGCGGGTGTCGCTACACTTTTTGAGAACTCTGATTGTCACTACTCTAGCATAGTCTACTGTGGCCGCCCTACTCCACCAATCACAGAGCACATTGTGTAGGAGGTGGGCCTACAGTTGTGGAGTTCAGTTATAGTAGGTTGAATTTATTAATATTTAATTAATTATATCTCAAAAACCAAGCGTCAAGTCGAAAACTTTATAAAACTTTCTTTACAGCTTTACACCGTAGTATAGTTTTCCTGAATGAATTTCAGAACACCTATATATAAATATATATATATATATATGTATATACAATATACATATATATATATATATATAAATATATATATATATGCATATATATATATATATATATATATATATATATATATATATATATATATAAAATTTGAATCACAAGTTATTCATTGTTGAAAATGAATGTTGTTGAAAAGCACTACAAAACACTAATAAAAGAAGAGATGAAGCCATCTGGATGAATTCAAGAAAATAAGAGGATAAATTAAGGTATGCATATCCCAATCATAATGTGAATGTTCATAAAATTCATTCCCACAACTTTATTGAAACTATAGAGAAAATGTTGTTAAAATAGAGATATGTTGACGATCGATCATCTCAAAGAGTAATTAACAAATAATAATCAAACTTTGAACACAGCGTCGTATGGAGAATAGAATTTGTTAATACTTAACTTAAAATTATAATATCTATATTATTTAAGTAGACTGACGACTGCGCACAGTAATAAACGATACACATACATACAAATATTCAACATAATTTATTGTCAGATCTGTCACATCAAGTCAAATCAAGTTTTAATTTACATTTACTGATATCTTACAATAAATATACTTATAAAATATTTAGAACAATTAAAAAGAAGGTTGTTATTTGTTGTAAGATTGTTGATATACTTTACAACTTTTTAAAAGTCCTAAATAAATTTTATTAAAGATAGTACTCGCTTGACTCTAGCACTGCACATGAACGCCCTTAAAGTGGTCTGTAAATGGTATTAGTATCTCAAAATCGATAAAAACTATATAATTCTATATTATAGAGTATGAGACCACCACAAAAAAAAGTTTTCTGTCCATTTCAAGCATATTTAATCCTGATATCTTTATTAGTTTTGGAGATAGACTGCCATATGTACAGTGATGTATCTCGAAATCGATATTCTTTATACTATTTTATATTGTCAAAATAGAAAGTATAAATATTTATAAAAAGCTTGTTCATTATTTAGTTCTAACTTATATACACCAATTTAATTCTAAGTTATGCAACGTAGCCAAATATTTTGGACAGTAAGAATAATTGATTTTTGTAAGTTGCTAATAATTATTACTCTATAGTTCAAATATATATATATATATATATATATATATATATATATATATATATATATATATATATTATATATATATATATATATATATATATATATATATATATATATGTATATATATCTTTGAAATAAAATGTTTTCAATCCATTTTTAAATATTTCTATATATTATTATGTATATCAAGTAGACAGTAAAAATATTACAAAAAATACATTTATTCAAAATAAATAGACAAATAAAAACTATAGAAATTACTCTAACTGTTAGTCTTATGTACTGTCATGATCAAAAATTTTGTACATAATTACTGAAAATAAATTTCCGAAACGATAACAAATAGACGTATAAATTTAATTATAAAACTAGTCTTTGCATTATTTCCTACAGTTTTTCTATTTACAACTTTTCTCTAAAATAAATATTTCACGCATTTTTGTTTTATTTTAACGTTGCGTATTCAGTTCTTCCTTAAGGACTTATCGTGTAGATAAAAATAAAAAAGGAGCGATCATTTTCAGTGGCACAAGATTCCATGTTAGAGACATTTGATTGAAGATGTTTCGACCAAATTTAAACGGAAATTATTAAGTGAATTAGAATTATATTACTCTCAGAGCCAGCACTCACACTTATAATTTGAAATCGATTGACCGTCTCAAACTCGAAAAAAATTTAAGTTGGCAATGGATGAGATATCAATGCATTTAGTATAGAGGAAAAACTCACCACCCCTACTTTCCTTCACCAGTTTCACAACAGCTTTAACTCAGTTATTATTTTCATTTATTTTACAACATTAATATTTCGATATGAAAACTTGTTCAGTACTTTTGATTGCGTTCGTACCCAGTCAGAATGAATAAGATTCTCTCGAACTAAACTCCGCACCAGAAGTTGTCAGTCAGTCAGTTAAGTACGGTATCAATTTTGTGTAAGAAGATGCACAAGAATAATTCCACTTGTTAACTTGTTATTAAGAGAGGAGAATATTATCTAGAACATTCTATATAGAACGTTCTCAACATTCTGATGTGCATGGCGAGGATGATGATGTTCTGTTCTGAAGTGGATATCATTTTTATATAAAATAATAATAATTCTATCATCGTTAAGTTTTTCGTTAAGTACTATCATTATAATCTTTTATAATAATAATCATCATCATAATAATAATACTAACAATTTCTATAAAAATAAAATATTATAGTAGAAAATAATATTTATTCTAGATAGATAGATAGATTTATATTTATCGAGTTCAACGTTTTATTTAGAAGAGTACCGGCATCAATATAGGATTCCGTCGCTTGGACAATTTCATTGATCATCATTTTTAGCGAAACCGTACGACTAAAATTTCTATATTTAAGGTGGTTATTTAAATCCAATCTTCCATTGGGCATTTTGTATTGCATGGGTCGTCACGTGATGAAATTTTTTTATAATTATTAATTAAAGCAACCATCCCACCACTTAATATAGTATTTTTGATGTAAAAATTTATTTGTATAACTTTTATTTTGTATTTATTACTTATTTGCATAATTATGATAAACATTTTTACTATAATATGTCTATTTATATTTCACCTAACTCTGCATTGAATATTTGTTTTTTAGGTTTTACCCGGACATCTTTGTTTTTATTCAAACCATGTTTAACTATTTAAGTACCTAAATTTGTTTACCATTTTGTTAAAATTTGTAAATTTTTTTCATGATTATATATTTTCTGAAGAAGAAACTATGTTTCCGAAACTTTAGTCAAAATAAAAATATTCTTACGAAAATCTCTATCTTAAAAAAAATTTAGCAGTTTATGGCCACACAGCCATAAACCAACAAGGTGTAGTAGTTTGAGTAGTTTTGATGATCAACCTGTCTGTTTTTAAATGGGAACGCATATTTTTTTGACAGAATCCAATAGCTGAGGAAAAAAGTAAAAAACGGAATAATTAACCATTTTATAACCGTTTTAAAAAACGGACTTTCAATAGATTTCCCTTTTTATTTTTTCTTTCCTAAACGTTTCTTTTGAAAAACTCAAGTAACCTTGAAAGTCAAAGTCTAGGTGGAAATTAAGATCACTGTAAGATGCCCCCTTCCGAACAAAACAATTTTTATACAGATCATTTTTGCGAAAAACTCTTCCTTGAAGGTATATTCAGATGTATCGTTTCGAGTGTGACATTCTGTACAGAATATAATAAACACATATCCTACAGAATGATCAAGTATATAAAATTGGAGTAAGTTGATTAATAAAGTATAAAAATAAGATAATTTGAGAGCATCCCCACATGCAATAATAAACTCATAGAACAAAACAATTTAATATTTTAATAACAACATTTATTAAACAAAGTACTTGAGTAGTTTAGTTACTAACCAATAGCTAGAGTTAGAATAGCTGTAGTATAGCTACTAATACAAATGTTAATAAATAAGTATACAACATATATTGTGTATATAGTATAGAGTATTAGATGATAGTGAATTTAAAGCTTTCGAAGAGCTTTATAATATTGTGAGGAGTTGTTATAAAATAATTACCTACCCCTCTAACTAACATTTATATAGTTATTAATCCTGAATAAAACATTCTAATTGTGTATATGGAGAGTTGATGAAGAGTGTATATATATACGGACACGTCATATTACCTATCAGGTACTGTGTGTTCCAGTAGAGGAGATGTATGTTCATAAAACGTACCATTTTGACTTACCATCAGCTTATTAAAGAGTGATTGTATTAAAAAGTGTGATATATGAGACTGAAACATATGTCAACAAGTAGTGGTGAAATTTACGCGTATCAATCTCTTAATGCCTGTGAGTAAACTCAAAAATATGTTTAACTCTCTGTCCGTGTTTTATTAATAGGGAATATGCATGAAAATTTTTTTCCACATTTATTTTCAGAATATGAAAATACTGTTAATACTCTAATAATATTTAAAAACGAAATTAATATCCAACAAATATCAAGGAAGCTAAAAGCTTTTAAAGATTATTATCTGTCTCTTTCTTGCAAAAATACTAAAAACGGAGTTTTACGTGTATTTTAAATGGTGAAAGTGTAATATGACGTCACATAACATATCAAGAGGGCTATCACCCTCTTTGTCTAATCGGGAATTTCAATCATTCATATCTCGCTTATTTTTAAAGTTATTTAAAAAGTAATTTTACCTTGATATTTTTCAAGTAAACATGCTTCAATTCAAGTGAAAAAAAATTTTCATGCATATTCCCTATTGTATTTTTCTCACTCAGTTAGTATATTATAGAAGGCGTGTCTTTTATATATTGATACTACAGTTCAAGTAAAGTAACATAAAATGGTATTCTTTTTGTATTATTTATTATGAGAAATCGAACTTATTTGAAAAATATTTGAATGATCGATTGAAATTGACTTTTTTAAGTACTAGCGAATATTTTTTGTAACTTTGCTGGAAGATTATTATTAAAATATAAAAGACACGCCTTCTAAATAATACAATCAGATAGTGAGATAATCACTTAATTATATTAAACAAAACGAGACGTGTCTTAGTACGTCAGACTCGTTCAAATTCATTTCTCTGGTTGATATTTGCAAGTTTTATATTTGTCATTATTGACATTTTTTATTTCTGAGGAAGGAACTGTGTTCCGAAACTAGTCAAATAAAGTGATTTTACGAAAATTACAAATATTTGTTTTATTTAAGAATCTTTTATTTATTATAAAAAATTATAAAATAAAAGTTTTAGTAATAACACTTTTTTATATTTAGATATTGTCAATAAGGGTACAAAATAACTATGCTTCGGTCAAAAACTAACTGCGATAGAAGTGAAATTTTTTATAGAATTATAGAAAAATTGTTAACCAGGAAACAAACACAAAATTGTGCAGATAATTTCTAATTAAAAACTACAGAAGTTTCACTCGATGGAACCGTATTATTGAATTTTCATGATAATTCTATTCATGAAAACTGTTATAAGTTAAATTATAGCATACTAAATGAAAAACAAACACCTTGAACATCCTGTAAAATCAATCTAAATGATTGACAAAGTTTCATCTATATCTATATATATGTACACATTAAAATATTATCAGTATAAGGATTTAAAGATATACTCACAGGTTTTATGTATACGAATGAGTACATTATTATTATCAAACATACGAGTAGACCTCTGCTGCTCATTGCTCAATACTCAAATGTAGTAGATTGAGAGCTTTCATTATATGATAATGTATGTATGTATAACATACAAATCAAGTTGGTAGTACCTACAGATACACATAGATACACACATATACAATAATATTATAAAGTTCAATGTTGTACTTAAAACAGACACACAGATATATGAAAAGCATTAAAACATTTTAATAGAGGGTAGTTTTATCGCAGAGATATCATTTAGGAGAGATGTCTGTGAACATAAAGCTCTGCCAGAATCCTACAAGAGAGAGAGAACACAGTCCTGGCCTTCAAGAATGATTCCTGGAAGTGTATGTTACAAATAAACCGATTGAATAAGCCTTAGTACACTCTCACTAATATTATTAATTTTCAAAAGTTTAATATAATTTTGCTATAATTGAAATTCGTTTTTTTGCGAAACGGTGACTAGGAATCTTGACAGTTAGGAACGAAGATGGACAATTAAGTACAATGCAGAAAGTTACAATAATAGTTAATAATGTATCTATTGATTTTATTGTCACTTTATAAGTTTTTATCACACTTTTACAACATTTACTTCTTCACAAATTCAATCATGTAAGCAACTAACAACAAGTACCGTAATAGCATATGATATTTATATGTCAAACTATACCCGATTAGAGTTCCACTAGTAACTACTAGATGGACTCTAGATATGACTGTCAAGTAGGGCCATCTAGACAAAGCTACCACATAAGAACTACATGGCGACGTTTCTGAAGTGAGTTGCAAATGCCTGCATTTACCCAAATAAGAATTAACATTTAAAAGATAGAAAAATCTCTATCAACAAGTAATTTGTTTGAGTATTACATTCACGCACGAACTTGACGGCTTATATGCCACCCCTAAACCAGGTGTCTCTAAATCTGGCTGATTTCAGACATCTTAAATCTACCAGCAAATCTGACAATGTTTGAAAATTCTCATGGTTGATCCTAAAAATCAATCAAACTTTTGTCAACGATTTTCAAACTCTTGTAAAAATCAATAAAAAACTAACTGAATCTAGATAGATTGTAGAGGCTGCCCTGGGCGGGCTACACTACGACCATAAGGTCCAGGATGTAAGTGGAGTGGAAGAAACGTTTGTGTATGGATTAGGAATTGTTAGGCTATGCGATTGCAGCCGACTATAAGAGGAATTATGCCAATATGCATCTGAAGTTCGTGAAGGAAACTCCAGAAAACCTTCTCAAGCATCGTCGGTTACTTCGTTCTTGTCCATACGCCAACAGTTTAGTCAATTAACCGCCCTTTTTTATTTTTTTACTAATAATTGACAAACTACCGATGTCGAGATTCGAACTTGGACTGGTGGCCATCTATCTATCTAACTGAAACTAAGTACCGCTATTATATATTTATAGAGGTGCTAAGTTCATAGACATATTATAGCGGAGAGGTACTCAAACAAAATAATACCTCACTGTCTGATATTATGATTGTATGTCCAAAAAACCTTCTACCTATCTATCTATCACTCGATCTATCTCTTTCTAGTAAAGAGTCTCATTCGAGAGTTGATACATTTGTATTATAAGCGAAGGATTATGTATTAACCCTTTTATTAAATAGCAAAATCTACCTAGAAATATAAAATTGTGTTACAATATATTATGTATATTATTTTATATAGGTAAAAACAATGCAGAACCATCATCGACAATTCTACTTCGAAAACTCTACCCTTATGTATTCTATATCTACACACACAATTTTGAATGGACATTTAAAGTATTATTTCATATTAAGTATTGGATGTCCCCCACCTTCTTGATTTTAACTCACAATAAATGTGCTTATTATATGTGAAAAGGATTGAGTCAAACATTTTACGGTATTGGATCTTGGTTTTCCTTGGGTCTGAACTGGACACTTGAAATGCACTTTATGGACGCCTTATTATATCAGAAGAGTTGAGATGCGGACACGACGAAGTTCAGATTTTGGCCGGCGAACAATGGATAAAGATAACTACATCCTAAACAGAGTGGAACTTCATGAGGGAAGCTTTTGCCAATGGGATGATTCGGTTTTTATTATTATTATTATTTTCCTTGGATCAAAATAAAATTATTAATTTTTTTATAGTTTTTGTAAACTAGCGACTATTTATATCCATTGTTATTATGATTATCTGTCGGTTATAGTATATCAATAGTAGTGACTGGCTTTTACTTAATTTGACATTCAAATGCCAGCCTGAGGTCGCAGATTCGATTCCGATCCTAGTTGTGTATGATTTTTCATATCAACCATTTTCATATCAAATAATGAAATGATTGATTTTCCATTTGATCTCATTACCGGGTGCTATCTTACTTTTTTCCTAAACAGAATCATCATTTTATACTTGATCTCGTACTTTTAAAAAGACATTTACTACAATGTAACTTGATTTTGATTTTATCCCCGCCAGTGAGAATCTATTCTGAATTTTCAAAGACATATTAATAGAAATATTTTGGAAGCGAAAACATCATACGAACCAGTTTAATAACAGAGTGGGTGGAATGAGAATGAAAGAGAACCTTCCTGTATTTAATCTTCTCTTGGAATATAAACTACCCTGAGTATATTGAGTTAAATGAGAATGTTAATTTTCAGAACAGTATATTTATGTATATACATATATACCATCATCCACTCAGTGAATGAACAGGCCAGCGAGTAACGTAGCCAAAGCTTTCCTACCCTTATATTAAATTGTAGCCATTAGTGTTATACACAGACGAATGAGGAGTAATTCAAATCAGGTAATTCTAAAAAACCTTTTTTAGTACTTAATAATAAATCTATAATATTGAGTCCAGGTATTACAATATGTTACAGAATTTTCGATCATATAATAAACTATTTACATAATTCATTTAAGCATCAACAATATGATGTTTGTCTAAATTCCATTTCGGTTACGTATGACAAATAGGGAATATGCATGAAAATTTTTTTTCACATTTATTTTCAGAATATGAAAATACTGTTAATACTGTAATAATATTTAAAAACGAAATTAAAATCCGACAAATATCAAGGAAGCTATAAGCTTTTAAACATTATTATCTGTCTCTTTCTTGCAAAAATACTAAAAACGGAGTTTTACGTGTATTTTAAATTGTGAAAGTGTAATATGACGTCACATAACATATCAAGAGGGCTATCACCCTCTTTGTCTAATCGGGAATTTCAATCATTCATATCTCGCTTATTTTTAAAGTTATTTAAAAAGTAATTTTACCTTGATATTAATCAAGTAAACATGCTTCAATTCAAGTGAAAAAAAATTTTCATGCATATTCCCTATTGTAGAAGACTAGCCTATACTTTATACACCAATGTCATTGGATTTTTAATTAAATATTGATATGAAAAAATTAACTTGTCAACCAGGAATCGCACCTCGGGCCTCTGGATATCTAGTCCAGCGTGCTCACCGCTACACCAATATATATATATATATATATATATATATATATATATATATATATATATATATATATATATATATATATATATAATTATTTACATAATTGGTTAATCGATATTAAAGAAAGCGTAGGCTGAATCTATTCGACTATCAACTCGACTGTCATGCACCGCGGCATATAGTTGCAGATATAAACTCTATCTCTCAAGAAGCGAATAGTTTTTGTCTGCAACTTCTCTCACGTGTGATTTCTGAAGAGTCAAAGTTTCATTTCTATTTGTAAAAAATCTGCAGAACAACATTCCAG
Source organism: Nineta flava (assembly GCA_963920215.1). Classification (NCBI taxonomy): domain Eukaryota; kingdom Metazoa; phylum Arthropoda; class Insecta; order Neuroptera; family Chrysopidae; genus Nineta; species Nineta flava. Next base: position 137,179,679 of record OY986041.1, read on the forward strand.
AACGAACCCTCGACAAAAAGTATTTATATCAAGTTTTCAAGAAGATAGACACTGGGAATAATTGTTTCCTCATAAAAAATTTAATGCTCTGTTTAATCCACAGTCAAAAAAATTGAGTAAATTGAATGTAAACCTAGCTCATTTAACAAGGTGGCAAGGTACTTCAACCTGTAAGAATCAGTTCACTGAACTATGTGGGGTATTTGTTACAATTTTATTCTTCCAAATATAAATATGGTTGGACGAATTATCCTAAGTTTGATGAAAATTTATAAATTTGTTGATTAAAAGGGATTAAAAAGGAGCACAAAATTAACATTCTTGAAATTCAAAGAAGAAATTGCATTTATTGTATTAATCATTGTTTTATTCACTTTGGGTGAGACTTGAATTAGTTACTGATCTCTAAAATATCTTTGTCGGATATCAGTTTCTGTAGTAATTCTGAATAAGTTTGCATACATTCACTGCATGCATTTGATCGATCAAAATGTCATGTTTCTTCAGCGGGTTAGACTGAACGTTGTCTATCAGTCAATCACTTTCGTAACTGTCTCATATAAACGAAACTATCTATAAATTTGGGAAAGGCTCATATTTGTTTGAGCTACAATTTTTCGTATGGTTAATAGGTGTACTCTATAAAATTTTGGTTTTAACTTAAATTCAATATCTTAACCATTAAAGAAATTACAGAAAGCCATTCAAATTTACTCATCGGAATTATTGCTCAATTTCGCTGTTTGCTGTTGCTATTGACAACAACTATACACATAGACAGTAGAATATCGACCGGACAACCTTGGACACGCTGGACATTACGTTCTAATAATGATTTAATTTAAAATAATATTTCATTTACGGTTGAATACATTTTAGACAGCTAAATTAACTTCGGAGAGACGACCTTTTTTTTTTTTTTTTAAATACTCACTCATTTAAAATTTTAATTATACTTATTTTTAGTAAGTAATTATGTTTTAATTGAAACCGTAATTAAAACGGTTATCTTATTATTATGAAAAAATATTTATATTCTAATGTTTATATTTATTTATTTTATTTGTGTCTTTTGTGTGTTTAGAAAAATTAACGTAAAAAAAAAGCGTCTACATTTAAAACCGACAAAAATTTATTATCTTTAATACAAAACATTGTTGGAATTTTTAATACGCATTCAGTTTGTTTTTTTATGGTTTTCTATTTTTATTTTTGTTTTTCTCTAGATTATGATAATTTGACGCGAAGAAAGATTAAAAAATTTTTCCTTAGGGAATACAATTTTCTATTCTTTTAAATATCATAAATAAATCAAAACATGAAAAAGTAATAATTTCGATGTAGAATGTTCTTCTAGATGTTGATGAAAAACACAATTTTGGTTTTGATTTTAGATGTTGCTGAAATACTCCTAGAATATTTTGTGGAACGATCTCAGCTGAGAAGAAAAATTTTCTCGTATATAATTACTTCCATAACAATGGAATCACTTTACAGTTGAAATTAGGTACAGGAATGTTTTCATCATTATGGCGCTATGTTTCTGATAAGAGAATAATTTTTGTTGGGCTCGTAAACTTTGTATATAAAATGTATATGTTGATAAACCTTACATGGTCTTGATAAATTTCATGTAATCTGATTCTAATGTAAATAATGGAGTTAATGTCAGTTTTACAATATATAATTTTTTTGTAGTTTAACCCTACTCATGTCATTTTATTAAACTTTTATGTCTTTATAGTAGTATTGACCTTATTTAATATTATTTTAATAAATTATTTAAAAAGAAGTATAACTGCTTACGTCCGTACATAAGTAAACGCACACTTTTTTAAAATTATTTTATATAGTTTTTGATTAATGGCCAAAAATGATTATTTTCTTCGAATCTTCGAAGTTTACTTTACGAAGTTTGATAGATAATTTCCTATATTTCAGAGGAAAGATTAATTCAGATTTTGAAATTTAAAAGTTTTTGAGGATACTTTTAAAATTCCTATTAATATTTTGGCAAATCAACACACGAAATCTTAGATATGCAAATCTGGCTGCTCTTTTACGGGTCTTGTTTACTGACATATCACAGAATAAGTAATAGACCCAACCAACTTCCAAAACGTTACAAAATAAGTAGTCTTGGTTTCATCTTGTCTGAAATCGTTTCTTCGCTAAAACCATGATAACTGAATATTAGCTCTGAAGAAAATTCGTTGCGAAAATACACCGATGTGGATATTTTTTCATATATATCACCATCTACATAACTTATTACAAATACGAGTGTCAGCTTATTATTATATTTAAAAAGACAACGTATAGTTAAAGCAATGGCACGTCAAATTTGGACGGAGAGGCAACCGGATGGCGAGTGGTAATCTGGGCCTTGAAGTGATACTGAACCTCCCCGTACAGTCCGAATGGACTCCAAACAGACGGGATGAAAATGCGGTTGCTATGAGGTTCATACCCTATTCATATAATAACATTTTTTTGCACATCCGAAACACGCGTTTTAGCACTCAAAAAGTTATGAGGCAACCGCTCCAAAATTGGTAAACTTATTTATTGGTACCACTCTATGTTGTTAAAAAAAATGCCATCCGATCCTGATGGGCAGTTTCTGAGATACAACCCTTCAAAGTCACCAAAAGATCCTTTATTTTCGAATTTTTTAAACAAAAGTCGAAAAAAAAATAGTTAAAATTGTTTAAAACGGATGACATTCGAAATTTAAGCTCTAATGAATGCAAGGAATAGGGAATATGCATAAAAATTTTGCTTCACTTGAATTGAAGCATGTTTACTTGACAAATATCAAGGTAAAATTACTTTTTAAATAACTTTAAAAATAAGCGAGATATGAATGATGGAAATTCCCGATTAGACAAAGAGGGTGATAGCCCTCTTGATATGTTATGTGACGTCATATTACACTTTCACCATTTAAAATACACGTAAAACTCCGTTTTTAGTATTTTTGCAAGAAAGAGACAGATAATAGACTTTAAAAGCTTATAGCTTCCTTGATATTTGTCGGATTTTAATTTCGTTTTTAAATATTATTACATTATTAACAGTATTTTCATATTCTGAAAATAAATGTGAAAAAAAATTTTCATGCATATTCCCTATTGTGTGTATCAATGCTATCCGGTTTTGATAAAATTCACCCTCATTTTCGCCACACCCAAACATCAATTATAATTGAAATAATGTCATACGTTACATAAAATTCTTGAAACTTCTTACCGATGATTAAACGAAAATTAGGGTGAATTTTATCAAAACCGGGTGGCATTTATACGTGTTTTGGAAGGCAAAAAAAAAGTTATTTCATAAATAGGATATACACTTCAAAGCAACAGCATTTTCATCCGGTTGCCTCGTAAAAAAATTTTACGTTTTGAAAAATGGAGGGGGGGCCATTTTTCCGCTCCGCCCATTTGGATCAATTCCGACGGTACGGGAGGTTCTCTCCAAATTTGACGTGCCATTGCCTTGAATAATATATATATATATATATATATCTAAATATCTATATTTGTGTGTTCTGGTACCATTGTTTTTTGTAAAAAACGTTGCTCCCAAAAAACCATAAATAAAAGCATTTAGCATACAGTTAAGAGTTAATGTTCAAAAATAATACATGAGGCAATATATTATAAATATCACAAAAACACCTGTGACTTTTTGATTTAAAATAAAACATTCGTATACATACGTACAATACGCGACAAAAGTATACGTTAGTTTTTTAAAATTTTATAGTTGATTTGTGCCGTATTTATTCGGTTTACGAAAAAAAATTTCGAATAAACATTATTACTATACTTATAATGAACAACTTTTATCCGAAACATTTGTTCGAAAACCGAATCAATAATGGCACAAATCAATTATACATTTTAAAAACATGGCGTTAACTTTTGTGGTCCATAGTACCATACAGTATAATATATGTACTATATCATTGTACCAGCAACTCCGAAAATGGCGTTCTTCTTACCAACTTTTGTAGTGAATTTGTATCGAATCCCATTTTTTTTTTTTGAGAAAATTTTATGAATTAAATTTGTTCGTTTTAAACATAATAACAACTTTTATTTAGATAATTTTTTCCCTAAAGCGAAGGAATTTGGTACGAATGAACTATGGAGTATTGTAAACAAGAGCGACAGTTTTGGCATCGACTATGTAAATGTTCGTTTCGTGACTGTTAGTTGACAACATTAATTCTATTCATTTTGTTTCTATTTTATTACATATTTAAGTCACATCACATATTTCAATGCTCGTAAGTCATGTTTTGTACCGAGCATTGTATTATATATATATATATATATATATAACACTTAATATTTATTTGTAGGTACGGACGGATTTATATTAAATGAATCAATCTGATGAAACCAAGCAAGGAAAAACTGAAAAAGATAAAGATTTCCATTAATTCGTAACAGAGAGCTATTTGACGGATTTTTCTTTAAACAAATCACTAACAAGTAAAATTAAAAATTAATTAATTAAAAATCAGAAAAACCTCTAACTCAATAATATGAAAGTGAATAAACTCGTCCGTTAAGCCCGTTTGCTTCACCAAAAGTACATGTAAAATGATAATGTTTGTAATATTCGCATAATATTACACAATGGTCAAGGATGAATTTTCATGAAATCATTCAATCTGCCCAAGATAGGAGAGTATGGACTCAAGTGGCCTCCAACGGTCTCCAGAGGTAATGGAAAGAACTACTCATCATCCTGTAATAGCTTGGAAGCAAATTTTTGCATGTAATTTTCATCTTTAGTTTAAAATCTATAAAAGTTTTCCAAAATATATTTTTCATTGAAATGGGGTTTAGATTTTTCTGATTCGAAGTATACTCTCAAATTTTAACACTTATTAATATATATATATTTAGTTACTAGATGCGTTACCTATAATATTATGAAGAAATTAAAATTGTACGGTCAAAAAACATATATCATTCTTGTATGTCTGTCTGTCTGTCTGTCGTATATCGTGTCGTCTGTTCTTTATGTTATGTAGATTTCATACATATACTAATTACATTTCATACTTTTGAAAGCAATTTATTATTACAACAACATTAGTTTGAGCACTGCTTTTTAAATTAAATGTATGTGTAGTCATTCATATATATGTGTCGCAGATGGATTGTCGAATCCGCTGACTTACAAAACCGCTAGTTGTTTTACATAGCACATCCGTTATGTAAAACAATTGAACGACGTTCAGTTAGATTATCATTCCGATACGGTTTACAATACTGCTACACACGTTTTGACGTAATGCAGAATAGCCTATGTGTAGTCACAAAGAGCGTTTTGATATAGGGAAATATATAGAACGTACTTTAAGTAAGGGGCTGAAAAACACGCAAAACCCGACCTACTCGGGGAATGATCGATGAAGTGAAAGATTGTAGTACTCGGTTGTAAAAGTTAGCTTATTTAATTTCAATAATTTTTGACACGATATCTAAAATGTATAGAACTTGTTATGAAAAAGGACCTTTAGTAATGGGAATTCCATGAGCCCGTTTACAACAATTCCATGCTATGAATTTAAGACTTAAACAATACATAGTGCTAGGTAATATAAATAGTAGTATTAATAATAATAATAATAATAATAACGATATAAACTGAAATCTACAATCGGAGGTTTCGTTTCACGCTGTTTTACATACAGTCTAATCGTTGACCCACTGCATTGATAAACGCGAAATGTTTAAACAATATGACGTGTTTTGTTTACTGAATCTTGTTTATACAAAATTATTTATTTGTGATGCTATTTATGTTATTTAAACATTCAATTTAGACTTTTGATTTTTTTTATTAAATTATATCTAATAATTTTTTGATTTAAAAAAAATTTTTGTGCGTGTCGTTTCAATTAAAAAATATTTAGTAAAACCTTTTACTAATATTTTTTTTTTGTCGAGTATTGGAATCATTTGTAGGTTCGGGCAGCGCTCCTTTGAGGTATAAAGAGAGTCAAGATACCGCGACAAGTTCAATAATTATGTAAAACAGCTAAACGACGTTCAGTTGTTTACAACTAACAACTAACTAACCGCTAGTTGTAAAACTAACAACTAGCGATTTTATATATATATATATATATATATATATATATATATATATATATATATATGACGTGTTAAAGTTCAGTAATTATGTAAAACAGCTAAACATCGTTGTTTTACAACTAACAACTAACTAACTGCTAGTTGTAAAATTAACAACTAGCGGTTTTTTAAAATAGCGGATATGGATTTTACAATCCATTTGCGATGCATACATATATATATATATATATATATATATATATATATATATATATATATATATATATATATATATGTATATATGTATATATAAATATATATAAATTATATTTAATATAAAACATTTTAATTATGATAGTTAATAATATTTTATTTTATATTTCATGTTTCATGTTTCATTCATTCATTCATACGTTGAATTGAGGTTTTTGACTACACCTACAAGAATATTAAATTAAGTGAGTGTTAAACAGACCACTGTTTTAATTAATTGATAATTTTAATATCAAATAAATAAAATATTATTATTTTAAACACGAACAGTGTTATAGTCATTGCCATAAATTGTCCTGATGGAATGGGTTCTTATATATATATATTAATAGTTTTAGATAACACTACTAACTTATTCGCAAGGATTCGCTTGCGGTTTATTGTCATATCTCAAGCTCCCGTCTTTTTTAAGGTTAGAAACCTCAATGTAATCTTCCTCCGCTTCGAATACATATCGTTCTCACCGCTTCCATTACTTCAAATAATTATCGACACTTCCACCAAATTAGTATTTCAACGAATATTTTCAAATTCTTTATCTTATAGCCAGGATACATTCCAGTTTTAAAGTCTAATCATAAGCTTTTACAAAAAAAAAAGTCTCAGCAAAATCGATCCTGTCGGATTTGCTGCGGATATATACTGTTAACAAAGTTAATGAAAAATATCAAATAAAGGTTTATTATAAAAAACAACATTTTTATCTATCGAAATTTTTTTTCAAGATCTATCACTTACGGCTTCAAAGATGGATATAAACCAGTACCTCCCCCCGCCACACGGCATGATGGTGCTCAGTCCGATTTTGCTTCTTTACATACTTGAAGTTACTTAAGTAAATTTTCAACCGTTAACAAGCACATTTAATGGAACGTTTAGTTAATTACCAAAAATATGCGATCTTCAGGAAACGATAACAGTTATCAATGTCAGTACACTTACAAAAACTGTGCTCAGAAGTTGGAGTAGATAGATTGATTGTAGCGGCTCCCTGGACGGGTTACACATCGACCATAAGGTCCATTGTGATGCCTAAAGATGTGAGCATGTGATTGGAGTGGGAGGAATTTTTGTGTGTAGAATAGGAATTGGTAGAATGTGCGGCTGCTGCTGACTTTGATAAGATCTATGCCGATATTCATCTGAAGATCGTGATGGAAACTGCAGAAAACCTTCTCAAGCATAGTCGGTTACCTCGATCTTGACCATACGCCGACCGTTTAGTCAATTAACCGCCCCCTTTTTTTTTCCTAATAATTGATAAACTGTCGATGTTGGAATTCATACCCATAACCTCCCAGTTCCCAAGTAGTCATAACGCCGTAGACCGCTCGGCTGCTTGGATGGTAAGTTGGAGTAAGACCTCATCCAAAAAATATTGACAAAACTTCAATAAATAAGTAATTTTTTCCAGTTGATTACTTTTGTTTCTTATCTATTTCTTATCTGTAAAACGTATGAATAAGATACCAAAATTACGAAAATAAAACTCTGTTTTTTCGAAAAGCTTGACAACTGGTTTTAATTTTCCTTCTTGGGCCAATTTTAATTTAACTTTCTATAATTCCAACTTTTTGATACAATTTCCAATATAATAGGGAATATGCATGAACATTTTTTTCACTTGAATTGAAGCATGTTTACTTGACAAATATCAAGGTAAAATTACTTTTTAAATAACTTTAAAAATAAGCGAGATATGAATGATTGAAATTCCCGATTAGACAAAGAGGGTGATAGCCCTCTTGATATGTTATGTGACGTCATATTACACTTTCACCATTTAAAATACACGTAAAAGTCCGTTTTTAGTATTTTTGCAAGGAAGAGACAGATAATAATCTTTAAAAGCTTATAGCTTCCTTGATATTTGTCGGATTTTAATTTCGTTTTTAAATATTATTACAGTATTTACAGTATTTTCACATTCTGAAAATAAATGTGAAAAAAAATTTTCATGCATATTCCCTATTGTGTTGATTTACATGATATGTTGGAAATATTTTCGAAAACATTCCACAAATTAAAGTTTATGAATGTTTGAACCCACTCAAACGATATGTTAATATGATTTATCTAGATAATCAACAAAAATCATAACCACCCATTCGCTATTACTCTTTGAATACTTTGTATGTGAGAATATAAATTTTTTGTTTCCACAAATTAAATAACAATTAGTTTATGAATGTTTGAACCCTCAAACGATGTATAAATATGATTTATCTAGTATAATCCATAGGTGGGCACTCAGCTCTGAGTGAGAGGTAGGAAGACATATAGGGTAAATACACGGTACCTACCAATTATTACTATTTTCTTTTTTTTGATTAAAACATTTTCACGAAAAAAAAAAATAATACCCACTATTTTTTATGGCCACTATTATTCAAAGTATACAATACATACAATACATTGAATACATACTGCGGAATTTTGGGCTGGTAATTTGGGGCATAAAATGTACCTTTTTAATAAATTTGGGTATGAATAATATATATATGTTATATAAATTATAAAATATAAATCTTTTGATCTTTTACATTTACCGCTAGTAAATTTTTTGATGATTTAGCTTTAGTTTAGATTTTAGAATTAGATTTTAGGAAATTCCGAATAATTTGCCTAAACTATTCGCAGACGGCTACCTCTGGACTCACTATAATCAACAATAATCATATCCACCCATTCGCTATTACTCTTTGAATACTTTGTATGTGAGAATATAAATTTTTTGTTTAAACGCACACTTTTAATGTTATTTTTCCATTCACACAATAAATGTGAATGAGCGCTACTGAGACTAGAAAAATAATCAAAATTATAGAGAGAACTGAGAGAGCTCTGAGAAGGTATTATTAAAATAAAATGAATGAAAATAAAATCTTTAATTAAATAAACGTATATAAATTTTTGTTGATCTGTCACAAACAAAAATAAAATATTTTAAATACTACACACATTATATACACCGTGTAACGGACAGACCGTGTTTTTTTTTAATTTAAAGTAGGCGTTTACTTATTCTGGTGTATGACAACTTTGATTACCTCAATCTGAATCACTATAAGCATTAACTGAGACTGATGTTTTAATACTCGCACTGAATTTAAAACTATCACAAACATTTAAAAAAAAATATATTAATTATCCGGTATTTCCAATAGACAATGTCATTCAAATAGTTGATGAAATAATAATGTAATATAAAACCTATTTTGACAAAATGGAAACCCGACTTCAAAAATCAAATATTCTATAACAAAAAATGCGCTAAAAAGTAAAAAAATAATTGCATATTCTTGTGCCAATTTTTGTTCACCTAAGCAAAAATTTTTAAATATATATGTACAATTATTGTTATTTTTGGAGTCGGTGTCGGCATAGAGAAATTCACATAAATTTTGGACACCGCCTCCAAAAATAACAATAATTGTACATATATATACAGAAAAAAAAAAAAATAGGCGAATTGAAAACCTATTTTCTTTTTGAAGTCGGGTTAAAAATAATAATATATATCCCAATCATATCTGATTTAGAAGCTTGCTTTGTTTGATGAATTTGTAGAAAACTACTTTTCTACAACTTTACTTCATATGTGTTTAGCGATTTTTTCAACATTTAGAGAGATATACCAAATTTTGTGTTTCCCCTCCCTCTAAACCCCCCTCCCCTTTTCCAATATCGATTGTTGTCATGCTTACCATAAAAATGCATTGTCATCGGAACTGAACCAACATGTAAAAATTCAACTACGTAGGATAAGAGGAAGTGGTCCTAATTCAGCTTGCAAGATTTGTTCCGAACATACAAACATACAAGCATACAAACATACAAACATACAAACATACAAACATACAAACATACAAACATACAAACATACAAACATACAAACATACAAACATACAAACATACAAACATACAAACATACAAACATACAAACATACAAACATACAAACATACAAACATACAAACATACAAACATACAAACATACAAACATACAAACATACAAACATACAAACATACAAACATACAAACATACAAACATACAAACATACAAACATACAAACATACAAACATACAAACATACAAACATACAAACATACAAACATACAAACATACAAACATACAAACATACAAACATACAAACATACAAACATACAAACATACAAACATACAAACATACAAACATACAAACATACAAACATACAAACATACAAACATACAAACATACAAACATACAAACATACAAACAGACAAACATACAAACATACAAACATACTAACATACAAACATACATTTCAAGTTAAATAAAAGCTTGTAAAATACATAAAATACAATAATGTTACATTAAGTTTACAAAAAATACATTCAGTTTGAGTAAACGCCTGTACTAAATAAAAACCCGGTTTCTCTGTTACACGGTGTGTATACAAAAGTTACTACTAAAAAACTGTACTAAAAATGAATTATAGATATATTTATATTACCGTGTATCTTAAAACAATGGAAACACGCGTCTCTATTTAAAATAGTATACGTTAAAAAAAAACTAACGTGTAATTTGAAAAATATTTTTTCTATAAACGCTATTCAATCAAAATAACTTTCATTAAATCGGACAAACGGTAGCAGTTTTAGTCCAAAAATTGATTTTTTGAACCGGTTGATTTCACGAAATTAAAACAAAGAGGATAATTGGTCTATTACAGGCATATTTTATCCGACTTTGATGAAATTGTTTATCCAATGTACTAATTTTAAGTCAAGAAATTTAATTTTGATATAAAAACTGTGATATCTCTATAAGTTTTTGAGATTGTCTGTACGTGGACCTAGTTTTTTGAAATCGGTAATTGCTACACATTTGTTTGTTTTATAAATGAAAAGTACACGCCAAAAATAGTAGGTTTAGAAAATTTTTTAATAAAATCCGATTGAATTTCGAAGTTCTAGACAAAAAAAGATTTTATGTATTTGATGACGTCGCAAAGATGACATCACAAAATATGGTCCATCTCAGCCATATTTTATCCGATTCAGATGAAATTTTTTTCAAATGCACTAATTTTAGGTCAAGAAATTCCATTTAAATAAAAAACCCGTGATTTATCTGTAAGTTTTTGAGATAGTTTGTACATAGACCTTGTATTTCAAAATCGATTACCACTAGACATTTCTTTATTGTAGAAATGAAAAAAAGACCCCAAAAATAGTGGATTTGAAATATTTTTTTTTTTTAATTTGGATAAACTTAAGCAATGCTCCAAGAATAGTAATTCAAATGGGAATATGGGAATTTGTGTGACACCCGGTATATCATAAAAGTAAGTAACCAGTATGAGTTATTATAAATGATTTGCTGTTAAAGATAACACCCTTTATCAAGCACAGGAGACACACTAGTGTGCCAAGTAGATGGGGCGGATTGAAGAACAGGGTGAGGGATGTATGTTTGTGTAATATATTATGGATTAAAAGCTCACTTTATGAGTTCACTCACTGTGTTTTGTTGGTACAGAGACAGAATTATATCTCAACACATCATATTATACATACATACATATATATATATATATATATATATATATATATATATATATATATATATATATATATATATATTTATATATATATATATATATATATATATAAATATATATATGTATAGTGTTGTATACAATACATAAACACCCGTTGAATAATCTGCGATATCCCTTTATGCAAATTTCCTCTACAATAGTTATTGATGTTGTACCGATGGAAAAATTCTTTTCAAATCAATTAACTAATAGAAGTCATATTTTCAATCCAATCGGAATGAAATGTTTCGTGTTTTTGATTTTAAAATGCCAAGTTCGATATTTAGCAAAATCGGACGAAGAAAATGGAACCACTAGTGAGAGAGAGCGAGATAGAGAAACACAAAAATTGGCTTAATATTGGAATAATCAAACACCAAATCGTTTTCAAAAATCGAAGGAATTCAGCACCGATCAAAAATATTTAATAAATATCAATAGTATAAACAAGTAAAAATAACAACTAACTGAGTTAACAGCTTAAATAATTGGTATAAACTGAGTTTGGTCTTTAAATTTTTTGTCTACCTCTTTACACTTCTTTTTGTTTTTGAGTTATTGTGTCTATGGGTAGACGGACTTGAGGAAATTAACTAATTAGGTCTTCTTATGAAAACTTATTCTCAAAATTTTGTTTCTCGATCAATATTATCAACTGTGACAAATTCAGGACTCAGCTCTATAAATCTTTGTACATGTTATATATACCGGGTATAATAAAAGATCAAAAAAATTAACAGCACTTTTAATCGCAAAAATGGATATCATATACCGCCAAAAGATAGATAGATAGATCCATGGCTCTAAGGTCCATAAAGAAGGGATTTTGGCCTCTTTTATAAGGGTTTTGGCTTTCCCGTTCCTGGATCCAATTTGACGTAGATCCAGTATAACATCGTCCAACCATCGTAGTCTTGGTCGTCCTATTTGTCTTCTGGTTGTTGTTGTAAATCTTCTCATAAAGGCCATCGCATATTCAAGACTATTATATATATGATGGTTGAGTTATATTCATTTTGTTAAGGATTTAAGGTTTGAGGTTTGTAGGTAGGCATACCTTTACCCAATATATTCGTATTATATGTGTATTTAAACATACAAACACTAACCCTAGGTATTTAATTAATAAGAGAAACATTACATTTATATATGTGCACCTACATAGCTATACATATATAAATTCCCCTTACCATATTTACTGGAAAATGGGAATATATCAAATTTATTATGAGTTGAGGTCATACAACTATCTTGAGAATCCTTTAAATTTTACAACGTACATAACCTACGAACCTACAATATTATCATAAAATAAATTTAAAAAATTGTTATCCTAAATTTCCAGAAGGTAAATCCAAATAAAATCCCATATTTACCTGGAATATATGATCGAATTAATTTTATGTTAAATAATATATTAAATCCAAATTATTGATTGGTACACAGATAAGAGATGATTAAGGTCGAACAAACACTGTAACTATTCAAGAGATACTCACAAAATTATTATTAATAATTATTTCCGAATTGATTTTGGATTATTCGCGCTGTCAGATTAAAATTGGAACAAAAATAATAATAATGATAATTATAATTATAATAATAATAATAATAAGCAAAGCAAGATAAGGTTAACAAGGTTAACAAACCTCACACAAGACCAAATATCAATCAAGACCATCATATATTTCAAAGCAAACGCAAAACACGTCACCCATTGAAACACTAACACGACTCACACATGACCAAATAACACGCTACTCACAGCCGATGGACAACACCCCATTCGCTCATCGAACACGAAAGCGAACACAACACAAAACAACACCACACAAACCGCCCAAAAGTCGATGTCGCAGAACACAATAAACATATATACATTTATACAAACAACAAGAACACCAACACCCTTACAAATATACACGCACACTCGCACATATTATCCGGTTCACATGACAGACAAAAACAAAAAATAAAAACACAGTTTACCGTCACTAGACTATGTCCGTGCGGTCAACTAATCGGACTCAGCCTTGAAAAAAAAAGAAAAAAAAACAATAATAATAATAACAATTATAATAATAGGATTTAACCTCCGTTTCTGAGACACGACAGTCTATAACAGGGGCCCACATCATCATTTTTCACCCTTAATTCATGTTTACTTTACTTTTTTATGATGTGAGTGGAAGATCAGGAATTCGTATGCAGACTAGGAATTGGTAGGTGTACGGCTGCAGCCGACTTGGATAGGAACTATGCTGAAATTCATCTGAAGTTCGTGAAGGGAAACTGCAGAAAACCTTCACAAGCATAGTCGGTTACTTCATTCTTGTCCATACGCCGACAGTTTAGTCAATCAACCGTCCCATTAATTTTTAATTGACAAACTGCCGGTGTCGAGATTCGAGCCCATAACTTCCCAGTTCCAAGTACACACCACGCCTTAACTAGCGCGTCTACTTGGCTAGTTGGAATCGAAATATAAAAAATGTATATATATATACATATGTCTACGCAGTATACCTACTTGGAAACTCTCGTATGGACAAGAACGAAGTAACCGGCTATGCTTGATAATTTTTTCTGCATTTTCCTTCACGAACTCCAAAAGAATATCGATATGGTTCTTATCATAGTCGGCTCCGCCGCATACCCTACCAATTCCTAGTCTATACACAAAAAAATTCCATCCACTCCACTCACATCCTCACATCCTTAGGCATCACAATGAACCTTATGGTCGAAGTGTAGCCCGTCTAGGGCAGACCCTCCAATTTATCTATCTATCTACCAAACAACGCTTGGTGGCGCTAAAAGCGTGTAAGCGACCAAAACGAATACATCCATAATAGAAATATAGTTTGAACTTTCAACATCTTCTTGTAATTTGACTTCCACTTATTATCTTGGCTCATTCTTTAAGAAATACCCTGTATAGAAGCCTATATGAATTGAATGTGGCAATAAAGTAGGGAACAGAGAAAAAATACACAGTATAATAATATTTTTATTATTACTGTAAACTAATTAATTAAAAGAGAATCCCTTTTTCAAACCTGACAATAGAATTAATGAATCAATCTGTAGGTTTATATGACGAAGGTTTATAGTCTCGACACTGTGAAATAACATTTGAAAACCGCAAAGTAAACCGGACGTTATAATTCTCGTTAGGTTTGGTTATAACGTCGTGCGTGTGTATAGGTGAGAGCTTGCTTGCTTGCTCTTGTTTGGTACCTTTAATGAGTTTCTTTTCACATTTTAAACATTGTAATTTAAATACGTTTGCATAGGAGAGCTTGCTGCTTGCTTACTTGCTTGTGCTATCCCAACAACAGAGCTGGAGCTTTTCTCTGTGGATATAACATTAAAAATAAATATTATTACGAGATTTACCACGACTAATTAAATTTTTAATTATTTACACAATGTGAACCAGAAATATTCACCTCTAAAAAAGTATTATTTCTCGTCGTGTATAATTCAAAGTTTTTTTTTATGAAAGAGAATGGAGTTAAAAGTCATTTGTAATATTAAACAAAGACACTAATTAATTAATTTATAATGAATGTATTAAAAAGAATGTTAAACGGTTTTAATTGTACAATGGGAAAAATGTACTAGTAAAATTGTAGAACAGAAATGGATAGTTAATTAGGGATTTTGTTGCGACAACAACAATATCGTTGGACACATTTATTATAAAAATTTATCTTGGAAATCATATTGAGCTTGTGATTGTCCTCTTTGACCGTAATATTTATAGTTTTAAACGTTTGTGTTTTAAACGGTGTGATTTGAGTCAAAGTCTCAAATTGATTCATAATGATATTTTCTTGCTTGTAGTAAATCATCGATTGGGCATAAAAATCGTTAAACTTAATAAAGTTTTTCATTTTTTTTAAACTAAAAACTTCAATTAATTTATAATGAAAGCATAAAAAAGAAAGGTAAACGATTTTAATTGTACAATGGAAAAAATGTACTAGTAAAATTGTAGAAAAAAAATGGATAGTTAATTTGGGATTTTGCTGAAACACCAATAAAATTGTGCGGCACATTTATTATAAAAATTTATCTTGGAAATCAAATCGAGCTTTTGATTGGACCGTAATATTTATAGTTTTAACCGTTTCAGCTCCACGGTGTGATTTGAGTCTGATCAAAGTCTCAAATTGATTTATAATGTTATTTTCTAGCTTGTAAAGTATATCATCGAATGGGCATAAAAATCGTTTAACTTAAAAAAATTTTTCTTTTTTTTTAACTTAGTTTTTTACAAAGCCTCCATCAATTTTATCACAACGCCATATTACTTCTATCCAACAAAAAACTAAATTATTAGAGGGGCCAAGGTTTCGCATACAAAAACTATTGATATGCCAGCACAAATAAAAATGTATTTTATCCAATAAAAGTAGTAAAATCTATGTAAGGGCATAGTTTTTTAACAAACGTGAGAAAATGATTGGTATATATTTATTGGGTAAGTTTCACAGGTGAAAGGTATTTCATATTTTGCTTGGGAATTTTATTTCTTTGCATATTAAGTATTGTTAGTAGTACCTTAGAATCTTTGACAATAAATAGATAACAATTTTTTCCTCCCTTTTGTTCAAAAACTTGGTCCTTACATAGATTTTACCACTTTTCTAGGAGAATATTTTTTCTTCTTTGCTAGGATATAAATACTTTTTGTATGCAAAAACTTGGTCCCTCTTTATTTTTGGTTTGTTGTCGGATATCATTACATATTTTTTTAGTAAGGTTTTTTTATTAAAGGCACAAAAGTTTAATAAACTAAGATAGTTAACTATTAAATAAAACAAATATTTGAAATTTTCGTAAAATTACTTTATTTTGACTGGTTTTGGAACATTTTTCTTTAGAAATAAAAATGTTTTTTAAGAGGACAAATATTTTATTTATTTTGGTTAAATATCGTTAATAAATTGAGATACGATTTGCAAAATTTTAAACTCAGATATTATACTAATAGAGGATGCAAAATCCATATTTCGACGTTCGGCGTTCGAAGCTAAACTAAACTAAATAAAACCTTTTAATCATAATCATAAATAATCTACAATAATTTGATTCGTATTTATAAATGATGTGTAATCCAGAGGTATGGCTCAAAAAGTTCCTGTCAGAAATGTAAAATGTATGTATTTTCTTGTCATAAGTATATATATATTTATACATTTATATATATATATATATATATATATATATATATATATATATATATATATATATATATATATATATATATATATATAAACCATTAATTTTGGATGTTTAGTTAAGTATCATTTACTGGCTAAAGCTAATGACTATTTAGCAAAGTAAATCCCCTTTTGAATTGAGTAGAGTTTGAAACTTATATAGGGAATAATGTATTTGAGGCCAGACCATACCATACCATATGTAACACTGTGAGTGGTTTAAATTGCTTGTCCATGACATAATAAATGTTACAATTTAAGAATGTGGCCATGGAAAATTTCACTCTTGTGTCACAATTTGTATCCCTCCTTTCATCATTGAATTGAATGTTCCAATGTAAGGTTCCAAATTTTGTAGGATAAAGTCTAAAAATAAAAACAAATAATTATATGGGGTTTTCCAAAATGAACCTTTACTTGGTTTATTGTAACGCTCTCTACATAAAACTGATGATGTCATCTTCTTCCCTGTTTAAACCTCTTATTTATTTACTATGATCCAAAATAGTCTGAACGATTCAAATGTCTTTTTCCATCTTTGTCGTCATAGAAGTTAAAGCGTAGATAGATAGATTGTAGCGTCTGCCCTGGACGGGTAACACTTCGACCATAAGGTCCAATGTGATGCCAAAGGATGTGAGGATGTAGTGAAGTGGAAGGAATTTGGTGCTAGGCTAGGAATTGGTAAGTTGTGCGGCTACAGCCGACTCTAATAGGAACTCTGCCGATATTCATCTGGAGTTCGTGAAGAAAACTGCAGAAACCCATTTCAAGCATAGCCGGTTACTTCGTTCTTGTCCATACGCCGACAGTTTCGTCAATTGACCTCTTTTTTTTCTTAATAATTGATTAACTGCCGATGTCGGGATTGGAACCCATAAACTCCCAGCTCCAAGTAGACCTGACGCCTTAGACCGCTCGACTACTTGGACGGTTAAGTTAAAGCATACAATCATCTGCAACGCTTTTCAAATATATCAAAAGTTGACCAGTATCGCATAGCTCAAAGTGAAGCGAGTCTAAAATATTCAACAATAAACGAATCTTAATCTTGACGATTCTTTCCTCAGACATTTATTGGGGAAAAATTTGGCAATGCAATTGAAAGAAAAGCGAGATAGACATACTTACTACTCAGAAGTTTATTCATGGATCAAGTTTGTTACATCAAAGACAAATAAATGTAGTTCAGAAAATCCTCCTTATAACTAACAAGGAAAATAAATTTCTTTTTCGATAAGCGCGATCGAAGCCTAAAACTTACGTCAAAGTGGATTGCATTGAAAGGAGTAGCACTTATACTACAAAAATGGTACAATTTTGGCAAAATCACAGATATTTCTCCCATATTGGATGCTCGAAAACTGACAAGAAAAATTAATCCATAAACGATAAAAAACATAATTGACCTTGTGAATATGGTGAAAACAAAGATATGTGCCGAATAATTGAAGATTCGGAAGAATATTTCAAGATTACTCAAGACAGTCCTTGATTATGTCCAAAAATAGGAAAGGAAAATTCTCATAGACAAACAAAATGAAGTTTATTGAACATAGGAACAAAACATCCTATCATCTGATGTTGTTGTCATTTGGCCACCATATGTATTACAGTTAAACTACTATATAACTTACATAAATAACTAAATATATGCCAAACAAGACTGCTACTTATTATACAGGGTAGCTCAATTTATTTCATCTACGCAAATTACTCTCAAGGTATAGATAATAGAAAAATGAGGGAATTAGATGACATCATAAGTTTAATTTAGATGGCGCAACAATAAATCAAAGTATTAAATTACACAAATGCTTCAGGTTGTTACAATACTGTTATTTTGATTATAGTTTCGCAAACGCAGTTGTTTCTTCAGAAAAAATATAATAATTGTTATAATAGGGAATATGCATGAAAATTTATTTTCAAATTTATTTTCAGAATATGAAAATACTGTTAATACTGTAATAATATTTAAAAACGAAATTAAAATCCGACAAATATCAAGGAAGCTATAAGCTTTTAAAGATTATTATCTGTCTCTTTCTTGCAAAAATACTAAAAACGGAGTTTTACGTGTATTTTAAATGGTGAGAGTGTAATATGACGTCACATAACATATCAAGAGGGCTATCACCCTCTTTGTCTAATCGGGAATTTCAATCATTCATATCTCGCTTATTTTTAAAGTTATTTAAAAAGTAATTTTACCTTGATATTTGTCAAGTAAACATGCTTCAATTCAAGTGAAAAAAAATTTTCA
The DNA here is from genome assembly GCA_963920215.1 of Nineta flava. Classification (NCBI taxonomy): domain Eukaryota; kingdom Metazoa; phylum Arthropoda; class Insecta; order Neuroptera; family Chrysopidae; genus Nineta; species Nineta flava. The sequence goes on from OY986041.1 coordinate 137,199,136, forward strand.
TGCATATTCCCTATTATATATTTTATAAGTGGCAAGTGTGTTCTTATCGATAATCCAGTTAGCGCTCTCAGAACGGTTTAATCCTACTGAAGTTTCCTGTACAATCATTATATTCCTGTACAATATAATTTCCCTAGTTATCAACAAAGAAGAAGTATGCAACTAAACTCCTAAACCAATTGGATACAATATGTTGCAGTATAAAGTGTGGAAGCTGTTATATACTAAATGGACGTACAGTTTTCTTATTTTCCCTGTTGATATCTGAGAGTTCTGCTTTCACTCGGAGTAAATTAGTATAAATGCAATAAAATGAATGACCCTGTATTTGACGACATTACCCAAAACTATTTTGTATTCATAATTAATGTCTCTCTGATGTTCGTAACACAGTGGGCAAGAGTTAACTGACCAAACACACCAAATAAACCAAATAATACAGTACACAAATAGCCATCCAGCACAAGTATGGTCTTCTATGTATACGTAGAAAGAGGGTACATACATACACATACATTTATACGTGTAGACCAGACCAAACCATATTATTTAAGTGATTTAATTTTAACAGTTAAACCATATCCTTTCAGAAAACCATTTAATATGTTTTTAAGGATCATTACATGCATCAAATATTTAAACGATTTGCTTTTCCCTCTACCCCACTTAGAAAGAAGTATGTGAGGGGTTAATATACATATTATATATATATATATATATATATATATATATATATATATATATATATATATATATATATATATATATATATATATATAAATATATATACATATGTATAGTTAGTTCTGTTGCAGCAACAAATGAGTTAGTTTACTTTGCAATTTATTTTATTATTGAAAAGTTTTTTTTTTAATGTACACAAAATATTACTTACAATTTTACAAACAGAATATTTTATGATGGTACTATGTTTGTAATATATATATATATATATATATATATACACGGTGTATCGTTTAATTGCATCTATGTAAATTACTCCGGTGGTGTGGATGGTAACATAAATGTATCTGTTATCATGAATTGAGAGAAATAGAGACGGAGCAATTACTTGGAACTTCTGGAACTCTACAAAATACCTGATATCGTCTTGAAAGTAACGTTGGCCAATCCATATCGGAGAACGCACACAGTCTAAAATAAGTGTGATTTACTAGATAGATAGATTGTAGAGGCTGAACGGGCTACACTTCGACCATAAGGTCCATTGTGATACCCAAGGATGTGAGGATGTGAGTGGAGTGGAAAGAATTTGTGTGTAGACTAGGAATTGGTAGGATATGCAGCTGCAGCCGACTCTGATAGGAATGTAACGGTATCGCTTCTTCATTAAATTATTATTATAATTTTGTTTATCATTTTTATCTGTTGCATAACAACTATAACTTCCCTCTATTACCATGGTTGTTAACATTCAAAGCAACCGTGATAATAGAGGGAAGTTATAGTTGTTATGCAATAGATAAAAATGATGAACAAAATTATAATAATAATTTAATGAAGAAGCGATACCGTTACAGGAACTATGCCGATATTCATCTGGAGTTCGTGAAGGAAACTGCAGACAACCTTCTCAAGCATAGCCGGTTACTTCGTTCTTGTCCATACGCCGACATTTTAGTCAATTAACCACCCCCTTTTGTGTTTAAATAATTGAGAAACTGCCGATGTCGGGATTCGAACCCTTAGCCTCCCAGTTTCCAAGTATACACTGCGCAGATATAACGCCTCAGACCGCTCAAGCAATGGGACTGCTTGGCTTGACTAAATGCAGAGAGATACACAAATCATCAAGTGCAAAAATTGGAGAAAGATGTACGCAAGATGTTTTGTAGCAGCCGCAAATATGTTGTTTAAAATGCATTTGTTTAAAATTATTACTTAGTATACAAACTTCGCACAATATTGGCGAAAACTTTTCGATTGCAGTTTTCGATTACTTACAGTTTATATAAATGACTTTACAATTCAATGATCGTCCCGTTTAACTATTTATATCGACTCACTTACTTAGAGGTATAATAGATTTTTATTTATAGGTATTATATAACTATTATTATATTATAGAGGAGTTGTGTGCTTGTCGTACTTGTTTGTTATCCAATTTGGCGTCTGACCAAAACAATCAATTCAATTACTTCAATCGACTTCATGAAATGGTTTATCACAAAACAATGGGGGGAAGAAGATTCTGTACATAGGACAAAGCAACAAATGTGTTTTTGTAAATAAGTTTTGTTATTTTATTGGTCTATATACCGAAAGTTTTTACAATATTGAAGGTGGGAATAGTTTAAAATTTTGTTAGGAGGGGGGGCTTACACGAGGCTTTTCTCACAGGGGTTGTACAGGTTAATATAGTTTCAATTATGCTGATTAACATAATTAATTATAACGTTCGAAAACACTATTTTTCAATTCAATTGAATAGACTATATATGTTAACATATATTTATTAACAAAATGTATCATAGTGTCTAGATTATTAACATAGTTGTTACAAGTTTTCATGTAACAATGCTATTAACCGAAAGGGCTTTATGTTAAAAATTGGACTTTTAACCGTGGATAACTGTTTCAAATGATCGAATTAAGTAGTTTTGACATTTTTAGGAATTAAAATTACGAGATTAAACTTAAATATTAAAGATTACAAGTTTAATCAAGTCTGGAAGGTTTCAGGCGATATCTTTCGCGGCACTAAAAAAATCGTTAAAATACGATTTTTGTGTTTTTTAGATCCAAATTATCTTAGATGGTGAATTTTATCGGAATCGAAAACTAAAAAGTTTTTTCGATTTTCTGCAATTTTTTTCAAGGTACACCCCTTAGAAAAAATCGAAGAAATCACAAACATTTTTAGTCATCGATTTGAATGAAATTTAGTTAATAAGGAAAATAGGACCCAAAAAACACAAAAATCCAGTTTGCTTAACGATTAGATGGATAGTTTTCGAGAAATACTTTCTAAACGCGATTTTGTGTAGTCTTTTATTCGATTTCAAATGATATCTTGAAAACCACTCACCAAACCGCTAAATGAATACGATTTTTGTGTTTTTTGGATCCAAATTATCTTATATTGTGAATTTTCTTGGAATCGGAAACAAAAAATATTTTTCGATTTTCTGCATTTTTTTCAAGGTACACCCCTTAGAAAAAATCGAAAAATCACAAAAAGTTTCAGTCACCGATATGAATGAAAATTAGATTATAAGGAAAATAGAACCCAAAAAACACAAAAATCTAGTTGATTTAACGATTAGACGAATGATCTTCATATAACACATAAAAACCAAAATTATATCTTTCGTAAAAATATCAACTAAGCTCTTGTTGTATAACGTACATCTCCTTCACTAGGCGTAGTAAGCAGGTAAAAATTATCCAAATATTTCGATGCTCACGGGTTTCTCCATAATAGCAATGCATTAGAACTTGAACATTTAATAATTAATTCAAGACCCGCGTATAACACCCCTCCCTCTGAAACTTTTATAATAAAGTCTTAATCTTTTTACAAGCTCCATTGTTCGTACATCCTTAGCGCTTATTTCAAATGGCGACATCAATTCGTCTTCTCTTGTTTAAGCTAAATAATAGTAGGCAATTAGTTTTTAAACTCTGAATGAGCCTTAATCGAATTACCTGCCTGAAAAATCAAGCTCCCATGACGGGAAGAGCAAAGTCCACGATGGATTATTGTGTTGCCATCAGAATTCCACAAATTTTGAAATTTTATTTAGTCAAAGAAAACCATTACAAAAGCATTCTGCCAGTTTATAAAAATATTTTGTAAATATTTATGAAATGAAAACGCACACAAACGCTGTTAATAATAAATTGTAAATATTACAACAAGAAGTGAAACAACACACACAAGAATCAACAACGTTATTACAACGTTACGTTACAACGTAACAACCAACGTTGTTGGTTTGTGTAAATCATTTGTAAACATTATTTAAACTTGGCTAATATTTTCTTATTACATTCTCTTTGTAGTCATCTTTAACAGACTACCGTGTTCTTCCGTTTTCGCGCTGACGAGTAAGAAGACGTGTAATTCAATGTGGATATATTGGAGCGGGATACAGAAGATTGAAAGGGGGTCAAGACTATGTGTATGAGGACTACTGGCTGTCTCTATCGTAATGTAACGATAGTAAAAAAATATCTGGTTTGAGTTGATCACATTACTTCTGTATATATATTACTTTTTTTTCAATAGAAGTTATATGGTTGGTCTCTATTATCCATTTTTTGGTTCTGTAGTCAAAATAGAATTAGAGCACTTATTCGAAGAAACAGATACCTTAGATAGATAGACAGATTGTAGAGGCTGCACTGGACGGGCTATACTTCGACCATAAGGTCCATTGTGATGCCTAACGATGTGAGGATGTGAGTAGAAATTCTTGGAAGGAATTTGTGAGTAGACTAGGAATTGGTAGTATATGCGGCTGCAGCGGACTCTGATAGGAACTATGCCGATATTCATCTGAAGTTCGTGATGGAAACTGCAGAAAACCTTCTCAAGCATAGCCGGTTACAGCGTTCTTCCCCTTTTTTTTTCTTTTATAATTGACAAACTGCCGATGTTGGGATTTGAACCCATAATCCCCCAGTTTCCAAGTTTGCATACTGCGCAGTCATAACGCTTTAGACCACTCGGCCCCTTGGACTGGTAACAGATACCTTAACAAGGATGGGAGTCAGAATACCTGTAATAGGTCCAGAACCAATATTAAGTATTCCAAAAGCAGCAAGGAAACAAGTGATCAACGAGTCAAAAGACTTTAAACTCCGTAATCACTGGGAAAATAAACCGCTACAAACATTTGAGAAAATACCGTTTCGGAATGAATCCAAGAGGCTGTCCATCGATGCCCTCAACCTGAACAGGATACAACTTCGAAAGGTTACCGGATTTATCACCGGACATTATCACCCATGAAAGCATTTGTACACAAAAGGACTCCACAATGGATCCATTATGTGCAGGCTGTGCGGCGAGGATAAAGAAATATTCAACTACACCATCTTTAACTGTAAATTTCTCGATCCCGAATGTATGGACTTTCAGGAAAACCTGATAAGCAAGCTCCTGGCTTTTGCCAAGATTTTAAGAAGCTTACCTCGTCAGACTCGAGCACAATGGAGCATAAGGTTGAAGTACAATGCTTTTCATACCCTCAGATTTATCTATCTATCAAATTTTGCAATATACGTTATCACCTGTATACTCCCGTTCAATAAAATTGTACAGACCTGAAATGTTAATTTTCTAACATTTCATAAGACTTCTCACTTCTGTAACTCTCTGTATACTTATTCATTTATAAACAAAGATAAGTAGTATATATTTTAAGGGTGAAAAAAGAAATTGAAGTATAGTAAAAAACATTTACTACAAGAATAATCAAAATTGTAAGAGACTGATTCGGATCAGATCTGTTTTAAATTTTATTGAGTGTACATGGAGGTCATATAAGAGTGTGGTGAATTATAATATTTATACAACGTATGTACCGTCTCGTCATGATTAAAAAAATTTTATTTGCCTAAGCTTTATAGCTCACACACAGCATCATAGATCCACAGATACGATACGATACGGCTGACTTGACGCTGTGACTTGACTTCTCTCTCTCTCTCTCTCTCTCTCTCTCTCTCTCTCTCTCTTTACATTATAATTATAACTCGTTTACTTAAGCGGAACTGTGGAGCTATAGATAGGAAAAATAACATTAAAAGAAAATTAATTACCTCTTTTAACATTTTATTTATCGTAAAAATTAATTAACATAAATAAATATATGTATATTGACTTTAACTTAACGATACCGGGTGTACCAAGAAGTATAACCCTTTGGAAGTAACTAGATAGATAGATAGATTGTAGAGGCTGCCTTGAAGGAGCTACACTTCGACCATAAGGTCCATTGTAATGCCTATGGATGTAACGATGTGAGTGGAGTGGACGAAATTTTTGTGTATAGACAAGAAATTGGTAGGATATGCGGCTGCAGCCGATTATGGTAGGAACTATGCCGACATTCATCTGAAGTTCGTTAAGGAAACTGCAGAAAACCTTCTCAAGCATAGCCGGTTACTTCGTTCTTGTCCATACGCCGGCAGTTTAGTCAATTAACCGCCCCTTTTTATTTTCATAATAATTGACAAACTTCCAATGTCGGGATTCGAACCCATAACCTCCCAAATTCCAAGTAGGCATACTGCGCAGACATAACGCCTGGTAATAGCAGGCTTTCTCTTGTATATAAGAGAATCATTTATTGAAATTTTGTAATAAAAGCGCAACGCATTAACTGTTTGGATAATTTCATTAGGTCCGAATATTGCATACCATGTGAAATACGGTTATGCCTGAAACATACGGTAAATATTATCTGGTTATGTTTACTTACTATGGTTTTTCATTTAGCAGACGAAAAAAATCCTGTCATATTGCTTATTGCTTGTTTTTTATTCAGAAACTTAAACAGAAAATAAACAAAGTACTTACTTTCATCACCAGATAGAGCGTCTCAAGTATTTAATGTAACATCATGTATTAAAATTGAAGAAAAAAAAATCAATCTAGAAAGTATTTCATATTAAACAAGTAAAAATGATGCAACTAACTGAGTTAATTGTTTAAATATCATGTATTTATTAAGAAATTTTACTTAAATTTACTTAAATTAATATCTATCTTTGGTTTGGTAGGCCATGTGGACGATTTCGCTGACGGGAAACGTTGCGTTTACCTGTGTGAAGAATATTATGTTATTTATTCCAATTTCATCGGAGTATATATTCAATTGGATTCTACTACTTAATCCGAGGGAATTTTACTAATCAAACGGTTTTAAATAAAAATAAAAAAAATAAAAAATATACCTTTTAAATAAATTAAAACAGTATTTGAATACTTCCGTTCCTTCTAATTAACCTCAAATAAACTAATTAGTGTGTATCTCAAATTAATATTATTAGTTAGATTCTAAATATTTAGTATGTTTTAAATGATATAATCTTATCCGTGCTAAGAATTACTTGGTCTGTTTTGTCTTTTAAATTGTAGAACTTTTAGTTCATAATTTCAAATATCATAATTAACTGGGTAAATTGATATATTCTCTGAATATATACCGAATTCTTCATTAGTGTGTATATTGTTTATGTTTATGTCATTTCTTGGCACAAAAAGATGTGTAGAAATATGACCTGTATATATATATATATATATATATATATATACTGGAGGTATGGATAGAAAATTGAATTCTGAGACGAAAAGTTCTTTATCATTTTTTAATCAGTGGTACAGGTAATTAATTATGAATTAAAAAAAGTAACCAATTAGAGGCACCCAATAGCGTGTATGAGTGAGTGTTTGTAATTATGTTAGTGGGGAATGTATGAATGTCGTAACTCAGTGCGTGTCTTTGATTGGTTACTTATTTTAATTAATAACTTACAACAATAAATGGTGCTATAATGATTCGAATTGAATATTGTTCTTAATTTTTCTTAAATATCCGATATATTATGAATAAATGCGTTTTTGAATTAACGCGCTAATAAATTATACTAAATGTTTCAGTAATTTAGCAATCAATAGTTGGTACCACCGTAAGCTAATATATCATATTTATTTAATATCCAATGTCAAAAACAGATTATTGTCAAAATACACATGAAATTAATGTCAAAAGGTTTTTTAATCAAATATAAGTATTTTAATTAATTAATATATACAAACTATGATGAAACAATTACAACAAAATTTAAACAGATATTTGAAACGATACAATAATAACAAAAATAATATAATAATTTTACGGAATTTGATGATTGATTTTAAATTAATCTTCGAATTCGCAACCAATTTTAGACTTTAACCAATTTTACGTCGTTCCTAGATGGATTATGTACAAAGAGAGGTGCTGAGCCATTATTTTTCTACGAAGTAAACTCGGTTGTTGTTTGGAATATTATCTATTTAATGCGTGTTTCCGCGAATGGAGAAAACCACACATGTTTTCTGGACATCAACAATAGGCATTATTCCACCAATACTCAGTGCCGTAGTCAGAATGTCACCGTAATTCAAAGATCTTAATTAAACCTGGTAAGATTAATCAACATTCAGTAACCGCCTTGATCTGAACAAAAATCGTTATTAAATTAAATTGTCATCTCTTCATTAGGACGGGCGTGAATCAAAAATGGATAATATTAACTATTTAATATCGTCAAAAACTAATGACCTGCACGTCTGATAAAAAAATGGTATGGGACTTTTCGTCTCATAATTCAACATTCTACCCATTCCTATAGTTATGTCCGTGACTTACGGTACACCCTGTATATAAATATACCCATCACCATAGAACATGTCACTGGCGAGAGTTTTTAGGGTGTTATTTTATACCGATTACTAATGGTTTCATAATACTTTGAAACTATTATTTTATTATTTAAGTATAACCATACAATTTATTTAGAATCGGTCAACTACCTCACGCTTTTGAGTCCACTATTTTTTTACAGTACAGTTGTAATCTTTGTTACCGTGGACCAAGTGCAACGCGCATTTATAACATGACAATTCAAATTGTCTAGTTAAAACAGATTCCTTTACTGTAATGTGTTTAGAAGGTATTATTATTCACTTTACATAAATGATTTCGTAACGATATCGATAGTTAATTAGTATCGATATAACTTTCCTTGCCATATTCGTGATAGAATAGTGATATTATTGCTTTAAATACGTATACGAGTACATACGATTAGATATTCAATATGCATTCGAAGGGATCTCTTGTTATCTTGTTACAAGGTGTAAGCAAAATACGATGCCAAATTTCGTAGCGCAATTTTTTCAATATTAATATTTATCAAGAAATACACAAAAATTTTTTAGGCAAAATAATACTATATGGTGGCGCATAAGTAACGTATGTAAAATTCTTTGCAAAGACCGCCTTGACATCACCAACTGCTGAGAACGTCGCCTGGTAGAAGTTATGGGGTTTTCCTCAACACTTGCTTGTACCCGAACTACACGAGGTCTTCCAGCACGCGGGAGATCACAGACATTCCATGTTACCGAAAACGCTCAAACAATTGGTAAATTTTCGGAACATGAAATCAATATGATCTTTGTGTCTGATTAATCGAATTCTTCTAAATAAAAAACTTTGGGTCTTTGTTCTGTGCTGAGCCGGTAAATTTTCCAAGTTTTCCAATGTTAATTCTGAAAAGAAAAAATCATAACGTTACTTATGCGCCATCCTAAACAAACAATCAGACGCGAGACGCACCATTGTACTGTATTCAATACTAAGAAATATTACTCATATTTGTACCAATTTTTATTCAAAACCAGTTTGTAACAAGAATTTACAGGCAAACGTTATTTAACCCAACAGTGGTTACGTAACTAAAACTTTAAATATACAAAAAAATGTTGAATTTTTTCCCAAAAGGTATTTTTGCTTACTTTACCTATTGTTTATTAGTTGATGAAGTTTCGTATACTATTTCTCTTCCACACTGTATATAATTAGCTAAATAAATGACCGTTAGCAATGCTTACCAAAAACCTTTTGTAGTTCATCTATTAAATGTTTGTTGTAGATAATGCTTTTAGTCTAAATACTATTTGACAGTATGTGAAGTCTTAATAGTTTACAGCACAAACGGTTTTATCATTTTACAAGAAGTCTCAAAAAAATTGACAGTAGAGAATTTAATTATGAGAAAAATTTCCCCGTTTACATATCAATACGAAGCAACCCTAAGGATAAAATTAGTAATGAAAAACAATCGGGCATATATGGTGTCAGTTGTCAAAACTGTTCGAAAATTTATGTTGGTCAAAGTCGTCGCCTAATCGGAATTCGAATTAAAGAACATATAGCTCATATGAAATTTACGAGAACCGAAAAATCTTGTATAGCTGCGCACGTTATTGAGAACAACCACAAAATTGACAAATCGAATCTAAAACTACTGATATCGGTACAAAACCCCCACAGAATTAGATGCATACGAAAGTATCTGCATATACAAATTAAGAAAACAAATAATGAATTTAGACAATGGCCCAATTCCAAATTCTGATTTAATAAAATTAAACCATTTTCAAAAAATCGAATACCTGAATATCAAGACCAGCTTCGATACCCTCACTTTAGTAACAAAAACAACGCCGCATGGTCACAAAGGAATACCGCCAGCAAATAGGTGGAGGTCTTCACACACCTAATCCGTTAGTCAGTCAACTCAAATAATCCTCAGGTCAGATTATACACTCCGTCAAATCGTATAAAAGACAGAACTTTATAATATGATTGTGAGACACGCACCAAATTAGCAACAAGCAACATATCTCTGAATTCATATTCCAGAGATAGTCACGATTAGCTAATTTATACTGATGATGACTACATTGTAGTCGAAATACGTATTTATGAAATACAAACAAATGTTCTAGGAATAGGGGCAAAATTTTAAATGTAAAGGAAAATCAGTTTTTAAATTAGAAACAAAAAAAAACTAGATTTTCTATCAATGCAGAAAGTAGCTAATCAATTTCCGTCATCAACTTCTTTATGAAAGACCATTCTTTCTTATCTTTATGTATAATGCGACTTCAAAGAAGATTTATATTTCAAATTAGAAAAATTTCCAGTTTTTTTTATAATTTCTAGACAATTCCACCTTCAATGTTCTACAAACTCCTTTTACATGAAGATTTCAATTACATGAGTATTCGCCTTTATGCCTATATATATTTTGAACACATTAAATGATTATTACTCAATTCGTTTGATGGGCTTGTGTCTTAACTAAATAATTGAAGTAAACTTCAATGAATAATATACCTAGCGACAATGATGATTGTTATTTCAATATACAGGATCTTCGAAAAAAATATTGCAAAACAGATAGAGATTATGTGTGCAGAGGCTCGAAAAGACTTTGTATTCGAGAAGTACCCACAGAAAAAGTCACAGAATTATGTTGTTTCTTTAAAAAAAATGTATTTAGAAGGTTACCCACTGTAAATGCTTGGCGTACTGAAGGAGAATGGTCAAACAACATTAATATTTGGAAACTAATAATGTTTGAGTTTATAACCAATTATATGTGATTATAGAATTTAGAGCTATTCATAATTTAGTTCTTACATGATATACAGCAATTCAATTCTAATTTTTGCAACGTGGCCAGATATTTTTCACAGTAGGAATAACTTTGATCTGTATAAATTTCTCGAAAAGTTTCTTGAAAAGTACGAAGGAAAATTCTTGAAACATGGCTAATAAATTATTATTTGTTATTAAACTGTGTTAGTTTTTTTCAATGGAAAATTTTAATATATATCGGGTCTAAAACGGATATTTCCTATCTTCCCCTTGTTGAAAATCTGATTTTCTAATTTGAATATCTCAAAAACAGTAGATTTATTTTACTCAAATTTGGGAGAAATCACGTAGGATATTATAAAGATTAAATAATAAATGTTGTAAAGACTTCTGATCATTTTCGCTGAAGTAGAATTCGTCAGATTTTTTTCAAAGAATACAAGACCATAGAAGCTCATAAGTCCGATTTTTGTGTACCTGAAAATTGTAGTACCTATCCTGACCACTAGATGACAATAGCTGTTCGATGTCGGTATTTAGTACCATTACCAGCACAACCAACTCTATTCTTTGGAAAAACCAAAGAATACAAGACCAATATAATATAATATAAGTCTTGTATTCTTTGGTTCTGCCAAAAAATACAGTTGGTTGTGCTGGTAATGGCACTAAATACCGACATCGAACAGCTATTGTCATCTAATGGTCAAGATAGGTATTAAAATTTTCAGGTACACAAAAATCGGAATAGCTATTGTCATCTAGTGGTCAGGATAGGTACTAAAATTTTCAGGTACACAAAAGTCGGACTTATGAGCTTCTATGGTCTTGTATTCTTTGGTATGAGTTAGCAATTAATAACATATCAAAAATTCGGATTTTTATCTATACACTGTCGATTTTACCTGTACATGTGTCCGATCAACCTTAAATACATTCATAATCAACTACTGTTAATTCTTATGTTACAAAAACTAACGAGTCTACTACCTTAAATGCTTAGCCATTATTGATATGATCGTGTTCGAACTCCCTTAAATTACAAGAATTCATATTATTTACTTTTCTAACAACATTATTCTACAAATAGAAATTTTCGTAATAAATCAGTTCTGTAAAATATCTCTGATAAATGTTTTGTTCCTCCATTCCATGCAGAGAGACAGAAGTATGAGATTACAATGTTAACTAACGGTATTGCTGTTGTTGCGGTGATATAGTTTTGTATTTACAATTAGAAAATGTTACGGAGAATGTTGTTAGAGCAAGCGAGCATCAGTAACGTTGTAGGATGCAATGCAGGCAGGCAGACAGGAAGAACAGACAGGATTCAGAATAGAATGTAATGTTTGTTAGCGGCAACATTTCAACGTTCAGAATATTCAGTGTGTTGTCTTTTAAAACCACAACATGTATTTTACTAATAATGTATATTTTATATAGTTACTTTATACACACACACACACACAATGCTTTATATTTACCATTCTCGCATTTACTAAGCATTATATAAATATGTAGTTTAGTCTTTGTCAAATAGATTAATGTTCGACCAATTTACGCGAGATCAACGCGTAAATTGATCAAGAAGTAGGTAATTAAGGTCTTCTGGATTGCGTCCAATGCAATAAGTTATGTCGGCAGTACACATTCGGCGAGGGCACCTGGCGAATGTCCCCGCACGATATTTGTAAGGCGAGGAACCGCGAGTGGAGCTGTATACACTTTCGCCGAGTGTTTGGCTGGCGAACACTCGGCGAAAGAATGGTTGAATTGAATGTAGACGAGAGTGTGATGAGGGTGCTCGTATTAGCCATTCGTTTCCTTTGGCTAGCGTCAAAAAACCGACTTTTAATGGAGCATTGACGAGGCAAGCCGAGTCGACACGAGGCTGACCAAGCGTTGTGAGTACACTCTCCTACTCGTTGTATCTCGTCTTGCCTTGCCGATTGTGTACTGCCAGCATTAGAGTTTTATGTACACTGCAAATAGTGTTGTTACAGCATTTTTGATATGTGAAAGGTTTTCTGTTGGTATTTGAAAGACCAAGTTCGTTAATGAGCAAAATCGAACATGATCCCATGTTCGATTTTGCTTTATTATAAATGGGAGATTTAGAGGAAGAGGGAATACGATAATCCGTATATATATCATTTCAAATAATCGAAAGATAAAAGTCTAAAAATAAAAGTTAATAGAAAGTTAATTTTACAACCATTTGGGGTTTTACCATTCTTCCAGATACTATTATATTAACGGGAATCTTTACGTTTTAATATTAAAACTCTCAAAATATCTCTGGAAAAAAATGATCAGGTAATGAATTGTAGCTAAGTTGATTTTCTACAACTTTCTTACGAATGAATTTTTATTTTTCTAATATTAAAAGAGATATTGTATAATTTGTGTTTTCTTCAATCTCTAAACGCCCTCTTATCTTTCCCCTTAATCGATTCTGCTCATGAACAAACTTGACCCTACAAATACTTAAAGCATAACAGATGCGAAATGTTATTTTTATCGTATTTTAATTGTGACCACGAAAGTAGCCTCTTTAAATCGTATAGAAATAAAAATGCAACATAATGTTAAACAAATGCAACGTAATGTGCAACATAAAAATGCAACATGTGTTATAATGATTCGAATTGAATATTGTTCTTAATTTTTCTTTAAATATCCAATATATTATGAATGAATGCGTTTTTGAATTAACGCGCTAATAAATTATACTAAATGTTTCAGTAATTTAGCGATCAACAGTTGGTACCAGCGTAAGCTAATATATAACATTTATATAGTATCCAAATGTCAAAAACAGATGATTGTCAAAATACACATGAATTAAATGTGAAAAAGGTTATAAAGGTATTTTAATTAATTAATATATACAACTACGATGAAACAATTAATAATTACCACAAAATTTAAACAGGTATTTGAAACGATGCAATGATAACAAAAATAATATAATAATTTTTACGAAATTCGATTATTGATTTTAAATTAATCTTCGAATTTGCAACCAATTTTAGACACGTCGTTCCTACATGGGTTATGTACAAAGAGAGGTGCTGAGCCATTATTTTTCCATGAAGTAAACTCTGTTGTTGTTTGGAATATTATCTATTTGATGCTTGTTTCCGCAAATGGAGATAACCACACATGTTTTCTGGACATCAACAATAGGCATTATTCCACAAATACTCAGTGCCGTAGTCAGAATGTCACCGTAATTCAAACATCTTATTTAAACCTGGTAAGATTAATCAACATTCAGTAACCGCCTTGATCTGAACAAAAATCGTGATTTAATTAAATTGTCATCTCTTCATTAGGACGGGCGTGAATCTAAAATGGATGATATTAACTATTTAATATCGTTACAAAATATATATATATATATATATATATATATATATATATATAAAGATATATATATATATATATATATATATATATATATATATATATGTATTTATATATATATATATATATATATATATATATATATATATATATATATATGGTGTAAATTTAATCCTATATATTCATTTTATTTGAAAATGTTTACATTCAGAGACAAATATTTAGAGATTTCTTCCCATTTCCCATATCTCATATCTTATAAGCGTACAGATAACCTTTCAGATTTATTATAGAGAATTTTCTAATTAATTTTATGTAAATTATATAGCTTGATTTTGAATCACCTTCAGAGAAACGCAACATAACTGACTAACTGCTTTATTGAGCCCGGATCAAGCAATATCGAATGTCCGGTCTACTCTGAGTCTAGGCTGGAATTAAATTTTAAGATACTAAAAATTTATACGAAAATTTCTTTTCGTCCTCATATAAACGTTTTACCGATGACATTTCAAACAAAAATTTGTGTTTTGTTTAATGGATGATAATTAAATAATATGTCTGAACATTAATAATATTCTTTGACATAATCAGAGGTCGTGGGTTCGATGCCCATCCTAGGTGTGCCTGATTTTTCATATCAATTGATGTCAAAGAAATTTGATGTCAAAATGTCACTTAAGTAAACGCTAGTCCCTTCCGTTGGTATAGTATAACTCAAAAGCAACCATACTAACAATAGATAAATGCTAGTTTATAAAAAAAAAAATACAAAATTTTCAAAAATATTTCAAATTTTCAAAAATATGGAATTTTTGACAGGGCAGACACATAAACTACCAGTAACTTGTTCTTCCACACAAATAGGATTTAGCTCTTGAAGAATAAGAAGAATATGCATGAAATTGATTTCAATTGTCTGAAAATTATTTTTGCATATTTATAAGCCGTATTAAATTTTGCATGTAAAAACAGATTTATATGATTTTGACATATTCAACTTTTAAAACAGACAATATAAAATTATGTATGTATGTACACTCCCGTTCAATAAAATAGAACCGATCTGAATCATTCACAATTTTGATTATTCTTGTAGTAATTGTTTTCGACAGATACAACATTTTATTTAATTTTTATAGGTAAACGGTAGATATCACACTTAACATGTATTACATATTCTTATTCTATCACTGATTTGTTTACAAAAATTAAAAATATTATACTTCTATTTCGTTTTTCACATTTAAAAAATATACTAATTATCTTTGTTTATAAATAAATAATATGCAGAAAGGTACAAAAGTGAGGAGTTTTATGAAATTTAAGATATTTATTATTTCAGGTTGGTTCAATTTTATTGAACGGGAGTGTATATATGTATCAAATAACATTTAATGGAAAATATTATGCTTATGAAAAGTTAAGTTTCGTGGAAAATCTTTCGACGTTTCTAAATAATGAGATACACAACACACAGTTATTACATATTAAATATTTTCAATATAAAACAATGCGCGAAAACTAGATTTTCAATGTTTTACATATGCTCCAAATTTGTAACATAAGACGCCAAGTATCCGTGCTATAAAAAGCTGGCCCAAAATGTTTAATGAATTATTATGAGAGTTAATCAAGTTTTTTGAAGATTTGGTACAATATGAAATGATTATATGAGTAAAACAAAGTATATTGGAAATATTTTTCGATGTATTACTTTGTATATTTTCCTGTTTGACTATACAGGGTGTTTAGAAAAGTTAATGGGTAGTTAATGTCATCCAATTTGACATTTTTTTCAATCAGAATTTCACTGTTCTTGATGGAACATTTATTTTTTACTAAGATGTCTAACTATGATGAAAACTCATGAGTAAATAGTTTTTGGTTAAGGACGTTCCAGCACTGTGTTATGCAATTAGCACAACAAACCGGTTTGATTTTATTATAGCACAAATTCATAATCACACAGATACAACACATAGACACAAACACTGTTCACATATACAAAATTATATTGATTTGAAGAAAATAAATAAATTTAAACTTTTATATTTCGAAAACAAAACGGTAACACACGACTTTTTTTTAAATTTAAATAATAAATATTTAGCTTTACTGTCTTTACTTTAGTTTTTTTTTAAATTCTGTCGATTATTTTTTCGAATACAACTGATAGTAGTTGGGTGGGCATAAAGTTTTACATGCTTCTAATGAGAGTGAGTGAGAGAGAATGATAACTTTGATATTAATTATCTCGTGTTCTAAACGGTCAAAAATTCTGAAACTTGGGGATTTATTAGAAAACATTATTTGCAGCCTGTGAAAAAAAAATTAGTAAAATCTGTCGAAAAGTGTATTATTAAGTATTATTAATGCTTGCATTTGATAAAATAGTGAAAATGATGGAAAAGTGGCCGTTTTAACATGATGGCCTCCCATCAAAACAAGGTATTCGTCTTAAATTTGAAGATCCGGTGATCCATCCCCTAACTTTCCGAATATATTTGTGCTTAATTCAATTACAATTATTGGAGAAAGCAACATTACACGTTTTCAGACATTTAAAGGGGTTATATCCAGTCAGTTTGGCCTAAAAATTGAACTATGGATTTTACATTTTCTTGTAGTATAATATATTAAGAATATTTCCTCGAAGTATGATCAAAAACAACTTAAAATTGAGTGATGTTCTTTGAATATTCAATTGATTATGATTAAAGCAAAAAAAACATAAAGTAGTTTTTTCTGACTCACTGATTAGATACAAACGCATTCAAAATCGTTATCTCTCGATATTGCCAAACTGAATATTTTAGTTTTAAATCATATTTTATTTGAGTTTTGAAAAGTTTGTTAAGTTTAATGAACTTGATCGGTTTTTTTTTCACTTTTATTTTTAGTACTGTTTTCCCTAACACCCTGTATAATCTGTATAATCATGTATGTAATGTTTTGATGAATAATAGGCGTTTTAAAATATGATAATGTTTGATTATGATAATACATAACTATATGATACTACATACATTCAGAGGTACTAGTTATCATAAATAATATTATGATTAAATATTATTATATAATTATTCAAAATGTTTCATCAATGTTATCACTTACATTTTAGTTTTAGTTCAGTTCAGTTTCGCTGTTTGTTAGATCATGAAAATTATATAAATCTATTTGTCAAAAGACATCTAAAAGTCTGTTTTACCTTACAAATTAAATTACTAAGCATCTGCATGGCATCAACTAACGCTCTTAATCATTTTAATCTATCGCTTAACTGACGATTTCAATCTGAATAAATCTATTATTTTCACATGAATGGGAATACAAATTTGATGTTATCTATTAACAATAGTTCAAAAATTTTCCCTAACACCAATACAATGGTACACATGACCTCATAAGTAGCGTTCTTTTTTCCAAATGTTCTAATTTGATTTGTACCTAATTCATTCGGTTGTTGGGAAAATGCCCTAAAGAAGATCACCCATATACGTTTAGATTACTTTATCGGAATGGTGGAGAGTCTCACTGGACGTCACATGGTTACTTTCTTACCCCCGAAGTTCTCGGCGGTAAATCTTAGATTATTATCGAATAAGTTGGATGAAATATACACAATACATTTGAAATATAATCACAAAACTCTTTTTTCACATCCATTATTTTGAAGGGCTATAATCTAAAATATTTGTGGCATTGTAGTATATGGGTTATCACTATACACTACGCACTACCCAATACCTGAGCATATAAGATATTCTTAATAAAATATAAATTCAGGAATTCACTGTGAATCTGGTTAATTGGTATTTCCCTAGCTACGAAATGTAACTGCTTATGCAATACATATATATATATATATATATATATATATATATATATATATACATATATATCAAGGGCTTTGACAACTGAATATTTAGTAGTGGAACCTGTTACGGAGTAATCTTTTAAAAGCTAAAATATTGCTTTAAAATAAGCTTCCCCACCAAGTTCACCATAGGGCGAGCAAAGGCGTTCTCAGACGCTCATCGCCACTAATGGAGTTTGTTCACCAGGACTATGACGACTGGTGGCAATAATTACAAAACGAGTAGTTGGAATCAACTGTGATAGTTACATAAGCGTTACTAAGGTTATATTGATAAAATAAACCAAAAATTATTATTTTGTCAATGAAACTGTTGTATAGACTCACTAAAGCCGCCATTTTGGAATATAAGGTCATGAGTAGCTTTACCCATGCTCGAATGAGAGACTTGACTATGTCTACCATGGGGAGAACGGGTTTGGTCAAACGCATATTGAGTTTGTACAAGACCAATTAGAGTGCGAATACATTTTCGAACACTATTGTGTAGTTAAAACAGACCTGATCGTGTTGTAAATATAACATTGTTAGTTGTCAAACAGATAACATACGTTATCAAATCAAATAATATTATATATGTATGTACACTCCAATACATATGTATTGTATGTTTCAGAATATATTGTTTTGTTTGTCGTTCGTTTGTCTTCAATATCCCATCCACCCATCCACCCACCTACCTACCTACCTACCTACAAAGTACATGTGTAACTTCATAATATATCTCATAGCTCTGAGATATTATGAATTGATATAACAACATACATAAAACATACTCACGGAGCTATGTTATTGTTATCATTTAATATACATACATACATATATACAAATCAATCTTGTTAGGTAGAATCTACTAGAGCTCTCTCTGAACAGCTAAAGATCTATATATAGCTCTACAGCTCTGTGTGTGTGTGAATGTGTATGTGTGTGTGTGTGTAAAGGTATTCAACATTTGTGTACTAATAATAATCATAATAATATAATATGTCAATGTATAGTTTACAATTGTACTGTTTACAATTTATGTCATTTAATTAGTACCGAGCTATACTTGTAAAATAAGTGTAACTCCATAAAAACACATTTAAAAATCGTTCATTGTAGAATTAAAAGTAAAATAATGAATAGTAAAATTATTTAACTATTAACAATAAAAATTTTAATAAAAAGTATTAATAAAATTTCATGTAAATTTGCCTTTTTTTTTACAAAACAAGTGAAAATAACATCTAACCTTAGTTAATACTCGAATTAACCGGTATTGAAGTAAATAATTGAGATTATAAAAAAAGTTTCAAACAAAAGTTTCTTTATTTTTAAAAGAATAACATGCTTTATGTTTAAAATTGTTTTCTGTTTCTAACGGTTTCAATGATGGATATTTCTATCTTGTTTCTTGGATTTGTTTTGGACTAATGCAGTTTCTTACTTTCACAATCATGTCTCAAAAGTCATGCCGTGCCCTTGTTGGACTATCAACAGTAAAGCTTCTGTCGTATACGACATACGACATACACAGACTGTACACAAGACCATAATTTCATAGGAATCTATTGTAAATAGTATCACTTATCAATAACTATGATAATTAATAATATATCATTCAAATATTAATAATTATAACGATGAAGCATGAATGTTCACACCTTACAAAAGCCTTCTGATTTTAATCAAATGAATTTACATTAATATTATATTAAATTCTTGATATTATTATTTCTATGCGATTCACCTTTGAAACGATTTGATTCTTCTGAGAAATAGTTATTAATAAACTTCAATTATCGATAACATAATTACAAATTCATCAAAGAACTCAAGTTTTTATATATAGTAAGTCAAATAATGGCAAACAAATATATATCTAGAAAAATTAGATCACGTGTTATTTGTAAAAGTTACCTTCGAGCTTGATGATGTCCTCTAGATCTACAAAAGGTTTTGGAAGTGACATCGATTTGAATGCGTTTTTATTTATTAGATAGCTGATGCAGTGGATTTAGCTATGATAAACTCGTTTGAATATTATTACACCAGTCCAAGTAGCCGAGTGGTCTATGCAAACCTGGAAACTGGGAGGTTATAGGTTCGAATCCCGAAATCGGCAGTTTGTCAATTATTAAAAAAAAAGGGTGGTTAATTGATTAAACTGTCGGCGTATGGACAAGAACGAAGTAAACGGCTATGCTTGAGAAGGTTTTCTGCAGTTTCCTTCACGAACTCCTGATGAATACCGAAATCTCAGGTTTATTTCGTAAATACCTTTTTTTTAGACCCGGTATGATGGGCCTAAACTAAATTTTATTGTACTGAACATTATTGTAGACTTTTATGAATGTTCTATATAAGATTTTGAAGAACTTTATAAATGGAATATACTTCAGTGCTCGTACATCCTTAATGTTTTGTTTCGTTATTACTGGAAGCTAAATTAAAAATCACTAAAAATAGTATATAAAAATAATTTGAAATTTAAAACTATCAGGTTTCCCGGGTAATATTGTGTGGCTTTTTTTTGTAATTTATCTGTAGTGAAGAGTTGTAGGTTTTGAAAGCTTTTATAAATTAATTAAAATAACAGCAATTTTTTCCAACTATCAAATTAAATAAAATGTCCATTTACACGGTGCCATAGAAAAAATTTCAAAAAATTTACGTGTAAATAAAATACGATAAAAACAAATTCGTTACGCAGGAGGTCCATCATTCAGGAGCTGCGTATAATATGTTCTCAGTATATATATATTTGTATACAATCTAGCGGTCATGTTTGTAGTCCGATCAAAATGATGTTTCGTAAATATTTCTTAAGTGTAAGTTTCTCAGTTGCAGAATCTTTCATATTTTACTCGGTAAGTTTTTTTCTTTGTATAATAAGTGCAATATAATCTGACTACGTTTGAAGGCGAAAATTTTCTATTTTTGTTAGGATATCACTACTTTTTGTATGCAAAAAACTTTACACCTCTCACATTTTAATGTCTGTGGTAAAAATGTACACATGGTAAAGTTGTAGAATATCAACGACTTTATACCTGATCATTTTTCAAACCTAATATTTCTGAGAGTAAAATATCAAATGTGGTAAATCACTAATTTTAAATTGTGGTAAAATTATTTATCCATACCTTTACACCTTATACTTTCGAGTTTGCCAATATTTTGGGAGATACTGGAAATTTTCTGCTTCCCCCTCCTTCCAAACCCCTTTTTCTCTGGCCAAATTTTTCCCAGTAACGAATTGAGCATTAAAAAATGTTGCGAAATTTTGCCATCGGTACAGCATTAATATCTCTATGTCCTTGAAGAAAAACTTCGCTTGAAATAGTTGTTGTTGAAATAAGAAAATATGGATTCTCAAACATCTCGTTTTTTAGTTATTTTGGCCCGGTTTGCGAGAAATCTAGAACGATATACTTAACAAAGGCAAGAATATACCGACTCCCCCCTAAAAATTATCGAATTAAGACAAAGTATTTTATACCGAATACGTTACGGAGAATTGGTAATAAATGATAATAATTATCCCTAACTTAGTAAATAGGTTTTGTGAATAAAAGCGATTAAAATATACAATACCAGAAAAAGGTATACAAGCAAATAGCACAAACACACCAACATACACATTAACCAATCACAAAACTCACGCATTTTTAGTGTGTATTTTGTATACAGGGTGGCTTCTTTTAAACAATGTACCTGGATATAAAAATTATTAAAATAATCAAAGAGAATTCTAGGTTTTTAGAAATTAAATGACACATTTTGCCCCAATTCCTACAACAATTATTTGTATTTTGTAAATACCCTCCTCTAATCAGCCGTTATAGGCTTTAAATACAGTGTTATCTACAGCACGGTAGTGCGCAAGGCCGAGTTTTAATAATAATAATAATATTTTATAAATACGTGTTTCGACTACAATGTAATCATCATGAGTATGAATTATCTAATCGTAACTATCCCGAATATATATATATATATATCCCGAATATATGTATATCTGATATATATATATATCAGATATACTATTCGGAATAATGTACCTGGATATATCTTCAAGGAAGCATTTTTGGACCCGAATAATATTTGTTTTGATCATTTGGTGATCTTGGTTTTCACCTGGACTGTGATCATCAAGGTTATTAGAAGGTCAACTTATGTTTTCCATAAAAACTGAGTAAGGAAATCTATTTTGGTTATTAATTAACTTACTTAATTAATTCTTTGGTTATTAATTAACTTACTTTTGTTGCAAAAAAACAACGCTCGATTTCTATTGATTGAATAAAAATAAATACTTTTATTCTGGATAAATTTTTTTTTAAAGAACCTTTTTTTTCTCAAAAAGTGCAATTAATTTTCAAAAAAGCCTATAAATTGAGTATTTATTAATCAAAATAAACTAAGTTACTCAGTTTTAAAGTTGTTTTTTTTCTCAGCTATCCGTTTCTATCGAAAAAAATACACACTGACCTTCAAATAACAATAAATGCTGAAATCAAAGTGACCATCAAAACCACCATAAAATGTCCACGAACGAACACTTTTTTCTCTTCATCTGATTTTTCATATCAAGCATTTGATGCCAAAGAATGTTAAACAGCTTTTAGCCATGGCAGTTTTCCCAAAATAGGTTGCCTTGAAGAAATAATCTCGAACATTATTTAAAATGAGATCCACCCTGTACATGATATTTGGTATATGGTGTATGGTGTTTGGTGCTTGGTGCATGATGATTGCTCGTTCGCATTAGTTGGAACCAAAGATACAACAAACAGATAAGCTTAATTATTCGTATAATTAACGAGTAATTAAATAAAATTCTACCCTTATATATATTTTGATTGCTGCTCAGTTTTATTTTAGCTAGCTAGCTAGAGCTGTGTAGCTGCAATATATAACGAAACGAAGGTTTATTGTATTCTATTTTATAATTATTAACTTTAACAAATTTTAATTCCACATATACAATGTATTTCAAAAGTCGTTTAATACAATCGCACGTCACACCAAACATTTATATTTAATAATTCTAAATAAGGATTTCAGAATTAGAGATTGTAGAGGGACATTACGAGCTACTTTATGGACACCGTATAATCGTACGCGGAGAATAGAAATTGAAATTACTACTTAAAACTGTAAGTATGTTTTACAGCTTCAAGAAGTAACTTAGTCCATACCAGTCCAAGTGGCCGAACGGTCTGAGGCGTTATGTCTGCACAGTATGCCTACTTGGAAACAGGGAGGTTATGGGTTCAAATCCCGACATCGGCAGTTTGTCAATTATTGGGAAAAAAAGGGACGATTAATTGACTAAACTAAGCAGAGGTAGAGGTAGATTGTAAAGGCTGCCCTGGACGGGCTACACTTCGACCATAAGGTCCATTGTGATGCCTTGGGATGTGAGGATGTGAGTGGAGTGGAAAGAATTTGTGAGTAGATTAGGAATGGGTAGGATATGCGGCTGCAACCGACTTTGATAGGAACTATGCCGATATTAATCTGGAGTTCGTGAAGGAAACTGCAGAAAACCTTCTCAAGCATAGCCGGTTATTTCGTTCTTGTCCATACGCCGACAGTTTAGTCAATCAACCGCCCCTTTTTTTTATATAATTGACAAACTGCCGATGTCGGGATTCGAACCCATAACCTCCCAGTTTCCAAGTACTGCATACTGCGCAGACATAACGACTTAGACCGCTCGGCTACATAACTGGTATGGACAAGTAACTGGCTATGCTTGAGAACTTTTTCTGCAGGTTTCTTCACGAACTCCAGATGAATATCGGAATAGTTCCTACCATAGTCGGCTGCAGCTGCATATCCTACGAGTTCCTAGTCTGTACACAAAAAATCCTTCCACTCCACTCTTATCCTCACTCCTTAGACATCATAATGGACCTTATGGTCGAAGTGTAGTCTGTCCAGGGCAGCCTCTACAATCAATCTATATATCTATCGTCGAGTTCACATATCTATCTCTGGCGGTATATATTTTCGTTATCTAAGATACTTCCAAGAAAATATTTTTGAAACATCTTGTTAATAAATGTTACATAATACTTTGTACTTTGTGATTTATCGTATCATCGTATCGTAAATATTTCGCTCACACCCACAGTTACGTTCTACAATATTTTTAACCATTCCCATTTGCTTCTCCAAATCCCACCACCACATAATATAATACCCGAAAAAACACAGCACCATACCACTTGGTCTCATTTTCCCAAAATATAGAGAACATCAACATCGTCATTATCAATTGCTTGGTTGCTTTCTTTTTAGTCCCTACTCTGTCTGTTTCGTTCTTCGCTTCTGCCAACCGCCGCCTACTGCGCCTACTTCGATGTTTGACTATATTATAAAATTATAATTCTTTGTATTTTGTGTTTCCATTTGAAATAACAATTAAATTTTTCGAATTGATCGTTAAAATGAAAATACGTTATAAATATATATTTTTTGGATATACAATATGGCTCAAATAGTTGTGGACCCAGTCACAAAACATATTGTGAGATTTTCAATTACTCTAATGGAAAAAAGTATATTTTTGTCAACAAAATAAATAAAAAAGTGTTTCTGGATGATTTGACCGAGAGCTTTTTTAAGATCGTTACTTTCTTATATTTTAATTGCAATCATTGTCAGTAGCTAATTCATCGTGTAATACTAAAAACTTGTTTTATAACTATAAAAATCCTGAAATTTTAAGCTATTATTAATAAGGTAATGGTGCAAAACTCGGACCTTTGAAATTATTGTGTGCACAATTAGTGTCTCGTGCAAAAAAAAAATATTAATATTTAGTATATCTTTTTGAATTTTTTGTTCAAATTAGGCATCCCGCAATTTATAAAACTTAAACAATCTACACCTTAATCTTTTTATTTGAGATTGAATTCAATTTTTTCTCAGCGATTCTTTTGGAGGTTTCGAAAGCCCAGTAGAATGTTGAATACATACATTTGTGAAAGATTTTATACAATAATCTTGAAAAATAATTTACATTTTCCGTTTCAACCCCCAAAACTACCCATTAACCAGGAAAGTTTGAATTTTAAGCCTCACGCACACATGGCCAGAGAAAGTGCACTCATTTTTCAAGACCGTTCAAGCCAAGCATGTTAAGAATAGAAGCAAAGTATGAAAAAGTTATCAATTGGTTATTTTGTCATTAATTTTTTTATGTAATATACGGTGGTTTATCCACTGATGATGATTGCGATAAAAATGTTTGTATATATATTTTAAATACACAATTTTGATTCATGTATTATGGACTAATGTAAATATTCCGTCATATTATATAAATGTCAAATTTAGAAAACGCTAGTCACTTCGGTTGGTATAATATAACTGAAAACTATATGAACAATGGATAAATAGACGCTAGTTTACAAAATAAATAAAAAAATTAAAAATAATTAAATCGTAAATAAACCAATTAATAATACATTGACATGCAGATAGTGAGAGATCATATACATTCCACTACCATCACGCATCAGGTAGCTCATAGGAAGACTATTGATCATGCCCGTGATTGTAGGTTCGATTCCCATCTTAGATGTGTAGGATTTTTTATATCAAGCATTTCATGTTAAAGAATTTTGATATTAGAATTACAAAAAAAAAGTATTTCGAATCAAAAAATATCAGAAATCAAGGCCAAATAAAAAGGTTTGCTTCATTTGTCCGAGGTTTTTTCGAGAACATACAATTTTTCTAGAACATACAGTGACTGTTGTTTTTTTTTTCGAATATAAAATAAAATAATAATAACAAATTTATTTTATGATTTGATGATTCACATTGAGTGAATGGAATTTCTAGTAATTCTTAGAATTCATAATACATAATAGATATTACAATAAATGGGGAATAGAAATGGGAGGGGTGGGAACACGATACGAAACAATATTATGTGAATATTATTACTCGGTTGATTCGATGTTCCTTTTTATAACTCGTTCATATAGTAGGTAGGTATGTAGTATACGCAACGCTGCTTGAAACGATCCGTGTTTTATTTAAATTTAATTATCTACAACCATAATAATAATAATGTTGTATTTATATAATGTAGATAATATTCTATACCTATGTAGTGTATAGTACATACAGGGTGTCCCGTTTGTAGTCGAGTTCATAAGATGGTAGGTAGAGGGTACGATTTTGGAACAAAAAGTCCTCAGTCATTTTTTTTATTAAACGCACCGTTAATAAATTATTTATTAATTAAGGAAACTAGGTTGAAACCAGAGTTGGAAGAAATGCATTTTTTTTTATAATTCATATTTGATTTAATTATCAATTTTTGGAAAAATGTTTTGTTTAAATTTTTCAAATTATTAATTCCTTGAAAAGTGCATTATTTAGATTTTTTTATTTTTTGAAAAATGTAAGAAATAAATGGTTTTAATAATAAATTTAATAAAATATGCGCAAATGAAATTCGTTAAATTATAAAGTTTTCTCAAAAGTGCAGTAAAAAAATTATTTTATTGAAAAATTAAATTATTGCATTATTAAAAAAATTAATCAATAAAATAATTTCATTAATGAACTTTTGAGAAAACTTAATAATTTAACGAATTTCATTTTCGCATTTTCGACTACTTCTGGGACACCCTTTATATATATATATATATATATATATATATATTAAATTTCATCAATTTGTTTTATTACATTTATTTCATATTGCTTTTATATCAATCAAATTACGAGCAAAAAATGTGCGTTATGTAAAATATTATGAATAAATGTTCCAACCTAAATAAAAGTCCATTTTGGAAATAGCTGTTGTGGGTAGCTTTTATCATTTTATCCGTCATAGAAATTGGTTGTTCTGGCTAAATATTTGGCGTTATCGATCCTTACAAAAACACTTCTTTCTTACCAAAAAATGCAACAAATGAGCTGTCATCGATTTTGTCATTTTGAATTAACTATGAACGAATATAGCTTAAGGATGTACGAGCACTGAAGCTTCGAAAAGATTTATGCTTGATCCATTATTTACATTTAGTTGAAGTGCATATAAATCAATTATAAAAGTTTCATGTGGGGCGGGGTTCTTTAATTAATTATTTAATTATTTAATGGGTCTTGAATTTATATCTTTTTTTAGGCCTGTCATACCGGATTTTCATTGGATCTATTTATTAATATTTCTATTTTCTAAGTTTTTTTTTATTCGTCTGATGTTATTCCAAAAATGAAAATTATCAATTAATGAGAATTCTAGGTTTTTGAAATAAAATTTTAAATTCGCCCCCTTTATGAAGATCACCTGATCTAGGTAAAGGGGGCGAATTTGAGATTTTAATTCGAACTTTAACATTAAATTATTAATTCAAGACCCCTGTAATCTATCCCCTCCTCCCTAAAACTTTTATAATTAATTTATATGCACTTCAACAACATGTAAAATAAAATCAAACGTTAATATTTTTGAAGTTCCAGTGATCGTACATCCTTAAGTAACTTTATTAAGCTTATTGATATATCAGTACTGTATGAATGTATAATTGTATAATACTATGATATTAAATAGCAAAGTAGCAAAAATGAGAAACGTTGAGTAAAGAATTGAGTTTTCTTCTTGAAAAAGAAAAAAAGAAAAACTCTGTAGTTTAAGCGAAGATAAATGAATGTTAAAAACATACCAAGTAATATAATATTATATATATATATTATATATATATATATATATATATATATGAGAGAAAAAGTTAATATGTCACTGTTTTTTCTCATCTTATTCCTTTTTACCTGAGAATGCCAAAATAGATATTTTTTTCCATTAGTGCCCTTTTTTTTTTTATTCCTACATTTGTATAAGGATATGATTGTATAAGATGTTCTGTCTGCTACCATTTCTTGACTGGTTGGTTGGTTGGCACTTTTTAGATACGAATTTCATTTCAAATTTTTTGTTATAAATGATTTGTTGTTAAACAAAATCTTTTGGATAGGTGTCTTGAATGAGACATATGGTTATTTAACTCGCTTGACAGTCCAATATGTCGATGTCATTGCGTGGCTAATGTACAACATTTTATACGTATATATATTTATCTATTTATTTATTTTGTCTTCTACGAAATTCAATCATCCAAAACAAATCTCTTGTTTTACATAAAAATATTTGGACATTTTAAGATAAGGAAATGTCATGGAACAATGAATTTTGTTTTCTGTAAATTTTTTGAATGCATGAGTTTCTTATATCTGTTTATCTTCCTGTCTTCTTTACGTTTTTTTCGTATTTCTTAAAAATTGGTTCTTAATGAAGTCTTTTCTCGTCCTTAATGGAGTATCAGATAATGATAAACCCTGCTAGTACGAGAGCAGATTCCTTTAAATTGTTCTGTGTCAAATCTGATATTGGATATAGTTTGAAACGGTCGCCTATGACTTCTAGATCAGTTTCAGGTCAAATTTGGCAATTATGTTGAAAATAAACACGGGGCCATATTCAAACAATATCTCAATTCATGATTTGCTGAAAATTAGCACAGCAACTTAAAGGTAAGTACAGCTGAATTCAATAAAAATAGAAATAGAAATAGAAGCCAATGATAAGAGCATGAAAAAAACCATCTTTATGCCTGAAATACTAACTGAAATCTGTGGAAAGAGGAAAAGATGCCACTTGGTAGAGCTTTGTGCAATACTCACAATGGATAAGTTTCTCAGTGTTATTAATGGAGGGAAGATATATTTTGAAAAGATTAAATTGGAATCTACAACCTAGTTCTCATAAATAAAGCGATTAATTGTTCCATCGAAAATGCTCCGGCGACCATAACTCACACCACAGGAAGTTTCAGCAAGGGCATGGGGGAAATTTATTACTAGAATTAAAGAAGAGACGGTGAACCATACTCTTTAAATACTCCTGAAATTTCAAAACTTTATCCAAATGTTTGTCGAATACAAACTTCGAATCTTATTCGTTTTACACCCCCCCCCCTCAGTATATGTGGTTGAAAATGGGTGAAAAAGGTTTATTAGGACCTAAAATTAAATCCTTGTCGTCCTTTTTTTGTAATAATATTAAATTTTTTTATAATATTAAATTGTTGGTTTGGATTGGGTTGGGATAAGGATTTCAAGGACAAAAAGGAGGGGGTAAAACGAATAACATTCCAAAATTTGACTCGCTGCCTGTTAGTGTTTATGAAGTTCTACATTTTGAAAAAAAGATTGTCCTCAAGTTGATTAATTGCAAAAAACATGTTTTCGATACCCAATCATAAATACTCGTCAAAATTTTAATAGGAAAGTCGTGAATGTCTTTCAAGTAGATGAACTGCAAGACATAAGTGCGGCATCTTTATATTATTTGAATCGATAGATACAATTCTCAAGTAAGAAAAATACAACAAAGAACTGACATATGTACCTACTGACCATTTTTTGCCACAACAATCTGTATGCACATGACAATCAATAACAGTTTTGGTATGTTGCTACTAACAATAGGACAGCAAAACTATAACAGCAAATAATGGCAAGAAAAACGGTATAAAAACCGTACGACAATAAAAATGCACAAAGAATAAAAAATAACCTCAATAGTAGTAAAAGTTGCAGTTATACAAACTACACACACCACACATAAAATATAGAGGGTGCGGGGGAATCGGGGGGGAAGAAGAAGAGACCATCGTTGTAGTAAGATCGCAAGTATAAGTCTCATATTGATATGTTTCGCAGTTCCGTACACCACCAAACACAACACCCTTCTGCATACATATGGAGTCAGTCAGTCAGTTCCCCTCACATCACCCAATCTACGTGTACATGTACACACTTTTCACGTGTGCTTGATGGCAAACGACGTTAGTAATAAAAAGTTTCAAAGGAAAATCATATAAAGTGGTTGTGAATAAGATAGTTGAGTGAGTGTTCTCAAATCTACATGTCTCTCTCTTTCTCTTTGGCATATCTGGTTTTCTTCGTCTTGAATACGTTCTCTATTTTGGGGTGTCTAAGATATGAATACAAAATGGTTCGCAGTAAGGTCTGTTATTTTGGACTCTAACACAGAAAAAAGTTTGATTCTCTATGCGAAAAACAAGAAGCGTTCAGGTGACGACTAGATACCAAGAAGAAGTCTCTACAAAAAATTGTGGAAACTTTCCTTATTTAGGTATCTTAGATGTGGCAAAAAAGTGACTACGTCACAGGGACGCCGATAGATAACATTTTTCATGGCACCAAATTTTTTCAACTTGGTACTTCCAAACAGCATCGTTACGAGGTTTTTCCGAATTTGACACCTCGAAATGCTCTCGACAGAGAAAGAAGACAATATCTCTACTACCTTTGTTTTTTTTTAAAACTAGATTAACAGTTTAAACCTCTTTAAATGTATCACAGAATTCGTTGATCTACCGTTCGTCTTAATTTTAGTTTTTGATACGACAGCGCGGAAAAGTTCAACCGAGGACACATCAAGCCACTGTCGTACATTTCGTAACCAAGAGATTGAACGACGTCCAATACTGCGTTTTCCTTGTATCTTTCCCTGCGTGATAAGTTACAAGAGAATATATACCACTTCAAGGAATGCGGAGATAAGTATGCGTTACTTTGCCATTTTTTCTGGATTTTTTTAAAGTTTGCTGCATTGATAATCTCAACAAACACGTCACGTGAACTCATACTGGAAATGATGCATTCTCTTTCCGACAATCTCAAACAACAGATACTTTGGGACAATTGTCGTTGGCAGCAAAGTAAACACCTTCAGAGACTACTTACCATTTTCGCCTTTTTAGACTTTCTCATAGTTTACGGTGCTTTTCGGGAAGCAAAAGGGGATCTTATAGCTTTGGATATCATTTCTTTAGGAAAACTGTTTTGTTGCAAAAACACTTACAAAGATAAGGAGAGATTTCAAAGTGCGAAATATTTTCGATCACTTTAGGTATTAATCTATATTTGTGTATCATATACGTAAACATATAATGATATTTATCTATATCAGTCGGACCATTTCGTTATATTTCGCCATTTCTTTAAAAGAAAACACAACTTTATACGTCGATAGAATCTTGATTCACACACAAGTAAACGAGGTATAGGGTATACTATATACAGGTGTGCATAAAGTCGACGCAAAAGTGTGTAAAACAAATTGCAATACTTTATTTCTTATATCTGTTAGAGGTAATATGATACCGATACGGTAATAGAAAGTGACGCTAGAGCAAATTTCAAGACTTTTTGGTGATAAATTATGAGCTGGACTGATGCAATGGTATTGAAGTAAGGTCAAAAGGAATGTATATATACGTACAGGAATACCCAAAGAATCATAAAAAGTTTTTATTTTTGTGTTTTTCAAGTCTTTAGGTGACATGGATTCCATTTTCATTAAGGATATTCATATCCTTCATATCATATAATAAAATTATATAAAATACAATATAGTACATTCATAAAAGTCTATGAAATCCACAATGAATTTTCTCATTTTTTGTCGTAAATTAAAATAAAAAACATACGTCGGCGAAGACTTCACCGTGTCACCCAGGCCCCCATGGATCATTGTTTTTATTAGGTAAGTTTGGACACTATAACGTGTAACGATATCGCTATCCTCTCTGATACTCAGGCGGAGATAAAATCCCTAAGCTTGGTCAACCTCTCTTCTCAGGAGACACAGGACGGCAAATTTTTTTCTGAATTAGATAGTGGAATGCCAACGAGCTCACCAGAAATGGCACAAGGCTATCGGACGCAAGCATATCATAACATTCAAGTATAGCTTTTGCGAATTGCAAGCTAGTCTTGAGAGGAACGTACTTGTGGTACTGAAAGACAGCTATGGCCAGAATACAACGGAAGGCGTCCCGAAGATATTGTCTGGGTTGAGCGGAAGGGTCTACCAGTGTACCACGGATATTGCAGGAGGAAGTTTCAGGAGGAAGAGGCTGTTACGATTAGGAGGAAGAGTCAACGATGACAACCCTTTTCTGTCATTGCTCACTCTTGCTAGGAGGGAGAAAACTGACACACTTGGGTCAGCCATGCTTTGATGACCTCTCCAAACTAAAATAGATCGACATCAAATGTATTTTGCTCTTCTTGAACAGCTCTGAATGGTTGAAGGAATAGTGGTTTCCTGTGAGAGTTTTACCTTTTTTTGATATGTTCCACCCGAATCGCCACGTCACCTAATATTTTCTGTCTTTTAATATAAACGACTTTCAACGACTTGGGCTCGTTAGTTTCGTATGAGAAATAAACAAACTCGTCAAACTTTTTATCCATCCTATATATACTGCCAGAAAGATGTTTTTTGGCCTATGGTAAAGAAAGAGGTTTTTTTCTACGATGTGGATATCATTTAAAATATATATATCACGTTTTTTTTCTGTTGTATTTTTTTTTCTATATCATGTATATATTTATTTCGAATGAAAAATTCGAAACTAGAAAAGTAAATCACTTTCTCGAAAATTTACTGCCAAAGAACAGCAACAACCACCAACTAATACACACACACAATAATATGGCTTGGCTCTTTATTGCTCTACAAACAGACATCGCGAAATTTACTGTCAAATAATTTAAACTTTTCAAACTTATAACTCTTGTTCGACATATTTATAGCTTAACATTTATTTCGAACCTGTCAAATGGTAATAGAGTGAACGCGTGTTTTAAAATATACTCTCCGCAATTATTTCTCCAATAAGTACTTTAAACTACATACAGGAAAACATGAATCAATTGATTCCCTTATCTTTCTCCATCTATCGATATATTCCCCGGGAAAAAACCAAATATATATTACAATATTAAATGGGAATAATTTTTTTTTTAAATCAAGTTAAAATCCGGAGGGTTAATAAATTTTACGATTTGTATATTGTATTTGTATAATTTATCCAGTTTGATGCGCCTGTTTCTTGTTTTAATTTGATTCAGGATTTATTAGATGTTCGATTCAATTGGAAATAGAATATTCTACATAGATCAAATTGTTCCACTTCAAACCGTTTATATTTAAACTATGATGCATTGAATTAAAATAAAATATAGAGTTTAAGAAACTACGAAGACATGCTTTTATTGGAATATAAACTAAGAAATATAAAATCATTTAAAATAGAATGTAAACAAAAGCATGGGGTGCTCTCTACTGGCTCTTATGAAAGTAGAGCCATTATGAAGACGTTAATAGAGAGCACTCCATGCTTTTGTTGACATTAAAGTTAATTTTGTTGCCAATCTCTTTATTCTATTTTCTAATTTAAATTATTTTGCATTTTTTAGTTCAGATTTCAATAAAAGAATGTTTTTTTAGTTTTTTTAAACTTCTAAATTTCATTTTTTGTTACATTCTTCATTCTTATTCCCACGAGTGATGGAATGAATCCAATTCTCACCAAAGAAAGTATATATCGAATATAACTAAGAAAATTTATGTCATTTTTTTCTAAATTTTACAGTTGGAAATGTCATTTTTTTATTTAAATTTTGTTGATGACATTTCTATAGAAACTATTAACAATACTATCTCACTATCACTCCTTATATACTTATATATAAGTTAGAGATATTCCATTACATTCATACATAAATCCATAGATAGATCTCTACCTTACCGAAGTTAACAGTTGGAATTTCGCTTTGTCATTAAGAAAAAAAAAAAAAATTCGTTACGCAGGAGCTGCTTCAACTTAGCGAATTTCCTTAGAATAAATCACTCTCTAGTGATCACAATTTTAGTCTTGCAAGTCCAATTTTCTCAATAAATGACATACGTCGAGGCGAATGGGGGGAGGTATAAAAAAAGAAGAAAACACAAAATATAAAATATCTCTCTTAATATTAGAACAATTGAAAAATGCGTAAGGAATAAAGTTGTATAAAATCAAATTTGCTACAATTCATCACCTTATCATTTTTGCTCAAACTCTAATGTGTACAGACATATTAAGGAATTTAATTTTCAATATTAAACCGTCAATATTTCTGTAAATATTATGGTTACAGAAAAAATGAAAAGAAACAAAATTACAGTAAAACTTAGTACCTACAACTTTACTTCTTATAAATTTTTGGATTTTTCAAATTTTAAGGGAGATATCTCAAATTTTATGTTTCCCCCTCCCTCTAAACCCCCCTTTCCCCTGGTCCGATTTTACCCATTAACGAACTTGACCTTTTAAATATCAAAAGCGCCTCAAATACTAAATCTCATCCCGATAAAATGAAAACTGTGACCGCTAGAGTGATGACAGACACATATATATAAATATATATATATATATATATATATATATATATATATATATATATATATATATATATATGTCCATAGATATATATATATAAATTTTTCAGATGGTGATTTTTGACATCTACTAGGTAGGATCGATGGACATTTGAAGAAATATTTGCGAAATTTTGACTTCGGTACGGGACCAATAGCTCTATTTCCTTTCAGGAAATTCGCTAAAAATTAATTTTTTTACGATTTTCAAAAATTTAATAAAATTTAATACAGTATTTTTTTGAAACAATATTTATCAATTTTTATTTTGACTTGAATCTATAAACTGAAAGATAATCCAAAATTTGAAGAACAATTCTATACATTTTCGTATAAAGCAGTTTAAAATCGGAAAAATGGTGGAAACAAGTGGAACAGAAAATTTTTAATATTTTGAAGACAATGAAAGTAAGAAAATCAAAGTGGAAAATCACATGTGATTTTTTGAGTATCACAACTAAGCCAAAGTTTTGTGTATTAATCTTTGATAGATCGTTAACGTAGTACGAAAGAGTTTTCTCTTAGTTCACGAGACCTCAAATTAAAAAACTATTAAATATTAAATCTGTTTTAATATCAAAGTTGGCAAACATACGAGCTCTCTAGTTTATACAAAATAGTTCAATGGTTTGAATGGTTGGAGGAGCAGTATCTTTAATTCAACAATTTTACAATAAAATATAAAAAGATATAACATTGATATGAGATGTCCTGTCGCTCATCGCACATCAAAACTATATCCTTTTACGTCTTAACACCTTCTTTCCATCACCATTTTAGTAGTCCTTCCACATATCAGACACACACACACACAACCATTTTCCATGGACAAGTACGTGAACCCATCAAAACCTAGCTGCGTCGTCAACATCCTGCCTACCATAAGGAGGAACCGTTCCATTTTCATACGAACCAAACATATATATATATATATATATATATATATATATATATATATATATATATATATATATATATATGTATATATATATATATATATATATATATATATATCTGTCATTTTATGTGACAGAATGTGTTACATTTGTGATGTTCTCATAACCTCAAATTGAGATATTACGATCATTAAATTCAATACAACATGTGAGTATTCTATGTATATATACAGGGTGACCCATCTCAAACGATTTTGAGAATACACGAGAGAATATTATTTGTACGGTATTAAATAAAACAAATATTTGAAATTTTCGTAAAATCACTTTATTTAACTAGTTTCGGAACACAGTTCCTTCTTCAGATGGAAACGAAAAAGCAGATACCTTAGCAAAGAAGGTAGTCGGAATGCCGTTCATATGTTCAGAGCCTATTTTAGGAATTCCAAGGACTGCATGTAAACAGGTGTTCGACGAGTGGTCAAATGCTTAATACCGTGATCACTGGGAAAAAATACCGCGGCAAGAGCTCGGGAAGCTATTGCTTCAGAATGCAACAAGGAGGCTATCTCTCGATCTGCTGAGGCTGTACAGGATGCTACTGCGAAAGGTTAAATGATTCATTACCGGGCATTATCCAATGCGGAAGCATCAGCACACAATGGGACTCCATAACGGGTCCATTGTGTGCAGATTATGTGGCGAGTAGCAAGAAACATCCAGGCACATAATCTTTGACTACGACCCTCTGGGTTACAGCAGATACAGGATATTCGGTGCATCTCACCCCGAATATATATTTACCTTTGGGAGGACCTAATAAACAAGCTCCAGGCTATTGCCAACATATGGGAGAAGCGAATCTCGTCAGACTGAAATAGAAGGGGGAGCACAATTGGCCATATGGTCGAAGTGCAATACTTTTTTACCCCGCTATAAATCAATCAATCAATCAAGAAGACACAAGTATGTAAGGACAAGCCCACAGTTTTTATTTTTTAACTTGATCAAACTTCTAGATTGATCTTGGTTTCAGTATCATTTTACAAGAACCTTTTAAAACTTTTGGTAAAGGATTGTAGAAACACTAGCTATACTCTTTTCATAGGTAATTTTTTGGTTCACTTAATTTATCAAAAGAAATTAAGTTCCACTAAATCATTTTTGTAACCATAATTTTCTACTTTAATCAATGAAGAAAATTATTCCATTCAATGTATCCGTACTGTATATTTATTTATTTTCATTTTTTTGAAATAATATATCGTGTTCCACACTTATTAAACACCCTTAAAAACATATCAATTGACAAAAAAAAAAAAAGAGGAAATTTTATGTCGAAAAAAAATCCATTTGAAGTATAGCACATACAAAAAAAAATAAAAATAAACGGAATAGGTATATAAATTTTGTGCTTTTCTCCAGCTTTCTTTTTCTTTCTAATAATATTATATTAAAATGATAAATACATTTTTTTTTCATAAATTTAATAAGATATAGTATATGGATTTGGTATTAAAATATCTTGAACGGTTTATTTTAACTATTTCCTGTGTTTCCTGCTGATTTCTTTGTACGACTTTCCAGAACTCTTTCTACGCCTTTCCTGAACTTTGTATACTCGGTATGTATCACATATACCAGGGTCTATTCAGTTTAGTTCCGATTTTGTCAAGATCAAGGGGATATAACCCAAATTTTTGTTAATTGACTATACTGTCGGCATATGGACAAGAATGTAGTAGATAGATAGATTGCAGAGGCTGCCCTTGACGGTCTACACTTCGACCATAAGGTCCATTGTGATGCCTAAGGATGTGAGGATGTGATTGGAGTGGAAGGAATTTTTGTGTATAGACTAGAAATTGGTAGAATATTCGTCTGGAACTATACCGATATTCATCTGCAGTTCATGAAGGAAACTGCAAAAAACTTTTTCTAGCATAGCCGGTTACTTCGTTCTTGTCCATATGCCAAATTTACATCAAATTGTTTAAATAAATAAATAATTACATAGTTGATCACCATGTTTATTATATTAAAAAAACCTTGGAATTTATTCAACAGCTTGACAATTGGAATTTGAGCATGGAAAGTAAAATTTTAAAGAATGGTAGAAAAATTTTCGTTTCAAGGAATTTGATAACAATTTGTGTTTGTATTTGGGTTGATAATCTTGTCGAACACACATTCTTTGATTATTGTTAGTCAGTAGCTTCGGTGATTGGAATTTGAAACAGTAATTAAAGTTAACGTGGTTTAATTTTCCTTATACATTACTTTTTACATATACAGATTTCAAACCATTTGTACTTTAATATAAATAGATCGTAATATATTGTAATATTATAATAAATATATATTATTAAATGGTTCATTTCATATATGAATTTATTTGATAGATATATATATATAAATATAATTTAATATGATATATTGTTAAAGAATTATTTACAGTTTATTTCATATTAATTTTAATATTGAACTTGATAAGCGTAAAATTCATATTTCTATACATATGACTACTCTCTACCATAATATACACTCTCTATACAATATTATATTTATTATTAAAAATTGTTTATTCAGCAATAATAATAACAACAATATTCAGCAGTACTGTTGTACGTCGGGAATTTCGTCAGAGCTTTTAAATAATTAATATCAAATACTAATAATATATTAATGCACTAATAAATTTGCTTATTTCAAATAATTTTTTCGTTTTGTATGTCACAGTATGAAGCTGAATTTCATTTTATTTATTACATATATAGAAAATTAAATAGAATGATTTTCCAAGTGAGTAGAAAAATTATTTAGTAAACAGTTTTTTTTACAATTCATGGTAGATTTCAAGTATTCAAAGTTATTAGAGTAGAATTCTTTAAATTGCTTTCAAAAAGACTAACTAGAAGGTATTATATTTCAAATTTTTTTGTCCCTTTTCCTGGAACATTTGTTTGTATTTTATAAATACGTATTTCGACTACAATGTAGTCATCATCAGTATGAATTATGACTACATTGTAGTCGAAATACGTATTTATAAAATACAAACAAATGTTCTAGGAATAGGGGCAAAAAAAAAAAAATTTGAAATATAATTTCAGAAAAACCTAGAGTTCTCTTTTATTATTTTAATAATATTTTCATAATCTTTATAACTAGAAGATTGATAGATAGATATATCTTGGGGTCTAAAAAGTGTTATACTTCGACCTTATGGTCCATTGTGCTCCCCCTTATACTTCAGTTTGACAAGTTTCGCTTCTCGCATATGTTGGCAATGGCCAGGAGCTTGCTTATTAGGTGTTCCTGAAGATTCATATATTCGGGGTGAGATGCACCGAATATCTTGTATATGCTATAATCCAGAGGCTCGCCAGTCAAAGATAAAGTAGCTGGCTATCTCTTCCTCCTCGCCGTACAATCTGCACATAATGGACCCGTTATGGAGTCCTATTGTGTGCAGATTCTTCCGCAGAGGATAATGCCTCCTGGTTGCTATCTGAAACAGTATTTTCCCAAGCTCCTGCCGCCGGAGTTTTTCCCCGTGATCACGGTGTTTAACATTTGACCAATCGTTGATCATCTGTTTACATGCAGTCCTTGGAATTCCTAGAATATATATGTTTCTATAATAAGTTTAGGCAGTCTTTATTATTAATAAAATTGCTCAGTCGAAAATTCTCCAAGAAATCGTGATGATGGTTTAATCATATCAAGTTTGGAGAAAAATATAATGATTCACAATCGTGAATGTTCGGTTGTTGAGCGATTGCTAGCTGATAAAGTTAAAATATTTACTCATAAAATGGTCCCAGAGTGGATAGGCTACCGGTATTACATTAAGCTTCATAGTGACTTTAGTTGTTCTATTTGATTTGAAATCGTTTTGTGATATTTTTTAGTGACATTCCCATGGTAAGTTTGAAGTCAGTAAATTGGTCCACCCTACTGAATTGGTTAGAAAATTTTATTGATAACAAGTGAATATAACAACTAACTACACTTTCAAAGACGAATATTTTTATCCCTGGGGAAAGCAAGGTCTGGATTTGCCTATCCAAGAACTTCATCTTACCTTTCAGCACTGAAACACGCACACAAAATTTCATTTCATTATCTCTTATCGTTTTTGCATCATCGAGTTTACGAATGAACATGCCGATGTGAAGTTTTTCATTTTCTGAACACATTTTGAGAGCTGACCTTTTGAGTGGATCAAAAACAAATTAACTTTTGTGTTCAACGAAAATCATTTTTTTTTAAATGTCAAATAAAAATTTTTTTCTAAATGTTGACAGTTTTAAATGTGAATATTTTATTTATTTTAATTCATTGACAGATAATTTATTTCGAAAATTTTGTTAATACAGGTATTATTTCTATAGAAATTACAAACTGTAGTAGAGATCTGGTGTATTATTTAGACTGCAAACTACATCAATACCAATCAATTACCAATCAACTCAATTTTTTATAACACAATTAAAGAGTTACAAATCTTCGCGTTTGAGCCCCTTAAATACCGGTGGTTATTTTTCCACACTTTTAGCTCCTCAAAATACATACATATCTCCTTACCAGCTATGTAAATACTACATTGCTAGTAAATATAGTTAGTAGAATATAGTTCTATATTTACTAACATAGTATATGTAAAACCACTAACAACATTTTCGTAAGCACATTGAAAGCTCTTATGTGTGTAGCTGCATTATGATGATGATGTTGTTGTTGTTGTCGTGAGATTGTTGTTACACATTGCTATGAGCTTTGAGCTTGTGTGTGCATGTGAACTACTCTCGATGCTATGTAATGATGGCAAACGCAACAGTTGGCATAAAACGTGAGTACATATAATAATATATCTATTTATAACATGGTTAGCAAAAGTAGCGTTCTTTTTTTGCATAACTTTCCAACCGATTTGTGCCAAATCTATTTGATTATCAGGAAAACTTTTCAAATAAAAGTTGTTACTATATCTATAATGAACAACTTTTATTTGAAACATTTTTTTGAAAACCGTATGGATGATGGCAGATATCAAATTATAAAATTGCGCAATTGGAACGTCACTATTGTTGGCGATAGTAATTTTATACTATCTATCATCGAAATGATGGTTGCAAGTTCATAGAAGAAGTGATCTGGTGGAGTGGGGGTAATGGTGGGAGGGAGGTGGATCGTAGAGGAAATAATACTACCAATGTTGTGAAGGAAACAGCATTATCATCAGCATGATCATCATTGTTGGGCTGGCTGGGTGGCTCGTTGGTGAGCTCTGGTGAGCTATGGTGAGCCGCTTGGTTTTCTAGTAACTATTATAGAATATTGTGTAATAGGTACATCCTAGTATTATTTTTATTTTAACTTCAATATTCAATTATAACATAATTATTGTACTCTAACACACAAAACTATGGTATCTATCTATATTTATAGTATTCCGTACCAAAAAACCAAATCAAAAGTTTCGTTTTAAACGGAATTCAATAGATTTTTTGAATATTTACAAGTCAAGTGGTAAATAATAATAATAATAATAAATTTTTATTGATCCTTTTCGACAATACACAGATCGTACAGAATAAGTCGGATTAAAAGAAAATGGGCGTTAAGATGAACGGGAAGGTAGGGCGGTTATGACCGATTTTGATTGGTACCATCCCGATATATATCGTAGCAATATATGGAAAACCATAAAAAACCATAGGATAGGATGGCGGAGAATAGAGGATTACAATAAATAAATAAATAAAAGTAAATAAAAATGCATCCTTACAAATTTAGGATTTAGAATAATTTAGTGAAAATCTGTAACCCGGCTACTTTAAGCACAGGATGTCAATTTAATAAAATTTAAAATAAGATTATATTTTTCTAAAGATTTGTCAAAACTATTTTAAAACAATGCAAAACCACACTTATAGCAAAACCTCCTCCAATGAATATGGAGTCCTCTTCAAAAGAAGAGCTTTAGAAGCGGTCAAAAATTAGCAAAATGGTCATGCGAACAGATGCGCTCTGCTTGGAATTTGAATATTGTGGGTTCGATTCCCAGCGTAAGCGACGTTTGTCAATTATGGAACTATTCTGGAGCTGTTAATATACTGCAATGTCGGCCACGACGTAACGAAATAACTGGCTAAAGAACTAATACATCAACAAATGTGGGTAAGAACTACCTCGTGTTAACCAGCTATCGAATACAAACCGCATGGAAATCGGTTTATCTGTTTGGGAAAAATACATTGTTTGGATTTGTACTTTTGGTTGTTATTTATTATGCCGGTCGCATCCCAACTCCCAAACGGATTTACCGATTTCAATACGGAAATTTATATTTGAAGCTGGTTATGTGGGTTGTTGTAAGAATTTCTCTTAAGAAGTGGAAGCGCAGGGAAATAATTTATTTTATAAAGAATTTATAACTTCTCTGCGCTTCCACTTCTTAAAATCCCCCAAACAGTCTATGAAAAAACCTGAAACTCAAAATGTCATCAAATATGGCTAAGAATCATCCCCATTGAGTCATCCTTCAAATAGAATAAAACAGACACACATTTTTATTTTATAACACCGTTTTTTATGGTCGATAATTAAAACAAACATTTAAGGTTTCAGGTAGAAAAAACAACTTTGAGATTACCGTTTGGCTTATTAACATGAAATTTGATTCGTATATTTTACTATTTTCCAAAATTGTTTAATCGAATGGAACTATCAATCCCAAGAAAATTCTGGAAGTGTTTGATTTTATTAAGATTATAGAAAAATGTGTTGGATTAATAAATGAAGTGTGTTAAATTTTGTGTTAAAAATAGATAGTTTAAAAGTTTTTGTCATAAATTTCTAACACAAAACCCATCGAAAGACTTGTTGATTCCGAAATTAGTTAAGTAGATCGCGTTTTACCACAAAATTCATAATTTTAAAAATTGTAGTAATTTTTTACTGAATTTCTTTTCAACAAATCTCCAAAATCATCACTTTTTTTTTCGGATACCACTTTTATGCTCTACTCAGCAGGCTAATTCTGATGGAATTGATGAAAATATTTCTCAATTTTGTCCATATGTCCCAAGGTAACACGTCGTAATCACCAACAAACTTGTACATGGATTATTAAATATTGAGGCAAAAAATAATAATTTAGTCCACAAATTAATCATTCTGGTTAAATTAGGTTTTAGGTCGAATATATTTGGAAATTCTTACAAAAGCAAAATAAACCTTACGTAGCATTCCGTACCATTTACTCTTATTCTAAAAAGACTCCCCCAACCAAAGTAGTGTACATTAAACTCTGATAATTTATCTCCACGTATAAATATATATCGTTCGTTCAATACATTATAGAGTGCAGTAGTGTAGTTTCGTTGTTTTGTTCTGTTGAAGCTATAATAACCTACTTCAGTTAATATATCCTTTTTTTTTTTTTGCTACTATTTTCTATTTTATATCAAATTAAGTCCTGTTGTTCATTGTGCGAGCCAGAAATAAATACATCGAGAATGAACTGGTAATGCAACCAACTAAGTACTCACTCTCTCCTGTCTCCAACCAACCAACCAGGCTGTGTGTCTGTCTACCTTATAACCTGACTGTCCATCTATCTGACATCATCAGACTGTTTCCATGAAGAACATAACATACAACCAACAGGAATAAACAGCAAGCAATGAAGAGCACAGCAACGTGCAATGTGGATGGATTCTCTCTATTGAGTCTATTGTATCGGATATTGAGTGTAATTGAATTTATTAAAATAAAAACAATATGAGTTTTTGTAACAACTACCAGATGTACACAATGGTTCATAAAAGCTTTCCACTCGTCATATTATCAGATACACATGAGAGTTTTCAATCACAATAAAAATGTTTGATATAACTAAAGTTACATTAATAAATTTTGATTTTTTGTCCCAATTTCCTCGATCAAAATTTTTGTAATTTATAAATACGTATTTCGACTACCAATAGGGAATATGCATGAAAATTTTTTTTCACTTCAATTGAAGCATGTTTACTTGACAAATATCAAGATAAAATTACTTTTTAAATAACTTTAAAAATAAGCGCGATTTGAATGATTGAAATTCCCGATTAGACAAAGAGGGTGACAGCCCTCTTGACATGTTATGTGACGTCATATTACACTTTCACCATTTAAAATACACGTAAAACTCCGTTTTTAGTATTTTTGCAAGAAAGAGACAGATAATAATCTTTAAAAGCTTATAGCTTCCTAGATATTTGTAGGATTTTAATTTCTTTTTTAAATATTATTACAGTATTAACAGTATTTTCATATTCTGAAAATAAATGTAAAAAAAAATTTTCATGCATATTCCCTATTACTCATCATCAGTATGAATTAGCTAATTGTAATTATTCTCCGAGGAGATGTTACTTGTTGCTAATTTGTTGACGGTCTGCCATTTGGCAAAATTTGACAATTTGGCAGACCGTCACCAATTATCAATTTATCAAAAGACCGTTTGGCAGACCGTATCAATTTATCAAAAAATGACTTTGTTGATAGTTACCAAAGTAATGAACATAAATAATTACCGTGATAACTCAGGGAGAGTGTAGTTGAAATCCAAAGGTATCTAATAAACTAAAGTATATTTGATTTTAGTAGCGATACCACTACAGACTTGTCGGTATATACCAACAATATAGGTATATACCGTTATTCTGGAACACCTTGTATATTAAAGT
The DNA here is from genome assembly GCA_963920215.1 of Nineta flava. Lineage (NCBI taxonomy): Eukaryota > Metazoa > Arthropoda > Insecta > Neuroptera > Chrysopidae > Nineta > Nineta flava. Next base: position 137,243,526 of record OY986041.1, read on the forward strand.
GGTATATTTAACAATATTTGACTTATGAAGTTTTAATAGACTTTTATTGTTATTAATTTTGTTCATTTAACGGAAACTGGGAGAAAGAGTTTTGATTGGGAGTTCGATTGGGGGGGGGGGGGGGGGTTCAGTTTTGTATACAATAATAAATTTAGTTTTGATATTTTTAGTTATTTTCAATGTTGTTGTTTTTTTTCTACTTTTTTTAAATAAAAAGTTTTATTATTATATTTTCTAAAACATTTTTAAAGTATGATGGATAGATTTATTTTGTTTAAAATAGTTTTTTTAAAAAGTTTCGGTTGGTAATTGATATTACATGATTAATTTATATTTTCAAGTTTCGAAAAAGGTTTTAGTTTCAAGCCTGTCTAAATTTAATTTAAGTTATCATGAAGTGTTAGATATTGTGAAAACTACTTGTCTCATTGGTGGGTGGGTGGTATAAAGATTGAATTATTTATTGAAATTTTATTTTATTCAATTTTGGCTTATACTTTTAGTCCACAGTACAGCACGATTTTTTTTAATGATTAGTAACAGGCTAAATTTTTGTTAGTAGCTTCTTTTCGACGAGACGCCCAACTTTTCTCTAGCGACATTTCACGATGATAGTGACTATCGAAGCGCGTAAGAGAGTAACTTGTTTCTTTGACGATAGCAAAAATTTGATCAGTAACAGTTAATTTGTTAGTTAAATTGAGAGATAATAAAGGCTTTGAAGGCTACCTTGTCCTACAAATTCAATTATGGTTCAATTTCCCAGTCCTACGCTCTGAACATGTCAATGTAAAATTTTCATTTATACATTCTAAAAATGTTTTCTTATTTCAATGACACACAACGTTTATACATATTCTAGGTCTCATTTCTTCAACCATTAGTTCATAAAAGACTACTAATATTGTTTTTATCGTGAATACACTCAATCGCGCCAAGTAACGGTTATTTAAGTAACGCCAAGTAATAACTATGTATACCCCATTATTTGAACATGTTGGGGTGGGGCCCTACCCGTCACACCATCCATTTTGTAGGCCACAAATTTTCTTGAGGTCTTTATTATATTATCTCTCAATTTAACTAACAAATTAACTGTTACTGATAAAATTTTTGCTATCGTCAAACAAATAAGTTACTCTCTTACGCGCTTCGTTCGTCACTATCATCGAGAATTTTCGCGAGACAAAAGTTGGGCGTCTCGTCAAAAGGAAGCTACTGTCAAAAATTTAGCCTGTTAGTTGGTTTGGCGGTATGATGGATAGTTTTCAAGATATATATTCTGAATATGAAATGATGTCCCATTTGCATATAAATTCAGTCTGTATCTCGTAAACCGCTCTATATGGTGAATAATGAGGAAATTTTATTTAGCCTAGGTAAAAAAAAAAATGTTTGTCACAAGTGATCAACCATTAACAGGGTTAACTTTATCTTTCATTTAAGTTTTGATGGATATTATGGACCTTTAAAAAAATCGGTTAACATTACTAAGTATCAAAATCATTATATTATGTCGAATGAATAAAATACACCCATTAAATACGTACACCTAACTGATTCTCTAGTTTAGGGACGGACCATGTTTATTTAAAATATAATGTGGCTCACTTGTTTCTGTCAGAATATTATTCAAATGAAAAGTGTGTTCAATTCAACTATTTGACCGCATTATTTACTGTGTGTACCAAACAAAATGTGGCACTATTTATTGTAGTAGATTTTCTGAAGTCGGCATATTCTATAAACAAACTTAATAGTAACATAAAGGCTGTGTTTGTGGGATCCAAAATCGACCAAAAATGAAGTTTTTGTGGGTCAGAGTATAGGTTCGATGGAAAAATTTCATCGAACCTATACTTTGATCCACAAAACCTTCATTTTTGGCCAATGCTTTCTATGGATGTGTTCAAAATGTCAACTATTTGACCGCATTATTTACTGTGTGTACCAAACAAAATGTGGCACTATTTATTGTAGTATATATTCTGAAGTCGGCATATTCTATAAACAGACTTAATAGTAACATAATGGCTGTGTTTGTGGGATGCAAAATCCACCAAAAATGAAGTTTTTGTGGGTCAGCGTATAGGTTTGATGGAAAAATTTCATCGAACCTATACTTTGATCCACAAAACCTTCATTTTTGGCCAATGCTTTCTATGGATGTGTTAAAATGTATTCTTGAAATGTTTCAATACAAATCAACTTTAAATTTTTGGAGAGGAGCTTGACTTTTGGAGTTCATATTAAAATATTTAAGGTGGAAGATAACGTCGTTTCTGTCAGAAAATAAAGTGGCGTTGGACTGGTTAAACCGGTTAAACTGAGGATGACAGCTTTAATTTGGACTGTAATGACTTGAAAAAACAAGAGATGTTGCCAAATGATGCGCTGGATAGACGATATTGTTCAAATGGCGCGTGGCCAAAAGATGAAAAGAGCTGAGGATACGCAGGATTTGAGTGGGTTAATTATAGGGTCATATAAAAGTAAAAGCCATTTTATGATTAACCAGCGTGGAACATATACTCGAAATTGGTACAAGTGACTTTTAGAAACGATTTTTACTCCCTATTTCTTCAGTTGTTCTCCCAAAACCCTTACAGTAGACCAATAGCGATGGCCAGCCAGAAACTCAACTGAGTATGACTTGGAAGACCCTGTAGTAACTAGTTACTTAGAGTCACGTGTCCTGCGTGAAGCGGACTAGTGATACAAATATTTTATACTCTTTAAGCGGTCCTTAGAAAGTATTTGGCTTGTTTCTGGTCACTTTATAGTGTCCTGTTAACTGGAATCTAGTTGTGTACACGAACGCAGTTACAGTCTTATTAGCATCAGCAAGTTACTAATGAAAAAGCCTCCTGTAAAGCAGTGACCTTTGTGCCCCATAGTACTATTCAAGGCTTCTTATGCTTTTTACAACACTTTTAATTAAAGTCATCATATGAAAATATTTATTATCCTACTATGTGACAAAACCGACCATTTTACCACAAATTAAATTCTTGTTACACACTGTACATGTTTGGTATGAATACAAAAGTCACACCACTACCGTTTAATAGAACATACATTCATACATACATACAAACATGCATACACCAAAAACAGATTATTTATACTTCTGATTTATTTCATTGGTTTGACCTTTTTCTCAAACAATATAACCGGGTAAAATTCTCATCGGAAACTGGACCAAAAATACTAAAGGACAGTACAACTTACTAACTAGTTGGTTGGTTGGTTGGTTGGTTGGTTGTTCGGTCGGTCGGTCCATATCTCATTATTATTATTATGACTATGATTATTATATCTAATGTCCCTCTATTATATGTAATCTCATGTGTTTTTACTAACTATTGTCGGAAAACATTCAAGAGATGTATAGTTGAACATTTATGTGCCTCTTTAATCATTTTAAAGAGATTATTATTATATGAAATGCAAAAAAAACCCGTTGAAAGTTCACTAGTACCCTTTATACTCCGACAAAAAAAAAGGTACACTGTAAATGACATTGGATAAATTGAAAATAAATTTATTTAACAAGGCGTCAGGTTTGAATACGGCGAAATGAAGGATTCAGTTTGCTAAGTGTTTATCACTAGAACAGAAAATCTGTAGCCGAGGGGTAAACTGTTGTAACTTTAATTTCTGATAATATCATCATTATAGCAAAATAAAAGAGTGTAGTTTAAAGGTGATGTATAACTCACCTTTGGTAAGTGATATTGGTAAAAATTACGAGTTACGACAGTTTACATCTCGACTAAAAAAATATACATTATTGAAATTAAAAGAAAAGATTCATTTTGATGTATTAATTTTGTACCGAATGACGATCAAATTCCGTTTCACTTTGGGGTGTGACTTGAATTATTCACTGATCTCTATGCTATGCTCAGTCTACAAAGTTCTGTTTCAGTGTTACGTCTGATTACATGGTTTTCGCATCCACTAACTGTTTATACTTACATCTTAACTACCTTCTATGTTGGTTTGATAACTATATATACCCATCATAATGGAATATGTCACTGATGAGAGTTCAACAAAAATAGTTTCATTATTTCAATTTTTAGGTATTTTGCTTAAGTGCTATTCACTTACCTGAAGGGGGTATTGGTCAACTACCTGGTGTTGTTGGGTCCTACTATTTATTTTCAACAGTGTAGATAGATAGATAGATTGTAGCGGCTGCCCTGGACGAGCACACTTCGACCATAAGGTCCATTGTGATGCCTAAGGATGAGAGGATGTGAGTGGAAGGAATTTTTGTGTGTAGACTAGGAATTGGTAGGATGTGCGGCTACAGCCAACTTTAATAGATACTACGCCTATATTCATCTGGAGTTCGTGAAGGAAACTACAAAAAATCATCACAAGCATAACCAGTTACTTCGATCTTGTCCATACGCCGATAGTTTAGTCAATTAACCCTTTTTTTTCTTAACAATTGACAAACTGCCGATGTCGGGATTCGAATCCATAATCTCCCAGTTTCCAAGTAGGCCTATTGCGCAGATATAACGCCTTAGACCGCTCGGCCATTGGGACTGGTAATTCTAGATGTAAGTATTCATGTGAATGATTTGTTGAGCAAGCGCAATAGTATTTTATGAGCCAGTTCCATGTATACATAACGTCTCAGGCATAACGCCTTAGACCGCGCGGCCACTTGGACGGTTTCATCAGAGAAGTGGTATTCAAGTAGAGGCCAATCTTATTTCAAGTTTCCAGGTAATTTCGTAACACGTTATGTATAAAAGTAGTTCTGAATATAGTTCTATATATAGTTCTACAAAGAACTATAAATAGGTCTACTGGCTAAAAATGGCGTGAACAGTGATCTACCCACAGGTAGTCACTTTTCAAAAAAACCTACATAGTAAGCTATAAACTATTTTACGTAAATCTAAATCTTAGATCTAATACATTTTGTCTATTCAGTGTATTTAAACTGCGACTATTGTCAAAATGATTTTCCACTTCAGTATTTGGATGCCATTCAAGGCGAGTCATGTATCTGACGCAAAATCGCGAAATTTCTTCACGCACTGTGGGCACTACGAGACTACGATGAATGCCACCATTACGCACATGCCACGGAGAATCACTAATTGTTCGTAACACTTTGGATTGACAACGTTGTAGTATTTCGATGTAATACCAGAGGATATTGAAGACACTTATATATAGCATAATGTTTTGTGTGCTGGAGAACATACAATGGAGATCATTGCTATACAACAGGGAAAATTATATGTCATTTTCATTAAAAATGTATGAAATAATTCTGTTACGACACAACTCTTGTAGCTGTTTAATTTAATGAGACAGTTTACTTTTTTTGTGTGTGTTAGGTTATGTGAGAGATCTGTAATATTTTCCATGACAGTTTTAATTGGTTCATTTTATTTCCTTTTTTTGTTTGTTTTTTTGGCAATTGTTATATTTGTTTTTTGAAAACAAAGCTTTAATATTGCAACAAAAGCTGGGTTAAATATTTTCGTAGATCTTTTTTTCTGAATTGTTTTGTTCAATATTTTATCGTTGTTTAGATTATATAGGGTGGCGCATAAGTAACGTTATGATTTAATTAGTGTTTTTTGGTTACGTATTTCGTTCTTTTTTTTCAAAATTAACTTAGAAAAACTTGGAAAATTTATGATGGATAGACTCAGCAACAAAGAACCATGTTGTTCAATTTAATTTTGAATGTCAGCATTCGATTATTCGAGCCAAAAAGATCATATCGAAATTTCTTTCATGTTCTGACAATTTACCGATTGGTTCAGCGTTTTACGGCAACATGGGCCTGTCTTTGATCTTCCGCGAGTTGGAAGACTTCGGACAGATCGAAATGATGTGACCATTGCTCGGGTGGAAGCAAATGTTGAGGAAAACCCCGAAACTTCCAGCAGGCGACGTTTTCAGCAGTTGGTGATATCTAGGCGGTCTTTGCAAAAAAATTTACATACGTTACACCTTTTTCCATAGAAGATTCAATTGGTTCACGAGTTAAAACCAAATGAATGCAATACGTATTCAATAAATGAATCATAACGTTTCTTATGCGCCACCCGTTTAATGTAATAAGTTTGGTGGTGGGTAGTGCAACAAGGGCTGGGTTAAATATTTTCGCAGATTTTTTTTTTCTGAATTTCAATATTTAATCGTTCTTTAGATTATATAAAGTAATAAGTAGTTGGAAATCGAAGTTACAGAGTTGTTAATCATTCAACGGTCTTGAAAACACCATACGAGAAGATTGATTCTTACGTCAGAACCATCTATGGTGTAGTGGAAAGCACACTTGGCTAGAAATCTAGAGGTCCGGGTTCGATTCCTGGTTGATGAGCTAATTTTTTCATATCAATATTAATTAAAAGTTAATAAGCATATCACAAGCATATCCTTGACTCCATATCCCGCAGATAGTTACGATTAGCTAATTGATACTGATGATGACTACTTTGTAGTCGAAATATGTATTTATAAAATACACATAATTGTTCTTGGAAATGGGGTAAAATTTGAAATTTAATTTAAAAAAATTACAGTTCTCTTTGATTATCTTAATAACCTTTATATGACTTGTTTGGCTATATAATATAAGCTAGTTCTTTCATACTATGTCTTACATAATCTTAATGGAATTTGAGTATTGTATTGTGACGCTTAAGTATACCCAAATAATAATATATATATATTGAACGGTCGTATTGTATAATCGATGATGTATTAAAATTTATAACTAGAAATTATTCGAAAGTCAACGCCTAAGAGAGTAGAGAAAAAATCAAATTGATCATCCATCAATATTGTACGAACTCTTCGTATATAGGAATCGATCTGTAAACAATAAAATCTTCCCGTTCAGTTAAAATAAAGTAGCATACAAAGATTAACTCGTTACTTACTCAAATACTTCTTATAGAGAAACTTATACGAGAAAGTTGTTTTTTAATTTCCATCAATTTTTCTAGGTTCATTCGTAGTAATTTTCAATTCTTTTATATGATAAATTGGGTAGATATTATATTAAAGTTTTCTCTCTCATGTACTATATATATATATATATATATATATATACATAGACTCTGTTGAGGGTAAAAACAAAATTTATTATTTTCTTATAAAACAAAACGCCAAAGCTTTTCCAAAGCTTTTCATGTTACATAAACTTTATAATAAAACATTATATATATATATATATATATATATATATATATATATATATATATATATATATATATAGTATTATAAAATAAAGTTTCAATTTTCATTTATTTCATCATCAAAAACATAACTTTTCGTTTTAAAAATTTTATTTTTGAACAACAATAATATGGATGATATTAATAATATGGGTGAAATCTGTTTTTAGGCTAGTGAATATAGAAGATTTATTCGAGAAATACTCTAGCTTTTTGGAATTAAAGCTCTCATCGGAATTCATTCTCCAATACGAGATTTTAGCTTTATAACATTTAATTTTACATCAAATGTATACCAGAAAATGGAATCAGATCAGATAAAAAGCATTAAACAATTTTTACTCTTTTTTACACGAAAAATACAATTTCATTATGGGTACACATCCAATGGCCCCCATTATGGGCAATACAGACCTTTTTTTATAGTAAGAAAGTTATTATTATCTTCATTTGAAAATTAAAACTATATAAAGCAGAAATATACGCATTATAATTATATTAAAATAATATTTATACATGTTCAGGGAAATTGAACATTATTAGCAAAATAATATGTTACTTGCAAAACTGTCTAGGACGTTTATGCTATTCAGGTGTTATATGTTAATATATGTTAATAACAGCCATCACACCATAACAAATAAAAGTTTCAGCACTGACATTAAATGTCTCGTCACGTGCGGAATTTGTATCGAAATTCTGGTTCCGGTAACATTTTCTAGGTAACGGTTACAAAGTATATCAAAAACGAATAATCTATCTATCATATTTTTGTAATACTCTAAACTATAATGACTGATCTAAATTTGGGCGGATGGATATTGATATGGGTGGAATCTGTGTTTGGTAAGATGTATATTGTTATTAATAGTTCATCGTACGTCATTGTTATAAACAGTACACTGGTACAAGTACATACAGCTTGTTGTTGCAACATTCCTTTTTGAAGATGAATAGCAAATTCTAAAATCTATTTTAATTAGAAAACTTTTACATACAAGTTTCTGATGTGTATTGTGCACATTATATACATAGAATTCTAAACTTTCTACATATATATATATATATATATATATATATATATATACATATATATATATATATATATATATATATATATATATATATATATATATATACATAGTTCGTACATATGGTGGCTAGTTTATTAAGATTATATTATATGAAATTATTATTATCTGTTAAAATGATTTCAATTAGCTTTTAAAAGCATCAAAAGGGTTCTAAACATTTGTAACTTGATACTCTTAATGCAGTCACTTCCTTCTACAGCCTTCTAGTAATCGATAAATTTGATCAAACCCTCATTCAAAATCATTCAAAATAAATACGTTGAATATAGGGCCTTGTCAATCATCTTGAGATGATACCTCAGGGTGGAATGTCCAGATTATGGTCCTTGTATCTGGCGTGCTGAGTGGCAAGATCATCTAAGCGTTCCTCATATTAAAATCGAGTCCTCATAGCGTTCATCGACAAGTTATTTCCGAGAAGCTAAGCTTGTCGTTTAACAGAGAATTCCGGATAGCTTCTATGATAGTTTTCGATAATGCGAGTAAATTGGCTATCGGTATCTTGATAAATGATTTAAAATACGATATAAAGCTTTTTTTTCAATTTAAATTTGTTGGGTTTATTACTTACAACTTTCATTCGATGTTAGCTTGAAAAAATTTTATATTTTAAAACTTAAAGTCTTAAAAATATTCCAAGTTTGTATAATTCATTATTCAGACTTAGTTATGCTTTTATATTTTTTGGTATCCAAAAGATTCATTACGTTAAGTTAATTTTTGGCCAACGGCACTTTTTATTTGCCGAATAGTATATATTGATAGATACATGATAAATTTGATAATCTGGTCGAATTGAAATTTAAAAATAAAACATAAATATTATCTCCCAGAGTTTTTCTGGATCTAAATTCAAAGATATATAAAATTTATTTCAAATATTATAGACAATAAATAGTCGTTTCATATTTGAAACGTTTTAAAGGTACAATAACGTTGGATCGACGAAGTTAGCACCTTATCTAAGACGTTTCTTAAGACGATGATAAACTCAATATATACACAGTATTTGAACAATTAACTCGGAGTTAATTGTTGTCTTATTATCGCTTATTTAATATTTATTTGGACAAAATTAATAATAATGAAAACCGATTTATTTTCTGGTCTATATTGATTATAGCGTTAGAGTAAATGCGTGTTATTTTGGTGGAAGCTTCGGTAAATTTATTGAATTTTTGAACAATCATGATCTAACTCGGACCTATAAATAGAAATTTCTCATATGAGGAATATTCCTCACCAATCAACAATATCCAATTATGACGAATTAACACATCGAATTTTGAAAGATTTCTATAAGGTGGAAAAATCCCGAAGATAAAGGTGGCTACTAACTTCGGAGAGCTTAACACAATAATGTAGAGATTGTTAATAATATTTAGTTGTTGTAAATGTTATGAATGATTTATGATCTATTGATATTTGTTCCTTAGGACTATGCTATCTAGTGGCAATAATTAGAAACAAAGTAGTCAGGCTCAACTGTGATAGTTTCGTATACGTTATTACGATTACGTTAATGAAATAAACACGAAAAAACGAGTTGTAAACGAAACACATCTGCTTTTATGAAAAATATAAGTGATTGGTTAAATGTAGCCTGACTAAAGCTGCCATTTTAGAATATGACGTCATGACAAACTTTACCAATATACGTACTTAATTATAAATTTCATTAGATAAGATGGGGGCTAACTTCACAGAGCTCAACACAATAATGGAGAGTTGTGAGATTGTTAATAATATTTAGTTGTTGTAAATGCAAGAGTTTAAGTTTTAATCACGATTTCATTTAATGATTATCTCTGAGGTCTGACTGAAAATGAGAAACAATGGGTATTGGAACAATAGGGAAACTGTGTGTTAGCTAGCTAGCTAGCTATCTATTGTTATGTTGTGCATTATAGGTGACTACTTTGGTTTTACATTATTATATTCATATCTAACGCTTTTACTATTATACACGGAGTCTAGTTACAGTGAATATGGTGGCTGATATGGTGGACGGACATATCATTGTGGAGACCTTTCTGCTTCATTGCGTTATCGCAGGTATAGTCATTTTATATAAGATGGAGTTGTTGCATGGATTGAGGATTTAAAGACCAGTCCAAGTAGCCGAGCGGTCTTAGGCGCTATGTATGCACAGTATACATACTTGGAAACTGGAAGGTTATGGTAGGTAATCGGCAGTTTGTCAATTATAAAAGAAAAAAAACAGGGGCGGTTAATTGACTAAACTGTCGGCGTATGAACAACAACGAAGTAACCAGTTATGCTTGAGAAGGTTTTGTGCAGTTTCCTTCACGAATTCTAGATGAATATCGGCATAGTTCTGACCTTACAATTACCCCTTTTTTTTCTCTGAATAATTGACAAACTGTCGATATCGGGATTTGAACTCATAACCTCCCAGTTTCCAAGTAGCGCTCAGCCACTTGAACTGGTAATATATATATATATATATATTTATATTTAAAACGGTTTTCACCATCATGTCCAAAATTTTTTTTGGAAGGTTTATAGCACATCCTAATTAAAAAGTCGTATGTGTAAATAATAAAGGTGTTTCAGAACCACAAAATATTTTCTTCCTATTAAGCAGTTCGCAAAATTTTAAATCTTAATAGGGAATATGCATGAAAATTTTTTTTCACATTTATTTTCAGAATATGAAAATACTGTTAATACTGTAATAATATTTAAAAACGAAATTAAAATCCGACAAGTATCAAGGAAGCTATAAACTTTTAAAGATTATTATCTGTCTCTTTCTTGCAAAAATACTAAAAACGGAGTTTTACGTGTATTTTAAATGGTGAAAGTGTATTATGACGTCTCATAACATATCAAGAGGGCTATCACCCTCTTTGTCTAATCGGGAACTTCAATCATTCATATCTCGCTTATTTTTAAAGTTATTTAAAAAGTAATTTTACCTTGATATTTGTCAAGTAAACATGCTTCTATTTAAGTGGAAAAAAATTTTCATGCATACTCCCTATTGTACCCGTATAAAGCTGGGCCCCGGGTTGCTAGTATATATCCTTACATAGTATAAAATAAAGTCCCTCAGCCGCGTCTGTCTGTCTGTTCGCGATTTACTCAAAAACTACGGCACTGATTTTCATGCTGTTTTCACCAATGGATAGAGTGGTTCTCATGTTTTTGTATAAATTGGTCCTTACATATTATAAAAAAAGGTATAATTGTATAATTTTTTGATGTATAGTATACACCTTTATTTATCAGTGCATAGTAACAGATGTTCGTTGCTTTGGTGCTGTGTGTTATACATTATCTGTCAGGATTGGGAATGTAGACATTTTGACTGCTATTTATATAAGCATGCTACAGACATCAGTCTGCATAAAGTGATTGATATGTAACAGTGGATCATATATTAATACAGTCCATTGTTCATATACAGACGTATAAGTGTATAATTTATCAGTCCTTGACAGGAGAAAATATTATGTTACTTGGTTATAAGGGTGTTACAAAATTTTTGCGGGCGAAGCCGCGACGGGTAATAATAGTATAAATATATATAATTTTTTGTTTTCATATACAATCCCTACAATTCTAATGAATACAAAATTTTTTTGTTTGTTTATAAATTCAAATACATGGAAACCAATAAATGAATCTTTTAAACCGAATATCCCATAAAAAAAAAGAGAGTATTTTTTTGATTTATGATTCAGCGAGCTCGTTCGTACACAATCCTATAATATTGGTTGAATATAAAAATTCTCTCTTTCGGTCTACTAAAAATTGACAATTGATATGAACATTGTTTTTTTTTTTGTTATGTTGTTGGTATTATTGTGTGTTCAATTCAGATCTGTTTTGGTTTTGTTTTGTTATTTAAAAATTTATTTTATACACATAGACAAACACTCCAGACAGACAGACAGACGGACAGACAGACAGGCAGATAGGTTTTGTTTTGTAGCCTGCTTACAAGGAAATAAAATACATAATGTGTGGAATATATAAAATAAAATAAAAAAAATTATTTTAGTATATTATATAAAAAATACATTACTTCAGATATAATATATTTAACAATATTAGAGACTCACAAAGTAGTGTGTGTAAGGTTTTAGGATGTAATTAATATGGTGTCCTTTTTTTCGAAATTTCACAGTTTTTTTGTGCTACATTAATTTGGTTTTCGAAAAACTGTTACGAATATAAAGAAAAATACCTTATAACTTCTTTTAAACACTTTTTTTTCGAAAACCGAATGGATTTTGCACAAATCGATGGTAAAGAGTGGATGCAAAGAAATAGTTTACGAGGGGGCTCTTAATGAGAGCTCAGTCATCGTATTATGATATATTTAGAATTTTTCATGCAATCCTACACGTGACGTTAGTGAGACTGTATCTACGATTTTGAGGCAGCAATCATATTGTTGAATATTTCGTTTCACAATCATAAACATATGTTGATTATTCGCAGTCGAAATTTCTGAGATCTTTAAAGAATATCGGTGGTATCATAAAACCTACCACATGGCATAAGTGGAAATATTTTGTGTATAGACTAGGAATTGGTAGGATGCGCGGCTGCAGCCGACTCTGGTAGGAACTTTGCCAATATTCGTCTGGAGTTCGTGAAGGAAACTGCAGAAAACCTTCTCAAGCATAGCCAGTTACTTCGTTCTTGTCCATACGCCGACAGATTAGTGAATAAACCTCCCTTTTTTTCCTAATATTTGACAAACTGCCAATGTCAGGATTCGAACCCATAACCTCCCAGTTTCCAAGTATTCACACTGCACAAGCATATCATCTTAGACCGCTTGGCTACTTGGATAGGTGTAGTAGTAGTAACTAGCAGGATATCGAAGCCTGGCAAGTAGGCTTTTCTAAACCTAAAACAAGGAGTTTATATGTAGATTGACAGTTGGTAGGTTCGAGACTTTGGTAGGAATTTATATGTAGACTAGAAGTTGGTAGGTTCTAGACTTTGATTGGAACTATGCCGATATTTATTTGGAGTTTATGAAAGGATACTTCCAGCAGACAGAAAGTATAAGATGTTTCAACAATCATTACACCAAACCCCCTAATCATTGATTACTCAAGCATGAAAGTTACTAGAAACATTTGCCGGGTATCTGATTCGCGACAATAATTCACATTTCCAAAGATCACTCATTACCGTTATTCAATTAGTATGTGCACATTAGTCGCTAAACGATTAACACTTAATCTAAATCGGAAGTGGAAAGATTTGGAAAACAAAAATACACAATAAAAAAAATGAAAAAAACCACAAAATAATGACTATTGCAAATAATGTTCATTTTAACCATAAATAAACTGAGTGTTTAAAGTAAGCGAGGGAGAAGCGGCGGCTCTTGTTGTTGTGCTAGCGAGTTTTTTTGTTTGTTGTTTGTTATTCTTATTATTATTGTTGGTTTCATATTCATTGAGAGCTATAGCTGTAGCTCTCTGATGGACGTTATGTAACATTTAGTTATACTAGCTCCAAACACCAACATGATATACAGTGAAAGATTCATGGATGAATGTAATATGAGAAATCGGTACAAATGATATAAATAATCATAAATAAACTGTTGAATAGTTGGTGTTGGCTTGTTTGTGTTACGCAGATATGTATGTAGATAAACTATGAGTGAGCTATGAGCTATACATACATGTTTTGTCTCTATAGAATAGTAGTAGCGCTTCAATTTGACCTATATATAACCCGCTTTCATGTACGCCAATGTATATGAGCTCATTTGCTTGTAATATTTGGTTACTGCAGTATATGAATATGTTTACACTATGGTCCACATGGTCAAATAATACGACTTTGGTGGGATTGAATTGACAACTATCTCTTTATTAAAATCACTTTATATATATATATATATATATATATATATATATATATATATATATATATATATGTTATATATATATATATATATATATATATATATATATTATCAATGACGTTAATTGTATGTTAATTATACTAAAACGTCATTGTAATTAATTTGCTGATGTAGCAGATACTTATACAATAATAGAAATACATATTATGAAATATGAATACATACATACTCCAATAACCTATATTTCGATACCATAATAAAGATTCCTCTACGATATATCTTGGCAAAGTTTTCCCTTCAAGGATTTTCAACATCAAACTTCCATAGTTATATGGAACAAAAATATATCACGCCTTAGTGGGAAAATCAGTAGACAAAATTTTGAAATGACCATTTCTGAACGGGAGATCAACCTAAAACAAAATATTTGTTAAAACTAGTGGCAAAAAAGTTTTTGATGTAAGCACACACTGGCAAGAATCCAAAGAGTTACTCATATCGTGTTGGGAATAGCTTGGTCCAACAAGTGGACTAACTTACAACTCTAATTATAATCAAATCCATTTTTTGTAGAAAACACTTCATTGGATTCACAAAACACAATTCATTGTATGTATGATTTAGAATCGATTACAGTGCTCGGCAATTTTATATATGATCTACTGATTTATTTTCCTAAAATATTACGGGTGATGGGAGTAAACTTACCAGGGGATATTAGTCTGTAACAGTGGATCATTAGTGTATACCATGCGGTCATCAAAACATCATGTTAACCGTTTCGTATTTAGAGCGCTGATCACTTGTCAGTGAATTCTGTGAATAAAAATAAATAAAACAGACAAACATATATAGGTATATATATATATATATATATGTATAATATATAAAAAAGGGGGGGTAGTAGTTTTATGATTTATACATTGACTGACTAGTTCAATATATATATATATATATATATATATATATATATATATATATATATAAATATATATATATATATATATATATATATATATATATATATATATATATATATATGTATATATATTTGTTTGAATGAATGAAAATGAATTTGAATGCATGGACGATGGTGTAGAATGATGTGGGTGAACAATGTTATACAGAATAGAAGATTAAAATCATCATCATATGCATAAAATATTATATGTTGAGGTTGACCAATAATATTGTTGGATATTTAGTTTCACAATCATACACATATTTATTATTATAATCATAAAAAATATATATACATATATATTTTTTTTATATACATATGATATATATAAAAAACTCTCTCTCCTACAAAAAGCGTTCTCTTTGTGTGAGCTTTTGTTATTATTATTAATACGACGATACGGATAGCTCGTTGCAAAATTGACAGGACAATCATAGCCAGTTGACAAAATATTTAAACATTTTAAAGTAAAAGTAGTTGCCCTAACAATACAATAATATGCAATCGAGAAGACTTAACAGGAAAACTCGAAACAACGGCAAATATCTAGAACTATGTTGGAGATGTTGGTAAACATTAAAAAATTAAAATTAAATACAGAACTTCGTGTGGGGTATTTATTAGAAGATTATATTTTGTTGGAAATCTTAAGGATATACGAGCACTGAAGCTTCAAAAAGATTAAGGCTAAAAATTTCCAATTCGCCCCTTTACCTAGATCAGTTTTTTTGTATTATAAATACGTATTTCGACTACAAAGTAGTCATCATTAGTATAAATTATCTAGTCATAATTTACTCTTTGACAATTGGAAATAGATAGAAAATCGAGATCAATAGACAAAAATAAAAATAAAATAAAAATTAACCCAAATAAATTAAAAATTAAAATATAATAAATTTTAATGAAATTACTCTTGTTAAAATTTCTTTCAATCAAGTTTACTCTTGTTAACCTCACTCTTATGAACATTACTCGTATATTGTCTCAGGATATGTTACTCGTTGCTAAGTTGGTGACAGTTTTATTATTTAATGAAATTTGTCAGTGAATTATTTAATGTTTTAAGTTCGAGTTTTAATGCATTGCTTTTATGTAGGAACTCATATTTTTTACATATTTTGATAATTTTCACTTGGAATAAAATAAGACGAATAAAAAAAAACTATGCAATAGAACATAGAAATATATAAAAAGACATTTAAGAAAACAACTGAGATTTCGGGATAATTTTATGTCTGTCGTCGGTAGTTTAATTACTACAAATCTCCCGGTTTTTTTCTTAAATATATTTTTTGTAAGACCCTGTATGACGGCTCAAAATTAAATTATATTTTTAACTTACGACAAAAACTAATAAACATGATTGTGGACATTTATGAATGTACTATATACGATTTTGAAGGATTTTATAAATGGACTATACATCAGCGATCGTACATCCTTAACGCACATTTGACCAACTTGATTTGAAAACAAGTAAGTCGTTTTTAATGCAGTTTACGATTTTATTTGTGTTTGATTCCCAGATAGATGGGCCACTTTCTAGGTATTATGCGGTCTTCTACTGAACAATAAAAGGATTTATTTTATAAAAGAATTTGATTTTATGACTAAAATTTGATTTTATGAAAGTTTTTGATTTTATGACTAAAAATTTTAACACAATCATTACATGCTATTTTTGTTTGAAATAGATTAGGAAATAACTACCATCTATCTGCATACGATATTCTAAAGTTCATTAGATATCACACATTGCACATTCAACGACATGACATGTATGTAGGTAGACACCAGGTGGATTTTTTGAAAACAGACACACACTCACAATTTATGATTATTTTGATATTTTTATGATTTCTATGAGAGATATTAAATTCTTTGTGTATGATGTAATCATTGTGCATTTATTTAAAACGTTAAGCTTACGCACACGCTACCAGCTTCGACAAAGATGCTTATATTATGGCATGGAAAAAATACGATCAAATTGTTCCGATTAACTTTGTAGAGTCGTAGGTTTTATAGGTTCGTCGTACTCCGAAATCGGTATTAATGAAATTGCATAGGCAACTGTCTTGAACTTTGAACTGTCGCCATAAAATTTTGTTGTAAAATTACGAAACAAATAGGAAGGATATCTCTCGATATATAAAACCAGAGGTGATCTCTTTTTTCTCGCATCCCGTCGTATGATGGTTTTTAAGAATGCAAAAAAACTCTGAAAACTTCCCCTCTAACTGTCTATATGCTTAAGAAATCGGTAAAAAATGAAGATTACTCTCAATTGAATAAGATATGTTTCCAAGTTTGTTTAGATATCAGCCATATTCAGTTTGCAAACAAACTTATATAGTATATGCTACGGAACCCTAAGTTAACGCAAATGGCTCGGTAATTACTTAAGAACTTTGCTTGAATGTAGAAATTGTAGGGAACAGGTTTTTTATTGAAAATTATTGTATTTGGTTTCGTTCAATTGAAATATGTGTAAAATATTTTTTTATAACCAATCACGTTACAGATTTCTTTCAGATCGCGCATTGCTGACAAAATATAAGAACACAGACTAATGTTATTTTAAACGTTAGCACGCTATCATGTGAATAAACCATATTCAAAAAGCATTGCAAGCACGCAGAATAGAGTATATAAAATTATATATGAAAAGTTTTAATTAATGTCGAATAAGCAAAAAAAAAAAATTAATTAAAAATTTGTTTTTCTATAGTTCGGCGTTCTAAAATTCCATCGAAATCGAATTAAAAAATGATACATAGTTTTTCCAAGGATAATTTGTTTATTTGCTCTTTCAAACAAAGACCCTCGCAATCTCGTATCAAGTCTAATAGTTATCGAATACAGTACAGGCCAAAATGTGAATAATACCGGAAACTTTAAATTCTTAAATTCTTAAATTTGGATTTATTTTATTCAATTTTAATTCAAATGAGAGTGTAATTCATTTGATACAGAAATTTTGGCCTTAAAATCCAGTATCTATGAGGCTATTGATGAACACGAAGCCTTAACGGAGGTTGCTCTTGTTAAAAAATGTAGTTTTGGTATCCATATTTCTTTGGTTATATCTAAACAAACATTGAGTGCTGGTAATAAAAATTTTTCGACTTTTATAAAATTGTAAATATCTGTTTATTTGTTCCAGGATCACGCAAAATCTACTGGACCGATTTTGATCAAATTTGTTTTGTTTAAAAGGTAATGATTAGATTTCAAAGCTGGCTATGAATTTATTTCACTATGATATATAGAATTCGAAAAAATTCGCTGAAATATAAATATGGTGGAAGTGTCGATAATATTTAATTATTAAAGTAGTGGAAGCGTTGGGAAATTACATTAAGGTTTTTAGTCTAAAAATGACGGAGGTAGGTAATATAACAATAAAACGCCAGCGAACCCGCGTGTATATGATATTATATGGATAAAATCATAATGTCTATGATGAATATTAATATAAATATCCACAGTCTCTACTTGATAACAAAATGAAGCCCGTCTCATAACATAACCAAATTTTCATTTGACAGATGATGAATTTTCTACATTATATACAAAAACAAAAAATTTCTCACTTTACTTGTCTTGAAACATACAGTCTGTATCAATGATATCGGAGAAAAAATCATCAT
Source organism: Nineta flava (assembly GCA_963920215.1). NCBI lineage: Eukaryota > Metazoa > Arthropoda > Insecta > Neuroptera > Chrysopidae > Nineta > Nineta flava. Next base: position 137,262,329 of record OY986041.1, read on the forward strand.
ATAATAAAACCCCACACCGAGAATAAATTGGGTGTGTCAGCATTGACGCGTGATTAGAGTTTACTCTTATATGTTATTTACTATATTACGAATATAGATTAATATGTTCCGAAAATTAATTTAATTTTGAAATATTCTGCTTAGATGGCGCTAACATTAATTCGTTTATAAAAAATTTAAAATTATGAATAGGCAAAATACAAATTTGCATATTTCTTACTTGTACATAACGATTTATAGTGTGCTAGAATAGTTCATAGTTTCTATGGCAATTGACATTTCAAAATTGAAACAAAATTTTAATAATCTAATTTTATAGTTATTTTCTTAGAAGTTTCTGTGGAAATGACAATCAAGAAAGTTATAAAATAATTTTATCTATTTTTTTTAGAAGCTAACATTTAATATACAATTCAAAATATGATGTAAATTTGTAAAAAAAAATTATTTTATTATTATTTTTCTTAAAATAAATTATTTACCTACGAAAAAGGACGAACTTATAATGTAAAATCAATCTGAAAAGATATGTGAAACATAAGTTTAAGTGTTAGCTTGTAAAAAAAACGCTTTTTTTAACACTTGATTTCACTACCAATCAAATTGTCGTACCGGGAGCTTTAAATTGAAATCGATTCTTTAGGAGTAAACTCCAAAATTATTTTAATAGTTTAAATATATTTATTTCATTAAGAGGCTTCATTGACAAATAAAAATTATGAACCCGTAAACTACTCAATCATTTAATACAATCGAATGATCGGATTGAGTACACTCAATCAGATAATTTAGTATTGAGTAATATAAATTCCATATCAATTTTATACCGTCTGGAACAATTAATCCTAGAATAAAACTATAGTCCTATTGTAAGATTAGATTCAAGTCAGAAGTAAATCTTAAAAAGGGAAATTTGATCTATTGTACCTACTTCCGTTCAAAGAGGTTGTTCCAAGAGTCCCATGATCTTGATAAACGTTAGGTACTAATGTTCATAAAAAGTCCATTTCAGGATGCCCATCTATCTGTCTGTCAGTCCGTCTATCCATCACTAAGATCATTCGTAAATGAAAGGGGTTAATTTATTAGTTATGTCTAGAATGCGATGACCTTGTTACAAGTTGTATATATATACATAGTGCAAAAGCTTTTTAGCTGCTAGAACATACATTTCAAATAAGTAATGGTGGAAAATTGAAATTAATTTATGTTGGCATTGATTTATTTACCAAACAAGTTAGCACATGTTTTTTGAGGTTAAATCTGATAAATTGTTAAAATGAGTACACACACATACTCACCCACACTCTCACACACACACAACTAACTAAGTGTTTTGTTTTAATTACCGGAGGAGGTTAAGAGGAGGGGTTAAGTAAGGTGTCTATGTATGAAAATTAATGTCGACATAATGTGAGATGATGATTGCTCCCTATTTCGTGCAAAGGAAGAAAAGGAAAACCATAGAAATGATTAAAGATATTTATTTTATAATATATATATATATATATATATATATATATATATATATATATGTATATATATATATATATATATATATATATATATATGTATATATATATATATATATATATATATATATATATATATATATATATATATATATACAGATCAGGATTAATTTAGGGAAATGAACACGTCTTAACAATGTTTGGATGGTTGATAATTTAAGTTGCTGCTTTTGTTACATTACACATTTTCATAATCTAATTTTCTTTTGTATATTTTCCATTTTCAAATGTATATTACATATCATAATTTATTTGCTTTACAGGATGTTGCAGAACAACATTCCAAACCCTGGTTTTACGACATGCAGCATACGTTTTTCAAAAATGTGTAAATGGTTTGTGCTAGTTCAATTCAGTTTTTGAAAGAAAAAAAAAATCAAAAAATATTGGTAGTATTTTTATAGTAAACAATCCAATCTTTATTCGATATATTTTTTTAAAAACCAATTCGACTCGACACAAATCGACTTTTTTCACAGAACAATAACGTGCAAAAAATCCTTTTTTCATAATGGTCAATATCTGGGAAGATTAGAATATTGGTTGAAAAATTTGGTAAACAAACTCTTTTAATTACTTTTTAAATGTTGTTTGGAAACTACTTTTGCGCGGTCCATGAAGCTAACCATTAGAAACCTTTCTGCCTATCTTAGAAATTCCAAGGACTGCATGTAAACAGGTGATCAACGAGTGGTCAAATGCTAAACACCTTGATCACTGGGAAAAATGACCGCGGCTCATCGGGAAGGTACTGCTTCAGAGTGCAACAAAGAGACTATCTCTCGATGCACTGAGGCTAAACAGGATGCAACTGGGATGCAACTAAACAGGAGGGTTACCGGATTCTTAACCGGGCATGGCGCAGTATTCCCTGCGGAAGCATCTTCACACAATAGTACTCCATAACGGGACCATTTTGTGCAGATTGTGTGGCGAGGAGGAAGTAAAATCCAGCCACATAATCTTTGACTGCGAACCTCTGGGTTACAGCAGATGGATAGTCGGTGCATCTCTTCCTGAAAATATGAACTTTCGGGAGGACCTGATAAGCAAGCTCCAAGCCAATGCCAACTAATGGGAGAAACGAGTCTCGTCGGACTGAGGCAGAAGAGGGGGCAATGGACCGTAAGATCGAAGTGCAATAGTTTTAACCCCGATATTAATCATTAAATCAATCAAAGAAATCTTCCTAGGATAGTAAACAAATTAAATAAATTTCGAGTAGATGATCCTGTATGAAATTGGCGTAAAAATGACGTGCAAATTAAAAAAAAAAAAACCCTTCACGAAAAATGCAATATTATAGCGGGGAATCATATTTGACTACCACTTTAAGCAAAGCAAAATTTTTATCGAAGCCTCTTGTATCTGACAAACAATGAACAGTACACAAAAGATAAATTAAATACTTATGATTAGATTTCTTTAAATATAAAAGCCTTAATTAATGACCTTTGCGTGTCTCCATTTTAAACGTATTTACTTTAATCAAAATAATAAAAAACAAAAAACGTCAAAAAATTTTTATACCCAACTTAAATCGAACATCAAATAAAAATATGATCATTGAATCACCAAAGAATGTGTTTTGTGTTGTTGAATGTAAATATTATTATCCTTGAAAGGAACAAATCCTATATATATTAATATTTAATTATAATATTCACACAAGTTCGTTCATAAAACCACATTTCAATATCCTTCACAGTTAATTGTACAACATCCTACCATTTGATTGTACAAGATAATAATATATGATTATATTATGTGAAGGAATAATCAAAGGACTCAAAGTTTATTAATAATATTGTGTTGTGTATTGAAGAAAACGACCAGAATCACACAAATATTATTCTCTGGTGAGTTGTTTTTAGAATTTTAGCCCTGGGCGGGCTACACTTCGACCATTAGATCCATTGTGCAGCCTAAGGATGTTAGTGGAGTGGAAGGAATTTGTGAGTAGACTAGGAATTGGTAGGATAGCCAACTCTGATAGGAACTATGCCGATATTCATCTGGAGTTCGTGAAGGAAACTGCAGAAAACCTTCTCAAGCATAGCCGGTTACTTCGTTCTTGTCCATACGCCGACAGTTTAGTCAATTAACCGTCCCTTTTTGTTTTTTTTTTTAAATAATTAACAAACTGCCGATGTCGGGATTCGAACCCATAACCTCCCAATTTCCAACTATGGATATTGCGCAGGCGTAATGCCTTAGACCGCTCGGCTACTTGGACTGGTGTGGTCTGTATGGTTACGTGTGGTGTGTGCTTTTATATTGTTGTGAAACTTTGGTGCTCAAATTCAACACAATAAAAAAACTACATGCTTTTGAAATGTGGGGTTATCGCTGAATTCTGAAAGTGAAATGGACTGACATGAAATAAAAACTGAAGATGTGCTAAATAAATTAAAAGTTAAGAAATCACTGGTCATAACCATAAAAATGAGACAAACCGCATATTTCGGGTATTTAATCCGTGGGGAAAATTACGAGCTACACAGAGTAATCCAACTGGGTCAAATGATTTGCCGCAAAGTAAGAGGTAGAAAAAAAGACAAATGGATAGATAATATAAAAGCCTGGACAAATTTGAACTTGGCAAAGCTAATAAGATATGCTAGTGATAGAAATAAATGGATGAAGGTGGTCTCCGACATTCCTTAAATGGAATATGGAACACACAACAACAATCACATGAAAAACACAAAAAAAAATTCGATCAGAGTGTATTTTCAGCCCTGTAATGAATCGCTGACATAACACTCGACTGATGTAGCAATCACTCGTTCAACGAAACACTGATTTCTATCCAGCTCTATTGTGCAGTGATTGGGAGACATTCAATACAAAATGTGTGTCGTACAGTACAGTATATTCACAATATGTCTGTCTGTCACATAGGCAGTGTAGACTGTACTATATATTAGACAATAATTTTATTTGTGATATTCACAGTACAAAAAAATTCAATATAATTTGAGGTATAATAATATTTTTAATATATATGTATACTATATACTGATGGTGTAAATTCACCCCCCACTATTTGGAGCTATGTAACCACCCCCCGCTGATAATAAATATGAACAATAAAGTAAGCAAGCAATAATAATAATACGCTTGTACAAATAATATACAAGAAATATTGGCAGCTAAGCATGAAACAAATCTTATCCCATCTAGTGTTTATGTGCGAGGTACAAAATTAAGGGTTGAGACAGTTGATCATTTTGGGATATCAAGACGACTGTTAAAAAATGTGTGTCATCAAGGCCCTTACTCATGGTTGAAAATTCGATACATGTGGTCTAGATAATTTCTACGGTATTATGGAATCTAGCACGTGACGTCTCCACTATGATTATCGCTTTGTTGTAACACATAAAATATTGGCTAAACCATCGGTGATCCACCAGAAAGATACTCTAAACCAAGGATGTCAAAGATACGGCCCGCGATCGCAATGTGTGACAGACAGAAGAATCATGACTTCACTCGATTCCTCTACGGAAGTTTTAAAATGCGCACACTACAACATTTATAAGTAATTTCAAGCAGAAAAATTTAAAGAGGTTAACGCTCTTACATTTTATACACAATATTTCAAGAGTTTGGATATCTGCCCGCAATTAAAAAAGCATGCAGCACGCATTCTGTGCATATTTGGTAGCACCTATTTATGTGAGCGGATGTATTCCGTCATGAAAATAAATAAGAACAAACATCGCACAAGACTTACGAATGAACATCTCCAATCAATTCTTAAAATAATTACAACGAATATGATACCTGACATCATGAGCTTGTCAAAAACAAGAGAAGTCAGGTATCTGGATCCTCGAGCTCAAAATAATTACCCTCTGTTTTAACTTTGTTATGATTTTTAACAACCGTATATTATATTCTATATAATTAAGTAAATACAATGTTATAATATTTCAGTTCATTTTTTTTATTTGAATCTGGCCCGCCTGCACATTATAAATTTAATATATGGCCCTCTGCAAAATTGAGTTTGACACCCCAGCTCTAAACCATTATTTGCATCTTCTACTTTATAGAAATCCAGTAGGTCACATGCACTTAAGTTAGAGTTGAATTCAACGTAATACTGCCAATGATATTGACCAAGAAGTCGAGCGGTCTAACTTGCTCTATCTACTTGGGAGTGGGAGGTTATGGATTCGAATCCTGACAACGGCAATTTGCCAATAATAACGAAAAAAACAGGAGCAGTTAATTGACTAAACTGTCGGCGTATGGACAAGAACGAAGTAACCGGCTATGCTTGTGAAAGTATTCTGCAGTTTCCTTCACGAACTTCAGACGAATATCGGCATAGTTCCTAACAGAGACGGCTGCAGCCGCACAAACTACCAATTCCTAGTCAACGCACAAAAATTCCTTCCACTACACTCACATCCTCACTTCCTTCACAGGCATTACAATGGATCTTATGGTCGAAGTGTGTCCAGTCAAAGAGAGCCGCCACAATATATCTATCTATCATCTGTGGTGTAATGGTTAGCAATGATTGTGATATCCATCGGTCCAGTGATCCATTTCATAGTAATATGAATCAACTGCATCTTAAATATAAAATGAATTGTAGCGTATACGGGAAGTAGCCATAGTCTGGTTGGTAAAAGCATCTTTCCCGATTGTCATAAATCTAGGGTTTGAATTCGATTGGGTTTATTATAATTTTTTTCATATTTTTTCACGCAACAATATAAAGTGATGTAGGAATTTTGCAACGGTACTCCAGATAAATGAAACCCACACAATAGACTGAGCTTTCCAGCTCTGTGAGATATTGAAGCGAGCAAGTGAGAACAACACACACACAAACATACACTCAAACACACATACACACACTCACACATACATACATACATACATACATACACCAAAGGAATTGTCGAAACTTTTATTTTTGCTGATGATACACTAATTAAATTCCACACGAATGCAATAAAAAACATAAATCTCAATAATTAGTTATCCTCTCAAATATGTGTATCTGTTTGTGGGAATGTGTGTGTGTGTGTATTGGGGGTGGGTGTGTATATTATATCTATCTCATCTTTATATCTCTATGTATGATGATATCTTCGGTTTGAAGCTATATACGCTTGTAGATATGCCTAATATCATTTCATATATTATATACCATATAATATATAAATAATAGGGAATATGCATGAAAATTTTTTTTCACATTTATTTTCAGAATATGAAAATACTGTTAATACTGTAATAATATTTAAAAACGAAATTAAAATCTGACAAAAATCAAGGAAGCTATAAGCTTTTAAAGATTATTATCTATTTCTTTCTTGCAACAATACTAAAAACAATACTAAAGTTTTACATGTATTTTAAATGGTGAAAGTGTAATATGACGTCACATAACATATCAAGAGGGCTATCACCCTCTTTGTCTAATCGAGAATTTCAATCATTCATATCTCGCTTATTTTTAAAGTTATTTAAAAAGTAATTTTACCTTGATATTTGTCAACTAAACATGCTTCAATTCAAGTGAAAAAAAATTTTCATGCATATTCCTTATTGTCTGGAATGTCCTGGTTTAGGAGATTGGAGGAGGAAGTTGACTTTTAAGACAGAAAAATAATTTAAAAAAAATTTAATGTAGCATCATGGTTTATCAGGTAAATGGTGAGGCCGCAGATATAAAAGATAATACCTTTAGAAAAAGACAGAAATTTGGATTATATTTCGGGATAACAAGACGTTTTTTTCATGAACTTCTTAGTTTTTCTTGAGTCTTCTTGAGTTGAGTCTCTATAGTCTTCTACAGTTTGTCATACGTAACCGAAAGGAATTTGGACAAACAACGTTATGTTGACACGAAAGTATACACAAATAAACAAATATTAAATTAAAATGTCAGTTTCAAATATTTAGAAAGTTTGCATATAAAATAGGGCACTATTGTTTTCTTAACGGGTTAGCTGTATCCATATACTATAAATATATATATATATTAACAAGTATATTATTTATCATACAAATAAATAGATTTTTTTTTCTTGCAGTTATTAACCTTCTTTCTGTGATGTATATTTTTTTTTTTAAATAATAATTGTCCTGTGGGAATAAAAATAATTCCTTTGGAAATCCAGATAATCAAGTTAATTGATTGTGCTATTTAATTTTTGAGAAAATGTCTTAGTATAAGCAAGTCCATGACAGATTGATTTCCGTCATAGACAGTCCTTGATGGGCTACACTTCGACCATAAGGTTCATTGTGATGCCTTAGGATGTGAGGATGTGAGAGGAGTGGAAATTATTTGTGAGTAGGCTAGGAGTTGGTAGGATATGCGGCTGCAGCCGACTATGATAGGAACTATGCCGATATTAATCTCGAGTTCGTGAAGGAAACTGCAGAAAACCTTCTCAAGCATAGCCGGTTACTTCGTCCATACGCCGACAGTTTAGTCAATTAACCGCCCCTTTTTTTTATAATTGACAAACTGCCGATGCCGGGATTCGAACCCATAACCTCCCAGTTTTCAAGAACTGCATACTGCGCAGACATAACGCCTTAGACCGCTCGGCTACTTGGACTGGTTGATTTCCGTCATAGGACACAAAATAAATCGTATATAAATTAGAAACATGTTGATTTTCACCAAGTTCGGAAAAATTTCCCATCACTTTCCGGAGGCTTACTTGTGTGAGTTTGCGGTTCCAGAAAAATTGTCATATTATAAGAAACATCAAACACATTAAGGCTTGATTATTTTTACAGGTTGTCGAAGTGTATATAAATCAATTATAAGTTTCAGGGGGAAAGGGGTTAAGGGGGCCTTGAATTAATTATTTAATGTTAAAGTTCAAGTTTTAATGCATTAACTGTTATGGAGAAACCCGTAAGCATCGATATATTTCAAAAAATTTCACTTGCAATAAAATAAGACGAATAAAAAGAAAACTACGCAATAGAAAAAAGAAATATTAATAAAGAGATTGATCCAATAAAATTTTGATTAGACGGTCCTAAAAAAAATATACTTAAGAAAAAACCTGAGATTTCGGGTAAATTTAATTTCCTTCGGCGGTACTTTAATTACCCGAAATCAAAAATATTTTTTTTTTAGGTCCGTCTTACCGAAAATAATGAATTTACGACAAAAAATAACAAACTTTATTGTGGACTTTTATGAATGTCTATATATAATATTTTGAAGAATTTTATAAATGGACTATATCTAGTGCTCGTACATCCTTAATAGTCTGCAAGCTTATAAAATTATTAAATCAAATTTGATGCATTGGAACCATTTTAGAATATTTTCGGGGTCTACACTTTTGAACAATACCAGTAATTTGGGACATGCCTAGTTGATATTTTTGTACATAGTGTGCAGATTAGTTAGAATTGAATTTGTAATAACTGGAAAACTACAACATCAGAAAAATGATTTTGACATTTGACAATTGACATCAAAATAATGGCGTATCTAATGAAATGTGAATATTAAATAATATTTTACAATATATAATTCATCTATAATTATTATAATTATTTTAAATACATTATCGATAATTGTTATAATATGATTATATAATATAATCATAATATATATCTACATATAAATGGCTACATTTCCATTTGTTGTCGTTTCCCAGAAAAATTATTTAGCCACTAAAGAAGCACCGCTCATTTTTCAAAATTTTCTCGTTAGCATGTTCCCTATACATTCAATTTTCGAATACTTTGGATAAAAGTTTCGTATAAAAGTCATTATAAATAAACTAAGAACCTTTTATTTGAAATATTTTCCCAAAAACTAAAAAAAATAGAATACAAATCATAGTATGTTTTTAAATTCAAATTTAAGATATTAATGAGAATTACGAACGAATAGGAATTTTATTGCCCTCATAGTCGAAACAATTTCGGTCACATTTCCAATAATCGACATTCAAACAATATATCTTCATAATAATATCCGTAAACCTTCATATATTTTAAAAGATGGGTACCACACCTAAATTTTATGACTCTGAGAGCAATTAAATTCTCATTCGTTTACTAATTTCAGTTTGAATTTAAAAACATTCCTATTCTTGCAGCCATATTGATGGCCATATATTATGATTTACTGTACATTAATATTATTATAGATGGATAGATAGATAGTAGTGGGTGTCCTGGACTGGACACACTTCGACCATAAGGTCTATCATTTGTTAGTAGACTAGAAAATGGTAGGTTGCAGCTGACTTTGATAGGAACTCTACCGATATTCGTCTGGAGTTCGTAAAGGAAACTGCAAAAAACCTACACAAGCATAGCAGATTACTTCGTTCTTGTCCATACGACGGCAGCTGAGTCAATTAACCGCCCATTTTTTTTAATAATTGACAAACTGCCGATGTCGGGATTCGAACCCATCACCTCCCAGTCCCCAAATAGACAGAGCGCCTTGGACCGTACGACTACTTGGCTTGCAATATTATTATAGTTTTAATTAATTTTGACAACTCAAAGGTTGGCCAGACTACCCGAACTTCGAGTAAAACAAATGAAAATTACAACTAAGTGAGTTAATTGCTTAAATACTCGGTATATACTTACTTTTTTGCTCTAGAACACAAAATTTCAGCTCGTTATCTCCTTTTGAGTTATCGTTTCCACAAACGGACGGACTTGAGGAAATAAACGTTATTTTATGAACGACTATAACAAGCATTTTTTTCTACAATCAATATTTTCAATCGTTACAACCGTCGGAACAAAACTTAATATACCCTGGTGTATATTATATACCGGGTATACAAATAGTAAATGATAATCTTTGATTTAATTAAAATAACCTAGATAAATTAAAATTGAAACATCCTATACAATTAATATGATCTACATAAAATAAAATAAATACTTTTTAAATTAGGTTAATGACACATGAAATGTTAACGCCATCCAAACGTTAGCAGCTAACGGACGATACGGTTACATAACGTTACTACATGTATTTAATATTTATTTCATTTTCGGTTAACAAAATATTATTATCATTATCGTTGCTATTATTATTATTATTATAATTTTATATGATAATTTGGTACAACAGTTTGGCACAGAATAATTGACAAATTAGCTTCATATCTTAGTATTTAGAATGTTGGTTTAATTGTTTTTCGTCATTATTTATATTTATCTGTCGGGGAAACTTTTTCTGAAAAGAGCCACCAGAATAAACGAAGAACTGTTGCAAAAACTACGAAAACGAGATAAAATTTTCCTTGAAAATTATTTTTTGGCAATAAATTTAGTAAGCTATATTAACTAGACTCTGTTAAAAATATACTGCCCTTCAGAATTTCCTAACCTTTAAGCTGTTTTTAGTTAATTTTCGGCTTTCATAATTTCGTTTGAACCATCCCGCCCCGCCCATTTTACATTATAAATAAAAATTTTTTTTAATTAAAATTATGATGTAAAAATTTATTTACCAAACTTTTATTTTGTGTACCTGTTTATCTTTTTAAAAGGTTTTGTATAAAAGTTTAGTTGTAGTAAAAAGAAATCCATTATTTTTGAAGGATTTATTTAACATACTTAGAACGGTCCGAAAGGGTAAAATATGCGCCATTTTGTTCGACAACTTGTTGCCATTTTGAGGGTAATTCCATTATGCCTCTCATTGAAGCCCTTGTACCTATCAGCAAACAACCGGGACAGTCGATTTTCACAAGCCTTTTTGAGGCGAACTTTTCACCCGCAAAATAGTTCAGGAACAGGTGATAATCACCGTCTTTCATCATGATGACGTCAGGCCACACACATCGATAGCGACTCGCCAGAAGCTCCGAGAGCTTGGTGGGGAGGTTCTTATGCATCCACCTTATTGTCCGGACCTGGCATCAAGTGATTACCATCTGTTCCTGTCCATGGCGAACTATTTTGCTGGTGAAAAATTCACCTCAAGGGAGGCTTGTCAAAATCGACTGTGCCAGTTTTTTGCCAATAGGAACAAGGGCTATGAGAGAGGCATAATGGAATTACACTCAAAATGGCAACAAGTTATCGATCAAAACGAGGAAAATTTCACCTAAATCGGATCTTAAGTATGATAAATAAAACCAATTGCATACAAAAATATGGGATTTCTTTTTACTACACCTAATATTTGCATAATTACGACCAACCTTTTTAGAATTCTATATTTTATTTCATCCGCAACTCTTTGAGTTTCTATTTTTTGGAGTTTAACCCAGTAAGTAACGACCCCCCCAGCATACAAAAACTGTTAATCAAAATCGGATTTCCAAATTTAAATTTATCCAACATTAAAATCAATGTAATAAAACACTCTGTGAAATAAATTCATCGGGAAAATTTTGTATTTTGTAAGTTTAATAGAATGTTTTTTTTTTTATACCCATTTGTAATGATCCAATTTTGGGTTGACCACTAACAAAATAATAGTAATCGACATATAAACATTTGGTTTGGTGAAATCGTATATGGTTGGTTACGTCACATAATATTACATGGATACGACACAGCATAAAATAAAATACGATACTCGATGTTTCGCTCAATGTGTTCGCTTTGCAAAAATCATTAAGGTGATTGGTGCATAACAGAGTATATAAAGATTATTAAAAATAATCAAAGATACATTGAGATAGATTGTAGGGGCTGCCCTGAACGGGCTACACTTCGACCATAAGGTCCATTGTGATGCCTAAGGATGTAAGGATGGGAGTAGAGTAGAAGGAATTTTTGTGTATAGACTAGGAATTGGTAGGATATGTGGCAGCAGCAGACTATGATAGCAACTATGCCGATATTCATCTAGAGTTCATGAAGAAAACTGCAGAAAACCTTCTCAAACATAGCCGGTTTCTCCGTTCTTGTCCATACGCCGACAGTTTAGTCAATTAACCGACCTTTTTTTTCTTCTTAATAAACTGCCGATGTCGGGATTCGAACCCATAGCCTCCCAGTTTCCAAGTTGGCATACTTCGCAGACATAACGTTATACCGCTCGACCACTTGGACTGGTAGCGTATTAAGGTACACTGATCTCATGAGCCTTCAATGATCTAGTCTCAGTTCAACATTAATCTATTCCTGATCAAGGCTATGAAGTAACTGACTTGACAAGATCAAGGGTGTGCACTAAGCCTGTAACATCCGCTTGTTACACCAACTGCCTTAACACTGTATATAGTACACTAAAAATACAGTTATGTGGTATTTCATAAATGAGATTTATAAAATATTGATATTAATTAAAGTAAAATATAATTTTACATTGGAATGGCTTTATACATTTCGTGACCATCAATTATTGTCAATCATTTGTGAAATGGGCTGCGAAAAAAGTGGGATATGTGCGGGGTAAGGGTTGGGGAGGTGGTTAATACTCTCCATTTACTGATATGTCATTAGTAGTGGTGTGAAAACTAATATTACAAATTTATTAAATATATTATATTTGTCTTACTTGGGCTATTACTTTACCTATTAATTATTTATTGATCTATTATTGATCTATTATAATTAATATTAATATAAAAAAATTTATCCATCGGAGATCGAACCTTGAACCTTTGGTTGTCGTGTCCAGAGTGCCTACCATTACACCAATGGTTTAGCTTCGATTTTATCATTTGAATGAATAATAATGATAAGGTCCCTTGGGATGGGATGAGTTTTTATGTATAGACTACGAGAGATATAGACGATTAGTGAGATATACGGGCGCAGCCGGGTATGATAGGAACTATGCCGATTTTCATTCGTGAAGGAAACTGCAGAAAACCTTCTCAAGCATAACCGGTTACTTCGTTCTTGTCCATACGCCGACAGTTTAGTCAATGTTAGCCCCTTTTTTTTAATAATTGACAAACTGCCGATGTCGGGATTCGAACCCATAACCTCCCAGTTTCCAAGTAGGCACACTGTGCAGACATAACGCCTTAGACCGCTCGGCCACTTGGACTGGTCAACTATTAACTTATTGTTCTAATTCACAATACTATACCACAATACTATACCAAGGTTAATTTCTAGTTCGGGTAAGAAAACATTAATTCATCCACCAAGAATTGAAACCTGTACCTCTGAAAGTCACATCCAGGGGACTATCCATTATGATCCAATTTAAGCCAGAATTTCCTGGCTGTTGGAAACCAAACACTATTTCGAGTGATTGATATATGATCGGTGTTCATTTGCGGTGGAAAGCTTGTCTCTACGCCACAAGATATCAATGAGATTACTAATTGCTTGATGGGCCAGAAGCATTTACCCACATTTGGAACACTTCTACTCAAAGATTACAAAAACTTATATACAACTTGCGCATAAATATACATTTGGAATATTTTCAGCAGGTTTTCTATTTTCCTTGGATTATATTATAGCTTGTCAGCAAGGTGATCACAGTTTTACTGGGCATTAAATTTAATGAGCCTTCCGAAAATTCCAACAGATCTCATTTTATCAAAATTATTCTTGATCATATTATTTTTTGAGATTTACCTTCGAAAAAATAAACATTAGCTTTTTTTCATCTCATCTCTGTTAATTTTTTTTCATCGTGTTTTTTTTCATCTCTGGGACTATTAGGATAACGATACCAATTGATTATGAAAATTAAGTTTTAACTATTATTTTTCATTTATTAAGTGGATACCTAACTGAAAATCAATCAATCTGTATAATAGTGACGTCACCAATGATTGATTACCAATAATTATACCAAATAAATTAAAATATTCAAATCATTTTGTTATTGTCAATAGTAGATTATTGACAATAGGGTGTATATGTCGCAGATGGATTGTCGAATCCGCTATTTTACAAAACTGCTAGTTGTTTTACATAGCAACTCTGTTATGTAACGACGTTTAGCTGTTTTACATAATTACTGAACACGTCATATTGCTTTAACGTTTTGCGTTTATCAATGCAGCGGGTCAAAGATTAGACGTTATGTAAAACAGCGTGAAATAAAACGTCAGATTGTTGGTCACTATTACAACCGAGTACTACAATCTTTCACTTTATCGATCATATCCCGAGTTGGTCGGGTTTTGCGTGTTTTTGGGCCCCGCACTTAAAGACGTTCTATATATTTCCCTATATCAAAACTCTCCTTGTGACTACAGATAAGCTTTTCTGCATTACGTCTAAACGTGGGTAACAGTTTTGTAAAACGTATCGCAATGACAATCCAGTTGAACGTCGTTCAATTGTTTTACATAAGGGAGTTGTTATTTATAACAACTAGCGGTTTTGTAAAACAGCGGATTCGACAATTCATCTGCGGTTTAAATTTTTTCCCATGTGAAAACATCTATATCGAGACCGTACAAGTATGATTATGTTCATATGGGATGTGATTTGATATTTCAGGTAGACTGCCATGTTTTTTTTTTGTAACAATCGGCTCTCTGTGACAGTCGACATGCATCGGTATTCGTGTTTTAAATGGGAATTTTACATTGCATAAGGAATATTCACATAGTGCCTTAGTTCTGGCCCCAAAACTTTTTTTTTCAATCAAGAGTTTATTTTTTTTAATATCCTTTTTTATACGCTTTTTATTAGTTTCACCAGTATGTATGTATGTATGTATGTATGTATGTAACCGACCCTTTTGGGCTCGATTTTCTCCTACTTTGAATGATCAGATTTAATACAAATTTTGCACACCTGTCAAAGACCGATGACAATGCAATAATTCGATTAAAATATCCGATTATCCTGATTAGATTCGCCAGAATTCATCAATTTCTTTCCGCATCCTTTGCATGAGAGTAAGAGAGATAGAGCTAGTGCGCGAACTACAACTAAAAAATGAAAAATAAATAATTGTTTAAAAAAACTAAAAAACACGCTTTTATAGAAAATCCAACTAAAAAATAGAAAATAAAATTTAATAAATTTGGATTAAGAAAAGTGTAAATAAGAAACAAATTTATATTAATGGAATAACTATTGACACTATGCGCCCCACGCTTTTTTCCATTAATATACATTTGCTTCTTATTTACACTTTTCTTAATCCAAATTTATTAAATTTTATTTTCTATTTTTTAGTTGGATTTTCTATAAAAGAGTGTTTTTTTTAGTTTTTTTAAACTATTATTTATTCACTTTTTTCTTCAATCAATTTTTTCAACTATAACAATGTTGGAACTAACGAACTCCAGATGAGTATCGGCATAGTTCCTATCAAAGTCGGCTGCAACCGCATATCCTACCAATTCCAAGTCTACACACAAAATTGCTTGTCCTCCACTCACATCCTCACATTCTTAGGCATTACAGTGGACCTTAGGGTCGAATGGTGTCCCGTCCAGGACAGCCTCTACAATCTATCTATGTCGGGACTAAATGCCATATACTTTTCTGTATATTATTATATATACCGGGTATAAAAATAGATTAGTTTTATTCATAATATAAAGGTGACCTTTAACTAACTTGAACATTTACCTTAAGGCCAGGCCCGACTTCACATCAAAGACGAGCCTATCCCCCTGTTTTAGGTTCTACAGAGTAAATATAAGTGTATGTAACACCGTGTACAATGAAATAACATTTTATATGGAAGTCATCATGAACATCATTTTGGTTTTTCTGCGTGGAAATGGGATAAATATGGGATGAATATGGATGTCTATAATTTAATTTTAAATGGTTTATTATTAATCTGAGTGAGACAGATAATATATTAATTTTATTATCAAAAAAAAACTGATTATTTATGAATATGCATTAACTATTAAATGGAGGTTATATGAACTCAATTAATTCAAACTAATTGGGTGTACTTTGCGGCTTTGTGCGCGTTCAATTACTACCAATCATCAGCTTTTACAGATTCTTATGATGCGTTTATAATACAAAAAAAAATTCGTTACGCAGGAGCTGCTTCAACTTAGCGAATTTCCTTAGAATAAATCACTCTCTAGTGATCACAATTTTAGTCTGATCAAAATGAAATGTCATATATGATTTTAGCATTTGCAAGTCCAATTTTCTCAATAAATGACATACGTCGAGGCGAATGGGGTGAGGTATAAAAAAAGAAGAAAACACAAAATATAAAATATCTCTCTTAATATTAGAACAATCGAAAAATGCGTAAGGAATAAAGTTGTATAAAATCAAATTTGCTACAATTCATCACCTTATCATTTTTGCTCAAACTCTAATGTGTACAGAGATATTAAGGAATTTAATTTTCAATATTCAACCGTCAATATTTCTGTAAATATTATTGTTACAGAAAAAATGATAAGAAACAAAATTACAGTAAAACTTAGTACCTACAACTTTACTTCTTATAAATTTTTCGATTTTTCAAATTTTAAGGGAGATATCTCAAATTTTATGTTTCCCCCTCCCTCTAAACCCCCCTTTCCCCTGGTCCGATTTTACCCATTAACGAACTTGACCTTTTGAATATCAAAAGCGCCTCAAATACCAAATCTTATCCCGATAAAATGAAAACTGTGACCGCTAGAGTGATGACAGACACATATATATATATATATATATATATATATATATATATATATATATATATATGTATATATATATATATATATATATATATATATATGTCCATAGATATATATATATAAATTTTTCAGATGGTGATTTTTGACATCTACTAGGTAGGATCGATGGACATTTGAAGAAATTTTTGCGAAATTTTGACTTCGGTACGGGACCAATAGCTCTATTTCCTTTCAGGAAATTCGCTAATAATGTATTCAATGATATTAGTTATTTACTAAGTAAAAAAAGACGAAAGGCGTATTTCTTGTTCGTGTATTACTTCACGCGTTCGTTCGACACAGAACTCTTTCTTGTACCTTATCAATTTTCCTGTGTCAATATTATTAGATCCCATTTACAAAATACTATGTTAAGAATCCGAAAATGTTTACTTTATTGCTAAACAGTATGTTAAAATTGTTCAATACATTTTTATTTCTGAAGAAGGAACTGTATTCCGAAACTAGTCCAAATAAAGTGATTTTACGAAAATTTCAAATATTTGTTTTATTTAATAATTATAACGGATTTTCGTGGTGTATACGAAACTCTTCGTTAAATCTACTATTATGAAGGACTACAGTCTCTAGAAACACAAAACGGGCATTTAAACTGGAAAAAATGTCACATTTTGCCAAGAAAAATTATTTGTATTTTTTAATATATTTCGACTGCAATGTAGTCATCATCAGTATGAATTAGCTAATCGTAACTATCTCTGGGATATGGAGTCAAAGATATGTTGCTCGTTGCTAATTTGGTGCGTGTCTCACCAAAGTCCTCTTTGATTATTTTAATAATCTTTATATGGAAAAAATGTTTCTAGCATCTACGATCGAAAACGTAGTAAAATATTCATAATTATCCACGGTAATGAACATCGTTGAATCGAACACTTCACGTTAAATAGACAATTTGTCCTATTTAATTATGTCATATTCGAGTTTATCTTCTCCTTTTGCATTAAACAACATCAACTTATATACAACATAACAGTCATCTTCTCTATTCGTTTAAATAAAATTATTATCCTGGAAAAACTGTATCCAATTATTTTGTCGTATTTCGTGCTTCTTAGTAGAAAATATAGAATTGTAACTAAAAAAAAAAAAAACATTTAAAATCTTTAACAACATAATTTAAAATAAAATATGAACATGACTTACATCTCATTATAACACCTACCAACTCCCTCCACTCCTACCTTATCAAATCTCCCATTCCCATATATTTTCTTCTTTCTCGTATTTTAAATATCTAAAATGATGAATTTCATTTATTTAAATATTTGTATAAATAAATTTAATATACAGAAAGTTGATGTTTAATTGAAGGTAGAATTTTGCTATCTATCTAATGATTGTCTGTTAGAATGAATCAACATATTTTCTGTTTCTTGAATAGTTTGAAATTCATACGAAAATAATAGGATTCATTGTTAGTGAACGAATTAATTTATTATTTATGTACTTTATTTTCATGAGAAAGTAGATAATTACAGATGGCATTTGTCGATTCACGTCATTATTTTTGAAATACAAGTTAAAAATATCTTGATATATATTTAAAAAAAAGTTGTGGACATTTTTAAGATTTTTAAAGACAATTAGTTCCAAAACCACTGAGTTTTCAAAAAAAATTGTTTAGTACAAAAGTTGTTAGTATTATTTTCATTAACAATTTTTAATAGAAACATTTTATAGCAAATCAAATGAATTCAGCACAAATTCAATATAAATATTGAACTCAGCATGCACTTTGGATTAAAGTAGACCCCACCTAAAAGTTTTAAGATTCCTGGACTATAACTGTTCAGTTACAAATCTATTTCATTATTGTAAGTTTAGGAACTAGTCAAAGTGAACCCCAAACCACGTGCCACACAGTTTTAAGGGCTGCCTTCCTGACAGCAGGCAATCTTCCCTATTGCGAAAACGAACTTGAATTTCGAAAGTTATAAAAAATTGACAACTTTTGTTCAAGGCATGAAAAACAGAATCGTTTCGACAAAAACTATCTGTGAAAACATACTTTTGCAACTTACTCCCATCGAATTTTCGAAAAAATGTTTCAAACAATTTTGTAGTTCAGAGTTTTTTTCAACCCATTTTTGGCACATCTCTCCAGAGGTTTGGCTGGATCTAATAAGGGCAGACCGAAAAACCGTTTGGTAATAATAGGGTTTGACCTCCGTTTCTAGAGGCCACCAACAGTATTATTCCTTTTCAGCTTCTTTAATTTCTTACATTAATGAGTGGATACATGGAATTATATGGAAACTAGGAATTGGTGGGCTCCGCGGAAGTGGGTGACTTTCCTATATTCATCTGGAGTTCGTGAAGGCAAACTGCAGAAAACCATCACAAGCATAGCCAGTCACTTGATTATTGTCCATAAGCCGACAGTTTGGTCAATCAATCACCCCCTTAAATTTAATAGACATTCTGCTTCCGCTGGAAATCAAACCGGCAACCTGTCTTGTTTCAAGCATAGCTCGTTTGAACTGTTTGATATTTGGAATGTTTTCATAAATTCTGAATCGTGTTCAAATAATAAAGTTCTTTGGATTGAAAGATCTTAGACTGTTAAGACAGGTCGCTACCAATTTACTAGTAATCTCCTCCATACATTGTTTAGAAACTCTCAATCCATAATATGAATACAATAAATGTATATAATGAATATATCACTTTAAATAACATTGCTGGCTGGGATGCTCTCTTGTTAACGTTAACACTGTAGACTGTAGACTGTAGAGCACCACTGTACTGTACTGTTGGAACTGTATATTGTGAAGCTGGTTCGTACCTACGTTCATTCG
This sequence comes from Nineta flava, assembly GCA_963920215.1. NCBI lineage: Eukaryota > Metazoa > Arthropoda > Insecta > Neuroptera > Chrysopidae > Nineta > Nineta flava. Next base: position 137,282,252 of record OY986041.1, read on the forward strand.
TCGGTTGGCTGGTGCACTTACATTTATTAGAATATAAATGAACTGACACATAACCAACAAAACCCTCATCCCCGCATATTTATTTGATACCTGTGTATCCTGGTATCAACCTACCTACCTAGTATGTATATAATATAGATATATCCACAATCCAAACCCCCTCCTACCAAACCTTGCTCAACCCAACCCAATCCAATCTAACAACAGTTCGCTGTTGTTGTGTAGTCAAGTTTGTTGTGTACCATTTATTATACACCGTTTGTTGTATTTACTAAATGTCAAGTAATATATGGAAATTTTAAGCCAGGTGAGTAATTGTCTAGACAAAACTTACTATACAAGATCATGCTCCAACGAAGAAGGATTCCGCGAATATACAGGATGAGTCCAGAAGAATACATTAAGTGGATGGAAAATAATTTTTAAGACAGATCCCTTATTTAGTTTTTTACCTCCGATTCCTCCATTTCGGTTGATAAGCAGATACCTCATTCTGGCTCTGAAAAGACATTCTGCCAGAAGATGTTGGGGCGTATCATCCGCCCGGTTATAGTCCGGACATATCGCACAGCCTTTTAATCTCATGAGGGATATACATCTTTTGACCCTGCAGTGACTGGAAAGCACCCCAACCAGAACATTTATCTCTTTTCGATTTTTGCTAAGTAGCCCGATTAGTCTTGCGGTATTGTACCCAGCAATCATTTGTTTGGTTTGTCTCCAACCGGCTGCGCCAGTCCATTTTCTATTCATACACTTATACACCCATTCGTTAAGGGCAAAGGTAATCTGCCTCCTAGTTTTTCCAAGATATGGTTCCGGTCCCTGGTATCCACATCAAGTGACCTATTTCAACCTTTTCAGGCTCTCCAGTGTTTCTACGTATTCGAGAACTAGAGGAGCTGTTATTTCAGCGGACCAAGTGATAGAGCAGTTTAAGGCGTTATGTCTACGCAGTATGCCTAGGAAACTTGGAAACTGGGAGGTTATGGGTTCGAATCTCAACATCGGCAGTTTGTCAGTTATTAAGGAAATAAAAAAATGAGCGGTAAATTGACAAAACTGTCAGCGTGTACGGACAAGAACGAAGTAACCGGCTATGATTGAGAAGGTTTTCTGCAGTTTCCTTCACGAAGTACAGATGAATATCCGCACAGCTCAGCTGCAGCCGCATATCCTACCAATTCCTAGTCTACACACAAAAATTCCTTCCAGTCCAGTCACATCCCCACATTCTGAGGCATCACAATGGACCTTATGGTCAAAGTGTAGCCCGTCCAGGGCAGCCTCTACAATCTATCTATCTATTTCCGCGGAGTAGATTGTCTGAAGCTCAGCTTGGCTATTCGAACAGATATAAACCCGCCGCTTAATGCAATCTAGTACTTCCTCCATATTTGTCTCTGTTTGAAAATGTTCGGGTCTAGTATTATAGAATTTTGTCCAATTTACAATCGATTACAATTATTTTCCATTTTAAATATATATATATATATAAAGAGTAACTACTCCTGTACTCCTCGGTAATTCTAAACCTATAGAAAATAAACCTACACAATTACAATTAAAGAGTGAGTATATACATACGAGTATATACTATCTGAAGTACTACTAACTGATGACGGGTAGCAGAATACTGTGTAATATAGTAAAACATTTTGGTTCGTTACTGGTTTATGTGTGGTATATATAGATATGGGGTTCCATACCATTCCAAAAACCTTGAGGTAGGTAGATTGGTATGAGAGAGGTACGTTTGGTTTCAGACGACGATGGTACCTATTTTATTTATAATATAGTATATAGTGCAACAGTACACACACAGTATAGTATACTACTCGTATAGTAGAATGGTTTAAATTGTCAACATGATATATTAATTTTTCATTAATTGCTTTCTGAAAACAATGAATATGTTTGTTATACCACTGACGGTTGGTTCTATCCATGGTCGTCTAAATACGAACCTTCTACATAGTACAGGGTGTCGCATAAGTAGTCGAACTCCATAAGAGGGTAAGATTTTGGAACGAAAAGTCCTGAGACATTTTTTTATTAAACGCACGATTAATTATTAGGGAATATGCATGCAAATTTTTGTTCACTTGAATTGAAGCATGTTTACTTGACAAATATCAAGGTAAAATTACTTTTCAAATAACTTTAAAAATAAGCGAGATATGAATGATTGAAATTACCGATTAGATAACACAGGGTGATAGCCTTCTTGATATGTTATGTGACGTCATATTACACTTTAACCATTTAAAATACACGTAAAACTCCGTTTTTAGTATTTTCGCAAGAAAGAGACAGATAATAATCTTTAAAAGCTTTTAACTTCCATGATATTTGTCGGATTTTAATTTCGTTTTTAAATATTATTACAGTATTAACAGCATTTTCATATTCTGAAAATAAATGTAAAAAAAAAATTTTCATGCATATTCCCTATTAATTAAGGACACTAGGTTGAACCAGAGTTGCAAAAAGTGCATTTTTTTGATAATTCGTCTTAGAATTAATTATCAATTAGCTTTTGTATTTAAGCAATGTATTGCTTAAATTTTTCAAATTATTGAAAATTGCATTAATTAAATTTATTTATTTTTTTTGAAAAATGTAATAAATAAATTGTTTTAATAATAAATTTAAAAAAAAAAATTGCGCAAATTAAATTCGTTAAATTATAAAGTTTTCTCAAAAGTGCATTCATAAAATTATTTTACTGACTAATCTTTTTAATATTGCAATAATTAAATTTTTGGAATTGACAATTTTTAGAAAATCACAAGACATGCTCCCCCATAAAACACAGATCCCACCCCTTAAATATTACTTTTCTGTTTTGGTGGATACGAGCGACAGATAAAATTCATAGTAGCTTTGGGACACATAGATACTAGCTTTACAAAGATACTAGCTACTCAGTGGTTTTAACCTTGTTTCCTTAATTAATAAATAATTAATTAACGGTGCGTCTAATAAAAAAATATCTCAGAACTTTTCGTTCCAAAATCGTACCCTCTACATACCCTCTTATGGAACTCGACTACTTACGGGACACCCTGTTAATGTATATTCGAAGCTTCTTTATGTATATATATATTCGAGGTCTGTTCTGTATATATTTAAAATGTATTTACTTCAGTTATTATTGTAATGTTTGTAATTTATATTATTGTGAGCTGAAAGATATACTTCTCTCATTTGAAATAGATGTCCATAGAGTCAGCATACATAGATCAGAATTGGTGATCAACGAGTGGATGAACGGTGTTTAACACCGTGATCCCTGGGAAAATATACCGCAGCCAAATAATGTTTCGGAATGCATCCAAGAGGCTATCCCTCGATGTATTGAACCTGAATGGGATTCAAATTTGGAAGGTTACGGGACTACGAATACATCGGCATACAATAGGAGCCCATAACGGATCCATTATGTGCAGACTGTACATCTCTCGGTTACGGCAGATACAAGATAATCGGTGAATCTCACCTCGAATTAAAGAACCTTCAGGAAAACCAGATAAGCAAACTCCTGACTATTATAAAATTATGGGAGAAACGAATCTGAAGACTGAAGTAGAAGGAGGAGCACAATGGGCCGTGAGGTTAAAGTGCAATTCATCTATATACCCCAAGGTAGAGATAGATAGATTGTAGAGGCTGCCCTAGCCGGATTACACTTTGACCATAATGTCCATTGTATATACCCTAAGATATATTTATCTATCAATCGAAAAATTAAGGCATCCGCCAGGAATTGAATCAGGATCTTCCCCAGAAATCCTGGATTATTGCGTCGAGCGCGTCAATCAAACACCATGGTTGATTGGCTTGATTAGTCGATTTTTTCAATTTGACATATTATTAAATTCAATAGTCGGTAATAGTATAAGCTTGTTCTTTCATACTTGTGTCTTCATAACCGTAAACATAGATCTGTAGTAAAAGTTGAGCCAGAGAAATGGCGATTATCATTTTTATGTTGAAAAGTCGCAAGGAAATAATTTTATTCGTATGAAATTGATATATTTATCCAAACTTATCCAAACAGGACTCTCCCATATTATTTTTTTCAATTTCTATGACCTATATACATAAGTACTTGAAAAGACAAATATTACTATGTTAATGACAATAAACAAGGTAATATATTGTTTTAATATTTGAACAAGGATAAAAGCCACTCCTTTATCATTCATTATATAGTCTTCGAAGCGTCATATGACATATTCCATATACAGATGTATATAATTTATTACAGTCCTTTTTTTTTTGTTAATACCTAACCTAATATTAATAGTAAATAAATATTTAATATTTGTATTATTTTAAAATCATCATTTTAAAATAAATTAATGAGTTTTATATTTTGTTGTACAGATTAATACAGGTTGATTATCAATTCACTGTACGTTTGTCACTGTAAAATATGGGCACTATGCTAGAGATTTGCAGGCTTTTGTACAGGCCTGACATTAAACAGGATTTATACAGGATAACTTTTTTCTTTTTGATTTTATTGAACGGTGGCATTCATTAAAATTTAGATTACAGTTTGGAAATATGTTCACATTATGTTTTGAAGATAATATCTTCCGAATGGTGACCATTTTTTTGCTTCGAACTGACGTGCTCTTTCCAGAGAATTATCCATAACTTTTCTTAGAATTTCAGGTTTCCCTTCTTCTTGGATATTCGCCTTAAACTCTCGGATGGTTCTTGGCTTATTGGCATACACCTTATGCTTAAGGTAGCCCCAAAGAAAGAAATCGGGAGCCGTTAAATCGGACGAACGTGGTGGCCAGTTAATATCAGAAAAATGCGATATTATTCGACCGCAAAAAATTTCGCGCAGAAGAGCCATAGTTTGGTTTAAACTCGTGAACCAATTGAATCTAATATGGAAAAAGGTGTAACGTATGTAAAATTCTTTGCAAAGATCGCCTAGAGAACGTCGCCTGATGGAAGTTCGGGATTTCCTCAACACTTGCTTGTCCCGATAAATGTTCACATCATTTCGAACTGCACGAGGTCTGCCAGTACACGGACGATCACAGACAGCCCCATGTTGCCCAAAACGCTGAACCAATCGGTAAATTGTCCAAACATGAAAGAAATTTCGATATAATCTATGTTTCTGAATAATCGAATACTGACTTTCAAAATAAAATTAAACAACTTTGGTTCTTTGTTCTGTGCTTTCCGTCAGTTTTTCCATCATTAAATTCCCAAGTTGTTCAAAGTTAATTCTGAAAAAAAAACGTAAACAAGAAATTTATTCACTAATTAAATCATAACGTTACTTATGCGCCACCCTATATATATGACAAATCATACACATCTAGGATAGGAATCGAATCCACGACCTCTGCCAAACTCAACAAACTATTGAAAGATTATTTATCAGACAAAATAATGTTTGGTTTCAAATCCTAAAACCTGATCTAATACAGATTAAGAAAGACAATTTTGGATTTGAAATCAAACTTTATTTTGCCTGATAAATAATCTCACAATAGTTTGTTGATACTTACTAAAGTTATTCAGTAAGTACAGGTAAATAATTATCCCAGTTTAATTTCTGCACTAATTAATGTGTTTATAATCATCCCAATAGGAACGTACGATATCCCAAATAAAATAGTTCGTTAGTTTAAAGTTTATCTATTTAATTATAAAATATGTGATGTGTTGTAGTTAGTTACCTTTTAAATAAATAATGTATTTTGCAATAAATAGATATTGAAATATAATAATAATTAATATTATTATTATTATAATATAAATATTAATAATAATATTAACATTTATAATAGGTAGATAGAGATACGACCTATAACAATGGCTGGCTGTTGACTGTTGTTCTAGCCTAGGTCTGGTCTGGTTTGGTCTATGATGATGACTAGGTAATACAACATCATATTATATATACAACATGTAATAGATATTTTATCTATAATGCATTTGTTAATTAATCATAAATAATAGAAATGGTTTTGGTTTTAACTTCAAAATATCATTTACATATTTACATATTTATTTATTTATTAATAAATATATATTTATTTATTGTTTACCTTTTTTTGTTGGTTTTTTTTGTTTGTTGTTATTATTTTATAAAATAAAAATAATTAATATCAAAAATTAAAAAAAAAAAAAAAAACGAAACTGACAACGTATTTTATTTATTAATCCATTTTTTTTTTTTTAATAAATATTTATTTATTTTTAAAATATTTATTTAAATTGAAATTTCAGATAGAACGGACCCTTTCGAAAATATACGGATACATATCAGCACAGTCGGTGACCATGTATGGCCACCAATATGGCTGCTAGAATAGATGTGATTTTAAATTGAAACTTAAAATAGTAATAAGTATTACAAACGAATCCGAATTTTACTGCCCTCAGAGTCATAAAATTTAGGTCCCAGTTCCAATATTCAAATCGACATTCAAATAATCTATCTACATAATAATATCCGTATACTTTCATATATTTTAAAAGATGGATATCACACGTCAATCTTTTAGCTTTACAAAAAGAAGTGATATCCGATCAAAAACAAAAATGTTAGAAAGGGCCAAGTTTTCGGAGATATCTTTAATATAATTTCCAAATTGTATTTTATTTTTCCAATACTAAAGGAGATATATTAAATTTTGCATCGCCCCTCCCTTTAATCCCGTACTTGACCTTTCAAATACCCACATCACATACCGAAGGTGATTAAAATGGTGATCGCTTGAGTAAAAGAGTATCGATTACATTATACATATGAGACGGGCATGATACAGTGAATTATATGAATAATAACTATCGTTGTATAAACATGTATAACGTGTTTATCGTATAATATAAACTATAATATTAGCTTGAATTATACACCTTTATATAGATGGGTAGGTGAAACGTGAAAAGCGATGTTAATATAGATTCTATCCTCTTTAGTATGATGGGCTTTTCCCGAAACGCTCAGACACTACATGTTGATAGATAGATTGTAGAGGCTGCCCTGGACGGGATTCACTTCGACCATAAGGTACATTGTGATGCCTAGGGTTGTGAGGATGTGAGTGGAGTGAAAAGAATTCTTGTGTATAGACTAGGAATTGGTAGGATATGTGGCTGCAGCCGACTATGATACTAACTATGCCGATATTCATCTGGAGTTCGTGAAGTAAACTGCAGAAGACCTTCTCAATCATAGCCGGTTACTTCGTTTCTTGTCCATGCGCCGATAGTTTACTCAATTAACCGCCCCCCCCCCCCTTTATTTTTTTCTTAATAATTGACTAACTGCGAATGTCCGGACTTGAAACCATAACCTCCCAGTTTCAAAGTAGGAATACTGCGCAGACATAACGCCTTAGACCGCTCGGCCACTTGGATTTTCATGAAAAAATAGACTACACGATAAGACCATGACATATAAACGAAGGCAGTACACAAAATCGATTGTGATACGGTGCCTAGCCGTCATTTGAAGATTTGTTAATGTAAAAACTTGCATACTTGGCTTGTACGTCCTGTGAACACAACCTCAGTATCCATACATAGTATTCTGTCGCTTTAATAGTCATGTCTTCTCCTTATGATCTTAATCTCACAACTTTGGTAAATTTTAGTAAAGTGTAGTGTAGTTCAGTAAATTAAAGTGGAGTTAAAGTGTATAGAGATTGCCCATACATACATACCTACACATATTAGTTATTGAAATGTCGTTTTGAGATACATTTTCAGAAAAACAACAATATACATTTCTTGGAACGCGAAAGTTTTTAAAATTATGAAAGGATGTTCAATTCATCCATGAAATGCATGCGTAGAATTTGTACTCGAATCGTAGCGTTTTACTAAAATGTTACATTTCTCAGAAATTAATGTGAACAAATAATTCACGTTTGTTTAAGAGTAGTAAGTAGTAGAGGGGAGGTCGAAAGATAAGTTATTTGTATGTAGACCCCTAAATTGGTAAGTTCTACGACTACAGTCATCTTTGATAGGAACTATACCGATATTCATCTGAAATTTGGGAAACGGAATTGAGCAAAACTTTCACAAACATAGCCGGTTACTTTCGTTCTTGTCCATACACCAACAATTTTCCTCCCCATTTTTTCTAAATCAATTCAATTGACAAACTTCCACCGTGGGAATCGAACAAGCAACCTCCCAGTTCCGAGTAGAGTGCCTTTAACAGCTGGTCCTCTCGGACTAATTACCAAAGGGTGGCAAACTGGTCAAAAGTCCGCCTGCATGACGGGTCGACTTACTCTGTGGTATTCAGTGCAATATATTTGTATATACGTATACTCAACTCAAAAATCCATTAGTATACACAAACTTTTCACGTAGATTTTCATGTGCCAGCTCCTAGCCTATATAATTTGCTTGCTTGCTGTATATATTACATATTCGTTTTGTAAATTGCAAGATTATATTGAATATATATACTATCCAACTTGTGGCAAATAAACCAATTGATTGAACGTCACATGTGTACGTGTGTACGTGTGTGTTTGTGTGTGTGTCATCATCCTGTTGTGTGACACAGTGGTTTTGGATAGTAATATTATTTAGACAACATTACATTAACTACTACCTAAATGTAGCAAAGGCTTTGCTTTGCTTTGCCGCCGTACTGTAGATTCTAGTATTGTGTATTGGCCGATCGCCCTCAGTTAGTTAACTAGCCTGTCTTATTTTACTTAAATACAAAATTAATTCAGCATGTGCTAACGTTAGTTATATGTTTACATAAATAATATATTATACATATATATATATATATATATATATATATATATATATATATATATATATATATATATATATATATATATCCCATTTCTATCGGGTGTCATTTTAAACAATGCCCCCGAATAGTTTTTCAAGAGATCATTTTTTGAAAAACATTACCCGGATAAAAGGTATTCTTTGGAGGGGAACTAGATTGATAGATAGATATATCTTGGGGTTTATAAAAAATATTGCACGTCAACCTTATGGCCCACTGGGCTCCCCCTCCACTTCAATCTGGCGAGATTTGTATGTCTCATATTTTGGCCTCATATTTTGGTTTACTAAAAAGGTTATCCAGAAGGTTCAGGTATATCGGGGTGAGATGTACCGAATATGTTGTGTCTACTGTAACCGAGAGAGACTCAGTAAAAGATGATGTGGCTCGATGTTTCTTTTTCCTCGTCACACAGTTCGTTCGGAGGGGAAATAGGTTTGGTGACCATGATTTTAACATTAACCTTGACCGTCAAGACTATTTGAACACCAAATTGAGTATAAGTGAGAATTTAAATCATTCTTTGACATCAAATCCCTCATACGAAAATCGTACACATCTAAGATGGGAAATTAAACCCACGATCTCTGGCATTCTAGACCAATTCAGCCGTAGCTCTGCTTACTTGAGATTTTATGGTAGTGGAATACATATGATCTCTTACAATTTTCATGACAATGTATTATTAATTTGTTTATTTTCCTATTCACATATTTTTAATTGTTTTTTTTTTTTGTAGACTTACGTCTTTTTATATCCACTGTTAGCATGGTCGCCATTCGATTATATTATACGAAAGAAAGTGACTAGCATTAGTTTGAATTTATTTATTTTTTTGGTAGCATCGGTTAGCTGAGGAAAAAAGAACACACAAACTGGGGCATAAAGTTTATTTTTGTTAATAACTAACCATTTTATAGCCTTTAAATAAATGGGTTTGCAAGGATAAGATTACCAGCGAAGTAGCCGAGCGTTAAGCGATAAGGTAGCGCTGGTAACACTAAGGCGTAGCTCTAAGGCGTTATGCCTACTTGGGGACTGGAAGGTTTTGGGATTGAATCCCGACATCGGCAGTTTGTCAATTATTAAAAAAAAAATTAAAATACAGGAGGCGGTTGATTGAGTAAACTGTCGGCGCATGAACAAGAACGAAGTAACCGGCTATGTTTGAGAAGGTTTTCTGTAGTTGTCTTCACGAACTCCAGATAAATATCGGCATAATTCCTATGGGAGTCGGCTGCAGCCGCACATCCTACCAATTCCTAGTCTACCCACAAAAATTCTTTCCACTCCACTCTCTTCCACACATTCTTAGGCATCACAATGTACATTTTGGTCCACGTGTAGTTTGTCCAGGATAGCCGCTACAATCTATCTATCTATGTAAGGATAAGATTCCATTTTTTGAGAATATAAAGTCCTTAGAAAATACATATCAAGAATAGAAAGTCTTTATATTTGTTTTGTTGTGAGTTAAGCAACGTTCTGCGGACTGACGGACGGAAATATGGAAATTGACTAGTTCAAAAATTTTTTTCCAATTATTTTATTGAACATTCAAACCGTTACTTCCGTCGGGACTAAACTGAATATAGCCTTGTGTTCTTATAATATACCGGGTATTAAAATCAAATATCATTATATTTCGAATTCAAATTAGAATAATAGATAATTCTAGAGCTAAAACAAGTTAAGAAATCATTGTACGTATATTATTACATTTAAAATATGTTTGCATCGAATTTATCCACCATCAAGAATCGATATTTCAATTACATTAATGGGAATTCAATCAAGATATGATTTTCATCCATAATAATAAAACTAATCCCTACATGTATTCATTCGTATGACTTCTCTAGAATATGTTCGAATCTATTTGTATACACCAATGTAAAACAATGTTGTGTGTTCGAATGTTCGAAGTAAGAATATATAATATTATATTGAAGATTAGATCTTATTCTATGATATCTAGACTAGTAAAAATGTGCCTTTTTTTCGAATTCTACTGCGGCTTCTCAAAAAATTATGACCAAGGTGGAATTCGATTCGTAATTGCATCTGAAAGTTTTTGAAAAAGTTCAAGCCCCGCATAAAAAAATTACAAAAGTTATAAACAATTTAGTAAAAAAAAAGGGGGGTTTCGTGTTTTGAAATTTTCCATATCTTTGTTTGTTAATAAAAAAATGGAACATTAAAATTTTTGAAATTTTCCGCCGCGGATCTTCAAAGAATAGCTCCCAGAAGTAAATAAATTCCAGACATTAATTGGAAAATTTTTTTTACATAACAAAAGCATAGTTAATGAACAAATTGGGGTAAAAATTTTTTGCCGACGGATTATGGTTTGTTGCAGTATCCAGTAAGCACGTACATTTTTTCTTGCCTTAATGTTAATATTTAATGGGTTAACAAAAGTTTTTTGTTCAAGTGTCAGAATCAAGCTGAGCCGAATCACTCGTTTTCAATACCTATTTTAATTTGTCAATTAACATTATAAATATTAGTGGTAATTTTCGGTAGTGCACCATTTTTTTTGAAAATTTTCTGCTCTTTTAGAATCTTTTTTTTGATTTGCAATATCTACAATAGTTTTTGAGATATTTACAAAAAACGAAACCCCCACTTTTTTTTACTAAATTTTTTATAACTTTTACAATTTTTATACGCGGGACTTCAACTTTTTTAAAAACTTTCTAGATGTAATTACGAATCGAATGACACCTTGATCATAATTTTCTGAGAAGGCGAAGTGGAATTCGAAAAAAGGGCACATCTTTACTAGTCTAATCACCGTAAAACATTACTATATGGTACTATGGGCCAGAACAGTAGCGCTCAATTTTCCAAATTTTTTAATTGATTTGTACCGTATTCAGACGGTTTTTGGGAAAAGGATTCGAATAAAAGTTGTTACTGTATTCATAATGAAAAACTTTTATCTGAAGCTTTTTTTCGATAACCGAATGAAGAAAGCACAAGTCAATTATAATATTTTGAAAAATGAACGATACTTTTGTGACCATGTATATATAGTAATATCATATATGGACTGTACGTGAGACATAACACAGTATTCTATAAGACCTAGAATATCTAGAATAATCTACCTTTTCATATTCGTAATTAAATGATAGTATATCAGAAGAGAAATACTATCCATATTATTTAAATGCTTAGATAGATATGGTATGGTACTAAAACTAAAACCTAAGATTAGATAAATATACACTTAATATATTATGTGCTTTAACAAACTGCGTAAATTGTATCCTACTTCTGGTAGTTCTAGAATTTTCTGAGTAAGTAAGAACTTTTGGGTAAACGATAATGGGAATTAGATTCGAATTTAAAAAGAAACTGTACGAGACATACTCAAAATGATTAATTTCTAAATGTTCCGTAGTTTTTAAGCCTACAACACTAACCTTAAAATATAGCCCTTGATAACTAACAACGCGTAAGATTTATATAGATTGGGTAAAAAAACATAATTACACATTTTGCCGACAATTTTGTTTAATAATAGGAAATATGCATGAAAATTTTTTTTCACTTGAATTGAAGCATGTTTACTTGACAAATATCAAGGTAAAATTACTTTTTAAATAACTTTAAAAATAAGCGAGATATGAATCATTGAAATTCCCGATTAGACAAAGAGGGTGATAGCCCTCTTGATATGTTATGTGACGTCATCATATTACACTTTCACCCTTTAAAATACACGTAAAATTCCGTTTTTAATATTTTTGCAAGAAAGAGACAGATAATAATCTTTAAAAGCTTATAGCTTCCTTGATATTTGTCGGATTTTAATTTCGTTTTTAAATATTATTACAGTATTAACAGTATTTTGATATTCTGAAAATAAATGTGAAAAAGAATTTTCATGCATATTCCCTATTGTTTAATAAGTTTGTTTATCCAAACAGTGCTTTATGTGATTCCATCAGATTCCTTTATGTGATTCCTGTAATCTTGAAGAGATTTTTTTTCAATAGGTATTATGGGTCGCAGTGCACCAAATCCCCCCCCCCCCCCCCCCCCGCCTCATTACCATTGATTCTTTCAATCATGGGGATATTTCTAGTAAGATAATTTTACTGTCAATTCCAAAAGATTATGATACATATTTGATGACCTTCATCCACATGTGAAAATTCCAAACTCTTATTCTTTACAAACAAGATTAAGTAAACTTCTATTTAAAAAGAAAAGTAAAATTTGATATAAAATAATAAATTTATAAAATTAATTTCACATTTTCGATAATACAATGAACGTTGTTGTCAAAACTTAAGTGATTGGGTATCTTATTGTCAAAATATAAGAGAAAAAAAAAGGATACAAGTACCTCACAAATGACGTCATATTACTATAGAAATTGATAAAATAATATAAATGATTGATAACATATAAATATCCTATTGAACAACAACATTGTTCACTTCGCTTTTATTTTTAGATATATTTTGTATTTACTTTTCTCTGTATAAGAAGATTCCATTTACAACCATTAATTTTCTGATATTTTCGTACCATCAAAATGTCTGGATGCGTGTGTCAATTCCGCATATTTTGCAGGTTATAAATTGAAGTAAATGGGTTATTTCTCCACAATAGTCATGCTTTATTTATAGTGTATAGTTTCTACAGAGATGTCATCTACCAAATATTAATAAAAAAATGACATTTTCAACTGTTAAAATCTAAAAAAAAAATAAACTATTTGACATATTGATTGAGTGATTGATTTATATTGGGGTCTAAAAACTATTGTACTTCGACCTTATGGTCCATTGTCCAAGATTCACTTCTCCCATATGTTGGCAATAACCAGCTTGCTTATCAGGTCTTCCTGAAGGTTCATATATTCGGGTGAGATGCACCGAATATCCTGTATCTGCTGGATTATTATACATAAATTTCCTATGATATATTCGATAGATAGATAGATTGTAGAGGCTTCCCTGGACGGGCTACACTTCACCCATAAGGGCTATTGTGATGCCTAAGGATGTGAGTGGAGTGGAAAGAATTGTTGTGTATAGACTAGGAATTGGTAGGATATGCGGCTGCCGCCGACTATTATAAGAACTATGCCGTTATTCAGCTGGAGTTCGTGAATGAAACTGCAGAAAACCTTCTCAAGCATGGCCGGTTACTTGGTTACTTCGTTCTTGTCCATACGCCAACAGTTTAGTCAATTAACCGCATCTTTTTTCTTTATAATTGATGAGACTTAATAGGTGGTTTATTGATATTAATTACTTTCAAATTCTATTTAAAACGTTTTTTCTTTAATTTAAACTTTTAAATTTTTAATTAAAACTACCTTAATTTAAATTAGTCCATACGCATACGGAGGTTAATTCACTCTCTTATTGTTTTTAATTCGTCTGTCAGTAAGTTAATATAACCTCAAAATTTCACATGGGGTATTCATACAATGGATAAAAATAAACTATTAATATTGTTTTTATTTGTAAAAAATATATATTTAATTTAGTTAAACAATTAATTCTGCGAATTAATTTATCCTTTAGTAACACAGGTTTGCATTTCATATATTTTGACTAAAGTTTTGTTTATTTAATATAAATATGATACATACACTTTGTAGGTTACAAGTTTTTAAGATGTTATTTAAAAAATACATTAAATTTATACACACTAACAGTTAAACAGTTTTGAATAATTAACAATTACACGAAATAACAGAATACAGCAATTAAACACGAATAATAACGAATTTTAACAATTAACAATAATTAATTTAATTGACAATAATGTCTGTAAATATTCCGAAATAAAACGTATTGGAATATTAAGTAAATTCCACGTTCTTCGGACAATTTCGACCGTCATGATCGATAAAACAAACGCAAGAGAGTTGATATTTGAATAAATCAGCATGGAGATAATTTTTCAATTTGGCAAAATTCCACACAAAAAAATCAAACAGTCGGTCATCTTCCATATCAGACACGAATCCTATTGTCGAATAATTGAACTGAATAAGGTTTCTAAAGTTTATACCGATGTCATACTTTTAAAGAAAAAGAAATTTATAAAACATAATTCAGCACCTGAAGAAATAAATATCAAAATCAAACGATTAGATTTTGAGATGTTCGAAATAAATAATGGTAAGTTTTATACATAATTTATAAAAGTTAATCATAAATTAACCACAAACTATAGCATTAAATGATAACATAATAATGACTATTATTTTCGTTTCATTGACAAACTGCCGATATCGGCATTAGAACCCATAACCTTCCAGTTTTCAAGTAGGCATACTCCGCAGACATAACGCCTTAGACCGATCGACCACTTGGACTGGTTATTCGATACATACATTCTTAGGTAAGAATTGGATTCATTCCTTTACTCGTGAGTTAATGAATAATAAAACTACAACGCAATAGATTAATCTGTTTTAAGACTGAAAAACAAAAAATAAAATTTAAAGTTAAAAAAAAAAACTAAAAAAACATGCTTTTATTGGGATGTTTTGTATTTTTACCAAAAAATACCAAATAATTTAAAATAGAATAAAAAAATGGGCAATAAAATTAACTTTAATGTAAATAAATGCTTGGGGTGCTCTCTTAAGTCTTCATTACGGCTCTTCTTTTACAAGAGTAAGTAGAGAGCACCCCATGCTGTTTTTCCACGATAGCCACGCTTAATTTTTATCATATATCACTCAACAATATGAAAATGTAAGTTAAGGTCAACTTATTAGAATATACCAAGATCTACTGGAATGTTGCACCTAACGCCTAGGTTAAAAAGAATTAAATAAAAGAACAATTATTGTGAAAATATACTATTTTGTGGCTAATTGTATACTGCGAAGAAGAAATAATATTTTGAGAGACATGTAATAGTATAAAATAATTGTATGAAAGTGCGAAATTTACCTACGCGCATCTAAAGCTGTATTGTTAGCAAAAAGTGCGGAATTTACGTTTTCCTTTTTATATAAATAAACACAATGAAATTTTATACTCTTTCCAAAAAAAAAAAGGAGGAAAACAAAAAGCAAGAATAGAAAAAGGGTATTATATTTAATCATTATAATGGTTAGAAAAACAAATATGTCTGTCGGTCCGTCTGTCTGTTTGTCCATCTCTGTGTGTCAATTTGAAAATGTTTTGTCAAAAAATAATTACGATAATTATATATTGGTTCGTTTCTGGTTTGTGTAAATATTTATATTAAGGACAATTAATTATCTTAGTAAAAATATATAAATTCCTTCTTCTAATTTAACCTGTTTTTATATTGTAAGGGTTCGGAATATTGATAGTAGAAAAAGATAATTTCGTACAAGCCAAGTTTAATTTATTTGACATTTACATATCTGTAAGATTCTTTGCGTCAAATGCGTGATAGGAAGAATTATACATATTTGGGATGGAAGTCGAACCCACGACCTTTGGCATTCTTGACCTACGCCTCTGAGCTATCAATATTCAGACAATATATTACTTAAATGTCAAATTAAGTAAACGCAAGTCACTTCCGTTGGTATTATATAACCGAAATGTAACCATAGATAGATAGATAGATAGTAGAGGCTGCCCTGGACGGGCTAAACTTCACCCATAAGGACCATTGTGATGCCTAAGGATGTGAGGTTGCGCGTGAAGTGGAAAGAATTGTTGTGTATAGACTACGAATTGGTATGATATGCGGCTGCAGCCAACTATGATAAGGACTATGCCGATATTCAGCTGGAGTTCGTGAAGGAAACTGCAGAAAACCTTCCCAAGCATAGCTGGTTACTTCGCTCTGGTCCATACGCCAACAGTTTAGTCAATTAACTGCCCCCTTTTTTGTTTTTCTTAATAATTGATAAACTGCCAATGTAGGGATTCCAACTCATATCATCCCAGTTTCCAAGTAGGCATACTACGCAGACATAACGCCTTAGACCGCTCGGCCATTTGGACTGGTAAGGTAACCATACTTGCAATAGATAAATAGATGCTTGGTCGCAAAAACAATTAAAAAATATGTAAAAAAATAAAATGCAAATTAATAAATTGACATCAAGATAGTGAGAAATAATATACATTCCACCACCATAGCCATATCGTAGCTCAGAGGCAGACGGTTGTTCTACAAAGCCAGTGATAGTGGGTTCGATTCCCATCCTACCGGTGTATCAAGCATTTGATGTTGAAGGATGGAAGTCATCCGCTTTTGAACCAAAAATAAAACTTTTAATTGAATCACCTTTTACGAAAGGTTAAATAATATGAAACAAAAAGCAGTAGAAAAACTAATATCATAAAATCCAATGAATATAGAATTACCAAGAATATTCTATTAATTTTCTAGTTATGTTTCATCAATACATATAAAATATGTAATAGCTTTCGAGTAACCAATGATCATAGATGTTTATAATAAACTTAGATTATATTAAATAAAAAAATTCGTTACGCAGGAGCTGCTTCAACTTAGCGAATTTCCTTAGAATAAATCACTCTCTAGTGATCACAATTTTAGTCTGATCAAAATGAAATGTCATATATGATTTTAGCATTTGCAAGTCCAATTTTCTCAATAAATGACATACGTCGAGGCAAATGGGGGGAGGTATCAAAAAAGAAGAAAACACAAAATATAAAATATCTCTCTTAATATTAGAACAATCGAAAAATGCGTAAGGAATAAAGTTGTATAAAATCAAATTTGCTACAATTCATCACCTTATCATTTTTGCTCAAACTCTAATGTGTACAGAGATATTAAGGAATTTAATTTTCAATATTAAACCGTCAATATTTCTGTAAATATTATTGTTACAGAAAAAATGATTAGAAACAAAATTACAGTAAAACTTAGTACCTACAACTTTACTTCTTATAAATTTTTCGATTTTTCAAATTTAAAGGGAGATATCTCAAATTTTGTTTCCCCCTCCCTCTAAACCCCCCTTTCCCCTGGTCCGATTTTACCCATTAACGAACTTGACCTTTTGAATATCAAAAGCGCCTCAAATACCAAATCTCATCCCGATAAAATGAAAACTGTGACCGCTAGAGTGATGACAGACACACATATATATATATATATATATATATATATATATATATATATATATATATATATATGTATATTTATATATATATATATGTCCATAGATATATATATATATATAAATTTTACAGATGGTGATTTTTGACATCTACTAGGTAGGATCGATGGACATTTGAAGAAATTTTTGCGAAATTTTGACTTCGGTACGGGACCAATAGCTCTATTTCCTTTCAGGAAATTCGCTAACAATATAATATAAACAACGGTTTAGTCCCGGCTTTGATAGATAGATAAATCCTGGGGGGTATGAAAATACTGCACTTCAAGCTTATAGTTCGTTTCTACCATACCTTGGCAATGGCCAGGAGGTTGCTTATCAGGTTTTCCAGAAGGCTGATATATTTGGGTTGAAATGCACCGAATATTTGGTATCTGCTGCAACCGAGAGATTCCCAGTCAAAGTTGATATTTTTTCCTCCTCGTTTCACATTCTGCAAATAATGGATCCATTGCGGAGTCCAATTGGGTGTAGATGCTTTCGTAGGTGATAATGTCCGGTGATGAATCTGGAAAATTTTTTTCGCTGTATCCTGTTAGGATTGAGTGCATAAGGGCAGCCCCTTGGATGCATTCCTATGAAACAACTGTACCCATGAAGTACCCAGATCAGTTTAACATTCCGTTTAGTCAGCAATTCTTGCCTACCCATGAGGTGATTTCAGTAGCAGGTAGGGCTTTTGGAGCAACTCTCCGAGAGAATACATACGTCCTGGTTTATGTAACCCCTACATAGATTCTCTCGAACGCTAGACAGTATGGCGTACACTTCTGCCTGAAAGACGTTGGCATACATTCCCAAGTTGAGGTTCATGTTTGCCCTAGATCTTTTCCCAGTTTTAGAGCCAGTTCTATACCAAACGATTCGACTTTTTACAAGGAGAATATTGTCGGAAGTACACTCTCGTTTATAAAAATTGAACCAGTTGGAACATTTTAAGTGTTATTGTATCTAATATACATATATTTAGTAATATATACGCTTAGAAGGTGACTTACAGGTGGTTCAATTTTAATGAACGGGAATGTACTTATGCCCTTTTCAAAAACGAGATATGTCTATAGTCTATAGGCACTCGATTTTGTTTTAACTATTATTTCAAGGCTTGGCGGAGTCAGCCCTAGTATGCTTTCCATAGTAGCCGTAGTCCCGACTTTGAAACGGATGAAAATATTGATAGCTGAAAAAGCTTTATATAAAACGGCACATTAAGCTGCTATCTAAGTAAAATATATATAGACTGTGTTGGACAGCTTTTCCTATAGTAAATCAATGTTAAATATTATTTATTACTAGCTGTCCGTCTGGTACTGTATGAAGTCAGTCAGTACACATGTGATGAAAGTACACTTTAGCATCACAAAATCCCCACTCTTAAATGACAAACAAACAACCATACGCATACACTACAGCTGTGAGATAACTGACTGACTTTATTTATATGGGTACTGACTGACTTCATACAGTACCAGACGGATAGGTAGTAATAAATAATATTTAACATTGATTTACTATAGAAAAAGCTGTCCAATACAGTCTGTATATCTATGACAAAGTAAAACCCATATGAAAATAGAGAGAGGGGATTGAGTAAATTTATTATGGACAATATTATTATTTTCTTCGTATTGAAAAAATAAGTATTGCATGTCAAAAATTGGTACAATAAATAATGTAAAAATAATTATTTTGTATGACAAAGAAAAATTTAAATTAACTGTATAATAATAATAATACTGAAATTAACTAACTACCTACCTTCCACTGTTGTATTATTTACAGCAGAGCTAGCTGCTTTTTATCTATATAACAGAGAGCTAGAAGCTAAAACAAGCTCTAACTAACTAGCAGCTTTACTTATAAATATGAGTACCTCTGTCTACTTGTCAGCTAAAGTATATACAAAGTGGCGGTAAAGTACCTTCACGATTTTAAATTTAAATAAAACCTATTTTGACAAAATGGAAACCCGACCTCAAAAATCAAATATTCTATAACAAAAAATGCACTAAAAAGTAAAAAAATAACTGCATATTCTTCTGCCAATTTTTTCTGTTTTTTTTATTTAATTTTTAGTGCATTTTTTCATAAGAGATTTTCAGTTTTTTTTACATGCATTTTGTTTTATTGTTTTTTTTTAAATTTTTTTTTTGGGGTCGGTTTTTTTTTTGTAAAAAATTTTTTTGAAGTTGGTTTTTAAAAAACTTTTTTATTTTCCCATTATGAATGAGTATAACCTTTCAAAAAAAAAAAATTCCGCAGAAATCGGTTATCACATATAAAATGAAGATTTTCCTCGATTTCCCGGGGATCCTCTCATCAGAATGCGATTTGGTGCCAATGGAACCAATGGGAAACCAAACCCTTTAAAACAAAACAAAAAAATTTAAAATCGGTTCATAAATGATGGAGTTCTGAGGTGACACGCATTAAAAAAAATAGAAAATACAGACGAATTCAGAACCATCCTCCTTTTTGAAGTCGGGTTAAAAAGTAAATTTATATTTTGCAAGTCATAATATAAAGTGTGTTGCTTGTAGTTTTTGGAGTTTACTCCTTAAGAATCGATTTCATTTTAAAGCTCCGATGAGGCAAATTGATGGGCAGTGAAAAATTGAAATGGGCGTTATGTTTTTTTACAAGCTAACACTTTATACACGATGCTATTCAATTTGAATTGATGATGTTTTACAAAATCTTTTCAAATTGATTTTACATTAAATTTGCCTTTTTTGTAGGTCATTAATTTATTTTATGAAAAAAGAAATATTAAAATAAATTTTTTATAAAAATTATAATAATATTTTGAATTGTATATTAAATGTTAGCTTCTAAAAAATAACTATTAAATTATTTTATTAAAATATGGTTTCAATTTTGAAATGTCAATTTTGATTGTCAATTCCATAGAAACTATAAACCAAACTAGCACACTATAAATCGTTATATAATAAATTGGCTAGAAATAAATTTAAATTTTCTATAAATTAATTAATGTTAGCGCCATCTAAGCAGAATATTTCAAAATTAAAAAACTTTTTGAGTTATAAATATTCGCAGTAAAGTAAATAACTTATAAGAATAAATTCCAACGCTCGTCGAAACTGACACGCACAATTTTTCTTTTCAACTTTTTATGAAAAAATTATCTTATAGAAAGCTTTGAGCTCTTCTCAGCATATCTTTCACGACCTTTCGTAAAGTTTCTAGAGATATTTCAAAAATCTCTCGACCAATATTCTAAGTTGTTCCAAGCATTGTGGCTTGTTTGCATAAACCGTTTCTTTCAGATAACCCCAAAGAAAATAATCTGTAATATCGTATCGGTTAGAAGGAGCAAATCTGACATTAAAATATCGTCGATAGGTTTCTCTGAGTAGCGAAAACGCTCCTTCCGTTTTCCAAATAAAAAGTTATGATATTTATCCTTTCTGTAGACTGGTATCACTCCATATCGAAACTCCCAAGTATTTACTATAATCTAAAAAAAGAAAAACTCAATAAATATTAATTGCAGAAAGAACTATTGAAATTAAATATCATGAAGGTACTTTTGCACCATCCTATACTTGGTTGGACGTCCAAGTCCGTCTGTGTGTCCATCGTTCGACACTGTGTGTACTTCGTTCATTGTTGAATTGTTAATGAACTATCGATTACATGAATCAATAACAACAATGCACGATTGTTTAATTATTCATTCGAGTTCGTTTTCGTTTTTTTTTTTCTTCTTTCGTATTATTTAATGTTCTAATATTTGATTAAATTATGTTTTTGTATTTAGTTCAAATCAAGTGGATTTTGATATTTATTGTGTGTTTTTATTATTAACATACTTTTATTAGTTTGACTTTTATGTATCTATATCTATCTATATATGTACACTCTCGTTCAAAAAAAATGAACAGACCTGAACCGAATCAGTCTCTTACAATTTTCATTATTCTTATAGTAACAGATACAACATTTCATTTAATTTTTAAACATTTTATTTAATTATTATTCTATAAATATGCCCTCGACATGAATGTTTGTCAAATGAACTGTAAAAATGTTGTTTTGATTTAATATGATTTAAACATTAACTGTACAGGTAATATGTATCAAAAATATATTCTGATACAATATATTCAAAGCATAAAAGTCTTTTTTTAAAGTTTGAATAACGAACGATAAATCAATTTAAATTTGTATGAGGTGAATAAATTACACGTCAAACCGCTATAAAATCTGTGGCCGAGTTGGTGTAGTATTTGCTGCAAATAAACGATGTCTATGGTACCATTTCCGGCAGATATACACTGCCGTTCAATAAAATTGAACAGACCTGAACCGAATCAGTCTCTTACAATTTTCATTATTCTTGTAGTAACAGATACAACATTTTATTTAATTTTTAACACGTAAGAGTAAGATATAACACTTAATATGTATTAACATTACATATTTTCTTTAAATTCTCACAATTCTGTCACTGACACCGTATATACAAATAAAAAATATAAATTCAATTGATACTTCCATTTCTTTTTTACACACTTAAAAAATATACTACTTATCTTTGTTTATAAAT
The DNA here is from genome assembly GCA_963920215.1 of Nineta flava. Lineage (NCBI taxonomy): Eukaryota > Metazoa > Arthropoda > Insecta > Neuroptera > Chrysopidae > Nineta > Nineta flava. The sequence goes on from OY986041.1 coordinate 137,304,767, forward strand.
AAATAAAATTATACATTATACAGAGAGTTGCAAAAGTGAGAAGTTTCATGAAATGTAAGATAATTAACATTTCAGGTCTGTTCATATTTTTTTGAACGGGAGTATATGTATGAATGTAATGAAATTTATTAATTACTTTTCCACCAACTTACGGACGTATGAATAATCTGGAATTTTGCATACGTATATATATATATATACATATATATATATATATATATATATATATATATATATATATATATATATATATATATATATATATATATATATAATATATAAAAATTTAAATTTATGAATAGCCTTAATATAAATTTGCACATCTCTAACTTATATATAACGATTTATAGTGTGATGGTATAGTTTATAGTTTCTATGGAAATGACATCCACAAAATTTTATAAAAAAGAACATTTCCAACTGTTAAAATTTAGAAAAAAATAATTATTTGACATAAATTTCTTATGCTTTATTCGATATACACTTTTTTGGGTAAGAATTGGATTCATTAAATAGCTCCAGTGGGAATAATAATGAAGATTGAAACACAAAAAATAATTTTGTTTTACGACTAAAAAATAAAACATTTTATTGGAATATGAACTGGAAAATACAAAATAATTTAAAATAGAATAAAGAGATTGACAACAAAATTAACTTTAATGTAAAAAACAAAATCATGGGGTGCTCTCTACTTATGTCTTCATAATTGAAAAAATTGAATAAATGGAGAAAAATTTTTATTTTATTCAATTTATTGTTGGATGGGTTGTTTCATTGATATCGCCGGTAGAGTTCCTCCTAAATGTGTATTGTCAATTCGGGAACATAAAAATGTGTATTGTCAATTCGGGAACGTCGAGAAAAACGATAACTCGAATCACTTTTTTGAGTAGTTTTTTAAAATTTTTGTAACAAAATGGCCTAGAAAAATGAGTTTGAACAAAATCGAGGACAAAAATTATTTTTCGAATTTCTCAATTTTTCTTAAGGGGTACCCCTTGAAAAATTGAAAAAAATCGAGAAAAATTATTTGTTTGCGAATTCAATTAAAATCATTTTACAAGGTAATTTGAACTTAAAGAATTCGAAAATCCTATCAAATTTATTGTTAGATGGATTGTTTCGTTGATATCGCCTTTAGAGTCCCTCCAAAATCTGTAATTGTCAATTCGGGAACGTCAACAGCGAATTATGTAGAAAATGATAATTTGAATCACTTTTTTGAGTAGATTTTCAAAATTTTTGGAACAAAATGGCCTAGAAAAATGAGTTTGAACAAAATCGAGAACAAAAATTATTTTTCGAATTTCTCGATTTTTCTTAAGGGGTACCCCTTAGAAAAATTGAAAAAAATCGAGAAAAATTAATTGTTTGTGAATTCAATTTAAATCATTTTACAAGGTAATTTGAACTTAAAGAATTCGAAACTTCTATCAAATTTAGTGTAAGATGGATTGTTTCGTTGATATCGCCTTTAGGGTCCCTCCTAAATCTGTAATTGTCAATTCGGGAACGTAAATAGCAAATTATGTAGAAAATGATAATTCGAATCACTTTTTTGAGTAGATTTTCAAAATTTTTGGCACAAAATGGCCTAGAAAAATGAGTTTGAACAAAATCGAGGACAAAAATTTTGTTTCGAATTTTTCGATTTTTGTTAAGGGGTACCCCTTAGAAAATTTGAAAAAAATCGAGAAAAATGTTTTGTTTGCGAATTTAAATAAAATCATTTTACAAGGTAATATGAACTCAAGGAATTCGAAAATTCTATCAAATTTATTGTTAGATGGATTGTTTCGTTGATATCGCCTTTAGAGTCCCTCCAAAGTCTGTAATTGTCAATTCGGGAACGTCAACAGCGAATTATGTAGAAAATGATAATTCGATTCACTTTTTTGAGTAGATTTTTAAAATTTTTGGAAGAAATTGGTCTAATACATTAGTTTGAACAAAATCTGAGACCAAATTTTTTTTGTCGAATTTCTCGAGTTTTTTAAGGTTTTTTTTAATAGTCTACTCAACAAATAAAAAAAACCGTCAATTCTTATCCCTTGAACAAACCTAAGATTGTTTTCAAGAGTAACAGCTTGTCCTTAAAACCTCATTTTTAATTGGCTATAAAAGGGGTAATTATAAGACTTAATTACCCAGTTTCATTTCTTTTCCACCTCTGGAAGGTGTCCTCCTCCGAAAAAACCATTATACGGGTTATTGTCTCCAAAAACGCTTCCTTGAAGATATATTCAGGTGCATTGCATCAAAATGGGGGCCAACCTGTATATGTGACACTTTATAAAATTATTCAAAAAACACGTTCTAACTTGAAATGATAATTTATATCCAACGAAATACCAAAAGAAAATAGTTCCACATAAACTGGCAACATACTCGTCGATTGATCCCTTCTTCTCGCATATAAAACGCATTCCAATTTGTTTCAATCACTGCAGCAACAATTCAAGATTCAATTCAATCAATTTTGGTTGCGGCGGGGGGAGGGGGGGTAGCAAATACATCAATTGCTATTTGATATTATAAATGGAACGAAACAAAAAAAAAAAAATACAAAAAAATGAATGGAAAAATTCTATTATATACAAATTTGTTTTTTGTTCTTCTTCGTCTTTTACGATCAACGAAAAATTTATTTAATCAAAATATTTTCTCCCCCTTCGGCCTCACCCTCACTGCGTTGTCTTTCTACTTCGTATTCTGTATATTTTTTTGTTGTCTGTCTGTACCTACATTCATTCAAGACAAAATAATATTGCAAATATTTTTCTTTTATAGAGAAATATTGTTTCTTTGTATTCAAAAAATATTTGTTTTACTTCTGTGTTCTGATGATGATGATAGCTGTAAGTTTTGTGTGATATTTTGGACTGCTTCTAAATCTACAGTAAAAATAACAGCTCCACAAAAATTTCATACTTTTATGTATTGAGTTTAATAAATGGCTTCAACAACAAAAATATTACCTATCTGCAAATCCAAATGTTTTATTTGAAAACACTTTAACTATTTAAATGCTTCTAGTCACCAAGTAATTTATTATTTATATAAATATTTATAAAATAAAAATTTTGATTTGATTTTAATAATTACGAAGTTGGCAAGGTTTTGGTAATCTTTCACTGGGGAATGTATCTGTGGCACGGGTTGTAATCCGGTAAAAGAGTTGCATATAATCCATTTGAAATAAAACGAAGAATACCTACATAAAATAATATTTTTTATTTTACTTTCAATAATAGATATTTTTGATTGACAATCACTTTCAATTAGCATTTGACAGTTGAAAGCTGCCAATAGCACTGTAAACTCGATTTGTTTACCGAAACAGGGGTATCGGATAAGGGTATAGACAAGGGTCGCTGATTTCAAAAACGCCGTCAAAGGTTGCATTTAATTTAATGTTAGACTCGTTGTTTGTTTGATATAGCATGCAACTCACTTGTCGATTCCATGACTTTGGGATCGACAACATATAGTAGAGCGTCGATTTATCATGGCTTGTATTTTAGGACATCTTGTTCATTCAACTTATTCTGTAAATCAATGTTTAATGGTCGTAATACTACCGGTGCAGTATTAAATCAAGATCCTAGTTGACGAAATAGTCTTGTTGAAGACGATGTATGATCCCATCGATGTATTTAAAACCCAAATTAACATGCAACTGTCTTCTGCTAGTGTAGTAGTAAAACTAAATCAAAAACAGGTATACTACACCAAAATAGCCGTCTGATAGGTGCTATTTTAAATAAAGAACGTAGTAAGGTGCCTTTTTTTAGAATTATATACTTAAGTCATTTGTAGTATTCTTTAAAACAATTGAAATGTTTAGAATAATTGGTAAAACGTTTAAACCATTTTATTTCTAAACACTTGCGACACCAAAACACTTACGTGTTTCTTTCTAAAACATCAAGTTAATAAACACTTGGATTTGCTGTATAAGCCTTGAGAAATAACAAATTTTCATAAAGACTCAAGGATATTTTATCATGATCACCGATTCTTTCGACGATGATTGCGTTGTAATCGAAATACCGGTATCCGGTCTTCTTTTTATAAATATACACATGTTAAAACTGATTTCACAACATACATTCATGGAAGTTATATGGATGTACTTCACACACTCCAAATATTTATATTAATACAACATATAGAAAATATTATAAAATTCATCAGCCTGCATCATATCGAGATTCTCAGAAATACTCCGAAATGTATGAGTTAAGTAAAGAATGCTGTAAAAATTTGTGAGAATTGGTTCAATATTTAAATAAACATTATTTTATTCCTGTTTTTAAAAGAAAAATATCTCAAAAATATATTTATTATTAATAAAATATTTGTTTTTGAATTCGTTTAGTCCAGCCGCAATTGATAATTTTATTTAAATTTCATGGTAATTTCCGTTTGTAGATTAATTGAGACTTTTACGTGAAATATTCTTTCAAAAATCTTCTGAATTCGGCACAATAGATTTTAAAAGCATTTTTTGTCGATTTGTAGCCTAATTAAATTATCTAGAAAATGTTTCTGGTAAAAATGTTTTGTATATTTATCAGAAACAACTTTGTGATAACAAAGTTTCTTCGACCTTTTACCGTTTTTCGAATAAAGTTTATGGGTGGGAAATAAGCGCGAATAGTTTGATAAAGTTTCGTACGATAATTGTTAGGTTAGTAAATTGGGTAATTTGAAACCAAATTTAGATCACACGCTCTTAAACTTTGAATGCAATATTTCCTTTCGTTTTATTAATTAACCTGTGGAAAAAGTATCATTTTTAAATTTAAAACCGTTTTTTAATTTTCGTATTCTTTAGAATATGGGAAATATTTTTCTGAAGTTCCATTTCGTTGGAAAATTTTTTGGACAACAAATTTTGATTCTATACAATTTTCTCTTCGAATGCATTAAAAAAAAACAGTTTTTCAGGGGAAAACATTATCAGAGGTCTTTAGATAGGAAGAAGTTTATAAAAAATTGTCACAGTAATTTTCAAAAAAGATGAATTCAAAGCGGTTTTCAAAAAAATAAAAGTAATTCCTGATAAATGATTATAAGTCGAAAGTTTTGATCGTTAGGAAATTTCGCTTAAATTTTGGGAAATCATGTTCATGACTGAACAAAAAATCCTGAAAGTTTCAAGAACTTTACGAAATTTTACTTAAGTTGATAACCTCCTTGACTAACCTGAAGCCAATTCTTGCAGTTACGATCTTTCCATCTACAGCCGCCATTGAACAATTGTAGCAGATCATAATTATCAATAAATTTGAATATTTTTTTTTACCCGTTGCCCTCAGGCTATCTTGTAAAAACAAGCAAAAACGTTGATAACATTGGAATAATAATCATCTCCATGCTGAAGAGTATATTCGAATTGTTTGAAAAGTATGGAAAAAAATAATATAAAACTTTGTTATTCTTTATTGAAAATATCGAAAATAAACTCGAAAAGAAATCAAATATTATACATTAGTTTACGCGAATGGATTTTTAAAATATGTTAAACGGTGGGGGGGGGGGGGCAAAATGTAAACTACAAATTTGAATTATTCATATTTGTAATTAAATTTCAAATTTTGCCCCAATTCCTAGACCAATTTATTGTATTTTATAAATACGAAGTATGAATTATGAATTAGCTAATCGTAACTATCTCCGGCATATGGAGTCAAAGATATGTTACTCGCTGCTAATTTGGTGCGTGTCTCACAACGATTTAAAAAAAGGATGGTTCATACGTAACGTTATGAATGCATGTTTGTGCATCATTTGGTTTTAACTCGTGAACCAATTGAATATTATATGGGAAAAGGTGTAACGTATGTAAAATTCTTTTCAAAGACCGCCTAGACATCACCAACTGCTGAGAACGTCGCCTGGTAGAAGTTTCGGGGTTTTCCTCAACACTTGCTTGCACCCGAGCAATGTTCACATCATTTGGAACTACACGAGGTCTTCCAGCACGTGGAAGATCACAGATAGCCCCATCTTGCCGACAACGCTGAATCAATCGGTAAATTGTCGGAACATGAAAGAAATTTCGATATGATCTTTGTGTCTGAATAATCGAATGCTGACTTTTAAAATAAAATTGAACAACTTTGTTTCTTTTTTCTGTGCTGAGTCTTTCCATAATAAATTTTCCAAGCTTTTCAAAGTTAATTCTGAAAAAAAAATACGTAAACAAAAAAATGTATTCACTAAATATATATAACAAAACGTTACTTATGCGCCACCCTATATATGATCGGACTGAGGTATTAACTACGGGATTATTGAGTTAACTGACCAATCAAAGCAAATGTGTGTGATGAACTCAACCCTCTGCGCCGATTGGCTGTAATCCTTTTCTTAATTAGTATACATAAATAATTTCGGATGCATGCGAAGTGGGTTAAGAGGGTGGAATGATTAAGTGAGATCATCACACAGTTAATCCTTTAATTGGTTGGTTATCCTCAAGTAATCCCTTAATTAATACCTCAGTCCGATCATATAAAAGACAAAACTATTTTTAAATCGTTGTAAGACACGCCCACCAAATTAGCAACGAGTAACATATTACGTATTCCATATTCCGGAGTCTCAAGCTCATAACGCTCGGCTAGCTCTTTACAATAACACCAGAATCAATGTCCGAGCTAAACGCGTTTTCTAGCTTCAACAATGTATAACTTTACACAAAGCTAATTCGTAACCAATCATATGCATGCGTCTACACCGCTACGATGATGTCATAGGCAAAACAAATACAGCGTGACAGATATGTAAAGAACGATTTTGAAATGAAAAAATATATAAACTCCCGTTCAAAAAAAATGGACAGACCTGAAATGTTAATTATCTTACATTTCATAAAACTCCTCAATTTTGTAACTCTCCGTATAATGTATAATTTTATTTATTTATAAACAAAGATAAGTAGAATATTTTTTAAGTGTGTACAAAAGAAATGGAAGTATAAACTGAATTTATATTTTTTATTTGTATATACGGTGTTGTCAGTGACAGAGTGAGAATTTAAAAAATATATGTAATGTTAATACATGTTAAGTGTTATATCTTACTCTTACGTGTTAAAAATTAAATAAAATGTTGTATCTGCTACTACAAGAATAATCAAAATTGTGAGAGACTGATTCGGTTCAGGTCTGTTAATTTTTATTGAACGGGAGTGTATATCTGCCGGAAATGGAACTCTGAACATCGTATATTTTCAGCAAATACTACACCAATTCGGCGACAGATTTTATAGCGGCTTGACGTGTAATTTATTCACGTCATACACATTTAAATTGATTTATCGTTCGTTATTCAAACTTTAAAAAAAGACTTTTGCGCTTTGAATATATTTTATCAGAATATATTTTTGATACATATTACCTGTACAGTTAATGTTGAAATCATATTAAATCAAAACAACATTTTTACAGTTCATTTGACAAGCATTCATGTCGAGGACATATTTATAGAATAATAATGATGTAAATAATTATATACAAATGAAATGCTTACCTCCGATATTTTACAAACCCTCTGTATAATAATTAAATTATGAGAGAGTAACGCTAAAAGTATTTATTTATATATAATATTATACATTAATTAAAATTTCAAAATAGGAGATAATAGGAGGACAGTATATAGCTCTCGAAGCTCTCATTCACTTACGCTCGTGTGCATCAGATAGCGTGTGGTGTGGATGTGTGTGGAGAGGGTGTGTGTGTGTGTGTTGGTGAGTACTAACTGACTGACTAGACATGGTAGACATATTTATGTCAAAAACGTTAGAGGAAAAGCATCAATCATTTAGACCGGATTTTATATGGTTTAGTGGTTATCGTATTACAACAGACCTAGAGAGGACTACTAATAGTACTACTACTACTCATAGCTCGCATATAAATGGACTAGCTCCATATAGTAGTGATGATGCTTTGCTATATTTTACGATCATCCGTTTGCGCTTTTCATATTCTGTCATAGTATTGGAACATATTCATATAGGAATTGAACTTTTAATAAAACAAGTGAGAAAAACAACTAACTGAGTTAATTGCTTAAATACCAGTCTAAGTGGCCGAGCGGTCAAAAGCGTTATGTCTGCGCAGTATGCTTACTTTGAAACTGGGAGGTTATGGGTTCGAATCCCGACATCAGCAGTTTGTCAATTATTAAGAAAAAAAAAGGGGGCGGTTAATTGACCAAACTATCGGCGTATGGACAAGAACAAAGTAACCGGCTATGCTTGAGAAGGTTTTTTGCAGTTTCCTTCACAAACTCCAGATGAATATCGGCATAGTTCCTATCATAGTTTGGCTGCAGCCGCATATCCTATCAATTCCTAGTCTATACACAAAAATTCCTTCCACTCCACTCACATCCTCACATCCTTAGGCATCACAATGATCCTTATGGTCGAAGTTTAGCACGTCCAAGGCAGCCTATAAAGTCTATTTATCTATCTAACTGTTTAAATACCCGATATATACTGAATTTAAAAAAAAAAAATTATAAACAATAGTTGTTTATTTTTTAAAATGGAACAGTTTTTGTCTTTAAACTTTTGTTCTTTCTCTTACGATGTCAAAGATAGGCAGTTTCGCCCCATTTTTCCCAAACATTGTCCGATTTCGCCCATTCACGAACTTGGTCTTACTTTCTAGAACACACATACACAATATTTCAGCTCGTTTTCCCTTTTAGTTTTTGAGTTGTCGTGTCCACAGACGAACGGACATGAAAATATGGACTAAATAGGTCATTTTATGAACACCTATTACAATAATTTCTTTCTGCGATCAATATTTTTCTACCGCGGGGCATAATCAGTAACGCTTAATATAATATGTCTAAAATATCAGAAAATATTAAAATTGCCCTAAATTTTTCTAGAGTTTATTACTAGAAACCTTGGGGTTGCTAATACGAGGAAATATGTAACAACTTTTGAACTAACAGGATACTATATTCAAGCCTGAACTAAACCCTAGACTAAATTATTGATGTGAAAACATCGATAGCGAGGCATGATTTGTCAATGATTTGTGAAAATCTATTCATCAAGCGCTAATCATCCTTAATGTAACGGTTAGCACACTGGGTGCGAAATCTAGGGGTCCATGGTTCAGTTCTTCGAGATCTGTTAATTTTTTCATATTCTTTTCAATTAACACGCTCAATGAAGTGTTAGTCTATATTGTATATGCATGTTCTTTCATACTTGTGTCTTCATAACCTTACTAAAGATTGTATTAGAATTGTGACGTTTCAGTGTATACAAAAATTAATATGTAGGATATTTTACGTTTCCGAATCATGTAAGCAATCCAAGTATATGCTTGTTCTTTAATACTTATGACTTCGTTACCGTACTGGCGATTGATATTGGTATAATATTGTGACGTTTAAGTGAACATGATATATATGATACTCTATGTTTCCGTATCGTGTGACCAATCTATGAAATTTAATTTTAAGGTGATGCCTTAGAAAAGTTATCGTATGAGTTCTAATGTTTTTACGTCGATATTGGAAGTGAAGTGAAATTTTCGTTATCATTTGGCACACAGTTTTGTTAACACTGTGACCATAGTAGAGTAGAGTCACCAACCAGAAGTAGACAACTGTTCAGCTATCTATTTATCTAGTGTTCAATAATTTACATCATATAATGGCAGTTATATGCATTGATTTCCTATCGAAACATAATTTATCATTGTCAAAATTTCTGTAAGCCAACATTAATTTTTTTGTTTGTTTATTTTGGATAATATATATATAATATATATATATATATATATATATATATATATATATATATATATATATAATATATATATATATATATATATATATATATATATATATATATATATGTATATATATATATATATATATATATATATATATATATATATACATATTAGTTTGTTGAGAGTACCATCATACTTTACTATTAGACCAGGATAAAACGTGCCCTCGTTCGAAGAACATACTCAGTTTTTTTTAATTCTACTAAAAAATAATCACGAATCGACGCTCTAAGATAGATATATTGTAGAGGCTGCCCTGGACATACTTTCACCCATAATGTCCATTGTGATGCCTAAGGATGTGAGGATGTCAGTGGATGTCAAGGAATTTTGGTAGTATGTATGGCTGCAGCCGACTTTGATAGGAACAATGATAATTGTCATCTGGAGTTCGTGAAAGGCACTGCAGAAAACTATCACAAGCATAGCCGTTTACTTCGTTCTTGTCCATACGCTGACAGTTTAGTAAATTAACCACCCCTTTTTTTTCCTTAATAATTGACAAACTGCCGATGTTGGGATTCGAACCTATAACCTCCCAGTTCCAAGTTCAAGCACGACAAAACGATTAAAATAACAATTACCGTGCTTTATCGATAGATAGATAGATCTTGGGGTATAAAAAGTATCGCACTGAAACCTTGTGGCCAATTCTGTTCCCCCTTCTTCTTCAGTCTGTTGAGATTCATTTCTCCCCTATCTTGGCAATAGCCAGGAGCTTAGTTAACAGGTTTTGCTTATGGTTAATATATTTTGGATGAGATGCACTGAATATCTTGTGTATGCTGTGACCGAGAGATTCGCAGTTAGTAGATAATGTGGGTGGATGTTTCTTCATCCTCTCACATAATGGATCACGGATCATGGATCATAATGGATCACACACAGTCTGTACATAATGAATCCATTGTGGAATACAAAAGTGTACAAATGCTTTCGTTGGCGAAGTTGTATCCTGTTCAAGTTGAGTGCAACGATAGATAGCCTCTTGGATGCATTCCCAAATAGTATTTTCCCGAGTTTTGTTGCGGTCTATTTTTTAAATGATCACGATGCTACAGAGAGATCCTGCATGGTGAGCTTTGGTGAACATGACTTTTTTTGGATTGCTTAATTCCAGTGTTTCATCGATTAGCAACAATTTTTAGTAGTTTTTAAAACTTCCTCATTGAAAGAACTCATTTTTCAACTGTTTCTAAGAAAATTCTCTAAAATTAAATGTGCACTCAATTGCAAATGCATGGTGCCATTTTCACCCGGTTTAACTCCACTCTATATGTAATCGAACAAAAGCTACTATCATATCTGTTTGTCTATGCTTCCGTCCGCTTGTTTTGTTTGTTTTATTATGTATTTCATTTGGATTTTTGTTAATTAATAAAATGAAAGTAAATGAAGAAAGTTACTTAATTTTCGATTGATAATTGGTATTGTGTGAACACAAACCTTAATGATTGATTACTATTTTATCGATATTTAATTTAGTTCGGTTAATTCTTTTTGATGTATTATTAATTATTTGTGTTTTCCGGTATAATTTTTGTTGTTGAACTTATTCGAAAGTGTATGGTAGAAAATAGGAAAATGTTTTATGAAACATCTCACAAAAATACAGCGCTTTGATTGCAATACTTACTCTGTAAGCACAAGTTGTACTTAAATTGTGTCGAATGAATATAGCGGTGTCGCTTCTTCATTAAATTATTATTATAATTTTGTTCATTATTTTTATTTGTTGTATAACAACTATAACTTCCCGCTATTATCACGGTTGCTTTGAATGTATGATCATGTTATCTTTGTATGATCATGTCAAACCTCCACTATCTTGTAATTATAAAGGTCCTTTCTCTGTTATCAAGAGATTTCCTAAATTTTTTGTTATTGATATCAATAACAAACCTACCTCTATTTCAATTGATAGGCTAAAACCTGCATACTTTTTTCAATGTTAATCTTTTCTTAATTTACTTTGTATTTAATTATAAGATGTACATCAACTATTAAAGTTTTTTCCGAGTGAACAAGGTTGTTTTATGTTAACCTTTTTCTGGTCGTTTTTCTTTATTAGTTGATGGGGGGAAGTATGTAGCGGTATCGCTTCTTCATTAAATTATTATTATAATTTTGTTCATCATTTTTATTTGTTGCATAACAACTATAACTTCCCTCAATTATCACGGTTGCTTTGAATGTTTACAACCATGGTAATTTTCATATTAATTTATAATAATATTTCATAAATCAAATCTATAAAGATCAATTATATCTTTCATATATATTTATTATTTATCTAAATAATAATTATTTAATATAACAATTAATTACCTTTACAAATAAGATACAAATCTTGAATGTATAAGTGACAAATTAATGAAAAAGGAACGCTATCTTTGTGGTCCTTCTCTTTTACAAAGTTTCTTAATAAATTTGTATTCTCTTAATTGAACGAAGTTTGGGAGACTCGAAATGAAATGTTCATTAAATATTTGAAAGGTCAAAATGGTCAAAACTTGTCAAGGTGCAGCTAGGAAGATTACAGGAAGAGGAAACCAAATTCTAACTTCTCTTTTAATATTAAAAAATGAAAATTTTGATGTGTCGTTTACTTGCTCGTTACACTGGTGGCCCGTCGAACTTTCTTGTGTTACAAAATACCATCAGATTTAAAACGCCGTCATCGTGCCAGTGTATGCGCATGCGCATGAATGGTTAAGTATTGCCTTGAGTGGCTTTGTGAAGAGCTTGCGTAGCACTACTTGGACCCTAAGTGAAACAAAATAATAAAAAATTTGGCTTAATTTAACTCGTAAATATGCGCGAAATTAATTAAGAGAACATCATATCAGAGGAAAACTTCCGTCGTAAAGAATCTAACGAGCCTACAAAGTCCGATGCCGGACGAATTCAGAACCAACCAATGGCAGCGTTGAAAAGGAAATGAAATAACGACAAAAAGCGATTACATAAGTGGCCCATTGTACAGTTTGCGGCCAGCGACACTCCACACGTCTATAGTAAGCAGATACAGGATATTCGTTGCATCTCATCCCGAATATATGAACCTTTGAGAGGACCATATGCAAGCTCCTGGCTATTGCCAACATATGGGAGAAGCGAATCTCTTAGGGGGATTATATGCAGGGCGTTTTCACGGAAAATCAACGGTACAGACTCGAACTGCGCCTTTCTTTTTTCTCTATATGTAAAATGACGATATTTATTATAGTTATAAAATTTATAATAAAGTTCTATTGTAAGTCATTCGAAACCAGTCCAAGTGGCCGAGCTGTCTAAGGCGTTCTGTCTGCGAAGTATGCCTACTTGGAAACTGCTAGGTTATGTGTTCGAATCCCGACATCGGCAATTTGTCAATTATTAAGAAAACAAAAAGGGACGGTTAATTGACTAAACTGTCGGTGTATGGACAAGAACGAATTAACCGGCTATGCTTGAGAAGGTTTTCTGCAGTTTCCTTCACGAGCCGTATATCCTGCGAATTCCTAGTCTATACACAAAAATTCCTTCCACTTCACTCACATCTTCACATCCTTAGGCATCACAATGTCCTGGGCAGCCTCTACAATCTATCTATCCAAATCATTCGAATGACTATGATTATTCGATTTGATTTTCATTCTGTATCTTTTCGATCAGAAAGCACACTTAAATCTACGATGCTCCGAAAATATTTAAAATTTGTACGTTATACTCAATCCATTTTGTTTTTTATTACGAAAAATGTTTTATGTCAAACATTTTCATTTAAATGCTATATTTTTTGTGTGTACATTTTAATATATTATTTTTGGTTAAAATAAAAGTTGAGTAATGATGTTTACAGGTCTTGTATGTTATGTGTATATTTATATATCTATGAAAAATAAATATTATATGTTTCTGGAAAAAAAGATGAAGTTGTATATGATTTAATCTTATAATAGTAAAGCAATACTGTTTCTATAAAGTCAGCCACAATAGTTTACAATGGTATGTATGTCGTGAATCTGAGGTTACAAATATGTTCGCATAGTTTACGAACGAGTTTATAGCAGATAAACAAACTTTAAGTATTTTTGTAAGGTTGAGTTATTGTATTATTTTTGCCTCATCTGAAGTAGTGATGGCAAAACTCGTTGGATTTTATTCCGACAATCCGTGGTTTTCAGGATCATACAAATCATACCATGCGATAAATGTTGATATTAAGTTCTTACAGAGCCTATCTTAGGAATTCCAAGGACTGCATGTAAACAGGTGATCAACGAGTTGTCAAATGCCAAACACCGTCATCACTGGGAAAAGGCGCCACGGCAAGAGCTCGGGAAGGAACTACTTCAAAGTGCAACAAACGGGCTCCCTCTCGATGCCCTGAGGCTGAATAGGATGCAACTGTGGAGGGTTAATGGAATCATTACCGGGCATTAACCCTTGTGGAAGCATACAATGGGAGTCCATAACGGCTCCATTATGTGCAGATTTTGGGCGAGGAGGAAGAAACATCCAGTCACATAATCTTGGACTGCGAACCTCTGGGTTACAGCAGATACAAGATATTCAATGTTTCTCACCCCTAACATATGAACCTTTGGGAGGACCTGATAAGCAAGCTCCTGGCTAGTGCCAACATATGAGAGAAGCGAATCTCGCCGAATTTAGGTGGAAATGGGAGTCCCATAGACCATAAGGTCGAAGTGCAAAAGTTTTAATCTCACATTGTTGATATTAAGTTCTTGCAAATCGTATATTATATTTATTTCTCTCACTAGTAACACGATACCTTATGATAGGTGTTGATAATCAGTAAGTTCTTACAAATCGTATTTTATATTTATTTCTCTGACTAATGCAAATTTTTACCCATTTATGCGTAGAATATAGAAGCATTGTTTTCGGTGTTGAAAATTCACATGGAAATTTTAACGAATCTTTACGTTTTATACCAAGATCGCTTTATACCAAGAACCTAATTGCATTCAATGATGCCAAAGCCATTTGTTAAACTCTGTATAAATATACAGGACGTGTGAGTACACCAGGTTCCACCAGTTTTTGCAATACGTAAATTTGTGAAAAAGTAGGAGCGCTGGGAAGTATAATACATATATTATATAAAGATCAGTTCAAAAATAATGAACTCATACTTCTGTTCAATAGACCTTTTAATTGTAAATAATGATTAGTTTTTGTTTCGCGCAGATTGTCAAATTCTACAATAAGATGAACAAAGACGTGAAAAATTGCTTCCTCATTTCTTCCCATTGATTTGTTTGAAATTCTGCCCGAAACAAAAACTTATTTGAAAAGGACTATTATGTAATGTCTAATTTTGAATTGAGAATAAAAATGGAGATTACAGAAGAATACACTCAATGTAAGCAGTACACAAAATAGGGATAGAAAAATAACACATGTTATATTATGATTTAGACAGACGATATATATTATGATATCGATAGGATTCCCTCTTCTTGATGTTTATATATATATATATATATATATATATATATATATATATATATATATATATATATATATATATATATATAAAAGTAATCCTTCTACATGCATACAACTTATACATATGTGTCTACATAAACGTATATGTTATATATTATGTTTATAAAACATAAAACTTATGTTTATGTTTTTAGTTTTACATAATAATATTAGCATCTTAACAACCAACGTTGGCTAAAAGATATGAGCTTTCTTTAACTTTACATTAACTTATATATATATATATATATATATATATATATATATATATATATATATGGTTATTGGGTGGCCTCTCTATTCATAGTTGGCTTTGAAAACAAGTGAAAATAATAACTGATTTGATTACTTAAACATCCTGTATATACTGAGTTCTTTATGAATGCAACAAATGCTATCAAATGTATGCAAGCTGTGTACAAATGGTGCTATACATAAATTGTTACATAAGAGCGAATTACGGATATTTTTATACCTGAAATTTTACTGAAATTATTCAATTTATGAAAATCAGGTTCATATAAAAGTTGTTTATTTAAAAAAAAAAAAAAATATTTTTCACATTCTTCATCCTGCTGGGGGGGATGTTCGGTCTGATTTTGTTCATACACAAACTAGACCTCACTTTTATGCTCTAGAACAAACACATTCCAAGTTATCGTGTACACGGATTGAGTAAGCGTGTATACAAACGAGCGGATATGCGGAAACGTACAAATTAGATCATTTTATGAACCCCTATAATAAAAATCGTTTTCTTCGATCTGTTTTTTCAACCGTTTTCAACGTCAAGGCTAAATTTTATACACCCTTGTATATATTTTATATACCGCGTATAAAAAAAGTAAGAACTTAAATTAAATCCGCAAAAAACTTTCTTAATTATTCAATTATTTTGAAATGCCTTATTTCTCATTCTTGTGGCTGGAGTATAATATGCAAATGGGCTCATTGTATAAAACATACGTGAAATGATAATAATTCAAGTAAACGCTATTGTAGAGGCTTATATCTCGTGACGTCATAACTTTGCGTTTCTTTAAAGCTAACCAAATTCTTAACCATTAATCACTGTGTTAATAGATTTGAGGTGAGGGCCATCCTGTATTCGTAAGAGAGTATGTTTGTATTATATATGTTTTATGATATAATATAATTTTGTTTATTACAAACGATATCCAATATGGTATTTTATAAACAAGTATCGTAAATATATTCATTCTATCTATGCTTTATATATATATATATATATATATATATATATATATATCTATTTATATATATACATATATATATATATATATATATATATATATATATATATATATATATATATATATATATATATATAGATATATGTATATATATATATATATATATATATATATATATATATATATATATATATATATATATATATATATATATATATATATGAATGAATATGATATTATATCATGATTATATTATTACTCGATATATATGTTTTAAGCTCTTTTAGGTTGAAATGTATCTGTATATATGGAAACCCATTTTAATGAATCAAGAGATATCGAATTTATTTTCCATAAAATGTGTACCTGGTAATAAGGTTTGCTATAGTAAACTAACTATTCATTTTTTGTACCCATAATAAACAAAATATGTTATGGATATGAGATGCAGTATTGAGTAGAAATAAATTTGTTGGATTAAGGTATACATTTGTTGGATTAATTCCAGCATGAAAGTAGCACTTTTTGACATATTTTGCTCATTTTTTTCATAATAAATCCTGAAGCTTCAGAATTCTAGACTATTTAGAAAGCGAGATAATTATTAACAAAGTAAATAATTTTATAGCGTTGTACCGTTTTGTTTTCGAAATATGATAATTTAAAATTGTTTTTTCTTTCAAAATTACATTGATTTGTATATAAATATATGTATGTGTGTATACATGTGTATTTGTATTTAATCTATATTAAAAGCAAACCCGTTTTTTGTCCTGATTATACAAGACAATGCTGGAATTACCTTAAGCCTAGGTATCCCGGCATATTCTATCTAAAGCCTAAGGTATTAAGAATTACCTAAAATTCTAACTTGTGGATTATAAAGCAATATTTATATTTTACCTGAATATTTAATAATGAATAAACCAGTTTGTTGATGGTTACGACATATAACCTAGGAACACGTGTATTGAACCAGGACAAATAGATATTGAAGTGTAAGATTTAGCCCCGAGTGCACATTGAAAAAACAAAACAGTGTTTTATTTCTACTTTGTGGAATATTTCCGAATTTTGTCCTGAAAAGCAGAGCTTATTTTTCAAAATTTTATAGTTGATTTGTTGCTTTACTCATTTCATTTTTGGTAAATTGTTTCGAATAAAAGTTGTTAGTGTATTTATAATGAACTACTTTTAATTGAAGGCACAAATCTATATTAAAATTTCGAAAAATGAACGAAAAATGAGAACTGAATACATTTACAATGTTTCAAATCGATACGAGTGTTAGAAAGGTTCCAAAATTTGATTGCAGACACCGGGCCTCGGCAGAGTTTAATAAAGATTTTTTTTTTTGCAAGTTGGTAACGTGATCGCACAACCTTAAATAGAAATAGAAACATATATATATTAAACTAACATTTAATGATTGTTGTTCAGTGATATCTTTATGCGAGTGCATCTGTTTAACATTGGTAATAATATGGATGGATATTGGTTCAATGCATCTATTTATTGTTAAATTATATAATATTATCAATATCAGAGCTATCGATTCACAGAATAATAATTTCAATATATATATATATATATATATATATATATATATATATATATATATATCCCAGTATTCGTACTTTAAGCATATTGTGTGCGTATTTATATGATTTATTTAAAATGCAAAAATCAGAAAAAAGTGTGTGTGTATAGTAATGTACACTCGTAAGAAGTTATACTTCTTTTTAAATAGTTTATAAGAATAATTAATATTTGTTTGTTTGTGTATACTTTCGTGTCCACATAACGTTGTTTGTCCAAATTCTTTTCGAATACGTATGACAAACTGTAGAAGACTCTAGCGTATACTCCGACAAATTTCATTGTCATTGAATTTATTAATTAAATTAAATACTTATATGAAAAAATTAACTCGTCAACCAGGAATCAAACCTCGGGCCTCTGGATAACTAGTCCAGTGTGCTTCCTCTACACCAAAGACGATTGTGATGTGACAGCCAACTTTTTCATATTATTCTAATTTATTATTTATATTAAATTAATTATACGCTATAGTCTTCTACAGTTTGTCATACGTATTCGAAAAGAATTTGGACAAACAACGTTATGTGGACACGAAAGTATACACAAACAAACAAATATTAATAAACAAATCACTTCAGAAAGAAGTAAATACTATCTAATATAAATAATAAATTAGAATAATATGAAAAAGTTGGCTGTCACATCACAATCGTCTTTGGTGTAGAGGAAGCACACTGGACTAGTTATCCAGAGGCCCGAGGTTCGATTCCTGGTTGACGAGTTAATTTTTTCATATAAGTATTTAATTTAATTAATATAAGAATAATATTAAATCAGGTCAACGCTACTTTTAAGACACAAAAGTTTAATAAAATAATATAGTAATGAAAAAACTACAGTAGAAAATTTATAATATTATATCAAACACAAATGATTCTACATTTGATCATGGTAGAACAGAACCAGCGTCACTTCTTTCGTTCAAATTAGAGTTTGAAAGACTGGCTTTAAACCCATTATTTACATTAGAATCAGAGTTAGTGAAATTTTTCAAGAGCCGGTCATGTTTATCAATATATACATTTAATATACAAAGTTAAACGAGCTCATAAAAATGATATCATTGATAATGTGGTTGGTAATTTTAATATTCTTCATTTATCAGAAGCATGGAGTAGGAAATAATGATGAAGACATTCCTGTACCTAATTTCAACTGTATAGTCAAATTTAAATATGTCTAGCTGGCTGACGGTGTAGCTATTTACCTAAATAAAAATGATCATTCATCGTGCGTTCTTTTATGATAATATTGTCTTTCAAGATCCAAAAACTTGCACCAGTTTTGAAAGATACTAATGGTTACGGTGAATCATCCTTAAAAGATAGACATATGCTATCGTGGGTCGTTCTGTAGTTCTATGATCGACAATTCTGTAGTACATTAATTGGATGCATCAGCCATGTATAAGTCAGCGTAAGCCGTAAAATCACCCTATAAACATCTTTTTACAACTTGATTTCAAAACATAAACATTTTTATGTACTATTTTTAAACACAATATGAATATGTAGATTTTATATAAAATGGAAATTTTGTGTATGCAGAACGAGAAAGTTTATTTCCAAACAGTATCCAAAAGATAACCAGTCCAAGTAGCCGAGCGGTCTAAGGCGTTATGTCTGCGCACTATGCCTACTTTGAAACTGGGAGGTTATGGGTTTGAATCCCGACATCGGCAGTTTATCAATTATTAAGAAAAAAAAAGGAGCGGTACGGTAAAAACGGTAACCGACTATGCTTGAGAAGGTTTTCTGCAGTTTCCTTCACGAACTCCAAATGAATATCGGCATAGTTCTTATCATAGTCGGCTGCAGCCGCTAATCCTACCAATTCCTAGTCTATACACAAAAATTCTTTCCACTCCACTCACATCCTCACAGCTTTAGGCATCACAATGGACCTTATGGTCGAAGTGTAGCCCGTCCAAGGCAGCCTCTACAATCTATCCAAAGGATACAATCTGTAGACATGGATTCTATCCTATATTTGAAAACAAAAATATTCCTGTAATTGTTTCAAGAATTTTTTAATAACTATTTCATTTGCAAATTAAAACTACTGATTGTTTTAATTAAAATAAAAATACAATTTTTATTCAACATAATTTACAAAGGGTTTATTAATTGAATTCGTATACATACACAATGGATTTCTGGACAATGTAGGTAAGTGAATAAACCAACTGATACTTTTCCAGATAAAATTTTTTTGAATCGTTGATATATGAAGAGTATTTGATTTAATTCGATTTTAGTGAAAGATGGTGGAAATTCTAAAACGACTGAAAAAGTCTTAGAAGGTTTCAATTAAAGCAATCGTATATTAGCGCATATAAAATAAATATACAATTTCACTGTAATCGCATCTTGCGAATAACTTTGTGGCCATAGATACCAAACTTGTTTGCCATTAATTACCAATATTAGAGTTTTCAATTTTATTTTATTTGGTTATTATAAAATTGCATACACAAACTTAACGATCATCATGATTTGGTCACACACGGCTCTGCAACATACAGTATATCGTTACATTAAAGGTTGTTACATAAATCCTCGTTCTAGGTTACACCTAGGTATCAACATACAACCTAAAAAAAATTTCGGCATTATATTTTACATTTAAAAAATGTAATTTACAGTTTTTGTTTGTAATTTATGTAAGAGGATTTCATAACTCAAGCTAGGTAGTCCATCATAAGCAACAACTGCATTCCCCTGAATGCACATATTATTTATGTGAAAATATATAAGTTTCGTTCGATCGTTTTCGTTATTTATTTATATTATTTTGTTATAAATATGAATAAAACGAATGGAAACAATAAAAATACGAACAAGTGCAAATATAACAATAAAAACTAAATATTTAAAAAAATCAAACAAACGAAATAATGGATCACAAAAACGATAGCAGTAAACAACAATATTAATTCCAATTCAAAGGATCAAATTATCAAACAAAGCAATCATTTTGCACCATGTGCTCCGATCACGCAATTTTGTTTGTTTATATGGATGGACTCTGTAGCTTGAGTATATTATACGCCTCTATTTAGAAGTAGCATATGATTGTTAATTGTAGAATTGTTTTTCCACTCCCGTTTTTAACTAAACACCTTGTACATACCTGACGATATAGATCATATAGATGTATAATATAATAACCAACACAACCTCTGACTGTTGATAGAGATAGTAATAATAGCAATAATAATATAAAATATAAATAATTCTGATGACATAGGTCGTCACTTAGCAACCGGATTTTTGTTGCTACGGCAACCTCACAAAACATTTATGTAATATTTATCTGTGTTCTCATATATACCGGTACTACGAACTAATATTACTACGTAGGGCTACGTCAAATATTGATACAACATCATATATATATATATATATATATATAAATATATATATATATATATATATATATATATATATATATATATATATATATATATATACATATATATATATATAAATAATATACTTCATAATATACAAACAGTGACTTTAATTAAGAAAACATTTCATGGAACGGCTGCTCTTCGAAAAATAATAAATTTCTCGAAGCGACAATCTATTAAAAACGGTAGACATGCAGGATTATTTTTGAAAATAAATAAATAAATAGTGTGGGACATTCAAACAAATTCTATATACAGAGTTTAACATATTATTTTAACATATATCGTGGAGTTCTACATTATAGTAGAATATATACACAGAAAATGTTTGTTGATTTACTATCAAAATTGAATTTGTTAAAAAGAATTGTCAAATATTGCGCTTAAATTAAACTTAACTTCTTTCGTTTAGTGTCTGATACCAAAGTTGTTTCATCTTTTTGCCAGGAATAAATTTTGTATATTCAATTTTTACTCTATGCCGAACTGTTTTTGAGAAAATTTCCAAAAACAAACAAAAAAGACTAAGAGTGCCACTTTTGATACTTTCAATGAAAAATCTAGATTTTGTATCGTCAAATGCAATAATAATTTTGTCCCTCAAAAATTGTGTTACTACGCTCAACAGTAAAGTTATACTCTTTCTAACAAAATTAGAGTTGGGATAAGTATGTGAAAAACTAGGTTTTAAGAAGTGGTATCCAAGTTTGAAAAAACTCATTGGAATCGTTTTCGATAAATACTCGAAAAACTCTAAAACATTTAGAACAATGTGACATTCTTTGGTATCAAAAGTTTGATACCTGGCATTCGTATGATTGTACCAAGCATTTGATATCTCAATGAATGTTCTCAATGTTCAGACATATTACTTAAATGCCAAATTAAGTAGACGTTAGTCACTTCCGTTGGTATAACATAATCGAAAGGCAATTATACTTGCAATGGATTAATTGACGCAAATTTACAAAAACAATTAAACTTAAGTTTAAATTTTCATTCCTCTTTCTATATCCGTATTTGAGATATCTTGATCAAGATCCACATTCATATAGATATACATACATACATATACAGTAGAACCTCTTTAAGTCAAAAATCTCCAAAACTCGCGAAAAGGTTTTGTTCCCTTCCCTTCAAGTCCCAAAACATCCATTACTCGAAATCTCAATCGTCTCGAAATAATCAGTGAATCCCTACAAGCCATTTCGGTACATATTTTCCCTATGTAACTCGAAGAAATAAATTTAACCTCTGTATCTCGAACATAGCATTGTTTGATTTTACAAAACTAATCAGAATGAATCTTCTCCTCTACAAGTCGAATAATTCCTTACATAATCCGCCTCAACTCGAATTTTGGCGCCTCCCTTGGTATCAGGAGACCTCAAAACGTAACGATTTGATAAAATTCCAATATTGATGTTCAACATCGAAAACAGATATTCCATATATATTTAGATAAAGAGGGAAACCATTAATTTTTCAACAGGATGTTTGCTGCGTCATATTTTCAAATATCTATTTTGTAATTAATAGCTCAATCAACTAAAAATTAATATTTTTGCAAAAAAAATATTATTTTATTATTTATATATTAAAATATTCGATTAAAATTGATATTTTAAAATAAATTTTACTCTTGATATAATGCGGTATAATGATCAAATAATCAAATTAAATAGTACGGGCATTTAATTGATGATGAAAATCATTATTATTATTATTATGTTATGTGAATATTATTTTAATTAAATATATTTTTTATTTCTATTTTATTAATTCAAAAAATAAAATAAAATAGATTTAAAAATATACTAAAAATAAATATTTCAATTAATTTCGGTAAAATTATTATTTTTTAATATAATTTTAAAAAAAGTACTAGAAGTATTATTAATTATTGCGTGGGATGTTGACCCAATTTCACTAATTGTTATTTGAGTATCATTAAGCATCAATCAGTCCAAGTGGCCGAGCGTTATGCCTGGGTTATGTCTATGGCGCTATGTCTGCGTAGTATGCCTACGTGGAAACTGGGAGGTTATGGGTTCGGATCCCGACATCGGCAGTTTGTCAATTATTAAGAAAAAAACGGCGGTTAATTGATTAAACTGTCAGCGTATGGATAAGAAACGAAGTAACCGGCTATGCTTGAGAAGGTTTTCTGCAGTTGCCTTCACGAACTCCAGATAAATATCGGCATAGTTCCTATCATAGTCGGCTGCAGCCGCCTATCCTACCAATTCCTAGTGTAAACACAAAAATTTCTTCCACTCCACTCACATCCTCACATCCTTAGGCATCACAAGGGACTTTACGGTCGAAGTGTAGCCCGTCCAGGGCAGCCTCAACAATCTATCTATTTTGGGTAAAAAAATTGCTAATGTCGTGGCCAACTGTATAAAATACGCCTTATTAGTGCTATTGGGAAAATGAAGGATACGTTTATGATTGCAATTAAGGAATATGCAGAAAGTATATTTGCTAAATGAAGTGATTAATGATAATATAGAAGCGTTAAATAAGTGCATTTCAACATATTAACTACAATACAAAAGTTAACACCTTATAAAGGTTACAGCAGAAATAATAATAATAATTACTTATTTATGTAATTGTATTATGCAATACCAATCAGTAGCGTATTAAGGATGTACGAGCACTGATGAATAGCTCATTTATAAAATTCTTCCAAAATTTATATAATACATTCAAGTCCACAATTGATTGAGTGATTGATTTATATTGGGGTTTAAAAACTATTGCACGTCGACCTTATGGTCCATTGTGCTCCCCTTTCTATTTCAGTCCGACAAGATTCGCTTCTTTCATATATCCTGGAGCTTGCTTATCAGGTCTTCCTGAAGGGTCTTATATTCGGGCAGAGATGCACCGAATATCCTGTATCTGCTGCAACCCAGAGGTTCGCAGTCAAAGTTAATGTGGCTGAATGTTTCTTCCTCCTCGCCACAAAATCTGCCAATAATCGACCCGTTATGGAGTCCCACTTTGTGCTGATGCTTCCACCAAGGATACAGCCCGCTAATGAATCCGGTAACCCTCGGTAGTTTCATCCTGTTCAGCCTCCAAAGTGCATCGAGAGATAGCCTCTTGGTTGCACTCTGAAGTAGTACGTTCCCGAGGGGTACTTTTTCCCAGTGATCAAGTTGTTTTGCATTTGACCACTCGTTGATCACCTGTTTACATGCAGTCCTTGAAATTCCTAAAATAGGCTCTGGCTCTAGAGGAAATTTATGTCAATTAGTAATTGTTTTCTAAATATTAACCATTGTAAATGGCATTTTTTATTAAATTTTTGTTGATGATATTTCAATAGAAACTTTAAACTATACCATCACACAATAAATCGTTATATATAAGTTAAGTAAGAATTATCTTGTTCGCAACTTGGTAATCGGTTAAATATTACTGGGTCAGATTTTAACGTTTTAGAACGTTATTTATTTATAAAAGCGTGTTTTTTTTTCAATTATATCATTTCAATGGAAAATTTCCAAACCACGTACCAATAGCACGCTCCTGTTAAATTGTATAGAATATAAAATAGTTTTAGTAACAACAGTGAGAGTTAAATAACCTATAAATGTACAATCAGTGGTCACAAGTCCTATACAAGATGATGGCAATTATATAACTTTCCCACTTGCCTGTATGTATAGCAGTAGCCCATGAATTTTCTGTAAAATAGGGTATTATTTTCAACCGTCGATTAAAAAGTTCTTCTGAATGGATATATTATTACAATAAAATTATTCCTCTATTCAGAATGGACAATAAAAATCTATAAAACAATAAAAAAAGGTTCTAACAAAATTGACTATTGCGATACATTAAAAAAAATGGCAACCAACATAAATTTACTATATATTAGTCGGAATTTTTTACACGACTTGTGATCACTGATTGTCCCTCAGATACAATAGTATAATATAAAATATGATAATTAATATATAATTGTATTTTATCTTAAAGTTGTAAAGTATATAATAATATAATAAAGCATATAATATAATATGTATATAACATAATAAATATATACAGGGTGAGTCGAAGCAGGTGGATAATAGCACACACCTCCACGTTCTTCCACGATTCTCCCATTTTTGTACAACATCCCACAGTATATAATACATTACAATAAAACGAAGACCACCCAAACACATGATATAAGCCTCAACCAAAATACTCGCCCCTGGATAATAAAAATGTATTATTACTTTTTACAAGTATTATGTTAACAAGTGTTGAACAAGTATTATGTTTCCCTAATCTTTCAAACTAAATATTTTTTGCCCACCGGTGCTTACGTTCCCGGATTTGATTATTTTGAATTTGGAAAGGAGCCCGCCTGTTTTATTTTTTTGTGTTTTGAGTGTTTTAGTTGTGGCTTATATCATGTCTTTGGGTGGTCTTCGTTTTGTTATAATGTGTTTTATTCTACTGGATGTTGTAAAAAAATGGGAGAATCGTGGAAGGAATTGAAGGTTTGTGCAATTATCCACCTGCTTCGACTCTGCCTGTATATATATAATAATATATATTATAATAATTTAATATAATAATAAGCTTATTTAAAGATGAAATATGAATTTTAATATCTGGGTCACAACTATTTTCTATATGCTTTAAAAGGTTGGTAGGTAGGTATTCTATGTGTCTACATATAAATATGATGACGGTGTTCAAAAACTAAACTAGAATTTTATTTGTGGCAACTGTCACATAACTTTAAAGTTTTCGAGGTGAGTTTTATTTAGTTAGTTATGTTTAGTAAATATTCTCATATTTACAGAAATTAAATTGTTTGCACAACTTTTTACTATGTTAAAAAGTATTTTGGATTAATTAATTTGTTATTGTGTGAGCTGAAAATGTTTGGAATACCTTTTTGAAAGAGGTCATTACGGGAAATAATAAACTACTGGTCAATCATCATCGAGGCCAAACTATTTGAACTAGAAAAATTCAGAGAACTAATACCAGCCAAGTAGCCGCGTTTGCAAGGTGTTATGTGTACTTGGAACTCGGAGGTTATGGGTTCGAATCCCGACATCGACAGTTTGCCAATTATTTAAAAAAAGGCGGTTAATTGACCAAAATGTGGGCGTATGGACATGGAACGAAGTAACCGGCTATTATTGTGATGGTTTTCTGCAGTTTCCTTCACGAACGCCAGAAGAGTATCGACATAGTTCCTATCAAAGTCAGCTGTAACCGCACATCCTACTAATTCCTAGTCTACCTACAAAATTGTCTTCCACTCCCGTCCTCACATCCTAAGGTATCACAATGGACCTCATGGTCGAAGTGTGTCGCGTCCAGGCCAACTTCTACCAGAGGACTAGGGGTTGATTTGGGCTGGTGCATGAGTAAATGTTTGCTAGTTAATATTAATTTATTAATCAAATTCAATAACACATAAGTCTTTATCCTGTAGGATGATGGATGAATATAGATGATACAATCCCATCAAAAAGAAAGATGTGAAATAGGTGCAAGGTATTTAACATTTTACTCGGCAATTTGATTTGTCTCTAATCCTTCGTATCGAATCCCTGGCTCACTATCGACTCATATGATAATTTACGCTTGTCCTTTCATAATTATGTCCTCTCAACCGTACTGGAAATTTTTATAGTATTGTGACGTTTAAGTATACACAAATAATATTTTATCGTATAACCTTTCTTTTACTGAAACAAAAATTTCCGAACTCTTTCAGAATTTCAAAATTGCCTAACATTTCCAGACGTACAAAGTTCATATCATGACAGTTACTTACCGCCAAAATCGGTTTTTCAAAGTTTCTAACATGTCAATAGTAGTCCTAAGACATTCTCTTCCGTTTGATGACAATACTATCTTTAAATAGAAATTAAAATAGGAATTATAATATAGCATATATATTAACATGTATCATAGAAAACCAAAAAAGGTGTAAAAAAACTGGTTAGTCCTTTGCCCTCTAAAAATATTATTTACACAAAAATAA
The DNA here is from genome assembly GCA_963920215.1 of Nineta flava. Classification (NCBI taxonomy): domain Eukaryota; kingdom Metazoa; phylum Arthropoda; class Insecta; order Neuroptera; family Chrysopidae; genus Nineta; species Nineta flava. The sequence continues at coordinate 137,332,358 of OY986041.1, forward strand.
AAAATATTTATTTCCTCGGTAATAAATTCGAGAATCAAGAAATAAATTGGTGAATTATACATAGCATCATAGAGTCCACCCACACCATTTTTATACAAATAATAACATAAATCGGAAATTGACTAAAAATGAAATCAATATAAATATATTTCTTTAGTAAATAAAAATAAAAAACTTAACCTAATAGACAATTTTATATTTTTGTATGAATACAAAACGCGAAAAAAAAGGAGGAATATTTACTTGTTCTATGGGTTCTAAGACAATATATTTTGTCGATGTACAGGGTGGCGTTTCATTTCAAACAATGCAACTCAAAGAGACAGGGTTTTTTGTTGTTGTTGAAAAAATAGCACTGCTAAAAGTTGTTTTGCTCGAAGGGGAGCATCTTATGATGACATTGGTCACAAGACCTTATTTTTCTCAAAACAGGCAATCTGTTGTTTTAAAGTACATTTTTTGCAATGGTTTCACAACGGTTAATTATTATCCAAAACTGATTTTATTACCCAGTTTTTATGTGTCAACCCAGTTTCTACTATATTTTTGAAGTCGGTGACTGGCAACGACAGTATACCCCGGGAATATATTAAAGGGACAATGTGTCGCTTCAAAAGGTCGTCGCTGGGCCCAACTTTTAAAATATAGCATCTGTTATTGTTTGTATTTATTATTATTGTGAATGTTTTTCAACTTTTTAGTTTTTTTTTTAAGTCGGTTCATATTTTTTTATACTTTTTCATTTGATATTTTGGAATTTTTAGTGCTCTGAGCCTTAAGGCAATTGCATCCATTAAGAATTAACAAACAGAAAACATACAAACAAACTAAAGAAACCGAGAATCTACCTTTTTTTGAAGTCGGTTGATATATTAGAACCTTCCCTTATATATATATATATATATATATATATATATAACCCTAGTAAAAGAGTCATAAATATTAGTGACGTTGTTTCTGAAAAATTCGCGAACATACAAACATACTAGCGAAACAGAGAACCTTCCTTTTTTTGAAGTCGGTTAATATATTAGAATATTCCCATAAGTATATAGATTATCTGAGTGAGAAAAATCATAAAATTGAGTCGTAAAATCGTGCACAAATATACTAGGGACACAGAGATTCTTCCTATTTTAAATAAACTTTAATTAGTAGGATTCATTATTTTTAGATGTCATCTGTGCTGGGCCATCCTGTATTAGTCAGGAAGATGGATCAGTAAGGAACAACAGTATTTGTTTTATATTCAAATATAAATATATGTATATATATATATATATAATATATATATATATATATATATATATATATATATATATATATATATATATATATATATATATATATATATATATATATATATATATATATATATATATATATATATATGTATGTTCAAACCCAAATAGTAGTAAAGTTGCTGTTTTTTTTCCTTCAAATTTAGATTAAATGGACAAATATGTTATCTTAGCTACTCAAATAGATGCTGCTAGTAAAGCTGGCTGTATGTAGAATCTAGTAATACTACTACCTACTGGTAGTATTACTAATATAGTAGAAGTCTTGTTGTTGTTTTTTTTCTTTCGTATTTTGTACAAAAGTTCTCTCTATAGAAATGAAAACGATTTATATTGAATAATAAAAACATTTGTTTATAAACGTTCAGTTTAAGTCTTATTGAACAAAATCAAACATGATACTTCCTTTACAGGGTGTCACCCTTCTCATTATTTCCTCAGTTTGCAATATCTGCTTTTTTTAAAATCACATTCGTCAAGGAGAAACGGGCTAGGACTTAGAGGTAGGAGGAAGCATAAATCTTAAATTTCTCTTTTAATATTCGTAGAATGAAAAAATTGACCAAAAGTAAAGTTTTCCATATTTTTAGGTAACTATGTTTACAGCAATAGTTTACAACTATTTCATCACGGTAACTTGATTTGATAGTCCTTCCTCTAAGAACATTCGCTCAGTTTCCATTCCTCCTACATAACGAATTTTTTACACCATAAAGACCGTCATTAGGATAATTCCAGATTGAACTCCTTTTGTGGATTGACTTTTATACCCGGTATATAATATATACCAGGGTATATTAAGTTTTGTTCCGACTTTGTAACGCCTGTTCGTCTGTGAACAGGATAACTCAAAAACGAAAAGTGATAGCGAGTTGAAATTTTGTATGTGTATTGAATAGCTTAAGAGTAAGGTCAAGCTTGTGAATGGGCAGAATCGGACCATCTGTGGCAAAATTGGGAAAAGCTGCTGCCTATCTTTGAAACCGTAAGATAAAACAAAAAAATTTAAGATTGAACTCCTGTTTGCGGCTTGACTCTTTAGATAAAGAGTTATCTATAACTTTTTAAATATAAGGTTAGGTAAGGCCCCTTGTGATACTTGAAAACCGGGACCGTCCTATAAGGAACCACTACTCCTTGAACCATTTGGAGCTGTTTAAGAACAGCAGAAGAGATTTGCCGTCAACACATTACAGTTTCAGTAGAGGTCATCAACGAGTACCTGGCCCGAGTGTACCCGGCTTCTCATTGCAATAGCTGGACAGTGACAGGGAAGGTGGGTCATCGTTTCCTCTTCCTCCACAATGCGACAACTCCTACAATAGTCATGGTGCATCCCATGCAATCTGGATGTCTGGATATCTTCGAAGCCTACTATATTACTTATGGAGGGCCTAGAACGGAGGTAATATCTTCGGAACTTCGGAAAATAACACAAAACCCTGATTTTACAAACCTACAATTTCTTATATTTTTCTACCGAATTGTTTGCATCACGCCACTAAATTCGCTAAACTAAAGTCAAATTTTTGTCACATTGTTTTCAAAGATGTGACACCTTGTATAATCCTTGATTCTACGGGGGAAAAACAAACAAATATAGTAGAGACAGAAGTGTATTACAGTTATTGGTCGCCTAAGACCGTATTATGAAGTCAGTATCAAAATATACATATCTAACTTCGGTGTATTTTTTTTGCTCTCCAGAAGTAAGTCTCTCGTTTTTTTTTGTTTTTTTTTTCCTGCTATAGTACTTTATTTTATAGAAAATAGGTAATATCGAAACTATTGAATATATTGTACATATATATGTATTCTATGTATATCGAAAATATTCTATTGAATTTTTCCAATAAAACTGAATAGTATTACCGGTAATATCCGGTTGTTATTTTTTTTTTTGCTTTTGTTATATTTGACCAAAGAAAATCATATTCAATATGTTTTAAACCATTCTTTTCAAAGCATATTATTCTTCTTCTTCTGTTTTTGGTTATAAATTTAAAGAGGTTTACATGCACTCAGAATTGTGCAAAAATAGATTCATGCAAGAATCTTTTAGGACTGTTCACAAGAAAATACACCAGACATTGAAACCTGGCCATTAGGTTTTCGAACTCACAATGCTTACCGAGTCAATTTTTGCATATTACTAACAGTATTACTTTGAAGTCTACATTAAGGTTGTTATGAAACTGGAAGGGATAAGTTACGGTGAGGAGTTATATCTATCTTTATCTGATAACGAAAAGAGATAACGAAATTTCGTAAGTGTGTTCTAGGACTAAAAAGTAAAGTCAAGTTGAATAGGCAAAATTAGACCGCGTCGGGTCAAACGGGTCCGGGGAATAACAAGTTTTGAAACAGTAACAAAATTTCACGAAAACAAATACTATATTTAAAGTAGACAACTTTTATTTGAAACTTTTTTCATATACTCAACAAACTCATGAATTTCAGCAATTTAGTCAGTTTACTCGTTATTTGCACACTGTATTTGAAGTAAACTTTCACGAAAACTTCAAATGAAAGTTCTGGAGCAAGATAGCAACTCGATTGGTGACTTCCTTCCTACCAAAAAGTGTCACGTGATGTTGCATCTGAGTATATTTTACTGGTTAATCTAAAATCAATGAAAAAAAACTACCAATTTAGTAGTTTATCTAGCTAAATTTTCTCTAATACACTCCACATCCCTTAATTTTCACCCTGCGCGCACTCAAATGTATCGCTAACAACTATATTTGGCAAACCCTTAACAACGTAAAGTACATAATACTATAGTACAATAATTAAAAGTCATATATCAATTTGATATGACATTAGTAATTGAAATAATATGTTTCATCCCCCTGTACACAACTGCATCCCCTTCCATCGTCCAACGAACGAACACTCCAATATTTAAGGGTAGTAAATATACATACATACATTCGCCTCATACCCTCCCGTCCCCACATAAACATTTATTAAATGCAACAATATTGGTACACATGATTATTAAAATCAATTATAATTAAAACACAAACTCACTACCCCATCCCCTTATAAAATACAACAATCATTATTTAAAGTACTCGCAGTGTATGCTATTTTGAATATTGTCTGTTGTTCATTTTAATAGTAGGAACGTGCTTTCTGTAATATACGTTGCAGAGGGTGGTTGAGGGGTTGGTTTTCCCTTTGTAGGAGGTTTGAGGAGGATGGTGGCTGGAGTTTCAACCCTCTCAATTGACTATCTTATATACTATGTATACCTACGTATTGTCTTCATTGTATGTTGCAGTTAGAACGACGGTCGACATGTTCGAGGGGTTTGAGTATTCATAACTTTCTTAGAGGTTGCTTGCTCGGTTGGTTAGATGCTTGTGATGCTTATTTGGTTGGCTAACTTGGCTAACATTGCCGGATATTCAATGAGTCAGTGTATTTTATTCCTATGTTGTGTGTTCATTGAATTAGGTACACATCAAGTTCATTTCTTGTCTACTTCTTGGTTCACAAAACCTCAGAAAAAGGTTATTACGTCTTTGGTTTAACTATTTTAATTTCGATGGTTTTTAAATCCAAGGAAATCAATAAATCAATGTTGCCCGAAGTAGATTTTAGCAGTATCATCTGTACCTTAAGTGGCTGTGTCCAAAATCTTCTCTCTTAAACGGTAAGAAAAACCTGATAAAACCAAACCAAACACTTTTCTTAATAATTTTTTCTCAAAAAGTGTATGAATTCATCAATACTCCATTATATTTTTATTTTTACCTTCAGCAATGATGGTTGACGCCAGCAAAAACAGACAAACCTTTAGTATTTTACGTTAGATTTATGGAGCGTCAATTTTTGACAAGCATAAAAAATATATTTGAGGCTTGATATTTCCATGTTCACCGAAAATAATTCAAATTCAAGCAACTCATTCTGGCTCTGTAGGGCTATTCTACCAGAAAGTGGAAGGGCGTCGAATCCACTCGTTACATTCTGCGCAAATCACTTTCCGGTTTTTGCCAATAAGCCACCCTGTAGCATGCATATCGCCGGTATACCGCTTTTAAATGTAGACAACCAATACTTTATCCAAAATTTAATTTAATAAGCTGAATCTCTTAATTAAGGCTGTTATTTGCAGATCTCTGATTTACTATTGTAAGGAATTCTAGCTTGTAGTCACATGATACATTTCATAACGCCGTAGAAATTCTCGATGTATTAAGAATATAGAATTATCGACGACGAAAACATTATTAGGATATCTAAACCCATTTATATTGTAGTTTATTAGAGGCTAGATCTTGGACTTCAATATCTCGATGCCCTTAGTGCCTAGGGTACACTTCGTAACCAGCAACAAATTTGTATATTGGTTCTTAAATATTGAGGCGGAAATAAACATTAGTTCAAAGTAGTTAAACTACAAATTTGCAGATTATTAATCATCTTTTCTAGTATAGATTTTCGAATGTACTAGAATTTCTTGGTATATTTTGTGGTTTCTGGCTAAAAACAACAGTTTGACAATCACTTGATTGTAAGCAACAATATGAAATAGCTTACATAACACAACAATATTACACATATAACTCAGACCGTTTAATAATTCTGGTGAAAGGTCTCTCTGCATCTAGGAAATCTATATATATATCCAGGTTTGTCTGACGGTTTAATGGGTATATATATATATATATATATATATATATATATATATATATATATATATATATATATATATATATGTATATGTATGTATTTCTCTTATAAATGAGATAGAATTTAGGCGATATAACGAACGAATTACTGCATCATATTCGTCTTACAAGTTTAAGTGACTTTGTAGTCGGGTATGAGTCACTGCAATCTTAATTCGCTGTATATCTCAATTATTATTGGGATATTTGAAAAGGACGTTCGATCACTTTGTCAAAAAGAGATGAAAATTCTCTAAGAACCATATTGCGTCAGACTTGATACAATATAACACTTTTAATCTTTGATATTTGACAAGTTTTATGTTTCCTGAAAAATTAAAAAAAAAAACCTTTACGATCGAAGCATTTTAAAAAGCTAACAACGAATCAGAATCAATATTTTTAACAAAGAACCTTGTGGAAACATATAATTATGTATATTCAAAATCGTAACAACTATGTTAATAAATTAGACACTGTGATAAATGTTCTTTGAATTTTACAGTTTATTTAATAGAATTAAAAAAAAAATAGTGTTATCGATCGTTAGAATTAATGATTAACTATTTTAATCAGTATAATTAAAATTATTTTTTTTTTGCGCTAAGAAAATATACAAAATATACGGAAACAAGCTGTGTTTATTAAAATAATGAATAATAAATTTAATTTACGGCTAAAAGTGACAAACTAAATGGTGAGCTTTGTAGAATTTTATGAATGTACTATATTGGATTTTGTAGAATTTTATGAAGGTACTATATCTAGCACAGGCATGTTCTTAAATTCAATGAAATTATATAAAATTTAAATAAAAAAATACTAGTCTAAATAATCTAGTACTATATATACTAGATTATTTTGTAGAAGAATAGCTTTTTTCACATGTTGACGTGAAGTTATCGTTTAGCTTTTGATTGGAACATACGCAAAGTCCACTGCAGCAGGAAACATAAATCTGATAGAGTTGGGATAAAGCCAATTTCAACATTTACTTTACTGGTTCCATGGCGTAAAGTTTCTATGTTGCTTATTAAACTATGCAGCATTAGACATGTAGTTTATGAACTTTTATTTTAAACAATATTCAAAGTATATTAATGCAACGGGCATAATTCGAAAGAAATTTTTCTATGGAACCAATATGGTGCCTGTTAGTGGGATAATTAATTCGAAACAGTTACACGTTCAACATTTACTACTGGCATTTGTATTCAATTCTCAATAAATATACTTGAAGCTTACTCTTGGGAATCAGAGAAAAATTTGGTTTTTTTAATATAAGGTGCTGCAAAACTTCAGTAAATTTATATTTTGCAACACATAATATAAACTGTGTTTCTTGAAGTTTTTTTCCAATTGTTTACAAAAAATGATGTTTAACAATTCATGGTCCCTTTCGCAAGCTATGAGCTGTTTTAAGCACACCTACCATGACCTTTTATAAAGCTCCTTGAGATATCCCCAAAATTTCTCGCCTAATATTCTAAGTTGTTCCAAGCATGATGGCTTGTTTACATAAACCCTTTCTTTCTGATAACCCCAAAGAAGAAGCCCACAGTCTCTCCGCCGTAATTGCTCCCAGGTTTGATGGATCCAGGAATTCGGGACCACACATTCTATGCCTGACATCCTACAGGTATCTGCAGATGCAAATGATATGTATGGAGAGTTTATCGTCCTCCATACAGGTCCTACAAGTGGGATCATCAGAGATTCCCAAGTTATGAAGGTGATAGTTCAATCTACAGTGCCTTTTCAAGAGCCCCGCAACCGCGTACAGTCGAATGGTCTAGCTGTGGTTATGCACAGCTTGATTCGGTAAATTACGAATCATCTTTCTATGGGAATGACAGGCCCAGATGAAAGGGGCGTTTGAGATGACCCCTCTAGTGCCAACGAGTCTGCTGCTTTATTTCCTTTAACGCCAGAGTGACCCGGTACCCAGATCAGCCTGATTGTGTTATTCACTGCTAGGTGGTTCTTGACTCCATAGAAGTTCATTTAAAAATTTAAAAATATTGATATCATTTTTCATAAAAGTGGTCAATTTCAGTTGGTATATGTCCTTAGTCGGGTGCCAATTTGTGGGAATATACTAAGAAATCCTGGTATATTCAACTTTGAACCTAACCTAAGAGAAAAGATTAGATAAAGAATAATTATAGACCTAAAAGTAATGTTTTTTATAACCTGAAAATTTAAATAATCAATACATGAGTTTGTTGGTAGTTACAAGGTAACTCAGGAACATACTCACGGTACTCCGCAGATGTCCAGATTGACAATAGAATCGAGTATATTACAGGCTCATATGATTTATATTTTATACTACTTTAAAATCCAACGAATATGATTTAAATCAGAAGAATATGATTTCTCGAAGAAATATCCAAAAATTATGGTACAACATCCTTAGATAAAGCTCTGCGAAAACCAAACACACCGATCCACGAGTGGTGTTGTATAACCCCACTTGATACATAATTAATAACCTTTCCAGTGATAATTTTATGGAACGTTGATAATAATCTATAAAAAATTATTAATAATAAATTTTTCAGATTAAATTTGTGAATTTTCATCAACATGATCAACGCAACGTGTCGGTCACAGTGATGAAAATGTAATAATTTTTATGATACAATCAAAAAGTAATTACTCGCCGTTTGAAAAATATTATAAAGGGTTCATTTCGATTATTATTATTATTCGAAAACACATTTCGTGAAAATGGGATATAATTTAAAATTGTTGTACAATAATATAAATATATATATATTCCTGTAAATGAAAAGCATAAATCATAATATTTCAAATACGATCGTCGATGCTCTCTTTTATGATTACAAAAAAGCTTACTCTGAAAATATTTAATAAAATTTATTGGTATTAAAAACTGTAAATATATTATTTGGAAAATGAATAAATAGACCCTTTTATGAATATTACTTTTTGTCAAAGTTTTTTAATATTTCGGGAAAATCATTTTCTTTATTTGTATATAGAGAAAATTAATTTTGTAAATGACTTTTGCCCTCTCTAAATTTCTTTATCGATTTTCATCTAAAAATATAATTTTATCGTTTGAGTCGGAAAAGTGAAGAAATTTTTGTCCTTTGTCGAAGTAATTTGTCTCTTGTATGTAACATTTGTACCTTATTTATTCGATTTTTGGGAAAATGTTTCGGACAAAAGTTGTTATTATATTTAAATTGAACAACATTTATTGGAAGTTTTTTTCCTAATTAAAAAGGCACAAATCAATTATAAAATTTTGAAAAAGTGTGCTAATTTTGTGGCAATGTATACCATTTGTCTGTTTTGATGTTAAGAATTAGGATATGAATATCAAGATACACTTTTTTGTTACACCCTGTATATTCTAAGAATAAAATACTTAAATAGAATTATTCAGAAATATCAGGTTTCTAGTGATAATCAGTTGCTTTCTAAATTAAATTCGGATAGGTAATTCTTATGAGATTTTATTTCGTAAATTTTAGACGAATATATAAATAAGATTAGTTGAAACCTGTTGAAAAGTCAATCGTAAAATATTGCGTTTTTTATTCGATTTGACCATTTAACACTTATACTAATCAGGGTCCACAATATGTTTTTGGCAATATGGTGTTTACGGACTTCGAGGCGTATTTGATATAATTACATTTATCAAGGATATATATATATATAAATACTAGCTGACCCAAGAGACTTTATCCTGTCTTAACTATGAATATTGAATTCGAATTGGTATAATTAATTATTATTCCAAAAACATATTATTTATTATTCTAATGCTTTATGATACACAACATTCTTAGTTTTATTTTATAGCGACTTCATCAATTGTGGGCGCATTAAAACTTTTTGCGTGTTGTCCTGCAGGCGTTTTATCGGCTTTAATGACATTCGGTCTAATGCGGTTGTGAATAATGCAACCAATTCGTTGTGCTGATGGAAAAACATTTGGAATTGTTCCACAATTGGTCGTTTGTTGGCGCATTAAAACGTCTTGCGTGTTGTCCAGCAGGCGTCTTATCGGCTTTGATGACATGCGGTCTAATGCGGTCGTGAATATTGCAACCAATTCGTTGTGCTGATGGAAAAACATTTGGAATTGTTCCAGAATTGGTCGTTTGTTGGCGCATTAAAACGTCTTGCGTGTTGTCCTGCAGGCGTCTTATCGGCTTTGATGGCATGCGGTCTAATGCGGTCGTGAATAATAAAACCAATTCGTTGTGCTGATGGAAAAACATTGGTCTTTACACCCAAGTGTTGTGTGCACAACGCTGATCGACTTGTCTTACTGAATCGCCCATAAAATAAATTTGCAGAAATTTATAGTCACTATCCCGCGTTCGCAATAAGGAACCTGTTAGATGATATATTTGAACCTGAATCTGCAAAGGTAAACAGATAATAAATAGATGTAATATAGGATATTGTATAGCGAATTGTTTGTACCACCATATGGCTCTCCCATGTTGCTCTTAAAATACTTTCTCATAATTATATTTTCTCTTTAACTTGCTTTGGAAAATATTGAAATTACTGGGTTACTTCTTTTATTGGATGAACATCCAATTGGAGGAAAATCAATACATTATTAAATGATAAAATCTGCTTAAAAACACGCGTATAGAATGTAATTTACATAAATGCCCTTTAAGTTATTAAAAATTATTTCATGTTTGGGTTTTTTCTATAAGTTACATCAATGACCACCAGAGGTTTCGCGACTAAGATATCTAAGATGTAGAAGAAACCTGATTCATCACACACTGGACATTTAAGATAACTATACATATATATATATATATATATATATATATATATATATATATATATATATATATATATATATATATTAAAATGATAACGATTTTGCTTAGTAGTAATTTTAATACACAATACACAAAGCTTGCACATGATTTCTCCAACTATACCTAATACTTGGTTTAGACTACGTCATATGTTCCGACACAAATGTCAGATATACATTTCTTAACTGTTCACACTTCAACAGATTTTTGGAACTTGTGTCCGAACTGTTCACACTCAAAAAAACTTATTGCTGCTTATATTGCAATTAAACAACGGCGAAAACGCTATATTTATTACTATATAATATTTACAATATGTTTATCAACATAGGCCCAATTGGAACATTGTGTAGTAATTCTATCACTGTCCACATGCAGCACACAACCATACGCAGCACTCCTTCACACCCAAATTCACAGACACTTGTAGCGTGCAGTTTCGGTGGAACAAGGCTGTCCACATCATCGCTCACTGTGCACAGAGAGTGATGTACATATGGCCGCCTGTATACAATATATCAATGAATACATATTCCACATTCTGCATTCTACAAATGTCTGTGAGTAACAGAGTACACCGTACCACGGTTCGCTACACACGGAAAGCGACAGATAAATACAATGTTTCCAGATTGGGTGTAGTTTAAAAAACACACGGTATATAGAATGTATGAACTGTATGAAAAAATGCCGAAACTGTTTGAAAACCTGAAGAGACACTTGGACATAAGGTGTTCACACAGCCGCTGATTCAACACTAATTATAAATTCCACAATTAGAGACAGCCGTGTACACACATAGACACGCGGTGTATACACTGAGTATATGTTGTATGTATTCTAAACGAACCTTTACAACATACATAGTCTTACTTATTATTATATTATGTTGTAAGTACAACTAGATAAAATTATCATAGAAAACATTGTTCTACATCGAATTATCTTATTTATCTGTCATTGTACTACCCATAGCAAAGACTACTATGACAGCTGTTAGTTCTATTGGTTCTGCGCTGGTATGTTTGTACATGGTTGTTCTAGCTCGAACATCATATCACATGTTGTTAGATCTGTTCTATTTTCAAGATTAGAGTTAGAAGATACTGCTAAAATGTAATAATATATGAATATTACTACCTACAGGAAGTAACAGGAGATAAACAACAATTCATGTTAACAAACAGTTTTACAAAAATTATTTTTAAAACATTTTATTTATCTAGAAAAATGTACTAGAAAGAAATAAAACCAGTGAAAATACTAAGTGAGTTAATTTTTAATATAACCAGTCGAATTGGTCAAGCTTTTAAGGGCGCTCTACTCGCGAGTGGGAGGTTTCTGATTCGATTCCCAACGGTGGCAGTTTTCCAATTTAATTAATTTGGTATATATTTATTGGAATATGATTGGTATATATTTATTGTGGAAGTTTCTCAGATGCAAGTACAACTACCATGTAGAAAACATATTCCATAAGATTATCATTGTAATTTTAATAGTCAAAATAATCATGTTCCAGGCAAAAATATCCAGCTGAGGAAGATCTTTATTCCTACCAAAAATCAAGTTTCTAGGACAACTGGAAACACCCAAGTATATTGCTTTGTATAAGTGAGTCAGTCCCCAAAATGTCCATTTTGAGAGTTAAATATCTTGAACCTATTAACGTTGTCATATTAAATTTGATACGTACCGTCTTAGATGGTTGGTCCCAAGCTTTAGTTCCTGAGATGCATGACTTCAAAATCGTCTCTAATCCTTTCTGTAAAACGTAGAACGGTAGGCGTTTCTGCTTAAACTTATCCGACGCCATACCTTGCTACGTGAAAATTTTCCCGTTAATTTTGTTTATATTCGTCGGTGTATCGCTTGTTGTTGGCAAATATGCACAATCCTAATACGACTCTTAGGTATAATTCACCAGTCCAAGTGGTCTAAGGTGTTATGTCTGCGTAGTATACAGACTTGGAAACTAGGAGGATTCGAACCCTGATATCGGCAGTTTGTCAATTATAGGGAAAAAGAAAGGGCGGTGAATTGACTAAACTGTCGGCGTATGGACTAGAAAGTAACCGGCTGTGCTTGAGAAGGTTTTCTGCAATTTCTTTCACGAACTCCAGATGAATATAGTCATAGTCCCTATCATAGTCGTCTGCAGCCGCATATCCTACCAATTCCTAGTCTGAACACAAAAATTCCTTCCATTCCACTCACATCCTCACATCCTTAGACACCACAATGGACCTTATGTAACCAGGTCCAGGGTAGCCTCTACAATCTATCTAATCTCTAAGTATAATTCAGTTAAAATTGACTTTTGAACCTGTTCGCAATACCAGATTCCAGAACAGGTGACTGGTTAAATAAAAAAAAAAACTTGTTATAAATCATATTTAATACCATCCAATATAGAAAGAAGTACACGCAAATCTTAAATACATATTTTATGAAAGAAATATTTACATAAAAGAAATGTGTTTTTTTTTTCCAGCTCTCAAATCAACTAGTGTTATCTAAATATATATAAATTGTTTGCCTCTGTGCTGTTCATGCTCTGTCATGCCCACATATAGCGTAGGTAGGTACGAAGTACGAAGGTAACATTTTTACCTCATATTTACTACCAAACATACATACATACATACACACATACAAGCAACGTATATATATATTTGTTGAGGAAGAAAATCTTTTCAGGTACGGTAATTTTAACATTAAATATTTATATTTTAAGATGATGAAAATCTTATTATTTGTGTAAAGAAAGGCACAGATTATTTTTATATCACAAATATTACTGCTATACTAAAAATATTAAATTCTATAATTTTTTTACGTACTATTTAGAAAAATATTTAGACTCAAACTCAAATTTAGTATATATATAAGTATATATATATATATAAATCAGAATAATATGGAAAAGTTGGCTGTCACATCACAATCGTCTTTGGTGTAGAGGATGCACACTGGACCGGTAATCCAGAGGCCCGAGGTTCGATTCCTGGTTGACGAGTTAATTTTTTCATATCAGTATTTAATTTAATTAATAAATTCAATGACAATGAAATGTGTCGGAGTATACGCTATAGTCTTCTACAGTTTGTCATACGTAACCGAAAGGAATTTGGACAAACACTTGTATGTTGACACGAAAGTATACACAAATAAACAAATATTAAATCAAATTTAGAAATCCAAATAATTAATCTGCTGAAAAACCTTCAAATTAACAAACTGAATAACATTTACTATTATGTTTGCAACGCATTAAAAATGAGAAGTTTCATTCAGCACGAATAATCAATTACGAATAAACTATTGTTATGTTGCCTTTTCAAGTTTCAAAAATCAAATAAAACATGTAAAAGAATAAAATATACAAAAAATAAATATACAAAAACTATACCTAGTCGTAAGGATACTATTAATAATTTAATTTAAGTTATTGAATATCTTAATTAGTTTAAATTAATATTTTAGTTAAGATTATTCATAATATACTTTGTAAAAACACCTGTAGCCACCCCTGTAAAGCTTAACTGCAAATACAGTATTTATTTATTATTATTATTATTTTTTACGTCTTTAAATATGCTTCTATAGTGGGAGGCAATTCAGAAAACTGATAATAACATAATCGGGGGATACAGTTTGGTGTTGATCTACATCCAAAATTATACCATTCGATAGTTAAAAGATCAAAGAATTCATTACATTGAGTGAGGACTGTGACGCATCGCCAGCCGCGGAGGAGCAAGCGCTACCCTTTCAAGGTCGTTTTGCTGCGTCACATAATTTCCGGTTAGTATAACTTTTGACTCGGAGAAGCTAGGACGTTTGTTTGAGTTTCAATCGCCAGATCTCGTCAAGATCTATCGTTTGCGTATATAAAACATTCGTGTAAAACAGTTATAGTGCGAATATATATGGTATTAAAAAATTAAAATAAATAATGCAATATCGGCCTAAACTCGTCGAAAAATCAATTCAAAATATTGAGATCGTAAACGGTTGGAAAGGGCTTCTCAAGAGCAATCTAATGATACCCCGTTACGTGATCTGTTACCCGTTATGTACACGCATTCACGTAAAACACACGACTATATCTACGACAGAAACACCCCGTTTTATATGATAATGAAATATATATTGTTTGGTTGCTTCATATAATAACATGGAAATCTCTTCATTGCAAGTCTAGAACCAAAAAGTCTTTTGACCAATCAAAAAATAAATAAATAAACATAATTAATTTTTCTTACATATATAATCTTACGGATGAAAATCTTTGGAGCCCTGGGACTAGTCCGCGATTCGTAGTTTCTGGACCACTGGTCAAACTATATTTTCATTTCTTATAATGTCTATAATTATCCGAAGAGCGTAATCCATTATCAGATGTAAAATTATGCAACATTGTAAAATTATTGGGAACTGACATGAAGGCGTGGCTTAATTAAAATGGCTGATTTTAGGTTGCAAATTTAAAATAAATAGTATTTTTGATCAGTCAGATTTAATTTAATAATTTGTTGCTCCCTGTGTGTGAACTTTTTTACTGGGCAAGTTCAAAATTTGCCATAAAATAAATACTTTTCTTTGCTTCTAGTAGTGTGCAATGCAACCTTATCATAGTTAGAATTTTAACCACCAGACGTCTTGAACAACGTGATTTCTCAATGTGAGATATTGTACAGATAGATTTTCGACATTCAGTCTAAAAAGGGATTTTTAATAGTGGAACTTATGATGAATCGTTTCGTATTGAAATGTTTATTTTGGTAAATACTCCTACATTTCGGCTAGATTCATATTCTGCCACATCCAAATAATCGATTTTAAATAACAGACACATACATAATAGACTAATAATAGACTCTGTGCCCTGCTGCACTTAACTTTTATAATTAGAGGTATAATAATATTTAGTGTATATCGGTATGTGACTGATATGTTATAAAATATACAATTTTTTTCGTTGCTATCCTATTTTCTGTAATATAAAACGAAATATTTTTGTTATATGAAAGAAATTTTGGCATTGTCTCGCACAATAGAATATAGAAAAATATTTTCTTGACTTTAAACATACTCAAAAAAATATTATGGCAAACATACCATCAAGTCTAGTAGCACGAATCGGCGCACAAGTGTTGGGAACCATTCGGAGGCAAGATTTTTATCAGAATGCTTTTAAAATATGCTAAATATTATATAAATGCTGTTTGCCTGCATTGTGATCCGAAGGTTTTTTTTTCCAACTCGAATCACCTTATAAACTAGGATACACTTTACCTATAAAATATTGTTCTAACGATATAATTTTTTTTTTCAAAACTTACTTTTATTATTGATTTTAAGGGAGTTCCAGCATTGACTTGTATAATCAGGACAAAAAACAGTTTACTTTTATTAACCCGACTTCAAAAAGGAGGATGGTTCTCAATTCGTCTGTATTATTTTTTTTTTATGTGTGTCACCTCATAACTCCGTCATTTATGATCCGATTTTGAATTTTTGTTTTTGTTTTAAAGAGTTTGGTTTTCCATTGGTCTCATTGGCACCAAATCGAATTCTGATGAGGGAATCCCCGGGAAATCGAGGAAAATCCTCATTTTATATGTGATAACCGATTTCTGCGAAAGTTTTTTTTTTTTTTTTTGAAAGGGTATACTCGTTCATAATGGGAAAATAAGAGGAAGAAAAGGTTTTTTTTAAAAACCGACTTCAAACAAATTTTTTACAGAAAAAAAACAAAATGCAGGTAAAAAAAACTGAAAATCTGTTATAAAAAAATGCACTAAAAACTAAAAAAAAAAAAGGGTAAAAAAAAATGTGTTATAAAAAAATTAGTAGGTCGTTTAGTAGGTCTCCTCATATTTAGACAAATAAAATTGGTTATAGAACTTCAAAGTCACTAAAAAGCAAGAAATAAACCATATTTTGACAAAATGGAAACCCAAATTCAAAAATCAAATATTCTATAACAAAAACTGCACTAAAAAGAAAAAAAACAATTGCATATTCTTGTGCCAATTTTAGTTCAAGCAAAAATTTTTAAATATACATGTACAATTATTGTTATTTTTGAAGTCGGTGTCAGCATAGAGAAATTCACATAACTTTTGGACACCGCCTCCAAAAATGACAATAATTGTACATACATATTTAAAATTTTTTGCTTAGGTGACGTAAAATTGGCACAAGAATATGCAATTATTTTTTTACTTTTTAGTGCATTTTTTGTTATAGAATATTTGATTTTTGAAGTCGGGTTTTCATTTTGTCAAAATATGGTTTATTATAGAAGTGTACTCACATATCTATGTTTATATACAAATAAATGTAATTTTGAGAGAAAAAACAATTTTAAATTATCATATTTCGAAAACAAAACGGTAAAACGCGACTTTTAAAAAGAAAATTATTTAAGAAATATTTATCTTTACTATCCCAGTTTTATTTTAAATTCTGCCGAGTATTTTCTTTATTACAATAGATAATAGTTGGGCGGGCATGAAGTTTTACATGCTAATGAGAGAGAATTTTTACGTTGTTATTAATTATCTCGCGTTCTAAACGGTCAAAAATTCTGAAACCTCGGAATTTATTAGAAAACGATTATTTTTAGTTTGTGAAAACAAAAATGAGCAAAATCTGCCGAAAAGTAGTTTCATACTGGACTCCCGTAATCAACTTTTAACATTACAAAACTTGTCAGAGCCAAAAGCTTAATTAATTTTCAATTAAAAATGAAAAAGATAGATTTTCAATATATAAAAATTTTCCACCAAAAAACCCCTTTTATAGTTCAATCAGATAATATTTTAAAAAAAAAAACGGAACGTTTGTGAGCTTCATATAAAGTTATTGAGCTATATCGATTGACATTACATAACATTGTAAGTACAGAATGGTAGCCCCTAAATATGCAATAAGTTTTTCATAAAATATATATTTTTCCGAAAATTTGTACAGTGTATGAAAATTTTGTTGCTTTTTGAACTAAAAGTGTAACTAAAAGTCGAATCTGACATTGGTTTTTGTACGGTTAAATTTAGTTTTATTTTTGTCCATTTGCAAAGTGCTTATATTAAAACGTCAGATTTGATGCAGGTATTTAGAAAAAATTCAGGGAAGTTTTTGATCTAAAAAATGTTAGAACTTGATATAGATTCGGCATATTTTACCGAGGAAAGAAATCAAAGTGCTATAGACAAAAAAGGTAGCGGTGCGTTTTTTCCAAAATTTCCCGGTCCACTGCCTAAATTCATAATATTTCTTTTGAATTTCTGAATGTAAATGCTTTCGTATGCATTCAGCTCTGAAGGATTTTGTATTGCCTATAAAAGTTTTAAATTGGATATTCCAAATTCAGATCTAATAGAAATTTTACGGAAAAATTAATCGTCAGTATGGGCATACTCTCTCTTTCTAAAGATGTCAAAATTTAAATACCCGTTTACTTCACAACGCATAACTTAACACCAATCAAGAGCGACCTAAGAATTAAACGTCGGTCAAACCAATTATAAGATTTTTCCATTTAAGAAACGATGTAAAATGTTTATTGATTTCGATGTATTTATTTAATAAGATGATGTATTATAGGTAAAGCTTAGGCTAGGTACTATAGTTTCTAAGACGTATTGTATTGGAACTTCGTAAACTGACGATATTAATAAATAATTTTCAACTTCAACTTCAAACGTCGTGAAACTGTCACCAAAGAAACAACGAATTACATATCCTGAGACAATATAAGAGAAATTTTAACAAGAGTGATGTTAACAAGAGTAAATCGAATGAAAGCAATTTTAACAAGAGTAATTTCAATAAAATTTATTATATTTTAATTTATTTTGTTGAATGTTTTATTTTCTATTTTCTATGTATGCTCTATTTTCTATCTATTTCTAATTGTCAAAGAATAAATTACGACTAGCTAATTTATACTGATGATGACTACTTTGTAGTCGAAATACGTATTTATAATACAAAAACTGATCTGGGTATTGGGGCGAATTTGAAATTTTATTTCAAAAACTTAGAGTTCTCATTAACTACCATTTGATAATCTAATATAAAATTGATTGTCTACGACTTAATAATTATCAGAGATATTTAAAATGGTGAATTTTCCCGCCTGTTTGCATTTCTTTACTCTTGACGAACCGATTGTGAGCTTATTGCATACTATCTACTAAGTAGGATCGATAAATATTTGAAAAAATGTGTTCACATTACCTCAATTTAGGAAAAAAAATCGCTATTAATAATTTTGTCCGTAACGTTCATAGTAACATTTGAACTACTAGACTGGGGCTAATGATTTATATTCAACGATTTCTTGTAAGTCATACCTGGAATTTCATAATGTCTATGCTTTTTTCAGAAGAAAACAAAGTTATCAATCTTGAAAGCATAAACAATATTTTGCCATTGTTTTTTTACATGTTATTTTTGAAGTAGTACACCCTGTATGTGTTGGTATGGTGTATATATGTCGCAGATAGATCGTCGAACCCGCTATTTTACAAAACCGCTAGTTGTTTTACATAACAACTCCGTTATGTAAAACAACTGAACAAGGTTTAGCGGTTTTATATAATTACTGAACTTTAACACGTTATATTGCTTACACGTTTTGCGTTTATCAATACTGCGGGTCAACGATTAGACGTTATGTAAAACAGCGTGAAATGAAACGGTTTTAGTTTCAACGGAATTTTAATGGAATTCCCATTACTAAAGGTCCTTTTTCCTAACAAGTTCAATATATTTTAGATATAGTGTCAAAAATTATTGAAATTAAATAAGGTAATTATTACAAGCGAGTACTACAATCTTTCACTTCATCGGTCATACCCCGCGTTGGTCGGGTTTGCGTGTTTTTGGGCCCCACACTAAAAGGCGTTCTAGATATTTCCCCATATCAAAACGCTCCTTGTGACTACAGATAAACTATTCTGCATTACGTCTAAACGTGTGTAGCAGTTTTGTAAAACGTATCGCAATGACAATCCAGTTGAACGTTGTTCAGTTGTTTTACCTAACGGAGCGGTTTTGTAAACCAGCGGATTTGACAATCCATCTGTGACATCTATATATACTCCTATATAGTTTTCTATGTGTGATGTAATCGTACTGTTAAATTTAAAAGTAATTTTACTGTTGAATGATTTTGTGACACTTGACTCTTTAGAAAAGTTGGACATATGAGCGTGCTCACACACACACAAAAAATCACCAAACCATTCACTCTCAATTCAATCGGTATAACAACATTTTATTACAAAATATACCGGTTGTTTTATATGTATAAACTACGATTATTATTTGTTTATTTGTGTATACTTTCGTGTCAACATACAAGTGTTTGTCCAAATTCCTTTCGGTTACGTATGACAAACTGTAGAAGACTATAGCGTATACCTGACACATTTCATTGTCATTGAATTTATTAATTAAATTAAATACTGATATGAAAAAATTAACTCGTCAACCAGGAATCGAACCTCGGGCCTCTGGATAACTAGTCCAGTGTGGTGCCTCTACACCGTATGTTGACACGAAAGTATACACAAATAAACAAATATTAAATAAAAATATCACTTCAACAAGAAGTTTATACTGTCTAATAAATATATAAAAAATATATATATATATAAAAATTAGAATAATATGAAAAAGTTGGCTGTCACATCACAATCGTCTTTGGTGTAGAGGCAGCACACTGGACTAGTTATCCAGAGGCCCGAGGTTCGATTCCTGGTTGACGAGTTAATTTTTTCATATCAGTATTTAATTTAATTAATAAATTCAATGACAATGAAATGTGTCGGGTATACGCTATAGTCTTCTACAGTTTGTCATACGTAACCGAAAGGAATTTGGACAAACACTTGTATGTTGACACGAAAGTATACACAAATAAACAAATATTAAATAAAAATATCACTTCAACAAGAAGTTTATACTGTCTAATAAATATATAAAATATATATATATATATAAATTAGAATAATATGAAAAAGTTGGCTGTCACATCACAATCGTCTTTGGTGTAGAGGAAGCACACTGGACTGGTTATCCAGAGGCCCGAGGTTCGATTCCTGGTTGACGAGTTAATTTTTTCATATCAGTATTTAATTTAATTAATACGATTATTACATTACTGTATAAAAAATAGCTATAGAAAGCAAACTATAGGCTGGTTTTGGCTTTGAGTGTTACATTTCGATAAGTTCGATCCATGAAGTGCGCACGGTGTAACTCCTAGTTTTTATTTTTAAACGGTGGGACATTTAAAAAAGTTAACACTCTCTCTTCTTGACTGAATTTGATAAAACTTCTTTCTGATCATATTGACATTAATACGCTTCGATTGACACCTCAATGAGTTCGGCTCTCGAATTACGTGCACGAAAAAATGTCTACGGCTTACAAACGCCTACAGCTTATAAACACAAATATACCGAATCAGCAAAATTCAGTTCTGGTGAATTTCAACAAAACTAACTGCAGCAATAACTAGTTTTGACATGTTCAAGGGTACCACTTATGTCACACCAAAACACCTGCAATTGTTATCAATTGACTCCTCCTTCTATCAATTAAATCTTGCGCCAATTCGATCGCAGTCCCCCCATCAATACCATCCTCCTAACTTAGAAATCAGAGCAAACACCCCTGCCCCTCCACTCGCTTAGCAAAGTTTCGAACCACAACCACCGATCACAGCGCCACCAATGCCTCTGGTGGACAACTTTGGAAGCTGTGGCCTAGGAGTGACTTGATTCTTTTACTCACATAGATATATTTCCAAAAATTGTGTTAATAGACATCGGTGGTGACCTCAAAACATAGAGATATGATGAATATTTCGAATATCAGACTGATAACAGTAACATCTCAATGCTGAGAAGTTAACAATGACCATGTGTTACAACGATTAGTTACGAGAACCTATTAATTATAGTATAATAAAACAAATATTAAGACAGATATTCACAAATCTTCTTTTGGCTGCCCGTTTTTAGAAACGTGACCCATCGAGAATTTCGATAAATGATAAAACTTATGAATTTTGTCTAAATATCTATATTTTGTAATGAAATTTCTAGATTTTCCATTTGTTCATAAAATCTCTAATTTTCATAAATATAATTATAGAATAAATATTTGGTAATCGCCATAGATTACACCATAAATTTCCAAACACCCAATACAATGGCATTTTTTTTTGTTAACAAAAAGAAAATAACAAAAAAAATTGAATTGATCGTTCTTTAAATAATCTGTCGCATTTCTCCGTTGTATATATATATATATATATATATATATATATATATATATATATATATACATATATATATATATAACCACAATTGGGAATAAAAACTGTCTTCTACAATTTTTCTAAGCTCCATTTTCATAAACGACCAACCAAGAATACCAGTTGTCAACCATTAAAAAATGGATATTATTTTTTCAAAAAAAATATCTGGTGTCAACAACCATATGACCTCTATATATAAAGAATGTTTCATCATCGGATTTCTTTCACACACTTTTAAAACAAAAGGATCGAACTGGGCGCTATTCGCGGCGAATGAATTCCTACTGCCTATGATGATAGTGGTTTAACTTACACACAGATTGAAAAAAATAACCCATTCTTAAAATTTAAAATTGTAATTTTTAAACATAATAATCTAGTTTGGTATCTATGGTAGGATTTTGATAAGAGAAAAGCGTCAAAAGCGGTGTGTCCATAAGATGAGTGATTTTTGAAGTGATTAATTTGAAGTAATTTTTTCAACAAATCAGATAAAAACGATTTAATCGTTTGAAAAATATTTTAAACGATTTCTAGGTGATATTTTTTTTTTATTTCCTGTATGTTAAATAGTTTATTGAAAAATTTTAGCTAACAAATAACTTTACTGTTATTCTTTTAAAAAATCATCTTACTTTTAACTGGTGGTCTATTCAGCAAACTAATTGGCACGAATCTGAAAGTTTTTGATAGGAAATTTTTTAATCAATACAATTTCCGATATTTCAATAATATTTCGAGGTATTTTCGAAAAATTTTTCAATTTTCAGTCATTTGTTGAAATTTTTGACAAAACACTCTCCAGACATCATTTTGATCCTATAGTTTAGGATCAGACACAATTAAAACAGTGGACAAATCTACATCCGGTAACACCAACAGAGAAATGAATAAGCTATTATGACAGGTAGTTATGATCTAATGATCTAAGTTTCTTAAGACTGTTACGTTACGTCCGTCCAAGTGCATTCGTTACGTTACGTCCAAGTGCATTCGTCTTGGACGCTCACACGCTTTGAGCGCTCACGCTTATAAGCACAAATTATTGGTGTTCATCTTGGCCTACGAACGCTTAGAATCGATCAGAAAATATCGTTCTTTTTGGACGTTGTGAGCGTTAGTTTGTATCAACATGGCGACGTGTTATTTCGTCGGAAGTAACAGAAATAGTATACGTTTTACCAGATTCTGAATCATTTAAATCGATCGAAAATTATCTGGGTAAATAGTTAGTCAATTTTACTGATTTGTAAACAATTTTAATTTTAAGTACTTTAATAAATATGACAAAAGTTTGGTTAGCTAACGCTCACGTAGCATTCGTTTTGATAAATAGTCAGATTTGGCGCTTACGCTTTTGCTGCCCTACCTCTGTGGAGTAAGCATCTGTGAGCGCGAGATCTACCTCATGAAGTCAGCCGCAAGAGTGATTTTTTGACACTCACAGCGCCAAGTCGAACGCTGAAAATGACGATTGAGCGCGCTTAAAGCGTGTGAGCGTCTAAGACGAATGCACCCTTAGAGATCAACTAAAGTTAATAACTGCATCCACATATGCCCGTTTTTACACAGCAGTATTTTATAAGATTTTATATAATTTACAATGCATGTATGTATGTATGTTCGGGTCAAATCTTGCTAGCTGAATTAGAACCACTTTCACTTATCCTACAGACTTGAATGTTTACATGTTGGTGCAGTTCCGATGACAATGCATTTTTATGGTAAGCATGACAAGAATCGACAAGGGGACAGGGAGGTTTAGAGGGAAGAAAAAACACAAAATTTGGTATATCTCTCTTAATATTAAAAAAATCGAAAAACACATAAGAAGTAAAGTTGTAGAAAGTTAGTTTTACTATAAAAAGCTTGTTTTTAATTTTTTTAATAGAATTAATAGAATATTTTTTTTTTAATAGAAACTTTTTTACATGTTTTTAATTTGATGAAATAGAGAAGAATTCTATTTTGATGATTTTTTTCATAATATCTTATATGTAACGTAATATGTAACGAATGGTGTATACGGCATGTTTATAGCCTACTTCCTTCCGACAAAGAAAGAAATATCAAACAAGACGATAGTTATAGCTGTTAATAAACATGCGAATGATATATTTTAAGTGAATTTCATTGTGTGTACAGTAATGTAACTTTAGTTATATCAAATATTTTTTATTACGATTGAAAACTTTCATCAAAACTGTCATATGTAAAAACAGGCTATTATGAATATAATTATATAAAATACACAGCGTAGTTCAGAGAGCTGATTTCTTAAGTTCACAGTATTTATGCTTCCCGCGTACTTGAATGAACACGCTTACTTTCAATTAACCTTTTTTTTTCCTATCTATTTCAATAAATGTCTTATTGTAACAAATTTGAGGAAATGCAGAGGTTAATTCCTTTTGCAATCTGTATATGGAGGTAAAAAGAACAAAACTATATATATAAACGCTTTTCATTTGATATTAAAAGCATCCCAACAACATATCTAGCATCTATTTTCTAGCTCCACAAAATAGTACTACTTAAAAATGATGACGTCATAATATTTTATTAATACCTTCTAAATAGAATTATATGTCCTATGCTTGTCTGTCTGTCTATCTGTCTGCCCCATCTATCCATCTGCTCTAACTCTTCTTCTAATTCCACAGCTCCGTATGTCTATAATTCTATGTCTCATGCATGTTATGCATCGTATTATCCACTCCAAGAGTACAACAACAGTCCAAGAGTCCACTTTCAATCCACCTTTTCGTCTAAACTGCATGCGAGCTACCAGCGACCATAACAAAATAACAATAAAATAACTAGCATTAAGTTTTGTATTGTACAGGAATCTATACAGGGTGTTTCATGTGAAGATGTGACGTAAATATTGAAGGCAAAGAATTATAATATTGTTTAACTTGTCTGTATATAATAAAATTTACTGACACAAAGTTAAAAAATCTTTTGTTTGGATTTACACATAAAATGAATTCCTTCGTCCAATTTCTTTTGGGTCTATCCATACATTGTTAGTATGTTTGCTATTCGGTTACCAACGGAGGTGACTAGTGTTTACTTACTTTGACATTTAAGTAATATGTCTGAATACTAGTAACATTATATCAAACTTAGAAAACCTGCCACAGGCCAAACTAACATTGACAAGGGAGGCCAGCGATAATGT
Source organism: Nineta flava (assembly GCA_963920215.1). Taxonomy (NCBI): domain Eukaryota; kingdom Metazoa; phylum Arthropoda; class Insecta; order Neuroptera; family Chrysopidae; genus Nineta; species Nineta flava. The sequence goes on from OY986041.1 coordinate 137,357,701, forward strand.
TGAGGCGGTTTTCTAGTCTTGAGGTCAGACAAACACGTCTGAGTTTGTGAGAACTAAAAATTATCCACTCAAAGCAAGATTTGATGAAAATACATTATGGAAGGCGTCGAAGCTCAACGCTCCCATTAATAGGGGTTCAAAGCGCTTGCTTAATTTGTAGAACACTTGAAAATCTGACACAGGCTTTGCTAAAAATGCACACGAATGGAGCCCCTTTGCTCCACGTAGGCAGGGAAAGCTAGCGATGACGTGGTGACAGCCTTGGACCTTGAGGCTTGAGTTGGTATGAACTAAAAGCTGCCGCCAAAAACAAGTTTAGTTGGAAATTAATTGTCCTATGCTCCCGTCAAAAAATGTTCAACTCGCTAGCTTAGTAAACCATTAGCCCAAAAATCAGAGGCTTTGGATTCGATATCCATCCCCAGAGAATTTGTATGGTTTCTTATGCCAAACAATAACGTCAAAATCGTGTTATTACTTCTGCTTTGATTGGTCAATAAGAACTCTTTAAAATGCATGCATGTAGAATTCAAATCTAAAAAGATAAATAGCGGTTTAACTTCAATTTCAAAGAACATATTGGTGGTTTAACTATAATCAATTTCAAAGAACATATAAATAGCGGTTCCAAAGTTCCTTTTCATGCACTTTTTATCCCAAAAAATTCAAATTGATTGGTACAAATGCTTATTATGGACGAGTGACGCTATTAATAACTTGTTGTAAGGATGGAAAAAACCTTAAATTGAAGCCGGAGATAGTTTCACAAGTACCTTGCCATAGGTGATCAACGAGTGGTCAAATACAAAACACCGTGATCACTGGGAAACCGCGGCAAGAGCTCGGGAATGTACTGCTTCAGAGTGCAATAAAGAGGCTATCTCTCGATACACTGAGGCTGAACAGGATGCAACTGCGGAGGGTTACCGGAATCATTACCAGGCATTATCTCCTGCGGAAGCATGTGCACACAATGGGACGCCATAACGGGTCCATTATGTGCAGATTGTGTGGCGAGGAGGAAGAAACATCCAGCTACATAATCTTTGACTGCGAACCTCTAAGTTACAGCAGGTAAAGGATATTCGGTGCATCTCAACCCGAATGTATGAACCTTCGGGAGGTCTTGATAAGCAAACTCCAGGCTATTGCCAACATATGGGAGAAGCGAACCTCGTCGGACTGAGGTAAAAGGGGGATCACAATGGACCATAAGGTCGAAGTGCAATAGTTTTTAACCCGATATTAATCTATCAATCAATCAATCTTGCTTGTCTTTCATACTGTCCCCAGAATTCTAAATTGCGATAGCCTCAATGAATATATCAAATGATATCTAATGCTTACAGATGCGACACTTTCTAAAGTAAATCTAAGGCATCGCCTTATAGTTACCAAATATTTTTTCTCGAACATTCTGTATATAATCAGTTACGAGGAGATGGTAAACGAATAGACGAGTATGTATTGTTGTTGTTACTCTGGTACTTGCTTCATTCATTCTGATGGTCATTGTCGGTACCGGTTTATGACCGGACCCACAATAGATTAAGTGGTTACGTGGTTGTTCTAGAACTTGCTAGTTAATCCCTATTTGTTCTTCACCTCTTTTATCTACGTTTATATAAAATACATATATATATACATATACATACATATCTATGTATATGGATATAGCGTAGCCATCTCCTGTCGAACATGTAGTAAAACGCTTCGATATATGTTATTCTAAGTCTAAGCTTTCTCAACTCTGCTGCTCTGCTACTATGAGCTAGCAAAGAGCTATAAATGGGATATTGTTACTTTTAGTAAATATAACAATGTTGTGCTATTCTTGTACAGAGTGTTGTAGAATTGATGTAAGTTAAAATAGACTATTCTGAAAGAATCTTGTGACGAATTGTTTTCGCCATATAAAATTAACTAACATCCAAGTGCCTCAAATAAAAATTAAATTAGATAACATTTCTTTTACGAATGCATTCGTCAGCAACAGAATCAATAATAGGGAATATGCATGAACATTTTTTTTCACTTGAATTGAAGCATGTTTATTTACTTGACAAATATCAAGGTAAAATTACTTTTTAAATAACTTTAAAAATAAGCGAGATATGAATGATTGAAATTCCCGATTAGACAAAGAGGGTGATGATAGCCCTCTTGATATGTTATGTGACGCCATATTCACACTTTCACCATTTAAAATACATGTAAAACTCTGTTTTTCGTATTTTTGCAAGAAAGAGACAGATAATAATTTTTAAAAGCTTATAGCTTCCTTGATATTTGTCGGATTTTAATTTCGTTTTTAAATATTATTACAGTATTAACAGTATTTTCATATTCTGAAAATAAATGTGAAAAAAAATTTTCATACATATTCCCTATTGTCTTGAAACTCGCATCCGATAGGGATTCAGTGAGTAATCACAAGGTTGTCAGACGATTGTATTCGATTGTGAGATTTATCCAAATTAATTAAATTGATCACCATGTTTATTATATTAAAAAAAACCTTGGAATTTAATCAACAGATTGACAATTAGAACTTGAGCAAGAAAATTAAAATTTTTAGTAGTAGTAGAAAAAAATTCGTTGCAATCTGCTTCCTGAAAGCTTAAATTTCTGCCCAGCCAAGTGGTCAAATGTACTCTGCTTGCAACTGGAAACTGATAACATTTTGGTTCGAGTACCACCCGTGGAAGTTTGTCAATTATATTTAATGGGGCGGATAATTGACTAAACTGTGGGCGTATGGACACCAATGAAGTAATCTGCTATGATTGTGAAAGTTTTCTGCAGTTTTAATTCTTGAAAAAGTCGAGTGCAGTCTACTAATTTATAGTCTGCATAGAATTCCCTGCTCTTTCAAAAGGATAATGCTGTGGGTGGCCTATTTTGTAGCCTTTTGTGGCCTAATTAATTTTAAGATGTACATCAACTATTAAAGTTTTTTCCGAGTGAACAAGGTTGTTTTATGTTACAACCTTTTTCTAGTCGTTTTTCTTTATTAGTTGATGGGGGGAAGTATGTAGCGGTATCGCATTTTCATTAAATTATTATTATAATTTTATTTATCATTTTTATCTGTTGCTTAACAACTATAACTTTCCTTTTTTATCACGGTTGCTTTGAATGTTAACAACTTTGATAATTTACATATAAATAAATAATATGTCATAATTCAATCTAATAAAGATCAATTATATCTTTAACACTTATTTATTATTTATTTAAATAATTATCTATTATACTAATCAATTATCTCAACAACTGTATGTCTCAGAGAGGAGGTAATATCAAATTATTGCTATTATTTTAAATTTCTAAGGATATCGTTCCGATATTAATCTCCAAATCTGTCTGATACATTGTCCATGTGCATTGCTCAATTTCCAAAAATTATATATTTTGTCTATTAAAGTCGAACAATGTTTGGGCGAATCAATGCTTAGCGAAATATTATCTAATTTTAATGAAATTTTTTTTGAAATCTACTTATTTGAGGTCATATGTTTGTAGAAGTCATTCTTGAAGCCCATTTTGAGGCATTAATTATAGTTATTATCTGAAATACATTCCTCTTTCTGGGATAGAATGAATTGGTATCTTCCTTGAATTATGGTTTTGAAACATCGAGTACATAAAATATATTTCAATCTTTCTAACATAGTTTGATACACATCGAATTCTATAATAAATAAAATTGTCTTGAATATCCGATGAGCGATTTAAAAATTAGGAAAACTTATCGTTAACTAAGTGACGTTAACATGGTGACGTCATTAAGTCATAAAATCAGTTTTTTGGATATTTTACAGAAATATTTTTTCCCCCTTTCCCCTTGTCCGATTTTATCCTAACGAACTTGACCTTTAGAATACCAAAAGAACCTCAAATACCATTTTCATTCCAATCGCATAAATAAAACTGTGACCACTAGAGAGTCCACAGACACATAAAGGTACATATATATATACATTTATATATATATATATATATATATATATATATATATATATATATATATATATATATATATATATATATATATACAGTGTGGCTACTTAAGTTGGCTCCATATGAAAAACTTTTTTATTATAAGGTTTACGAAAAAAACTTTTCCTTTATAAAAATCTCTGCTTTCGAAAATAATTGAAAAAGTTCGATAGGAATTTTTTTTCCACTTCAATTTTAAATTAAATTTTGCTAATCCTACTTATAAAACACGTTATTTGTTATTCTAATTAACCAGTCATCGTACTTCAAATGTTTATTTGCTGATTTGAAACATTTTGAATGATATGTAACAAAATAATGAATACAGAACATTTATTTTTCATACATTAAATTACAAATACAATTATTATTGTTAACGTAAGTAACAACAGTTATCTTCAGTTCGTTTTTGCCTCAACGTATCCACCTTCGCGTTCCATACAAGAAATTGTTCTTTTACAAAATTCTTTAAATCCACTCCTACATATCTCGAGAGTGATTTCTTGAACCGTTTCCCGTATAATCTGTTCTATATGGACTACATTTAGAACAAAAATATACAAAATTTAATTTAAAATTAAAGTGGTCAAAACATTCCTATCGAACTTTTTCAATATTTAGACACCCTGTACATTCGATGTCAAAAGTGAATAGCTGAATCTTAATATTTTCGAATGCAGTGATTTTTATAAAGAATAACTTTTTTTCGTAAACCTTATAATAAAAAAGTTTTCCATATGGAGCCAACTTAAGTAGACACACTATATAAAAAAATATATATATATATATATATATAAATTTTAGCGATAGTGATTTTTAATATCTAATAGGTAGGATCGATGGACATTTGAAGAAATTTTTACGAAATTCCAACATTGATGCAAAAACAATAGTGGCATTTCCTTGGGAGGAAATTCGCTAAAAAGGGTACTATTTTCTCAACAGGTTATCCGTGTCCGTCGTATAGTAATAGTAATAATAATAATATAGAACTTCGTTGTCCCCTTGAACAACACAGGTATTGAGGTTTGAGTATATTGAGTAGACGACGTATCTATATAGTAGATGTTTATATAGATGAGAGTGTTTCAATCTAAACAGAATAGTTTTCGGTTGGTGTTTTCATGCAAACCAAACATTGGTAAGTAAGCAATGGGTGACCAAACCAAACAATAGATATTGGACGGGCATTTAGACATACTATACGATACGATACAATACTAGACATAGTACGTTTTCTCTATATATTACTAGACTCTATAGTATTTTGTTATTTTCTTATCAAATGGACACTTCACCTATTCAGAGGTTGTTGTTTTTTTTTATGTAACAGTATCTATCTGACAAAAATTTTCAATATTATTAAGTCAACTATAATCCTGTAGGAAGATAAAAGCTAATAAATAATAATAGTTAATAAAAGATATTGGACATTTATTCTGCCTATTTAATAATAAATACAGAGTTTGTTGCTGGTTACGACATGTAACCTGGAGACATATATATTACACTAAGATATCTCGATATTATAACTCCTAGATCTAGTACAGGTACTCAACAAATCTACAAAATGCTGACTAAAGATCTAGATAGATTATAGCAGCGGCCCTGGACGGGCTTAACTTCGCCCATAAGTTCCATTGTGATGCCTAACGAAGTGAGGATGTGAGGAGTGGAAGGAATTTTTGAGTGTAGACTATGAATTGGTAGGATGTACGGCTGCAACCGTAACTGATAGGATCTATGCCGATATTCATCTGGAGTTCGTGAAGGAAACTGCAGAAAATCTTCACAAGCATAGCCGGTTACTTCGTTCTTATCCATACGCTGACAATTTAGTCAATTAACCACCCCCTCTTATTTTCAATTGACAAACTGTCGATGAAGGGATTTGAACCCATAACCTCTTACTCCCCAAGTAGACATAACGCCTCTGACCGCTCGGCTACTTGGCTGGTGACTAAAGGTCTAGGATACTCTTTAAAATATCTTTCTTGTCAAAAACTTCGTCGACATCGATTCATAGGTTTACTTTAGCCTATATAACACATAATCGAGCGTAAGCATAATCGTAACTCACCATAACTGTCCTTAAGGTACATTTACTGCCCTTTTTATGGAATAATGCCTAGAAGACTTCAAATGGGTCATGTTTTTGATTATATTCCATTTAACATAGCTTGAGTCTATACTGGCCCGTTAGAAATCCTGTCTTCCTTTAAAGCTCTTCTAAGCAGATTTCTGCGTATTTAAGTTGTAGATGGTTCATTCAGAGCAAGGTGCTAGTGAAGTATTTCCTCTTTTTGGACGTACTGGGAATAAAATTTAGTTTGCCACAAAAAAAGATTAGACAGTAGAAAGCTACATACTAGACTAGATGTTTTATTTTATCCATTCTCACTTGCCATAGTACTGACTATAAATGGTTGGCTTTTCAACTATCATAAAGGGTCAGCATATACCAATTTGAATACGTGAAATTTATCCAAAGACCCTAAATACTTGAGCCAACCCTCTCGGGAATAGTCGCCCTTACAGTTACTATGAGAAAGAACATTTTTCTTGGTCCTATTTGTTTAAACGGTGCTCCATCTCCTTCAAAACACGAACAGAAATATTTGCCCAAGCCAACATAACGGTATAAATATTCTGAAGGTCTTTTAGACATGATGATATTGAAATTAATCACAGGTTCTTGGATTATAAATCCTAACGGCACATAAAAACATAAACTTTTCAGATTGGAAAATATTTAGTGTCTTGATAAATACCAATACATAATGTATACATTTTAGTTTTCTAATAAACCCAATTTTAAGGGACAATATACTATCCAAAAACTATACTAGATTTGTTGGGAAGTTGGCTAACTGATAGTAAAATGTAAAATAAAAGATACATATATACATATATATATATAAATATATATATATATATATATATATATATATATATATGTATATATATATATATATATATAATTCGGTATACAACAATAATAAACAGTAATAGTTTTGTTATTTTATCATTTAGTTATTGGCAAACAAACAACCTTTATTTCTTCTCTATTTTAATTTGTTGAAAATAATCAGAAAACTTTTGGATATAATGAAATAAATATTAAATTCATTTGGTGCCCGGAAATTTTATGTTGTATCCATTTTATTATCTGAAATTAAATCACATATTTAATATTAATATGTTATTACAATAAAATTTAGTTGTTCAGTTGGATTTACTCAATTAGACAACCCAAAAATAACACAAACTAGTTTAGAGGGTAACACTCACAAATGTATAGAATGATTTATTAGGTACATTACATCATTAATGGTTGTTGTGAAACTGGAAAGGGTAATTAGGTGTGGTGAGTTTGTCCTAAACTAAATGCATTGATACCTCATTCATTGCCAACTCTAAATAAATAAAAATTTGCAATTAAATCATTTCAAATAACTTAATTTTTGTAAATAAAATATATATTTGTAAAAAAAAATTATTGTTTAAAACTGAAATCCTAAATTTCTTTTTTTCGAAGAGTTTTAATAATTAAAAATATGTTTTTATGTATTTCAAAAAAGTTACATGGTAATAAAACTAGATAAAACTAAATAAAACTAAGATCAATTTATATGAATATGATCTATTTCACAATTTTTACTAGTGTAGGTAAACACGCTTTTAAAGGATATCTAGAAGAAATAAAAACCGTCAAATAAGCCTTTTCATATTTCATGTTTCAATTCATTTGAATATCAGTAATCTGATGTAAAGTGATATAGACAAGACAAGACCCAATACATTATGTATTATGGTTTCGTAGGTAGTTTCAAGTTAGTTTATATAGTATTAATCTAAACATATAAATATATACTGTAATGTACGGAGAGTTTCTAAAGTATTCAGGTATTTAAAACCACGTTTTTTAATGTGTATATGCCTACAGATTGGCTCAGAATAACTATTCGTGTATTACAGAAATGCCGATTAATCAAATCTCCTGCATATGCATTTGTACTCGCTAAATTTGTAGCACTAATCGCCACGCATCGAATTCTAAATATCGAAAATGTCGAGCTTCTTAAATTAATCAAATCTCCAGCATATGCATTTGTACTTGATAAATTTGTAGGACTCATCGCCACGCATCGAATTCTAAATATCGAAAATGTCGAGCTTCTTAATTACAAATTCGTTCAAAAGAAAGAGAGGCTTAGAATTAAAGGAGAAATCGCATAATTTTTACTTTATTTATGAAAAATTTTGTAATATGGGCTCTACAATTTATTGCCTGACAGTTTATTACCAGAGATATTTCCGAGTTTATATTCGGATACTTATATCAATTTTGATTACCATTGTAGAACTTAGTAACATCATTTGATATTCATCATGCCCGTTATTTTAAAATTCGATGAAAGTTTAGTAATATAGATATAAAAAAGTTTTATGAGAGCTTGTATAATAATTAAATGCAACTCCACTTTCAACATTTAAAATACTCACTGTAATTATACACTATTATACGGTATATTATATTGAAGCCATATAAATGTTTTTGATGAGAGGTAAAGGATAGTCGTTCGCTCTGTATATAGCGCAGAGCATTTTGGCACCGTTGCTTGTAAAACTATTCCGAAAAAATATTTTTTTTCCTTCAAGAACTCAGTCCTGTATATGAATGTTAGTCTTTGGCTGGTTGTTTTTAAAAAAGGGCGGGGGTGGGAGATTTTTTAATTTTCCGGGACCTAGAATTGAATTTTTTTTATAATTTATGTCTGTGATTTTAAAGAAACAAATTATATCTACTTTTTCATTCTCGATTTATATATAACCAGCTGTTTCCCACTACTTCGCCCGCATTTATTTTAAAGCTAAATATGTATTGAAAATAATACTATATGATATATTAAGACAATATATAACGATTTATAGTGTGCTATTATAGTTAGTTTACAGTTACTATGGAAACGACAAAGATGACATTTCAAAATTGAAACATAATTTTAAGAAAATAATTGCATAGTTATGTTTTAGAAGTATAATTTCTGTGGAAATGATAAAATCAACAAAAAATTTAACCGACTCCAAAAAAGGATGAGATTCTATGTTCGACTGTATGTATTTTATTTTAATGTTCACCCCCTTCAAGATTATTTTTTGAGACAAAAGATAGCCTATGCCGTTCCCCAGGATATAATATATCTCCTTGCCAAATTTCATTACGATCTGTTAAGCCATTTAGTCGTGAAGAGGTTGCAAACAAAGTTACTTTCACATTTATATAGAAGTATGGACTCTGTTGTGGTTGAAAAGTTGTTCATATAAACCATATTTTGACAAAATGGAAACCCGACTTCAAAAATCAAATATTCTATAACAAAAAATGCACTAAAAAGTAAAAAATAATTGCATATTCTTGTGCCAATTTTAGTTCACCTAAGCAAAATTTTTAAATATATATGTACAATTATTGTTATTTTTGGCGTCGGTGTCAGCATAGAAATTCACATAACTTTTGGACACCGCCTCCAAAAATAACAATAATTGTACATATATATTTAAAAAATTTTGCTTAGGTGAACGTGAACTAAAATTGGCACAAGAATATGCAATTATTTTTTTACTTTTTAGTGCATTTTCTGTTATAGAATATTTGATTTTTGAAGTCGGGTTTCCATTTTGTCAAAATATGGTTTATTTCTCGCTTTTTAGTGACTTTGAAGTTCTATAACTGATTTTATTTGTCTAAATATGGGTAGACCAACTAAACGATCTACTAACTTTTAGTGCATTTCTTTATAACAGATTTTCAGTTTTTTTGAACATGCATTTTATTTATTTTTTTGTAAAAAAATTTTTTTTTTTGGGTCGGTTTTTTTTTTGTAAAACATTTTTTTTAAGTCGGTTTTCAAAAAAATTTTCTTATTTTCCCATTACGAATGAGTATACCCTTTCAAAAAAAAAAAAATCGCAGAAATTGGTTACCACATATAAAATGAGGATTTTTCTCGATTTCCCGGGGATCCCCTCATCAGAATGCGATTTGGTGGCAATGGGATCAATGGGAAGCCAAACCCTTTGAAAAAAAAAATTCTAAATCGGTTCATAAATGACGGAGTTCTGAGGTAACACATTTAAAAAAAAAAATACAGACGAATTGAGAACCATCCTCCTTTTTAAAATCCGGTTAAAAATGACCAAATTCATCCATTTTCGCATATGTGTTTTAAGGCTAAAAATTAAATTTGTCAAGTTCGTGAATTAGCAATCGGTTCTAACATTATTTTCACTGAAATCAAGGGTTGCGAAGGTATGGAAGGAGAGATTTTCTTATACTACATGCAAAATCGGATTAATTCGTAAACTGTAAGAGCAAAATTTCAAATTAGAAGGTTGTTACAGTTATGAAACAAGTAATTACTATTATTTGAGACATTTTTTCGAGCTATTGATTCCGCACAAAAATACGGCACTATACCCTGTACTAATGTATACACACACACACACATATACACAATCATGTATAGTCAGTGAGTGAATGCCATATGAATAATTGATAATTTAATTTGAGTAAATGTTAAAACCATGAATCTTGTATCGGTTGCCTACATTACGGCAATTGGTCGTTCTGCACTCAAATATAGCGGAGTAATATGCAGCAATATACTATATCAGAGGTGGGCAGGAGTTGACTCGACCAAGCTCTGAGTGAGAGGTAGGGAAGAGAGATAGAATTAATACAGGGTAATCTACCAATTATTAATATTTTCTTTTTTTAATTAAAACATTTTCTGAAAACAATATAATAATACCAAATCTTTTTTATGGTCACTATTATACAAAGTAAATAATACATACAATCATTCAATACATACTCTGGAATTTTGGGCTGGTTATTTGGGTCATAAAATGTACCTTTTTTGTATATATCATATTTGTATATGAATAAAATAAAAATATATAAAAAATATATATAAATCTTTTGAACCTTTAAGTTTACCGCTGGACCATAGTAATAAAAGAGGGAAATTTTTGCAAAGGATAATTTAAATAGAAATATAGTTTTGGAAATTCCAAATAATTTGTCTAAATATTTTACTATTCATATCCGAGAACTAATAAAGAATTATTTACCTGATTTAATTATTTTTTCTTCGTATGGAGTATGCTCAGTATAGTGTCATGGGAATTTGATGAATTAAGTTAAATTTTACATAAAGTGGGAATTTGAGTTCTTCGAGTTAGTCTACTTTGAATTGAAAAAGTGAAAAGTACTTTTTGTAGTAATGGAAATTATTTTTCGCATAATTTGTTTTTCATAAAAAATAAAATATTGACTATACTATAGACGATACTATATAATTATTGGGCAATAATCGGTAGGACAACCTGTATTGAAACATCGTTCCGTCTTGCTTCAAAACATACCTTCTTTACCTACTCTCACCCAGCTTATGGAGATCCCGTAAGGCTCAGACGAGCTGTCTGTGCCCACCTCTGTACTATATTGTGTGCAGTCAATGTACGTACAGTGTGTACAATTATTAAATATTCATTCAAGTCAAATTTATTAAGTAGGGTTCAAGTTTATCTGTTTTTTTTTTTCAACGCTATTTTATTAAGGCTATAAAAAAGGACTGAGTAATTGAGTTTCACGAAGATTATGTACAGTTTTAATGTGAAAACATTATAAAAAACAATTTTGTTTTTCGTTTTCGTGAAACAGTATATATATTTTTATGTTGTTATACCGGGTGTTACAATAAAATAGGGAGGACAATACAGTTTGAAGGTAGATCGTTAGTAAGTTGGTCGAGTTCGTAATTAAAAGTTCATAAGATTATCGAGAAAATTGATAAAGTAGACAAGGATTCCGAAATTATTTAATTTACGAAATAAGTCAATTTCAGGGTGTGTACTAAAACTTCCCCTTCAATTTTTTCCCGACTATTGATTTTAAATGGTATAATAAGCTTTTATTTAGGGATTAATTAATTTTAATTTCTGAAAAAATATTTAAGAAATGAACCAGTAAGGAGATATTTTTTAAAAACCGTTTTTAATTAAATACATACATCTGAAATATCCAGGTTACGCGCTATTTTGTGAAAAAGTGTTAACAGAGTGTTCAGATTACTATTCTAAACATTTATTTAGTAAATTCAGTAGAAATCAAAACTCACCCCTATGACAAACAACTCAAACATCTCAAAAAAGTTCATGGAATACTTTTGAACATCATATAGCTCGAAACAGGCAATTCAGCGAAAATCAACTTTTTAGGAACACAAAAATGGGAGATAAAACTGTAGAATGTATTGTATCTCTCGTTGTTCCAGGCAAAAAGCGCTGAAAGGGTCTCAAAGCTGTGCTTATTAAAATGTTTTTGAAGCAAACATCCATCTCTGAGGGTATAAAAGGTAGATTTTTGAAGGGTGGTCGATTTTGCCAACTTGTTAATTCGAATATTACTTTCAAGCTCAATCTAGTTTGTCATGTCTTATTGTTTGTGAGTTATCGTATTGACGAACAGAGAGTCCGATATCCAGAAATGGAATAACTATATATATACTATGTTACAAACCCTTTTAAAAGAGTTTTTAATGAAACACACTGTATAAAAAAATATTTTATTAAATTGTACTCAAATGGATTAACAAAAATGATTAATAATGAATGACTCAACTGTTATAAAAGTACACACCAGGGTGGGGGTGGCTAGTTGTACAGAAGACACTGGAGAACAGAGAGGACGGTCAAACAGACAAACGGATGGAAGCTTGGTCGACACACACACACATAAACACATAAAGCTCGAACGAATATATATATATATATATATATATATATATGTATATATATATATATATATATATATATATAGTACTTGTGTTATAAAACTTGAAGATAAGTGTTAAAAATTAATAAATTTAAAAGTGTTTTTGTACCGATGTGGTTTTCATTCAGCTTATTTACCTGTTCATGTACCACCGTTCATTACTTCCATCGTGGTGCAAATGAAATAATAATCATTGACCGTGTTGATTTGCAAATGTGACTGTTCTACATTTCGCTTTGTAGAGTTATATTTTACGGCTATCTTCTCCGAAGCAAGGTATGTGACACGTCGAGGTAGCAAGCTTTATTTAACCATTAGTAATGGACAGAAATACCAATGTCAGAAACACCTGCAGTTGGCTCTTATTCCCGGAGGCCAGGATTCATTGGGAACTTACAGTTCTAATATAACTTGTTGATAACTGCTGAATAATTGTTTGAACATTTCTTCCTGAGTCACATCTAGAACTTAATAATCCATAGCTGTTATAAAAATGGAACATCACAGAATTATGGCAAAAAAAATTTCTTATTCAAGATCAATCAATGACGCCAATGAGACTATTCATCTTTTGAGGATTTCCCTGTTTTCTCACCCATGTTAAATATAACCAAAAGCAATCCATTACACAGGATTGTTTTTTAATATAAATGGGCTGTTTAAATACAAATAATCGGTAGTCCAAGATTTAGTCCTTACCAGATTAAGTAAACACAAAAAAATAATACTGGTTTATTTTGTAATTTTTTCCGGGGAATCGAATGAGCAAATCAGATTCAAAATCATATGGACCCATTTAGCAAATTGTATAGAATAATTTGTTTTATGAAGATTAGTCCCTGAAGATTAGTATTTTTCAAATATCGCTTTGTATCAGATACAGAGACGGTGAGGTGCCCAAAAAAAATTATTTTTTCCCGACAATTTTTATTTCCGATTCCAAGTCAAATTTTATTTCTGATAGTTCATATCATGATTTTGTGTTTGCTTCGCCTGGTAGCACCAAATCTGGGGCTGCCGCACTTTTGAACAACTCTGTACATGTGTGTCCAAGTTCTATGGGCACAAAGTAACGCTCATTTTTCAAAATTTTTTAGTTCGTTTGTAACCTTTGTCCTTCGGTTTTCGGAAAAATTCGAATAAAACTTGTTACTGTATTTATGATGAACAACTTTTAGCGACGTGTTTTTTCCTACGAATAAGCGCTTACTTTCATGTCCCTTTTGGCCACTTCCTTATAATCTTTTCGATAGTGAATTAATACCGATCTGATCATCTTAGAATGGATCTGATTTCTGAACCAAACTGTTTTGTGAAGCACCCTGACTTTCAAAATACATTGTTATAAACATAATAAAAACTACACAATTTTCCGTCTCGGAAAAACCAGAAGAATAAAATGAAAATTGACGTTGATAAAACATAAGAATTATTAATAATGATACTAAAAATTTTTAATCAACATTTTTATATTTTTATATGTTGTATAACGAGTTTGTTTGTTAGTTGTTATAAATTTTAAGTAGCTTATACTAAAAAATTTAATGAAAAACTCAATAATGAAGTGAGTCCTCGTAACTCAATTTTATTGAATTTTTTTTTTGTGTGTGTAGAATACAACATCAACAATGTTACCATCCAGAAAACCTCTAAATCCGATTTATACAAACCCGCACACACACCATATTTTATTTTATTCATTTTAAGGGAGTGCGAACACGGTACCCACTGAACGATTCAGATTTAAGTCATTTGTTTAAATATGTTTGAAATTTGATTTTTAAATTGTCTTGCTCTGAAAAAATTACTCAAAATTCGGGGAATGTAGAAATTAAGTTATTTTATTCATTTTAAGGGAGTGTACACACGGTTCCGTCGGAACGATTAAGATTTAAATAGTTTCTTGAAATATTTCTGTTTGAAATTTAAATATAAAAATGTCTCGCTCTCAAAGAATTAGTCAAAGTACAGGAAATGTAGAAATTAAGTAAAAATTATCCACTAGTCAGGTGAGCGCATTGTCAAAGGTACTCTGCTTGGAACTGGGAGATTGCGAGTTTAAATTTTGGGGGTGGTAGTTTTCCAATTATAATTTATGTGGCGTATAATTGGCTAGGCTATCAGCATATGGGCAAGAACGAAGTAACTGGTTACGCTTTGACGGGTTTGCCTGCAGTTTTCTATCACGAACTTCAGATGAACATTGGCATAGTTCCTATCATAGTTGGCTTTAGCCGCACAACCTATCAATTACGAGTTGGCATACAAATTTCTTGTCCTCCACGCACATTATTAAAATGTAGCGTTAAAATAATTAATAAAGGTAAAAAATAATAATAATGTGGATGGCCTCTGTTGTAGAACATGACGTCTCAGAAACGGAGGTAAAACCCCATTCTTACATTATTATAAGTAAAAATTATAGCTAACTGGTTAATTACTTAAATATCTTATATATACTCAGTTAATTAAGAATGCGTGAACTGTTTATTTTACTTCTTACACATGCAAAGATGTATAATTTTAAAAAAGTAGGGTATAAAGGTTGCTACACACATAGATGCTTTTTTAATCAAGAGAAACTACATATGTTTGAGTTTAAATTGTGGTAAAAGACCACTGTGAAAATGTGGTTTTGCCATACTCTAAGAACCAAAAGTTCAAAGTCAAAAGTAATGAAAAACCACTTGTTTATTTTCGGTTTATCAAAATTTATCTCTCCTATTCATTTTCATAACTGATGGCTACCAAAATTAAGACGTATGTACACTCCCGTTCATAAAATTTGAACCAGTTGAAACATTTTAAGTGTTACTGCTAGTAATATTATACATATATATTAAGTAATATATACTGGTTCAATTTTTATGAACGGGAGTGTACATAACAGATTTCTAAGCAAACTGTATACTGTGGATTACAGTATCGAGTATTCCGGCTGTATTTTGATTAGTAATGGCTTTAGGATTCAGCCATTGAATCTACTTTTATTTGTGACAGGTCCTGAACTTACTGGGTTTTATCTTGAATACAAAGCAAATTTTTCGCTTTAAGTTCTTTAAGGGAATTTGTGTCCTTATTTAAACGAATACTGTCTTGTCTCCAAATATGATATGCGCGTGAAATTGTCCAATCTCATATAGTGTCGTGATAAAACTGCCTTAAATGTTTCAAATAAATAAAAAACAATACAATTGATTTTTGGTATGTTTTTTTAATTAGGGTACTTTTTGTATTGACGGGGCATTCTGTAAAACTGATGCTTTTAATTTATTTAAACTAATCAGAATTGTTAAATATAAATAAATTAAATTTTATCCTGATTTTATTATATATTTTAAACTATTTATGTAATGAAAAAATAAACAGGAATTAGATAAATTCCAGTGAATAAAATTGTTTGTAACACGTGTTGTGGTTTTTTTTTTATTTGAAAAATAATTTATTACTTATTAATTTATGAAAGACATGCTTATAGGAGAAATTAGATTAAATTAGTTCTCTTAAAAGTTTAATTGGTTTTGCACGTAATCCTTCGTAAAAACGCTGTAATTTATCAGTTCGCAGTTGTGCCATATTCATTTGGTTTTCGAAAAAAATTTCCGAATAAAACTTATTTCTATATTTCTAATGAACAACTTTTAGCTGAAGCATTTTTTCGAAAACCGAATCAATAAGGCACAAATCAATTATAAAATTTAAAAAAATCACATCAACTTTTGTACCATTAATAGTACCATAGCAAAACCAAAGAAAGCCATCTTTTGAATAAGATAGTTTTGCCAGTCCGTGTAGTGGAAGATTTTTAGGCTTGTTTCATTCACGTGGGCATATTACATTTTAGGGTTGTTGTGAGTTCGAAATGCGATTCTTAGTCCCTTTTCTTCAGATATTATCCTCCCCATACACATAAAAAAACAACCACAGTCAAATTACATGGGCACTTTATACAATAAATGGATCTGGAACAAGGGTGGTTTGTATTGGCTAAGTTAATGAGGTTAAATGAGGATAGTAGCTAATCCATTTGTGGGCATATAACCTCCAAGAAATTAGACAGTGATACAATTCGCATTGCATTTCAAGCAAACATACGATTTGATACTGTAAAGGTAGAATGATAATTATATTAAATAATTATTATTTAAATAAATAATAAATATATGTGAAAGATATAATTGATCTTTATTGATTTGAATTATGAAATGTTATTATTTTTAATATGTAAATTACCATGGTTGTTAACATTCAAAGCAACCTAGCTAGTGCCATGTTTGTGATTTGTCCGTGCATATAAGACTAAAGTTGCGGGTGTGTAACATGCCACCACTTGTATATAAATGTTCTAGTGTAAAACAGCCTTTTGTACATTAAATATTAGTGTAAGTGACTATTCCCCTATAACGTTTTAAAAATAGAACAATTATTAAAGATAACAATTATTTTAATGCATAGCAAATAATAACGCCCACTAAAATTTAAATTACAATTACAAATGGTTTTATCACAAACAGAATAATATTTATTATTAATTTTAATAAACAATTAATACTAATTATGATATAAGTGGGTGTATTACCAATTGTGTATTGTGCAACATCACTCGCGTGTCTTTATACAATAAAATGCTTATTAATCAATGTCAATGTTAGATAGATAGATAGATATATCTTGGGGTCTATAAAGTATTGCACTTTGACCTTATGGTCCATTGTGCTCCCCCTTCTAATTCAGTCTGACGAGATTCGCTTCTCTCATATGTTGCCAATGACCAGTAGCTTGCTTATCAAGTCTTCGTGAAGGTTCATATATCCGGGGGGGAAATGTCAAAGTTTATTTTACCAATTGAAAGGGAGTCTAAGTGAAGACGATCTTGTAATACTAGCTTATGTCAACGATTATACCCGCATAGATTTCTGTGATTATAAAATTTATCAATACTAAACTCACTTCACTCGTTCTTTAAAATCAAAGTTTTTTTTTCAAACCCACACGGACGAAGTCAACAAAAACAGGTTGTGTTTCCTTTCCTAACAAGTTTCCTGATGATACACACGGATATTCAGAATACCCTGTTACACCTCTCGGTAAGGCAGTGGTAACCAAATTTCCGCAAATTATTAATAGCTTAAAAATCAATGGTTAGATTGGTCAAAATGATTTTGATAATGTATTATTTATCAAAAACTTGGGAAATCATATCGAAACTATAAGTATGGTACTAGATAAAATTACACTTAGAGCAGACCTTCAAAAAGGTTGGTTAAAAAATAAATCAATAAAATTGGATCAAATTTCGACAAGATTTCCAAAAAATTGTTTTTTTTTTAATATGATGTCTTTTTCAAATTTTCTTGAAAAAGACATGGCCCAAACTATATATTTGGGCCATATTCATTAAGTTTGAAGTCAGGCAGGAGAAAAATCGTTTAGATTTTGAGATTTTAGCGTGATGGGTCTTCTACCGAAGAACGGAGGTTTGGAAAAAATTTGGAAAAAAGTTTTTCATGAATAAATCAAAATGTATAAAAAATTTCCTACAAGATACTCCTCGATCATGTCGGTTTGTGACTTCAAGTTGACACTTAGATAGTCCTTGGCAAAAATCATGACAGCGACATGCGTGGTCAAAAAAACAACTTCATGACCAATGTCAGTGTATAAAAACCATTTAACAAAAAGTTACAGTTAATTTAGCTTTTACATGTTGTTTATTTAATTACATTAATTATTTTTGTTAAACGATTGCAGTTTTTTATACATTGACATTGGTCATTTTTTGACCATGCATGGTGCTGTGTACGATTGCGCTCGGAACGAACACTAACGTAAGAACTTTCGGTTATGAAGTAATGAATGCGATAAAAAATTTCCATAGAAATGTATTACGTCAAAATTTTATTTATTATAAAAAAAACGAAAAAAAAATTCAGTATATTGGCCATTGGATCTTGTCAAAATTATAAAAGTGTTATTTTATCAGAAGACTTTTGTATATTTGTGTATTGTGTCAGGAAAATTTTATGTGTTTGTGTAATTGTTTGTGTATCAGCCAGTGAAGAACCTTTCATAAAAATCGAAAACAAACCAGTGATTTTTTTTTTGGAAATTACATTCTTCACCATACATTTATCGGAAAAACGGCCCGAAAAGTATAGATTAGCTTTGATCCGGAGATATAAGATTTGTTTTATTATTGAAAAGTTTGAAAATATTTTGGTTTTACAATATTCAACCAAAAAAAGCGAGAAATAAAAGTATTTACACAGTATAATTTTTTTTGTGGAAATACTTTATATTTTTTTTTTATTCATGTGTGCATTCGTAAAGTAACGTTTTCGAGTTTAAAAGTGGATAAAACGGACAAGAGACGATTTTCCAGCCCTAAACAAGGTGCTTGGAAGGTTGTGTGATGAAAGAAAGTGAAATGTACCTGAACGGAAGTAAGCTCGAATGTAAGTTATTTGATCTTAATTTATTAATCGTTGGGAAAACCGTTAAGTCTAAAGGCACACGATGAAGGACGTTCAATATGTTGCTTTTATGGAGAATCAGCTTTGGGCATGATTTTCGATTTCCTGGGGGTCCCAATTGATTAATAATAACGCTATAAATGGAATAATGGTTAATTTTGACAAACTGTGCCTTTTTAAGAATTCTTTCTTACCATGTTAAAAATTTATGAGGTTTCCCTTACAGTAAAAATCCCTTGTAACTTTTCAAGCAACTATTCATAACGCATAACTTGGTGAGTAAGCATAGTACTATTTTTTTGTGAAACTTTATAGTTATATCACAATAGACCTCGCTTCTATTTTGGTAAAATCTTGTACGTAACTTCAGATGTAAGAATAGGGTGTACGATATGTTTATATTCAACTTCCTTGTGATTGGTTTACTATGATCATGTGACTGAAATGGTTGACAAAGAAATATTTAGCAAGACGAGAGTTATAGCTGTTAACAAAACATGCGATTGATATATTTCTGCATGTATATAGAGAAGTAAGTCTAGTTATATCAAATACAATTATTGCGATTGAAAATTTCAATCAAAACTTTCACGTGTAAAAACAACGGGCTATGAATGGTGTGCATGATGTGTCGATATTCTACTTCCTGGTGATTGGTCATACTCTGATCATGTGCCTGAAGTGGTTGACAATGAAAAATATAGTAAACTAGACGAGAGCTGTTAACAGTTATGCGATTGATATATTTCAAGTAAATTTCATCGTGTGCACAGTAATGTAACTTTAGTTATATCAAATAAGTTTATTGCAAACTTTCATAAAAAAATGCATGTGTAAAAATGCATGTGGAAATGATATACACTACATAAATTATACACCTTATTTTGACAAAATGGAAACCCGACTTCAAAAATCAAATATTCTATAACAAAAAATGCACTAAAAAGTAAAAAATAATTGCATATTCTTGTGCCAATTTTAGTTCACCTAAGCAAAAATTTTTAAATATATATGTACAATTATTGTTATTTTTGGAGTCGGTGCCAGCATAGCGAAATTCACATAACTTTTGGACACCGCCTCCAAAAATAACAATAATTGTACATATATGTTTAAAAATTTTTGCTTAGGTGAACTAAAATTGGCACAAGAATATGCAATTATTTGTTACTTTTTAGTGCATTTTTTGTTATAGAATATTTGATTTTTGAAGTCGGGTTTCCATTTTGTCAAAATAAGGTTTACTTCTCGCTTTTTAGTGACTTTGAAGTTCTATAAGTGATTTTATTTGTCTAAATATGGGTAGACCAACTAAACGACCTACTAACTTTAAGTGCATTTCTTTATAACACATTTTTTTTTAATTTTTAGTAATTTTTTCATAACAGATTTTCAGTTTTTTACAAGGAATTGGGTTTTTTTTGTTAAAAAGTCGGTTTTTAAAATTTTTTTCTTATTTTCCCATTATGAATGAGTATACCCTTTCAAAAAAAAAATTTTTCGCAGAAATCGGTTATCACATATAAAATGAGGATTTTCCTCGATTTCCCGGAAATCCCCTCATCAGAATGCGATTTGTTGACAATGGGATCTACCTTGAATCAAACCCTTTAAAACAAAAATTCAAAATCGGTTCATAAATGACGGAGTTCTGAGGTGACAAACATTAAACAAAAAAAACAAAAAAAACAGACGAATTGAGAACCATCCTCCTTTTTGAAGTCGGGTTAAACATAGACCCAATCTAGAAACAATGAATGTATCTATCGCTGTTCATATACAGCGCACGTGTATACATTGAATAAGTATTTTGGGTGTATATGTATACAGTGATATGTATACAGGCAATGATATGTACATCACTATCTGTGCACAGTGTGCCATGACGTGGACTGCTTTGTTACACCGAAACTACACTCTAAAAATTTCTGTGAGTTTGGGTCTAACAGAGTGCACCGTATCATGGAGCGCTGTAGATGAACAGAGATAGATACATACATTGTTTCCAGATTGGGTGTAGTTTAAAGAACAAGCTGTATATAACAGACATTTGTACAACATTTACATATAGATGTCGTGTGAGAGTTTTGAAACCAGATTCTATTTTATTTTAATTCATTTTGAAACTTTGAACTAATATTGTGAACTCAAGTATAAAATATATATTTTGACACAAAGAAATAATACTTTATTGAGCACAACACAGTACCTAGTACTCGTTTTATTTACACATAGACCGATTCTACCGAGTACATACGAATGGATAATAAAGTTACGCTAACGCTAATAATTCACCAAGTGCAGTTGTACCAACTTTATACAAAAAAAAAAATTTAAAAAAAAGGAAAGTTGAACCCTCATTATCATTACAGGAGCATCATACACTCTCTGGAAGAACTTTGTTTACAATGAAATGATGATGAATAATAAAATATAATAAAGGGATGATGATGCTGCCTGGCTATTGCCGCTGTAAAATTGGTATTTTAATTAAATAACTTGAACACATACAGGAACGAACACTGTTCAAACATACATCAGTCTTTTTCAAAAACTCTCCGGATGGGTGCTTGGATTATTATTATTATTATTATTATCAGTGCACGTGAGAGCTCATCGGTCAAAAGTTATTCACTAGTTGATATACAGCCATACACAAAAATAAAAAGTTTAAGAAACTTAAATCCGGACTACGAAAATATTTTCTCAATTTTAATCGACGAAGAGTAAATTACGATTAGCTAATTTATACTGATGATGACTACTTTATAATCGAAATACGTTTTTTATAATATAAAAAGCTGATATAGCTATTGGGGTGATTTTGAAATTTTACTGGAATCAATGTCCTAGCTTAACACATTTTCATGCTACACCAATTTATAACTTTTTACACAAAGCTAATTCGTAACTATTCACACGCATGCACCTACATTGATACGATGACGTCACAGGCAAAGCAAATACAGCGCGACATTACGATATGTAAAGACATGGTCTATCTGTTGTGGGCCATCAACCATTGCAAACTCATGATTAGCCTCGAAATAATTAGCGATTGATATGTTACAGTATTTCGTTACACAATAATTTTCGACCGACTACCAGTATAATACGTACACTCCCGTTCATAAAAATTGAACCAGTAAGTCACATTCTAAGCTCGTATATTTTATTAAATATATGTATAATATTGCATACAGTAACACTTCGAATGTTTCAACTGATTCAATTTTTCACAAGTAATATTCTTATAAATTTTTGCTCGTCTCTACGTAAAATAAACAGTACACACATCGATCAAGAATTAACTGTAGGTTGAGTATGAAAAAAATTGAAAAAAGTTTCTTTTTGGTATGATAAACTTTTATTACTATTATATAGTAGAAATCAGAGGCGGGCGCAGACAGCTCGTCTGAGCCTTACGGGTTCTCCATAAGCTGGGTGAGAGTAATTAAAGAAGGTATGTTTTGAAGCAAGACGGAACGATGTTTCAATACAGGTTGTCGTACCGATTATTGCCCAATAACTTATTCAATCAATTTAGAAATAGTTTTATAAAATACCTCCACTGCTGAACTTATCCAAGACTGCTTGCGATGTATTCTCCATTATTAAATTCACTAGTTTTATTTTTTTTGAAAAACAAATGCGAAAAATAATTTCCACTACTACAAATAGTACTTTTCACTTTTTCAATTCAAAGTAGACTAACTCGAAGAACTCAAATTCCCACTTTATGTAAAATTTAACTTAATTCATCAAATTCCCATGACACTACACTGAGCATACTCCATACGAAGAAAAAATAATTAAATCAGGTAAATAATTCTTTATTAGTTCTCGGATATGAATATTAAAATATTTAGACAAATTATTTGGAATTTCCAAAACTGATAATTCTATTTAAATTATACTTTCATCAAATTTCCCTCTTTTATTACAATGGTCCAGCGGTAAACTAAAAGGTTCAAAAGATTTATATATATTTTTTATATATTTTTATTTATGACCCAAATTACCAGCCCAAAATTCCAGAGTATGTATTGAATGATTGTATGTATTATTTACTTTGTATAATAGTGACCATAAAAAAGATTTGGTATTATTATATTTTTTTCAGAAAATGTTTTAATTAAAAAAAAAAAAATTAATAATTGGTAAGTACCCTGTATTAACTCTATCTCTCTTCCCTACCTCTCACTCAGAGCGTGGTGGAGTCAACTCCTGCCCACCTCTGGTATAAATTATTTTTGCTCGAGACTGTACGTGTACCTTCTATCGAGTATAACAAAACAGAAAAATAACAAACTTGAAAAATAAGTGAATGAGGCTACTGCTGCTGCTTTTCTAAATTAAAAACTAACAAAATTTCCAGTGTAATAATTTATTTTCAAATTAATTTAATTATGATTCGAATCATTTTTAATGATTGATTTTTTTAAAGTTTATTTATTCTTCTCTTCTTTAAAACTTTATGCTTGCTTGCATCTTCATATGCGTTTTTTAAGATCTCAATAATAAATGTTTCGTGGATAATTATTATCAATATTTTTAAATATAGTCGTTATATATCCTAATCGTTATGATTATATGAGAATGTGCTGAAACGGCTGGACACATGATTATATGAGTTTTTTGAGCTAATGTGTTGAGAATGTTAAAAGAAAGGTCTATGCAAATTATCAGCTTATTACATTTCATTCTAAGGTTCAGCCAATTTTTTGTTTTACTTGATTGTATTTAATAGGGAATATGCATGAAAATTTTTTTTCACTTGAATTGAAGCACATGTTGACTTGACAAATATCAAGGTAAAATTACTTTTTAAATAACTTTAAAAATAAGCGAGATATGAATGATTGAAATTCCCGATTAGACAAAGAGAGTGATAGCCCTCTTGATATGTTATGTGACGTCATATTTCACTTTCACCATTAAAAATACACGTAAAACTCCGTTTTTAGTATTTTTGCAAGAAAGAGACAGATAATAATCTTTAAAAGTTTATAGCTTCCTTGATATTTGTCGGATTTTAATTTCGTTTTTAAATATTATTACAGTATTAACAGTATTTTCATATTCTGAAAATAAATGTGAAAACAAATTTTCATGCATATTCCCTATTACGTGATTAAAACGTTTTCAAATATCAAAGATTAAAAGTTTCATCTAATATGCAATCTCACGCATGAATATCCTTCAAACTAATGAACTGATTTTGAATAAACATGTTCTTATATATATATATATAAATGCGTAAAATGTATATACATATATATTTTGAATATTTACTCTTAAATTATATTTGCATTGATTTGATTAATAACATTTATATTCCAGATAGATATAATAATATAACAATAATATATTAATATAGACCTACTAGTTAGTACCTACCTACCTATCTACCAATATACTCGACTTGGTACATAGATAGATAGATTGGTAGGTAGGTAGGTAGGTATTAAAGCTTGTTTTAGTCAATAATGATGAATCATTCAATTCCCAGTTGAACGCTTGAATAACTATATAATTTACTAATTGCATAGACAATAGTTAAATTATACTGTGATTAATGTCTATTCTCATAGTTGGTAGTGTAGTATATACTTGCTAGAGTAGGTACTATATATACTAGGTATATACATATATATTGTAATGTATTGTATATATACATATATAATACATTGTTCTGTGATTTAGTTTATGATTACGATATCACACAATAAGTAGGTACCTACATCAACAATCATTAGTGTATGTACACTTTGAGGTTTGTGTGGTTTTTTTTTATACCCGGTATGTAATTTTATATACAAGGCTATTATAAGTTTAGTCCCGAGTTTGTAACTATTGAAAATATTGACCGTAGAAAAAAATGGTTGGGGTATAAGTGGTTATAAATTGATGTAATTAGTCAATTTCCGCATATTCGTCTATCTGTCCGTCCGTCTGTTCACCTGTCTGCCTGTCCGTCTGTCCGTAGACACGACAACTCAAAAACGAAACAAGATAAAGATCAGAATCTTTGTGTGTGTGTTCTAGAGTAAAAAAGGTAACTTCAAACTTGTGGACGGAAACAATCCAACCGCTATACGGAAACGTAATAGATTCGGGACATATCAACTGGAATCTAGTTTTATTAAACGTTAATATTCAGCTTTCTTTTGGTGTTCTAATGAAACTGTAAAAAGCCCTCATCGGTCTGTGCGCCGCTTTGAAAACAATACTCGAGATTGTAACGACTTCCCTAGACAGGCTACACTTCGACCATAAGGTCCATTGTGCTGCGTAAGGATGTGAGTGGAGTGGGAGGAATTTTTGTGTGTAGACTAATTGGTAGGATGTGCGGCTGCAGCCGAATCTGATAGGAACTATGCTGATATTCATCTGGAGTTCGTGAAGGAAACTGCAGAAAATCTTCACAAGCATAGTCGGTTAATTCGTTCTTGACCATACGCCGACAGTTAAGTCAATTAACCACCCTTTTTTTCCTCTTAATAATTGATAAACTGCTGATGTCGGGATTCGAACCCATAACCTCCCAGTTCCAAGTAGACATAACGTCTGAGACATAACATACCGCTCGGCCATTTGGACCGAGCATTCGAAAGTAGTATTCGAAAGAAAACAAAATTGTTCGAATTGTATTTGTAGCGGTGTCGCTTCATTATTAAATTATTATTATAATATTGTTTATCATTTTTATCTGTTGCATAACAACTATAACTTCCCTCTATTATCACGGTTGCTTTGAATGTTACCGAACCATGGTAATTTACATATTAAAAAACATAACATTTCATAAATCAATTCAATAAAGATCAATTATATCTTTTATACATATTTATTATTTATTTAAATAATAATTATTTAATATAACTATCATTTACCTTTACATATTCATTCAAAATATAAACGACATATTCCAACATCAATTTTTTTTTTGTTACTTTATGAATTGATGTTTTGATGCATGAGAGAAAACAAAACAAATTGCCCAACAGCCAACGTCGAACGTCAACACTTTTCTTCTATATGTTTCTATTCTAAAATATTCATAGGAAGGAAATATATATACCTACATATAGGCCACAAAACTATCGCACATTTTTCAATATTTTATCAATGATTTTTATCTAATTCATTCGGTTTTCGAAAAAACTCTTCGAATAAAAATTGTTCATTATAAATTAACGAACAAATCTTTTTCATAACAATTTCCCCAAAAATCGAATTAATGAGGCTTCAAATAAACTAAAACAATTTTGAAACATGAACGATACTTTTGTGTGTTCATAGTATCTCCACACATTGTTGTTGTTTTATAGGTCATAATAAAATGCTTTGTATATATTTTGCTTCACAAACATTATTTTACGACTATCGTTCGTCCGTCGGTCGGGTGGTCGGTCGTATCGTGTAAGTCATAAAAAATATTTTTGGCACACAAGTTATAGACAGACAGATGACAACACAACAATGTTGTTATAAATATATAATCATATTTTGTTTATATTAATATTTAATCAAAACAATTCCTTTTTTAACCCGACTTCAAAAAGAAGGATGGTTCTCAATTTGTCTGTATTTTTTATTTTATTTTATTTTTTTTATTTTTATATATATTTTTTTTAATGTTTGTCACCTCAGAACTCCGTCATTTATGAACCGATTTTGAATTTTTGTTTTGTTTTAAAGGGTTTGATTCAGATTGGTGCCATTGTAACCAAATCGTATTCTGGTGAGTGGATCTCCTGGAAATCGAGGAAAACCCTCATTTTATATGTGATAACCGATTTCTGCGAAATTTTTTTTTTTTTTGAAAGGATACACTCATTCATAATGGGAAAATAAAAAAATTTTTGTAAAAACCGACTTAAAAGAAACCGCACTAAAAAGTAAAAAAATAATTGCATATTCTTGTGCCAAGTTTAGTTCACCTAAGCAAAAATTTTTAAATATATATCAACAATTAATGTTATTTTTGGAGGCGGTGTCCAAAATTTATGTGAATTTCTCTATGCTGACACCGCCTCCAAAAATAACAATAATTGTACATATATATTTAAAAATTTTTGCTTAGGTGAACTAAAATTGGCACAAGAATATGCAATTATTTTTTTTACTTTTTAGTTCATTTTTTGTTTTTGAATATTTGATTTTTGAAGTCGGGTTTCCATTTTGTCAAAATATGGTTTATTTTATATACACAAGATATTTTACACAATTGACTTACAACCATCAATCTGCTGTTCGAATGTCATTCAACTCTCTCTGGTGTATGACATCATTTATTTTGTAGGAATATATCAAGTTATCTTGGTATTGGAAACGCTTAGATATTCTTTCTGGTGGGTAAATTATAAGCTAGAGTTAGTAAGTCGTTTCCTGCTTTAACCCCCGAGACATACGCTTCGGAAAACAAGAATTTGAAACAAATTTGACAAAAACTTTTTCATCGGAAGTAAATCGGAAAATAATAGTTTGTTTTCAATAAAACTACAGCTGCTTGTTCTGAATAGAGTTAATTTAAGAATTTGTTATGTTTATGTGTAAGAAACAAATAAACACCCGGCACCTAAAACGCTAAAACATTTTGTAGTTAAAAATTAAGTATTTCCTCCATATGCACAATTGAAGCTGCAAGTAATAAAAATAAAACTATTTCAAAAACATTTCATAAATAGTTTTCAACAACAACAAAAAAAGGTTACAAATGTAAAATAATATAATTAAATAAGGACGTTCATGTACTACGGCTAGAGTCAAATGAGTACTATCTTTAATAAAATTTATTTAGGATTTTTAAAAAGTTGTAAAGTATATCAATAATCTTACAACGATTTATAAACCTTTTCTTATTTGTCCTAAATATTTTAAAAGTATTTATTGTAAAATACCAGGAAATGTAAATTAAAAATTGATTTGACATATCTTGATTTGACAGTGCGCTGTCGCCAGTTTTCAAAATATGGTGGCAAAAACAAACCTAACAAAAAAGTTTTAATTTTATTAAATAATTAATTCACACGTTTGTCAACACCATTTTTTTAATTGTAAATATAAAAACTGCATATTTAAAAGAATATTTATAAACATTATTTATTATGGTGGCTACTTTCATAATAAAGTTATTATAATTTTAAGTACAAACAAATTGTGTTCTCCATAAGATGCTGTATTCAAAGTTTGATTTTTAATCGATAATTATTCTTTGAAATGATCGTCAACAGGTCGTCTACTACTTTTTGGAGGGAGGATAATTACATAATTAAACTATTCAATTCACTATAAAAAATATTTGTATCTACTATCAAGCCACATGCATGAACGTCCTTAATTAGTTATAAAACTATAAATTATTTATAAATAAATAAAAAACTTGTAAAGAGTGTAAATAAGTGAGTACATATTTACATATTTACATATTTACTAAAAACACAATTATTTTATTTTTAGGTTTGACGTCAGCGAACGCCAGTTATTTGAGCAGCCTGGTCACATTAAGGAAACTAGGTAAGTCCATACAACACACAGTATATACTCGTCTTACTTGTAGCAAAATGTATGTAACATACAAACAATTTTAATAAATAACACATATTTATTTTTATACTTGTATAGATAGTTTGATATCATCCGTCTTTAATTGTTGTAAATCGAAAAGCAGTATCATATGATTTACTGCTTTTATACTCTGTAAAACATTAATTACTTTTTTTTTCAATATTTTTATTATTTCTATGTATTATTTTGTCAAAGATAAAATGCTTTTATATTTAGTAAATGTAATCAATTTGATATATTTGACAAACTTTAACAATTAGGGATCTTGTCCTTCATAACATTCTCAATTCATCATTTTATAAATTAATGAGTAGAGAAACATCCGAAAAATCTGTAAGCATCAAAATTAGGTTAAAGGCAGTGCATGATGCTTACTGCCTTTTAATTAAGGATGTTCCAGCACTGTGTACACATACTTACACACATTATCGGCACACATATACTATCAAATATTTCCGGTACGGTGATCTCGCAACGTTGCTCTGTGCATATACCTATATATTATTAATGCTTATGTCAACAATAACAATTCCCACTCTTTAATTGAGATTTTGGCGCACAACGTTGTAAGACCACTATTTTCCATAAACGGAATGTGTTATAATTGGACAAAAATAATATTTCAAATTAATGGATTTCGAAAACAAAACGGTAACACACGATTTAAAAAAAAAATGTATATAAGAAATATTAAGAAATACTCTCCTATTTTTTTCTCTAAGTATGTCGAGTATTTTTTCTAATACAATAGGTTATAGTTCGGCGGGCATGAAGTTTTACATGTTTTTCTAATACATGAGAGAGAATGATAACTTTAATAATAATTATCTCGCATGCTAAACGGTAAAAAATTCTAAAACTTTGGGATTTATTCGAAAACGTTAGTTTTAGCCTGTGAACAAAAAATTATCAAAATCTGTCGAAAAGTGATGGTATTCTGAAAGATCCTAAAGCACAGCAATGGCTTTGATCAGACTGAACGTGCCTTACTTTGATTGATGGATTAAATTCATCTGAATACTATGAAACTATTCATAATCAAGACCATGAATTAAACAAATACTATACCGGAGCAAGTCACTTATCTTTTACAACGTATTTTTCTATAAAAACTATTTTCTTATCTTGTTTACAAGTTTATGGTTTTTGACACATTTTTATATAAAATTAATGCAATTTTGACTTGTTGCTGCAAACAAAATTATTTTTATTTTGTTTGTTGTTTTAAATGTAAAAAATCTTAAGTTTTTGTTTTCGAATAGGAAATAATATAAAACATTTTTTTTTACATAAATAATATAATTATATATTTATACAGTGTGTCACATGATTATGGTGCTGTTGACAAATAGAATTTTGTATTAATATAAACAGGATCAAATAACTCGGATGATAATTTTTATTAAAATAATCAATTTTTAGTGATAAAAATGTGCTTCAAAACACTCGGGGTATTGAGTTACTCATGCCGTTATCCCGTTACTCATACTATTCCAAGATGGCAGCTTTCAGGCTAAATTTTAACAATTAGTTATGCCTATAAGCCTAACCAGTCCAAGTGGCCGAGCCGTCTAAGGTGTTATGTCTGCACAGTATGTCTATTTGGAAACTGGGAAGTTATGGGTTCGAATACCGACATCGGCAGTTTATCAGTTATTAAGAAAAAAACGGAGCGGGTAATTGACTTAACTGTCGGCGTGTGGACGAGAACAAAGTAACCGGCTATGCTTGAGAAGGTTTTCTGCAGTTTCCTTCACGAATTCCAGATGAATATCGGCATAGTTCGTATCATAGTCGGCTGCAGCCGCATATGCGACCAATTTCAGTCTATAGACAAAAATTCTTTCCACTCCACTCACATCCTCACATCTTTAGGCATCACAATGGACCTTATGATCGAAGTGTGTCCCGTCCAGGGCAGCCTCCACAATCAATCTATCTAACTATGCCTATAATTTTATAAATGCAAATTTTGAGTAGTAAAAAGTGGTAAATTTCAAAGTAAGATTTTCCAAAAACGCTTCCTGGAAGAAATATATACATGTTTATAATAAACACTCTGTATACTATAAGTAAACCAGACCATCGGCATTCTTATTTTTTTGGACCAATAACTGTCTGACTTTTTTTCTACAACAATTTCTCAGAACCGCCAGCTACTTACCAAAGTAGTGGCAGCCTCATTGGTCCAATTTCAATGCATAGTTTTTATTTGAACGTTGATTGAATTGTGATTGTTCATAGTTGAGTTTAATAAAAATCTGTTTAGCCGTTTCAACATTCTCAATTCTTTTCCTAGTTACTATGGGAATTTTAAAGGAGTGGAAGAGATGAGATGTTTTTTTATCATATATCTTATATATAATTTACAGTCCCTACATCATCTAGGGACTGACTCTTTTTAGGAAGAGAGCTGATTGTCTTCAAATAACTAAGCAGATTTTCATCAAACATAGTTAATAATCACCCGATTAAACATGCCCAATTTTTTTGAAACATTCTGTTTAGTAAAATTAGTTTATAATATTATAATAGTAAATCTAAAAGAGTTAGTACACATTAGGGTTTTCGTGTCTATTTGTCTGTCTGTCTATCTGTTCGTACATATATATATATATATATATATATATATATATATATATATATATATATATATGTATATATATATATATATATATATATATATATATATATATATATATATATATATATATATATATATATATATATATATATATATATATATATATATATATATATATATATATATATTGACTAACTGTATTATAAAACTTTTTGTTCGTTTCGTATTTTTTTCACATAGCAGGTAGAGTAAAATACAATCACAAGTATAGTATAGTATAGTACTTACTATGATGGTATACTGGTATAGTTTAATAGTATAGATAGTAGTAATATTATCTATTCTGTATTCAGTTCAACAAATAAACAAGATCTACTCCTAAGTTTTAACACAAAAACGTTGTAAAAATTAATTTTTAATCCAATAATATAATTTTTTATTCTATTGCCATATATATATATATATATATATATATATATAAAGTTAAACCTCGTCTATATTTACTTATATAAAATAATTTGTGTTCATCAGAGTCAAGGTACTCTTGAAATATCACAGATTGTCAGTAAACAGCATTGAAATGCCGATTCCATTATCAGTGAAAAGACTCTTTGAGAAGTAATAGATCTTATTTAAAAACATTTTACATTCTACATTATCTATTTATTATATCTGCCTTGATATGAAAAATTCTATACATCTAAGATGAGAATCGAACCCACGACCTCTGGAATTCTAGACCAAACCCTACCTATCAGCTACTAACTGCTATGGTGTTTGGAATACATATAATTTTCACTATCATGATGTCGTTGTATTCTAAATTTTAACTTATTTTACTATTTGTGCATTTTTTAATTGGTTTTTGTTGCATTTATCTATAGATGGTTGCCTTTCGGCTATATTATACCAACGGAAGTGACTAGCGTTTACTTAATTTGGCATTTAAGTAATATACCTTCCAGAGGTCGTGTTTTTGGTTTGATTTCAATTTAGATGTGTATGAGTTTTGATATCAATTATTTGATGTCAGAGAATGTTATCAATGTTCAAACATATTACTTTAATGTCAAATTAAGTCACTTCCATGGGTATAATACAACCGAAAGGCAATCAGACTAACAATGGATAGATTGACGCAAGTTTGGAAAAAAACAATTAAAATATATATCTGACATAATTCAGGCTATATTTTAACAAATGCCTTTTCCATCAAAATTTGTCGTGTTATGTTTGATTGATTATTACTCTTTGAATGTTTTGTGGATAGCAAGAACTACCTCTAATCAAAACGAAGAACTTAAGTCGATAGAAGTAAAAAGTTTACAGAGCTTTTTATTCATTTCAACATTGGTTTCACTGTAGGAATGATCTAAAACTATAGAAAATCTCTTTTATTTTAAAGTAACAACACAAAGCGTATTTATTTCTTTTTTTTTTTATTCACTGGTTTCTCACTGATGATGAGAGAAAAGTTTTTTTTTTTTGTCGTTTTTATATTTTTTCTGTTTTGTTTTAGTAGTACATGAATTTCCATCATATTTTCTCCCAATGTTATATATATATATATATATATATATATATATATATATATATATATATATATATATATATATATATATATATATATATATATATACTTCCCTTCCTAAGAAAACGTAATAAGTTCAATTTCAGTCAAAGTGTATGTTATATGGTGAGATGACTAGTTTTATAAGCTTTCATTTTACTAACTACTTAAGACTATATATATTATCCTTAAAACTCTTACCGTCTACGCTCCTGTATTAAAGAACAAACAAAAAAATTTAACTTGTATGTATAAAACATCACATTATAACTTCCATTAACTATGCACTTGTTTATACGGTATTAATGGTACTGTTCTGTTGCGTGTATAATCAGTCTTATTTGTATCGCTCAAAGACGAACATCAGTAGGATGAGTTATCCCTTAAGGCTGAATTGTTTAATGAGATACAAATTTAAAGCCAACAGTGCCCAAAATAGCGACAAAATCATGTCATGAAATTTATTATATTCAGTAAGCGTTTCTTAAATATATTCAAAATTCTAAGTCGATGTTGAATTGAATCGGATCTTCTCGTTTTGAGGTACCCTGATGCCAATTATTGTAGGACAATGGATTCCGAGACACAAAGCTTCGAGTGCAAGGAAAGCACGCTTAGCGGATCAAACCCTTAAACCTAACCTAAACTACCTACCCTGAGGACAAAATATGAATATTTGGAATGTGTATCTATACGATCTCTCGAGACCAAAGCAAGTTTCTCCGCCCAGATAGATAGTTTTTGTTACGTGTAAAATAATCGATGGCAGTAAAATGAAATTACTAAATAACAATTGGAACTAACAACTAACTGAATAAGTAACTGAAATATCCGGTATATAATGAGCGCATTATCAATGTGTGAATTGTTTATTTTACTTTTTTCACACGCATAGATGCATAAAACTACAAAGTCGTATATAAAAATATCTATATACATATATGCTTTTGCAGATGTTTAAGTTGAAATTGTGAAGTTTTCAGTTTATAAAAAATAGTTATTTATCTTATAAAAACTAACCTTTGTTGATTTTCCTCTTCCTGTTCTTTGAAGTTAGATACTTCTCCACCTATCGGGAGATCACATGCATCGATTTTGCTCATTTAACTTGTCGCTTTTGCTCTGGAACTCCCACTAACACACAATATTTCCGCTGGCTATTTGTCTTCGGATTTGAGTCATCATTTTGATGGATCAACAGAAGGGCGATGATGCGGAAATGAAATAATTAGGTCATTTTATATACAAGCTATACTGACAACTTTTTCCTACGATAAATTTTGCAAACCGGTACAAAGTCAGGATTCTATCTATTATACCGTATTTTATATTTAACGGGAATAACAACAGATGAAACCGACAGTCTCTGATGGAACAATCATGAGAGATGTCGAAATGTTGAATGTGCTAAGATTTTTAGCGGATTTCCTGAAAAGAAATAGAGCTATTTGTCCCGTACCGAAGTCAAAATTTCGCAAAAATTTCTTCAAATGTCCATCGATCCTACCTAGTAGATGTCAAAAATCACCATCTGTAAAATTTATATATATATATATATATATATATATAAATATATATATATATATATATATATAAATATATATATATATGTAAGTATATATATTTATGAGTGTGTAATCCCTCCAGCGGTCACAGTTTTCATTTTATCGAAATGAAATTTAGTATTTGAGGCGCTTTTGGTATTCAAAAGGTCAAGTGTTTATGGGTAAAATCGGACAGGGGGAAAGAAGGGTTTAAAAGAAGGGGGAAACACAAAATTTGACATATCTCCCTTAATATTTGAAAAATCGAAAAGTTTATAAGAAGTAAAGTTGTAGTTACTAAGTTTTACTGTAATTTTGTTTCTTATCATTTTTTCTTTTTCTCTAATATTTACAGAAATATTGAAAATTAATTTCCTTAATATTTCTGTACACATTAGAGTTTGAGCAAAAATTATAACATTATGAAAATTAAAATTTCTACAACTTTGTACCTTTCGCATTTTTCGATTGTTCTAATATTAAGAGAGATATTTTATATTTTGTGTTTTCAACTCTCTTTATACCCCTCCCCCCCATTCCTCTCAACGTATGTCATTTATTAATAAAATTGGACTTGACAAATACTAAAATCATATATGACATTTCATTTTGGTCAGACTAAAACTGTGACCGCTAGAGAGTGATTTAAGTATTCTAAAGAAATTCGCTAAGTTGAAGCAGCTCCTGCGTAACGAATTTTTAGTTTTAATTCTAGAATTTATTTATGCAAGGGACTTCGTTTACCATAACGGAAGTAGCCAAACCAATAATGATACACCAATATGAGACACACAAAAAACTATCATCATCCACGGGAGAAAAATATTCATTCATCCACCAAGGGCAATTTATTTTATTCTTGTTTGGTAAAAGTTTTGTGGAGTGTGTTCTTGTATTTTTTGTTTTTTAGTGCGTCATAATCATAACACGTTATTCGAATGTGTTTGTTTCTATGTTCAATTTAAGTTTTTGTATTTATTTACTTTTTTTTGTTGTTGTTTCGATAAAAAAAATATATATAACAAAATAACACTTTGTACAATGGGTCACAAAAATAGTGTTCACTAGTCAAAATTTGTTTGTTGATTTGTATTACTTATTTAGTCGGTTTTTGGGAAAATGTTTCGAATAAAAGTTTATTTGTTTGTTTATTTATAATAAACAACTTTTAGCTGAAGTATTTTTTCGTAAACCGACTGAATAAGGTACAAATTAATTAGAAAATTTTGAAAAAATGAGAGCTACTTTTGTGGTCATGGATAGTATTAATAGTAAAAAAAGTTGTCTGAAACTTTTTCTCAGAATTTATAAAGTCTGAAATAAGTATATTCAAAATTTGATTTATTTCAAGTACTTGTGATCGTTATAAAGTCTTTTTTCATTGGTTATTACGTCACATGTGGGTGTTGAGTGTTCGATTTTACTTTTTGTTGTAGAACAAAGAACTTATATTTAAGGCCGTTGTATCCGTACCGTCATGTTTCACCTCTCCATGTAGTCAGAATGAATACTTAAACGGATCTTTGTACAGAGATAGTATAAAGAGCATTGACTAATTCAAGTCGCAGCCTACAATAATAGGAAATTTGTTCACATTTCGGTATAAGATGTCATGCATAACTTTTATGAAATTTTTTCTTGTATTCATCAGTATATTTGATGTTCAAGTGATAAATCACTTTCAATCAAAAAAATATATAAATTTACATCAAGTTTAGGAAAGCTCTTGACTATCGGTATAGCTGACAAATAAAATTGCAGGAAATACGCCGCATAACTCAGAGAACGTATTATTTCAGTTCACCGTATTTATACCAGCCGCGTAGTTTACTTCTTTCTATTTACCCATTATTTTTAACTTGCACTAACACTTCTTACCGCACTTTCAAAAACTGTCCATAAACTGACCGTCCACTGTATTGGCATCCCAATTAACTTTATGATATCCTAAATACAGAAATATAATAAAATTATTGTTTAAATGT
Organism: Nineta flava; assembly: GCA_963920215.1. NCBI lineage: Eukaryota > Metazoa > Arthropoda > Insecta > Neuroptera > Chrysopidae > Nineta > Nineta flava. Next base: position 137,394,274 of record OY986041.1, read on the forward strand.
TTTTTGGTAAACTAGCGTCTATTTATATCCATTGTTCGTATGGTTGCGTTGCGGTTATATTATACCAACGGAATTGACTCAAATTTTCTTATTTTGACATTTAAGTAATATATCTGAACAGTGAAAATTGATTCAAATAATCTTAAAAATATTGGTCACTAAATGTATAATTGATGTTCACTTCCGTTCAATAAAATTGAACCAACCTGAAATGTTAAGTTTCTTACATTTCATAAAACTCCTCACTTTTGTAACAGTATGTATATTATTTATTTATAAACAAAGAAGGGTAGTGTATTTTTTAAATGTGAAAAAAGAATTGGAAGTTTTATATTTTTTTAAAATGTAAGTCCATGATAGAGTAAGAATATGTAATGTAAATACATGTTACGTGTAATATCTCCCTCTTACGTATAAAAATTAAATAAAATGTTGTATCTGTCAAAAACATTTACCACATGAATAATAAAAGTTTTAAGAGACTGATTCGATTCAGGTCATTTCAAGTTTATTGAACGGGAGGGTATGTATGAAGAATTTCATGTCAGTGGGCAAACGAACTTCAGTGTTAATTAAATAAATCTCATACAAACTGATAAAAAGTAAATGTGCGGTGTTTGCATCAGCCCTTATAGCTGATCCTTTCGCGAAAATTAAAATCGACTATAATAAATCTTGTGTAATACATTTGAATGTAAAAAATTTCCAGACGAATTTTTCTCGAAAATTCATATTGTGAATGAAATAAAACTGTGTAATAATACTAACCCCTAAAGATATGTACGAAATGCAAAAAAAAAAATACGGCCTGCCCGTATTTTATAGAAAGTAAGTTACATATTCGCACATAAACTATAATGTCGTACCTATATGCTCATACATAGGCCTGCGATGGCGCGTTATATATATATATATATATATATATATATATATATATATATATATATATATACATAATCCAATGGAAAACCACACATATTTAAAACCGAAAATTCTATGAATAAATCACTTTGTGAAATATCATCTTTTACTTTTCCTCGCCACAAATTCGTACAAATCATGAACGTATTTATGGCGAAAAGATCAACGGAGTGCGATGATTTAGAACTATAAATTGAAAAATCTTTTCATTTTTTTTTCGGATGTTATTTTAAATTTATTGTTAAGTTTAAAAAACCGTACACGGTTTTTTTTTTCGTATTTTAACCTCTATAAAAGTTATTCACAAAATTTATTTTAAATTTGGAAATATCTAGTGTAAAAGCAATATGACCTCTATATACAAACTTCTATGACATAATTGAATATAGAGACCTTGAAAACTAACAAGGTTGCAGTTTCGAAATATTAAAATTATATAAAATTACAAATTCGCCCCCTTTACCTAGATCAGTTTTTTGTATTATAAATACGTATTTCGACTACAATATAGTCATCATCAGTATAAATTAGCTAGTCGTCATTTACTCTTTGACAATTAGAAATAGATATAAAGTCGAGATCAATAGACAAAAATAATAATAAATAGAAAATTAACTAGATTAAAATATATTAGATTTAAAATATAATGAATTTTAAATTATATTGAAATTACTCTTGTTAAAATTTCCTTAATTCACATTTATTCCTGTTAATTTAACTCTTATTAAAATTACTCTTATATTGTCGCAGGATATGTTACTTGTTACTAATTTGGTGGCTAAAGGGGGCGAATTTGGAATTTTATTTCAAAAACCTAGAGTTCTCACTAATCATCATTCGATTATAAAATGATTAAGATTATATATTACAACCTTAAACTCGGCCGGTCGCACCTTTAGAAATGAAAATATAGAGATGACAAAATGATAAAAACAAGGTTTGATTAAGTTTTATAAAATCCACAGAACCATAATCGTTTTGAAAATGTTTTAGACTTTAGACTAGACAGCGTTTCATAATAAACTGTTTTTGAAATGAATCCGACAATATTATTTTTACACTGTTGGTAATTCTATATATTTTTTTACACGGTCATTTTTTTTTATAAGTTGTAGAAGGCCCTAATATGTAAACAAATAGGTTAACATATTGAGATCTTCTAATTAACTCTATAACCTTTTATACTTTGAGACACTCTGAAATACCTTGAGACAAGTTTTTGTCTTTTCAAAATACACTATCTACGGAAAAGAAAAGCGCAAACTAGAACTTTAAAAAACCAGAACTGTTTCAAAATATAAGGCTATTTTTGGAAATCTATAATAAAATGCAAGGGAAGAGGCCCCAAAAACAGGAGGAACAAATCGATATATACGTAATCAAATTACCCAAAATTGAAAAGTTTTCGAGTAAATCTCGAAATTTATTAAAATTTCGAAAGAAACACATAAATTAAAAATTTCAGTGCATAAAATTTATTACAAAAACTCGAGCGCTTTTCGAGGCGTCAATTAATTTGCTTCTTAGACGGAGTTTTTAACAATTGAAATAATTTCTTTACGAATTACTTCAACTGTGATTAACTATTAAAAAAAATTAATTTTTTCAAGGTAAGATATCTGTTAGTGTACCCGGTTTCATATATAAACGAGTATATTAAGTTTAGTCCCGACGAAATATTGATCGCAGAAAAAATTTTTACAATCCCACGCTTTTTTACAATCAAATTACAATTATTTTGTTGATAAAAATTATTTTCTACTTTTTAGTTCGACAGAGCAATAAAAGCGTGTTGTTTTAGTTTTTTTTAACTATTATTTATTTTATAACCATAACAAATATAATTTCCATTAGTGTAGGATAAAAAAAAACATATCCTCGGTAAAGATAATTGGTAAACGTTTTACTCTCTCTTTACGACTATAAAAGTATTAAATACTAAAATATGAAATAGTTTAACTTTTACTTCTTGTTTTTCTACTTGTTAACGAGAACTCTATCTAACTCTAAACAATCTTCTTTATCTCTGTGTGGATATAACTTTTACACACAAATTAACAAAGTATTTTAACACTAACAGGTAATATATATAGAAGGAAGAGATAGGGAGGGAGAGGATGATGCTGCTACTATGATACACCACACGATCCAGGTCGGTGGTGGTGTCACGCGCGGGGAATGTATGGTGTTTGTATGTATGTATGTAAGTGAGCACCCCCAACGCAAAGTATAATTGTAAGCTTATTTAGAATTAATAATAAATATTATATGTTGTAGGTACTATCGCGTTCAAAATTAGTGAACCAAGGGTGGGATCGAGCGATAACCGCGTAAGTTGAATACGCGTGTGTCGACGGTATAATTTTGTATATAAATACATTAGATTCGATTCGATTCGAGTCAGGAGCAAGTCATATAAAGAGCTTTTATACCGCAACCAATTTGATCTATCGTACCTCCTTTCCTTCCAAGTTGTTCTAGGAGTCTTATGGTTCTGATAAACGTCAGGATATTCCTCAACAACATCTCACTGATTGCATATCTTCATGCCAAAGATCTTTTACTGCAAAGATCAACCTGTTAGATTCATTTAGTGCATATGTTTATGGAGTTTGCAGTGGCCAGTTAGAAGGCCAGTAAGTATCTTCCAAGTGGCCGAGCGGTCTAAGGCATTTTGTCTGCGCAGTATGCCTACTTGGAAACTGCGAGGTTATGGGTTTGAATCCCGACATTGGCAATTTGTCAATTATTAAGAGAAAAAAAAAGGGTGGTTAATTGACTAAACTGTCGGCGTATGGAAATGAACTAGGAAACCGGCTATGCTTGAGAAGGTTTTCTGCAGTTTCCTACACGAACTACAGATGACTAACGGCATAGTTCCTATCATAGTCGGCTGCAGCCGCATATCCCACCAATTCATAGTCTATACATAAAAATTCCTTCCACTCCACTCACATCCTTAGGTATCACAATGGACCTTATGGTCGAAATGCAGCCCGTCAAGGGCAGCCTCTTCAATCTATCTATCTAAGTACCTTCAATTGGTTTTTTCTTAGTTGTAAACGCTTAAAGACCTTTTTCCAAGAGAAGCTTTTTATCAGAGCCTTTGCATGAACTTGACCCTGAGTATTTACCCAAGAATGGTTGGACTTCCCACTCTTTTGTTTTTGATTTTGTCGTGCTTTACGTTACTCTAAGAAGCGGCTCTGGGCATTGAAACTATCTTAGCATTCTTTGACAATAAATACTTGAAAAATCATACACATCTAGAATGGGAATCTAACCTTGGACCTCTCGCAGTCTAGACAAACGCTCTGTCTCTCAGCTACCTGAGATGTTATTGTAGTGGAGTGCATATGATTACTCACTATCAAAATACAAATTATATTATTATGTATTGCAAAAACATAAACCAAAATTATTTTGACGTAGAAGGCTTCATAAAATCGAACATAGTCGTCTTGATTTGAGTCAAAGTTTTTTATTCTCATACTAAATCTCCGTATAGCACGCTAATATTTGTAACAAAAATGTACTCTTCGTTGGAGTCTATCTTTTTCCAAGAGTTGTATCCCCTTTTCAATTGAATTCTGGGTCTAGAGATACAGGTTCTTCAATGTCTTGCTCAAAAATCACGGTTTTTCGGCATCCCGTTCGACGGGGAAGCGTAAATCGAGGTTTTACTGTATATTGTTTACAGTAGATATATGCCGAGTCTATTGTTTTTTGAAAAAATGTTCCTTATAAAAATATTAACAACTTTCGTTCGAAACATTTTTTGGTGAAAAACTGAATAGATTCGACAGACACTGATTGAAATATTTTGAAAAGAGTGTACAAATTATTTTTAAATGTAATAGTAGATGTTTTAAAAGTAATTTATTTATTTTAAGTTTTAAGCTTAAAACTTTAAAAATTTTAAACTTACTTTTTACTTAAAACTATCTTGGTGGAGAAAGTTTTATGTTGCAAATTATATTGTAAAATAAGAAATCATATTTTAATTGCTTTGGTAAGTTTTCAAGTAATTATTTTTGTACCTGGCATATATATATATATATATATATATATATATATATATATATATATATATATATATATATATATATATATATATATATATATATATTTATATATGTGTATAAGGGTATATTAAGTTTAGTCCCGAGTTATTAACAGTTGGAACATAGTTCATTCCCGTAATAACTCGAAAACGAAAAAATATAAGAAACTGAAATTTTACGTGCCCATGTTCTAGAGTTAAAAAGTGGGCATGAGTCCCTCGATGAGGAATATTGGACCGGGCATCTCCGGTGAGGGAGTAAATATTCATCTTTGAATTCGTAAGAGATAAAAAAAAACATTTTAGGACAAAAAATCTACCTTTTTTTAAATTAACCAACTTAAGTGAGTAGTTTCGCCAAAATTCCACCACCAACATCTGAAACAAACTGTCAGTATATGGCGGATATTTAAGCAATTAACTCATTAAGAAGTTATTTTCACTTGATTTTTTTCGAAATTTTAACATATTACACATTATTATTTTTACCCGAGAGGTATAAAAGTGAGGTACAAAAAAGGTGATATTAAATTAATTTGGGCAAAAATTGGAATTACGACAGTTTACATCTTGAATACAGATTTTTACATTCTTAAACGTCACAATACTATACCAATGTCCAATTTTAGTACAGTTAAGAAGACACATGTATGAAAGGCCAAGTCTACACCGCCAAATTTAAGAAGTGCATATAGTAAAGTATTAACAACTTGAGTAGCATTGTTATTTTTACGACCAAATATAAATGAAATTATCAAAAAACATCAAGCTCAAGTTTGTCATTAAAAGTATTCTTATTATTAACTTTTAATGAATCCCTTAACAAACGTACTGTTGTTTTTGTAGTACACTTTGTAGTCAACAACTATTAAACTTATCATTTTCTTTGTGTGCCGTCAAATTTTGAAATCGTGAAAAGTGTGCGGCGACAAAAAAAAAGGTTGAGAATCACTGACTTAGATTAAAGAAACAAAATGAGATTATTCCAAATACAAACAAGGAACTCATAGGGTGAAACAAACATTTTAACAACCGACCATCCTTCTGCCGTCTGAAATTGAAACAAAACACACACAAATAGGTAGAACAAACATCGAAACTGTTTTGTAAACATCTACAACAAACTGGACATTTATTTGGATGGATAACAAAAGAGGTGGGGGGGGGGGATTGTTTTATTGTTGTTGTTGTTGCTATTCAATGGTGCAAGTTGTTGTAGTTATGTTTCGGTCAATTCATAACATTTAAATGACATCAAATATAATGTCAAATTGTTGTTGATAGACTTCAGCCATCAGTCAGTCAATGCTGCCTGCTCTGAATGTTGGATGGCAGCCCTTTCAGCCGAAACCTCTGACATATAATACATTGTTTATATGATGGCGACTATGCTTTATTAGTGTCTGTGTAATCGAACTAAATATATTGTAACAAAATAATATATCAGAATGATATCTATTTGTTTTGTTGAGTATATGTATAGGGTGACCTATAAAAGGTGTCCTAGGCATTCATTTACTCGTCAAACCATAGAAATAAGCTGTCCCTATTACATAACAGTTACTTATTGTGTCAAATGGAAGGTTTGTTGACAGAATTGAAAAGTGAAGAAAAAAGAACATACAAGCTGTGTAATTATAAACCACGGTCGTGGATATGGTCAAGTTTAACGGGCGTGGTTATGTGCACCTTGACCAGTCCAAGTGGCCGAGTCGTCTAAGGCGTTAGTCTGCGCAGTACGCCTACATGGAAACTGGAAGCTTATGGGTTCGATTGCCGACATCGGATTTGCTTGAGAAGATTTTCTGCAGTTTCCTTCCATAGATAAATTCCTGCCACTCCACTCACATCCTAACATCCTTAGGCATCAAAATATAGACCTTATGGTCGAAGTGTAGCCCGTCCAGGGCAGCCTGTACAATCTATATTTCTATGTGCACCTTTGCCAGACTTTTATGTACACAGTAAATATTACTACAGAGCTGAATTTTCGAATATAGTTTGATCTGTCTTGATTGTAGTTGTATACTGTGGATTAGTCGAGATACCGTGCAGTCAAACGTAGTCTGTTTGGAACTGGAAGGTCGCTGATGTGAAATCCGTCGATAGCAGTTTGCGAATTACTAGATAATTAACGAGGTGGTTTGACTACACTCTTGGTGTATGGGCAACCACATATTAATCGGCTAGATGAGATTAGTTAATATTCGAATCAGGAGTAAGACTAATAAAGAGCTTTTTTCCAACGACCAATTTGTTCTATTGTGCCTCCTTCCTGTCAAAGAGGTTCCAGGAGTCTTCAGGAATTGATAGACCTTAGGATATTAGGTTTTATTTGACTGGAGATCTGCCCATTCCAAATGTCTTTTGAGAGAGAAACTTTCACATACAATGTAAATTCTTGTTTCCCCACCCACGTGACACAAAGTTTGCAGAGATCATTCCCTGTGAGATTTAATTTGTGCATATGTTTATTGAGTGGCCAGTAAAAAGGTCCAGTAAGTACCTTCCATTGGTTTTTTCTTAATTTTAAACGCTCAGAGCCCTTTTTGCATGAGAAACTTTGCATGATATTGGCTACGAGTATTTACCCAAGACCAGTTACTTAATCAGGTCTGCTGGTGAAGGTTTTCTGAAATTTCTCTTCACGAACTTCGGATGAATAGCGGCAAAGTTCCTATCAAAGTCCTAAAAACTCCTAGTCCTATATATCCTTCTTTGGCAAGATCACGGTCAAGATCATATTCAAAGTCTATCGGATATTTATTCCCGAGAGTTGAATATCTCGATACATATTTGCCGTCTGATATGATGATGAACTTAAACGGCCTTACAAACTCATTATATCATCGAAGTCCTCAATAGATCACATATACGACGGTGCAGAAGCACCGACGCTTGTCAAAACAGTACTTGAAATTGCCTCGATTTCATGATTATGTTCGGTTTTTTTCATCCACTCTGTAATATATTTATTTGTTTCATGAATATATGACATTCTATATATCATCCCTCCCCGCCTCATCCAAAGCTCCCTCTTTTCCTCCCTGAACCTTCCTTCTATTTTGACCTATTTTATTAGTGTTGAGTTTAATAATAATGATGAAGTTGTGTGTCGAGAGAAGTAAGCAACAGAATTGAACACCGATGATGATGATTGCATAAGTTGGTACGAGTTTCATCGTCATCTGCTGTAGCTTGTGTGCTGATGTTCCTAGTGCCTTCTAGTGTTCATAGATAGATAGATAGATAGATCTAGTTTATCTAACAGTAATAATAAGAATAATAATAATAATAATAACGATAAGTACTTAACTTGAGTTCGTAAACATAATAATAATCATAATCATAATAATATACTTACTTGAATTTAATATCAATAATGATTTTATTCGATATTATATATCGACAAACTATTTACCATTCTAACTATCTATCTATCGTTCATCTTACTATATATTATAAACAGGATACAGGTTGGCACCACTAAACACGAAACGCATTCGTTTTATACTCATCTATGCTGAGGATTACGAAAGTATGCCTCCATTCATGATTTAGAATCAGATAATATTTTAAATGATGACTAGAATGATATGATTGAATTATAAAATGGGGTCATCTGGAGAATTCTTGAGTAATCACTTTGGCAGAGGTAAGAGCGCCTATGTTCAGTTTTCCAGCAAACTCAGTCTAATAAGATCGGTATAACAAATTTGATTGTTATATAAACAAAATGTTGATTGTTTGTAACTATGTATAAAACAATATAAAACTAATATTTTTATGTACACACAATGCAAGCTGTAATTAACAAATTTAAAGTGAGCGTATAATTAGTATAACTCTCCAGTCCCATAGTTCGGTCAGCATATATATAAATAGTACATCATTGCTATGTACAGCGAATAATGTTGATTAGTGCAAAATCATTTTTTAATGTCATATAATTAAATATTATATGCAAAAATTATTAAAATTAGTTAATTAAACAATTATTAATAAAAAAACATTGCGTTTTATATTTCTCCTGTGGTGAGTGGTCCTTTTATTTTAACTAATCGCCATTACTTCCAACTGGTGAGTTTATAACTTGTTTGTATGGGAAATTTTCTACTTCCAATTCACAAATACCGTCTTTGAAAAAGAAAACCAAAACTATACGCGAAATTTGTTTCAAGCCCATAATGTTAAGGTTTTAACAAGTGAAAACAGTCGATTAACACATTGAAAGTAAACACTAGTCACGTCCGTTAGACATACTCCACATAACATTCCATGAATTAATTGATATGGCACTGACTCGGAACTCAATAGGTCAATCCTGAAAGGTTAGGGATTATTCAGTTTTTCGCTTTTTTTTTTTTTATTTTACATACAAAAAATGAAAAATATACTTCGATGAAAATGTTTTTTTGACATTATTCGAACTGATCCAAATTCAGCATGTTAGGACTGTTTAAAAAAGTCACATATACTTTTTGTTTTCTTTACTTGATATGATTAATATAGAAATGTTATTCGATTAACATATTTTGAGACGGAGGAGATCATCCTGTAGATTCGTAACTTGACTCGCATGATACACACTTCTCTAAAACTTTAAGCTATAACGTTATCATTCAAAAAGTTTTCATCTTCACATCTGTACCTAAATATATGTATTTATTCTAAACTATTTAACTATATCATAAATTTTACCTTACTTATATTACCAGCTCCCGATCCCAGTTCTTCGACAATCTTATGTTCGTTTGATTTAAAGAGTTACTGGGTTATTGGGAAAATATTTTACAAATTTATTTTTACGGACTACAGTTAGACCATAAGGTCCATTGTGATGCCTAAGGATGTGAGGATGTGAGTGGAGTGGAAGGATTTTCTGTGTGAAGACTAGGAATTGGTAGGATATGCGGATGCAGCCAACTGATAGGAACTATGCCGATATTCATCTGGAGTTCGTGAAGGAAACTGCAGAAAACCTTCACAAGCATAGCCGGTTACTTTGTTCTTGTCTATACGCCGACAGTTTAGTCAATTAACCCCTCCCTTCTTTTTCTTAATAATTGACAAACTGCCGATGTCAGGATTCGAACCCATAACTTCCCAGTTCCAAGTAGGCATACTGGGCAGACGTAACGCCTTAGACCTCTCGGCCACTTGGATTGATAATGTGCGCCATAGTAATGAACGATTATAATTATGTGTAAACTACTCAAAAGCCATTTTACTAAACTCTGTACATGGACGTCATGTGAGTCTTTTTCATGAAATTTTGTTGTTGTTATTGTTTTAAAGTTTCTAAAACCATATCATTTAATCAAATTAAGTTTCTTAATTGACATGTATTTTGGGAAATCCTTGTGCATCATAAAATTTAGTATCATTAATAGTATTCATTGTCTGTTGTTGGTCATTCTAAAGGTCGGTCCATGGTCTCATATGTATACTTTATTTATAATATGATGAATAGTATATTAGAAAAGTGAAATTTATTTGAAAACATTTATCCTGTCTACCATTACAGGGGATAAGTCCAAATATTAATAATCATGATATATAAAAAAAACTCAAAACTTTGGTTATGGCCAATATCTACACTGTTCAAAAACACAAAATCAAAACAGTAAAAAGTGCCTAAAAACATTCGGAATTATTGAAAAGAAGATCTGGTGGATCCACTATAAAAATAATCGGGTTTGTTATGTTTTGATGGATGTAAAAACTGTGTCAAGATCGTTTTGTCAAATACTTTCCGATTTTTGCTGTTTGATAGTACATACATATGTTGTAAAAAGTAGCGTTCATTTTGTAAAATTTTATAAATAATCTATTCATCCGGTTTTCGAAAAAATGCTATACGGGTCAAAGCTATTTATATAGAATGTTTTGCTTTTTAATTTTAAATGGAGCCTATGATCATAAGCCTCTAAATCAGGATTGATGGAGCTAAATGACGTCATTTTTCAAAATATGAATATCTCAATATTTACGAATTGAGGAGTTTTATCAAAACTTTTAGGGATCTAAAGCAATCTTTCATTATTCCCACTCTAAATTTTTGTTTAGATTAAATAATTGTTAGGTTAAGAGACTTTGACATAATTTTTTTTGCTAACATTTAATATCCTGCTTTCCAGAACATATGTACGGAGTGGGCCAATTTCGATGGTTTTATGGTGTAACTGGGTAAGTATTAGAGATAGAAAAAAATTTATGGCAAATTCTCAATCTCTTTTTTTGATACTAATTCATTGGTGTCAACAAAAATTTGCTAGCATCTTATGTTTGCGAGTTATAAGCAAAAGTTAGATTTTTCGACTTTTAAAAATTTTTGAATATCTTGGTACCAAAAAAGTGCCTTAAGAATGTAAAAATTATTTTCATCTAACTTTGAAAACAACGAAGATGTTCACCATTGTTTAAAAGTCGTAAAATCGAACGTTTGTTTATAACTCGCAAACAAAAGAAGCTAGCAAATTTTTGTTAACACCAATGAATTAGTCTCAAAAAAAGAGATAGAGAATGTGCCTTCCATTTTTTTGTATCTCTTATAGTTAACGAGTTACTCCATTAGGCCATCGAAATTGGCCTTATGGAGCTTAGCCAATAGTAGCCAATGTTGCTTAGCCAAAAGTACACCTAATTACATGCGATAAAAGAGTTTTATGTTGAATCTTCTCATTCAATTGTACGTGATTGAATAAATATTTTTAACAGTGTATTTGAAATATTTTATAAATATGTTATTAAAATAAACAATAACGGTTTTACATAAGATTTAATAATGTCATACATTATATTATATATATATATATATATATATATATATATATATATATATATATATATATATATATATATATATATATATATATATATATATATATATATATATACTCATATATATATGTATATATATATATGAGTTTCGTACATATGTTATACTATATAATATATTATATACTAAACAAGTTAGTCGTAATAGTTATGTATAGAGTCCTGAGTCCTTTTTCCTACAACATTCTATACAATTCTCTACTCCTCTTGTTTAATAAATGATCCACAAGGGATTATCCTTTTAGATATATTTATGTATTTTAGCTTTACATACAACAAATAATTATTATGAAAATGTTTAGGTTTTAGCGTTGAGCTTGTTTTCGTACAATGGTACCAGAAGAGGTTCTGGTCCAATAGGTTAAGGTGTATATGATGATCCATCCTTGTTTTGAATATTATCATTATTATTCAATAGCATATGCAACGTTGGATTTTGTAGTAATAGGCGGTAACCCTTAACAGGCACGACAGGCACGTGTCTCACTTAATAATGATAAGTTATTAAATTTCAAATTTTTCCCCAATTCCTCGAACAGTTATTTGAACTTTATAAATAAGTATTTCGACTACATAGTAGTCATCATCATTCACCAAATTAGCAACAAGTAACACATCTTTAACTCCTTATTCCGGAGATAGTAACGATTAGCTAATTCATACTGATAATGACTACATTGTAGTCGAAATACGTTTTTATAAAATACAAATATTTGTTCTAGGAATTGGGGCAAATTTGAAATTTACTTTCAAAAAAAAAAAAAACTAGATTTCATTTTTATTATCTTAATAATCTTTATATATCTTCCCAGAGATTCATAATGTTAAGCTAGTTCATACTGATGATGTCTATTTTTTAATCGAAATACGTATTTATAAAATACATATAATTGATCTTGAAATTGGAGCAAATTTTAAATCTGGAATAGCTGTTCGTAATATATCTTACTTATTTATTAAATTTGGCCTTGAACGTAAAAACGATAAAATTAGAAATCATATGCAAACCACTACCATAACATATCAGGTAGCGAAGAAGCGGAGCGTTGATCTCGAATGGCTGAGGTCGCGTGGGTTTGATTCCCATCCCTGATGTGTATGATTTGTGATATGAAGCATTTGAGATCAAAAGCATAGTTATCAATAATCAGACATATTACGTAAATGTTAAATTAAGTAAACACTAGTCACTCCCGTTGGTATAATATAACCGAAAGGTAACCATACTAACAATGGATAAAAACACGCTAATTTACTAAACAAAATCAATTCAAAAATAAATTCTTTATCGTTTAGTACGTGCCAGTGTTCGTTCTACTTTAAGCATCATTCTACATAGAATAATGGGCGGTAATGAATAAATTTAAGCTCTTGTTTTTTTTTTTATATATCCACAGCATCATTTTTCTCAATTGAATTGATTTCGAAGAACAAGACTGAAGTGGTTTCTATCATATAAAAATGTTTGTGTATGTAAATGACAGCTAAACAATTGTACGTCATTAATATTTTTATAAGAGTAATTATTCATTATATACCATCTTGACTATCGTTAATCATTGATGTTTATACTATATACCTAGATGACTAACTGTGAATCAGATCTCCACAACCTAATATACAGGTTTGAGGTGGGATTCGCAAGGAAACAAATCACCATGTGCGTTTTTCTTGACATAGAGGGGGCATTTGACAATACCTTTTACAATTCCATGGTTGACATTTTAGGAATACCTAGTACTGCATATAGACAGATGATCAACGAGTGGTCAAATGCGAAACACTGTGATCACTGGGAAAAAGTACCGCGGCAGGAGCTCAGGAGTGCAACCTTCCCGTTCTGCTTCAGAGTGCAACCAAGAGGCTATCTCTCGATTCACTGAGACTGAACAAGAAGCAACTGCGGAGGGTTATCGGATTCATTACCGAGCATTATCCCCTGCGGAAGCATCTGCACACAATGTGACTCCATAACGGATCCATTATGTGAAGATTGTGTGGCGAAGAGGAAGAAACATCCAACCACATTATCTTTGACTGCGAACCTCTAGGTTACAGCAGATACAGGATATTTGGTGCATCTCACCTCGAATATATGATCCTTCAGCAAGACCTGATAAGCAAACTTCTGGCTATTGCCAACATATGGGAGAGCGAATCACGTCAGACTGAAGTAGAAGGGGGAGCCCAATGGACCATAAGGTCGAAGTACTTTTTAGACCCCAAGATGTATCTATCTATCTACTATGTAGATCGCTTATCGAGTTGACGATATTAATTTTTTTTGTATTGAACAGGCGTAACGTTTAACAGGAGTAATAGTCTATAATTCGACTGTGATCGACAAATTCTCATTGGCTAAAGCACTCGTTTGGTTTAATTTTTGTATGTGAAAAAATAAAAACCGTAAAGTTGAGACAAAAGTCAGTTTTCATTGATAAATTTCTTCTCTATGCATTCCAGGGAAAAATTTCCATCTTTATACTTCAGGCTTCAAATGATATTTCGTAAACTGCTCATTAAACCGTCAAACAAACACGAATTTCTTCTTTTTCGGGTCCCATTTACCATATATAGTAATTATTATCCAAATGAGGTTCAAAAACATTGTTTCGATTTTTTAAGACCCCTTAGAAAAAATCGTAAAAAATATGAAAAATTTTTGGTCATCGATTTGAATAAAAATTAGTAAATAAAGTAATTTCAATCCAGAAAACACAAAAATGCAGTTGGTTTGGTCATATGACGGGTAGTTTACGAGATATAAACTCTCTATACGATTTGAAGTCCTCTTGCATCAGATTTCCGACCTTAACTCGTAAACCGCTCATTTAATCGTTAAATAAACATGATTTTCTTTTTTTTCGGGTCCCATTGACCTTATATAGTGATTATTATCCACATGGATAAAAAAAAATGTTTAACGATTTTTTGCGATTTTTTTAAGGTACACCCCTTAGTAAAAATCGTAAAAAAATATGAAAAATTTTTAATCTCGGATTTGAATAAAAATTAGTACATAAAGTAATTTAGACCCAGAAAACACAAAAATGCAGTTGGTTTGGTCATATGACGAGTAGTTTACGAGTTATAAACTCTCTATACGATTTGAAGTCCTCTTGCATCAGATTTCCGACCTTTACTCGTAAACCGCTCATTTTATCGTTAAATAAACACGATTTTCTTTTTTTTCGGGTCCCATTGACCTATATAGTGATTATTATCCACATCGGTAAAAAAAAATTTTTAACGATTTTCCGCGATGTTTTTAAGGTACACCCCTTAGTAAAAATCGTAAAAAAATGAAAAATTTTTAATCTCAGATTTGAATAAAAATTAGTACATAAAGTAATTTAGACCCAGAAAACACAAAAATGCAGTTGGTTTTTCGATATGGTGGATAGTTTTCGAGATATGCACACTCTATACGATACGATGTCCTGTTGTGTCAGATTTCCGGCTTTAACTCGTAAACCGCTCATTAAATCGTTAAATAAACACGATTTTCTTCTTTTTCGAGTCCCATTGACCTTATATAGTGATTATTATCAAAATCGAGATCAAAAATTATTTACCGTTTTTTTGCGATTTTTTTTAAGGTACACCCCTTAGAAAAAATCGTAAAAAACATGAAAAATTTTTTGACATCGATTTGAATAAAAATTAGTTTATGAAGTAATTAGGACCCAAAAAACACAAAAATATAGTTGGCTCGGCGATACGACGGATAGTTTCTGCGATATACTCATTTTATACGAGGGTATGTAGCCATTTGGATAAGATTTCAGACAATATAGTATATTCATAAAATTCTACAAAAACCACAGAATAGAGTTTGATGGAAAGTAATTTTTTGACGAATATTACTATTAAAATTCATTATTTTTTGAAAGTGAATTATGCTGATTAAAATAATTAATAATTAATTCATTTTTTCAATTCAAATAAATAAACTGTACAATTCTAAGTATATTTTAAAACAATATTTATCACAGTGTCTAATTTATTAACATAGTTGTAACTAGTTTAAATATAAACAACTGCATAACTTTTTCAAATGATCCATCGAAGAGGTTTTAAATACTAAAGAAAATATAATTACTTGATTAAACTTTTGATTAAACTTAATTTTCAAATTTTTCCCCAATTCTTAGAACAATTATTTGTATTTTATAAAAACGTATTTCGACTACAAAGTAGTCATCATCAGTATAAAATCTCCAGGATATGGTGTCAAAGATATGTTGCTCGTTGCTGATTTGGTGCATGTCTCACTAAATTAGCAATGAGGAACATATCTTTGACTCCATATCCCAGAGACAGTTATAATTAGCTAATTCATACTGATGATGACTACTTATTAGTCGGAATACGTATTTATAAAATACAAATAATTGTTCTAGGAATTGGGGCAAAATTTGAAATTTAAGTTTAATCAAGTAACTATATTTTCTTTAGTATTTAAAACCTCTTCAATGTATCATTTGAAAAAGTTATCGAGTTGTTTATATTTAAACTGGTTACAACTTTGTTAATAAATTAGACACTGTGATAAATATTGTTTTAAAATATACCTAGAATTGTACAGTTTATTTATTTGAACTGAAAAAAAGGAATGAAATTATCGAATAAGCTTTATAAGTTTTATCTTATACCAGCTGTCCCCTTCACGTACACCCGCGTTAAATTTGAATATTGATTATAACCTTCATCAATAACGCAAGAGGGCTATCTAACGCCAAAAGGTTCAGAGATTTGCGCTTTCAAACAAACAAAGAAAAAAAACTTTTCTTCAGCTTTATTATATTAGTATTAGATCAAGTCTCACCCATAAAATACATATTTACAGTCAAGTCCACACAATATTGTTTAGCAATCTAGACATAGTGTATAAACATCTATGAACTCAGCTCTTGTATAATAGATTGTGAAGTTATATATTTTAATTCATTTGTGGATTATTACAGAATAATATTCAAACAAGAAATATGACAATAATTTCATAGTCATAATTAAACATACAAACATACAAACATGCAAATTATATAATATTTGTATTTTAATCAGCTTATCAACTGTCATAAAAATGTATGTACTTTTAAAATGATACTTATATTTATTTACCAGCGTACCCCCATCCCAGCTGCTTACGCCCTTTTGTACGCGTATCTATCTGTATATACAGAGTGGCTGTCACCCAAAAGATAGATCCCCCAAAAAATAGGCAGAAAAATTTCAAGCTTTGGGTTGTTAAAATTAATAATAATAATGGGCAGCCTACTTTGATAGCTACTATGCCCATATTCATCTGGAGTTCGTGAAGGGAAATTGCAGAAATCCTTCTCAAGTACAGTCGGTTACTTCGTTCTTGTCCATACGCCGACAGTGTACTCAATAGGGAATATACATGAAAATTTTTTTTCACATTTATTTTCAGAATATGATAATACTGTTAATACTGTAATAATATTTAAAAACGAAATTAAAATCCGACAAATATTAAGGAAGCTATAATCTTTTAAAGATTGTTATCTGTCTCTTTCTTGCAAAAATATTAAAAACGGAGTTTTACGTGTATTTTAAATGGTGAAAGTGTAATATGACGTCACATAACATATCAAGAGGGCTATCACCCTCTTTGTCTAATCGGGAATTTCAATCATTCATATCTCGCTTATTATTAAAGTTATTTAAAAAGTAATTTTACCTTGATATTTGTCAAGTAAACATGCTTCAATTCAAGTGAAAAAAATTTTCATGCATATTCCCTATTCACCGCCCTATTACGTTTTTTTTTTATAATTGACAAACTTCCGATGTTGGGATTCGAACTCATAACCTTACAGTTCCAAGTAGAGCGCCTTAACAAGCGCGGCTACTTGTCTGTTAAAGTTAAGAAAAAAAATTTTGTTTTCAAATGTCTCAAAACCAACTTGGTAGATTTCAATAACACTTGGCATGTTTGTGTAATAAGGGGCTTAATTTGCTGAAATTAGTTTTAGTTTAATTATTCCAGGGACGGTTCTAAGGGTATTCTAACGAGATGTTTTAATCAAATATTTGAGTACGCCACAAGTTTTATATTGTTTTTAGACTGAGTAATTAAAAAAACAATTTTTTCCTCTTTGGCGTTTTCTGTCTATCTTACTTTTCGAGCAAAAAATAATATTTCGAACCTTTACATGTGAGGATTTCTATTAAAATAATTTGGAAATATTTTTCCATTGGCTCTATTTTGTCGCATTTTTTTGCATTAATAATAATTTTGTCGCATTAATAATTTAGAAATATTTTTTCGTTGCTTTATTCCAAACCCCTAAATGACTGATCATAATAATTGTCGAATACAGCGTTTCCATTGCCGTATGTCGAAAACCTGTATCTGGAAAACATCCAAGTTCATATGAATTTTTCTTCTTATTTTTTGGGGAAATTGTTTGCCTATTCAATTTTTCGGATGGAAATCTGAGCCAACCTGTATTGAGGGGTTGATTTTTTTTGTATAAATATAAATGTATTTCTCTATCTATATGAATGAATATATATTTCTATAATTTCTCCCCCATTTTCCAATTAAAAATATAAATGACAACTTAAATACTGTATTTGACACTTATATACATTTATTGTAGGTATGACTGATTCTGTTCTATATTTTATGCAGAAGTGAATTGAAATGAAGTTAAATTATACACAAATTTAAGATTTATTTTGTTTACTTTTCGCAAAACAGGCTAAGCGTTAGGCCTCTGGTGGTCATTGATGTAACTAATAAAACAACCACAACAAGAGTTAATTTTTAAATTGCATGACATATAATAATAATCAATAGAAAGTGGGGTACCGCAAATGGGTCCCTAGCAACTAGACTAAAGGGTCCTCTGTGCCCTCCTTGAAAACAACCTGTCATCCGAAGGCGAAACGTCTCCGGGTAAGAGGTACTATTTTAAGCAGATGAAGCTATATGATGATTTTGTCGAGGCCTGACACCATACAGTAGACAGGACCAAATAATCCCACACCAAACAGGACCTTTAAGTGGGATCATCAGAGATCCCCAAGTTATGAAGGAGGTAGTTCACAGTGTCGATCGACAGTGTCCTGTCAAGAGCCCCACCACCCTTCTCAACTGCATTCTATTGAGTTTCAACCGAGCATATTCGAATGCCCTGCGCATAGTCCCAGTAATCGAGATGAGCTTGTCACAGCTAGCCATTGATTCGGTAAATTACGGAGCATCTTGCTATGGGAATGATAGGCTCAGGTGAAATGGGCGTTTGAGATTACCCCACTCGCGCCAACGAGTCCGCTACTTCGTTCCTTTTAACGCCAAAGTTACCCGGTGCCCAGATCAGTCTGAGTGTGTTATCTAGTGCTAGGTGGTTCAGTTCCTCGAAGTATTGATAGACTATCCTCGATTGGAATCTTGACGCTTCAAGGGCCCGAAGTGCTGCCTGGCTATCTGTGAAGATGCTGATATGTGCCCCACTGTAACCTTTCGTGATCCAAATCGTAAATTTAATTCAGTAAGCAAATTTTATAATTTAATAATGTCGCGATCTGATTTAGTGCCTTTGTGTTCATCCAATAAAAAAAGAAATCCAGAAATTGTATTATTTTCCAAAGCTAGGTAAAGAAAAAATAATAATTGAAAATAAGTTGTGATGTAAATCTCTAAAAGATTGACACAAAGTATGGAAATGGAAATTGAAAATTGATAAATCCATTCGCAAACATATAATAGCAATATTTACTAAATTATTAGCATTTACTAACTAACCTAAATTGTCGAATTTCTACACGCAATTACAATTTAATACTTTTGGTCACAAACAAAATATCAAAATTAATGAAAGTGTCAAATACTAACCGCGGCCAAGTAGCTGCGCTTGTTAAGGCGCTCTACTTGGAACTGAGAGGTTATGAGTTCAATTCCCGACATCGGCAGTTTGTCTATTATTTTTAAAAAAATGGGGCGCTAAATTGACTAAATTGTCGGCGTATGGACAAGAATGAAGTAAACGGCTATGCTTATGAAGGTTTTCTGCAGTTTCTATCACAAACTTCAGATGAATATCGGCCTAGTTCCTACCAGAGTCGGCTGCAGCCGCACATTCTACCGATTTCTAGTCTACACACAAAAATTCACTCCACTCTCATCCTCACATCCTTAGGCATCACAATTAATCTTATGGTCAAAGTGTAACCCTTCCAGGGCAGCCAATACAATCTACCTATCTACCAAATACGAACGATTAAAAGTTTTATCAAGTTTAATGCATACAAATATTTGTATGTCACTAATTGAAGGACATTTTTCATTTATTATATTATTATTATTTTAGCAAAAAAACAAAAACAAAAAACCCATTAAATTTTATTAACAACAATCTATAACTCTTCAACAAATCTATATAAATTTTGTCGATTGGGTGTCATAATGAATGATGCCAATAAAAATTTATCAACAAAATAAAGCTAAACTAAATAAATTTTTTTCTACTATTTAATAATTGAACTTTATTTTTATTGACTTTTGACAACAGAGAAAAGTGTGTCATGTGCAAATAAAAAAAAAAAAAACGGAAAAAAAAAATCGAAAAATAACTGAACTGATCACCAATCTATTTAGATAATAATAGTGCAAATACTCATGTATATACATAAATATATATATATATATATACAGGATGTATCATGAAAACTTGAATTCTACCTACAAAATTAAAAATTTGTTAAGCAATTATATTATTGTTTAACAATTAGGCAAAAGATGAAACCATGAGATTCTATCTATGCCCGTTTGTACATATGAAAGTTTTAATGAAAGTTTTCAATCGCAATAAAAGTAGTTGGTATAATTAAAGTTGCATTGCTGTCCACACGATGAAATTTACTTGAAATATATCAAACGCATATTTGTCAACAGCTATAACTCTCGTCTTGTTTACTATTTCTCTCTTTGTCAACCAGTCACATGATCAGAGTATGGTCAGTCAAGTAGAGTAGAATATATATAAGATTGCCTGAAAAAATCGTCAAAATAGAAGTTTCCTCTATTTCATCAAACTAAAAGCATGCATAAAAAATACTTAGCGCTTGCTCACCACATCATTCGCATGAATACTTACAACGTATAAACGGGTTATGGTACCAGCTTACATTAATTTTGACAAAGAATTTTGAGAGACACCTATGGTAATAATCGTGGCTAACAGTGGGCATAATTATAACTACTGGGATGGTTCCTTTGGACTTTATTTGTATTTTCAACAGCTTTAACATACAATTATTACCAATTCTAAATAACAAGATGGACAAGAAACTATTTCTAGAACTAGAAACACGTCTATCAATATATATCAAAATTGATGTCATAGCCTCATTTTTACACATGAAAGTTTCGATAAAAGTTTTCAATCGCAATTAAAATAGTTGATATAACAAAAAGTGCTTAGCTGTTCATATGATGAAATTCACTTGAATGTTACCAATCGCATGGTTTTTAACAGCTATAATCAATCCACCTCTTGTTTAATATTTCTTTCTTTGTCAACCACGTCAGTTATACGGTCAAAGTAAACCAATCAAAAGGAAAGAGATATCAGCATACTCTAACAGTGCACTTCCATGTAATATTTCCCGTAAAGTTGTATCAAATAGAAATCTTCTCTATTTGGATAACTACAAACTTGCATCAACACTTTGTAACAAATATTCTAAGTCAAAAAAATTTTCATAATAAGCTCATAGAATACTCTACTATTTACGAAACATTTTTTGGGACGCATTTTTTACACAAAAATTAATTAATATATTATTTCAATTGATAAAAACTTCAAAATCATCAAGCTTTTGTCCAATTATGGATTTTTTTGGACGCATCTTTGATGCCATCTACTTAGAAAACTAATTGACGAATCAAAAATTTTCCGGCTGGTTTTTGTAGAAAATTTTATGCTCGAAAACATTTCTTCATAAATATTTTAATCGAAATTTTGCTACATTTTAAGTATTTTATGAAGAACTTTCCAATTATGAAGTATCTGCGATCATTCTGGGTCCATTCACTAATGCCTTTCTGCTACAAATATGTAGAAATCCCGATGCTAAATTTTTTATTGGATTCCCCTTCAATAAAGCTTAATTTTTCAGTAAACACCCGTTATAAAACCTGTACTCTTAATATACATACATCGAGTATTATATATTTTGTTTTTTCGGGATGAAAAAAAAAATTGGTTTTATTGGGAATGATGTTTTTAATCGGGATGGGTAGAGGAACTTGGTTAGCTGGTTAGCAGCAGCTATAGAGCATACGATGTTATTTGAACAAATGAATGTATTTATTATTCCGGTGACAGCGTATACACATATACATATATGTAGAAACAAAAAATTGTTTTATGAAAATGTGTACCTCTAACCCAGTGATTGTCAACCATTTTTTTTTGTCGTGGCATACTCTTAACGATTTCAAAATTTGACGGCACACAAAGAAAAATATAAGTTTATAAGTTGTTTACTTACCCATAATACACTGTGTAAAATAGTTTATGATAATAATTTGAATGTAAAATAAAATAATATGTACTACAAAAACAACAGTACGTTTATTAAGAGATTCATTACAAGTTAATAAATAAGAAAACTATGACAAATTTGAGCTTGATGTAGAGGGTATAGTGTCATCGGCGTTTGATGGATACAATAAACACGCCAATTATAAGGCTGGGGGGGGGGGGTATAATTTTTTATTGATCTCTCAAAGGTTAAATTTTACATAAAGTGGGAATTTTATGTTAGCTTACTCAGCCTGACTGAGTTTATTCGAGTTAGTCTACTTTGAATTAAAAAAAGTGAAAAGTACTATTCGTGCTAGTGTAAATTATTTTTCGCATAATTTCTTTTTAAAAAAAAATAAAAGTAGTGATTTTAGAGAAACGGTAATTTTACAATTTAATAATCGATTTAAAGATATTGAAAATATGTAATGAGTGATTTTTTAGTGGTCCTTTTTAATAGAAAATATAAAATTCCCACTTTAATAAAAATTTTTCTCAAATTTTTTCCGGATTCCAATGATTGCACACTATTATACGAAATGAGTACCCTTCCAACAAATTATAATTTATTTTTAGCCAGAAACACGAGCGCAAAAAGTATTTGGGAAATCGTTGCAGAAAATCCATCTTCGTTTGAATATCCGGAATTTTTAAAAATAAAAAACTTAGTAGTTGTTTCGCATCTTCTTATCTATGTGAATCGGGATTTTGATCTGAAGAGCAGTCCATGCCCACCTCTGTATATATTTCTAAAATTTGTCGGCACACAAAAGTGCCGCGGCACAGTGGTTGAGAATCACTGCTGTCTAACCAAATATAAAAGTGTATATCATTGCAATAAAAAAAAATTATAACATGTATATAAATAGAATCGATTGATATTGATTTGAATAAAATATTCAGATGTCACAGATGTCACGTTCTTATATTGATTTTCAGATTTTATATTATTCCGGTTGAGTTACAAACTTGATTGATTTCTGTATACAAATTTAATTATCGAATCCTTGAATAATTTAGTTTGTATGAGGAACTGAGTTGGTATAAAAACTTATGATCCTTTGAGACTTGTGAATGAAGTAGTAAAATCGAAGCATGGCAAGTAGGCCTTTTTATCGACCCCTAAAGGAACAGAAAATTGTATGTAGACTCAGAATTGGTAGGTTATGCGACTGCAGCAGACTTTTATAGGAACTATGCCGATATTTTTCTTGAGTTTGTTGAAGGAAACTGCAGAAAACCTTCACAAACACAGCCGGGCACGGGAACCGGAACTAACTGCCTCATTAATTTTTTTTATAATTAATTTATTTGGCAAACTGCCACCGGTGGGAATCGAACCAGCAATCTCCCAGTGCCAAGCAGAGCACCTTCACAAGCTAGACCAATCGGCTAGTCTTTGATCAGTTGGGACTGGTGAATACGGAAGATAAAAACTTTTTTAATTAGTAAGTGGGAAGTTCAGACTACCACTGTGATTGAAAAGTTTCTCACTATACATCGCTGTATAAAAAAACCGACTAGGATATCTACATAGCAATCTAGGACGTCTTGATCGGTTCTTACTCAGGATCAAAAATTTGATCGTTAACTTCAGAAGCATCATGTCATGTTATTCGCAAAGAAGAAAAGAAACCCCAGGAAACCAACAAGGGGTGGTAAAGGGTAGAAGAAATTGAGGGTTTGGGTTGGAGGTCGGTAAAATACCCAGAAAGTTTCTACTACTACTATTACTACCTATCTTAATAACCTAGCATAGAATCCAAATTCGTGACTGAAGTAAATCCAAATTAGAAGGGGGTGCACTTCATATTTCGGGTATAAAAAGCACAAAATATAATTGAAAATGGTTTAAAAACGATATTTGGCAGTGTTGTTAGAAATATCAGGAAAAACATTTAATGCTTTCTTTTGAAATCTTTGTATTAATCGATCATCTTAGTTTCAAAACTCATCATAATTTTTAATAGGCTTCTCGCATATGTTTCTGTATATTTCAATCGTACTAGCCTCAGCATTTATCGTTATGTAGTGACACACACATATATATATATATACTCTAAAAATTTGAGTTCAATTATATTGCTGTCATTAGTACATATGATTGGTTAACAAACCAATAGGAAGTTTTGTATTATATAACTCCTAATAGATATCGACTTATATATATATATATATATATATATATATATATATATGTGGATATGTATGGGTTATATACTCTGAGCTTTATTAATAAGCAACATTCAAATGATATATAATACATTCAAATAAATTTAACCAGTGTTTTTGGAATAAAAAACTAACACCATCATACACACATCATATATATCTTCATTTGATAAATTATCCGCAAATATTTTGATCATTTTTAATAAGTGTTTTTAAAATGGCTGTCGCTTTTTTTAACAAATTTAATCTACTTGTCTGCTAGTCACATATTTTTGTACTTCAATTAAAAATAATTAATTTGTCAAAAAAGCATAGAAAACTGTTTTATTAACAGGGTATTCAACCAAGCTAGTGTTAGACCAAACTACTAATAAGACACAAAAGTTTAATAAAATGATAAAGTAGTGAAAAACACAATAGAAAAGTTATATATTGTATCTAAAACCAATGATTCTTCATTTAATCATGGTGGGACAGAGCCAACGTCACTCCTTCCGTTCAAATAAGAGTTTGAAAGACTTGCATAAAATTTATTATTTTACATTCGAATCAAAGATAGTGAAATTTATCAAGACCAGACCAGGTTTATCAATATATACATTTAATATATGGTCTAAGATCCGGCATTAGTGAAAACCTTCCCTCATCTGTTAATTGATTGAAATATTATTGAAAACGCTTATTGCAATATAAACAATTTGGCAATGTAATGTCTGCCAGAGTAGTTCTGCTGCAATTAACATTAATTAATTAATTAAAAATTGATTTTTTTATAATTAAATCCCTCACGTGTTAATTGAATTTTGCCAGCCCGAATAAAAAAATAGAAATGTAAAAAAAAAAATACCTTGTAGAGAGAGAGAAACTGTTGCATTATTCCACGTAACAAACAAGGAAAGTATATGATTCATGCATTTGTAGAGCCTTCTCCATTTATAAGTGTATTTATACTAATAGTGGTATTGTGTATAGAGAATGCAGAGTTCATGATAAACGGAATACACTCTACATTTGCATGATCATATACTTTCCTTGTTTGTTACGTGGAATAATGCAATAGTCTCTCTCTCTCTCTACAAGGTATTTTTTTTAAATTTCTATTTTCTAAAGTTTTTCTTTTATAGGCTGCAATTGATTTTAATGGATTTTAAGATGACTGACAGTTATGGATGTATTCTAATTATTCTAAACTTTTAAATTAGCTAAATATTTTTCAATTAACATATGTGGGTAGTAAGCTAAGTTTACTTTAAGTTTGAACACCTGGTTGCAGGTAACCGTAGCAGTAATAAGCAGCGCTGCCTGCTATTACAAGATTTGTCGTATCGTATACAATGTTATTTAACAAGCAAAATTCAATTAACACGTGAGGGATTTAATTATAAAAAATCAATTTTTAATTAATTAAATAATGTTAATTGCAGCAGAACTACTCTGATAGACATTTCACTGCCAAATTGTTTATATTGCAATAAGCATTTTTAATAATATTTCAATCAATTAACAGATGAGGGAAGGGTTTCCCTAATGCCGGATCTTAGACCTATACCAAAGTTTACAAGCCCATAAAGTTGACATCATTAATAATGTGGCTCATAATTATAATATTCTTCTTCCATCAGAATAATGAAGCAGTAATGAAGAAGACATTCCTGTACCTAATTTAATTTAATTCAAGTTTTAAAAATGTCCATATTTGTATTACTTTTATTAGTATATAGTCAATTACCTTTTTGTAATTGACTATAAATCATTTTCCCAACAAACAAACTTGACAAGGGTTTATATAGGTACGTAAGTTTATTTCCGAACACCTAAGAAATTAAATCATCTTTACCATGCTGTGTGATTTAAGTAAAAGATTCATAACCTTTAAATCAATTCATCCAAAACTAATATATAAATACCTTTCTCTAAATGTGTGAAAATGTTTTGAATTCTTAATAATAAGATTACCTTACAACCAGCTAGGTAGCCCAGCTAACTACTTAATGTTTGGGGCAATGTGTAATAAGACTTATATATATATATATATATATATATATATGTGGGTATTGCCTAAAATCTAATTACCTAACAGATTATTATTTCCAATCCTCTTATATAATATGACGGGGATCATATGTGAATCATCTTCAAATATGGTAAGCACCAAACAAGCCGACCGAAGCAATAGGCCTATTTAAAGTTACCACTTTGTATATAGATTTACCACTACAGAAACATCAAAAAGTAATCAATTTTGAAGACAATTATTGTGCAGCTTTGACTAATTGCTATGCTCAGAAAATCAGATTGATTTGGTTTTCGAACAAAAATTTTGTTCTAGGAGAATGCAAGAATTGAAAAGTTGGTTTCGGGGTGGAACTTCGCAGAAGTTTAGTATTCCTTAGGGGTCAACGACTGTGAAAGTATACAAACCCACTAGCCAGCCAATTCTGAGAGTAAAAGCTCTCAAGTTTTCTGCACATTTAATGTATTATGTAGTTTATTATAATCAATTTCAACGAGTTCTACCGCCCAAAGGACATTGGGCTTGACTACCAACAAGGGAACCAAACAAAACGAAAACTACGCAATAGAAAATAGAAATATTAATAAAGAGATTGATCCAATAAAATTCCGGTATGACAGGCCTAAAAAACAGATATTTAAGAAAACAACTGAGAGTTTGGATACATTTAATTTCTGTCGGCGGTAGCTTAATTACCCGAAATCTCAGTTTTTTTCTTAAGCTCGCCATACCGAAAATAATAAATTTTCTCCATTTAACTTACGACAAAAAATCATACACTTTATTGTGAACTTTTATGGACTATATCTAGTCCATATAAATATACGATGTCTAGTGCTCGTAGATCCTTAAGCACAGCTAAGAGCCATCTAGAAGAAACCAGTTTTTATAGAAACCGCATTGAAATCGGTTAATTTATTTCAGAGCTACACAGATAGATAAATGTATCGAACTTATAACACCTCTTTTTTTTGTTGGGGTTAGATGTGATCTACAGTCTCGATGACGTTCCAAGAATATGATGTTTCGAGAGTGATCTATTGATGAGATCATACTAACAAAAGTTACGATCAGAATCAGTGGTGTCGACCAAATAGTTTTTACATTTATAATGCCAATCAAAGAAGGGAGTCGGATGCCCTTCATAGGCCCAGAGCCTATTTTAGGAATTCCAAGGACTGCATGTAAACAGGTGATTAACGAGTGGTCAAATGCTAAAAAGCGTGATCACTGGGAAAAAGTACCGCGGCAAGAGCTCGGGAAGGTACTGCTTCTGAGTGCAACCAAGATGCTATCTCTCGATGCACTGAAGCTGAACAAGATGCAACTGCGGAGGATGACCGGACATCCAGCCACATTATCTTTGACTGCGAACCTCGAGGTTACAGCAGATACAAGATATTTGGTGCATCTCACCCCGAATATATAAACCTTTAGGAAGATCTGATGAGCAAGCTCCTGGCTATTGCCAACATATGGGAGAAGCGAGTCTGGTCGAACTGAAGTAGAAAGGGGAGCACAATGGACCATAAGGTCGAAGTGCAATAATTTTAGACCACAATATAAATCAATCAATCAATGCCAATCAACGGCTTGAAGTGAAATCCAACATCTATCGAGTACATCTTAACCTCAAACCAAAATTATAGTTTCTACCGGTTCCAAAAGATCCGTAATCAGAGCCCATCGTGCTTCAGTGGGTAACTTTTGTAAATTATTGTATGATATAATTTTGTAGCCAACAAAATATGTTTAATATTTAATCAGTTGTTATGTCTAACCATATAGAATACCCACATGTCAGTTCGAACCCACGAGTACTTACTCTTTTAGTTTAGTTCAGGTAGAAATACTACTACTACCACCACCTTATTACAATACGATATCGAATCCTACTATACCACTATAATAGCTAGCAAGCTAGCTAGTAACTATTACTACTAGCTATTCGAACTGACTCTTGTCTCACTACATTTCTCTATATGTTTAGTAATAATAATGATTACAACTGACATGATCGACCAATATAATCAAACCAAACCATACTAATATCCTTAACTATACTATTTTATACTATCTACAGGTCGATTCGAAATATATTTAAGTTCATTTTGATCGAAAAAGTTCTTTTAAGGATGTACGAGCACTAGATATAGTCCATTTATAAAATTATTCAAAATTTTATACAGTACATTCATGAAAGTCCACAATAAAGTTGATTATTTTTTGTCGTATGTTATATGGAGAAAATTCATTGTTTTCGGTATAACGGGCCTAAAAAAAGATATTTGAGAAAAAAAAACCGTAGATTTCGGGTAATTAAGCTACCGACGGCAGAAATTAAATTTACCCGAAATATCAGTTTTTTTCATAAATATATATTTTTTTTAAGCCCCTCATACCGGAGTTTATTGGATCAATCTCTTTATTAATATTTCAATTTTCTATTGCGTAGTTTTTTTTTTTAAATTCATCTTATTTTATTCCAAAAAAAAATTATCAAAATATGTCGACGTTGGAGGGTTTCTCCATAAGAGCAGCAATGTATTAAAACTCGAACTTTAACATAAACAAATTAATTCAATACCCCCGCAGTCCCCTCTGAGACTTTTATAATTTATTTATATCCACTTCAACTATATGTAAAAATTATCAAGTCTTAATCATTTTGAAGCTCCAGTGCACGTACATCTTTAAAACTTATTCTTAAACTCTATGTAAGAGTTGATTTAGATCGAGGGCTATTTAAAAGTTTTATTATAGCAACTTTAATTATAACATTCGTAGTAAATAATAATGAATACTTTTTAATTTTTCTTCAAGAGCCTTTTAGCGAATTTTCGAAGAAAATACAGCTGATTATTGCTACATTTTTATACCCGGTATCTAAAGCACGGTAGTGTGACAGGCCCGGTATCTAGAGCACGGTAGGTTTAAAGGTTTTTTTTTGCCTGTTATAGTATATTCCAGGTTGTATTAAGTTTAGTTCGAAGATTTATAAAGTTTAGTACCCACTTTGTAACGGTTAAAACAGTAGACAAAATGTTGGTATAAGTGTTCATAAAATGACCTAACTAGTCCATTTTCGCAAAGTTGTCTGTCTATCTGTAAAAACATTCCCTATCAATTTGGGTTGCGACTTGAATAAGTCATTGATCTCTATACTCTCTATCTATAGAGTTCAGTATTAACTCTGGGAACATGATGTCCTCACTTACACTCACTGTATATACTTACAATTAGATCTTAAAGACTTTTTTTTTTTGGTTTGATAACAATATGTATACTATTTTCAGTGGATCATGTCACAAGAGAGAGTTGAAACATTTTTGGTATTATTTTGTACCGATTCCACTACGTCGCGTAGTTTTTTCAGAAACTTTAGTCATGACTCCACTGTTTCGGTATTTTGCCTAAGTGCTATTTAATTGCATGTATGTAGTAACGGTTAACTGCGTGGCGTAGTTGGATCAACTGTTTTATTTTTTTAATTGTTTCCAACTTTATTTAAAAATCATCCCCTATATCTAATATTCTAGTAGGCCATATATTACAGTTAGTTACCATTACATGATGTTAAAATGTGTGTCGAATTCTACCAGAATACTATGAGAATTGTAGGTACTACCGACCGACCGTTTGGTTTAGGTTCATATGTTGGTTGGTTCATTGGGAGTTTGTTCAATTTGAATTGTTGTATTAGTTTTAGGAGTATTGATTCATATAATACAATATAACATATATAACATATAGATATATATATATATATATGTATTGAAAAGAAATAAAATGCTTTTTGTTAGTATTACTATATACTCAATACTAACTGTGGTAGTAATATTCGATGGTTGTTACATATATATATATATATATACGTAAAATAGAAATATTACTATATTGAGTAGTAATATTGTTATTGTAAGGATATATTATATAACATATATTATATGGTAAATTAAATAAATATATTGAGTGCGAATGGAATTGAGAAATTCGAAAGTGTTTTGTAAACAAGTGAAAAGTAATATAAAAAATTAAAAAAAAACTCCATTGCGTAAAAAATATTAGATGAAAAGAAAAAAATAGTCTTTTATTCCCCTCTCTTTTTTTATTTTTTATTTTTCTAAATATTATACCCTATGTTATTCCCACAATTAAGATAAATCTAACGACACCTCATATATTAAAATCAATCAGGCCGGTTAGGCTACAGAGCGTGCCATAGAAGTAGAGATGCATGCATACATGCATGCACCCAGTCCAAGGGACCCAGTGGTATAAGGCATTACGTCTGCGCAGTATGCATACTTGGAAACTGGGACGTTAGGGGTTCGAATCTCAACATCAATAGTTTGTCAATTAGTAGGGAAAAAAAGGGGGAGTTAATTCACTAAACTGTCGGCGTATGGACAAGTACGAAGTAACTGGCTATGCTTGAGAAGGTTTTCTACAGTTTCCTTCACCAACTCCAGATAAATATCGGCATAGTTCGTATCAGAGTCGGCTGCAGCCGCATATCCAACCAATTTCCTCACATCCACTCCACTCATATCCTCACATCCTTAGGCATTACAATGGATCTTATGGTCGCAGTGTAGCCTGACCAGGGCAGCCTCTGGAGTGGAATGGAAGGAATTTTTGTGTATAGGAATTGGTAGGATATGCGGCTGCAGCCGACTATGATACGAACTATGCCGGTATTCTTCTGGAGTTTGTGAAGGAAACTGCAGAAAACCTTCGCAAGCATAGCCGGTTACATCGTTCTTGTCCATACGCCGATAGTTTAGTCAATTAACCGCCCCTTATCTTTTTTTCTTAATAATTGACATACTGCCGATGTCGGGATTCGAACCCATAACCTCCCAGTATCCAAGTAGGCATACTGCGCAAATATAACGCCTTAGACCACTTGGCCACTTAGACTGGTAAGATCAATACAAACTTATTATTACTACCTCTCATTCCAAAAATGAATCCCTGATTTGATTAGGATATTATTTAAAACCACTCAATATGTTCATAGTGCGGTACCAATTCTGTTTATTATCGTAATAAGCATTAATTTACAAAACGTAATAAAATATGTTGTTTCGGAGGTTTACGAAATATCAGCTTGTGTGTTTTTATTACTTTAACGTTACCGTTACCGTTACGTTATCGTTACGTTACTGTTCTGTTTGTGTGTGTGTGTGTTTGTGTGAAGAGAGAGTTACACAACAAAGTCAGTTAGAGCTAGCCAAGCCAGCTAGTCATTGAATTGAAAATGAATGAATGATATTGACATTTCGATTGTGTTTCATATTTAATGTGTTGTGTTCTAGTTTTCCACATCACTGATATTATAATACATAAAATATCTATGCGATATACCACACGATATCCATTGTACGTCCAATGTGTGATGTCCTAATAGATCCAAAATAATGTCCGATATAACAAACGATAAAAAAGCATTCCTAAAAATAAAATTTCAAATTCGTCCCCTTTACCTAGATCAGTTTTTTGTATTATAAATACGTATTTCGACTACAATGTAGTCATCATCAGTATAAATTAGCTAGTCGTACTTTACTCTTTGATAATTAGAAATAGATATAAAGTCGAGATCAACAGACACAAATTAAAATAAATAGAAAATTGTTTCACGAAAACTGTCACCAAATTAGAGTAACAAGTAACATATCCTGCGACAATATAAGAGTAATTTTAATAAGAGTAAAATTAACAGGAACAAATGTGAATGAAGGAAATTTTAACAAGAGCAATTTCAATATAATTTAAAATTTATTATATTTTAAATCTAGTATATATTTTAATCTAGTTAATTTTCTATTTATTTTTTTTTTTTTTTTTTTGTCTGTTGATCTCGACTTTATACCTATCTCTAATTGTCAAAGAGTAAAGTATGACTAGCTAATTTATACTGATGATGACTACATTGTAGTCGAAATACGTATTTATAATAGAAAAAACTGATCTAGGTAAAGGGGACGAATTTGAAATTTTATTTCAAAAACCTAAAGTTCTCACTAATTATCATTCGATAATATAACGTTCATTCCTAAAAAGTTTATCTTTAACAGGCTCACTCAATAAGCCATAAATAATTACCCAAAAATCAAGCTTTTCAATAAAAGTTCAGGAATGGGTTCAAAAAGAGCCGTTTTGGTGACACTCTTCTAGGGCTTAACACCTACTATTTTCCAACCACCGATTCACCACTCATTTTTTTTCCGACGCGTTCAAAGTTTTTGAGCGATAGCGACGAAACTGTGAACTTGACAGAAAAGAAGTTTTTAGGTAAACCATTTTTAGATATACACAAGGCAAACAATTTGGTGCATCTGAAATTAAAATCGATTAATGAGTTCTCTCGCAAGGTAATAAAAACTAGGTCAACTGGTCATTTCTAAAATAACTAATTATTAATGCAATAATGCATGGCACAGCTTTGAAAATCTCGGGAAAAATGCCTCTTTGTATATTTTAATGAGTATTACCAAAAATGTATGCATTTAAAATAAAAAATGTTGTGCCTTATGCAATGTAGGGGTGTTGCCAACAATCAATTTTCGTACTACTCCCATCCTTAACTCTTTAATATTAAATTGTATAATAAGCAATTTGATTAATCGATTTTAATTTCCAACGCGCCTTAAAATGGTTCCTTTACTTTTTTTCTGTCAAATTCACAGTTTCGTCGCTATCGCTCAAAAACCTCTTTATTTCCGTTTCGCCAACTTTGAACGCGTGGGAAAAAATGCAGCCCGCTGCTATCAGCCCTGCAGGAATATGCAATTCGCAAATGTAACGGAGAAGTGTCATAAAAATGCCTCTTTTCGAACACATTTCCTGCATTACTACTATTTCTAACAAAATTGGAGAAGTAACAAGCATGTGATAATCAAGGCGTTGCGAAGACGTTTTCGAGAAATTCTCATAATACTAGAAAACATTAAGAATAAGAGTCATTTCCGGGGGGAAGGGGGGTGTTAAGGGTCATTAATACTTTTTGTGGTAAAAAACTTTGAAGATTATTCAGAAAATATGACAATTTGATACATATCTGCTTTGACGGACCTTTACAAACAATGGCTGACTTTAAATAAACATGCTAGAAGTGTTGGAAGTATTTCTTTTCAGAACAAAAGTGCAGAAACATGGGATAGAAGTTAAAAAGAAAATAATTTGGTTTTATAACGGGTTTTAAGTCTCGTAAAATATATAATAATATACCTTTCCAATATCGTATTGGTATCGATATCGGTATATATTGGTATATTGGTATCGTTACGTATATCATTGATTCGTTACGTAATTGAACATACATACATACATACATCCACACATACACAATCCACTTGTTAATAAATAATAAATAATATTGAAGAAACAAAAAATCAATTGTTTTTGTTGTTGTTTAACGGCGTTATTTGCTTTCTTCAATAAAAGCTATTGGTATAGAAACGCTGAAATAGGATAAAATTTATTAACTATTATGAAACATAACAAAACTGACTAAGTTAATTGCTTAAATTCTCGGTATATATTGAATTTATTTAAAAAAGATTTTAGATAAAAGTTGTTCATTAAAAAAAATTTAATATTTCTCTTACGGTTGAAAAAATGGGACTATTTGAAATATAACAGCCCGATTTTACCAATTGACGAACTTGATCCTACTTTTTGGCTCTAGAACACAAATTTCCAGTTGTTATCTCTTTTAGTTTTCGTGGTATTAAAAAGTCGGGGCATTAAAAAATCGGGACTAAACTTAGAGTAACCTTGTATATATTTTATAACCAATGAGAACTCTACCATATTTGAAATAAAAGTTTAACAATTTGCCATAATTCTGACATATTAGTTGTAATCTATAAATAAGTATTTCGACTACAAAGTATGCATCTTCAGTCTGAATGAAATAATCGTAATGATTCTCATTGAAGATAGTCTACAAATTAGCGACTAGTAAAATTCGTTCTCATAGAATAAGTATTACTTTCAAAAATCCGGTGTTAAACACTCACACGACAGAATTGAACAAATGGCTTTAAAATATATTATCAACATTGGAGTAAAATATATATACACACATAATGATATATTTTTACCATCAAAATCAAAATTGAATTTGCAAGAAAGTGTGCAAATTATTGAGCTAAATTTATTTCGTAAACGAAAAAATTCTTGCCACAAAAGTTGTTCAGGAAAAATTTTCTAATTTTAATTATTTCGACATGTTCACTTATCGTATGTTCGATTTATTCCTAATAATTGACTTCATTTATAGTCTCGAAACAACACAAATATTCAGTTCCTTATTAATTTTTCATCTCAAATAACCAACTTAAGGATGTACGAGTACTAGATATAATTCATTTATAAAATTCTTCAAAATTTTATTCAGTACATTCATAAAAGACCACAATAAAGTTTATTGTTTTTTGTCGTAGGTTAAATGGAGAAAACTCATTATTTTCGGTATGCCGGGTCTAAAAAAAAATATATTTAAGAACCTGAGATTTCGGGTAATTAAGCTACCGCAGACAAAAATTACATTTATCCGAAATCTCAGTTTTCTTCTTATATATCTTTTTTTTAGACCCGTCGTACCGGAATTTTATTTGATCAATCTCTTTATTAATATTTCAATTTTCTATTGCGTAGTTTTTTTTTTATTCATCTTATTTTATTCCAAGTGAAAATTATCAAAATAAGTCGACATTCACGGGTTTCTCCATAAAGGCAATGGATTCAAACTCGAACTTAAACATTAAATAATTAATTCAAGACCCCGGTCACCTCACCTCCAGTAATTTTTATGATTGATTTATATGCTCTTCAACTACATGTAAACAAAATCAAGCCTTAATCTTTATGAAGCTCCAGTGCTCGTACATCCTTAATAAATATAATCTTTGAACTTCTAACTCTCCCATATTAAAAAGATACAACGGAATTTATTTTTTTCTTCTTCTTTTTTTAAACAAAAACAAACTTTTTTAATGAATAACAAGCTGAAATTTATATCAATTATAAATTCGTTTGAAGGAAATTACAAAGAAAATAATTGGGGTAGTAAATACTCCAACTTACTTATGGGACGCGTGTCGAGGGAATGGGTCGGACAGGGGTAGAGAGCTATTCAAGAAAAGAATGAATAAAAAAATGTTAAGCACATCGAAATAAATTAATTAAAGCAATTAATAATTATGTTTATGAAAAAAAAAGACGAATTTTTAAAAACATAGAAGAATTTAAAAAAATACGGTCAAGTGCGTGTCACATTAATTTAGGGTTCCGTAGAGTTTGACTGTATTAATTTTGTTAATTAATGTTAACCCATCTGCCCGGGAATAAAACTAGATACATGGATAAGCTAAACATTACACCACAGATAATTAGCTTGATGAGTCAATATTTTCGTATCATTAAAAGTTTTACCTTAAAGTCGACTATTGACTAATTATTCTAACATATTGTTTGTATGTACTTAAACGTCACAATATTATACCAATGTTAATTTCCAGTATGGTTAGGAAGACATAAATATAAAAGACAAGCGTATAGTATATAGACTAGCATGTCATTGAATTTATTAATGAATATTAATTAACGTTATGATCTTAAGACACTTTTTATAGTCTATGATCTAGAAGAAGTCAGTCTTAAGATCCATTGATCTAGTAGAAATAATCTTCCAGGCTTGCCCCTTTTAGACTTCATGAATAGAAGATTACAAATTTCAGCCGGTGGTTCTTTTAGGGTCTTAAAAGCGTTGGATATCTTTTGAAACCTAACCATATTCACATCGATGGACATGTCAACTTGTTTTCTTCTTTTGGTTAGCTGTTAAAAAAAGCTAAAGTTACCTTTTCACACCACGATAATGAAATTGGCGAAATTCGGTAAAAACAGTGGGCCATATAGTATGCAAATGGCGGGCTGCTGCCATTTCCTAAGAGGAACTTTTCTCTTACCACGTGAATTGAGGCGACTTAACCTAGGTACAATTCTAGGATCCAGAAAGTACCTTGGCTTGTACTAAGGATCTTAATAAAATGGGGGAATGCCACAATACATCCTTCTGGTCGGAGTGACGAGAGGCTTTGAAAAAAAATCATTCTCAGATCCATGTGAACATTTTTTCTTCTTTTGATTAGTCTCGTCATATCTGGTTAACGAAGCAAAAGTTACCTTTTCGTACCACGATAGTGCAATTGACAAAATGAGCATTAGTGATGCCCTAAAAAATCGGAACTCTTATTAAATCTGCCGTAATAGCTCTTAATATTTTGCGATACTTAGCATGTCTAGAAACTATCTAGATTGTTTAATTCTAGAGTTGAATGATTCAAAAAGTGCAGAGACTCATTATTAAGTGAATTGAGGCTCGATTTTAGAAGGTTAGAAAAAAAACACATTGAAATCAGTTCATCCGTTTGTGAGCCACGATGATCTTTATAGATACACTGCCTGGCAAAAACATCAAAATTATAACACCTCTTTCTTTGTCGAGTTTAGAAACCAGTTTAAGATAAAGTCCGCAAACCAATATTTCCATTCCCCACTTCTATGTGCGGAAAGATAACCCGAAATTATTTGTGTTTTTGCTAATTTCATTGTAAGGCGATTCATACAAAAAGGACCTGCCTGTGAAATATCTGTTCAATACGTACAAATTGTCAAGAATACATAGGGTTCCGTTACTTAGCTGCAATTGAGCTACGGAACCCAAAAAAATAAAAATAAAAACTTCTTAAAGCCTAACTCTAACTTCATTCTTTTACTCTTAACAAAGTTACTTTATTTCATTTTTCCTTTTACACACGGAGACTCACTGGTTGTTTTGCAACACAGAGAGGGAAAAATTATCTCTTCATTTTCCGGTAGAATTAACTTTTGTAAGAAGAGAAGAAAATTGTAAAAGACGACGCGTTCATTGCTCACGACACTATCAGTGCTAGCTAGAGCCTAGGCTGGCTTACACTGAGAAAATAATATTCTCTCTATAAAACAGAACGTCAAAGAAATTTAATATTACATACTTTTTTAAATACGAAGGGGGGGGTGGTGGTGACGGGGTAGGTGTTGTTGTGTGTAGTAACTACATTCGGGGGTGTTCATGCACGTTTAATGCTCTTTAATATAATTATTTAAACATTTTATAATTAATTATTTTGTTATAATTTATGATAATGCGTGTGTATTTAGTGGCATGAATGAATTTATATGCCAGTCATATGATCCAGTCAAAATAGACGTTCAACATGGGAATAATTCCCAGGGAAATGCAAATTTATACAAACCTTAAGGTACGTCCACATATACGCGCCACGAATCACGAGCGGTGTGCGCGCCACTCGCGCGCCGCTTGCCTTTGGTTCGTTGGAAATGTTGATTTTAACGAACCCGCAGCGATCCATAGGAAACCCACGAACATATATTCATATTGCAGTGAAGTTGAATCAATCACAAAAAACCCGTTATTTAAGCCTGAAAATGCGCGCTAAAAACGATGAATCTTTCACGAACACGTCCAAATATGAACAGCGAACATACAAAATGTTCGAATAAACTGACTTCAGATGAATCTTAGTGCGCCGCACGCGCGCACCGTCCAGATATGATGAATTTGATGCGCACGAGCGGCTCGCGTACCGCGCAGTGCGCATATGTGGACGCGCATATGTCAACAGTCTCAATTCATCTCTGGATTGTACTAAAAATTGTATTCAAAGTAAAAGGTACAAAAGGTCGAAGGTAACATAAAACGGTTTTTCAAATATATCTCTTAAACGGTAATGAGCTTTCTTCTAGGATTAGTCAAAATTTTATTTATAGAGCATGCGATTCTCTATTAAGATCATACCGACCTACTGTCTGAACTCCCTGTGGTACTTTTCTGAGGTATTTTTCGCTCCCGAGGAACTTTTTTGAGCACAAATTATGAGAAAAGTATTGAGTATATGGAAAAAATTTTCAAACAGAAGTTGTTTATTTTAAAAAGAAGATTTTTTGTTATTAAATTTTTGTTATATCTCTTACTGTTTCAAAGACAGGCAGTTTTATCCATTTTTCCCAAATATTATCTGATTTTGCCCATTAACCAACTTGATCTTACTTTATTGCTCTCAATTTTAGCTCATTATCTCTTTTCGTTCTTGAGTTATCGGGTTTACAGACGGACGGACATGCAGGATCGGCCGAATAAGGCCATTATATGAACACATATGCCAAACATTCATGCCTACGATGAATATTTTTAGGATTTGCAAAGTGATGATCAAACTTTTCGAGGTCTGACACGAGGTTTTTTTTGGTCTATTTTGACTGGATAAATAATAGAGAATATAAAATGACAAGCTCTCTTGACTAAGCATTCTAAATTGTGTTGGATAAACAGATTCATTTGAAGATTAATTTCATACCTTTTTGAAATGATTTCTTTTTTTTTCGTTGCATGAATGGTGTTGCGTTAAAAGATTTCCAAAGGTACTCAAATAGATTTAATTTGTTAAAGCTCTTGGTTAATGAAAGGTAATGGGGGATATATTTAAGGTGATTTAAATAATTTGAGCTCTATTAATATTATATAATAGATCGTAAGGTAGTTCCACAAAAAACCCAGCACATTTCTTATGAGGAACCGCTTTCGGTAAAATTCACTGGACTCAATATAGTTCTTTTGAGCTCCATGGTTAAACCTGGTTAGAAAATGGACAGTTTTCCAGGTATGAGATTGGAAAGTCAATTTTTCGGGATTTTTTCACTAAGAGTACATTCAACGCGTGTAATAAAGATAAAAAACAAGTAAAAAAAAAAATTACTACTCAACCCGGTATATTCTGAATTTATGTAAAAAAAGTTTATAAAAAAAGTTGTTTGTTTAAAAAAAGAAACATTTTTTGTCTTTACATTATTGTTCTATCTTTGTTCTATGGTTTCAAAGATGGACAGTTTTGCCCATTTTGCGCAGACATGATTTTGCCCATTTACGAACTCGACCTTACTTTTTTGCTCTTTAACACAAATAGAAAATTTCAGCTCGTTATCTCTTTTCGTTTTGGAGCTATCGTGTTCACACACGGACGGACATGCGGAAATGACCGAATTAAGCCCTTTTATGAACACCAATGCAAAACATTAATGCCTGCGATCAATATTTTCAAGCGTTACAAAATCGAGACTAAACTTAATATAACTGGTATATTTACATATACTGGGTATAATAATTGTACCCTTTGACATTTCGACACTTAATACTATATACATACAATCCTGCATCTAAATTTTATAATAATTTGATTTAATTTATTCTGTTGTATGATGTACGCTTTTAATAATATTTACATCAACAACAAAATTATAATACTAAAACAAATAATGTAGACAAAAATCTGGTGTAAAACGCTCAAACGACCTCTATATACAACAAATGGCTTTAACATAATATCTCATTGAATTCTCAAAAATTAAAACACTAAAAGTAAAGTACCAGTCTTTTGGTTTGTCGTTATCAATCAAAATCTAATTTTTATATTGTATAGTTAAAATATTTTATATTGTCTAATTATCGAATTTCCTCCAAAGGAAATGCAGCTATTGTTTTTGCACCAATGTTGGAATTTAGTCAAAATTTCTTCAAATGTCCATCGAAAATTAGATGACCTATTAGATGTTAAAAATCACTATCGCTAAAATTTATATATATGTATATATATGTACTTTTTTTAAATGTCTGTGGACTCTCTAGCGGTCACAATTGTATTCCGATTGGAATGAAATTTGGTATTTGAGTCGATTACGGTATTCTAAAGGTCAAGTTAATGGGTAAAATCGGACGAGGGGAAAGGGGGTTTAGAGGGAGGGGAAAACACAAAATCTCCCTTTAATTTGAAAAATCGAAAAATTTATCAGGAATTAAGTTGTAGCTCCTAAGTTTTACTGTAATTTTGTTTTTTATCATTTTTCTGTTACAATATTTACAGAAATATTTACAATTAAAGATAGAAAGTTAAAATTCTAAATATCTCTGTTCACATTAGGGTTTGAGAAGAATGATCAAGCAATGAATTGTAGCACACTGAATTTTCTACAACTTTACTCCTTATACATTTTTCGATTATTCTAATATTAAGAGAGATATTTAATATTTTGTGTTTGTTTGACACCAATACGTAAAATATATTTTATTGTAAAAAATTTTGATTGTCATTTCCATAGTAACTATTTAGAGCACGGTAATGCGACAGGCCGTAAACTATAATCGTTATACATCGTTCTATTTTGGCTATTAATAAATTTAATTTTTGCAAATACTAAAGTCAAATTATATTTCATTTTGATCACACTTAAATTATAACCGCTAGAGAGTGATTTATGTATTCTAAGGAAATTCGCTAAGTTGACGCAGCTCCTGGGTAATGAATTTTGTTTTATATTGTATACATCTAGCTCAAAATTATTTTTACTTCCCAAATCAGTAAATAATATAATTAAAATTTGAATTACTATTCGAGTACATTTACATAAACAAACAGTATATCAACTGGCGGAATATACGTGACGTTGCCGGATTGCAACTTTTAAAAATGCTAGGAAGTATTTGTGTATACGAATACACAAATATCGTATGTGTAACGTGTCTACCGGTACAGTCTTCGACAAAACTTATGGCTTATTATGCTATACGTTCCTTCAGTCTTACTTATACGCTCGACAACTTTTTGACAATTTATTGTAAGACAACCCCCTTAAGTTTCTAACCTTTCGCTGTCTTGATTGTCAAGATATCTTGTTAACAGGCACAAATACTTATATACATATACCGTCTGTTTAGTTTACATCTTTGTATAGTAGATCTTCCACGAGTATGAGAGAGTACATATGTATTCATTAAGCAATGCGTATGAGAAGGAGGTCTTATAGGTTTGAGTGGTTAGTGACCACTCGAACAGTTATGAAAAATATGCTTGTTTATCAAACCCATAAGACTTCGAATTGTTTTTTTTTTTTGTAAACTAACGTCTATTTATTTCCATTGTTAGTATGGTTGCCTTTCGGTTATATTATACCAACGGAAGCGACTAGCGTTTACTTTATTTGACATTTAAGTAATATGTCTGAACATTGATACCATTTTTTGACATCAAATGCTTGATATGAAAAATCATACACATCTAGGGATGGGGATCGAACCCACGACCTCTGGTATTCTAGACCAATGCTCTACCAACTGAGCTACCATAGATGTTATGGTAGTGCTATGCATATGATCTTTCACTATCATTTTTGATGCCATTGTATTATTAATTTTTGTTTATTTATTATTAACATATATTTCAAATTGTTTTTTTCGTCGTGGGTTCGATCCCCATCCCTAGATGTGTATGATTTTTCATATCAAGCATTTGATGTAAAAAAATGGCCATAAGACTTCCTTCTCATACACATTGCTTAATGTATACATATGTACTCTCTCATACTCGTGAGAGATCTACTATACGAAGATGTAAACTAAACGCACAGCGAGAGATATATGAATATTATAACCCACCAAAAACCCAAAAAATATTTATTTGAGTATCAAGGTACCTCAAAACTTTGTACCATGGATTGGATTTCCAGCATCCAAAACAATACCTCTATTATTCTACGTATATGGACGTAAAAAAATTGTTTTGAAAATTACATATTAAGTAAAAAAAAATTTTTTTAATTACGTTATAAATTACATTTGGAAAAAGTTTTTTTTTTTTTTTTTGTATAATACAAAAATTTTTTAATTGAATAAAAAAGTTTTTTTTTTTTTGCTTTTTTTTTACATTTTTTGTTTAAATAATCATTATACAAACATAGACGAGTAAATAATATAATCGTAATAACTTTTATTTTTAACTCTCGGAAACAAAAACAGGAAATGAGAAGAGGTCGGAAGGGGAGGTATTCGAATTTGAATTATGTATTTTTCGAATCGATAGAAAATAATATTTACTTTAAATTTGTTTTATTGTTTCGAGAATCTAAGGA
Organism: Nineta flava; assembly: GCA_963920215.1. Lineage (NCBI taxonomy): Eukaryota > Metazoa > Arthropoda > Insecta > Neuroptera > Chrysopidae > Nineta > Nineta flava. The sequence continues at coordinate 137,436,884 of OY986041.1, forward strand.
TCGGTGTAGCTATGTTACCAGACCAATTAGCCGAGCGGTCTAAGGCGTTATGGCGGTGCAGTATGTCTACTTGGAAACTGGTAGGTTATGGATTCAAACCCTGACATCAGCAGTTTGTCAATTATTGAGAAAAAACAAGGGGCACTTCATTGACTAAACTGTCGGCGTATGGACAAGAACAAAGTAACCGGCTATTCTTGAGAAGGTTTTCTGCAGTTTCCATCACGAACCCCAGATGAATATCGGCCTAGCTTAGTTCCTAGCATAGTCCGCTGCAGCCGCATATCCTACCAATTCCTAGTCTACTCACAAAAAATTTCTTCCACTCCACTCACATCCTCATATCCTTAGGCATCTATCTATCTATCGAGTGGTGTAAAAAGAGATCGAGAATGTGCCATCCATTTTTTTCTTATCTCTTATAGTTACCGAGTTACCCCATAAAACCATCGAAATTGGCCTACTCTGTATAGAAGTATAATATGTTTTATTAAAAGTGGTGAATTCGAATTTCCTCGATATTTTTTTGTAATGTCAGGGTGAGTCAGTTTTATTGTACTGATGTGTACCGATAATAAAGTGTTGAACTGTTTACGAGCTTTACTATTGCCATTATGCCTACTCTCAGTGTAGTAATTTTATTTAAAAAAATAAAAACGTATTTCAAAGCTTTTGCACTCTGATTGATGTGTTACGTAGAATTTGATTCCTATTCAAACACAAAATATATACCTCGTATATGCAGGGTGTCCCATAAGTTCCGGACACAACTGGCAGTATGGATAGAAAATTGAATTCTGAGATGAAAAGTCCTTTACCATTTTTTAATCAGACGTACAGGTAATTAGTTATTTATTAAAATAAGTAACCAATCAGAGGCGCCCAATAGGCGCGTGTGTGAGTGAGTGTTTGTAAGTATGTTAGTGGAGAATGCATGTATGTGTGTCTCCTCTGATTGGTTACTTATTTTAATTAATAACTAACTACCTGTACGTCTGATTAAAAAATGGTAAAAGACTTTTCATGTCAAAATTCAATTTTCTATCCATACATTCAGTTGTATTCGTCATTTACGTGACACCCTGTATATATATACGAGGCAAAAATAAATAAAACTAATCTATATACGTTAATTAAATCTTTCTTTTGTCATTCAAATTCTGTTTTTAGTAGTTTGCTCTGCTATAACACACTCGAACACAAAATGTATTTTAAATTGAGTAGCCGACCAGTGGCGTATTTACAAATATTTTTAAGAGGGGGCACATGGTCAGAAATGTCAATAATATGGGTCAAATTATTACCTTTGATTTATGCCATAAAACGTATCGAAACGTATCAAAGGATAAATTTTTATCGAATTTTCTCGACGAAAATTTAGCAATAGGTTTTGTATCGATGCACAAATTTCGGAATAATAGCCGCAATTTTAGTCTGATGGACTATTTAGTTAGCTTTCTGTATTTGAAGGCCAAGTTTGTTGATGAACAAAAGAGGTCAAGGGGAAAGGGAGACTTAGATGGAGGGGGAAACATAAAAACCTTGAATTTTTCTCTTAATATTAGTAAAATGGGAAAATTTTGTTATCATCTAATCATATTTTCTGTTTCTTTAAATATTTACAGAAATAATTACCAACTTAATGTTGTAATACTTGATAATAATCAATACTACTAAAATCACTGCTGGTAATTTGATGTGATGTTCTTTTGTGATTCCTATCTCTGAGTAAACTTGATGGTCTCACTAAAAAATACATCGAAACGTGTCAATTGAGTCGGAACAATTTTTGGTATTTTAAAGAAGAAACAACTTAAGAATTAAATTTTTGCTCTATCATTTACCGTTTGTCAAATACAATTTGGAGGAAGGGGATGGAGCAAGATTTACAGGTTGGTCGATTACAAAAGAGTTGTATGACAAAAGTTAAATTCTTGCTTAGTTAAGAAAAATGTATTCTTAGCAAAATGTGGTTTAGAAGATCGTTTTTATTCAAAATTTGTTTTAATTTAATTATTGTTATGAAAATGTTTATGATGAAATCGTTAGTTTTATTTGGTACTCTACCTATTTTGACATCCTTTACCATGTTTTGTGAGATTGTTTATATAGATTGGCGCATAAGAAACGTTATGATTTATTTTTTTGGGATGTTTCGAATAAGAGTTGTTAATATTTTTAGACTGAAATTTAATCCAAAACAGTTTTGTTCGTAAACCTAATGATTAACGCACAAATCTGGGATAAATAATCAAATAAATAATTAAAATTTTTGATTAAATTAAATTGAATATAAAGAACAAAACAATATTAAATTAGAAGACCAAACTAACTCTCTATATATGCAGGTTAAATGTGGTTTGAGTCTTTGATAGAGGATATACACAATCACATACACACACACACATACATGTAAAATGATGTTCTAAATAAAAGCAATAAAGATATGTGTGTAGAGATAATGAAACGACATACGAAAAATAAAGTTTTGTGGATAACATCGTCAAGGAGTTTCTATTTCATTCATTTAACACAAAACGCTGTACTGTGCTGCACACCAGCTAGCACCAGTAACACATTCTCACACACACATACACACACACAAATACGAGTGTATAGAAAAAAATAACTAGCTCTAAATGAAAATTGAGAAAAATTGAATCGGTTTTCACTTTAGCGTCAACAATTACAATTAGAGGACGATGGCTATAACAACTTCTTCTATGAACTACAGAAGAGGTTAGATAGATAGATAGATTGGAGAGACTTCCCTGGACTAAGGATGTGAGGATGTGAGTGGAGTGGAAGGAATTTTTGTGTATAGACTAGGAATTGGTTGGATATGCGGCTGCAGCCGACCATGATAGGAACCATGTCGATATTCATTTGGAGTTCGTGAAGGAAACTGCAGAAAACCTTCTCAAGCATAGCTGGTTACTTCGTTCTTATCCGTACGCCGACAGTTTTGTCAGAGAAGAGGTTTGTAGGAATGAATAAACCAAATGAATTTCATTCTAAAGAATTATTACGGTACTGAGGCAAACAATCTGAGTTAGTCCAATAGCAGTTTCTAACTGCTAGGCGGAGTTTTTCAATGAACATTGTGTACTTAAGAAGGCGGAAGGTGGATTGCCAGAAGATAGAAACTGATGGCAACTGTGATTCTATGAGAACACATAAAAACGCCAAGTGAATCAGATGTCTAGATGCAGATATCTACAGAGAACATGTACAATCTCTAGATCCTACATTCCATGAAGAAGGTAAGTATAGAAGATTCATTACCGGGCATTATCCCCATTATCCCCGCGGAAGCATCAGTACACAGGGGGACTCCATAACGGGTCCATTATGTGCAGATTGTGTGGCGAGGAGGAAGAAACATCCTGCCAGATTATCTTTGACTGCGAACCTCTGGGTTACAGCAGAAACAGGATATTCAGTGCATCTCACCCCGAATATATGAACCTTCAGGAAAACCTGATACATTTTTTCGAATCCTAACTAATTTCGCGAATCAAACATTTAACAAGGTTGTGTCCGATTTGCCAGTTCAAAAATCAATCAATGATTTGTTACTTGTTACCCATGTAACAAAAGGAATATGTAGTGTGTTCGCAAAGGTATCTATATATGAAAATAAATCGAGATTCAGTAGCTTGTACACTACATATCTCAATTAGTGGATGAGGTGGGGAAACATGGGAAATTCAATCATTTTTAGACAATTTTGCATACAGATGTTTTGGAGTCTAAGAAAAAGTTATATTTACTATTCGATGACCATTGCTTACATTAAATAAGTGAAAACAGACCTAATCATGTCTATATAAGAAAACCTGAAAATAAAGTAGTTATTATCCTAGTGATATATACTGGTAGAGACAGACCACTGCCTGAGAGTGTGTGTAGATTGCAGGATGGAGAGAGGGTGGTAAAATGAGTCTAATTTGTTCATCTATCCGTTATGGATTACAAATAAATCTTTTTAACTCTAGAAAATATAGTACCTACAACCTTACAAAACTATAGTACTACCAGTAGCTAGCTAGCTCTACTAGTGTACTCTATGATACTGTGATATAGCTCTATATAGCTTACTATACTTACTACTTGTAATGAGAAAAACAGTCATTCAATCACTAACAGAGCTCTCCCATGTTCCTCTCCGTTCACTATAACTAGAAAACCAAACTCAACAACGGTGGATATAAAATGAGAAAAATATCGATGAAGTCTGGTGAGATTTAAGGGATTCCGAGTATATTCTACAGAAACTAATTCATAAATTATATGCTATACTCAAGAGTTTCCGGGACGTTATTTGCTAATAGTATCTGTTCCGTTGATCACGAAAATCACTGATCGGATTTTATATATGGTTTCACCAATGGATAGATTGATTTTGGGGGAAGCTTTATATGAATAAATTACGATCGTTTAATTTAAAATTCGTGTTTATGAAGTGCTTAACTTTTACGGACTTAGTCAAGAAAACCCGATAAAAAAACAACAACTTGTAAGGGTATCATTGTTATATCTCCAACCGTCATTTTAAGACTGAAAATGTAAATGTAATTTTCTACCGGCTTACGCTAGCTCAAATATTTATCGACACATCCACCAAATTTCTAATTCAGCGACTATTTTCGAATTCTATATTCAACTTTTATATTAGCCCGTTTTTACACATGAAAGTTTTGATGAAAGTTTTTAATCGCAATAAAAGTAGTTGATATAACTAAAGTTACATTGCTGTGCACACGACGAAATTATCTTGAAATATATCATCACATGTTAACAGTCATAACTCTCTCTCTTTTTTACTGTTTCTTTCTTTGTCAACAACTTCTGTCACAAGGAAGTAGGATATAAACATATCGTGCCCACAATTCGATACATATTACGTTACATATAATATTTCAAGAAAAAAATTATCAAAATATAATTATTCTCTATGGGCTATTTTACACATGTAACTTTTCAAGCAACTATTCATAACGCATACTTTGGTGAGCAAGCGCAGTAGTATTTTTTTTATGAAACTATGCAGTTATAACACAAGAGACCTGGCGTCTATTTCGATGCAATCTTATATGTAACTTCGGATGTAAGAATAGGGTGATTGTTTTACTTCCTTGTGATTGGTTTACTCTGATCATGTGACTGAAGTTGTTGCCAAAGAAAGAATTGAGCAAGACGATAGTCATAACTGTTAACAAAGCATACGATTGATATATTTCTGCATGTACATAGAGTTGTTAGTCCAGTTATATCACTTACATTTATTGCGATTGGAAACTTTAATCAAAACTTTTACGTGTAAAAACGGGCTAAGTCATCAAGCTTTTTACTGAACGACTTTAGTAACTGAATCCTAGAAAAATATCAACTATTGATAATAGAGAACCTGTGAAGGAGTGTAATGTTAGTGAATCGTAAACCAATCGTATCAGTTATGTGTATGTAGTTAATTATAAAATGTGCAAAAACAAAAAAACAAAATAAATATATATAGTAAGTAGTCTAGAAAAATAGAAGACTATCAATTTATTGTACTACAATTTGGAGAAAAATAAGCTTTTGTAGTATACAGAATGAATATTAAATTAAATAAATACTGGAAATTTTCATAAAATCACTTTATCTTGACTAGTTTCGGTACACAGTTCATTCTTCGGAAATAAATATGATTGATCATTTCATTTTTATCCCTGAAGAAGGAACATGTGTTCCGAAACTTTTCAAAATAAAGTGATTTTATATACAAAATTTCAAATATTTGTTTTATTTAATAGTTTAATAGTTTAGTATAATGAATTTTCGTCAAGTAACGACCGACGCTAGTAGTCTGTATATTGTACCAAAAATTCGCCGAGAATCATTGACATCAATCTATAGACATTAGAAACATGAAAAGTAGTACACAATTTTGTACCTTTAGAAATACTTTTTTCACTGGCATTGTATGTAATTATTTCTTTATAGTTAAAATTATAGACCTTTTACATGAATATCCGTATGTTTACGAGTTTTTACAGAACCATAACTTAAAATATAAAACACGAGACGGCGCAGAGGTCGCCCGCCAAAAATACTTTACTAGATATGAAAAAGTTGGCTCTTATGTAGTCTTTGGTGTAGGGGTAAGCACGCTGGAATAGGTCCGAGGTCCGAGATTGGATTCCTGGTGGACGAGCTAATTTTTGCTTATCAATATGCACATTCAAATTCAATGACATTTGTCAATATAGTCTATATTTGTCTATATAGTCTCTGATTCCATTACACTTTGTATGAAATATAATATATTTGATCACAGCTCTGTTTCAACAGTTCTTCCTGATTCGAGGTGGTTGGCATAGATAATATAGCAAAAAGAAAGCACATTGTTTGGTTGTGAATGTATTATATGTATATAAGTAGGTAGGTAGTGTAAATGTGATGATGATATTATTTAATTACTGCAGATAATAATTATTTAATTAGCGTTCAAAAATAAACTTTTGAAAACAATTATTTCATTTTATTTTGTAAAAACATTGAAAAACTTTTTAATTTTGAATTATTTATTTATTATAATGTACTTTGTTGTTGTTGTTGCAATGCATACATACATGTATGCAGGGAGGAAGGGAAAACCCGTTGAAAAACCAAGGATATCCTTTTTAGTAAATTTTCTCCAAACGAAAAGTTTTTGTACCAAAGATGGAATTTCGTAAAAATTTCTTCAAATGTACATCGATTCTACCTACTAGATGTTAAAAATCACTATCGTTAAAATTTTTATTTATGTATATATATACCTATCTCAACATATCTATACGTTTATGTGCCTGTGGACTCTCTAGCGGTCACAATTTTATTCTGATTGGAAAGAAATTTGGTATTTCAGGTGCTTTTGGTATTTGAAAGGTCCAGTATTAAAGGGTAAAATCTAACAAAGGGAAGGGGACGTTTAAAGGAAGGGGAAATCACAAAATTTGGCATATCTCCCTTAATATTCGAAACATCAAAAAATTTATATGAAGTACAGTTGTAGGTACTTAGTTTTACAATAATTTTGACCCTTATCATTTTTTGTTACATTAATATTTACTGTAATATTTACAATTAAAGATAAAATTCTTAATATCTATGTTTACATTAGAGTTTGAGAAAAATAATCGGGAAGAAAATTATAGCGAACACGATTTTCTACAACTTTACACCTCATACATTTTTTGAGTTTTCTAATATTAAGAGAGGTATATTATATTTTGTGTTTTCTACTTTCTCTATGCCCTCTTTCCCCTTGACCTATGTTATTTATTAATAATCAGATACGACATTTCTTTTTTATTAGACTATAATTGTGGCCGCTAGAGAGTAATTGATGTATACTAAGGAAATTCGCTGAAATAAGCTGACGTGGCAGGTGGGTAAGGAATTTTTTGTTCAAAAATTTACACACATTCTTTGTGACAAAAATTAATATTTAATTTTTATAAATAACCTGAAATTTAAGAAGGAATTCAGTGAATTGTTTCAATACTATGTATATACTAGGTAATTAACAGTGCGTGAACTGTTTATTTTACTTTGTAGAGGTAAATGATTGATAAATTAAATAATTATTATTTAAATAATTAATAAATATATGTGAAAGATATAATTGATCTTTATTGATTTGATTTATAAAATATTATATATTTTTTATATATAAATTATCAAGGTTGTTAACATTCAAAGCAACTGTGATAATAGGGGGAAGTTATAGTTGTTATGCAACAACTAAAAATGATGAACAAAATTATAATAATAATTTAATAAAGAAGCGATACCGCTACAACTTCAACACACGCAGAGATGTAATAAGCATTCTTGAATAATATGTCGTAATTATTCAAAATTATTGAATTTAGGTCAAACAGTTTCAAAAAAAAGTTTGTTTACAAAAATAAAAACTGCTTGTCTCTAAAGTTTTTTTGTAGCCTCTTCGATATTACACGTGACCACAAACAGATTTTTGCCTGATTCATTGATTAATTCAATTTTCAAAAAAATTGTCGATTATAAATATATTAACAACATTTATTCGAAATATTTTCTCAAAAACCGACAGACAAAATTTTCAAATTTAAGCGTTACTTTTGTCGCTACTTTTGTGGCGATTGTCTCGTTTGGCCAGTCTTTATAATTCTACAACATAGGTTTATGCAAAAATTAGGCTCATTGATATTCAGTCCAAGCCTCACCATTATTACTGCTATGCAAAATTTTGCAGGTCTTGTAGGAGATATTTCTGGTCATCGGACATCGAATATTCAATACACTTCATATGCTTCTATGAAGAGCCTCTAAAACAAACAAACAAAAAAAAACTCATCAACAGTCCTCACTCATCATGTAACTTTCATGTTTAATTATTAATTATATACATGGAATAGTTTTTAACATTAATTGAGAGACCTAGAATATTCTAGTTGCAGTAAACGAAAAGATTCTAAACAAAAATAATTCTAAAAAAATACTCTATTCAAATATATTCATTTTATATTTGGACATGCAAAACACTGGGTCAAAATTCGCATTTTAGTTCGAGTCCGAGTCCTTAGATATTCCAGGGGAAAGGTAGCAAAAATCATTTTTGACGTGAATACGTCATTCAATTTGCTTCCATAGTGGGAGACAATTCAGAAAACTCTTTTAGCTAAATATATCTATCATCTACATCCAAAATTTAAATACACCACTCGATAGCTAAAGGATCAAAGAATCCATTACACTGAATGAGGACTGTAACGCATCACGTGTGGCGGAGGGTGAAGCACCGCCATTTTGGTGTCGTTTCGCTGCGTCCAATTATTTCCGTTTCGTATTTTTTTGACTCGAAGAAGCTAGGACGATCAAGATTTATCGATTGCGTATATAAAACATTAGTATGAAATAGTTATAGTGAATATACAGTCTGTTTTCAAAAGCATTTCTAATAGGAAGTCAATGTTAAATAAATAAATAAAATATTTACTATAAAACCATACATCCATACATATACTTACAAACATCTGGCTGCTTGCGTTATGATGTTGGTTTGATGTCATTTAATAGTGGGTATTTAGTGATGCCTACTTAATTTATAATATTATTATTCATTACGTATGCACACACACACTACAGACTACAGAGTACCCCCACTATTTTAATTTCTTTATGAAGCATTGTGTAGTTATGATAGTAAATAATATTTAACATTGATTCTTTATTGGCAAAGCTATCCAAAACCGACGGTATATGGTGTTAAAGTAATAAATTAAAAGAAATAATGCAATGTCGGCCTATACTCGTCGAAAAGAGAAAATTTAGAGATCATATACGGTTTGAAAGGACCCGTTACCCTTTACGTATATTCAGTTAAAACACACGGCCGTATTCACGACGCAGCCACACTTTTCTTTAAATCTCGTTTGCTATACGTCAAACCGTTTTCAATTGTTACAAAGTTGGGACTAAACTTAATATACCCTTCTGTATTCGACGAGTATCATATAAATCGTACCACGTGTATAACAATAATGATTTGTGTTGATATTATATCGGTTGACAATTAAATTAATTATTTGTCATATTAAAATGTTTGTTATTTACTTTGTCTTTTTCTACCACGTTCGTACCTCAAAGAGAGGGAAAGGGTCAGGGGTAAACACTACAGAATCCAGAGAGGGCTAAAAGTTAAATACATAGAGATAATATTATTTGTCAATAATGGAAAAAATGAAACAATGATGTTTCACAATACACAACGTAAAAATAAACACAATTAACTTAAATAACAAAGATTAACTTTTTCTCTTGTTTATTGTTTATTGTTGGAGGAGATCATATATGTATAAAGAATTTCATTGAATATTCGATGCGTGATGTCCAATGTTCTCTTATAATTTTAATTAAGGGTTGTTCTGAGCTTATATTGATCGGTAAACCTATCCGCAATTTGTTTGTTTATACAGAGTGTTTAATCAAAAATATATTTTGTTAAGAAATGAGATCGGTGTAGATCCTTTAGGTGAAGATCATAGGTTAGCTGATATGGGCGATTTTTTAACGGATTTTTCTGCCTCACACTAAAATAATGAGCTTAAACCACGGTACGGGGCTCGATGGTACGTTTATAAAAGGAAAATTTTCAAACAGAACTCTTTTTGAATGATTTTTTTTTCTTATTCATTTGTCAAAAATGTTCTAGGTTATGCTTCAACTACCCAAGATTTCGGCTTAATTAAGCTTATTTATCCTATAAGCATTGCTGTAAAATCAGGAGTCAATTATATAAAGTAGGCGAATGTTTAATTAATTCAATTAAAACTGTAGTCGTTTTCTGAAAAATAGATTTCACCATCACAGAATTTACCTTCAAGATTACCTACAATCTGAATTCTAGAATACGGAACGTACGGAACGATATTTAATGGAGTCATCGAGGAAAATTATATGTCAGTGTCTTTAGTCTGATTTTTAATCTTAAGAACGTTCAAGCGCTAAATATAATGCATTCATAAAATCCAATAAATCCAACATTCTAAGTATTACTGTATGTAATGTATTTAGTCCTGATTTTTAATATTACCGATTAAAAGTTTCATCAAATATCTAATCTCACGTCGTTATAAATGGAAAAAGGATGTCGTCGGGCGCATTATAAAAGAATTAGAAATATTAGGGTTTGAGAAGGCAGTCAAAAATCTTACATGATTTCACAACAACTGAATCTGATCCAGTACCAATTTTATGATCCGTACGATAATTTTTTTAGTTTTTAGTACCCCATCTATGATTCTTCCGTAAAAACAGTTTTTATTAAAGTTTTTATATAAAAAGTTTGATTATTTAATTTTTATTCCTCTGGATAAATAATAAGAAAAACCATATTTTTGTTCTCAATTTTAATACCAATAAAATAAAAATCATTTCCACTGTTGTAAAATATATGTTACAGTGTAAAATCTAATTAGCTACACAATCAGGTAAAAATTAAATCGGTCTAATAATTAATCTCTAATTGGATAACAGTAGAAAAAACCATTTGTTTTTAATCCAAACACTCAAATTTACAACCCGTAAATGTAAAAGAGGTTTAATAAGAAAGATAAAATCTAATAATAATAATAATTTATGAAAATGAAATAAAATTTCTCATCAATTTTAATGGGGCCACATACATACACACATAGGGGAACCCGGGGTAAAACGGGATTCGAAGTTGAAAATATGGTTTAAACATACCAAAGGATACCACATACCAAACATACCAAACACATTAAGGGCGCTGCAAAATTTTTCTATGAAGACATTGTAATGTTAATAATCACAAAAATACAGTAATATTTTGTAAGAAAATAAAAGAGCAATTTTCATTTGCCCCGTTCTGCCCCCGGTATGGGTAGAACAGGGTGGTAAGGACAGGTGATTATAAACCCATAAAAAAGTTACTTTTCAAATTTTGCCCCAATTCCTATAACATATGTTTCTATTTTATAAATCCGTATTTCGACTACAATGTAGTCATTATCAGTATGAATTAGCTAATCGCAACTCTGGGATTAGCATCGAGCAACATATCTCGGACTTCATAACCCAGAGATAGTTACGATTAACATATTCATACTGATGATGACTACTTTGTAGTGGAAATACGTATTTATAAAATACAAACAAATATTCTAGGAATTGGGGAAAAATTTGAAATGTAATTTCATAAAAACGAAAGTTCTCTTTGATTATTTTAATAATCTTTACCATAAAAAACTAGTAGAAATGCAGAAAAAATTTGTTTAGGCACAAAATTCATACACTTGGACAGCCTCACCATCTTTGCTCCGGCAGGTAAAAAATGAAATGAAGAGACGCTGTTGGCAGTTCCAATCCAAGAGCACCTCTGGGTAGTAAAATTGGTTTCTTCTCTTGAAAGCCTATCAAGCGTGATATCAGTTGTGTCTACTGGAAGACATTATGAAATATTGCGGCACAATGACGTACATCATTCTGCCGTACTCGTTCCGCCCCAGACACATGATCCGGGTTGTAGCTGCTGCCCTGGACGAGTATTTTCTTTGACCATAAGGTCCATTGTGATGCCTAAGGATGTGAGGATGTGAGTGGAGTGGAAAGAATTTTTCTGTGTAGACTAGGAATTGGTGGGATGTGCAGCTGCAGCCGACTCTGATAGGAACTATGCCGATATTCATCTGGAGTTCGTGAAGGAAACTGCAGAAAACCTTCAAGCCGGTTACTTCGTTCTTGTCCATGCGTTGACAGTTGAGTCAATTAACCGCCCCTTTTTTTTTTCTTAACAATTGACAAACTGCCGATATCGGGATTCGAACCCATAACTTTCCAGTCTCCAAGTAGCCATAACGCCTTAGACCGCTCGACTATGTGGCTGGTGGGTTAGGGTTGGTAAGTTCATTCGAAAAAGACACGTAAAGAAACATTTAACTACACCAAACTGAAATCAATAAAACGTATACACAAATAATAAATTTTTGAATAATAATGTGGATATTTGATAACAAAAGTAATACTGTTAAAGAGACGAAAAAGTTGGCTCTTACGTCAGAATCGTTTTTGGTGTAGCGGTAATCACGCTGGACTAGATATCCAGAGGGCCGAGGTTCGATTCCTGGCTGAAGAGATAATTTTGTCTTCTTAAGATGTAATCTGCAGATGTAATGTAAACAAGTAAACAAGTATGTATACTTTATCATGGTTACATGATCATCATAAGTTACAATACAGGAGCAAAAAATCACTTAACTAAAACTTACACGTACCAACGACCAAGAAAACTAGACTAACATGAATGTCGTAGTTGAACATCCACTGGTTGGTCTAGGAACAGTTTTTAAGTATTGCCGCTCGCTAGTAGTACTCCTTTGATACCAAAAATCATCAAACTTCCTTCCGCCTGGGTACCCCGTTATACCATGGGTTCCCCTACAGGACACTAACAAGGAACAAAATGAATTGAAGTAAAAAAAGAGATAGACGAAGGAATAAAAAGAATTGTAATAAAAAAGTCAGTTAATATTTATAGTACCTTACTCTAATACAATAAAAAAACGAAACCTGAAAGGAGACATGATGTAATATAAGGATACAAAAGAATATATTCGACAGGAAGAAGGACATCAGGACACACACACATACATTTTAGTACAACGAATAGGTGGAGAAACACGAAAGAACCCTGCTTGCGCGTTCTGTATTAGATAGATGGTGCTATGCTGGTGGTATATATATATAAGAATAGAAATTGTATTGAACAAACAGGTGCTCCAATTTATTTACGAGGTAACTTGGACACGATATGGAACATTGCCAGATTAATCCAAGTTGAACAATTTGTTTTACAAGCAGATACTTAAAAACTGTTCCTTCTCGTGATTCGTTTATGTGTATTTGTTCTTTCTATATAAATGGTTGGAATTTTACACTGTTCATAAAAAATTTGGAAACTATATTTCAATTTCTCAGCAGAGATATTGACGAAGTAGGGAATTGGTTTAAATTTGATATGTCTAGATTCTATCCAAAGAATCCCAAAAACACAACCTTCAAACAAGTAGATAGATCTTAAAGTCGAAAAACTACGGTTTTGTATTACACCTAAAGTTGGCTTTCCTTCGATACCCTCAACCTGAATAGGACCTAACTTTGGAAAGTCTCGGGATTTATCAACAGACACAATCATCTACAAAAGAAAGCACCTACGCACAATAGGAATCTACAGTGGGACCATCATGTAGAGAATATTTGGCAAGCAGGAAGACACATTCAACATTGTCAGGTGTGAATCTATGGATAAAAGCAGTTACAACATATTCGGTACATCTTCGAATAAATATTTTAAGCATGCTCCTGTCAATTACCAAGATATGGGAGCATCGAACCTGGTCTGACCAAAATAGAAGGAGAAGCACAATTGCCCATTGGGCCACTGTTTTTCAGATTTCTGCTGTAATCGGGAGATTTGCAATTTGGCTGGATGATTGGTCCTCCTCGCTGCATAGTTTGCACTCGATGGACCCATTGGACCCTCCATAACGGGTTCATTGTGTGCAGATTGTGTTCCGAGGAGGAAGAAACATCCCGCTACATGATCTTTGACTGCGAACCTCTAGGTTACAGCAGATACAGGATATTCGGCATCTCACCCCGAATATATGAACCTTCAGGAAGACCTGATAAGCAAGCCTCTGGCTATTGCCAACATATGGGAGAAGCGATTTTCGTCAGATTGAAGTAGAAAGAGGAGCACAGTGGACCATAAGTTCGATGTGCAATACTTTTTAGACCTCAAGGTGTATCTATCTATCTATTTATCTATATTGATTTTTTGTAGCGAGTCCGGTAAAGAATAAAAATTATACCTTATAAATGTACTAACAACTTTTATTCCAAACATTTTCCAAAAATCGTTAAACTAAGGTGCAAATCAACAAAAACTTTTGAAAAATGGAACATAAACTTTGTTAACAGAATTGCATATATTTTAGTTACAAGTGAAGCTAAATATAACCTTGATAAAAAATCAGTAGGTCCCCAAATTTTTTCCAACCACTGTAAATAAATAAAGCACACATTACTTATTTATCAAATAAATATATTTACATACACACCCACTCACACACAAACTTACAATAGTAGAAAGAAAATATTGTGTCATATTAAAAGTAAAAACTTAAACAACTTTTCTTTTTTTTTCCTTTTTCCAATTTTTTTTCCATACTTTTTTTACACAAATCTGAACACAAATCTTTTTTTCTGAATAACGACAAAAGAAACAAATATGGATAAATGTGGAAAAGCAGAAAGCGGCGAGGGGATGGGAGTTAGGTCTATTGAAAGAAAAAAAATTCATTTAAGCAGAAAAAACAATTTTTATAATAAGTTTATTTATTTATTTATTTATTTATGTGGTGATAAACTTATTGATTGAAAAGTTTTGCATTTTTATTGGAAAATTATGGCAATATTTCAATGGGAAAATCGGGAATTTTTTCAAAATTTTATTTATAACTCGTTATCAATTATCTTTACAAAAAAAAAAGGTTTTGGAAAATTAGTTCAGTATTTCTAAAAATGAACTAATTGATTTTAATGTGCGAAGTTCATTCAAAATTTTTCTATATATGTATTGCAAAATTGTTTTCCATGGCTCAAATTTTTATTTTTGCATGCACCGTCTAAATAAATTTTTTATTCACTTTCTAAATAATGTGCGAAAGTTTCTCATCAATTTAATTTTATAATGCTGCCACAATTAAAGATTGGTTAGCAGTCCCAGGGACTACGTAGGCGCCACGAGTTTTCTTAGCCAAAGGAACTTATTGAATGTCAGCAGAAGTAACCATGGTGACTAATAAATTTGTTAATACAAGACTCACAGAAAATATGGTCAGGTGATAAATTGTAGTAAAATTAATTTTCTACAAGTTTAGTCTTAAACTTTGTTTACCTCTTCCTCTATGCCGCGTTTCCAGTGAACCAAGTATGGAAACGAGTAAAAAGCTCGGCTGTATGCCAAATTTCATTCCGATATACTGTTTGAGGCTCCCTTGTCAATAAGAACCCTTCATTAAAATCCTTCCTTAAAACCCTCTTACAAAGGTGCAGAGGAAACATTTTTCTCGTAACAACTCAATCAACATTTCGTGATACTTACAACATAACGGTTTTTCGAACTTTTTTCTCGCAGCCGTTAAAATGGCAAGGAAGTCTCGGACGTATACTGTTTGAGACTTTCAGTCAATTAGAATCCTCCGTTAAAACCCTTCCATAGAAGCCTTATACAAAGATAAATAGATAGATACATTGAAGCGGCTGTATTGGCTACACTTCAACCATAAGGTCCATTGTGATGCCCAATGATGTGAGTGGAGTAGAACGTATTTTATTTGTGTACACTAGAAATTGGATGGATGTGCGGCTGCAGCCGACCTTGATAGGAACTATACCGATATTCATCTAGAGTTCGTGAAGGAAACTGCAGAAAACCTTCTCAAGCATATCCAGTTACTTCGTTCTTGTCCAAACGCCGACAGTTTAGTCAATTAACCGCCTCTTTTTTTTTCTTAATAATTTAAAAACTGCCGATGTCGGGATTCGAACCCATAACCTCCCAGATCCAAGTAGACATAACGCCTCAGACATAACACCTTAGACTTAGCTTGGCTACTTGGGCGGTACCTTTATACAAAGGTGTAGAGAGTTAAATTACACGAATTGCGTCAACGATTGGTTTAAAACTGCCAACGTATTGATAAGCGATCATCCAGCTAAATTTATGGATCCAATCTTGTATATAGTTATCAAATAACCGCCCTGTTTTTTCTTAATAATTGACAAACTGCCGATGTCGGGATTCGAACCCATAACCTCCCAGTTTCAAGTAGACATAACGCCTTAGACTGCTCGGCTACTTGGGCGGTACCTTTATACAAAGGTGTAGAGAGTTAAATTACACGAATTGCGTCAACGATTGGTTTAAAACTGCCAACGTATTGATAAGCGATCATCCAGCTAAATTTATGGATCCAATCTTGTATATAGTTATCAAATAACCGCCCTGGTTTTTCTTAATAATTGACAAACTGCCGATGTCGGGATTCGAACCCATAACCTCCCAGATCCAAGTAGACATAACGCGTCAGACATAACGCCTTAGACTTAGCTTGGCTACTTGGGCGGTACCCTTCTACAAAGGTGTAGAGAGTTAAATTACACGAATTGCGTCAACGATTGGTTTAAAACTGCCAACGTATTGATAAGCGATCATCCAGCTAAATTTATGGATCCAATCTTGTATATAGTTATCAAATAACCGCCCTGTTTTTTCTTAATAATTGACAAACTGCCGATGTCGGGATTCGAACCCATAACCTCCCAGTTTCAAGTAGACATAACGCCTTAGACTGCTCGGCTACTTGGACGGTACCTTTATACAAAGGTGTAGAGAGTTAAATTGGCACGAATTGCGTCAACGATTAGTTTAAAACTGCCAACGTATTGATAAGCGATCAACCAGCTAAATATATGAATCCAATCTTGTATATAGTTTTATTAAACTGTTCTGTAAATAGAATACATCTAACTAAATAAACTATCCAAGGCAGTAGTAATAGGGTCATCATAAGGTCATCAATGTTGTGTTTTTGTTGTTTTTTGGTTCATCCAACAAAGTTATGAATAATAATTTCAACCAATAAAACTTCATGTATCCCCCCACTGTGATCTATGTATGTAATATGATGAGGAGGCAAATATACTACAAAAAAAAGAAAGAAAACCTAAGAAAATTTGAAATAAGAATTGGAAAATATCATAACATATCAATAGAAAATCCTTTTCAAATTGTATTTTAATACAATAATAAATTTGTTAAAAGCTATATAGACGTATTTTATACAGGTTGGTCGAATTTCTTTTTCTAAAAACCTTTGCAGTTAGCTTAAACATCTGTTCAACGGTGGGATTGAAATTTCAATCCAATTTTCTGTTTTCTTGGTTCAGGACTAGTAATTCGTCTTTTATCATTATTTATATTTCTATTTGTATACCCACTATATAATATTAACCAGGGTATATTAAATTTAGTTCCGACTTTGTAACAGTTGAAAATACTAATCGCAGAAGAAAAAAATTTGGTATAGGTGTTCATAACATGACCTGATTAGTCCATTTCCGCAAAGTTATTCGTCTGCCCAAAAACGAAAAGAGATAGTGAGCTGAAATTTATATAATAGAATGAGCACTATCGGACTATGTTTGGGCAAAATGGACCAAACTGCCAATCTTTGAAACCGTAAGAGATAGAACAAAAATTTAGAAAATGTTCCTTTTTTTTAAAATAAACAACTTTTGCTTAAAACTTTTTTTCATAAATCCATTATATGGGTATTTAAGCAATTAACTCAGTTAGTTGTTATTTTCTCTTCTTTTTTTTTAAATATTTTAATATTTACAAAAAAGCAGAATATTTTTTTTTGATAAAATCTTTGTTTTTCAACTATCAAGATTTATTTGACTTCGCCATCGATTAGATTTATCGTATATCTGAAGATATAATATAGTACTACACATTCGGGGAAGACAATCGGAGGCAAAAGTACCTGAATAAGAAATCACAAATAATATGATAAACTTTTGGTAGTGATTGTACCTTTAATTTAAACCAACAATATCTCTTTATTTACCATATACGAATAAGTGAGATAGAAAAGATAGATTTTTTCAACAACCGTTTAGTGAATGTTAATTAAATTGTACAAAATTTAATTTTAATGTTGATCTTTAAGTTGATCTTCAAATAACCTTGAAGGACATGGTTATTACAATGAAAATCGATATCGCCGTAAGATGCTCCCTTCCGAACAAAACGAGTTTAATTCGGTTAATTTTTTGAAGGTGCATTGTCTAAAATAGACACCCTTTATGTATATACATATATACATTGTGAGATGAGTGTCCTTTTTTTCAAGCTGAATAACCAACTAACAGAGCTTGAAGCCAAAAAAAAAATGAAATAAAGGTAGTGGAAGAAATAAGCGATCGTTGGTTGAAGTGAAGCTCTTTAAATGTATATGGAGCAAGAGCTAGCTAGCTAGTGTGTGGAAACACACAAACCAATACACGAAATATATAGTTCAATTGAATATTTCTTCATATAAAAGTGTGTATTTTATTGGGTTTGCGTTTATTCATATAGGTAGGTAGGAGGTGGTATTGGTTCATATTTGGTACGTTTATCCTTTATATGTTGTGTGTATGTGTGTATAATAGTCCTTGATATTATTTCTCACCTTCATATCAAACCAACCTTTTGGTTTGTCAAAACAGAGTTATCCCATTAGCAACATACCTGGGTATTCATTGAATTAATTTATACATTCACTCTTTAAGACGAATAATTAATACTAACACGTAACAAATCTCACGGCTCCTTCTTGAGATCTAGAAAGAAAAACTGGAGAGCCTCTTAGAAACACTAACAATTGTTGTTCAAAGTTTTTGTATGAATGGACCCAAGAAAAAATTACGATTTTCATATTTTGGTTTTGTAAATTTTTGTTTTGGAAGATTTTATCCCCCGCTTTAACTGCCTTAGGATCTCGAAAGCACATCTGCAAATACATGTTTATATTTGTAAGAAAAGCTCTCATACAACAATTTAGCAGAATGTGCAATCTTTCCCGGTTTATCTATCACTAGTAGTAGTTCTACTGCATGATATGCTTCGAGCATACCTACCATAGTTTGTTAGTAGTTACCGAGGTAACATTGGGAATATATAGTGTGTACGCAAGTATATCTAAATATGAATGTAAATTGAGATTTAGTAGTCTGATTAGTCATATTTGATTACAATGATTGGCCACTAACAAATTCACTCTCTATAACGAATACGTTTTTTCCTAAATCTATTTACCGCTACTTCTAAGGCGTTTTGTCTACTTAGAACTGGGAGGTTGTGGGTTCGAATCCCAAGATCGGTTGTTTGTCAATTATTAAGAAAAAAACGGACAGTAAATTGACTAAACTGTCGGCGATTGGATAAGAACGACGTAACCGGCTACGCTTGTGAAGCTTTTCTGCAGTTTCCTTCACGAATTCTATGAATAGTTACATAGTTCCTACCAGAGTTGGCTGCAGCCGCACAACCTACCAATTCCTAGTCTACAAAATTCCTTACAGTCCACTCACATCCTCACATTCTTAGGCATCACAATGGGCCTTATGATCGAAGTGTAGCCCCTCCGGGGCAGCCGTTATAATCTATCTAATCTATCTATACCGCTAGTTCATCTCATGTATAAATATTTATTTCCGGTATTCATCAGATAAGCAACAAACATTTTGTAAATGCATGCAAGTCACATGAGAATTTCAATCATAAGAGATTTTGTGAAACGTTGCTAGAACGAAGAGAGACACATAAGAGTTACCCAAACATAATCCTGTGATATTGTTTGCCAGTATAACTGCAGCACTTCACAAACACTGCTTTAGCTTGTGCTACAAACTAAAATTTTCCTCTATAAATATATATTTTGATAATATGAAAACAGAATTCCTTCGGGATAAAACCAAACATATATAAACTAAGTAAACCAATGAACGTTCCAGCGACGACCATACAGGCAACAGGACACACACATACACACACATACTCGGTGATAGTGGATGGATATTGAAGTGATATTCCTCGTCCTACAAAACAACACCACAAGTATTCAAGTGTTGTTTCTCATCAATATATGGCGAGGTGAGTTAAGGTTGTTGTGAAAAAATTCAATTTAATGGTCGGTTCTTCAAAATTTGACAGCTTATTATTTCAATAATAAAGAATATCCTGTCAAAATTTGTAGTTGATCCTGTTTTTAGTTTTTGAGTAAAAAAATGTTAAAGTTACGCTATTTAAGAGATTTTTACATAGGTTAAATGGGCTCCTCGGTAAAAACATGAATACAAAAATATATATCTCGACAACCAGATATGCCAGGGTTATGAGAAACTGTCATAATATTTATCAAAGTCTTATAAATACCTGGACAAAATTTCAAATTAATCATGTTTTTTGTTTCTGAGATAATTAAATTTGTAGATCGAAAAATGTTCTAAATCTAGTTTCATTTTTACTGATATTTATTTTTATCTAGTTTTATTTTTAGTTATATTTATTTTTATTTAGTTTTATCACCATGCAAATTTTTTGGAATACATAAAAACGTATTTTTAATTATTAAAACTCTTTGAAAAATTGAAATTTAGGATTTAAGTTTTAAACAATATGTTTTTTACAAAAATTAAATTATTTGAAACGATTTATTGTAAAATTTTTAATTATTTAGAGTTGGCAATGGATGAGATATCAATGCATTTAGTATAGGACAAACTCACCACCCCTACTTTTCTTCACCAGTTTCACAACAACCTTAAGGGATCAAAACTGTAAATACTAGGGAAGGGGGGAGGGATAAATAAAACTATAGGAGAATATTATTATTATTATTCTTATTCTAGGAATTGATATTTATAATACACGAAAAAAAAGGAACAAAAAATATCCAATATTGGTTGGTAAGGTCTATTTTGCTATTAGTCTAAGCTCGTTGTTCGAAGACTATTATTCTAAAGCTGGACAATTGTTTGTCTATTTTATTTAACTTGTTATTTTATTTTTTGTCTACCTGGAAAAATATAATTTTCTAGGTATTATCGATGTTGATAATATTAGTTTTTTTTCGAAGTATTATGTTTGTTTATACGAGGGAAGTTTTATTTATCTATTTTTTGGCATAAATACCACCACAAAATGTGTGATTTATATTTGAATATTAGATGAAATACCGGACGTTATCCAGCAACGTCCTACTACCTACGGAGTTTTGAGTAGTAATATTTATATCAGGAATTTGTATCGTTTGTTTCTTTGTTGAACCATTTTAAGGAGTCTCGTAAATACTTGATCGTGAGAGAAAACTGCGCTTCGGAAGTCTACGCTCCTTATATTGAACTTCTAAAAAATTTATTTATTAATTAATAAAGATTAATCAAACTTTGCATATAGTATTTCTGTATTCATAAGGAACATTTAAGAAAAAAGGTTTTATCAAAATTCGTCTAATGATTTTTAAGTTAAATCTTTTCAAATATACAATAAATTTTATATTTTATTATAAAACTTTTTCTGGAACATAAACAAGAATACAAATTGTAGAAAAAGGATAAGTTTATTATTTGTGTCCATAAAAATGACTCCACCTTTATCCAAAATGTTGAGCCTACTTTTACTCAGTCTTGAACACTACGGATCAAAATAAAACCCGATCCAAAAACCAAAGTCAAAACCATCAAAATTTGACAATATATCTTTTTACAGTTTTTTTACTTTTAAAAAGGGTATGAATTTAAGAAAATCCACAAAAAAAAAAACATTAAATTATCGAATTCAACGAGAATCTATTGTTAAGAAGATATACGCTCTCTGGTTTTGGAAAGACCAAGTTCGTTATATGGCAAGTTTGTTATATTTTGCCATTCTCAAAATCGGTCAAGGAAACAGCTTGGCATAGTATGAGCAGAAAACACATTATTTGGAATATCTCTCTTAATATTAGTAAAATGGAAAATTTTATACAGTTGTACAGTTGTGAAAAATTCATTTTACTACAATTTATCTACTAGTCTTTTTTCTATAACTCTAATATTAGCAGAGATAGAAAGTTAGTATCATTATGATTCATTTCTCGGAGAAAATTCTATTCGCCTCCGTAGTATTTACTCGAACACTTTTCTTTTCAAAATGTTGCAAATTTAAGATTATAAATGTTTCTTCCATTGGTTATAAATGTATCCAAATATCTCGAAAAAAAAACAACAAAATCATTTACAGGCACAAATTTAAGATCTATTACACTTAGGATGTTAGAACATTTATTTTGTAACACCCTGTATAATAGTTCATAAATAAGTTTCTATGTAAACATTGTATTAAAGACATAACTGATCGGGGTAAAGCAGTGTGAGTGAGAGACTCAGACACAAGTGTGGGTGGATGCGTGTCGCATACAATTCGAATTAATTTGTGAATACATTTCCCGAATCGAACGATATTCCGAAGACTATATACTTTTCTGGGAAACCATTTCAATGTCAATATACGAATCGAATTATATGACACGTCATTTTCAGCATTTATTGTAAATGTCGGAAATAGAGACACAAACACACACATACACACATATTTACACACATAGACATAATATTGTCAGTTTGATTTTCGATGTAAGTATATTTTCGATATAAATATGATGATATTTACTTCAAATGTAGACAACACGATTGACAAGTCTAGGTAGAAAGGTAGAAATATATATATATATATATATATATATATAGATATATATACAATATATATATATAATTCTAGTAAATATGATTCGAAATCAAGTATTTAAATAGTATAAGTGAAATTATTAATAAAACGATATGTACGCCTTTGGTGACAAAAAAACGTACTAATTTTTTATATAAAGTACTTAAAAAATAGTAAACCATTCTTCAACAACTAGACCAAGCAAAGAACTTACTTCAGGATTTCAAAAAAAGGGGAATATATCCATCAATTCCTAACAGTAAAGCGTTGTTCTAAATAAGATGGTGGTCAAACATATGATATAACATATTAACAAGTGAAAATAACAACTTACTGAGTTAATTGCTTAAATACCCGATATACATACTTAATTAATAAAAATAAGTTTCTAATAAATGTTGTTTACATTTAAAAAAGGAACATATTTTGTTTTTGACAAAAAAAAGGAACTGATAGGATTTTTTACTCCAAAATTTGAAGAAGCGTTAAATCTTTGTTTTTTTTGGATTTTCTTTCGACATCTTGTTGCTAAATACAGTTATAAAATTGTTTATCATTTGAAATAAAACAAGAAATATTCTTTATCTATATATATATATATATATATATATATATATATATATATATATATATAAACATATATATATATATATATATATATATATTTAACTGAATATGTGTATAAGCTTCTAGCTTCAAAGCTCAAGCTTGCACAAGTAATATTTATATAATATATATACACAATGTAATAGAATTGGTATGTTTTCCTCATTTTCCGTTTCGCTTTTCATCATTTTCACTTCTTATATAATCATATACAAGGAGGCCTTCCATCAAAAAAAAGAATATGCAACAAATAGATCTAATGTATATTTTCGGTCAATTTAGAATGCGTAAGTAGGATTTTATATACTAAAACAGTCTAACAGAAATTTGATAATTATTGAATTCAATTATCTCAGAGATTTATTTTGAACATTTTTAGCGTATTATAATTATTCGGAAAGTTCACATATTTCGATGTTAGCGTTGAAACGATTTCGAAAAATTTCTATCAATGTCGGAAATGGCTGTCATTACAATTTATATGTACATATTTGTACTCTGCTCCAGAGGCCACAATTTTACTCCAAACGGAATGAAATTAAGTGTGCTTTCTGTATTTGATAGGTTGAGTTCATTAATGGGCAAAATTGGTTGAGAGAAAATTAGAGGAAGGGCGAAACATAATATTTTAAATGTCTGTCCGATTATGTGTTAGTAAAATAAATAGAGTCTCTTTAACTTCATTCCCCTAAATAAAGAACTATTTGAACTACGATTTATTAGTAAGACACTTACTTACTGGCCTTCTTGCTGGCACAAAATCAATCTCACAAAGAATCTCTGCAGATTTTGTCATGAAGAGGAGGAGACCGGAATTCACATTTGGTGTGAATGCGAAAATCTCCCTCTCAAAAGACACTATCACTTGGGTGGACAGATCTCAAGCCAGATGAAATCAATGAGGTGTCACTGAAGAATATCCTAACGTTTATTAAGACCGTAAGACTCCTGGAACACCTTTGAAGGAAAGCAGGTATAATAGATCAAATTGGTCGCGGTACAAAAGCTCTTTATAAGACTTACTCTTCTGACTAGAATCTAATCTATAGTTTAATCGTTTTAACGAGGCCAGCCATGCAAACAAACTGCACACGAATGAACCAAGACTTGCAATGACCAAGCACATGGTACTAAGCACATAAATAATAATAAGTCTTAGTTCACTCGTACGCAATCTGCTCACATAGCCGGCCTCGTTAAAACGATTTAAGTATAGTCAGACACTTGCTAAGCACATGGGCTTACCAGTGTACCAAGATTATTGCAGTAGCTGCCACAATAAGGAGGAAAAGGAAACGATGTCCCAACTTCTCTGCCGCTGTGCAGCTGTTGCTAGGAAAAGACTGATACACATGGGTCAGGCATTCTTTGAAGAACTCTCTAAATTAAAATTGGACGAAATCAAATCTCTTTTACTGTTCATGAACAGCTCCAAATGGTTTAAGGAATAGTGACTCCTACGCAGCCACTACAACCTGAACCTAACCTGGTGAGAGACACCCTGTGTATACAGATACATGCATATGAAAGTTTTGGTATTATATTATGTAATATTTAGTTTGGGCTCCACCAATATTTGTA
This sequence comes from Nineta flava, assembly GCA_963920215.1. NCBI lineage: Eukaryota > Metazoa > Arthropoda > Insecta > Neuroptera > Chrysopidae > Nineta > Nineta flava. Next base: position 137,461,986 of record OY986041.1, read on the forward strand.
TCACTACCATGGGAATGGTTTCATGAGAGTAGAAACGACAGTCAAGAGTTATAGTAAAATGAATGAACCCAGTTACTAGTACTACTGTTGCTGCTGGTTTTTGGGTTTTAATACTTTTATTTGTGTTGTGGAATGTTTGTATTATTTGCTGCGACATATTTTATGTCTTTTAGGGAACACAAAAACCAAATAGATAGGGGAATTTACTCTTTTAGTTAGAAATTAAATTTATTGCCAAAAGTTTTCTGCCACGTAAATTTCCCACAAAGCACACAAAGTGATGTCTAAGGAAAAATAACCTGTTTTCACGGCAATATTTGGCTGAATATCAAAATATGTGTTAAAATGGGTTACGAGCTTTATATCAAGATGGTAGGTAGTTTGATTGACGATACGTGGTTGGTTTTTTTATGATACCGGCAAAATTTTCGATGCTTCTCGCATACAGGCTTCACCATACGGACTCCTTAGTCGCCTCAATAAGGTATTTCAAATTTTTCCTGTATGAACGGAAATAACAAGAAAACCAGCGCATCCTCGTTTAATCTCTCGCTGCAACACTAATTAGGATACTTCAGTGAAAAATTCGATAATGTTACATCAGAATGTTTTCAACTTCATCCGGGATCATTTTTCCTATCATATACAAATTTGTATTGTCATTTATGACGATATAAGTCAAACACCCCTAAAAACGATAAGCCCAATGGAATTACTGATATTATCCGGAATGAATGTATTTGGTACATATCCATTTTTACTCCCTTATTCAGTTTATGTAGATTTCAAAGATGTAAATACGTCTAAATAAATCTTAGTTCGCTAAAATATTGTGTGTTTCGATGTGTAAATTATCGCGGCAGGACGCTTCTTATGTTTAGTATAATGTAAAAATTTAAAGCAAAGTAAAAAAAATTACCTGAGGTCAAGATTTTGATACGTAACGGATGTATTAATTCTGGCATATTAATATTAATTAATAAATTCGATGACATGTTAGTCTATATAGGATACGCTTGTCCTTTCATACTTATGTCTTCTTAACTGTACTAGAAGTATTTTAGTATATACAATATCACTAAGCTAGACGAGTCAATTTTCGCAACCGAACGGTCGATCGCAAAGTCAATTTGGTGGATCGCTTGCGATATCTTGACAAAAAGTAATTGAAGAATTTGTGGTTAGATTTCATGATTTAGGTGTAAAACGCATTAACAAAACAATTTTACATTCTGCAAATGGCATTTAAAAATGAAATTATGATTTTACAAACTGATTTAATCTTACAATCCAGAAAACTTTTATAAATATGTCAACCGAGAAAAATATCCCAATATCATCAAATGTAGCGAATATATTTATTCTTGTTTCAGATCTACATGCCTGTGTGAATCGGCATTTTCCTACGTATAGTTAACGAAGACTAAGCAACTTTCTGTTCTGACTAACAATCATACTGAATACACATTATTATTATCTTTGTCAGGATGTACACTTAATTATAATTCCTTGATTAGCCTTGAGTCATGCAAACTCAGTCTTCCCATTCATGTTAAGGCAGTAAAATAAATTCAAAATCTGCCTTTATCTGTAGCTAATTTGAATTAATGTTGGTCCGTTAAATAATTGTATTCTTTGTTACGTAGATAGATGTTTCAGTTCGAGATGCACTTCCACGAGCTGCTAATAGATTAGAAAAAAACAAACTAAAAATTTGTTTATATCATTCTTCCATAGTAAATTTTCCTAGCCCAAAGAAAATGAAATCTTAAAATCAAATTATCAGTTATACTGTGCACTTTTATAACAGATTTTTTAAATGTGTACCTTCGAACAAATAGTACACGTCAATCGCAACACATTTTTAAGATAAAAAGTACATCTTATGCACCCAAAAGTTGGCCACCCCCTTATTTTAACTTATATAATGAATATAATTAAATATTCATATAAAATATTTAATTCAAAAATTCATTTTTTAATTAATGACATGTTTGTCTATACGTCAGTTCTTTCATACTATGTCTTACGTAACCTTAAAGGAAATTGACATTAGTATTGAATTGTAACGCAAATATATAAACACAATTAATGTATGTGGAATGAAATTCCTTTGAATAAAGTCACAAATTTCTTTATTTTGCGTCTGCTATAAAAGTTTAGAGATTTTGGGTACTTTACAATGTTTATGCTTGCAATTTATAGTTCCTTACCATTTCTCTTCTATTATTTCAACTGTAAGTAATCTAATATGAGTTATAAACATCTATGATACATAAACAGTTTCCCAACTCACATACAACATCCCCTCTCCCCCACCCTCAACGAATGAGCAAGAGACTACTTTTACTCGTAAGTATGTATCCGACCAAAAACATAAATGTAAGAAAGGGCCGAGTTTTCGGGAAAATCCTTAATGTAATAGTTCCTTCTTAAAAAGTGGTGATATGAGAGTAATGACCGAGCTATTTACAAAGTAAATAGCTCTAGACTTCATATAATAGTTGCTTCTTAAAAAGTGATGATATGGCAGAAAGGACCGAGCTATTTACAAAGTAAATAGCTCTAGACTTTATATAATAGTTGCTTGTTAAAAAGTGATGATATGGAAGAAAGGACCGAGCTATTTACAAAGTAAATAGCTCTAGACTTCAGATAATAGTTGCTCTTTGAAAAGTGATGATATCCCATTAAAGAGCCGAGCTATTTACAAAGTAAATAGCTCGGTAAACTATTAACTAAAAAAAATAATGAGGGTAAATTGATTAAATGTAAGAAAAAATTTGGTTTAAAATTATTTCATAAGTTTTCCCTTAGTATGTTTTTAAAATTTTATAACGCGGCAAGATTTAAAATATTGGAAATCAGAAAAAATAACTTGCCGCGCTATATAAAATTTTAAAAACATACTAAGGGAAAACTTATGAAATAATTTTAAACCAAATTTTTTCTTACATTTAATCAATTTACCCTCATTATTTTTTTTAGTTAATAGTTTACCGAGCTATTTACTTTGTAAATAGCTCGGCTCTTTAATGGGATATCATCACTTTTCAAAGAGCAACTATTATCTGAAGTCTAGAGCTATTTACTTTGTAAATAGCTCGGTCCTTTCTTCCATATCATCACTTTTTAACAAGCAACTATTATATAAAGTCTAGAGCTATTTACTTTGTAAATAGCTCGGTCCTTTCTGCCATATCATCACTTTTTAAGAAGCAACTATTATATGAAGTCTAGAGCTATTTACTTTGTAAATAGCTCGGTCATTACTCTCATATCACCACTTTTTAAGAAGGAACTATTACATTAAGGATTTTCCCGAAAACTCGGCCCTTTCTTACATTTATGTTTTTGGTCGGATATCAATAATTTTTGAAAGGCTTAAATATACGAAGCCAAAGGCTTCGCACAAAACGCGTAGCGTTTTGTTACTCTTCGCATATGCTTCGCGTATGCTATGCGTTCCTTTCGCTTGGCGATACTTTACTCTTTTAGCGAATTTCCTGAAAGGAAATAGAGCTATTGGTCCCGTACCGAAGTCAAAATTTCGCAAAAATTTCTTCAAATGTCCATCGATCCTACCTTGTAGATGTCAAAAATCACCATCTGTAAAATTTATATATATATATCTATGGACATATATATATATATATATATACATATATATATATATATATATATATATATATATGTGTCTGTAATCACTCTAGCGGTCACAGTTTTTATTCTATCGGAATGAGATTTGGTATTTGAAACGCTTTTGGTATTCAAAAGATCAAGTTCGTTAATGGGTAAAATCGGACCAGGGGAAAGGGGGGTTTAAAGGGAGGAGGAAACAGAAAATTTGACATATCTCCCTTAATATTCGAAAAATCGAAAATTTTATAAGAAGTAAAGTTGTAGGTATTAAGTTTTACTGTAATTTTGTTTCTTATCATTTTTTCTGTAACCCTAATATTTACAAAAATATTGACGGTTTAAGATTGAAAATTAAATTCCTCAATATCTCTGTACGCATTAGAGTTTGAGCAAAAAAGATAAGGTGATGAATTGTAGCAAACATGATTTTCTACAACTTTGTTTCTGACGCATTTTTCGATTGTTCTAATATTAAGAGAGATATTTTATATTTTGTGTTTTCTTCTATCTTTATGCCCCCCTTTCCCCTTGACGTATGTTATTTATTAATAAAATTGGCCATGCAAATACTAAAATCAGATACGACATTTCATTTTTATCAGACTAACATTGTGACCGCTAGAGAGTAATTTATTTATTCCAAGGAAATTCGCTAAGTTGAAGCAGCTCCTGCGTAACGAATTTTTAAAATTTTATAACGCGGCATGTTTAAAAATATTTGAAATCATCAGAAATTTGAAATCATCGTATCTGATTTTAGTATTTGCATGGCCAATTTTATTAATAAATGACATACGTCAATAGAAAAGGGGTGCATAAAGATAGAAGAAAACACAAAATCTAAAATATCTCTCTTAATATTTGAACAATCGAAAAACGCGTAAGAAACAAAGTTGTAGAAAATCATGTTTTCTACATTTCATCACCTTATCATTTTTGCTCAAACTCTAATGCGTACAGAGATATTGAGGAATTTAATTTTCAATCTTAAACCGTCAATATTTTTGTAAATATTAGGGTTACAGAAAAAATGATAAGAAACAAAATTACAGTAAAACTTAATACCTACAACTTTACTTCTTATAAATTTTTCGATTTTTCGAATATTAAGGGAGATATGTCAAATTTTGAGTTTCCCCCTCCCTCTAAAACCCCCTTTCCCCTGGTCCGATTTTACCCATTAACGAACTTGACCTTTTGAATACCAAAAGCGCTTTAAATACCAAATCTCATTCCGATAAAATGAAAACTGTGACCGCTAGAGTGATTACAGACACATATATATATATATATATATATATATATATATATATATATATATATATGTATATATATATATATGTCCATAGATATATATATATAAATTTTACAGATGGTGATTTTTGACATCTACAAGGTAGGATCGATGGACATTTGAAGAAATTTTTGCGAAATTTTGACCTCGGTACGGGACCAATAGCTCTATTTCCTTTCAGGAAATTCGCTAATAAAAACATACTAAGGGAAAACTTACGACATAAATTTCAACCAAATTTTTTCTTACACTTAATTAATTAACCCCTCATTTATTTTTTTAATAAATAGTTTACCGAGCTGTTTAGCTTGTAAATAGCTCGAAACTTTATGGGATATCATCACTTTTTAAGGAACAGCTATTATTTGAAGTCTAGAGCTATTTACTTTGTTAATAGCTCGGTCCTTTCTCGTATATCATCACTTTTTAAGGAGCAACTATTATATGAAGTCTGGATCTATTTACTTTGTAAATAGCTCGGTCCTTTATCCCATATCATCACTTATTAAGAAGCAAATATTTTATTAAGATTTTCTCGAAAACTTACCTTTCTTACAAACGGAAAATTTAACAACTTTAATTGTAATTAAAATAACATATGAAGCATATATCGATCTGATTTGTTGACAAGGTTACCGCCTCCTTTTTGATTAGATAGACATTTAGTATTTAAATAAAAATTTTCTAGTTTAATATAACAGTATGTTTTAATACTCCAAATAGAAAACATTGATTGTTGTATTGTATTGTTACAATGTAACTTTTTTTAAGTAAACAAGTTTAAAAATAAACAAGTTTATTTTCAATTAGCAATTCGTAATGATGAAAAGAATTAAATAAATTGTTATAATTTGTAAGAATTGCTCAAGGCGGTATATTACCAAATATTCAAGCAGTGTTATTGCCAAAGAAAACTGAAAAGAAAGCATAAATTTTATACATTGGATTATTGATAATAATATTCATCGATCATATATCATAGGCCTTTTATTAAAACGCCACAAATTAATGTGAAATAAGAGTGATATATTTTTTATTAAAATAACTATATAAAATTTAGTATATATAAGATGTTATTTGATTTGTTTCGATTATGACTTCTAAACTAATCGTTTATTACAGATAATTGATTATCAACGTTATAGTCTTTGAAGAAATGACTTGACCCGTTGGCTCCACTTCACAAAAAAAAATTCGTTACGCAGGAGCTGCGTCAACTTAGCGAATTTCCTTAGAATACATAAATCACTCTCTAGCGGTCATATTTTTAGTCTGATCAAAATGCCTTAAGGCAGTTTAAGGGGTGTTTTTCCCATTTTCGGAGGTTTGCGTTATAGGTAAAAAAATTTTTCAAAGTGTTCTGTTAAATTGACTTTATTTCGGGTCGATTGGTCAAAATTCCATCATTTCATCATATATAGAACTGAAAAACGTAATTTTGGGGGGTGTTTTTTCAATTTTTCGGGAGTTTGCAAAAAAATATATTAAGTTTTTCGAAATAACTTCCTAATTTGTAGCTATTAAGCGTCGATTGCAAAAAACTGCATCTTGTTGTATGTATAGATTAAAAAGGTTGGTTTTGGGGGTGTTTTTACCAAGTTCGAAGGGTTGTGATGGAAAAAAACTGATCTTTCTATCATGAATAGAAGTAAAGAGGTAAGTTTTAGGGATGTTTTTCCCATTTTCGGTGTGGTTGCGATGTAGGTAATGAAATTTTTCAAAATATTCTGTTAATTTTGACGTTATTTCGGGTCGATTAGTGAAAATTCAAACTTTATAGCATTAATAGAACAGAAAAACATAATTTTGGAGGATGTTTTTCCAATTTTCCGAGGCTTCCGTTGCATAACTTTTAAAATCAACGCATACTGCTGTATTCAAATAGCAATGTCTATTTCTATATGGTATAAAAATTAATAGGTATATATGATATATCGTTCTCTACAAGGTAGTTTGAGTTAAACTAGTCTTAAAAATAAAAAATGTTAAATTTTCCACTTTTCCGATACAAATTTCGAGTTTTCGCAATTTTCTCGTCGGTTTGGGTACTACAGCTATCTACATGCCCAATATCAACTTTACAGCATATCTGGAAGTAGCTAAACATTTTGATGTATTAGTTACCAAGAATTGTGGGCGTTCCCACGAATTTTGCGTTTTTGAAGTGAAATAACTTTTTAACGGTTAATTCGTTAACATTGATTGAAAACATTGGTTCTTATAATTCCGTAAAGTATCTATATTCGAAATATCAACCCTGTAGCTCTTTCCGTTCAAAAGATACAGCACCCAAAAAATGAGCCTAAATTAACGATAAGATATAGCACTGTAGTGAAAAGTCCGAAAGTCTCCCTTAAATCTCGGCCTTGCGCACTACCGTGCTCTAGATATAAAAAAAAAACCCTGGATATTGTCATATTCACAACTAACATCGTACAGTATTTTAACTGCTGAAGTAGTCAAAAACCATTTGACTAGGTATACATACGCTCCATATATATATATATATATATATATATATATATATATATATATATATATATATATATATATATATATATATATATATATATATATATATATATATATATATATATATGTATATATATATATATATATATATATATATATATATGAGCTCGTATATACAAACTTATTTGCTTGCTTTACAAACTCACAGCACATAGGTACCAGCTAGCTACTAGAGCTAACTATACTACTAGTTTGAGCTGTCTGTATATTACTATTCATATAGTAGGTCCCATGCTAACTAAAATATTGTATTCATAATATTCTAGTAGATATTAATATATAGAGTTGTCTTGAATATTCGATGTGCATTATACAAAGTTGTCCAATCGGATGACATCGGATGGGATTATCGGATTGGGTGGAGAAAACTTAAAACTTCAGTGCTATTTTTTTATACTTTTCCAAATGATCCAAGGATCCACGATTGGGTCTGTTCAAAAATTTGATCAAACCGAGGGTACAGAACTATACGCGAAAAAACGTAAGTATGACATTCTTTCGAAATCAGTTTGTAAGCTTTATCAAAAATATATATTTGACTTACTGTAAAATGAAAACAACGTTTTAAAAAACCATATGCATCCATTATGGAAATCGAAACCAAAGTTTCTAGTACCCTTGTACAAATTATATTATAATCGCCTATCCCGTATCCAAACTATTAGGTGTATGAAAGAAGGCTTCAATCAAAGGATGCTTACCTTTATGAAATGAATTCTCTACTATTTGAAAAAAAACTCCATCCAAATTGGTTCAGCCGTTCTTACGTGATACGCGAACAAACAGATCAAAATTATTTTCAATCGTGTGTTGTTTTTTTTAAATCAATTATTACAAGTTTCTAAAGTTTTATTAAACACTAGCTGTCCACACAGGCTTCGCACTGAAATTGTGCCTAAAATATTGTTGTATGAAGAAATATTTCACACAAAAGTGGTTTGTTTTTATTAGATAAACATTTTTTTATATTGAATGATTTGCACTATCTCACACAGTTTAAAAGTTAGGTTTTTAGCGTAGATGCCACGCGGCCCAGATGTACGAAATGCAAACTTTTTATAACTTGTAACCTTCCTCAATAAACGGGCAATCTAACGCATAATCGGGCTTTTCAAATCAGACTAGTAATTCATGAGATTAGTGCGTTCAACATACAAGCTCTCAAATTTTACAAGCTTTTATTTTATTTAACTTGCAAAGTATGTATGAACGTATGTATGTATGTGTGTATGTATGTATGCATGTATGTATGCATGTATGTATGCATGTATGTATGCATGTATGTATGCATGTATGTATGCATGTATGTATGCATGTATGTATGCATGTATGTATGCATGTATGTATGCATGTATGTATGCATGTATGTATGCATGTATGTATGCATGTATGTATGCATGTATGTATGCATGTATGTATGCATGTATGTATGCATGTATGTATGCATGTATGTATGCATGTATGTATGCATGTATGTATGCATGTATGTATGCATGTATGTATGCATGTATGTATGCATGTATGTATGCATGTATGTATGCATGTATGTATGCATGTATGTATGCATGTATGTATGCATGTATGTATGCATGTATGTATGCATGTATGTATGCATGTATGTATGCATGTATGTATGCATGTATGTATGCATGTATGTATGCATGTATGTATGCATGTATGTATGCATGTATGTATGCATGTATGTATGCATGTATGTATGCATGTATGTATGCATGTATGTATGCATGTATGTATGCATGTATGTATGCATGTATGTATGCATGTATGTATGCATGTATGTATGCATGTATGTATGCATGTATGTATGCATGTATGTATGCATGTATGTATGCATGTATGTATGCATGTATGTATGCATGTATGTATGCATGTATGTATGCATGTATGTATGCATGTATGTATGCATGTATGTATGCATGTATGTATGTATGTATGTTCGAGTCAAATCTTGCAAGCTGAATTAGAACCACTTCCTCTTACGACAATGCATTTTTATGGCAAGCATGACAAGAATCGACAAGAGGAAAGAGGGGTTTGGAGGGAGAGGGAAACGCAAAACAAGTAAAGTTGTAGAAAATTAATTTTACTATAAAAACCATGTTTCTAAAAATGATTTTTTTAATCGAAACTTATTATAATATTAGTTTAGATTGGTATACAGGTTATAAAAAAGGATACTCACGATTTGTCAACGGGGTTTAATCATCTCTCCTCTCGTTGTATTCATAATATTCTAGCAGTAGGTATATACATACAATATGTATATACATACTACATACATATTGTATGTATTTCTCAATGGTAACATTTAAAACCAGTTTCATATAATTTTGTTAAATTTGTTTGAATAAAAAGTATTAATTTGTTAATGAGACTTACATTTTAGTACTGTTGATATTTTATGTATACAATTACTAGTATTATAAAAGCTTATAATAACCTTTCTGGTGTTTTTTGTGTGTGTGTGTGTAGTGTATAGAGAGCTTTTAGTATGTGTGCCTGTGTGTCGTATGTATACACTTCCTTTATTTATTTAAAACATAATAGGAATTTACTATTTAATGGCATTAGGAAATTATCTGAAAGAAAAAAAAACTGTTTATTTAACCTCAATATCAAAAATAATATAATTTGACAATCGTCGATTCAATTTTATATATAACAATATATCGAAATAATCTATAAACTGAATAATCACCAGTCCAAGTGGTCGAGCGGTCTAAGGCGTTATGTCTGCGCAGTATGCCTATTTGGAAAGTGGGAGGTTATGGGTTCGAATCCCGACATCGGCAGTTTGTCAATTAAAAGGAAAAAAAGGGGCGGTTAATTGATTAAACTGTCGGCGTATGGACAAGAACGAATTAACCGGCTATGCTTGAGAAGGTTTTGTGCAGTTGGCTTCACGAACTCCAGATGAATATCGGCATAGTTCCTACCATTGTTGGCTGTTTAACTATATAATGGTCGTGTTCAGAACAAGTAAATCCCTACGTAAACCTTGCTGACGGTCTAAGTGTGTCTAAACAGGGCAGCCGCTGCAACTTAACCTTAATCCTATTTACTTTTATGTCAGGACATTCGATAGGAACCAACGAATTTACAATGTGACGCTATTTTGCTTATTGATGATTTCATCATCAATGGTACAATAAAACGGTTTACTTAAAAAGTTTTGTTTAACTTAAAAACTTCATTTTATTAAGGTAGTTGTCTTGATTCAATATTGTCAAAAATTTGTGTATCGTATATGTATAGAAAGAATGAAGGAACGTATAGAATTATATGCCATAATTTTAGTCCAAGGCTGTACCGGTAGATACGTTCCACATACGATACTTATCTATACGTATTTACAAATATTAACTAACATTTTTATAAGTTGCAATCCGGCAACGTCGCTTATATTCCGCCAGTTGATATACTATAATGATGCCCATTAGTACGACAAATATCCAATAATAATTTTTTATGTATAACACTCGTAGTTTTCGTATATAACACACAATTTTTTGTTACACACCGTATCAAAAAAGTAATTAACGAAGAAAAAATAAATCAAATCTGTTCACATGTTTGATACCTATAAGTTTATCCTTAAAAAAAGTTAAAGTAAATAACGTTGTTATGTGGATGAATGGTCGGTCGATTCATTGACAAGAAGCATCAAGAAGCACATAACAAGTATTAAGGACAAAAAAAACTGTGTTATCAATCAAATAAGGTTTCGTTTTTTTTCTGTTGTGTTTGTTTGCCTGCTGCTTGGACCGATATATATATATATAGATTACATTTTGTGTGTGATGTTTGAAATGAAAAACAAAATATAACCAACGAAGACAAATCAAAAATAAATCCTTATTATACTAACCAGTAGCAACGGCAATCCGAACCTAAGTTTGTTCTTTCCAAGGTATGTTTTAGGAGTTTGTCTAAAATACCAACCATAAATAATCATAAACTCATAAATAAAACGAGTTGAAAAGATTTATTTTGAACAGTTTTTAACGAAAATTCAAAAATCAATAAGAAAAATTCATTTGAATTTTTGGGATAAAAATTAAGAGTATTATTAATATTATTTTTATTATTATTATTTGTCATGGAATTTAATGAGAATCATTTCATGATTAATTTCTAACTCAAAAACGTATAAATCTTATGTTATATATCGTATCGATTTTTTTGAAGGGGTACCCTTAGAAAAATTGAAAAAAAAATCAACAATAATATTTTGTCGTTGAATTCACTGCAAATCATTATATTACGTAATTAATACCCAAGAAAATCGAAAATTCGGTCCTAACTATTGCTAGGCGTTTTATCCCCAAGTTATGGCCAGTATAACTACTTCTATGTTCGAAGTTTCGAACTCGAACACGTATATGGCTAATTATGTGGAAAACTATACTTTAAATCACTTTTTTAAGTAGATTTTCATAATTTTTGGGTCAAACAGGCCCAGAGACCCGAATTTCAATAAAATCTGCGACAAAAATTTGTTTCTGGATTTTTCGATTTTTTTAAAGGGGTACCCCTTAAAAAATTTGAGAAAAATCGACAATAATTTTTAGTCATTGAATTCAGTGCGAATCAGTATATAAGGTAATTAACACCCAAGAAAATCGAAAATTCATTCCTAAGTATGGCTAGGCGTTCTATTTCCAAGTTATGCCCAGTATCACTACTTCTAGGTTCGAAGTTTCGACCTTGACCAAGTATTTGGCTAATAATATTAAAAACTATACTATAAATCTCTTTTTTAAGTAGATTTTCATAATTTTTGGGTCAAACAGGCCCAGAAACCCGAATTTCAATAAAATCTGCGACAAAAATTTGTTTTTGGATTTTTCGATTTTTTTAAAGGGGTACCCCTTAAAAAAATAGAAAAAATCGACAATAATTTTTGGTCATTGAATTCAGTGCGAATCATTATATAAGGTAATTAACACCCAAGAAAATCGAAAATTCATTCCTAAGTATTGCTAGGCGTTCTATTTCCAAGTTATGCCCAGTATCACTACTTCTAGGTTCGAAGTTTCCACCTTGAACACGTATATGGCTAATTATACTTTGAATTACTTTTTTAAGTAGATTTTTATATTTTTTGGGTCAAATTGGACCAGAAACCCGAGTTGCAATAAAATCTGAGATGTATTTTTTTTTCTGGATTTTTCGATTTTTTTAACAAAATTGAAAAAATTCCAGAAAAATTATTTAACATTAAAATCAGTCTGGATCATTATATAAGGTGAGTTTGGCCCAAGGAAATCGAAAATTCAGCCCTAATTAGTGCTCGACATTTTATTTCCAAGAAATGGACAGTATAACCCCTTCTAAGTTCGAAATTTCGAACTCGATCTCGGTTATGGCTAATTATTTTGAAAACTATACTTTGAATCACTTTTTTAAGTAGATTTTCGTAATTTTTGGGTCAAATTGGCCCAGAAACCCGAGTAAATAAAATCTAAAACAAATTTTTTTTTCTGGATTTTTCGATTATTTAAATGGTCCTTGAATGATTGAAATTAAAAATCGTGAAGATTTTTGCGCGACCCTGTGTACTTGATCAATAGTCTCCTTAAAAGTACCATTACGTGATTGTGTGTCAAGAACACCTTGAATAGAACAAACTTTATTTTGTGGATAATACTCTTCCAGTTTTTCTAGATTTAAAAAACTTCATCAATTCTTTGGTAAAGAGCAGAAGGATTGGTGGATGATATCTGTGTGTGTGTGTGTGTGTGAGTGTGTATGTTTGTGTCTCTGCTGTGTCCTTGTGTGTGTGTGTTGGTAGAGTTTCTTTATTTCTTTGTGTGTGTGATTTTTTCATTTCATTTCATTAGGCGTGATTTTGTTCTTCGTAATATGTTTTTGTGTATGTGATATTTCATTCCATATGTTTTGTTCGCTTGGATTTGTGTGACAGAAAAAGTCAGTTCAGAGGAAGTTGTACTTTATGTTCTTGTTTCTAGAAGATAATTTTATGACACGTTGTTGAATATGGTCTTAGTGGTTTGGGAGTTATTATAAGATTATGTAATATTACGATTACAATTGACGTTAGCTCAAAAAAAAAACGTTACACAAGAGCTACATCAACTTAGCGACGTACAGAATACAAGATAGATAGATAGATATATCCTGGGGTATAAAAAGTACTGCACTTCGATCTTATGGTCAATTATGCTCCCCCTTCAACTTTAGTCTGACGAGACTCGCTTCTCCCATATCTTACCAGCCAAGTAGCCGAGCGGTCTAAGGCGTCATGTCTGCGCAGTACTTGGAAACTGGGGTTATGGGTTCGAATCCCGACATCAGTAGTTTGTCAATTATAAAGATAATAAAAAAAAGGGGCGGTTGATTGACTAAGCTGTCGGCGTATGGATAAGAACGAAGTAACCGGTTATGCTTGAGAAGGTTTTCTGCAGTTTCCTTCACGAACTCCAGATGAATATCGGCATAGTTCCTATTATAGTCGGCTGTAGCCGCATATCCTACCAATTCCTAGTCTACTCACAAATTCCTTGCACTCCACTCACATCCTCACATCCTAAGACATCACAATGGACCTTATGGTCAAAGTGTAAAAGCTTGCTGGCTAGGTCTTCTTGAATATCTTGTATCTGCTATATTCCAGAGATAATATGGCTGGATGTTTCCTCCTCCTCATCAAACTGCACATAATGGATCCGTTATGGAGTCTCATTGTATGTAGATGCTTCTGCAGGAGATAATATCCGGTAATGAATCTGATAGCCTTCCACAGTTATATCCTGTTCAGTTTCAGTGTGTCGAGGGATAGCCTCTTGGATGCATTCCGAAGCAGTACAGAATACACGATAACTAACTAGCGGCCACAATTTAAATGAAATTTCATATCTGATCCAAAAATTCGCTATATCCACAGAGATATTTAGTAGAAAAAATGATAACTAACTAAATTGTATTAAAATAAATTTCTAAAACTTTACTGCTCTGACATTTTTTAATTTTCCCGCAATATTAGAAGAGATATCCCAAATCTCATACGCGTTATACGCGCTTTATCCTAGATAGGAACTTTCGGAAGCTGAAAGATAGTATGGGAGTGCCTTGACAAACTCTACAATCTGGACAAGAATAACAAAATCATCCTCCACTGGGTTCCAGGGAATTTGGGAATAAAAGGGAATGAGATAGTGGAAGAACTGACGAGGACTCTTATATTAAAACGAGATCAAAAACCCACACTCTAAAGAAAAATTCTAGTTCCCAGGCAAATCAAAACTTTGTTCGACAGCTTTAACCGCAAAGGATACAAAATCTGCAATGGCCAGAGCAAAACAAGACTGCGGCGACTAACGAGGTTTTTTACGGGACATTGTTGACTCCATAGAAAGTACCATAGGAAGTAAGGCTTAGGAAGTGGGGGTAACTGCATGGTTTGCAGTGAAATGGATGAAACTCCAGAACACTGACTCCTAATAGACTGTGATGCCCACAAACCCAAAATAATAAAATGTCTGGCTCTGACTCTCCCAGATAAATTCAAGGGAGCTACCATCCTTAGACCCAAGCCAGATCCTTTAGGATGAGGTACTTTAAGACGAGATTCCTCATCAGATAGAGAAGCAAAGGATCTTATAAGTTGCAGTATACGGGCTGCAATATGAGTCCTGGCTTATACATGATTTATAAAAATTTCTTTTGAATCCACAACAGACTTAAAAAAAATATAGTATATCGTACCAAATAACTGAATACTACTTAGTTACATACCGTATGTGTTGGTAAGCATTGCTAGTAGTGAATCAATGTTAAATATTATTTACTATGATAACTATACACAATATGCTTAATAAAGAAATAAAAATAGTGGGGGGTACTCTTTAGTGTGTCTGTTGTGTATGCTTCCTGGACTGTTTCGTACTGCATTAACGTGAAATGAAGATCCGTCAATGAAGAATGGTCCTATAATAACATTCAGTTTCAGTATGTATGTGTATGTATGTATGGTTTTATAGTAAATATTGTATTTATTTATTTAACATTGATTCTCTATTAGAAATACTTTTGAAAACGGTCTGTATATACACACACGATCAGAAGAAGAAGACTAACCAAAAACTAAGACAACGTACACTACGACACCACTTGCTACACGATGATGATGACGCTACACGCTCACACACACTCCCACACCGATGCACAGAGTTTCTGTGTTGTTGGTGATGAGAGTCAGCAGTCACCAAAGAGACAAGACATATTTGTCATTTTCTCACAATCATATATTATTTCCTGTCTAAGATATTACTTTTCCTTGTTTTCCCACATACATACATACATACATACATACATACATACATACATACATACATACATATAAACAGATTTTCTACATTTTAATGATATTGAAAGAGAATTCTCGATTCGTTCAGTATTTCCAGTGGTTTATACTTAATTACAATGTCGATCAAATCGAAACCAAAACCGAAAACCATACCAAAAAGTAAACGAAACTTGATGATGTTTATTTTTCTGATTTTTCTGATTTTTACGTAATTTTTTTATTTTTTATTTGCAATCTCTGAAATCAATTTTTTTTTTGACTGATCTTTGTAAATGTTAATGTTTTTAGGGCAAAAAATTTTGTTAATAACCTTTTTGAACTCAAATATTTGCGGTTAAAAAATTATCCACAATTTTTTTGTCTGCACGACGATTTATCGAAGTAATTAGATGAGTTAACTATTTGTTTTTTACCGACGAAATGAAGGAGATACTCAATTCAACCTGTATATTTTTTATTTTATGTATGATCACGCATAACTTTTTACAGAGTAGTCCGATTTTGATAATTCTTCTTTAGTTTGATGGGGAATTTTTCAAAGTTGGTCCCATATAAATTTGAAAAAAAAAAAGAAATGGAAGACTTCCCAGCGCTTCCACTAAAGAACAAATATCATAATCGCTGTATATTGTCTGTATATTATATTGTATATATATATATATATATATATATTTTAAAATCGGACTACTCTGTAAAAGTTTATGCGTGGTCATACATAATTTATATATATATATAAGAGTCCGATTTTAAAAATTCCTTTTTTATTGGATAGTTGGTACCATAAAATTTGAAGAAAAAAATTTTACCCCTACGGATAGAAAACTAGGGAAAAATGATTGTTCACTCACTGAATTGATTCTGTTGAAACTTGGCACACTTATGTAGTTCTAATGACACTATACCATGAACGTAAAGAACCTTTTTAGTCTAAGTCTTACACTAATGTCAATACCTTGAGTCGGCGCAAACAAACAAAATGTTATATTTTATAAAACATTTAAATGTTATAAAATGTTAGGTATTTACATTAGTGTAAGACTTAGACTAAAAAGATTCTTTTTTATTTTTTGCTTTTCAGTTACTCTCTTCTTTCGTCGGTTCTATTTTTTGTTAAAAAGTTAGCATCAAAATTTAATTTCTTTTTATCTTGCACATCTTGGATTGGTATCGAATCTAAGACCTCTGACTTTGTGGATCAGTACTCTTCCAACGGAGCTACCAAAGTGTTATTCCGCCAATTGTTCAATATCAACCAAACGAACATATTTTTCAGTCCTTGTGTACTTTATAAAAGTCACTGTTTTTATGACTAGTGTGGTTCTGTCACAACATAACTCTTAAAAATTGCGTTTAAAAAAATAAATCCTCTGTGAATTTTGTGAATTAAACAAAAAATTGATAATAAAATGGTTTTATGTAAAAAATTTATTTTTTTTTCTGCTGATATTTGAATATTTTTGGTAGAATGGTGGTTTTTTTCTCAACATTTTTCGATTTGTAATAGTTTTTGTGTTTTATTGAATTATTATATATATTGTTTTGAATGATTTATGTTTCTTTTTTTTTTTTGTTATACGATACAATATTTTATATCTCTATATTATTTTAGGAGTCCGTACCGGTTCAAAATTCAATTGAAAATGACTATCATATTCTCTATATATTATCAGAGAAGAATCCCATGATGCAAGCTGTAAAAAAAGCTTTGCTATTAGCTTGCAAGATTGGATTTCGTGATAACACCATTTGAAAGTATGTCAGAGACGCCTTTGAATGTTGCGCGTCCATTGAAACAAAGTTTTTTATACACGTAGTCAATAAATATTGTTGATCGGAATAAACTGATTTCCAAGTTTTTGTGTATTTACTTTACCGAATTTTTGTTTGTTTGTGATAAAAACAACTGTTACACTTCTGGATGTATATACATATATATATATATATATATATATATATATATATATATATATATATACAGGGTGAGTCGAACCAGGTGGATAATAGCACCCACCTCCACTTCCTTCCACGATTTTCCCTTTCTTCAACAACATCCAATAGATATCGATATACTGAAACAAAATGAAGACCACTCGCGGTTGACTCACAGACATCAAAGCAGTCACAAAAATGTGCGCATAAATTATCAAACCCGGGAATCAGGGCACCGAAAGAACACATACATTATATATATTTGTTTTCCATCGGTTTTCATTTTGTTTCAGTATTTCGATTCCTATTTGATGTTATTGAAGAAAGGGAGAATCGTGGAAGGAAGTACGGGTGTGTATTATTATCCACCTGGTTCGACTCACCCTGTATAGATATTGAATTGCGTACCTCACACTCTTCAAAAACCCCATCTTCTTCCCGACACAAAACAACGATATTTTAACTTAACACGTGTTATTTAGTTTTCACAGAGAGAACATTGAAACCAATCATGTTATATTCTATAAAAATATCCACAAATGTCTGGTATAAAATCTAGATTGCTAACATGAAAATGGACGACCAATCGAAAAAGAATTACAAGCTGAAATTTTTTGAGTGTGCTTTAAAAAATGATCCAGCGTTTATGAATTCTACAAAATCGGTCAATGCTTTTCTCCACACAAACTAATTGTTAAAACTCAATAAGAGGTAGTAGAAAATTTCAATTACTCACAGCGGTCTTGTTAATACAGGCAAACAACTTTTGTTTAAACTTTTTTAAATCAAATCAATAGTTTTGTTACAATTTTAGCCCAAACATTACTTATTGGGTGCAGACTCTTTCATACGCATGAAGAAGCATAATAAATCGTGTATAAAATGATAAATAGCTCAGTATATACAGAGTAGTTAAAAATTGTGACGTTTTTCTGTATATATTTGTCACATATAATAACTTAACGTACGAAATTTTGAAGCTGTATAAAATAGGGGGGTATATTAAGTTTAGTCCAGACTTTGTAACGGTTGAAAATATTGTTCGCAGAAAAAAATGTTAATTTAGGTACTAATAAAATGATCTAATTTGTCCATTTCCGCAAAGTTGTCCGTCCGTCCGTAAACACGATAACTCAAAAACGAACAAAAGATAGCGAGTTAAAATTTTGTATGTGTGAGATCTATAGCTTAAAGATCAAGTTCGATTGGGCAAAATTGGACCATGTTTGGGAAAAATGGACGAAACTGGCCCAACTTTGAAGCTGTAAGAGATCGAACTAATATGTAAAGACAAAAAATGTTCCATTTATAAAAATAAATATCTTTTGTTTTAAATTTTATTACCTAAATTCAGTATAAATCGAAAATTTAAGCAGTTAACTCAGTTTGTTATTATTTTCACTTGTTTTTACTTGTTATTCGGCTAGTTTTACGATTTAAGCAATGAATTCACTGTCTTTAACTAATAACAAAATTTTGTGATCGAATATTCAGTGAAATTTGATCAATATAATGACATCCTTTACTCACTGTTAAATAAAAGTATCTCGATTTAATATAAAAACATCTATGTATACATCATAGTATATTATATTGTTCTCGTCACTCTGAGCCCCCCCACCCCCCCCATCTCTGTATCCCCTTCCATTTTTCTTTCTGCAGCCTTTCATATAGAAAATGTATTATTTTATTCTGACAAAATGTCAAAACTATTATTGGAATTATTATTATGTAATAATAATGTGATATATTGTTTTTTATTTATTATTATTTTCTATATATTATATATATATATATATATATATATATATATATATATTTATTTATTTCGATTTATTGAAATGATCCAATGGGACCGATATAACTTGAATGAAACAGTACATTTAATGGAACAATATTTTGGGGTACTATAAATTACTGAATAAAATGTTTCAATGACGGCCGAGTTAATTATATTATTTGTGTCAATAAGTTTAGTTTGTTTATTTTTATGTAGTTTTTATGAAAAAGTTTTTTTTTTTTTTCTCCGAATTCTTGCAAAATAAATTGTCATGGTTATTTTGGAATAGTTTCCAATCTTTATATATAATAAAATAGTCCACAGTACAGCATGGTTTTTTTAATGATTAGTTACAAGCTAAATTTTTATCAGTAGCTTATTTTCAACGAGACGCCTAACTTTTCTCTCGCGACAATTCTCGATGATAGTGACTAGCGAAGCGCGTAAGAGAGTAACTTGTTTGTTTGAATATAGCAAATTTAAATTTATAGCATTTTATCAGTTAATTTGTTAGTTAAATTGAGAGATAATTTAGTAAAGACTTCAAGAAAACTTGTGTCGCACAAAATGGATGGTGTGACAGGCAGGTCCCACACCCCCAACATATTCAAATAAAAGGTTTTTTTAAACATTTTTTACCTACAAAAATAGTGAATATTAAAAATCAATTTCCCTGTTTTTCCTAGAGCTATAAAGATAGATAAGAAGCAGTGCGCACACAGTTTTAATAATAACACCAAATTTAGTTTCGCATTTCAAATGACAATAACCATTTTCTTTTTAACATTAACAAAAATTTGTTTTTGTTAAAAAATAATACACTTTCGCCATATAATAATAATGATATGGCAGCGGCTACCCATAATCATAATATTGAATGTAACATGCTATAAAAAATTAATCGCTCGTACTAACAGCAAGACTTGTGTGTACTTAGAGAGTTGGAGCAACAACACAAAATTACGTTTTTACGTTTTAAGGACGTTCATGTGTTAAAAGTATATATAGTCCACAACAGTACAGCACGGTTTTTTTAATGATTAGTAACAGGTTAAATTTTTGTCAGTAGCTTCCTTTCGACGAGGACACCCTACTTTTCTCTCGCAAAAATTCTCGATGATAGTCCCTGACGAAGCGCGTAAGAGAGTAACTTGTTTGTTTGACGATAGCAAAAATTTGATCAGTAACAGTTAATTTGTTAGTTAAATTGAGAGATAATGTAATAAAGACTTCAAAAAAACTTATGTCCTACAAAATAGATGGTGTGACAGGCAGGTCCTCCACCCCCAACATGTTCAAATAACGAGGTGTACATAGTTATTCGTAACAAGCTGATTTTTATTCTGTTAATTAATAATGGTATGTAGAATTTGATGGCCACCTTGTCCTAAAAATTCAGTGGTTTTATTTCAACAAATCAATAATACATTGACATCAAAGCTAGTGAAAAATCATATTTATTCTGCTACCATAACATCTGGAAGCTTAGAGGTCGAACGTTGGTCTTGAATGCCAGAGGTTGTGGGTTCGATTCCCATCCTAGCAGTGTATAATTTTTCATATCAAGCATTTGATGTAAAAGAATATTTTTCAAATGTTCGGTAGGATGTTTTTGAATTTATGTGAAAACAAAATAACGTGATTAAACTTCGCTAAATAGGAAACATTAAAAGTTTTTATCAACTATTACGGTCTGCGGCATGAACGTCCTTAATAATGCAACAGCATACAAGCAAAAACAAAACGGTCAGACGGATAGACATTGGATATACAAGTTTACTTATAACAATAATAACTACACTCACTACTGTGTGACAAAACAATAACCGTTTAATTTTATTTTGTAATTTAACCTAGCGCGTCTTTTTTTCTTCCTTTTTAAAAACGGAACAAAAAAAAAAGAAAAACACCGATAACAATAATAATAATAATGGCAGAGTATGTAGACATTTTTACAAAGTAAAAGCAACGAACGCGTTTCATATCATCATCTCTACTAACTAAAAAAAGGTGTATATAGTGTTTACATTGACCGCGTGTATCAAGAATTATGGGCAAGAAGTTAGTAAATGGTTATGTGATAACCTATTATGATTTTTGTATACTCAAGGGTCATAATATAAAACTTATGTCAAATTCCATGAAGGTTACTTAAGATATTTCTAAACTAAATCAGCTGTTCGGGTACCTGCGCGAAAAGAACTATATAAAAAATTATATGTGTAAAAAAAGTATGCTGGTACTCCTGCGGGTTGTTGAAAACAGCTGTCTGTTGTTGTCAGTGTTCCCATTCGTCACATAACATATCATACATATACTAGTCATCATACACATACTAGTATATAATTTCAAACGACTTTCAAACAGTGCGTCGGTATTCAGGATGTCAACTGAACAATAAAAAATAACCTTCTGCAACGGACATGAAAAAATTCACTTTTTTACGCATATGTTATCAAAAACCTATATTCTATTCACTCCCAATTCCGATAAAAAAGTACAAATTTTCAGCCCAGCTTTTTTTTTCCCGGAATTAACTGACCTGTACTCTTCCCTACTTTCGCAATCGATGATCCTTAAGGGATGCTACAATCCTGCAAAATCACATTCCGAAACTGATTTCCCAAGTCGTGGAATCGTAAATATATTATATATATATTTATATGAAAATTATCAAAGTTGTTAACATTCAAAGCAACCGTGATAATAGAGGGAAGTTATAGTTGTTAAGCAACAGATAAAAATGATAAACAATATTAAAATAATAATTTAATAATGAAGAAGCGATACCGCTACATCCTCTTGTAAGAGTATTTAGATTGTTTTTATCGCTACTAGCACTATTAAATTCATTGACCACCGATATGTTTGGTACATTCTGTATATGAAAGGTATATGTATATTATTTTCTCTGCAAAGAAATATTGTTCTCATTTTATTCAATATTATTTTTTAAAGCTAGGAAAACGAATTGCCGCACTATGTTGTGCTTGACAACGCGCTCGACACTACACATAGCTCTCTAACTCTAGTTCAGTCCTTGTTCGAACTACTAGTGTTAGCTCCCTGCTGCAAGTGCATATGATGATGGCGACGATCTACTCTCACATAAAAGCATTGAAATAATAAAAATTAATTTTCATATTTGTTGATAGAATATTTTTCTTTATTAGGTTTTTTTTTTTTACTCTCTCATTTCCGTTTCTTCGAGAATATTTTCTTGAGATCATAATAATAATATGATTTCTTCGTTCGTTCGCGACTAAGATTTCATTTTATTTTATTATACGCCGTATTATTTCTTTTAATATTGAAAAATTGTTCGAAAAATAGTCGGTAGGTAATAAATAGATTGTTAACAATTTCATTGTTTGTCATTTCATTTCTTCATTTTATTTACAATATGTTACAAAATTATTGTAGGACGAACTTTCTAGGAACTCTTAATGGATTTGTGGGAATATACCATGATATACAGGTACACATACTTGATCACAAAAGTAGCACTTATTTCTAAAAATTTTGGTATAAGATCATTATCAAGATACTAACAATTCTTATGTACGCACGTAAGAAGTTATATTTCTTTTTAAATAGTTTATTAAAACAATATTAGAAGGAAATTTCAAATTCGCTCCCTTTACCTTAATCAGTTTTTTGTATTATAAATTCGTATTTCGACAACAAAGTAGTCATCATCAGTATAAATCAGCTAGTCGTAATTTAATCTTCGACAAATAGAAATAGATAGAAAATACCAAGTGACAGGTGAAATGGTCAACAAATTAGCAACAAGTAACATATCCTGAGACAATATAAGAGTAATTTTAATAAGAGTAAAGTTAACAGGAATAAATGTAAAGGAAAAAATTTTAACAACAGTAATTTCAACATAATTTAAAATTTATTATATTTTAAATCTAAGTATATTTTAATTTAGTTAATTTTCTATTCATTTTTATTTTTGTCTATTGATCTTGACTTTCTATCTATTTCTAATTGTCAAGGAGTAAATTACGACTAGCTAATTTATACTGATGATGACTACATTGTAGTCGAAATACGAATTTATAATACAAAAAACTGATCTAGGTAAAGGGGGCGAATTTGAAAATTTATTTCAAAAACATAGAGTTCTCACTAATCATTCGATAATATGTTTAATATTAAAAGGGGTCAACACTATTATTAAGACACAAAAGTATAATAAAATGATATGGTAGTGAAAAACTACAATAAAAAATTATATATTGTATTTAAAACCAATGATTCTACTTTTGATCATTGTAGAACAGAACCAGCAGCCTTACTTCTTACGTTCAAAGTACAGTTTGAAAGACTGATATGAAATTCATTATTTACATTAGAATCAGAGTTAGTGTAATTTGCTTTGTTAGTAAAAGAGCGGGTCAGGTTTATCAATATATACATTTATGATACGAAGTTTACGAGTCCATCAAAATGATATCATTGATCATGTGAGTCGTTATTCTAATATTCTTCTTTTATCAGAATAATGGAGTAACAATGATGAAGACATTATTGTGTCTACAGCAGAAGTGGGCAGGGTTTGATTGCACTCAGCTCTGAGTGAGAGGTAGGAAGAGGGATAGAGTAAATTCAGGGTAACCTTTCAATTATTAACTCTTTTTTATGGTCACTATTATACAAAGTAAATAATACATACAATACATTGAATACATACTCTGGAATTTTGGACTGGTGATTTGGGGCATAAAATGTACCTTTTTAATATATTTGTGTATGAATAAAATATAAATGTTATTTATAAATAAATATATAATATATAAATTATAAATATAAAATACAAAATATAAATCTTTTGAACCTTTACGTTTACCGCTGGACCGTTATAATAAAAGAGGGAAATTTTTTCAAAGGATCTGAATAGAATTAAAAACTAGTTTAGAAACTTTAGATAAAATTAGATTTTTGGAAATTCCAAATAATTTGCCTAAACTATTTACTATTCATATCCGAGAACTAATAAACAATTATTTACCTGATTTAATTATTTTTTCTTCGTATGGAGTATAGTGTCATGGGAATTTGTTGACACTAGATACAATAAACATGCTAATGATAAGGCTGGGGAGGGGGGATAATTTGTTGATAACTGATTTCCTAACGGTTAAATTTTACATAAAGTGGGAATTTGAGTTTCTAAATTTCTAAATTGATTGAATAAATTATTAGGCAATACTCGGTAGCAACCTGTATTGAAACATCGTTCCGGCTTACTTCAAAACATACCTTTTTTACTTAATCTCACACAGCATATGGAGAGCCGTTCGGCTCTGGAGTCAGTGTTTATGTGATAGACCAGCTCCTGTCTGTTTCTCTTCAGCATATAATGTATGTATATATAAATTTTTCTTTACAGATTGTCTCCCAAACACTGTACAAAACAGCAGGATAGAAATTGGTGTTACATCAATCGAGCGATTGCTATATGAGTCGAGTTTTTTAGTCCGCGATTTGTTCCATGCTGAAAATACACTAGGTTCGGATTCTCTTAACGCATCAAAAGATTCCTGATTCATATTTTATTTAATTGACTTTAGGTATATGCCATTATTTGTAATAAATCTTATAGTTGTTTGTATATATTGGAAAAAAATCATTTTTCATCCCTTTCAAACCCTTAAACTGACCTAGTGTTCATCCCCATCATTGGCAACACATTCAAAGATTAGGTTTCAGTGAATGTGCCAATTTTTATTTGCTTAAACAAAAAAAATTATGAATCCATTGGAATTAGCATCCGTACTAGAAACAGATTAATAAAAACCTCAATTTACACAAAAGACACAGATAATGCACCGCAGGTAATATCGATCAATCGGTTATATTATCGGTTATATTATTATCGGTTATATTCAATCGGTTTTTGGAAAAATGTTTGGAATAAAAATTATTAGTATATTGATAATGAACAACTTTTATTCGAAGCAGTTTTTTCGAAAACCGCATGAAGAAGGGCACAAATCAATTATGAAATTTTGAACAGAAAACACTAATTTTGTGGCAACGTGGTGTATCAGAAAAATAGTGAGAGATGGCGAATTTTTTATGATAAAAAATATTTTATAACATTTTATGTCATAAATAAAAAACTGGGAAAAAAAGAAAATCCGAGTGAATATTTTATAAATTTAACAGAAAAGCCACAAAAAAAAGTATATATATATATATATATACAGGGTGTTACGTAAATAGTCGAGTTCCATAAGAGGGTAGATAGTGTGTACGATGTTGCAACGAAAAGTCCTAAAACATTTTTGTATTAGACTCACCGTTAATTAATTAAGGAAACTAGGTTGAAACCAGGGTTGCAAAAAGTGCATTTTTTTTGAAAATGCATTTTTCATTTAATTATCAATTTTTGAAACAAAATTGCTTAAATTTTTCAAATTATTAATTCCTTGAAAAGTGCATTAATGAAATTTTTTTATTTTTTTATTGAAAAATGTAATAAATAAATTGTTTTAATAATAAATTTAAAAAAAAAAAAAGCGCAAATTATATTCGTTAAATTATAAAGTTTTCTCAAACGGGCATTAATAAAATTATTTTATTGATTAATTTATTTAATAATGCAATTATTAAAAATTTTTAAATAATCAATTTTTAGAAAATCGCAAGAAATGCACCCTTATAAAACAACGATGCCACCCCTTAAATTTTACTTTCCTGTTTCTGTGGATACGAGCGACAGATAAAATTAATGAATTAATTAAATAATTTTATTAATTAGTTTCCTTAATAAATAAATAATTAATTAACGGTGCGTTTAATAAAAAAATGTCTCTGGACTTTTCGTTCCAAAATCGTACCCTCTATCTAGCCTCTTATGGAACTCGACTAGTTACAAGCCATCCTGTGTATATTTATATATATATATATATAGAAGTACACCAACCAAAATCCCTTAAATTTAAAAAGTCAGGTGTATGCTCATTTATTTTAATACGTAAAACTTAAGGTGTGCATCTCTTCTATATACTGCGAGCTGTGCGTACGCTTGTTTATGGAGAAGAGGGGTGCTGTGAGAAGGGTGGTAGAAGTTTATATACCTAGGGTAGAAAAAAAAAATTATTCACTTTTTTTTTTACGATTATTTTACTTTTTCTTCTCAACCATATTCTTTTTTGTATTGTATGGCATTTGTTATCCGTTTTTCTCTAAAGCTAATACTATTTTTTTTATGGAAGAATTTTTTTTTTCATGTGAAATCATTGCCGAAAAAAAAAATTGAATAATTCATTGAAATATTTTCGAGGTCAGACACTTAAAAGGTTGTCGATGAACTTTTACTTTTGATTTTAAACACCAGAGATGAATGGATTATGTATTGTTGTACTTCTTGAAGGTCATGTTAGTGTTCAGCTCTTACCTTGGAACATTTCAATTTGCCTATACAATTGAAATTAGGTACAGGAATGTCTTCATGATTATTACACCATGTTTCTGATAACAGAAGAAAATTAGAATTACGAGCCACATTTGTATGGGTTCGTAAACTTTGTATTTTAAATGTATATACTGAAAAAATTGACCTGTTTCACTAACTCTGATTCTAAGGTAAATAATGGATTTAATGTCAGTCTTTTCAAACTATAATTTGAACGTGACGGTGGATTCTGTTTTACCATAATAAAATGTAGATTCATTGGTTTTAAATACAATATATAATTTTTTTTTATGGTAGTTTTTCACTTCTATATCATTTTATTATACTTTTTTGTCTTTATAGTAGTGTTGACCTTGTTGAATATTATTTTGAAAATTAAATTATTGAAAAAGAAGTTTAACATCTTACTTGCGTACATAATTACTCACGCAAACACTTTTTTTTTGAATGATTTATTCAAGTATCCGAATCTTTGTGTATCCGTTTCGGGTCCGAAGCCTTTTACTCCGAATAGTTTCCAAAATTTTCTTGTATATCAATGAACTTCTGAAAATCCTGCTCAAATTAGTTAAAAATTGATCAAATACTTGTCAAATTGTCCAATAAAATGGATTGGATAATTTTTATTTTCGTATAATCGATTGTCATTATTAAGAACTAAGCTTGATTAAAGTCTATCGAAAATTAATATAATCTCAATATTTCGACTGTATTTAGATATATAAATTAAACTAATCAAATTGCAATTATTAAAGTTTGATTAACAAATATTTTAATATTGGATTTAAAAAGAATAGTTTCACAAACTCTAATAACTATTGGGAATAGAATCTCGCTACGCTACACACAACACATCCAATAATTATAATTATATATTTTTGCCATATAATCATTATAAAATATGTAGTTTATTTTTGTTATATATAATAAATTATAAATATTATAATAATGTTTATTCATAAACTTACATTTCTAAAATTAAATTGAATATTTGCTAAATTTTCAATAAACTATAGTTAATTTTGTATTTATATATATATATATATATATATATATATATATATATATATATATATATATATATATTTATATATATATATATTTATATATATATATATATATATATATAAATAGAGAGAGAGAGAGACAGACAGTACATATTTATATTTCTAACTGTACAGAGTGTCCTCTCTCCCTTTATATTTAAAATTCTTTACTTGAAACGTTTCAAAAAATCATTTTTTTGACTAAATAGACTACATATTTTAGATAGATAGATACATTTTGGGGTCTAAAGAGTATAGTACTTCGACCTTATGATCCATTGTGCTCCCCCTTCTACTTCAGTCCGACGAGATTCGCTTCTCTCATATGTTGGCAATAGCCTGGAGCTTGCTTATCAGATCTTCCTGAAGGTTCATATATTTGGGGTGAGATACATCGAATATCCTGTATCTGCTATAACCCAGGGGTTTGCAGTCAAATATAATGTGGCTGAATGTTTCTCCTCCTTGCCATACAATCTCTACATAATGACCCATTATGGAGTCCCATTGTCTGCAGATGTTTCCACAGAGGAGAATGCCCGGTAAAGAATCCAGAAACTCTCCGCCGTTGCATCCTGTTAAGCTTCAGAGCATCGAGAGATAGCCTCTTGTTTTCACTCTGAAGCAGTACCTTTTCGAGCCCCCACCTTGGTACATTTTCCCAGTGATCACGGTGTTTAGAATTTGACCACTCGTTGATCACTTGTTTACATGCAGTCCTTGGAATTCTTAAAATAGGCTCTGAGTCAATGAATATTCCGACTTCCTTCTTTGCTAGACTACGTACATGAACAAAAAACTTTTTGGAGCCTACTATTATTGGAGTGTATTTTTTCATTTCTATAATATAGAATGGTCTAGTGTTTGTCGATTTCCACAATACCATTACATGGGTGTCTTATCTCTGGCGCATGTCTCACCAAATTAGCAAACGACTAACATATCTTGACTCCATATCCCGGAGATAGTTACGATTAGCTAATTCCTACTAATGATGACTACTTTGTAGACGAAATACGCAATTTATAAAATTCAAATAATTGTTTTAGGAATTGTCTTATTATTTTAGATAGAAAGATAGATTGTAGAGGCTGCCCTGGACGGGCGACACTTCGATCATAAGGTACATTGTGATGCCTAAGGATGTGAGGATGGGAAAGGAATTTTTTGTATTTAAACGAGGAATTGGTAGGATATGCGGCTGCAGCCGACTATGGTAAGAACTATGCCGATATTCATCTGAAGTTCGTAGAGGAAACTGCAGAAAACCTTCTCAAGCATACCCGGTGACTACGTTCTTGTCCATACGCTGACAGTTTAGTCAATTAATCGCCTTTTTTTTTCTAAATAATTGACAAACTGCCGATGTCGGGATTCAATCCCATAACCTCCTAGTTTCCAAGTACGCATACTGCGCAGACATAACACCTTAGACCGCTCGGCCACTTGGACTGGTCTTATTATCTTAATAATCTTTATATTTTGTGGTATCTTTCCCAAGTGATCACTGTGTTTAACGTCTTTTAACTTGTTTCCATGTTGTTTATTTTATTTTTTGGGATTCCTGAAAAAACATCTTGATCCATGAAAGGTATTCCGACTTTCTTATCTGCTTTTTCATTTCTTTCGAAACCAAGTCGTTCAGCCAGCTCCAGTACTTTCTCTAGACAATCCCTGGCTACCCATGAAGGGTAAATTAAGGAAAATTTCAATCTTAAACGAATATATATTACTGAATACACAATAAACAGTCTATATAATATTCGAATAAAATTGCTATACTCATTATTAACTAAACTGTTTGTCAAAATATTAATATAATATTGAATAAAATAAATATACCATAGAAGAGTGAGTTACAGAGAGTACAGTTAGTTGAACAGTGTTGAACAAAACACAGTCAGTGGTGGCTGGTATGTACGGGAGCAACAGCGTAATAAAATGTTATATTATTTACGCTAACATAAACTCTCTAAAACTTATGCTCATTCGGAGTTACGACCATCATTCTCATCAGTACGTAATAGCAGTTAATATGTGTGCATATGCAATTCTAACACATCCACTGTATACAGAGGGTTCTCAAATTCATTCAAGAAAACTATACCACGGTGTAGAGCTGAAAAAAAAAACTTTAAAAAAAATGTGTGTGTGTCAGCTCCGACGCACGATTGAGTATACTCCTAAAGAACGATTGTCTTTGCTCCATATATATTGTTCATACTAAATTACATATTTAATTATAGGTATAGTTTATATAATTTTCACTTCACTTTATGTGAATATAATTATCAATATTAATAATCCACAATAATAATATTAATTATCGAAACTTTAAAATATTTATATACATAAACTACACTAATAATTAAATGTCTTATAAATATAAATCACATGTTATATTATGTATACAATATATATCATATTAATACTGACTAACTGAGTGCAGTGACAGACGTACATAGCATAACCTGTGTACGACTCTTATACAGCGAGACATGAACTTGACTGACTGACTGGCTGACTGATTTTTTGTAACGATGCCATTCTATCACTATATTTTAGTCTCCATATTTTTTCAAAACCGTGCGCTTATATATAAAATCGATTCTTAAGGAGTAAACTCTAAAAATAAGTTTAATAACGTTTATCGATTTGACAATTATTTTTAAAGATATCAATTAAAGACAATCAATTAAACCGTGATAAATTCAACCAATCACAGAGTGCATAGTTTAAAGAGATGACGCCTCATACCGTCTACGAGCCTTAAAAAGGCAAAGCGCCACGCTCTACTGCTGAGGCCACGCCTCCTAACACTATGCGCTCTGTGTGATTGGTTGAATTTATCAATGTTTAATTGATTGTATTTAATTGATATCTTAAAAAATAAGCGTCAAATCGAAAAACTTTATTAAACTTTTTTGTTTGTTTTTTGGCAGTTTTATATATAGTTTGAATGAATTTCAGAACAAACTATATACATAACGTTTTAAAAATATCGACAGTAGAAGTTTCTACATCACAGTCTAACATAATATGTTTTACACGAAGGCCTAGAGATGGTTTTTAGGCTCCTGCTTCTCAGGAACCAAAAAAGCTGAAAAGGTAAACTTTATTCATAAAAAGTATGCAAACTTATGCAAAAAAGCATTCTCCTCGTTTCGGAGAATCTTTCGCAATACCTTTATACCAATCATTTTCTTACGTTTGTCTAAACTGTCAAGTGGCCGAGCGGTCACTTGACATTATGGGATCAAATCCCGACAGGTTAATTGACTATACTGTCGGCCTATGGACAAGAACGTAGTAACCGGCTATCTTTGTGAAGGTTTTCTGCATTTGTGATAAATCTCTAAAACGATCATACAAAAATATCCAACCTTTAATAATATATGACGTATAAGAGACCAGATAAAATTAGATGTTTTTTACCTTTTACTATTGATAATCTTGGCGCGTAGTCATGAGCTTGCGTGGGACGTTTAGGCCTGTCTTAAGAATGTCAAAACAAAGGTTTATGCAAACATTCAGCTTTCTGATTGATTGGTATACTAAAAGAAGTGAATATGAATTTCATCCAAAAAAAAAATCAGAAAATTCCACTCTCAATATTTAAGGAACTCTCCATACAATATAAATGCATACACAATATAATATAATAAATCTATATGTATATAAACACTATACATATAGCCGATAGTTAAATAATATTATACTACACATTTAGTAGTGCTATAATATAGTATATAGTAATAAGGACCACAAAAATAACGTTATTTTATAAAAAATTTATAGTTATTTTAAGCCGTATTCATTCGGTTTTTGGGAAAATGTTTCATCTTCACTATCTTTATTCAAGGCATTTTCTCGTAAATCGAAGGGGCAAATAAGGGGTAAATCTACTAAAAAAATTATGAAAAATAACCGGTAGTTTTTTTTGTGGCCCATAGTACTAGCATATAGTAATACATATATATATATATATATATACTCGTATATCAACAATTTCAATTATTATTTACATTGAACCTCATTAATTTTAATAATAATTTTATTGAAAATTAATTGATCTAGAAAAACATATTGGAATAGCAAAAAATAAAACATATTATGGTTGGTTTTTTTTTTTTTATTAATCATAATAATAAATTGATTTAAAATTTAAAATTTTAATACACAAGTTTAATATTATTATTAAAAATAATATTTATTAAAAAATATATTTAATTACTAGCGATATGAATTATAACACTTTGATCGTTCAGTGATTTTCATTTATTCTTTGATTATCATAAATGTTCCAATCAATTTTTTTTATATTCGTTAACAAATATTTCCGTGTATACAAGGCTTGAATGCGGCAATGGTGGTCAGTCAATTATTTATTTGATTCATAAAGTAATTGAAACTATTGAGTATTCATTCAGATTCATATTTATTCATTCATATGAATTTTTACGTTTGAGCTTGTATATACAATTTCTCATATTTTCAATAAATTAATGTTTCGTAATTATATTTCAAATTTTGCCCCTATTCCTAGAACATTCGTTTGTATTTTATAAATACGTATTTCTACTACAATGTAGTCATCATCAGTATGAATTAGCTAATCGTAACTATCTCTGGGATATGGATTCAGAGATATGTGCTTGTTGCTAATTTGGTGCGTTTCTCACAAATTTGGTGCGAGTAGTCACGCACCAAATTAGTAACAAGCAACATTGTAGTCGAAATACGTATTTATAAAATACAAGCGAATGTTCTGGGAATAGGGGCAAAATTTTAAATATAATTTCAAAAAATCTAAAGTTCTCTTTGATTATTTTAATAATCTTTATTAATGTTTCGTGATTTGTTATCGAATTCCAGCATGAATTCCAGCATGAACTAGATTGTGCGTTTTTATTAATTAAGTGAAATAAAATGGGTGCCGCTTAAGTAACGTTATGATTTAATTAGTGAAAGTGATTAAAATCATAACGTTACTTATTACCACTAGTAGAAATTATACGATTTAATCAAACAAAAATAACAACAAACTGAATTAATTGCTTAAATACCCGGAATATACTGAGTTGGAAACACACATACAAAATGGCATCTCTTTATCTCTTTGTCTACTTGGGGACTGACAGGTTATGGGTTCGAATCCCGACTTCGGCAGTTTATCAATTATTAAGAAAAAAAAGAGGCGGAGTATGGACAAGAATGAAGTAACCGGCTATGCTTAAAAGGTTTTCTGCAGTTTCCTTCACGAACTCCAGATGAATATCGGCAGAGTTCCTATCAAAGTCGCCTGCTGCCGCATATCCCACCAATTCCTAGTGTACACATAAAAATTTTTGAGTTATCGTTTCTATGGACAGATACGACGGGTGAATATTTTTAGCCGTTACAAAGTCGAGTCTAAACTTTTAATGACCCTTATATATATTCCCGGTTATAAAAATGTATATGGCCCCAAATATCTAACACAAATTTTTTAAATACCTTTTCTTTACGAATAATACAAGCATTTCTCTCGAAAACGATTAACAATAAATAGAATCTATTAAATTACGGATGACTCGATCAATGTTTTACAAACTCTCTCTCTCTCTCTCTCTCTATAAAGTATGCATTAATTTGGTTTTCTTCGCGTAATAGTGTTAAATACTCCTTGGTTAAGTAATTATTTAAAGAGGAATTAATTGGCACAGCTGTTTGAGATTTCTAATAGCCATAAATCAGAAAATTATCAATTATAAAGATCCTGTTATAAACATGATCCCTTCGTCCTAAAGTTATTTGC
The DNA here is from genome assembly GCA_963920215.1 of Nineta flava. NCBI lineage: Eukaryota > Metazoa > Arthropoda > Insecta > Neuroptera > Chrysopidae > Nineta > Nineta flava. The sequence goes on from OY986041.1 coordinate 137,495,791, forward strand.
TACTCAGGACAAATAATTTTAAAAAATTCATAATTTATCGATAAATTTCGGTTGATCGTTTCTGTAATTTCGATAGATCATACATATTATCACAAAGGGATAAAATTTTTCCGAATTTTAAGGGGTCATAAAATTGGCTTACCCATTTCTTTATTTGTTTTGGTAAAATCGTTTAGTGAAATGAATTTTTGCTTGAAATTATTTTATACCTACAAAATATATTTTTCAATCCAGCCAAATTCTAATAACATAGAAATTTGTTTCCAAAAATCGTCTTTGTCTATATACCTGCGGTATTACAAAGTCCAAGAAATTACTTCAAGAAAAAGCTACGCCAATATGAAACCGGTTTTTCTTTACAATTCTCACGATGTAGTGTCGTATTTATTTAAATAGAGAAAAAAAACTCTTAAGAGATGTATGCAAATAATATTATAAAAGTCTTATTTCAATTATAATTCCTGGGTTGACTTAAACATTCATACAATATTTTTAGAGTTCCGTACCGAAATATGTCCCCATGGTGCGACCTTGTCCGTTGGTTTGTCTGCCGGTTTGTGACAGGTGTTTATCTCAGCAACTAGAAATGTCATCGATTTGAAATTTGACAGAGTTGTAGAAATTGGTTTCCCACATCTATCTAAAAACAAGATAATTATTGGAAATGGAATACAAAATGGGGGGGGGGGTAAAATCAGCAAGTGAGGTGACTACGTCATATAGGGGCCGTGATATGAACGTCAAAAGTCGAGCTACCATTTCAAAACTTTATAATTGATTTTTGCCTTAATTATTCGGATGTCGGAAAATTTTTTCGAATTAAAGTTGTTTGCATAGTTATATTGAACAACTTTTATCCGAAATTTTTTTTCGAAAACCGAGTAAATTAAGCACAAATGAGTTTTGAAATGGTAGCCCAACTTTTGACGATATTTGTTCTAAAAATTTTATTAAAATCATTTTAGGTGACATTGCTTTTAATATATGGCGAAAAAAGTACAAGAAATGACCAATTATCCCCCAAACACCCTTATTTTCAAAGTTTTCAAATTTCACTGTTTTTGAGGTATTCTAAAGTCAAGTACGGAACCCTTTGGGTACGAATCTGACTCGCAGATGACCGGTCTTGTGCTACCGGAGTTGACGAGTGTTTTCATAATTTGACATTTAAGTAATATAACTTGATATTTGTTACATTATTTTGACGTCAATGTTTGTTTTTTTTTGAAAAATTTCACATATCTTGATTGAGGATTGAACCCCAGACCTCTAGCATTCCAGATAAGTGCTTTGCCAACAGACCTATCCTGATGCTATGATAGATCGTGTAAATTTTCTCAAGTCAAAGTACGAAACCTTTTGAGTAGAACTGCGATTCGCATATGACCGGTCTTGTTTAATGGGGACACATAACGAACATACAAAGAAAATCCACTTTTCTTATGTTTTTTTCCGCCTTTGTATGTGTTTTTCATAATCATTTTTCATACGCTCGTTTATGTTAATTGCATAGAAAGCAGTGCTGTCTGTATATAGTACTTACTTCGTTGCTATGGTTAAGAACTTGTGTGCGGACTAGATTTGTGGTTTTAAAAAAAAAATAAATAAAAATAAAGATGTAAATTCTACACAATTAAAATATAAAATTCAAATATAATGAGCTTTAAATTTGGTTATCTTTAAATAAATATGTTGTATGCTGTTATTTTTTCGTCCGTTTTACTGTTTTTTTTTTCTTTAAGACTTTTCTATTTAAGAAATTATATAATTCATTCAAGAGAGACTAGGGGAAGGATATGAAGTACATTCCTAACAGTCTACCGAATACCGAAGTGATAATTAGTAAAATGATATAGAACTTAGATAGATAGATACATCTTGGGATCTAAAAAGCACTTTGACCTTATGGTCCATTGTGCTACCTCTTGTACTTCGGTCTGACAAGATTCGCTTCTCCCATAGCCAGGAGGGTGCTTATCAGGTCTTCCTGAAGGTTCATATATTCGGGGTGAGATGTACCGAATATCCTGTATGTGCTGTAACCTAGAGATTCGCAGTCAAAGATAATGTAGCTGGATGTTTCTTCCTCCTCGCCACAAAATCTGCCCACAATGGACCCGTTATGGAGTCCCACTGTGTGCAGATGCTTCCGCAGAGGATAATGCCCGGTAATGAATCCGGTAACTCACCGCAGTTGCATCCTGTTCAGCTTCAGTGTTTCAGAGTCAGCCTCTTGAACAAGCACTCTGAAGCAACATTTTCCCGAGCTCCTGTCGCGGTACTTTTACCCAGTGATCACGGTGTTTAGATCTTAGTATGGTATTTTAAGTCAAAACTATATTGGATGTATGAGAAAATATTCCAAACAAAAGTTGTTCGTTTGTATGAGATTGTAGCGGTGTCGCTTCATCATTAAATTATTATTATAATTTTGTTCTTCATTTTTTATTGGTTGCATTTCAACTATAACTTCCCTCTATTATCACGGTTGCTGTGAATGTATACAACCTTGGTAATTTACATATAAATATTATCATAAATCAAATTAATAAGATCAATTATATCTTTTATATATATTTATTATTTATTTAAATAATAATTATTTATTATAACAAACATTTACCTTACAAGATAAACATATTTTATATATAAAAATTTTCTGTATTTCGTACTGTTTAAAAGTTTTTATTTTTGGGCACAGCTGCCAATTTAAATCCAAAATGTTATCTGGTGAAATTATCTACAATCCGACAAAAACCAGATCAAAATCGGTTTGGCTGTTTAAACGTGATAGGAGAATATGAAGAAACTTTATTGCAGTTATTTAATATAAATACAGGTTTATTACATTAAGTTTTTGGAAATTTTAAAATCTTGTTTTTAGTTCATGGATTTGAGATTCATCCACTCTCACATTCTTACGGCATACTAAAAATCGTGGATTTTTCTATCGATTTCATAAATTCAAATTCTATCTGACCTTTAGACCTTCCCTTTTTTCCCTTAATAATAGGGAATATGCATGAAAATTTGTTTTCACTTGAATTGAAGCATGTTTACTGAAAAATATCAAGGTAAAATTACTTTTTAAATAACTTTAAAAATAAGCGAGTTATGAATGATTGAAATTCCCGATTAGACAAAGAGGATGATAGCGCTCTTGATATGTGATGTGACGTCATATTACACTTTCACCATTTAAAATACCTGTAAAATTCCGTTTTTAGTATTTTTGCAAGAAAGAGACAGATAATATTCTTTAAAAGCTTATAGCTTCCTTGATATTTGTCGGATTTTAATTTCGTTTTTAAATATTATTACAGTATTAACAGTATTTTCATATTCTGAAAATAAATGTGAGAAAAAATTTTCATGCATATTCCCTATTGACAAACTGCCGATGTCGGGATTCGAACCCATAATCTCTCAGTTGAAAGTACACACAACGCCTTTAAAAGCGTGGCTATTTGGCTGGTAAACACACGACCCAATAAACTAAATCACTACGTGTCATTTAAATTCCCAAATAAATTAAATTTCATTTCCAATATTTTATAAATTCAATATATTATACAGATCCATCCATCGAGATTGAATGCAAACCAGATTCAACAACAACAATAACAACAACAACAACAAAATACCAACACGATACACACAGCATCATAAAAAGTATCGTGCTATGTCGCGCGCTGATTACAACGCGCGCGACATGGCACACTTACATTGTACAATATGTAAGACACATTATATCACAAAACACAGGCAGGATTTTTGTATGCACATACAAATAATATTATTGTATATGCGCACGCGTTTATATTACCGCCCCCGGCCATTCAAACTTGTCCGTCTATCCGTCTACACCAGTCTGTCTGTCTGTCTGTCTGTCTGTCTTGTCGATCGGTCTTTTGGTCGGTCTGTGGCGGCGCTCCCGGCTTACATATAAACATATAATATACATACATATATACATACATACGGCTGTACACACAGTGTTTTTTGAAAACGGCGCTCAGTAGTCAACTAGACGTCGGAGCAATAACAGCACATACACATCAAGTCAGTCCTTGTTTTTGTATCAAACGGTGTGTACGTTCGTATCGCATCGCTCTCGACAACGACGTTGGCACGGTGTAGGTGGTACGACGCGCGGTTGTTGGTCGTCTGTTGAGTTTTGTTTACGGATATATTCCGTGTGTTGGATATATTCGCGTTTACAAGGAAAGCATTTTCACGATAACTTCTTTTTTATTGAAAACAGACGCCTATAAGTCTAACTTAAAACCTTTCGACATATAAACGAAGAATACAACACACACACACAAAAAAAACATAAATAATGTGAGAAATTATTTTCCAGAGGGTGTGGGAAAATTCTCTCTGTTTTTTCTGGTTTTTCGTATAAAAAAAAAAAGTGAGGTGAGAAAATTTGAGTGAGTGTTGTAAAAAAAAAAGTGTGAAAATCCATATATTTGCTACAGGTGTTTTTTCTTTTTCGAATTTGTGGTGCTTTTTATTTTCGGTTTTTTTTCTTCCTGTCAATAATGGATTTTGGAAGAACTGTTTTCGTTGAGTAAATTTTACTTTCTTGAAAGAAAAAAAATGGTTTGTGTGTTTTTTTTTACAATTATAGTTTTGGCCCTTTCTTTTTTGCGTGTGGGAATTTATTTATGCTTCGAATTATGGAATCTTATAGATAGTAGGAAAAAGGGTTTTTTTCTGTATTTAGATACATTTTTCTATCGTCAATAGAACAAGTAATTGGGCTTTAAAATTGCTGATAATCAAATTTGTTCCAATTCAAAATTCTTTGTTTCTTCTTATAACTTTTGTTTGGAAAATCGAATAGATTAAATTTCTGGCGAACCGGTTTAGTATATTGACATATTTTACCCATAATTTTCAGTGTTTCCCTTCATATGGACTGATTTTTAAAGCTTGAAAAACATTTTTTTCTAATTTTTATCAACTTTGAGCTGCAATGCAAAGTTTAAACGCGTTTCGATTCTTTTAATAATAAGAATTTTGAATTACGTCCCAATTATTATATATTTTTATCAATTTCGATTCTTTAATTAGACTTGTTTTCCGAGCTCGAAAACCTAATTTTTCTAATTTTCTATAAAATTAGAGAGACTATTAAAAAATTCTTTAATAATTGGAACAATTAATATGGGATCTGTTTAGATTCTTTTAATAATAAGAATCATAATTTTGAATTGCGTTCCAATTATTATGTGAAATTCTTAGGCTATTGAATGCATTTTGTAAAAAAGAATTTATAATGTTTGGATAGTAAGAGATGGATTGATTTGGAATATTTTGATGAGTTAAATAAGGACAATAAATATTTTATTACAATCTGTTACGAATATGTAAATATGGTCTCTTCAATATATATATATATATATATATATATATATATATATATATATATATATATATATATATATGCGACATGAAATAGGTCAAAGGACACTAAAATATCAGTTATTTACACTAAATAACTTTAACTGATAACGATTTTATTTTTATTTTTTTTGTTATTTCATTTATGAATTGAAATAATATTATTTAAAATAATTTGTGTTTTAAATGCTAAACGAAGATCTATTGGTAAAAAATTAAGCCGTGAAACGAGATTCAATTCGTGGGTGTAATTACATTTTAATACTAGATTATCAAAGGAATTAATGAGAACTCTAGGTTTTTGAAATAAAATTTCAACTTCGCCCCAATACTTAGATCAGTTTTTGTATGATAAATACGTATTTCGAGTACAAAGTAGTCATCATCAGTATAAATTAGCTAGTCATAATTTACTCTTTGACAATTAGAAATCGATAGAAAATCGAAATCAATAGACAAAAAAAAATAAAAATACAAATTAAACAAAATAAATTAAAATATAATAAATTTTATTGAAATTACTCTTGTTAAAATTACTTTCATTCAAATTTACTCTTGTTAACATCGCTCATATTAAAATTACTCAGGATATGTTAATCGTTGCTAATTTGGTGACAGTTTCACGTGAAAATTTAAACGTATTTAATTTTTTTTTTCGATTTTATATCTATTTCTAATTGTCAACGAGTAAATTACAACTAGCTAATTTATACTGATGATGATTACTTTGTAGTCGAAATACGTATTTATAATACAAAAACTGATCTAGGTATTGGGACGAATTTGAAATTTTACATTTTAATAGTATAAAATGTTGGCTCTTAAGGATAGTTTTCGCTGATTTTTAAATTCTTTATTGTATGTTGTAACGTATCTCTTAGAAAATCTATTAAAATTTGAGAAGAATTTGAAAATTTTCTATTGTAGCAACTTTTATGATTATTAATTAATAGCGAAAGAACTTCATCTGGTAAAAAATTATTTGCATTTTTTTTCTTTCGTTATTAAATTAAGAATTTAAAATTGTGAGTTTTAAGTTGCTTAAAAACTTAAGATTTCGAAATATATGATTTATACGAAATATTTTATCTGCAACATAGGTCTAAATCGAAATCTAGCTAGTAAGATGTTTGATCGTTAGGATATTTTTAAGCTTTTTCCTTAAAGACGTAACTAATTATCGGGATAAAGATTATAAATGAAACTTAAAATTGTAAAGTTTAAGGTGCTTATTGCCGAAGATCTACACGTTTTCGTGACTGTAGGTGATTTTAAAATATGTTATTTATATATCTGCCATTTAGCCTGTATCGAAATCTGTCTAAAAAGTTTCCTTACAGCAGTGATTCTCAAACTTTTTTTGTTGCGGCACACTTTTAACGATTTCAAAATTTGACGGTACACGCAGAAAAAGATAAATTTAAAAGTTTTTTACTTCCCTATAATACAGTGTGTAAAATAGTTTATGATCATAATTTTGAATGTAAAATAAAATAATATGTACTACAAAAACAACAGTACGTTAATAATAAAAATACATTTAATGAGAAATTTGAGCTTGATGTTTTATGATAATTTCATTTTTTATTTGGTCGTAAAAATGACAATGCTACTCTCATATCATCTTCTACATTTAACAGTCTCGATCTTTTTTTCGTTTTAATGTTGGTTAATACTTTACTATTTACATTTCTAAAATTTGGCAGCACACTTTAAGAATTTGATGGCACACAAAAGTGCCGCAGCACAGTGGTTGAGAATCACTGCCTTAGAGCATTTGTAAACTGTTTCTTAAAGGAAAAAACTAAATGGGAAAATAATTCGGAATCTTAAATTTTATATATTATTTATATTAGAACATTTGTGAACATTGTCCGTAAGAAAAATACTTTAAATGGGAATGAAATTAGAAAATTTAAGTTTTAAATATTATAAAAAATTTGTATACACTTTTTCTTGCACCTAAAATCTGGGGTAAAATATAATGTTTCCGGCAAGAATTAATTGAATTAAGTATTTTTGTGCAGGTAGTGTTGCATGAATTGACCTTTATCTAAAAAGATGAGGCACCACATCTAAATATTTGGTTCTTTTGCTTTAAATTCACATGTTCCAAAATTGTTGTGTTGATTAAGATTCAAAAGAGCCTCGTTAAGAGATCCTTGCGGTTTAAGAAAAACCTAGAAGCATACAAAAAATGTTCGATAAACTCGAACTCGGTAATTTTTTTATGAAAATCTTTCTAGCAAATTTGATAATTCGACTTATTTTACTCATTTTCCAAGAAATTTTACCAATGAAAATATAATGTCATTTTCAGAGAATCCGATGAATATTCCACGTTTGTTATAGGCAATGAAAAACCAAATATTGGTTTAAATTTTTCAGCAGTTTAGAGAAAGGTGTTAAGTGACGTTTCCGAAACGTCACTTTAAAGGATTTTCTATGACATAGCATCTGCATTTCATGAAAATATTTCACTTGAATTAGCCATATTTTTTCTTCATTATAATTAGTGAGTTTTTCTCATACTCGAGAGATATAGTCAGAAAATTTCATAATAATATTTGGATTGCCACCTTTGTAAATTCAACAATTTAACAGCATTTTTTGTTTGAAATATTTCTTTCGAGGTTTTTCTATTTCGTTGTATTTTAATATGCGGAATTAAAAATATTTGCATAATAAAAATCTGCATAAAAGATTATAATATAAACCACCCCTGATTATCATCTCGAAATACAAACTGTTTAATACGTTTTTCAGTCAATCTAGAAGGACAAGACGTATTTTTTAAGTACGTATTTTGACTACAAAGTAGTCATCGTCAGTATGAATTATCCAATCATAATTTATCTCCAGGAGAATATCTTTTTCTTAATCTGCGATAATCTTTATAAAACGCTTACTGTTTGTGTATCAGGTGTACTTCTACTTCAAACTCCCGCCAAAGAGGCTAATCCTTTAAATTTACAAAGTTGACCACAGTAAAAATATTTTGGATATTTTTTCTATGTAATAGGGAATATGCATGAAAATTTTTTTTCACTTGAATTGAAGCTTGTTTACTTGACAAATATCAAGGGAAAATTCCTTTTTAAATAACTTTAAAAATAAGCGAGATATGAATGATTGAAATTCCCGATTAGACAAAAAGAGTGATAGCCCTCTTGATATGTTTTGTGACGTCATATTACACTTTCACCATTTAAAGTACACGTAAAACTCCTTTTTTAGTATTTTTGCAAGAGCGAGACAGATAATAATCTTTAAAAGCTTATAGCTTCCTTGATATTTGTCGGATTTTAATTTCGTTTTTAAATATTATTACAGTATTAACAGTATTTTCATATTCTGAAAATAAATGTGAAAAAAAATTTTCATGCATATTCCCTATTATCATTCTCTTAAACATTAACCGATAAAAGAATATAGTTTTTGTAATGCCGTAGGCTATAAAATGACTTGGTTACTTTTCAGGGAAGATTGAGTTTTTCAGTTCCGTAAACAAAGACGTAAATATTTGATAATTTATGAAGTACATAAAATATTATTAATATAAATTTAAAAGACAATTTGTTTCCACATGTTTTTTTACTGGTTTGCGTAGTACACAAGATTTATACCGATTGTATATTTGTAAATTTATTCATACTAACTGAAAAAGTCGGCTTTGTCCGAGTTTCAAAAATTCTTATCGAGAGTGCATAGAAAACTTCTGTCAAATTATCTTAAATTTTGACATTTCAAAAAGTCAATTTATATTTTAAATTTATTGACAAATAATATATTTAGGTATTTCTATAGAAACTATAAACTATATTAGAGATCTGGCCATTAGAAAACGTTAAAGCCGCCAGGAAATGGCTATAACTTTGGAAGGGTTTGGAATTTTGAACCTCGAATAGGTTGCCTGGAGTCGTTTTGAAAATTTACCTAGGGTCTTCTCTTATCATTAGTTCGCTGTCTCCTAAAGTTTTCTCAAAACAATTCGGACAAATACATACACACAAAATATTTTTCTTTTATATATATTTAGAGAGAGATAGCAATTTCTGTATAGCACGTATATTAACACATTTATCAAAAATTGTAAAACAATTAACAGTATAATGGAAAAAAAATCGAATTTGTTAATTGCAATTAAAATACATTTAATTACAATTTATACATATTTTTCGATATATAGTATTGATTGCTCTGATCCCTGGGCCCAGTTTTTGACTTATAACTTGCTCTACATTTTGTATTTATTTTTGTATTCCTTTTTGTTCTTTGTATAGATATTGTACTTTTTAGAACACTCCACTTCTTATTGTAACATGATTATTTCGCATAGTTAAATAGGGCAATAATTTTTATAATACTTATTTTAACTTTGAAATAAGATATGTCCACTGCTTCATATAAAAAGCGCAGTATATAAATAGATAGATATATCTTGGGGTATAAGAAGTATTGCCCTGATGGGGCTCGTTGTGCTCCCTTTCTTGTACTTAAGTCTGACGGGATTTGCTTCTCCTTGGCTGTGACCAGGAGTTTGCTTTTCAGGTTTTCCTGTGAAGGTTCATATGTTCGGGGTGAGATGCACCGAATATCCTGTATCTCCTGTAACCGGGAGATTCGGAATTAAAGATGATGTGGCTGGATGTTTTATCCTCCTCGCTGCACATAATGGATCCATTGTGGAGTCCTATTGTGTGCGGTGGCTTTTGTAGGTGATCATGTCCGGTGATGAATCCGGTAACTTTTTGAAGTTGTATCCTGTTCAGGTTGAGTGCCTCGATGGACAGCCTCTTGGATGCTTTCTGTAACAGTATTTTTCCCAGTTTTTGTCGCGGTGTTTAACGTTCATTGATCTAAAATAGGTTCTGGGACTATGAAAGATACTCCAACTTCCTTCTTTGTTATGGTATCAGCTTTATCGTTTCCACTGTGATTTCGAAACCACTGTGATTTAGTATTCCTATATATACCACAAGCAAAATCATACCACAAGCAGCTAGATGTTTGTAAGCATGTGTATGTATGTATGGTTTTATAGTAAATATTTTATTTATTTATTGAACACTGATTCCCTATTAGAAATGATTTTGAAAACAGACTATATATATATATATATATATATATATATATATATATTCAACCATTCAAAACCATTTCTAATAGGGAATCAATGTTCAATAAATAAATAAAATATTTACTATAAAACCATACATACATACACATGCTTACAAACATCTAGCTGCTTGTGGTATGATGTTTGTTTGATGTCATTTAAGAATAGGGATTTAGTGATGCCCACTTAATTTATAATATTATTATTTATTACATATGCACACACACACTACAGATTACAGAGTACGCAACTATTTTATTTCTTTATGAAGCATTGTGTAGTTATTATAGTAAATAATATTTAACATTGATTCTCTATTAGCAAACCTTATATATATATATATATATATATAAATATATATATATATATATATATATATATATATATATATATATATATATATATATATAATAATTTAAAATACAATCTGTATATCTCATAAAATAGCTTTACGTAACGTAAACATGAACATATAAATATAGTAAAACGGAAAACATTTGTCACATGAATTATTGTTACCTCTACAACAGTAGTAGATGTTTCAGTTAGATACAGTAAAACAGTCTAATACATAGTAAAACAAACAACGGTAGGCAACATATTAAAAACATATTTTATTGTACTATGAGTGAGAGATCGCACACAGCAAAAATATAACATTGAAATGTATGTTAAATTTTACATCTGTAATTTTATTAATTTTATATGTCAACAGAAATAATTTAAGTAAATTGTAATTTTAATTGCATTACAACTGACATGCGAATTCTAGGAACTAAGGAAAACATCTTGGCTTAAATAGGTTTATTGTTCTATGAGTATTGGCCACACAAGTAGCATTCTGATCTCAAAATTCATTCAGTGTTTGGGAAAACGTTTTGAATCGAAGTTGGTTCATGAAAAACTGATATTCGAAACATTTTCCCAAAAGCCGAATGGATACGGCACAAAATGCCGACTTTTGACAGCAAAAGTGATATAATCGGCCAAAAGTAAAAAAATTTTGTTCTTGATAAATTTCTTCTGAATAAAAGTTTGTTGGTAGTTACCGTGGTAACTCAGAGAATATATAGTGTGTACGCAAAAGTATCTAAATATGAAAGATTGTGATTTAGGAGCGACCTCACTATACTATCATGGAAAATTCATAGATAATGTACACTTTCGTCCACTAAAAATCAATAAAATTGCCAGAGGTTGCCGGTTTGATCCCCATCCAAGATGTATGTGATTTTTCATATTATTTAAAAAATTTAAGAGCTATTGTAATAGTTTCATGAGTTTCATTAGTAAATAATTAAGTTACTCTACATAACCTCCTTAATCTATTCTTAATATAATATTGTTAGAAAACAACTTAACTCTGAGAATTGAATGAATAATATATCTACTAAAACTTAAACATACACACAAACTCATACACTAGTGACTATAGTTAGTAGATGATGCTGCTAAAACTGATGTGATTCACTTAAATAAGTATGAGGAGGTGCCTAAAGGTACTACTTTAAATATATATTCTACATTATTCTACATGCATGTAAACTAAACTGTTCTGTATACAACATGTATGTAAACTGTGTAAACGACTTCATCTTAATATATATATTTTAACGATATTATTTAAGATTATAAAACTATTTCGAGTTTTAATGGAGAAGAAAATAATTATGATGTTTATTAAGTCACTTTATATATATATATATATATATATATATATATATATATATATATATATATATATATATATATGTAAACAATAAATAAATTTCAATAAACTTACAATTTCATAAAAAACTACTTTTAGAATTTTTAGAGTTTTTTATAATTTTGTCAAAGTAATCCAACGTTCTTAATTGGATAAGGAGGGTATCCATTAAGTATAGAAATTCGAAAATATGTTTATTAAGTCACTTTATATATATATATATATATATATATATATATATTTATATATATATATATATATATATATATATATATATATATATATATATATATATATTTATATATATATATATATATATATATATATATATATATATATAAAGTTACAATTTCATAAGAAACTGCTTTTAATATTTTCCGAATTTTATAGAGCTTTGTAACAGTGATCCAACATCCTTAATTGGATATGGGTAACCATTAAGTATAGTCATTCTAATCCCGATAAAATAATAATGTAATTCTGGTTATTTAATCTTCTGCTTGACTTTCTCATCCCCAGATAGTTAAATGAACCATAAATTATAATTCGATAATATTAACTAAATTATTACAGAAAGTTTTGCCACTAGAGTATCAACAGAAAATGTACTATTTCGAGATTAAGGTAGTAAGCATGGTACAATATTGTCAAAAAGTTGCGGAGCATACGCGTATAGAAAGAGTGAAGCAACGTATACCATAATAAGCTATAGGTTTTGTCCAAGACTGTACCGGTAGACACGTTACACATACGATACTTGTCTATGTGTGTAGTTGTATCAGTTCAACATGCCGACACGTATATTTATTTAAAAAATGCTTCGTTGTTATAACTAAACAATGAGACGGTCAATAATTATCGTCTTTTTTTAATAACGCAGAACAAATGTAATAATTTATAGCTATTATATTAGATACAAATTTTGCATGTCTTATTAAATAAAGAAAATTGAATGTTTACTTAGAAACACCAGTGAAACAGATTACTTATGATAGTAAATGTGTGTAAACCATTAAACATTCAATTCGAATAAAATATCTATTTTTAACGTAGGATACAACACACCCTCTATATATAATCGTATATACATTCACTTCCTCGTCACATATGAAAACATGAGAATAGTATTATTATTATTATTATTATTATTATTATAAACATGTATTTTAGTACTTCGTATAGAGATTGCTGCTTGGAACAAAAACGTCTTTCAAATACAGAAGAATTTAAAACAAACATTTAAACCAAAATTATGTGTATACTTAAAATTTAATGTTTATTTTATTATATTAATTATATATATATATATATATATATATATATATATATATTATATAGTATGTGTTGGAAAGCATTGCTAATAGAGAATCAGTGAATCAGAGAAAGTTAAATATTATTTACTATATGAAATAAAAATAGTGGGAAACAAATTAAAAGAAAAATAAAACCCCAAAAAGAAAAAAAATAGAATTCCGACCAAACAAAAAGTTAAACAAAATAAATAAATAAATTGATACATTTCTGTGCCAAATGTCCCCCAAAGTACCATTTAATAATTTGCTCTTTTTCTATTGTTGTGTCATAATCCATTGCGGAAATACGGTAATACCATTAAAACACAACCAAATATTTCCGATGCATTCACATACGTAATGATAAGTATTATCAATTATAATGTGCATGACAAAATTCCCACTCTTAAATGATATCAAACAAACACCATACACCACAAGCCTATAGCCAGATGTATGTATGTATGTATGTGTATAGTTTTATAGTAAATATTTTATTTATTTATTTAACAGTGATTCTCTATTAGCAATGCTTTCCAACACAAACTGTATATAAAATTATTACTAAAATAACAGTCAAAAACGAAAACGAACAGTAACTGTCGCTGACACTGTGTATTAAAAATCTCATTGGTTGTTTGAAATAGTACAAGAAGTCATTTGAAAACGACACAAATAAACGTTGAATGAATGAAATTGGATTATTAAAATTCGAAATACCTTCAAAAGTATGGGCGCGATAGCAAAATGAGATTTTCTTAATTTTAACAGAAAAGCATAGGTCTAAAATAGGGTTAGATAAATATTCTTATACCAATTTAAAAAAAAAAACCCGACATAATGAAGTGATGATTATCAAACTTAGCATAGAACTATCTCGAGTAAATCAGCTTTGAAAGAAAAGAAACAGGATAGAAATCGGTTCATTCGTTTGGGCACTATAATGCCATCAACAGACAGACAAAGGCTTCAAACATAGTTTCCCGGAAATAGTCGGGAAGATAATTTATAGAATAATTTTATAAAGTATTTTAATGGGAATCTACCAATTCCCTACTCTTCTACTTCTAAAAGTTCCCTACACCAACTAAGAAAACAGTTAATAAATGGCTGAGAAAAGTTTGTCAAACATAGGTGATTATTCCATCCCGATTAAACTAATTTTCAAATAAATAAAAAACCGCATTGAAATCAGGTAATAACACAGTCAAACAAAGACTTCAAATTTATAGCACCTTTTTGGATTGGGGTACGAAAATATGACCCTCAGAGTTTGTTTCTTTTCAATCACTGAAGACATAATCAAAATACCTCAAAACTGAAATTGACTTCATAAAGAACTAAATTTGAGTGTGCTGAATAAAGCGCTTCAAAGTTCAGTCCGAAAAAATCCGTAAAAGTTAGAATGCATTTTTGAGGTAAAACTTAAAGTAATTTGGTCACTAATCTTTTCTATGCTAATAAATTTTTATCGATTTTTTTATAGTCACAACTTTGACACTGTATAACATCGAAAACAACCGTTTGGAGGTCAGTCTGGTATCTGATTCTCGATATAAAAGATGTTTGTCACATGCCCGACAAACTTGCCAAAAATGATTATGTTTGAAGGAATTACCTCATTACCTTGCATTCGATGTCCGCGATGTTTTTGATTTCGATATTCTATAACAATTCTGTCAACATTTCGAAAAAATTACGTTATTTCTAAAAACAGGACAAAAAATACTGAACCAATAAACCACACAAAAATTTTGTTTTACAATAAAGTGTCCATCGTATAATTTTAATACTTTTGAAATATTTTTAAATTTTCCAAAAACAAAATTTTTAATAAAAAGGAATTTTCCATTACTTCTCACGTTTTTTTATTGTATAAATGAAAATATTCGCGATATTTTTTTATAAATAAACTTTGGTAGTAAAATATTATTTAAAATTTTATTGATCTTTTTGAATAAATAACATAATTTAAAATTTTAGGGTAGAAAGTTAAAATATACGGGGTTTACCGCATATTAAATTTTATTCTTTATTATTTAATATTATACACGTAAAATATTAAAGTAATATTTATGAAGTGAATTGATTTTATGTCTGTTGAGAAATTTTCTATTTATTATGTTTTCAAGAATTATGTGTGTGAAATGTTGTCGAAATAAAAATTTATAAAATCTAGTCCGTTTAAAAAAATGGTCTCGCTTTGAAAAATGACACTAGATTCTTGGTGTTAGGGAAAAAATTACTATCTAAAATGTTAGCTGAAGTTTGTCTACTCCAAAAATGTTCCGACTAAATTTGATGTTCATGAGCTTAAATTAAAATTTTTTTAAAAATGCTTTTTACAAGCTTTTATTTAACTTGCAATGTATGTATGTATGTTTGTATGAATGTATGTTTGTACGTATGTATGTATGTATTTATGTATGTATGTATGTCCGGTCAAATCTCGCAATCTAAATTAGAACCACTTCCTTTTATCCTACGGAGTTGATTTTTTACATGGTGGTTCAGTTGACAAGCATGACAAGAATTGACAAGGAACAAGGGGGTTTAGAAGGAGGGAGAAACACAAAATTTGGTAAATCTCTCTTAATATTGAAAAAATCGAAAAACACGAAAGGAGTAAAGTTGTAGAAAATATGAAAAATTAGTCTTACTATAAAAAACTTGTTTTTAAAAATGTTTTTTTAATATAAACTTATTTGTATATACATTTTTAGCGCGACAAAAGTACAATAATTCGGTTGGTTTGACGATATGACGGATAGTTTTTCGATATTTCTCGTTGACACGTCCCATGTCTCCTTGTATTAGATTTCCAGATATATCTCATAATTGTTTCAGTAAATCGTCCAATAAACACGATTTTCTTCTCTTTTGGGTACCATGTACCTTGTATAGTGATTATCATCGTGTCGGGGACAAAAACAAACATACAAACATATTCTTCGATTTTTGCGATTTTTTTTACATCCTTTAGAAAAAATCGAAAAATAATATGAAAAATTTTTTTGTCATCGATTTAAATAAAAATTAGTTTATAAAGTAATTAAGTCCCAAAAAACACAAAAATTTACTTGGTTCGTCGATATGACAGACAGTTTGCAAAATATATCCCCTCTTTATACGATTTGATCTTCCCGTGCCTACTATTTTCGGCTTTACCTTGTAAACCACTTATTAATACGTCAAATAAACACGATTTTCTTGTTTTTCGGATACAATTTACCCTAAACAGTGAATATCATCCAAATTGTGATCAAAAATTATTTCCTGTTTTTTGCGATTTTTTTAAGGTACACCCCTTAGAAAAAATCGAAAAAAATAGGAAAAATTTTTAGTCTCCGAATTGAATAAAAATTAGTTTATAAAGTAATTTAGACCCAAAAAGCACAAAAAGTCAGTTGATTTGGCGATATGATAAATAGTTTTCCAGATATACTCTCTTTATACGCTTTGATCTCACCTTGTGGAAGATTTCTGGCTCTATCTCATAATCCGTTCATTAAAACGTCAAATAAATATGATTTTCTTCTATTTTGGGTCCCATTTACCTAATATTGTGATTATCCTTTAAATCGAGGCCGAAAATAGTTTACAATTTTTTACGATTTTTTTAAGGTAAATAATAAACAAATTTTTGTCCTGGATTTGAATGAACATTTGTTTACAAAGTAATTAATACTCAAAAACTATGAAAATATAGATGCTTTGGCGGTATGATGGATAGTTTCAGAGATATTTCCCTTTTTATACTGCCTTATTTATTCGGTTTTCGAAAAAAAATTTCGAGTAAGAGTTGTTGCTATATTTCTAATGAACAACATTTATCCGAAACATTTCTTTCGAAAATCGAATCAATAAGGTACAATCCAATTATAAAATTTTAAAAAATAACCTAACCTCAACTTTTGTTCTCCATAGGACAATCTACGTCATTAATTAGACGATGACGTCGCGTTTAGAAGAAAAATACTATCGCTAGTAAAATTAAAAAAAATAAATAAATAAATATACCTTCAATAGCATCTGTTTCTGATTGATTTTTCTTATTATTATTATTATTATTAAAACGAAAGAAGAAAAAAAATATACAAATTACCAACAACTTATTTTTTCTCCTTTCACACAACTCACAACCAAGTTCGAGTTTTCCTCTCCGTTCTATTTTCTATGACAACGTTTCGAATGAAAAAAAGCAAAATTATTTATAAATAATAATGAGAGAAAAAATATATATAATGAAAAAAAAAGGACAATCTAAAATAAATATGCCATATTTATATATATATAAAAAGAAGGAAAAGTTTTTCTTTCTCCTTTTTCTTCCCGTCGCTCCTGTATGTATGACTGGTGTGGGAAAATTTTAATTACACAAATTACAACCAATATTGGATAAAAGAAAAATGCAAAAATAATTTATTACGATTTTTATTTAATTTTTTTGAATAAAATAAGTAGCTTTCATTATCCGTTCTAGATTTTTTCGTCTGTTTCTAATTATATCCAGCATGTTTGTAAAAAAAATATGTATAATATATTATATGATTAATCCCCACTTTGATGCCCCAATGAGTCCCAATATCAGATAGGTAGATTTTAGCGGCTGCCCTAGACGGACAACGCTTCGACCAAAAGGTCCATTGTGATGCCTAAGGATGTGAGTGGAATGGAAGGAATTTTTTTGTATTGACTAGAAATTGGTAGAATGTGCGGCTGCCACCGACTATGATAGGGACTATGATAGTCGGACTTCATCTAGAGTTCGTAAAGGAAACTGCAGAAAACCTGCACAAGTATAGCCGGTTACTTCGTTCTTGTCTATACGCCGACAGTTTAGTCAATCAACCGCCCCATTAATTTTTAATTGACAAACTGTCGGTGTCGGTATTCGAACCCATAACCTCCCATCCCACTCGGCTACTAGGCTGATGTTCCCAATATTGGTCACATAAAAAAAATCTTGGTATAGGTGTATTTATAAATTGACCTAACTAGTCCAAAGAAGAAAAGAGATGCATGATGAAATTTTACAGGTGGGCATTTTAGAGCTTTCAGTTCTTGAGAGGGCAGAATAAGACCGTAAATCTCCTTTAGGGGGGAGAGGGGTTTATATGCTTCTAAGAAAGCTTTAAGAGATAGAAAAAAACTTTTATTTTTTTTATAATTTCTTGAAGCCTCACTTCTTTTGGCGTTTTATCATGCGAATCCAATCAGAGTGTATTTTCAGAATGCAACAAATCGCTGACATAACATAGCACTCGATTGATGTAGCACTCGCTTGATTCATGTTACAGTGATTTCTATCCGGCTCTACCGCACATTATTTTGGATACATTCAGTATAAAATATGTGTCATACAGTATACAGACACAATTTATCTATACATACATTATATGCTTAAGCGAAATAGACAGAAATCTACCTATCATATAAGCAGTGTGACAACACTCTGAAGCGGAAAGTGTCATATGACTTTTGAAAGACAATATTATTCATAATAGAAGCAAGATGAATGATCATTATATGCTATACTGTTGAAATTAGGTACAAGAATGTTTTCTTCATTAACACTCTGTTTTTGATAAAAGATGATTATTAAAATTACGAGCCACATTATCAACGATCGATCATTTTGAGGGGCTCGTAAATTTTGTATATTAAATGTATGTATTGATAAACCTGGTCTGGTCTTGATAAATTTCACTAAGTCTGATCATAATGTAAATAATGGATTTAATGGTAGTCTTTCAAACTCTAATTTGAACGGAAGAATTGACGCTGGTTTTGTTCTACCATGATTTCCAATCATTTGGTTTTAGATACAATAATTTTTCGATTGTAGTTTTTTACTACTATAACATTTTATTAAACTTTTGTGTCTTAATAGTTGTGTTGACCTTTTGTAATATTATTTTAATAAATTATTTAAAAAGAACTTCTTACGTGTGTACATAAGAACATACACACTTTTTTTTCCATAGTGTGTTCCGAAATTATATTTCGAAAATAAAGTGTTTCTTCAAATATCTATCAATATTCCGCGAAACATGGTTTTTGGCTACCAATAATTTTACCAAATAGTTTTTTAGGTTTGGTTTAAATACGAAAATGTCGAAGATAAATATTTTTCCCACGCAAAAATTTTCATTTTCAATAATAAAACCTTAAATTTTAATTTTGTATTGTTTTTTTTTTTTCAGGAATAAAAATTTAAAAAAAAAATCATTCATCATCAATCAACATGAATTTTAATAGTGAGTTTATTTTTGGATGCGTCGAGTTGCAGAATGCTCCAAAATAATTAAATTTAAAATTTAAAAACCAACTATAATTCTATATAAAATATTTTAATCCAAAAATTTAATTAACCACAAGAGTGTACTTGTGGATGGAAAATTAGGGCTTCAAAATTTTCATAAATTATTTTGAATAACTAAAACTATAATATTCAATTCAACTTTTCTAGTATTGGTCGAATCTTCTCTATCAACTATTAATGATTTTATAATATTATAAAATATGTATAATTAAAATACACTGACCGGTACAAAAAATGGAATTATATGCAGAAATACTTTTGATAAAATATAAAATTAACCCACAATTGGTGTTTTGCCGACATGAATTTTAGTTTCATTCTTTATTAATACGGTTTTTCATTTAAAGATTTTTGAAATTTAAAGCAAGTCTCAAAAGTGTTATGCTAAATAACGATCTTTTTTTTTTTTTTTATTCAACTAAAAATTTTTGAGAGTTGTATTGTTCCATTTTCTAGGTCAGTTTCTATACTATGATATTATGAAATGACAGACAAAATGATGGTTATTCGAGTATTCCAGTTTGCTATAACTACTAGTTTGTAGTACACAGCGGTCTAACGATCAACCAATTATATAAAACGATTATATATATATATATATATTATTATGATTATAAAATGATTATATTAAAATATATAATTGATATAATCAGATAATTTATTAGTAATTAATAACATTACATCACAAGTATTATAATCATCATTTATTTATTATTATAATTCATATTCATACCGATATATTACAGATACCATACAGATACCGATAGATACCCCAATACATGTTTAATATCAATATTTTATTATATAATACAATTTTAACTAATTAATTAACTAATTAATCAACAAATTATATTATTAACTTCGTATATATATATATATATATATATATATATATATATATATATATATATATATATATATATATATATATATATAAATATATAAATATATATAATTTATTAAATCATATTTAATGTGGATAAAATAAATATATTTTATATTATATAGATTTGACATAAATTTTAGTATTTTTTTTTTAATTTTATTAATAATTAATTTGTATTTGCCATTATTTTTATTTATTTATTGATAATTAATGAGATATTTTATTGTTTTTGTTCAAATCAATGAATTTTGTTTAAAACCGGAAAGTAAGCAAATAATTTTATTTAATCTGAAAAGTAATTTGAATATTATGTCGGATATGATAGTAATACTTAGTAATACTAACATTAAATTACTAATTAAGAAGATTATGGAGAAGATTAGTAGCCTAAACGACACCTCTGTAATGAATAATTATATAAAATTGTGTAATGGGTGGCGAGCAACTTAATGTGCCCTAAACTGTCAGCGTAGGAACAAGAACGAAGTAATCGACTATGCTTGAGAAGGTTTTCTGCAGTTTTCTTCACGAACTCCTGATGAATATCGGCATGGTTCGTATCATAGTAGGCGGCTGCCGCATATCTTACCTATTCCTAGTCTATACACAAAAATTCCTTCCACTCCATCACGATGGACCTTATAGCCGAAGTGTAGCCTCTATCTATCTCTCCTACTCAACGAAAATAGTTTGAAAATGACTTGAATTTTTAGATATTTACATTAATTGGTAATCATTTACCTGTATTTAGTATCCATCAACTATTGGTTTGGTTCCGTGCTATTGGTTGGGTTCACTATTTTATTTTTTACATTGCCAGTATATAATAGGATCTATTTGACGACACCACTTTCGATACGGTACTCTGGAAATTATTAAAGGAAATTTGTAATCAGTTACATAATTCAATCATTTACTATATAATTATTTGTTCATCTAAAACGATAATATATATATATATATATATATATATATATATATATATATATATATATATATATATATATATTATTTATATATATATATATATATATACATATACATATATATATATATATATATATATATATATTTTAGAAACATAAAATGAACATTTGAAAGTGTCAAAATAGTGATGATTTTAATATGGCTGTGTGCTGCTTTAGCTTATAGCTTAGTTAAAATTACTCCGCTGAAATAAGTGTCAACTTTATGTGGTTTTGACATCGCTGGTATGTATATGTGTTGGTATATATATATGGAATATATACAAGTTGATGATGATATAATGACATAAACACTATTATGGGAACACGAACAATCTAGAAGGATATAGATTATTATTACTATAATTATTATTATGATTATTATTATTATTAGAATCTTATATCAAAGTGTATCATGATAGGTCTATGATATGTAGGTCTCAGAGAGAACTAACTAAACTAAAGTAAATCGTTGACAAACTTAAGTTACTTACGACTAAAGTTATTCACAATAGCATTATAAGCATTATATTATATACTATACTATAGATTTATAATATATAGGATGTTCTGTATAAAATACACTCTATGTTAAAAAAGATTAGCGAAGGTTGTACACATAGCCACAAAAGTAACCCAGAAATTTCGTTCTGTTATTTTCCGTTAAGTTAGGTAAAGAAAAAATATTAATTGGAAATAAGTTGGGATGTAAATCTCGGAAAGATCAGACACAAAGTTTGGAAATAGAAATTGAAAATTGATAAACCCAGTCGCAAGCATATGAAAGTCATATTTACTAAATTATTATCATTTACTAACTTACCAAAAATATCGAATTCTTATATAGTTTTGCAATTTAATAAAAAATTTTTATCAAGTACAAAAATTTATTAAAATCGCTACAAAATAATAAAGTATTAAAAAAAAAAAAGAACACAAAGCCACGTCATAATAATAATAATAATGGGGTTATAACCACCGTTATTGAGACAGTCTCCGGTCTATAGAGGCCACCCACATCATTATTTTTCAACCTTTATTAATTTTTACTTTTTTACATTTTTTATGATGTGAGTGGATGATCAGGAATTCGTATGCAGAGAAAGAATCGCTAGGTATGCGGCTGCAGCCGTCTTTGATAGAAACTATGCTGATATTCATCTGGAGTTCATGAAGAGAAACTGCAGAAAGCCTTCACAAGCGTAGCCGGTTACTACGTTCTTATCCATACATCGACAGTTTAGTCAATCAACCGCCCCATTAGTTTTTTTAATTGACAAACTGCCGGTGTAGAGATTTGAACCCATAACCTCCCAGGTTCAAATAGAAACAACGCCATAACAAGCGCAGCTACTTGGCTGGTAAGCCACGTCATATTATATTTATAAACATTGACTCTAGATTTAGTTTGTTTATTGGTCACGCGGAGCTACCATCTTAAAAAGTTTAATCTATTTAACCGGTTTTGAGTTGAGTACAAGATGCTTATTTTAATCAATGCACTTGAATATTTCTTTTTACTTTCGGTCCTGTCCATAAGCCGACATTTTAGTCAATTAACAATTCTGATAATTTTACTTCAATATTCATTTTTTGAATTTTATTCTCAGCGATACTCTTGGAGATATGAATTATACAATCTTGAAAGTTTCATAATATATTGCATCTAAAACTAATATATAATAATTAATGTAATATTGAAAAATATAATCACCAAAAAAATATTAATATAATTATTGCAATTATTTTTTTTTTTTAGTTTTTGAAATTGAGGAAAATGAAAGAAATCATCAGATAACTTGTAACTGACCCGCTCAAAGTTGTCTGTGGGTCAGTTCAAGAGATAAATATAAATAGAATTTACACGAAATATAGTTTAATCGTTCTTTGTTCTGTTAATAAATTCCATAAAATTGGCTACTATCGGCATTTAACATATTGATCTCTCTCTTATATAGATGTCGCAAATGGATTGTCGAATCCGCTATTTTACAAAACTGCTAGTTGTTTTACATAACAACTCTGTTATATAAAACAACCTAACGACGTTCAGCTTGATTGTCATACGTTTTACAAAACTGCTACCCACGTTTAGATGTAATGTAGAATAGCTTATATGTAGTCACAAAGATCGTTTTGATATAGGGAAATATATAGAACGCTTTTTAGTGCGGAAGCCCAAAAACACGCAAACCCGTCCAACTACGGTTTGACCGATGAAGTGAAAGATTGTAGTACTCGGTTGTAATAGTTACCTTATTTAATTTCAATAATTGTTGACACTATATCTCAAATATATAGAACTTGTTAGGAAAAAGGACCTTTAGTAACGGGAATTCCATTAGCCCGTTTATAATAACTCTAAGCTATGAATTTAATACTTAAACAATACAAAGACTGCTAGGTAATATAAACAGTAGCATTAATAATAATAATAATAATGATATTAACTAAAATCTACAATCTGACGTTTCATTTCACGCTGTTTTACATAACGTCTAATCGTTGACCCGCTGCATTGATAAATACCAAACGTTTAAGCAGTATGACATGTTAAAGTTCAGTAATTATGTAAAACAGTTAAACGTCGTTCAGTTGTTATACATAACGGAGTTGGTATGTAAAAAAACTAGCGGTTTTGTAAAATAACGGATTCGAAAATCCATCTGCAACATATACATACATTAGATGCTGAATACATACATTGCGCCTTCGAACATAATTTGACTATTACATTTGAAATTTTGCCCCAATGCCTAGAACATTTGTATTTTATAAATACGTATTTCGACTACAATGTAGTCATCATTAGTATGAATTAGCTAATCGTAACTATCTCTGGGATATGGATTCAGAGATATGTTGCTTGTTACTAATTTGGTGCCTGTCTCACTTTTTCAATATTATTGTAAGCCACAAATTTGTTTATCTAATTTAATATTTAATAAATTATTTAAAAAGACTATATATCTTCTAACGTGCGTACATAAATAAGCACAAATAACTTTTTTGTCTTCATGATAAATATTATTTAATAAATTATGTAGAAAGAAGTAAATCTACTAACGTGCGTAGATAAATAAGTACACATACGTCTCATTTAAACCTTTCACAAGAGAAATGTTCATTAGAAGCCAGAGAATAGATCTACGTAAAATGTATATTTAACGGAATAATGTAAGAAGATTAATGCTGACTTTACATAAAACACAGTGTATACAAAAATATATATATAGTGTCGTTTGTTTTATGTTATGTAGATGATGTTCAGAGTAGAAGAGGAGATCTAGTTTAGTTATTTGAATCTGTTTTCTTCCAAGTCTTTTTTTTTTTTGTTGAGCAAAGTGAAATGAGTTTGAATCGCTGTGCTTCACAATGTTATGAAAAGTTTCTTATGTCATCGTATCATCATATCAACATTGTACACACACTATATATATACAGAGTGTGCCGTAAGTAGTCGAGTTCCTTAAGAGGGTAGGAACGAAAAGTTCTGAGATAGTTTTTTATCAGACACACCGTTATTTAATTATTAATTAATTAAGGAAAGAAACTAGGTTGAAACCATAGTTGAGAAAAGTGCATTTTTTTTTGGTAATTAATTTTTTTTTTAATTTAATCAATTTTTGGAAAAATATACATTGCTTAAAGTAAATTTAATTTAATTTTTTTTTTGTTTGACTCTCCCAGCTAGAAATGCATCAGGTAATAACGTATTTATTTATTGATTATTTTTCGCTCATGAAATTGACTTTTTACTCAGTTCGAAACCCAAATGAAAGAGTTGAGATTTGAAGGATTGGATCTTCGTTTTAGAACAGAGGCGCATATCTCTGGTGATTTTTTAACAGGCTTGGGACATCCTAATAAAAATATCTGCTCACTATACCTTGGGTCTCAAAGCTTCTATGAATTTTATCTGTTGCTCGTATCCACAAAAACAGGAAAGTAAAATTTAAGGGGTGGGATCTTTATTTTATGGGGGTGCATGTCTTGCGATTTTCTAAAAATTTATAATTCCAAAAATTTGATTATTGTATTATTAAAAAAATTCATCAATAGAATAATTTTATTACTGCACTTTTGAGAAAACTTTATAATTTAACGAATTTAATTTGCGCATTTAAAAAAAATTTTATGATTAAAACAATTTATTTATGACATTCAAAAAATAAAAAAATTTAATTAATGCACTTTTCAAGGTATTAATAAGTTGAAAAATTTAAGCAATACATTTTTCCGAAAATTGATTATTAAATCAAAAATGAATTATCAAAAAAATGCACTTTTTGCAACTCTGGTTTCAACCTAGTTTTATTAATTAATTAATAATTAATTAACTAATAAAAAAAATGTCTCAGGACTTTTTGTTCCAAAATCGTTCCTTCTACCTACCCTCTTATAGAACTCGACTGCTTATGGGACATCCTGTATATATATATATATATATATATATATATATATATATACATATATATACATAAAACTTTTTTAAATTTATCAAGTATTGTAAATATACTTTATTGTATAGGATGCTGTACATCTAGAAACATCGTCATCGTCTCCTAGAATTCCTAGAATGATGAGAAGTTTATTCTAAACTCAAACAAGATTGATTCCAAGAAACCTTCATGGAGAATGAAACAAATAATATCGTTCAATTAAATCAATAACAATTCTTAAAATATATTTGCTTATATCAGCAACTTTGCTTTCCTTTTATTACTATATCTACGGCTTTGTCAGTTTTAAACTAATTAACTAATTAAACTGCAATGTAATTTCCCTCCGCTTCAACTATTTCAAATATTTATCGTTTCCACCGGTTCTACTTATTCAAAATATTGAAGGACACTTCCACCAACTTCTATGCAACCGCCTCCGATTATCATAGTACACTGCATATAGTCTGCGATAGATACACTATACATTGTTTGCAGATTGAGTGCATTTTAAAATACAATCAGTATATATATATATCAGTATATATATTCCTACAACCAAATTTTAAATGTGACGCATGAACTTCCTTAAAATAAGTTAAGGTTTTTAAATATGCATAATTTTGAATAAAATTGGTCTCGCTTAAGGACGTTCATTTGCTACGCTAAAGTCAAATGAGTACTATCTTTAATAAAATTTATTTAAGATTTTTAAAAAAGGTGTAAAGTATGTCAATAATCTTACAACGATTTATAACCTTTTTTATTTGTCCTAAATATTTTAAAAGTATTTATTTGAAAATACCAGGAAATTGTAAATTAGAAATTAATTTGACTTAAAGTGACAGATATGACAGTAAACTATGTTTTATATTTGTGTGTATGTGCATATTAATTATTTTAGTGTGTGTGGTCGCCAGTTTTCAAAATATGGTGGCAAAAACAAACCTAACAAAAAAGTTTTAATTTTATTAAATAATTAATTCAAATGTTCGGCAACACCATTTTTTTAATGCAATTATATAAACTGCATATTTTAAAGAATATTTATAAACATTATTTATTATTCTGTCTAGTTTAATAATATACTTATTATTATAATTTTAAGTTCATAAAAATTCTGTTCTCCATAAGACGCTGTGTTAAAAGTTTGATTTTTAATCGATAATTACTGTTTGAAATGATCGTCAACAGGTGTTAAACTTTTGAGGGAGGATAACTACTGAATTGAGCTATTCAATTCACTAAAAAAAAATTTTTTATCTACTATCAAGCTTCATGGATGAACGTCCTTAACAGTTCCTTTCAAGATTTTCATTTAAGATAAGAGGTTTGATTTTTATCTACAGATTTATAACGAAAAATAATAATATATTATTAATAATTTAATCTTTGTAATACATTCTTGAATTATTAAAATATATTTTCACACAAAATTTAATATAAGTAATATTTTGTGATTTTAAAATCGTAGTATTTCTTTAATCTTGTCATCAAATATTAAATATTTTTTGATGGATGCTTTCATAAATTAAAGTTCTCTGAAAATAAATTACGAAAGCTTTATATTTAAATGTTTACACAAAGAGTTTCGAAAGAAAAAAAAATTTAATCTACACGAAAATTATATTAAAAAATAAAAGATTAAATACAAACAAAATAAAAAAAAAAAACGAGACAAGATTTTTAAATTGTTAATAATATTCACCAATTTAGCCGAGAAAATTTATCGTTTATTAGTTTTTCAAAATATTATCTTCAACTGCTTGTTTTGTATTTGTAAGTTTTCTACAGGTGTTTAGTGTTTTATTAGTAAATACTAAAAAGTTTGTTGTTGTAGTTCGAATTCGTTATCGAAGAGTTTTTAATGAAAATCGAATCTACTTCTCTTATAGAATCTAGAAACTTTTTAAAAATCGCCCTACGTGTACAAAGCTATGACTTAACACAGCTTTAGAGGTCATATCTAGTAGGTTGAAAATATTATCTAGAGAAGATTTCCAAATTTTGAAAAATTAAGACTAATTAACAAAATGATTTCGAACAGTTTTGTAAATTTTACAAATCTTTTACAAGGATCTTTGACCTGTATTCATTCTAAAAACTTGATTTAAATGTCTACGGTTTCCTAAACGATCCAGTCAACTATTCAAATACAAATTTTTACTGCCTTTTTAAGGACGCTCATGCGTGAAACCTGATATAAGATGAAACTTTTATTCATTGATATTTCAGGAGTTTAATCACTTAAGTATGTTTCCTCAAAAATTCAAAATCTCTTATTGATTGTAACTGAACGTCTTATGGGAAAATATAATTTTTATGTTTAAACTTTTAACATCTTTGTTAATAAATTAGACACTGTGGTAAATATTGTCTGAAAATATTCTTTGAATTATATGGTTTATTTTATTGAATTATGAAAACAGTGTTATCAAACATTAGAATTATTTATTAATTATTTTAATCAGCATTATTACAACTATTTTGTATTTTTGCAATAAACAAATTTACAAAGTTATAAAAATATATTGAGACGAGTCTATTGATTATAGTGATGACTTTTAATTGTAGTTAATGACAAACTTAAATGTGGATTTTCTAGAATTTTATGAATGTACTATATCTAGCGTTTGAATGTCCTTAACAATTGTTAGAATTTTGTATTCAATGGGTCTCGTTACTTGAGGAATATCCATTATAATTAATAAATAAAACAAATATACAGATTTTCGTAACAATATTTTTATATTGACTATAGTTTCGGAAACAAAAGTTACTTCTTCAGAAAATATCTAATAATTTATTATATAATTTCTGAAGAAGGACCTAAGTGTTTCCGAAACTCTAGTCAAAATAAAAATATTGTTGAAAATCTCCAATATTTGTTTTATTCAATAATTCTAATGGATTTTTCTCGTAAGTAACGAGACACATTCAATACAAAATTCTAAGAATTTTTAAATACGTTCAAACGCTAGATGTAGTACACCCATAAAATTCTGCAAAATCTTCAAATACTTTGTTTTTTTACAAGCTTTTATTTAACTTGCAATGTAAGTATGTATGTATGTATGTATGTATGAATGTATGTATGTTCGGGTCAAATCTTACAAGCTCAATTAAAACCACTTGCTCTTATCCTACGGAGTTGAATTTTTACATGTTGGTTCAGTTCCGATTACAATGCATTTTTATGGTAAGCATGACAAGAATGTTCAAGGGGAAAGGGGGATTTAAAGGGAGGGGAAACACAAAATTTGGTAAAACTCGAAAAAGATCGAAAAACACATAAGAAGTAAAGTTGTAGAAAATTACTTTTACTATAAAAAGCTAGTTTTTAAAAATGTTTTTTTTTTATAGAAACTTATTATTTAATAATTCTTAGAATATTGTC
Source organism: Nineta flava (assembly GCA_963920215.1). Classification (NCBI taxonomy): domain Eukaryota; kingdom Metazoa; phylum Arthropoda; class Insecta; order Neuroptera; family Chrysopidae; genus Nineta; species Nineta flava. Next base: position 137,525,337 of record OY986041.1, read on the forward strand.
ACATCTATTTTTACGTGGGTTAATAAAAAATATTTTCGATATGTACAGTTTATAAAAATTGTATTTTCATAGATGTTTTCATATATTCCTAAGGGTATTAATTGCCTGTTTAATTTCTTTTTTCGTCTGCGTGTGAGTTTATACAAAATAAGCAGTGTTTATTGAAATAAAAATCATATTTTTTATTTAAGGTAGTTCCAGGATTGACTTGTATAGTCAGGACAAAAAAACGGTTTGATTTTATTATAGAACAAATACAAATACACATGTATACAACACATATACATATATTTATGTACAAAGTAATGTAATTTTGAAAGAAAAAAATATTAAAAATAGATTTAAAAAAAAATTTATTCAACCCTCCTCTTTTTTTTTAACTCTGTCGAGTATTTTAATAGTTGGGCGGGCATGAAGTTTTACATGTTTCTAATGAGCGCGAATGAGAGATAATGATTACTTTATTATGAATTCCCTCGCGTTCTATACGGTTAAAAATTCTGAAACTTCGCGATGGATTAGAAAACGTTATTTTTAGTCTGTGAAAAAAATTTAGAAAAATCTGCCGAAAAGTGATTTCATGGCGGACCTACCTTAAAAATATGTGACTTTTTTTGTTTTTAATATTTGAGAATATTTTGTAACAGTTTTATTAATTAAAAACCTCTTATCTAGTTTTAATTTGAGTATTTATTTTTATATTTATTTTTTTAATAAAATATTTTTGAAAAATTGTATGGTGTTATCTTTAAATAATACGTACCAATAAGTTGTTTGTTTTTAGTATGTGTAAATCGCCCCTTTTTTGTGTTGTATTTCACTTGAAATTTATCACACAAAATCATTTTATTTCTGAATCATATTAATGGGGTTCCGTAGGCACTTAAAATCTACATCCTCAAAAATTAAACAGTTTCAAATAGTTTATTCAATAATAAAATTGTACATTCAATATTGAAAAAAAATTAATAAAAAATATTTAAAAGAAGATTCTAAAAAACCCGACTATGAAAAGAAAGTGAAAAAAAGAACTTGGCAACTTAACAGTAAGAAACAGTTATTATGTAGACACGAAAGTATACACAAATAAACAAATATTAAATAAATAAATAACTTCAACAGAGGTAATACTGTCTAAATAAATAAAAAATTAGAATTATATGAAAAAGTTGGCTATTACGTCACAGTCGTCTTTGGTGTAGCGGAAGCATACTGGACTAGATATCCAGAGGCCCGAGGTTCGATTCCTGGTTGACGAGTTAATTTTGTCATATCAGTATTTAATTTAATTAAAAAATTCAATGACAATGAAACTTGTCGGAGTATACGCTAAAGTCTTCTACAGTTTGTCATACGTAACCGAAAAGAATTTGGACAAACATCGTTATGTTGGCGCGAAAGTATACACAAATAATCAAATATTAAGTAAGAAACAGGTTTTTGCTTATATAAGTCCGGTTTTTATTTTGAAAATGTTAATTCAAGCCTTGTGGTTTTCTTGATGGCGTGAATAGATTTTAGAAATACGAGTTTCAACAAAATCTGGGACAACAATGTATGCGTTAATAGTAGTAGTAGTGGAGGGGAGGTTGAAATCTGGCAAGCTAGTCTATCTAGGCCTTTTTAACCGGCGCCTAAAGGAGAAGAAATTTGTATGTAGACTAGGAGTAGCGGTAAATCGTGCGACTGCAGCATATTTTGAAAGGAACTATGCCGATATTCATCTGGAGATTGTGAAGGGAAACTCCCGAAAATCTTCACAAGCATAGACGGTTTCTATCGTTCTTTATCATTTGCCAACTGTTTAGTCAATTAACCAACCAATTAAATTAATTTAACTGACAAACTGTCAGTGTTGGGAATCGAACCAGCAACTTCTGTGTCGGGTGCCTTCGGCAGCTCAACCACTAGGACTGATAAAATGTATAAGGTAATATAGACCCAAGGAATTCGACAATTCAATCGAAAATTATTGCCTTGATGTGTTGTTCCAAAATTATTGCTTGCGAGTATCCGCCATCTAGATGGTGTATATGAAATTCGAAAAAATTCAATTATTTTAAGGGTCAAATAGTTTTACAAACTTTTTGGTTTTTTTTTCTGGAATTTTTAAACGACTGTATCTTGTCCCAAAAAAAATAATAATTAGTTTAATTGAGATTTTGCGTATGATTTTTTGAGTGTAAAATATGCCAGCATCTTGTGGCTTTGAGTTAAAAACTCAAATTCAATTTTGTTATTGATTAAAATAAAATTATTATTGCTATTATCGTCCCAAAAAAACAGGATTGTATTAAACTTATACTAGAACTTGGACAATATTATCTAGACACCATAGTGCAATACATGCCCTTGGGTTACACGTCGTTGCCAACAACAAACTTGTATATTTATTATTAAATATTGAGGCATAAATAAACATTGCTTAAAAGTTCTTAAAGTTCTTGAAGTTTACAAATTGTCTTTCATTTAATGCTTTTTAATCTATAGGTCTTTTAATCTTCTTTTTGATATACCTGGATATATTCCAACAGGTTGAACGAATTAACAAGGGTTGAAAAGAAGCTCCAAGCATGTAATTATTGCTTTCATTATCAACTAAATATCAGCCAACTACATACTATCACTCAATAAACATCAGTGTTCGAGGCATACCCAAACTAACCTACGTATCCACGTACGATATGGTTTTACCACACAATTTAAACTGAATTTTTATCTATGGTTACCATGGATATTATCATATCCGACATATTTTTCAAGTCTTCTCTTATCTTTTATTTAACTTTACCTGTATATTAAATTTTTTTTTAAATGTAAAATATTTTATTCATATTACAAAATTCATATTTTTGGTTAATCCGTGAGATCTCAGTGCTTCTTTTATACTCCAAAAAAAAAAAAAACAAATCACAGGTGTTTCAATTATTACCTTCGAGATAAAATCACACAATTGGTGTAGTATTTAAAAATTAGTAAAACATATTTTGCTCTATCAAAAAAATCATTACATGTGTAAAACTTTTTTTGTTTAAATAAAATCGCACGATTTTGAGGTTGTGTGCAAATATTAATTAATCAGTGTGTATAAATTTTCTGTGTTTCTTATTTTACAGCTGCAGTTAATAAAAAATCGTAAAAACTGTGGTTCTTGGTGTGCAAAAAGTGTCTAAGTTTTTTTTAAGTTATCAAAAAAAAAAAAATTGAAATTTTAAAAAATTTTGAAAATTTTTTCTTGATCAAATAAAACGATGTTAAAATCATTGGACGCTTTGGCGGGAAAAATCTCGCCAGGTAGTGTGAATACTGCGACGCTTTTAACAAGCTTAAATAACAATAATAATAATAATAACAATAATATTAATAATAATAATAATAAAACAAATAGTTTAAATAATAATTTAAAGAACGGTTCAAGTCCGACATCGGCATTAGATGGGAATGGCAATCGTGTACATCCGTACAGTAAATCATCACCAAATTCACCTGCTGCCAATCATAATCATTCAACGACACCTACGTAAGTTTCATGTTTTTTATTTAAAATCGATTTATTTTTGTGTATTTTATAGGTCTATAGTTTTTTTTAATTTTCAAATCAGAAATTGTATATAATTCTTGTTTCTTGAATAATTTTTAGGTCTTGGATAATTTTTGGCATATTTACGTTTTCATGTAAAGATCTTAGGTCTTTTAGGTTCTTAAAGGTCATTTGGTTTTAGGGTAGAAGCTAGAATATTTAACAAACTCTGGTCTTACAGATAGAGGTAGGTATACCGAGCTCAATGGCAAAAAATTTGGATACAATGAACTTAACTTAGTTTCATATTTCACCCTCATAAAATCATTGCAAAAGTTATGTTTCTATACACAGATTTTAAAGTGGTAATATTCGGAAAGAGGACCCCAAAATCTTTAACATTCTCAGCCTTACAAGTATGAAAGAAACTCTGATCTACTAAGATAGATAGATAGATACATCTTGGGGTCTAAAAAGTATAGAACTTCGACCTTATGGTCCATTGTGCTCGTCTTTCTACTTCAGTTTGACGAGATTCGCTTCTTCCATATGTTGGCAATAGCCAGGAGCTTGCTTATCTGGTCTTCCTGATGGTTTATATATTCGGGGTGAGATGTACCGAATATCCCGTATCTACTGTAACCCAGAGGTTTGCAGTCAAAGATAATGTGGGTGGATTTTTCTTCCTCCCCGCCACACAAACGGCACATAATGGACCCGCTATGAAGTTTCATTGTGTGCAGATGCTTCCGCAGGGGATAATGCCGGGTAATGAATCCGGTAACCCTCCGCAGTTGCATCCAATCGCAGCTGATCTACTTACTGATAAGACAAAGCACAGCCTAAACCGTTGGGTCTACCAATCCAAGTGGCCGAGCGATCTAAGGCATTATGTCTGCGCAGTACGCCGACCGGAAACTAGGAGGTTATAGGTTCGAATCTCAACATCGGCAGTTTGTCAATTATTAAGGAGAAAAAATGGGGCGCTTAATTGACTATACTGTCGTTGTATGGACAAGAACGAAGACACCGGCTATGCTTGAGAAGGTTTTCTGCAATTTTCTTCACGAACTCCAGATGTATATCGGCATAGTTCCTATCATAGTCGGTTGCAGCCGCGTAACCATCCAAATTCAAAAATTCTTTCCACTCTACTCACATCCTCACATCCTTAGGCATCACAATGGACCTTATGGTAGAAGTGTAGCCCGTCCAAGGCAGCCTCTACAATCAATCAATCCAAACCGTTGGGTATAAAAGCAAGAAAAAATTGTTGAAAATTTAGAATACTGCGTTACAATTTTATTGATCAAACATAATTACAGTATGTGAAAATAATTACATCAATTTGAAAGCACCCAAGATCAGATAAAACTAAACCCTTGTGTATTAAGTTTGATTAAAAATAAACATACTTCAATAAAATTCAAATTGCAAAAATTTGATGTTTTTAGTGTCGTTGAGACTGGATCGTTAGTTTCATTAGATAGAAAAACTTTACAGATAAAGATGTTTTAAAATCTATTAAAGTTAGTTGTTAGATTGTTAATAACTAAAAATCGTCCAGCTTTTGACGCGAAATGGATTTTTTCTACTACTTGACGAATTCAAAAATGTTCCGAATGTTTTCATCCTCTTCAACTTGACTTCTTAAATGTTTATAAATTTCGAGTTACATGCAAAACAAATTTCGGTTGTGAAATATTGGTTATAGTTTTTAGCGTGTTTAAAAGAATAACTCTAGAAGAGTGCATTTTTTTAATGTTAGATCTGACATTATTCTGGTTAGGACATTAGGACTTTGGAATTTGTAAAAACCCCGATGCTGATACCTTACTTGTTCTATAGAAACACTCGTGTTACTTGCTATAAATATGGTGCATTAAATAATAAACATTCTATATATATTTTCAAGTAACACACATTTATAAAATATTTAAAAAATACAATTAAAATAAAAGATAAATATTTATATTATATATCTCTCATATATATATATATATATATATATATATATATATATATATATATATATATATATAATTTTTATCTACTAGTTATCATATCATATTTATTTGTATATATGTTGATGTTTAAATAAATATAATATATATATATATATATATATATATATATATATATATATATATATATATATATATATATATATCTGACGCCATATTTGTGTTTTTTTATCGTATGTAGACAACTCTCAATTCAATTCAACATATATTATTATTATTATTATTATAAGTAATAGCATTTATTTTAAGATTTATAAAAGCATCAATACAGAATGATTCATAATATATGCGAGATAAACTTGATGACGTTAAAGACACTGGATTTGTGATTACGTTACAGAACGTTGGACCAGAAATTCCAAATTCTTTAAAAGCGTCCAAAGTTTAAAATGCATTATAACCAAAACTTAAAACTGCAAAATATTTGAGATTTTAGATAAAGATTATTAAAATAATCAAAGAGAACTCTAGGTTTTTTTGAAATTATATTTCAAATTTTGCTCCTATTCCTCGAACATTTGTTTGTATTTTATAAATACGTATTTCGACTACAATGTAGTCATCATCAGTATGAATTAGCTAATCGTAATGTGCCTGCTAATCGTGCCTGTGTCACCGCACCAAATTATCATCAAGCAACATATCTCTGAATCCATATCCCAGAGATAGTTACGATTAGCTAATTCATACTGATGATGACTACAGTCAAAATGCGTATTTATAAAATACAAACAAATGTTCTAGGAATAGGGTCAAAATTTGAAAAATATTTAAGATAAAATTATTTTTATTTTAACTTTCGTTTCGTAAACACTGTTGTTGCTTCTTCAGAATATATTTATATATATATATATATATATATATATATATGTATATATATATATATATATATATATATATATATGTATATATATATATATATATATATATATATATATGTATATATATATATATATATATATATATATATATATATATATATAGAATAATGAAACTAAATATATTTTTACACCCGGAAGATATAATGATATACAATTCCATATCAACTTTAGCCTCGACGTTATCACGGTTGGAAATATTGATCGCAAAAACAAATTTTGGTATGGGTGTTACAAAACAAATTAGCCCCTTTCAGCATATCCTTCCATCCGACCGTGGACATCAAGAGAAAATTAGTTAACTATATGTATGTGCGTTTTAGTTCTAAAAAGTAACTTCAAGTACGTGAATGGCAAAATTGGGTCATGCTTCAAACCACGCCAGGAGTGAATAAAACTGTCAGAGATAGAAACAAAATTTAAAGACAAATAATGTTCCTTAAAAAAGAAACAACTTTTGTTTATAAACGCAGTGTATATACCGGGTATTTAAACAATTTACTCAGCTAGCTACGCAACGTTTCGTATCTTATTAATACTTCCTCAGGCAACTGAAATTAATTATAATAGTTTCAGTTGCCTGAGGAAGTATAAATAATATACGAAATATTGCAATCATACGACAGTTAACTGTTGGATTTTTGTCCAAATTCCTGCTATCCCGTTATTTCATTGATTACTGGACGTTAAAATCATGGATAATCTCAAATATTTGTTTTATTTAAGAATTATACGGAAACTTCATCAAATAGCGACCCGATTCAAGACAAAATTCAAAACCTTTTCTTCAGATTTCTTGAAAACCGATAAAGAGCGATTGTTCACAACGTTTAGAAAGTTGGTTGGGAAGAAACTTGTGATATTTTATGGGGAATATTATAATATTTAAAAACGAAGATATTTCAGTAAAATTATACATTATTTAATGAAATTTTGCTCAGAGTGCTTTGGCGATTAAGACGATTAAAAATATTTACCATCTCTAGATTCATATTAATATCATATCGATATTTATCCACCCAGTCGATTGTTTTTGAAGGATTTCTGGGGGTTTATGAGCGATACGTGTCTGAAATGGATTAATTTTATAATGTATACTGCCATTCATAAAAATTGAACCACCAGTTAGTCACATTCTAAGCGTATATATTACTAAATGTTTAGAATGTTTCAACTGGTTCAATTTTAATAAACGGGGATGTACATACAATTTCAAAGAATATCGTATATAGAACTATATTTTTAAGGATCATCCTCTGTATTATGTTATTGATACATTGTAATATAATCATCATCTTCATAATATAACTCTCGGTACAGTCAATAGCGATTGTATTTATGTGTTGTTTATTAAAATAATTATTACTTAGTCATTAATTTTCTTACTTCCATAGCACACAACAATAATAATTAATAATAAAATAACAAAAAAATATATAATATAATACTACATATATGTATATAACTCTTTTAAATGTTCGCTGTCCACTGTCCACAAATTTTTCTAATAACTATTCGAACAGATGGATCATATAAAAAATGCAATATTGATATGAAAAATTCAATATGTTTGCGCCTTTGTCTATATAGTATACGCTAGTTCTTTCATATTTTGTCTTCATAATCGTATTGGAAATTAACATTAGTATTGTGACGTTTGAGTATACACAAATAATAATCTGTGAAACAAGTTCGTTATGCAGAGGCTGTGTTTAACTTCACGACTTTCATCCAAATACATATTAAATACAGAATAAATTGATCATTTTGATCGGATAAAAACTGTGACCGCTAGAGTAAATACAGACACTAATATAATATCGTATCTGATATGCTTTTCAGGTATTTGAAAAGAGGCAAAGTTCGTTAAAGATGAGAATCGGTCAAGGAGAAAAGTGTGCCTTTTAGAAAGAAGAAAACAAAAGATTGAATATGTATCTTAATATAAGAAAACTCGAAAAATATATTCGTAGTAAAGTTGTAGAAAGTGAACTTGACTACAATTAATTATCTGTGTGCAGAGATGCTTTCGTAGATGATAATGTCTGGTGAGGAATCCGGTAACATTTCGAAATTATATCCTGTTGATTGCATCAAAATATAGCCTCTTGGAACCATTCCGAAAAAGTATTTTGTGGTACGATATATTTTCCAAGTGATTAAGGGACAAATGAAAAGAAACCAAATTGTTGTAAAATAAATTTTGGTATACATTTTGTGTTTCCTTCTACTAATAAACCTACCCCCCCCCCCCCCAATACTCTGGTCCGATTTTGCACAAAATTGGATTTCTTTGTTCTGTGCTGAGTCTTTTTAAAGTAAATTCTGAAAAAAAATACGTAAACAAAAAATTTATTCACTAATTAAATCATAACGTTACTTATGCGCAACCCTATATAAGCACCTGACTATACCAAATGATAGTTCCAATCGGATTAAAACTATAAAGCGGCTACAGACATATACTAGATAGATAGATTGAACAGGCTGCCCTGGATAGGCTACACTTCGGCCAGAAGGTCCATTGTGATACCTAGGGATGTAAGGATGTGAGTCGAGTGGAAGAAATTTTTGGGCATAGACTAGGAATTGGTAGGATATGCGGCTGCAGCCGACTTTGATAGATACTATGCCGATACTTATATGGAGTTCGTGAAGGAAACTACAGAAAACCTTCTCAAGCATAGTCGGTTACTTCGTTCTTGTCCATACGCCTACAGTTTAGTCAATTAACCGCCTTGTTTTTTCCTAATAATTGATAAACTGCCGATGTCGGGATTCGAACCAATAACCTCCCAGACATAACGCCTTAGGCCGCTCGATCACTTGGATATATACTAGATAAAAACATATAATGGATACCGTTGATGTTTTTCAACATGTTTTCCCATTTGATAATCGCCATTCATATACCACACATATTCGATAACTTAATTACTATTGCGTGTGAAGTATCCAGTTCTGTGATTCATAATACAAGATTTTATATACAAGTAAATATATATATATATATATATATATATATATATATATATATATATATATATATATAAAAGTAATTTAAAATCGATAATAATTAAAGCACACATTATTTACTACAGTAGGTAGGTAGTATTATATAACTACAGTTATTAACAGTTAAATACAGTTTGTGGTGTGAGCTGCGACGAGCGACATAACACTGTCAAATTAATAAAAATGATGAATTACGTATAATTAGAAAATATATATGGTTTTTAATTTCCTATCTCTTTCTTCAAATTTTTAAGGAATAACTTTTACTTGCGTGCAATAAATTTGTTGATCAATTTGTGACTGTTTTCTAATTAGTAGAAATATTTTAGGTGATTAGTAGAGAGTACTATTATTTTTGTTGTAACCTACAAAAAGTCCGGGGTCTCAAGGCGTGTTGTGATAACATAAACGGTAATGTCATATTTATTGTGAGCCATGTGATTGATCAAGCAATGTGACTAACAATGCCGATAATTGCCGACTGTTACATAGCCGATCGTTACAACAAAAACGTGACCGTGACATTGTATAATCTAAATTTCATTCAACTCCCCATATAAAATCGTGTATAGTCTCGATATAGATGTATTCACATCAAATAACTTAAATACTCAGTATATACTGACTTTATTATCAATGCATAAACTGTTTATTTTACTTTTTATAAACGTATCAATGTATAATAATAATAAACATGGATCATGTATACAATGTAGTGTATAACGGTGCCACATATATGCATGCTTTTGTAATTACAGATATTTGCGCTGATATTGTTTTCAAAATGAAGCTTCAAACAAAAAGTTTTTTTTTTTTATTAATTTTTTTTTTATAAAACTTTTGTATTTAAATGTTTCCTGTTACGGTGCTATATAGTAGATATTAACCCCCCCACCCACACAGCAGGAGAATGGCTGAACCGATTTTACCAATTCACGAGCTGGATATCAATTTTTTTTCAATGTCTCGACACACACAAATGAAATTTCTGCTCTTTATGTGTTTTAGAGTTGGGACTAACATTATTATACCCTTATCTACTTAATCTACAGACAAACAGACTGATAACGCATAGCCTTAACCTGTGAGCTATGGATTTTTGAAAATTCATCCCTTACCGGATTAAAATAGAAAATGAAATTTTTCATGGAAATTTGCAGTTAGAAATATGGGCATAGGGTTCTGTTTTAGAAAAAAAGTCGTTTTTGGAAAATAATCTCCAGAGGGGGTAAAATAAGGGACGATAGTTTGTATGGGAAGTGCGTTTTTTTAAGTTACAAACCTGGAACTTATTACACCTTTACTTCTATTGTGTCTGTTTTTCTACTCCCATGAAAACTATAGAAGGAATATTATTTATTTCTGCAGGTATAATAATCAAAAATTACATTATACAAACGTATAATTGATATATAAGCACCATTCGTATATAATATATGCATTATACATATGTGTTATATAATAATTAGTTATATTAACATGTTATTAATAATGTAATTTATTATTTAAAAAATAAGTATATTATTCCTACATATAAAAAATAGGCCAATTAGTTACTATATCGCACTAATAACTAACTTTATATACAATTACTATTAGCATTATTACATAAGCTAGTAACTATATTATTTTTTTTACTACAAAAGATTTTTATTACAGCCTGGTGGCTAATCTAATGCCATTCATTATTATTAAATAACATCATAAACATTGTTTAAAAGTCATATAACATTGTTTTTTAATTATTAACAAAGAATATTTATATTATATATATCAACAATATATGTAGACACAACTAATGGAATTAATTGTTTAAATACTGTGTGAATACTTCTTTATCTACTACGTGTTCTATTAATCTTAATTTGTCACGTATAAAAACATGTAATAATTATAGATATTTGAAGAAATACTATACTTTCGGAAAATATTGTTAAACAAGTGAAAATAACAACTAAATGAGCTGATTACTTATATATCCGGTATATACTGAATTTATGAAATAAAATTTCATCTAAAAGTTAAATAAAATTTCAAATTCGCCCCAAAACTTAGCCAATTTTTGTATTATAAATACGTATTTCGACTACAAAGTGGTCATCATCAGTATAGTTTAGCTAGTCGTACTGTACTCTTTGACCTATTAGAAATAGATAAAAAATAGAGATCAATTGACAAAAATAAAAATATTAAAAAAATTTAACAAAATAAATTAAATTATAATAGTTAACGTCTCTCTTATTAAAATTACTCTTATATTGTCTCAGGATATGTTATTCGTTTCACCAAACGGTAAAACTGTCACCAAATTAGCAACGAATAACATATCCTGAGACAATATAAGAGTAATTTTAATAAGAGTGATGTCAACAAGAGTAAATTGAAAGTAATTTTAACAAGAGTAATTTCAATATAATTTATTATATATGAATTTATTTTGTTTAATTTTTTATTTATATTTATTTTTTGTCTATTGATCTCTATTTTCTATCTATTTCTAATTGTCAAAGAGTAAATTACGACTAGCTAATTTATACTAATGATGACTTGTACGAATCCTTGCAGTTTCCTAGAAAATAGAAGAATGTATTTTTACGGAAAAAACTATTAGTACAACTTACAACGATTAATCTAGAACATATTACTTTCAAGCTTGTCCAAAAACAGGAAACAGAATTTTATTGGGTTAAAATCTTGTCTACTGCGTTTTATTGGGTCACAATTTACCCATAATAAACAAAGACACTTTGAAAATAAATGGAGGATATTCTTAAGTTGTAGATAACGTAATATTTTTTAAAAAGGAAACAAAATAATATCATCCGATTTAAATTGTTTCAAACAAAGCAACAAACATTTTTGACATAAAATAATAATATTAACAAGAAACATCATTAGAGCAGCAGCGATTCGTATATATTTGATGTTGATATTTTTAGCTAATTATAACAACGAAAACAAAAACAAAAATAATAATTAGAAATACATTATTTAAAATGATGTATTATTTATTTATAATAATAATTAATTAAAATTTTATATTTAAATATTGATAAAATTAATTAATGTGAATTATTATATTATTTTATATGTATAGAAAAACATAATAACCAAAATTCGTAATTTTTGTTTTTATATTACAATAATAAATTCAAACATGTGTTATCTAATTATTTTAATTCGCTTTTAGCTGACATGACAAATGAGGTTATGTTTTTTTTTTTTTTTTGTGAACTAATTACAACAAACCTAAAAATTGTATAGATATAACCTTTATAATTGTGGTCGAGTTTTGAAATGAATTTAATTAGCTTATCCTTCCTTTTCATCATAGCTTGCAACCAACTTTTCACCTATTTTCATCTAACCGATTTTAATGAAAGTTTGTATATGAATTTTATTTCGAAACATATATTTTGGCTTCACCTTCCTTTGCTTCAAATCTTGCAACATACTTTTCACCAATTGCTACTGATGCTACTGATTAAAGTTTGTACAGGTATTTTAAATCCCGAAACATATTTTGGTGGTGGTGTTGTGAAAAATACTGGATACTGGAAAGATTTTAGATTTAAAATAGAAATTCAGTATAACTTCGAAACGATTGTAAACTTTTTAAATGTAGTGATTTTTCTGTTTGTTTTGCAACTAAAAAAACATAACGAAATCACGCTTGTGATTGGAAAATCGCCACTTATATTTTTCAAGAGGTAAAGATAGTATTTGACTTTGAACACAGTCGTACTTATCGAGAATTATTGGACATTCGTATAATTTGTAAGGTACCTTTTTTGTGCAAAATTAACTAAGGAATAAATTTTATAAGGACCTCTATTAACGTAAGTGATATGTAATTGTAAAAAAAAGTTACTTTTTGATTTAGGTCAAATAAAATTATATTATTATTATTATTTTATTATTTATTTATTACTTATCAATAAATTCTAATATAACGGGTCGACGTAAACCCGTTATGTATTGGGTCATCAAACTCAGTCAACAGTTTAAGGCATCGTTACGAAAAATGTTTACGAATATCTCGAGCAGCACGAATATCTCAAGAGCTGTTGGACCCACGTAAATTTTATAAAAGACTTTTTTTGTGTACAATTAGTTATGAAATAAATTTAATAATGGTCTAAGATCCGACAGTGAAAACTATATATACTTTCCTTGTTTATTACGTTGAATAATGCAATAGTCTCTCTCTCTCTACAAGGTATTTTTTTATAATTTCTATTTTTTTTAAATTTTCTTATATAGGCTCCACTTGATTGGAATGGATTTTAAGACGGCTGCCAGTTATGGATGTATTCTAATTATTCTGAACTTTTAAATTAGCTAAAAAATTTTCAATTAACATATGAGGGAAGTAACCTAAGTTTACTTTAAGTTTGAACACCTGGCTGCAGGTAACCGTAGCAGTAATAAGCAGCGCTGCCTGCTATTACAAGATTTGTCGTATCGTATACTATGTTATTTAACAAGCAAAATTCAATTAACACGTGACGGATTTAATTATGAAAAAATCAATTTTTAATTAATTAATTAATGTTAATTGCAGCAGAACTACCCTGGCAGACATTACATTGCCAAATTGTTTATATTGCAATAAGCGTTTTCAATAATATTTCAATCAATTAACAGATGAGGGAAGGTTTTCACTAATGCCGGATCTTAGACCATAATGGCCTCTGTTAAAGTAAAATCAATAGTTTATGATATATTTGAGAAAAACTGATTTTCGGAACCTTTGAGCTTCAATAACTATTTTTGCACGCACAATTTTGTTATGAACTTTTAGGCATGGTTTCATAGTGACAAAACGGAGATAACGCATTGTATTGTATAATCAGGATAAAAAACCGGTTTGCTTTCATTATAGACCAAATACACACATACGTATATTTATATACAAATTAATGTAATTTTGAAAGAAAACAAATTTTTTAATTATCATATTTCGAAAACAAAACTGTAAAACGCGTTTTTTTATTTACTTATTTAGATAGAAATATTTAGAAATATTTATCTTTACTCTCCTAGATTTTTTTTTTTATTCTGTCGAGTTTTAACAGATAATAGTTGGGCGGGCATGAAGTTTTACATGCTTCTTATGAGAGAGAATGATTACTTTGTTATTAATTATCTCGCGTTCAAAACGGTCAAAAAGTCTAAAACTTCGGAATTTATAAGATAACGTTATTTTTAGCCTATGAAAAAAAAGAACAAAATCTGTCGAGTGATTTTATGCTGGAACTACCTTAATATAGAAAAAATCAATTTTTAGAGTTGTATATCATGCCTAGAAATAAAGGTATATTAAAATCAATTAAAATAGGCTGCTAATTAAGTGGATACAGCCCTAGGAAAATCATTATGCTATTAGTATCTTCTAAAATCCTATAATTTTTATTAAATAAAATTTAATCTTACGTTTTAATCGAAAATTAATAATTAGTACATGAGAAAGTAATTAAACGAAAATTATATTCTGGAGGTTAAATTGGGAAAAACTGTTTTTTTTTCTTCTATTTAGTATATTAATATAAATTTCAGTAAAGAAGAGAAAATTAATGCAATACTTGAGTTCACTCGTACACGTTCGTTTTTGATATAGATAATGATGTTGAAATCAATTAGAGGTAAATGATAAATGAAAATATAGCTTGCGGCTATAGATGTTAGATAGATAGATAGATATATACTTGAAATATATCTATCGTATTAGAAAACACTCTCTAATTAACGCTTTTCAAAACATTCCCATGTTATACACATTATTTTACCACCAAGCGTTATAAATTTCAACCCTTAAACATTAATATCTACTTTGAACTTGTGTGTATATAATATTTCATCTTCTCTACAGATGTTTCAGATGTACAATGTGTTTCAGGTATATTTTCTTTGCCAGTTTAGTGACTAAAAAGGCTCTATATACTGCTGTGTTTAGATAAAAGGGTGTAAATTTCATTTATTGCCTTTTAATAATTTTGAAACTAATCAATTTTTTCGATGATTCTCTACATATCAATTTTAAAATGTACCATTAAGTACATTTCCTAAATATAACAGCAGTAAATTCATTTTTCAATGAAAAAAAAACAGTAGTTTTCAAACTATACTGCGTTTATCCACTGATTAATATGAGTACTGCTTTTTTACTCTTGATTACCCTGTTATGAGTATAGTTTGTCCAAATAATAATATTAAAGGTACCTAAGTGTGTGTTTGAAAGACATTTAATTTCTTTATTTTAACGATGAATATTCATTTTATGATCATAACATAGTTTGCATACTTTGTAAACTTTAAATGTACACTTTGACATATTTACATATTTCTAACCTCACTTGTTTTTATTCTGCATTATGGCGTTTTACCTTTGGAAAAATAATACGTATAAATATTAATAACAATGAACAAAGCAGTAATTCATGTTGCAGTGAGTATAAAGGCAGTAAATCACATGTCACTGCTTTTCAATTGTTAACAATCATAGACAGTTGATCTCTTTAGATATTTTGACTAATTGTGACCTAAAACCACACTTAAATCACGTTTCATGAAGTCGTGTATCACTTTTTACACTTTACTGTCTTGTATTTAAACTTTTTGCTACCCATACTGTTGATTGAAACAATGCGAAAAAGTCAGGGCTTCCGTTTCTAAACACCTTCGATATCTAATAGATGTTGTCTAAAATATGTTCGCGCTATTTCGATGAAAAAATAAGATGAGATACTTTATACATGAAACATCCTGTACCTTTAATGATAGATACCATATTGTTTATTTAGAGTAATAGTAGTGAATTGTGTAAATACGATTATCTGAACATTAATCAATATTATTGGCTGGTATGTGTATCTCTATGTGCATTGCTGGCTGTCTGTATGAACGAATCCGAAACTCAAGTATCTTTAACAACAAGGCACCACCAAGCGTACCAAGACAAGATAAGATAGAACGCTCACTATATACATGACGACACGATTCTCTCTAACTCACAACTAAACTCTACTAAATCTAGTCTATTAATTAGTTTCCAATATGTGTTGTGTATTATTTGTATGAGATTTCCTTCTCAATTAGATTTTCTCAGTTTACTTACCATGTTAGATACAGCATTCATAAAAATATTATTAACACATCTATATAGTAGACTAGCTTATACTCGCGTCTTCGCTCACGTTTTATTGTTATATCACCGGCTCTCGTCATTTTAAGACTAAAAACTTCAATGTAATTTCCCGACGCTTCCACTACTACTAAATATATATCGACACTATCACCAAATTTCTATTTTAGCGAATATTTTAAAATTCTATCCCATGTAGTGAGATAAAATATACACCAGTTTAGAAGTTTAATCATAAAATTTTAAACAAAATAAATCGGTCCATTATTTTTTGCGTGATACTCGAACTCAAACAAACAAATAAACAGACATTTACAATTATATAATAGTAGAGAAAAGATAAAGGTGTAATCGACTCCTAAAGTGGCATACTTATTTTTGCAGGCGTTTTATAACGAAATTATTTGGTTTTGAAAAAAATGTTTCGAATAAAAGTTGTTCAAAGTAAAAATACTAACAACTTTTGTGATAAAAATTTTTTCGAAAACCAAATGGATTTGACACAAATAAACTCTAATTGAACGAAATTACTGGGGGTATACTCATGATTGATATTTTTACAATGAACGTTTTAAAATAAATTATGGACACCAAACCAGTCCAAGTGGCCGAGTGGTCCAAGGCGTTATGCCTGCGCTGTATACATACGTGAAAACTGAGAGGTTATGGGTTCGAATCCCGACATCGGCAGTCAATTATTAAGAAAAAACAAAAGGGGCGGTTAATTGACTAAACAGTCGGCGTATGGACAAGATCGAAGTAACCGGCTAAGGTTTTCTGCAGTTTCCTGCACGAACTCCAGATGAATATCGGCATATTTCATATCCTAGTCGGCTGCAGCCGCATATCCTACCAATTTCTAGTCTATACACAAAATTCCTTCCACTCCACTCACATTCTCACATCCTAAGGCAACACAATGGACCTTATGGACCTCGTCCAAGGCAGTCTCTACAATCTATCTATCTAATGGACACTATTGTATTTTCAACTGATGTATAATAATATTTTGTTGAATACTGTTTCTACAATCACAAACGAATAGAATAATGTGAAAATCAAATTTCAACAAATATATATGTCTATGGATATATTATTATCTACGACTGTTATCAGAACTGATACACTTATAGAAATCAAACAACCTATCAATAATAATAATTATCAATCAAGAAGCAATCAATAAATTTAATGATAACTGATATTAATTTACTTTACATAAATATGTATTCAATTCATAATATTATTATTCATTGTATCTGAGAAATTATATTGAATTTGTTAATAAACAGTATAAATGAAAGTATAAATATTTATAACATCCGCAATTCTCGTTTAACAATGCTATTGTTTATGGTCCACACGGTTTTAAAATCCAAAAGGTGATCTGTTCTTCGGTACTGGACTCTAAAAACTTATGGGTTCTTTCACATTACACCATCTTGGTGCCGTGTTATGGGATCCTACTTTCCCGGCCAGGCGGGGTGCCTAGGTCGGCAAATGTTCTGGGTCGTCAAATTTTGATTGTTTACACTAGATATAACCCTATTTGCGTGATCAGAATATAATTTTTCATTTGAAATCAAACAAACCTGATACAGTTTTGAATCACTAAAAATGTACTGCATTGTTTTCTTATAATATTCTCCGTTTTTGTATCGATATAAAGTCACGTGATCCGATTTGATGCTGATATGATGCTGTTGGCATCAACGTCCATGCATTATTGTTTATTTTGTTTTGGGCATTTTGATCTTATTTTTTTTCATGCCTCACATGAAATGAGGTTTCCAAATCACGATTAGTGATTTCGTGAGAGGTTTACAGATTATGTAATTTTTAGTTGACGTTAGCATGGAAAGTTTATGCCGCATATAAAATGGGGCTTCCGAATCTTGACTCGAAGTAAGCAAGTTTAACAGAAAACTACCCCATTAAACAATGGATGTTTTTCAAATTCGCATGAAAATTTCTTTTTGCTTTCCGCGTTTTTCTGTTTGTTCGCTTACTTCTGTTCAACTATCCAGAGGATTAATAATGTGAAAGAGATAATGTAACCACTAGAATTTGAATCTAGGTCTCGTTGTTGCCGGGACGATGTGCTTACCAATACACCAAAGCAACTGGAGGTGTACATTAAATTTTTTCACTCACATAAATTTACCCAGAGGATTTTGATGCGGTTGTTACCTTCATTTAGAGAATTTATTCCGGAAGGTTTATGTTTCGTAAAATGATACTTTCAGAACGCTTACATGATTTTCCCTGCCTTACACAAGACTGAGATTTTAATTTAATGAATTACACAATTGTTGATCTTGAAAACTTCATCATAAAAGTCCATGATAAGATTTGAATATCCTCTAGTCTAAAATTGGCTCAGAAATAATGAATTTCTTTGAGAAGTTATTTTGTTCGGCATTGAATAAATCCTTATGCAATTTCCGTACGAAGTCGGGTCTAAGCGCTAATTTATAATAAAACATAAGTTCATGTTAAACGTAATAAATCATTTGTGGAAAAATCTAAAGATAATATAAAACAATAACCAGGTTGTTGTTTTTTTTTAATGTAGACATAGTTCTAAGGAAAAACGAGAATTGCGATAAGAATAAAAACAAATGTTTTTGCAATTTAAATTAATTCATACAAAATACAAAAAACAATTATAATATGTTCATTTTCCTGATTAAATCTTGAAATGATTATTCAAAATTATTCTTCATTTTGTATAATAAAATATTTCGAATCAAATCAAAACATAAAATTTACATTCGGAATTTTCCTAGAAATTTACTAAATAAATTAAATATTTTATTAATAGTTTAGTTTTTATATCAATGATATTCTAATACGTTTTTTCCTTGAAGAATCATTTGGTTTTTATTATATTGACAAATTTGTCACCGAACTTATTAATAACTTATTTTTTACTTACATTAGAATATTTTTATATGATTATACAGTTGAAATTAGGTACAGGAATGTCTTCATCATTATTTATTCCATGTTTCATGGATAAAAGAAGAATATTAGTTTTCAGGGCTCGTAAACTTTGAATAATAAATGTATATATTGATAAACCTAGCCTGGTCTTGATAAATTTCACTAACTATGATTCAAATGTAAATAATGGTAGTCTTTCAAACTCTAATTTCAACGTAAGAAGTGATGTTGGTTCTGTTCTACCATAATAAAAATTTGAATCATTGGTTTTAGATATAATATATAATTTTTCGATTGTAGTTTTTCACTACTATTTAATTTTATTATACTTTTGTGTCTGTTTTCTATTATTTTTTTTTTTTTTAAAAACAAGACAAAGGCTTTTAACAAATAGTCCGAATCTCTATTCTCAGATGGGCTATCCCTTGTATTGACCTGGAAACAGGGATATCATCAGATTGTCATGCAATACATATAAAAAATATATTACATATAATAATTCTCTAAATATATATATATATATATATATATATATATATATATATATATATATATATATATATATATAGGTGACCCGTAAGTAGTCGAGTTCCATAAGAGGGTAGGTAGAGGGTAGGATTTTGGAACGAAAAGTCCTGACACATTTTTTTATTAAACAAATTATTATTTAAGGAAACTAGGTTGAAACCAGAGTTGCAAGGAGTTGCACTTTTTTAATAATTCATTTTTGATTAAACTATCAATTTTTGGAAAAATGTTTTGCTAAAATTTTTCAAATTATTATATACTTGAAAAATGCAATTAATTAAATTTTTCTATTAAATCAAAAATGAATTATCAAAAAAATGCACTTTTTGCAATTCTGGTTTGAACCTAGTTTTCTTAATTATTTAATAATTAATTTGCGGTGCGTCTACTAAAAAATTGTATCGGGTTTTTTAGTTCCAAAATCGTACCCTCTAACAACCCTTTTATTGAACTCGACTGCTTACAGGACACGCTATATATATATATATATATATATATATATATATATATATATATATATATATATATATATATATATATATATATATATATATATATATATTTCATTGAATAATAAACACATTATATTCTGTTAAAGAAGCAAACCAAGCAAACTATTTCTATAGTTTTGTATAGAATTTTCTAACTATATACATAGAAATTACAGCACACCCAACACAACACAGAGGCCTTGCATTATGAATAATGCAAGGAATTTTTTAAAATATCATCATTTTACCTAATAAAATATTTGCTTATTAGAATTTCTTATTTAAGTTCTTGTTGTTGTTAACATGACATCGTCTTCATAACTCGATGTGATGTATGTCATCATCATCATATACATTGTTATATTTAAAACATAACAATATCAACCAACAACCTTAACTATCTTGTAATGTTGTATATATAGTCGCCTACCTTAAACACACACAACCTCCTTCTACCTCCCCCCCCCCCTCAAACCATAAGGTGTCACAATCCTCCTACCGTCTTGAAGCGCTCTCCCGCCAAAGGTGGTTTTTATATATTATCTAGGTAGGTGGTGGGTACCCGGTACTCTATGTAAATGTTAGTCATCAGTGGTGAACATTATTTCGTTTAATACGTCTTTGTAAAAAATATTACAACACTCGATTTTAATGGTATTCAATCTCTTCGGTTACTTCCATATCTTGCGTCAATCAATAATGTTTCGCTTGTATGAATGTAAAAGGAAAGCTGTTGAAACCATTTTTAGAGTTATATTTCATTGTTAATGAAGTATGGTTGGAATATACCAAGATATTCTGGTATATTCATACAAAAACCTAATTGAAAAATAATTTATTAACCTCAATATTGAATATACAAGTATATTTATTGATAGTTATTGAAATCCAAAATGTAGGAGTAAATACACTACAGATTCATTTGCAAAACATCTAGTCCACAGTACAGCAGCAAGGGTTTTTTAATGATTAGTAACAGGCAAAATTTTTGTCAATAAGTTTTTTTTGACGAGACGCCCAACTTTTCTCTCGCGAAAATTCTCAATGATAGTGCCTAACGAAGCGCGTAAGAGAGTAATTTCTTTGTTTGACGATAGCAAAAATTTTATCAGTGGCAGTTAATTTGTTAGTTAAATTGAGAGATAATGTAATAAAGACTTCAAACAAAACTTGTATCCTACAAAATGGATGGTGTGACAGGCAGGACCCCCAGCCCCAACATGCTCAAATAACGGGGTATACATAGTTATTACTTAGCGCTACTTAAATAACCGTTATTTGGGACGATTGAGTGTATTCATGATAAAAACAATAACTAAGTATACCTTGTTATTTGAACATGTTGGGGATGAGGGACCTACCTGCCACACCATCCATTTTGTAGGATACAAGTTTCTTTGGAGTCTTTATTACATTATCTCACAATTTAACTAACAAATTAACTGTTACTGATCAAATTTTTGCTATCGTCAAACAAAAAATCGAGAATCTTCGCGAGAGAAAAGTTGGCCGTCTCGTCAAAAGTAAGCTACTGACAAAAATTTACCATGTTACTAATCATTAAAAAAGAAACCGTTCTGTCCTGTGGATTAATAGTCTCATTCTGAGATTGAGAACAGGGCACTATGTGTGCACACGAATGTCTCTAGTTGTGACTATTATTGGGATACTATAATTAGAGTCGAAACAGCGGCTTTGTAAACACCTTGTGTCTTAGTGTTCAAGTGTCTATTCCGGTTTTCAAACAGGTTCGTAATTTTTTTTATACACTTCATACATTCCATATACATATTATATAGAAATAAATATAGCATTTACGTCGTTGTTTATGTACAAAATAAGCAGCAATAAGTTCTTTTGTGTGTAAACAGCTCGAACACAAGTTCCCTTCATTTGTGTCTGGCTAGTGTCAGCCATCAAAAATCTGCCGCAAGTAAACTACTTCTTTAATGTTGTATTGAGATTTTTTAGAGTCCGGCATGAGTTAGATTTCGATGAGCAGGAACCTTCTCTGAGTTTCATCCTTGACTTATGACAAAAATGACTCTTAGAGGTGAAATCCAATCTTTAACTTGTACACCAAATTGTTGAGCTTTAGAAAACCGAAACTTGACATACTTATATTTAAAATATTTGATAAATTTCGCCCTCCGTATATATCATTGGAAAAATCTTTGATTAGTTTAAGCTTTCGAATCAGAGTTGAGCTTTCAACCACATGCAGCGAGACACTTCAAAAGCTTTGCTATTAATATAACCAGACAAACATTCTACAAACACTTTTACCATATCAAAGGATGTGGATACTAATTAAACAGCCAATAAATGACAAAGTTTTTCAATCGAAAAAAAAAAGTAGGTACTTAGCTTTGATCTAACATCGAACAAATAACCTTTTAGTAAATGACATGAAGATTTAAAACTTCCGTCCTATAATAGTTGGAAATAGCAGTAGCAAATATTTACTATCAAGCGTTTTTTTTATAGTCTGTATAAAAAAAAAAAACTGCCGTCTTCATAGCGGTAATAATTTATGGACGTTTAATACAGACATACAAACCCACACACATACGAAAAAATGGAAGAAAAAAAATTATAGAAAACTTATATTATATGAAAGTAAAACATGATAAAAGACATCATCAAACCAAACTACCCCTTTTTAACTCATTCCAAACCTAATATTACCACCCCCTGTTCTGTAGTGTATACACAGAAGAGTATAAAATGTTTGAATCAAGATACATACACATTTATATGTATCCACATAATATGCACAGAGAGTTTAAGAAATATCGAAGGTCAATTTATAAAATTTAGGGGATGAAAATCAAAATATACTTTTAGGGTGATGCAAATTTAAAAAAGTAGTAATAAAAGTATTAAATAATTTATTAAAATAATATTAAACAAGGTCAACACTACTATTAAGACACAAAAGTTTAATAAAATGATATCGGAGTGAAAAACTACAAGAGAAAAATTATATATTGTATCTAAAACCAATGATTCTAAATTTTATCATGGTAGAGCAGAACCGACACTTCCTTCGTTGTCAGTAGAGTTTAAAAGATTGCCATTAAATCCATTATTTACATTAGAATCAGAGTTAGTGAAATTTATCAATATTAAACCAAGTTTATCAATATATACATTTAATATAAAAAGTTTACGAGCCCATCAAAATGATATTATTGATAATGTGGCTTGTAATTATAATATTTTTCTTTTATCAGAAACATGGAGCAATAATGCTGAAGACATTCCTGTACCTAATTTCAACTGTATAGTCAACTTTAAATTTTCGAATTTAAGAGCCGGGTGTGTAGCTATTTACAGTTGTACAATAATGACTTGTATACCACACTCTTAAGGGTAGTTATAATTTTTAAACAACCCCTTTGAAGGGCGGCAACAGCATATGAAAGTTTGTACAGAAAAATCCATTTAATATCTATTAAAAAGTTGGAATAAATACTCATCAAATCAAATAATGAAGTGGGTTTTTCAAAGAGTTTTGAAAACTACCCCTGAAACAAAATCACGAGCAACAACTTCATTTACATAAAATTATGTAACAAAATTAAAGTATATTATTCAGAGACTCCCACGTTGATTTGAGTGAATAAAATCAGAAAATTTGTAGATAGACCAATTTCACCCTTCAATATTCGAATGGGGATGAAAATCGTAGAATAAACGGTAGTACAAAATAATATCATTGTATTTCTGGAAAAACAATAAATTTAGCGAACATATATTTAATCCTAAATATTCTAATGAATTCTCGGTATTTAAGGGATGAATACATGTACAGGGGGGGGGGGGTGAATAGTATATAGATGGTTATTACAACACAATAGTTGTATAATAGCCCTAACAAACACACACATACAAGTCCTATACATACATAAGTATCATCATTATTATAAACCTTAAATGGAAATTTGCATTGTAAATGAATGTATATTTCTCCAACGAAGCCAACCAACCCCATCCCCCATAACATCAGAGTATAGTTACCTACCCCCCACCCCCCTGTGTTGTTCCTTACATATTTTCTCTTTTCATATTCTCATATATGTAGATAGATATAACATACATACATACCATAACCTGTGTGTATTCTCATTGCCTATACACAATTCACCTAGACATTAAATGGTTTCCGGTTGTACAAGGTGGCTTTTATTACCCATCGCTACTTATTCATTCAGGTACTACTATGAGTACAACTAACTAACCTGTACTCGAAAGTTTTCAAGCTCTCATGTTTGTAATTTTATTTGTAAATATTAGATAAAACAATTCGCTTCTGACATTGTAGTTAGTGAATGTATATATTAATTTACAGACTTTGTGTCGGTACATGAAATCCTAGATAGTAGATAAAAATATTTCAGAAGAAAAGGGGCAGGTATAGTATACTGTTTGGTCGACATAAGAAAATTGAACGTTGGGAGAAACATCTGAGAAATGACACATAAGAAAGGATTGACACAGGCGAATCTGGCTACTTTTACTTGAATAACGTATTCTGAGGGTGGATGTTGGAGTTCGAACTTACTGCTGGAGTTTGTCTTAATAATATCTAAAACAAAATATTCATTGCTATTCCGCCAACCAAATTTCAGTAGATGGGAAAAAACCACGCAATCATTTTTACATATCTGCCGTTAAATCATCAACTCCGACAATCTTTAGTTAGGGTGGGCAGTTTAACTAAGCAAGTCGAGCAATCCAAGGATTATTCCGTATCACCATGCAATGTCTAAAGCTTGCACGTTTTGTTGGATTGTTTGATGGATGTAATGATAAGTTCAATATGCAATCCTGCAAGAAATTAACATTATTCGTGCCAAACGTGTACTTTGTGAAAGTCATCATGGCAGGCGAATAAACTCTGTTGACCACACCCCAGAGATTGCTTAATTTCAAGAGTTACTGCATCATTATAATTTGTCCTTCAATTCCTTATGGAGTGGTTTAACACAGAAGGGACATCACCGAGCTGGGTTCTATGCCACAGTCTTGACCTCTTCCCAAAGCCGTTACTTCTGTAACTTTTACCTTATGTTGACTACACACCAAAGTTTCCATAACGCTAAAAGGTCCATCATCTTTATAATCTTTTTTTTAATCCTCTAGAGGTGATCTTCAAAGAAATAGCGTCCCCAAGATTTATTCTATGCAGTGTTCTTGATTCTCCCCTAGACGTTCACTTCTTTGACTATTTTTTAATCATCATTTTTATCATATTTTGTCATCTTTGGCTTAGTGGGTTTAATTTCGTTGCTCACCGGTCTTTGACGTAAAAATATGTGACCAATTCAAGCAAACTAGAACTAGTATATCCAGGACAATCAGTATACAATTGTTGGCAAGAGATTCGACAATCAGAGAGAGAAAAGCTGTTCTGAATTCATGTTTAAGATAATTCAAAACAAGTTTATGCCCACTTGGAGGGTTAAAATCCCCGAATTCTTGTGGAACATACAAACCAAAAAAAATCTTTTTGCAACCATTTTACGAAAGAATGTGAAATTTAATGTTAGAGAACTTCTTCATTGAAATGACAAATCAAAGAATGTATTTGGTAAACTTCCCATGAGTTTTTATCGTTCTTTAAGCAGTTTATTGGCTTAAGTTTTACTGCCAAAGTATAAAAATTCAGAAGGCATAGAATTTGAAGACTAAAAATTGATTTTTCAAAAAAAAAACTGTAAAATAACCAAACATACATGGGAGACTGCCTAGAGAAAGTGCGGTGACGTTATGCATGGCTGATATTTGGGAGTGCGATCCTGTACATAATATTTTATTACAATTATCTATATATGAAATAATACAATAGCCCATTATTTTATTACAGAAAAGCAGAAATTGTTAGTTTGTGAACAAACCAAAAACACACAAGGAAAATGTCACCCATATTTTAACAATTATTCTTTCCGGTGATGATAAAGTAGTTGTTGTAGAATTCTCCGACAACGAACAATTCGCTGAAAAACAACGCAGACAACTATACCAACCACCGACGCGACCCGGTTCTCGTATGTGACGACCCTTACATTTGTTCCCACCCGCTGGCAATACAACATACTACATACAGGATGCACTCATTTTAAACAATGTACTTGAATAGTTGTTTAAGAAAACGTTTTTGGAAAAAAATACGCGGATAATAGTTATTTTGTTCGAAGGGGAGTTCGATCTTATGGTGATCTTGATTTTCTTCCTGAAGGTTATTTGAAGAGCAACTTGGGTTTGTCAAATGTGATCTCCAAATAACCTTGCAGGGTATGGTCAGGGTGAAGATAGATTGTAGAGGCTGTCCTGGCCGGGCTACACTTCGACCATAAGCGCCATTTTGTATGTAGACTAAGAATTGGTAGGATGTGACTTTGATATTAACTATGCCGATTATCACCTGGAGTTCGTGAAGGAAACTGCAGAAAACCTTCACAAGCATAGCCGGTTACTTCGTTCTTGTCCATACGCTGACAGTTTAGTCAATTAATCGCCTCCTTTTTTTTTGATGGTCAGGGTGAAAATCAAGATTGCCACATTCAGGATATTTTTTTTCCAAAAATGCTTCCTTGAAGAGAAATATTCAAGTGTACTGTTCAAAATGAGCCACCCTATGCATACATGAACCTCTATTTTGCTTTATATTAAACGAAAAATGCGATGTATGCGAACGAGTCCTTCAAACATAAAAACAATACAAATGGTATTGCATGCATAATTTATCCATTCGAAAATGGGCTTTGAGATCATTTTTGAATAAGTCGGTATTCATGTCGTTCTGTGTGTGTGTTTGTTTGGGAGGGTGTAGTAAATTGTCGGTAGGTACATGATCCAGTAATAGTACAAGGACATACAGAGAAAATAATATAATGGCTGATAATATTTAAAAAGGACTTGATGAAGATTATTAGAATAATGGATGATAGTGAATAGTGTGGCAGTTTCACTTATGTTTTGTGTGTGCATTTTAGGATTATATTCTCTGTTCATGAGTGTACTGGAGCAGACTCAAGTTCACTCATCTAGAGGTACTCTGTTCAATATGGATATGATATTACCTCTGAGAAAGGTAGTTTAATATACAGGTTGAACTTGTTAAAGTCGCAAACTTATTAAAGCCGTTTTTAAGAAATCTTGAAAACCTTGAAATAGGAAATTCAGTCTAGGCCAGGAAAAATGATAAAAATACCTTTTGAGCCGAAGTCAATATTTATAATTAGATGTTTACTTTTTATATCTTTTTACCTCCTCCTTTTTATACGATCTTGGACAATATCTCGCGAATCGCTCACCAAATCGTCATAGTAATGCGATTTTTATTTTTTGAGAAGTCGATATACCTTGTATGATGAACTACATCGAAATCAGTGTCAAAAGTTTTTTTTTCATTTTTCGATTCATCCGATTTGAGACGATATTTTGTAAACCGCTAATCCAATCATCAAATGAATACGATTTTCGTGTTTTTTGGGTTTATTTTACCTTATATAGTGAATTTTATCCAAATCGGGAACAAAAATTATTTTTCGATTTTATCCGATTTTTTTAAGGTACACCCCTTACAAAAAATCGAAAAAATCACAAAAAATTTTTAGACTTCGATTTGAATAAAATTTAGTTTCTAAGGTAATTAAGACTCAAAAAATACAAAAATCGAGTTGGTTTAACGATTTGACGAACTGTTTCCGAGAAATGCCCTATTTTAACGATTTTATTGCCACTTATCTTCGATTTCAGACGATATTATATAATCCGCTCACCAAATCTTCAAATGAATACGATTTTCGTGTTTTTTGGGTTTATTTTACCTTATATAATGAATTTTATCCAAATCGGGAACAAAAATTATTTTTCGATTTTATCCGATTTTTTTAAGGTACACCCCTTACAAAAAATCGAAAAAATCACAAAAAATTTTTAGACTTCGATTTGAATAAAATTTAGTTTCTAAGGTAATTAAGACTCAAAAAATACAAAAATCGAGTTGGTTTAACGATTTGACGAACTGTTTCCGAGAAATGCCCTATTTTAACGATTTTATTGCCACTTATCTTCGATTTCAGACGATATTATGTAATCCGCTCACCAAATCTTCAAATGAATACGGTTTTCGTGTTTTTTGGGTTTATTTTACCTTATATAGTGAATTTTATCCAAATCGGGAACAAAAATAAGTTTTCGATTTTATCGGATTTTTTTAAGGTACACCCCTTAGAAAAAAACGCTAAAATCACAAAAATTTTTTAGTCTTCGAGTTGTATGAAAATTAGTTTATAAAGTATTTTTGAGTCAAAAAATTCAAAAATCCAGTTGGTTGATCGATTTGACGTCTGGTTTCCGACATATGCCCTTTTCTAATTATTTTATGGCCATTTTTCTGTGATTTCAGACGATATTTTCTAAACCGCCCGTCCAATCAGCAAAGGAATACGATTTTCGTGTTTTTTTTTGGATTCTTTTTATAGTGAATTTTATCCAAATGAGGAACAAAAATTATTTCTTCGATTTTATGATCTATCTGTTGTGCATTATTTGTTCATGATTAGCGATTAGAATCTGACAAAAATGTTCGACCAACCACTAGTGTAACGAGCGAGAATATACATTTTCACATCAACAAAATCTTGTGTGATCTATTTTCGAAACTCAAAACCTAGGGTAAATGCCCTCTATATGCCGTGCAAAAAATTTCACGCAATCCTGTATATAAATAATTACACTCGAATATAATATTTTGAAGCAGGAATTGTTGAATATTAATTACATCATTGTTATGTTGGGTTTTATAATAGTGAGCAACATACCTATGGATCTACTTCTACAATACTTATGTACCTTGTTTTTACTGTTATGTACACTTTTATTACAATGTATAACAAACAACTTATTACTTTACATACACTAGTATGCACCATAGGTGGGCAGAGCTTGACTGCACTCAGCTCAGAGTGAGAGGTAGGAAGAGAGATAGAGTAAATATAGGGTATCTACCAATTATTATTATTTTCTTTTTGTAATTAAAACATTTTCTGAAAAAAATATAATAATACCAACTATTTTTTTTGGCCACTATTATTCAAAGTATCCAATACATACAATACATTGAATACATACTCTGGAATTTTGGGCTGGTAATTTGGGGCATAAAATGTACCATTTTAATATATTTGAATAAGAATAAAACATAAATGTTATATAAATTATAAAATATAAATCTTTTGATCTTTTACATTTACCGCTTGTAAATTTTTTGATGATTTAGCTTTAGTTTAGATTTTAGAATTAGATTTTAGGAAATTCCGAATAATTTGCCTAAACTATTCATATCGGAGAACTAATAAGCAATTATTTACTTGATTTAATTATTTTTTCTTAGTAGGGGGTATAGTGTCATGCGAATTGGATGACACTGGATACAAAAAAGATGCCAATGATAAAGCTGGGTGGGAGGGACGGTTGGTAATTTGTTACTAATTTCTAAATGGTTAAATTTTACTTAAAGTGGGAATACATATAGTTGTTGTTGTTGTTGTTGTAATTATTGTTATTGCTATCATCATTATTGTTGTTATTATTGTTATTTTTATTATTATGTTTTTTGGTGTATCTCTCCATATTGTAAAAGATATATTTTAAACAATATGTATAAAACTAATTCTAAATTAATTGAATAAATTATTGGGCAATAATCAATCGGTAGGCCAACCTGTATTGAAACATCGTTCCGTCTTATTTCAAAACATACCTTTTTTACTTACTCTCACCCAGCTTATGGAGAGTCTGTTCGACTCCGGCGAGCCGTCTGCGCCCACCTCTGACATACACTATACAGTATACAACTACGTAAACTAAAATAGAACCAATAGCAACATTGTGAAGTGCATCTATCATTGTCTATGCACAGTATGCCATGATATGGTGTTACACTTATTACTTTACATACACTATACAGTATACAAATGCGTAAACTAAAATAGACCCAATAGCAACATTGTGAAGTGCATCTATCACTGTCTATGCACAGTATGCCATGATATGGTGTAACACTCACACGACGGACGACGGACAATAACAACGATGTATACATGCACGAGTAAGATGCAACTTTATATAAATAATTGTAGTTAGAGAGTGATAAGTATAATATAATAGTTATTTATGTTATAACACAACAATACTGATTTTTTAAGTGTAACAAAGTAAACCATATCATAGTGCATTACATATAGACAACGATAGATACACTTTGGTGCGTGTCTCACGTGAGGCATGCACCAAATTAGCAACAAGCAACATATCTCTGAATCCGTATCCCAGAGATAGTTACGATTAGCTAATTCATACTGATGATGACTACATTGTAGTCGAAATACGTATTTATAAAATCCAAACAAATGTTCTAGTAATAGGGACAACATTTAAACTGTAATTACGAAAAATGATGTCTAACAAATAAAGTCCCCTTTTGCGATGACAAATATGAGCTCTTTTTAACACATCTTCTTTCTTCTTGAGATATCCCCAAAATGTCTCGCCTAATATTCGCTCTAAGTTGTTCCAAGCATTGTGGATTGCTTACACAAACCCTTTCTATTAGATAACCCCGAAGAAAATAATCTAAAGGTCGGGAAATGTGTTCTCAAAAGAGCAATTGTGGCTCTGGAAGTATGTGCAGTGATGCCATATTGCTGAAATCAGTAGTGTTGATCTTCTTGCCGTGGTAAAAAAATTGTTTCAGTATTTTCCTGTATCGATCTCCATTTACCGATGGTGTATGACCAAATTCATCTTGGAACAAATAAGGCCTGGAACTACCAAGTACCTATTTACTTTAATATAAAAAAAAGAAACTCAATAAATATAAATTCCAAAAAGAATTATTGAAATTCAAAATCGTGAAGGTATTTTTGCGCCACCCTGTACATACATACTGTTCTGCTATATCTATATGTATATCAAACTCAATTTAAAATGTTATTACACATATTTTGTAGAAACTGTGAAACCTTTTTTTTTTTGTTAATGTTCGTTGGGTTTTTTTTTTTGCTGGTATGTGTGCATGCAATATTGTACTAAACCTTGATTTATTGTGATAAAACACATACTTTTGGTGTAGCGCTTTTTTTTTTGGGGCTGTTGTTGTTTTATTTTGACAATATTGCAGTTGTAATTAAGAATTTTCCTGGAATTAATTTAGTTTCTCTATTTATTTGTAATGGGTATTCAAAGGTTTGCTTTGTTAAAACAATATATGGGAAATAATTTCTAGAAAAATAATTTGTATTGGAGTCTAAAATATGATAATATATTTCGGGTGTCGTCTAATTGAGACTTAAGTCCCTTGCACACGAAGTAGTGACGGTCAGTAATGGTGGTTAGAAATGGCAGCCAATGAAATGGCCAGACAGTAGACCTATACAGTAGAGGACAGTAACTGGCTTCCATTACTTGACAGCTAGTAGCCAGTTTTGTGGACACGTGACGAGTTCAACATGGTCAGAGAATGTGTGCAAACATGAGTCTAGCGATCTATTAGCTGCCAGTACTTTTTAAGACAAGTCCAATAATGTCTGCCACAAGGTTACGCATCCCTATTAGTGGCCATCTGAAACACAAGCCTGTTTGAGCTTGGTTGCCACCAGTAGCATCTCTGTACGCGAGGACAGTAGAGGAATAATTACTAGCTGTAATTTCTGGTACAATTGGCCGAAATTACTGTCCCCGTGTGCAGGGGGCTTAAAATTTTTGAGTTACTATTCGTAACTCAACAAGTAAAAATAGACATAAGAATTTTAAAGACCCTTTTTAATACGTAAATACGGTCTAAAAACTGTATCCACTTTTTTTTCGAATATATTTTATTGTTTCATACAAAAATTGTTGGGTTTTATGAGATAACCAATTCCTTTGATTTAAAGCCGTTCAAGGATAGCAAATTTTGGCTTGATATTAGATAAAACTTTTAATCTTTGATCCGATGTGTCCCTTAAACTCGGCCTTTCGCACTACCGTGCTCTAGATATGTTTTGGCAAGCAATCACATTATTATATTTCCGCAAAACCGAATTTATCGAATATTTAAAATTAACGATTAATAATCAATTTTTTAACATAGAACCTTATGGGTATATAGAATTATTGTATTTAAACGTTGTAACAACTATGTTAATAAATTAGACACTGCGTTGAATAATGTTAAAATCAACTTTTCGAATTTTCAGCACATAACATATTACAGTTTAGACTATGAGTAGAGATTTTTTTGGTGAAACAAAAATTGAGAATGTTCATTAAATTCCAACAAAACTAACTGTTCGAGTTATAGTTAGATAAATAAAATATATTGTTTTATTTTAAAGTCAGTAGATGTAAGTGTTGGCCCCAATTATGAGTTACAATATTTATAAATAAATATCATCATCTATTGACATTGTGATAATTTCTACATATATAATATATAAGTATTTATTTTATAATGAGATGTACAAAATTAAATTAATTAAGGACGTACAAGTGCTAGATTTAGTACACTTATAAAATTCTACAAAAATCCACAATAAAGTTTATCATTTTGTTGTCGTACATAAAAATAAAAATTCATTATTTCAATAAACATGGGGCTTGTTTTATAATATTTTATATAATTTGTGTACATTTTTTTATCACAAAAAAAAAAAAAACAAAATAATTTCAATTATGCTGATTAAATTAGCTAATAATTAATTGAAACGTTCGATAACACTGTTTTTTTTATTTTAAATCAATTAAATAAACTGGTATAATTCAAAAAAATATTTTTAAACTATATTTATCACAGTGTCTAATTTATTCACAAAGATGTTACAAATATATATAATAATGATAATAAAAATAGGGTTTAAACTCCATTTTTGAGACATGACGGTCTATAACAGAGGCCATCCGCATCATTATTTTTCAACCTTTATTAATTTTTACTTTACATTTTTATGATTTTTATGTACATTTTTATGTACAGACTAGGAATTGGTAGAATATGCGGCTGCAGCCGACTTTGATAGGAACTATGCCGATATTCATCTGGAGTTCGTGAAGAGAAACTGCAGAAAACCTTCACAAGCATAGCCGATTCTTTCTCGCCCATACGCTGACAGTTTAGTCAATCAACCGTCCCATTAATTTTTAATTGACAAACTGCCAGTGTCGGGATTCGAACCCATAACCTCCCAGGTCCAAGTGAAAACAACGCCTTAACAAGCGCGGCTACTTGGCTGGGTCACAATATATATAAATGGCTGGTTAAAAATATATATAAATAAAATAATATTTTCCCATAAATTTGATTTTTTAATCGCGTTGATATCTTTTACAAGTGATCGATTCAATAACAGATTAGTTAATATAGTATGTGCTTGTTTTTTGATACTAATGTCTCCGTAACCGTAATGGACATTGACATTGATATAGCACTGTGACGTTTCAGTATACACAAAGAATAATATGTGATCGATAACAAATTTTGTCAAATTGTGATCGATAAATTTGCCAAAGCGATGAAAGAGTAAAAGTTTGTCTAATATATCAAGTGACGTTCAAGTCTCAGATATATTACATTTATAAAACTATACTTCAACTGTATAATATAAAGAATACTTTAAAATAATATTTATCACAGTGTCTAATTTATTAACGATGAGATTAATGATGTTACACGTTTAAATTTAAAAAAATTGTATTTTTCTATAAGACGTTCGAATGATCGATAATCGTCTTTGAATTTATGAGGAAACATAAAAACTTGCCCAAGTGATCAAAGATTAAAAGTTGTATATTATATCAAGTCTTACGTATGAACGTCCTTAATTATAGGGATTGTATTGACTGAGTTTCATTTATTTGTAATAACATAAACTAAACGTTAATATAACATAAAATAAATAAAAAAACACATAACATACATAAATGATGTAAACAAAATATTAAATTTATACAATAATTACTCTCAATACTAACTGACTCAGTTGAGTTGAATTGGTTGCTCTATATAAATTATAATAATAATAATAATAATAATATGTAAAAAAATATAAACAATCATCATTTTTATTATAATAAATCGATATGTTCAATTTTATTATCTATATTTTATACAAAGTCATTCATATTTAATTGATGTTATATAATGCAATATCTACCTACATACAGAGTTATTCTTATTTATTTGATATTATATAATATAAAATTATATCATTGCATATTAAATATTTTAAAAAAAACTTACCCACAATAAAAATTGCCTATTTTACTAAGGTCACATTTATGGACATTTACCGTCCGAAAAGGTAAGATAATCGGTTCTTTGAAAAATATATGAACAATAGTTGTACGTACATTGACTGATTTCAGTATAAGCTGTTGTTAGAAATATGCCAACCACAAACTCTTGGACCAAAAATGGGAGTCTATACAAAGGGCTTAAACTATTCAAGAGTATGGGAATTAGAGGTTTAGTGATTGTGGATCGTTAAGTAAGATACCATGTGTATTTGATTATTATTTTTTGAATCAGCACTTCGAAAGTATGTCCGCATTCATTGCAGAATCTATATAGTTTCATTCTTTTTATCAAATATAAATATACTCATTTTCAAGTAAACCAAATATGTTTACCGAATGTTATATATCCTTTCTTTCATATTTGTCATTTCGTCAATAAAATATTAAAATCCGTTATCATCAAAAGCGAAAGATTTTTGTTAAGAATTTGTTACAAAATTCAACAAATAATCTATGAATCTATGAACTTTAAGGTTTTCAATACTAATTTATTAACCAATAAAGTGACTTGTTGGTGTCTTTTGTGGTTATCCTTGCCAGAGCCTCGTATTTATTCGTTGCAAATAACAAATACTCTTTAAGAACGTTCCAGCACTGTGTTATGAAATCAGGACAACAATCCAGTTTGATTTTATTATAGCACAAATACATAAACACACATATACAACACATAGATAAAAACACTGTTCACATATACAAAATAATGTTATTTTGAAGAAAATATATACATTTAAACTTTTATATTTCCAAAACAAAAATTCTGAAACTTCGGGATTTATTAAAAAATATTATTTTTAGCCTGTGAAAAAAAAATGAGCAAAATCTGCCGAAAAGTGGTAGTATGCTGGAACATCCTTAAAGAC
This sequence comes from Nineta flava, assembly GCA_963920215.1. Classification (NCBI taxonomy): domain Eukaryota; kingdom Metazoa; phylum Arthropoda; class Insecta; order Neuroptera; family Chrysopidae; genus Nineta; species Nineta flava. The sequence continues at coordinate 137,561,092 of OY986041.1, forward strand.
TCAACACTTCAGAAAATAGAACACAGATAAGATACAGTTTAAAAAGAGATAGCAAATTTAAACAAGTTAGAAAAAAATAGAAATATTGAATTTATTTTTTGATAAAATATTTTCTAATATTATGAATTTTATATTCATAGTTTTAAAATAGATAAATTAAATTTTTTTTCTCTATATAATTAACAAAACATGTAATATTTTATTATTGATAAGATTTCATTTCTCATACATTCATAGATTATTATTGATATGTTTTATTTTACATACGAAAACAAGAGATCGGGGTTTTTTGTTTTTTGTTTCATTCAAAAAACTTCGTTCGAATCATTTATTTGTAAAATGATCTCGTCATATTCAGCAGAGAGTTTAGTTTTTCAAAGATGTATTGAATGATTTCTCTGTTGTTTTTTTAGCGAATTTCCTGAAAGGAAATAGAGCTATTGGTCCCGTACCGAAGTCAAAATTTCGCAAAAATTTCTTCAAATGTCCATCGATCCTACCTAGTAGATGTCAAAAATCACCATCTGTAAAATTTATATATATATATCTATGGACATATATATATATATATATATATATATATATATATATATATATATATACATATATATATATGTGTCTGTAATCACTCTAGCGGTCACAGTTTTCATTTTATCGGAATGAAATTTGGTATCTGAAACGCTTTTAGTATTCAAAAGGTTAAGTTCGTTAATGGGTAAAATCGGACAAGGGGAAAGGGGGGTTTAGAGGAAGAGGGAAACACAAAATTTGACGTATCTCTCTTAATATTCGAAAAATCGAAAATTTTATAAGAAGTAAAGTTGTAGGTATTAAGTTTTACTGTAATTTTGTTTCTTATCATTTTTTCTGTAACACTAATATTTACAAAAATATTGACGGTTTAAGATTGAAAATTAAATTCCTCAATATCTCTGTACGCATTAGAGTTTGAGCAAAAATGAAAATGTGATGAATTGTAGCAAACATGATTTTCTACAACTTTGTTTCTTACACATTTTTCGATTGTTCTAATATTAAGAGAGATATTTTATATTTTGTGTTTTCTTCTATCTTTATGCCCCCCTTTCCCCTTGACGTATATCATTTATTAACAAAATTGGCTTTGCAAATACTAAAATCAGATACGACATTTCATTTTGATCAGACTTTGTGACCGCTAGAGAGTAATTTATGTATTCCAAGGAAATTCGCTAAGTTGAAGCAGCTCCTGCGTAACGAATTTTTTTACATATATTTTATTAAATTTTGTCTCATCTCATAAGTAGACAGAAAATTGATCGAATTCAATCTCGTCAAGAACAGATAAATATGATCAAGTTTTGTGTCCTAAAACCGACATAAAATTCATGGCCCAGTAATTTTTCATGCATAAGTCTGATCGAAATAGTATTAAATATTACATTAAGAGTTCCATTACCGGCCAAGTAGCCGAGCGCTCTAATAATTAGTTAATTGTAAAAGGATTGGGGTAAAGCAATTTTTATTTAAATATTGATATGAAAAAATTTACTCGTCAACCAGGAATCGAACTATGGACCTCTGGCTATCTAGTCCTGCGTGCTTACCGCTACACCAAAGACGACTCTGACGAAAATTTCAATTTTTCCATATCATTGATTGTATTACTTTTGTTGTCAAATATCAACATTATTATTCAAATATTATTATTTATCTATACCTAAGCGTTACAATACAATACCTGGTTCCATTAAGGTTACTTAAGACATAGTATGCAAGAACTGGCGTATACTATATATTTTGTCTGTATTGTTGTTCAAAATGTGAGACATCCTGTATTGAAGTATAGTAGACTACACTGTTCGTGGTCCGGCAAGCATTTGGATTGTTGATTTCCTTTACCCATATTTATTCTATAACTTTTATAAACAAAACATTTTCTATACCTCGCTAGTTTTTTTTAATACGATTTTTTTGTCTAAATTTTTTTTAATGTCTGTAACATTGACTGTGTAACTCACATCATGAGCGAACGAGATTGTATTTGAAGTGTTTAATTTATTTTTAGGCCTCTTTTATATCAAATTTCATAATTTGTGATATACAACAAAGTTCTCTGCCGTCCATAATACTTTATACAGTGAGAATGATAAATGAGTCTTGTTTATAAAATACAAAAAACTATAAAATACATCGAGTGCATATGTTAATTCTCGTCTCAATTCTTCCTGTCTGGATCCCATCACAATAAACGCCCCCCATATTTATTTTTCTCTGTGTGTTTCACATCCAATATATTTAGTATTGAACGATCCATCAATTTGCATATTTTGTTAATCGGCTTATCTATGTTGTCATAACGGGTTTTTTTGTTGTTTAATATTTTTATATTTTTTTGATAGAATTTTTAAAAAAAAATTATATATTTTTTTCAAATTTGCCTTCGATATAAAAATAATATATTAAAAATAATGACTGAAATATTTTACATGGTCCAATATATTGATGGCTGGTCATAAAATATAAATTGTTAATTGTAATTTAAAGACCTTCATGTGCTGGATATAGATAGATAGATAGATCTATCTAACCAGTCCAAGTGGCCGAGCGGTCTAAGACGTTATGTCTGCGCAGTATGCCTACTATGGGTTCAAATCCCGTCATCGGCAATTTGTCAATTATTAGGAAAAAACAAAGGGCGGTTAATTGACTAAACTGTCGTCGTATGGACAAGAAAGAAGTAACCGGCTATGCTTGAGAAGATTTTCTGCACTATCCTTCACGAACTTCAGATGAATATCGGCATAGTTCCTATCATAGTCGGCTGCAACCCACAAATCCTACCAATAGGGAATATGCATGAAAATTTTTTTTCACTTGAATTGAAGCATGTTTACTTGACAAATATCAAGGTAAAATTACTTTTTAAATAACTTTAAAAATAAGCGAGATATGAATGATTGAAATTCCCGATTAGACAAAGAGGGTGATAGCCCACTTGATATGTTATGTGACGTCATATTACACTTTCACCATTTAAAATACACGTAAAACTCCGTTTTTAGTATTTTTGCAAGAAAGAGACAGATAATAATCTTTAAAAGCTTATAGCTTACTTGATATTTGTTGGATTTTAATTTCGTTTTTAAATATTATTACAGTATTAACAGTATTTTCATATTCTGAAAATACCTATTTCCCTATTCCTAGTCTATACCCAAAAATTCCTTCCACTCTACTAACATCCTCACATCCTTAGGTATCACAATGCACCTTATGATCGAATTGTAGCCCGTCCAGGGCAGCCTCTGTAATCTATCTAACTAGATATATATTGGAGTCTAAAAAGTATTGTACTTCGATCTTGTGGTCCATTGTGCTACCCCTTCTACTTCAGTCTGACGAGATTCGCTTCTCCCATATGTTGGCAATGACCAGGATCTTGCTTATCAGGTCCTCCTGTGTGCTGGATATAGTAGATTCATAAATCTATACAAAATCGTAATTAAAAAAACTGTATAATTCCAAGCACACAATAGGAATCCACAATGAATCCATTGTTTGCAGACTGTGCGCCGAAAAGGAAGAAATATTCAGCCACATCATCTTTTACTGCGAATGTTTCGGTTAAAGTAGATACAAGATATTCGGTGCATCTCACCTCGAATATATGAACCTTCAGAAAAATCTGATAAACATGCTCTCCTGGTCATTGCCAAGATATGAGAGAAACGAATCTCACCCGACTTAAATAGAAGAGGTAGCACTATGGGCCATAATGTCGAAGTGCAATACTTTTTATACTCCAAGATATATCTATCTATCTGTCGATCACAATGTCTAATTTAGTAACAAAGTTGTTACAAGTTCTCATGAAATACAGTTTTGTTTTTTCAAAATAAAAATGACATTTTAAGCATAGAACAAGCTTAGATGCCTTATTGCCTTAGATGCGTACACAGCAATCAGACCGTAGGTTTGTGTCTGATAATTTTTATGTACAATTTTTTTTCTATTTAAATTTTTAATGAGACAAAAAATTATTTATATTAAGTTAGACCTACTTTTAAAATAGAATAAATTTTGTATAAACTGTAATTTATTAAAACGGAAATGCATTATAAAATATAAAGGAGATCATAGTAAAAATCTATTGACTGTCTATTTACATTTTAAGTAAAAAGGTACAGTTAATACCAAAAGTTTTTGGATTCAGGATATTCTCCTATTTTCTTTATTCAAAAAAGTCTTTAATAATTCGTTTGTTTTGATTTTCAGGCATCGATTTGAGAATTTTTTTATTTAAGCATTTTTTTTAAACTCTTTTTATACGATTTTCGGCGATATACTGTAAACCGGCCACAAAATCCTTGAATGACCACGATTTTCAGGCTTTTTAAGTCTACTTTATACAGTAAGTTTCATGGAAATCGCTGTCAAAAAACATAAAAATCTAATTGGTTTGACACATTTTCCAAGATATGTGGCCCAGTTTATGTGATTTTGATTTCCATAAAGATTTCTTTTAACTTTACAATAATTATATTAATTATTTGTATCCTGGAAGATTTTAAAAGAAATTTTGCCATTATACGATACCTTAATAATATGGTCAGGAAATTTTCCTTGTCATGGGAGACATTAAGCAAAATTTCATAACCCTAGTTTAATCATTACTATATCCTAGGAATTATTTCTTAACGCCTTTAGTTTCTCAACTTTTTTGTCAATAAACAAGTATGATATTATTCTTGATAGATATTCTTGTTTCAAACTGTATTTATTGTAAATATACAAAATTTTTTGAATAGAGATGATAAGATGGGGTGGGAAGGGTGGTCGTTAGAGGGGTAGTTTTCCATAATATACTCATCATCGATATATGGATAAGTTTCTATATTATAAAACTTTTACATCATAAAAGCAATTATTTTAATGAAAAATGAAGAAAAAAAAAATTGGAATACATACGATGGAAAAATTATTTATAAACATTTTACCTGTGTGTATACATATACTTTACACGCTTCATGCTCCACGCTCCCCTATCTCTAACGTAAATATGTACACACGCTCACCCCCACTCATATAGATAGGTACTACATACACATACGTACTTGTGTATGGAGAAGATCTAATCTAATCTCTTTACCTCTGGAATAATTACAATGTGTTCCGGAATAATTTGACCTTATTTCTAAGAAAATATTTTGCAAAATTTTATAATTGATTTGTGCCTTAATCATTTGATTGTTGAAAAATAGCTTCGAATGAAAGCTGATCATTATAAATATTCTAGCAACTCTTATTTTAAAAAAAGTCTCCTAAAAACTGGATAAATAACGCAGTGTAAAATTTTGGAAAAAAAAGAACATTTGTGGCCCATGGTACCAAGAACATTTAGCTGGTCCCAGACATGGTTTACGATTGCAAAGAAATTATCGTATACTGTCGAACAAATATCGTAGACTGTAACGTATAAAATGTCACGTTTTGGGTAGGCTTTCTTAGCCTCGGACTGGCTATAGAGTCAGGGTAGTCTTTACCACCTGGGTCCTAGCCTGTTAGGAAGGAGAATTGGAAGAAGATGGTTTAGATCAGACAGCAAAGAAGGCTATTAGTTTGCCTCGAGATGATTTGGTTGCCTGCCAAAGTTGCATACCATGTGCATGTAAACGTTTATCCCAATGTAGCAAGCACATTAGTCCACACTCCAGGTTAAATTTCGCTTTCTGTATAATCACCACAGCCTTGTTTACGCAAGTAACCAGCGAGAGATTATTTTCCGCGCTGAAGCGCATTAAGACGATGCTTTCTTCTCTACTGGGACAAGAAATGTAGGACTCATTGATTCGTTAACACAGAATCGGATCTTATCCAGGACAACTAGGATAACATCTTTTACGAACGATTTATTGAAAATCTAGCTGAAATGTCTGCTCCAATGAAAAATATTAATCGTTCTAGCTTCAGTTATAACTAATGAAACTTTACATATAATAAAAATGTACACCTTTGAAAATAAAAACTTTTGGTTTGGAGAATGGTGGGCCCTTAGAGCCATAGATCCACTCGGGCCCCTTAGACTCCAGCCCAACGCTGGGCGTTTCAATGCACATTGAGATATCTAATGGATGACGAGATAGAAATTTATTTTTCGAACCACATACTTTCTAGGTTTCGTAGAAAGTTATTCAACATGCGTTCGCTTACTGCCGGTGGTATATTTACCGCTTAGTTTAGCTTAGTCTACAGATATACATAATAACGTGATGCCATAGCCTAAAAGCTTATGATAACAGGGCATAGTCTACGTGCTTAGAATTCTTTAAGTCGCAGGGATTTTGCCGTTTGTGGCATTGAAATTTCAAGCCGTCTTGGAAGCAGAGAGACTTAAGACTATGTGACTCTTAGCGGCTTTATCGTCGATGGCATTGGATTTCCAAACAGCCTTGCAAGCAGGCAGGCTTACGACTCTTCAAACACCCTCTTCTACTCTGGTCTATGAAAGTTAAATGTTGATTATAACTAGCTTGGATCATTCTGTATATTCAAGTAATGTCGACATCACTTGGTGGTTATTCCTTCTACCTTATATAATTGTATATACGCTTGTGTGTGTGTGTGAGAGAGCTTGTAGGATAAAGAAACCTTTTTATTATATTTTCTTCATTTTATTGATTATGTAAAATAAACCACGTGGCCCATATCTTCCTTCTGGTAAGAGTATTATTGCGTACAAAAAATTGTTACCAAAATCATTCAGTTTTCAAAAAAATGTTTCACATAAAAGTTGTTTATATTTTAATAAGGAATAACTTTTATTTGAAACATTTTCTCAAAAATAATTTCAGCATAAATCGTTTGTAAAGGTTTGGTAGGTGAGAGGTACCCAGATATTTCTCACGAAAGGTAACAGTGGGGCACATATCAGCATCTTGTCAGGCAGCCAGGCAGCACTTCGGGCCCTTGAGGCGTCAAGATTCCAATCGAGTATAGTCTATCAATGCTTCGAGGAGCTGAACCACCTGGCACTGAGTAACACAGTCAGGCTGATCTGGGTACCGGGTCACTCTGGCGTTAAGAGGAACAAAGTAGCGGACTCGTTTGCACGAGAGGGGTCATCTCAAGCGTCCCTTTCACTTGAGCCTATCATTCCCAAAGCAAGATGCTTCGTAATTTACCAAATCAAGGGGTGGCTGAAATAAGCTCATCTCGATTACTTGGACTTTGTGTAGGGCATGCGACAGACCAAGTTGTGCATAAACACAGCTAGGCCATTCGACTGTGCTCGGTTGAGGCTCAATAGAATGCAGTTGAGAAGGGTGGTGGGGCTCTTGACAGGGCACTGTCAATTAAACTACCATCTTCATAACTGGGAGATCTCTGATGATGCCACTTGTAGGGCCTGTATGGTGGACGATGAAACGGGTGTCAGATATAGAATATTTGGGTCCAAAATTGTGGATCCATCAATCATGGGAGCAATCCCGGCGGAGAAGTTGTAGGCCTTCTGTGTGGCGTCTGGCCTCGACAGAATCCTATAGCTTCATCTGCTTAAAATGGCACCTCTGGCCCGTAGGCGTCTCGCCTTCGGGTGACAGGTTGTTCTTAAGGAGGGCACAAAGGCACCCCTTGGTCTAGGTGCTAGGGATCCGTATGCGGTACCCCTCTTTCTGATTATTATTAATAAAGGTTTGGTAAAATCAGTATTTTTGATCACGACAGTACTGTAGCAATATCGTGGTTTCATAACTTTTTTTTTCGCCCCCGTTCCGTATATGAATGTTGGTTGTGTTGTTATAAGCTTTAAACTTTTTATTATCTTTTTCGTAACGTTAAAAACTTTTCTAGGTTTTAGAAGAGAAGAGAGTTTTTATTTTTTTAGTGTGTTTTTATTGTACTTAAAAAAAAAATTCGTTTTTTTTTTTTTATATAGCTTTTTGAAGCTTTTTCTTAGAGCGTAGTTATTGCATAATTTTTGTACATAAAAATATTATGTACGTAAATTTATGTGTACGTTTTGTGGCTTTAGTGAAAGAAGATGATTTAGTTAAACTGGTTTTTGTATGATGGCAAGGCAATTATGTGGTGTGCGCTAAGTCTTGCTCGGATTAAATATGTCAATTTAGTTTTTCTGCATTATTTTATCTTTTATTATTTATGAATGTTCATTCTAATGGCGGGTTTTCACCAATACGTTTTCCTTGCAAGCTTTTATTTAACAACATCTGTTCTATGGTATCTGTACGAATGTTCATTCTAGAGGTGGGTTCCCTCTATAAAGTTTTTTCCACATTCTTTAGTTAATTGCATCTATTCTGGTGCCTGTAGGAATATTGAATCTAAAGGCGGTTTGTCACTATTAAGTTTTTATTACAAGCTTTTATTTAACTTCATCTATTCAGATATCTGTAAGAAAGTTCATTCTAAAGGTAGATTTCCCATATTAAGTTTTTATTACAAGCTTCTATTTCTGGTATCAGCAATCAAATAAATCTAACAAGATGATTTTGAACCGTGTCCTAGCTCTGGGACAATGCTCCAGAGTAAATATAGTCTAAATTCTTACTACTCGTCCAGGAGAGCTATAATGATCCTGTTACTTAGCAGACCAGACATTAAAATCATTACCGAACTTTTGTATCTCAAGGAGATCGGAAAGTCCGAGAATAACACTTGTTCTTTATGATGTGGTGGTGGAAACAGCTGGCCATCTACAATGCAGCTGCGAGGCTGTCACCTGTAAATACTGATCCTAGGTGGAGCTTTCCCCTTACCAAGTGAAGTGAGAGAACTTATCCCTGGTAAACCAGGTTACCAGTCCTGGTTACCAGTCTGGACCTACTAGTGCATCACGATTATTGCAGGAGCTGTTACAGTGGGGAGGAGGAGGAAACTATGTCTCATCTTCGCTATCACTGTCCAGTGCTTGCCATGAGGAGATGGACTGATTTGAACCAGCCTTTATTTGACGACCTCTCCAACCTTAAGTTCGTTGACGTCAAAGTACTCTTGCTGTTCTTAAACAGCGCCAAATGGTTCATGTAGTTGTGGCCGGGGATGAGCCTACCCACTTTTTCGGTATTACAACGGATCTTCGGGTCCAAGTGTGTCTCACCCCAGGACAGCCACTCTAACCTAACCAAACCTAACCTTCACCTGACCTGGCGATTCTCATAGAAAAAGGAAAGGTCGCAATCTTTCAGGTCACAATCTTTCAGGTCACAGTGCCTCGTATCTCTGTCAATCTTATACTATCTTATCTAACAATCAGTACGTCCTATATGGTACTTTCCAAGGATTTTTAAAACCTTTTTTGATATCCACTATTTTATGGGACACTCGGCTAACCAGGTTCGTATACAGTCTGTTTTCTAAAGCATTTTTAATAGGGAATCAAATTTAAATAAATAAATAAAATATTTACTATAAAACCATACACACATACTTACAAACATCTGGCTGCTTGTATTATGTTGTTCGCTTGATGTCATTTAAGAGTGGGGATTTGGTGATTCCCACTTAATTTATAATATTATTACTGACTACAGGGTACCCCTACTATTTTTATTTCTTTATGAAGCATTGTGTAGTTATATAGTAAATAATATTTTACATTGATTCTCTATTAGCAAAGCTTTCCAAAACAGACGGTATAACATGAATAAGCTGCATTTCATTGCAACTAAAAAGCTATTAACTTTTTAGACGAGACATATTGACGATGTTATTTAATAAAAATTATAGTCTGCTGTCATAAAACGTGTAGCAACTGGGGACCATTATTATTACAATAGGGATAATAAAACCATCCACAATGACGGACCAGATTTGTCATAATATTTTAAAGGTAACATACTCAGTCAGACACTATAACCGAACATATTTCATTTTTATAAAACCGTGGAAAATATTAGAAAAACTAAAAAGAAAAAAGTAAACATTTTTGTGTCAGTATATCGTCGAGTCGTCGTCGCTTCGTACGTTCAGTACATTGGGGGAGTTTGGGGGATTTGTATGGATGTTTGGATGAGTTGTGTTGTGTTACTATGGTACAAAAATTATTTGTACAGTGTGTTTAAAAAGTACGCTTACTTTAAAAAAATCATTTTTGTACCAGCACCAGTCCAATTGGGCGAGCGGTCTAAGGCGTTATGTCTGCGTAGTATGCCTTCTTGGAAACTGGGAGGTTATGGGTTCGAATCCCGGCATCGGCAGTTAGTCAATTATTAAGAAAAAAAAAAGGGGGCGGTTAATTGACTAAACTGTCGGCGTATGGAAAAGAACGAAGTAACCGGCTATGCTTGAGAAGGTTTTCTGCTTGATTGTGCATAGATGTCACAACTGACGCAACAAATCGGCGATAATATACAACATATCTGGAAAATTTTATCTACTAACCGGGATAAATTTAAATGGTTTTTATATCTCTAGATGGAATTTGCTCTGTGGAAAGAGATGGATTCTATAAAAATCTATCTTTTATATAAAATCAGTCCAAGTGGTCATGCGCGGTCAAACGCAAAACTGGAAATTTGCTGATCGATTGTCAACGGTGGCAGTTTGCCAATCAGAATTAATAGTGGAGATTAATTGGCTAAAATTTCGGAAAATTTTGAAATTGGCTAAAATGTCGGTGTAACAGTCTATGCTTGTGAAGGTTTTCTGTAGTTCCGCTTCTCAAACTCCAGATGAATATCGGCAAAGTTCCTATCAAAGTTGGTTGCTAAAGCACAACCTGCCAATTTCTAGTCTGAATTTCCTAAAAAAAATATGCGACCTTGAGTTTGAGCGAGTTTGAGCCAAACTTCTGTACTCGACGGTTTTTTTCACTTCTGCAATTAACGTACGTTTTCTCCGGTATTACAATTTATAATGTCACGTAGTAGGCCACTCCCCCTTAAACTCGACGTGACGCACTGCCGTACTGTTGATGTATTTTCTACGAGTTGTTTTGTTTTGTAGTACTAGAAAATACATAAAGATAGTGCTCAACCATTATCTTGCTAGTCACCCATTGTAAAATATCCCCGAGGTAAACGTGCTTTAGACTCCCAACGGCTCATAGTTTAAAGGTAAACTTTGGATATCGAATAATATGCAAACTTTTCATAAGCACAGTTTTCTTCCTGTATATATATATATATATATATATATATATATAGATATATATATATATATATATATATATATATATATATATATATATATATATAGATATATATATATATATATAGATATATATATATATATATATATATATATATATTGAAATGAATAAAAATGGGGATATTCTTTCTTTATGTTCTAAAGCTTTATTATATGCAATACATTGCTTAACACAAGAACAACATCCATAAAACTAAGTAAGCTAAGCTTTACCCAAATATAGTAACACACGTCGATGCTACTCGTACATATATATATATATATATATATATATATATATATATATATATATATATATATATATATATATATATATATATATATACTATACAGGGTAGGAAATTTTATTTTAGCTATGCAAATTATTCTGATATGATCAGTTATAGCAAATAAGTTTTAAGCATTATTATTAGCCTGGCAAGAGGGACAAAGCAAGATCCAATTTTATATAAAAGAAAGGATTAAGGAAATTCATTTACGATGTGCCATTAAATTTTAATTAAATATTGATAAGAAAAAATTAACTCGTCAACGAGTCAAGGAATCGAACCTCGAGCCTCTGGATATTTAGTCCAACGTGCTTACCGCTACACCATAGTCGATTCTGACATAAGTGCCAACTTTATCATTGACAGTATTACTTTTAAAAATAATATTAAAGAGAACTCTAGGATTTTTCGAAATAAATTTTGATTTTTGCCCCAATTTCCCAATTTTGTGCAGACCGTCACCAAATTAGCAACAAGTAACGTCTCCTCGGAGATTAATTACAATTAGCTAATTCATACTGATGATGACTTCTTTGTAGTATATTATTTAGTATTTATAAAATACAAAAAATTTTGATCTAGGAAATTGGGGCAAAAATCGAAATTTATTTAGTATTACTTTTGTTGTAAAGTATACGCCAGTTCTCTCATATTTGTCTTACGTAATCTAAATGGAATTTGACAAATAGTGAATTGTGACGCTGAAGTATACACAAATAATAGATACATGTGCCATTAAATGATGAAAGTTTTAAAACAAAACAAATCGCTGTCTTAAGGTGTGTCGATTATCTGGAAAAAATCTACACAAAACTGTTTAGATTATAAAGTACTTATTTTAACCATTACCTTGGTCAATAAGAAAAGGAAGCTTCCTTTTAAAAATAAAACGTATACCTTGATTATAATTCGGACTTTGCCAACAACATTACTACTCGGAAAAAAGGAAGAAAGTCCTACCCAGACCTTAGTTGTTTTTTTTTTTTGGGAGGGGGTACACATATCCATAACTAGACCAAAATACAATCTGTATCTTTAAACCATCTACAAAACTGTGACCTAAAAATCATAATTCTTGAGAAATTCATCTGTAATAAGCCACAATGAAAGCCAACTTGCTCGACAAACGCCATAAATCAAAATTATCGTGTTTTTATGTCGTATGGAAATGGATATAAGCTGTGCCTTTACTTTTCTGACTTTGAAAGACAAAAAATCCAGTGTGCTACATTAAGAACCCGAACTCATTTTTGTTGTCAGTAGAATAAATTAAATTGATCATCCTGTATATACATATATCTACATTCACAAACAAAATTGTTTAAAATGAGAACAAAACGCTTATCTAAAGCGTCTCTGTCGTCACCAAATGTAAACAAACCACCATCAACTTCTCTGGTGGCAAAAAGTGTATTTACTTTATGGAAATAAAATGTCTACGATGCATGTGAACAAAGAAACAATAGAAAAATGTAATAATACACTTCTGAAAAAACTTGAAAAACTCTAAAACAAAAGCTATTATCAATACAGACCTGTCGAAATCGAAAAATTTCAGAAAAATTTTAATTAAAGATGAAAAAAGACAATTTTGCTCTATGTCTACGTAAACATGTGGTGCAGCTTTTAGAATGGCATTTTATGAATATACCAAGTTTAGTTATTTTGTATCATCGTTATTAGGAATCACAACAACATATAGTGGAGAACAAACCTAAAGGAACACAGACAGTCAAGGTTCGAGAAGAGATAGGAACTAGTAGACACATGTTGGAGAAATTATAAAAGAAATATTTATGATAGAGTTTATTCCAAATGAAATGAGTCTACTCGAATTTAAACTCTGTTAGAGCATAGGGCTCTAAGTATACGTCGCCAACGGATTCGATTTTGAGCAGCCACTCTTAATTTACGTCAAGATATATTCGAAAACACTTATTTTTCTAGGCTTCGACTACAAGTTGTTGTGGGACAGAAGCCTCTGCGTTGACTTGTGAGCTCCAACCTTAAGCCACTCTCCAGCTGGGTTTTCTATGGATATTAAGCTACCGGACATTTTTCCCTGCAGAAGCATCTGCACTCAATGGGACTCCATAACGGGTCCATTATGTGTGGCGAGAAGGAAGAAACATCAAGCCACATAATCTTTGACTGCAAACCTCTAGGTTACAGTAGATACTGGATATTTGGTGTATTTCATCCCGAATATATGAACCTTCGGGAGGACCTGATAATCAAGCTCCAGCCTATTGCCAAAATATGGGAGAAGCGAATCTCATCTGACTGAAGCAGAAGGGGGAGCACAATGGACCATATGGCAGGGCCCAGCCACTTCCATTTACGCTTACGAATGATCAAATAGGCGGATTTTATTTCTATTATTTTCAAGAACTCGTAAAAATGGTTGTTTATATCCTGTATAACACCCATCTAGTCTTTATCGGTGCTTGAAGGACCGTGCTTGATCAGGGTCGAAAATTCCGTTTGTTGATCATCATCATTTATCACTTTGAATTAAGATTTGTTGTAGCCATAACATTTATAAGGAAAAGGGTAATTCACTGTCCTTAGGCTTAAGATACATTTTTTGTCCGTATTTGATGTCTTGATATTCCATGCACCATTGATATTCTTTACTCATTCCACACGTATTTCAGAGTAACAGGGACAAAAAATTTAATTTTAGAATACTTCCAACAGGACATGCCTTTAGTTATATGGTTAATTGTTTACAGTGAAGTTATATCAAAGTGATGAATCTACAATCTCGGGAGTTTTCTTAATCTACTTTTCAAAGGTAAACACCATTTTGAACACCATTCTGTTCCTATATTTTCTGGGACTTTAATCTACAAGCGTGTTCGAATCATAGATATAGCAATCTAGAGGAGTGGAATTGTGTTTTAACGACCAATAATATGTAGTCATGTGCTTCCTAACCGTTTCCCCTTAATAGAAACCATCCTCTGTCTGTTTATCTAATACACAACATCTAGTCAACAACTGCTGACTAGGCAAATTAAGATGTGCTCACAGTTATTCCGTCATCAGTAACCACCTCACTCATTTTTTACTCCGCCTCAGTTTCAGTTTCATACAAGGTTCATTGTAATCGGAATCTACTCTAGACTATGGCACTTGACTATTTGAGTCGAGTGATGAGTCATCACTTTCTGCTCCCGTATTATCTTAATATAGATCTTCTTCTTCTTCTGTATGATGCAACTATGATGGAATACAACACATACACACATATCGCTATACTCCCGTTCTTCCCTTAGCAACATCCTCAACATAGCTCACGTGTTATGTAAAACTAGTAGTCTATAACAGTCACGTGAAACTATTTATGATGTGTGCTAGACACTACACTACTATACATATTATTCTTTCTCTTCATATAAATCCAACAACGCTATTTGCTGCCGGTAAGTGTATAAAATATCTTAAGGGGTGATGAACTTATACATATTGTACTACTTGTCAAGAGATCAGCAGACTCTGAGAACTAACTATAGACAGGATGAGTCGGGAGGTACGGACCAAACTTCAGGAATGTGTTCTGAAATATTTTCAAAATTAATACCTGAATTCCAAGGTTAGTTGCAAATAACAACCTAACGCTACTGACAATAACAAGACCATAATTCAGAAAAGGATTACCATCAATCTGCGCAGTGGGTTGGGTTCATCACACATACTTAATCCTTCAATTGGTCAGTTAACTCAAGTAATCCCTTAGTTAATACCTCAGTCCGATCGTATAAAAGACAAAACATTTTTAAAACCATTGTGAGACACGCACCAAGTTAGCAACAACTAACATATCTTTGACTGCATGGTTATCCTTAACTCTTTGATTATCTTAATACTCTTTATATTGTAAACCGTATGCCATGTATTCGAGACTCGAAAAACAATTGATAACTTTGTTGTTCTGAATATGCCATGGCATTGTGATAATAATAAAGATTGTTGTGAAACTGGTGAGGGAAAGTAGGGGTAGTGAGTTTGTCCTATACTAAATGCATTAATATCTCATCCATTGCCAACTCTAAATAACTAAAAAAATTTGCAATTAAATCGTTTCAAATAATTTAATTTTTGTAAAAAACAGAGATATTTGTAAAAAAAAAACATTGTTTAAAACTTAAATCCTAAATTTCATTTTTTTCGAAGAGTTTTAATAATTAAAAATATGTTTTAATGTATTTCAAAAAAGTTTCAAGGTGATAAAACTAGATAAAACTAAATAAAACTAGATAAAAATAAATATAACTAAAAATAAAACTAGATTCAGAACATTTTTCGATCTACAAATTTAATTATCTCAGAAACAAAACAACAAGATTAATTTGAAATTTTGTCCAGGTATTTATAAGACTTTAATAAATATTATGACAGTTTTTCATAACCCTGGCCGCATATCTAGTTGTCGAAATATAGATTTTTGTATTCATGTTTTTACCGACGAGTCCATTTAACCTATGTAAAAATCTCTTAAAAATCGTAACTTATACATTTTTTTACTCAAAAACAAAAAACAGGATCAAATTTCGACAGGATATTCTTTATTATTGAAATAATAAGTTTTTTTTTGCATTATTTTCAATGGATTCCTGAAGTTTGGTCCGTTCCTAACGACTCATCCTGTATATATGTGGTGTGTGTTATTTCTAAGAATATGCTGTATGTTTGTTATGATATGAAAAAGGTTTTTGAGGTTAGATTCTGGTAGTTTTTTTTTCTGATTCTAAATTGAAAATTCATTTGAAACATGGATGGTTTAATTATGCTAATCAAATATCCGTATTGAATATAAATTCACAAAAGCTAATATGAATGTCTCATTTACAAAATTTTTTCTGTAGGTCGAAATTTTAGTTTGATCAGAATGAAATTTGGTTTGTGGCGTATTTTTTTCATATTTGATAGGTCGTAAGTTCGTTAATGAACAAAATCGGTCAAGGGGTTTTAGAAGGAGAGGGGGATAGTAAAATATTGTATTTCTCCATGAATATTAGTGAAATGAACAAATTGATCATAAGTAAAGTTGTAGTAAATAAATCTTACGACAAATTATTACATGACCATATTTTCTATAACTCTAATACTTACAAAAATATTGGCAATTTAAATATAGTCACCATGGTTACTTGATTTGATATTGATTATGATTCCTACCACTACGAAAATCGCTTAATCTACATTACTCCTAAGTGACGAGTTTTTTATAACCTTGTATTTAACTTCAACTGTTAGTTTAGGTTAAAGCTTGCAAGTCAATTTTGTATCACTTAACGACTAGTCCCAATGAACAGAAATTCGGGATAGACTTGTATCGAGACATTTTTTGAAAACCAAATATAGTGGACAGACACCAGTCCAAGTGGCCGAGCAGTCTAAGGCATTATGTCTGCGCAATATGCCTACTTGGAAACTGGGACGTTATGGGTTCGAATCCCGACATCGGCAGTTTGTCCATTATTAAGAAAAAAAAAGGGGCGGTTAATTTCTGTCGGCGTATGCACAAGAACAAAGTAACTGGCTACGCTTGAGAAGGTTTTTTGCAGTTTCCTTCACGAAATCCAGATGAATATCGGGATAGTTCCTATCATATCCTACCAGTTCCTAGTCTATACACAAAAAGTCCTTCCACTTCTTACATACTTAGGCATCACAATGTACCTTATGGTCGAAGTGAAGTCCGTTCAGGATAGCCTCTACAATATATCTATCTATCTAGTGAACAGTTAGTTTTTTGAAATTTTTTTTTTTATTAATATTAATCAATCATTCTGTATAAATACTGCAATGATATTTATCTGAAAATATCTCTACTCTTGTATAAAATATTTGTTGGGCTGACTACGAAGATGTATTTGACAAGATATAGATCATTCACGAAGCTCATGCATGCTCTGATAGCTTACGAGATAGTGTATCAGGTAGCACCATCTAATGCGATAAAGTTTTATGAAGTCTTAAGGAAAACTTATTTCCCGAAAATTATCTATAGAAAAAAAATTCCATATACACAATCTACATGAAAATTATAATTACGAGCCACGTTATCAATGATATCATTCTTCAGGGCTCGTAAACTTTGTATATTTAATGTATATATTGATAAACCTGGTCTGGTCTTGATAAATTTCACTAACTCTGATTCTAATGTAAATAATGGATTGAATGCCAGTCTTTCAAACTCGAATGTAAGAAGTGAGGCTGGTTCTGTTCTATCATGATCAAATGTAGAATCACTGGTTTCAGATACAGCACGGTTTTTTTTAATGATTAGTAACAGGCTAAATTTTTATCAGTAGCTACCTTTCGACGAGACGCCCAACTTTTCTCTCGCGAAAATTCTTGATGATTGTGACTAACGAAGCGTGTAAGAGAGTAACTTGTTTGTTTGACGATAGCAAACATTTTATTAGTAACAGTTAATTTGTTAGTTAAATTGAGAGATAATGTAATAAAGACTTCAAAAAACCTTGTGGCCTACAAAATGGATGGTGTGACAGGCAGGGCCTCCACCCTCAACATTTTACAATTTCATATTAAAATTCTAAATATCTCTGTACACATAATTTGAAAAAAAATGATAAGATAATGAATTATAGCAAACTTGATTTTCTACAACTTTACTCGTTATACATTTTTCGATTGTTCCAATATTAAGAGAGATATTTTATATTTTGTGTTTTCTTCTTTCTATAAACCCCCTTTTCCTCTTGACCTAAGCGATTTTATTAATACAATTGGGCTTGCAAATACCAAAATCATATCAGATATGACATTTAATTTTGATTAAACTATAATTGTGGCCGCTAGAGAGTAATTTATGTATTCTAAAGAAATTCGCTAAGTTGACGCTACTCCTGCGAAACATTTTTGCCAAAAATTGAATGAATATGGGGCACATGTCATCTGTAAAATTTTGAAAAAAGAACGTGAGCTGTAGTACTTCTAGTTAGCCATAGTACTATACAAATACTGCTGTTTGCACTGTTCTTGGATATATTTTTTTCTATAAATATAAATCAATCATTCTGTATAAAAACTGCATTGATATTTATCTGAAAATGTGTTTTCTGTCTGCTTGTATAAAATATTTTTTCATCTCCCTCTTTCTCCTTCCTTCTATGATGCAAGGATCTTGTATGAAGAAGTAGATGAATGATGTTTTTGTTATATCTTTTAAAGATATTTTTATCTTAAATTATTGAAATATGTTGTTTATACATATATCTTTATATATATATATCTATCAAAAAATGACATAAATTTTCCATCAAACATTACTTATACACAGTAGTTTTTCTTTTTCTATATCGAGAGACTCTCATATAATTCTTGTTGATGTGCTGCTAGGTTATATATATATATATATATATATATATATATATATATATATATATATATATATATATATATATATATATATATATATATATATATATATATGAAAACCATCATCAGAAACTATCAGACTATCTATCTATCTAAACTCTAGACATTCTAATATTTTTACTAGCAAATAAATAAAAATAGTAAAAACTATTGACGTATATTATCAAGGAGTTGTTCGTGCTGCAATTTAATGCAACCAAAATTTGTGATTATTATGTGTATTACATAGGATGATTCTTAAGTTTATGATTGTAGCAATCGTTATCCTGCTGCAGGTTTGTCCTGTTGCTGAGTCCCCATTGCAGGTTTTTTTTATCTATAGACTTTATAGGCAAATTGAAAATTGAGGCGTTGGCATAGAAAAGACAAAAAAAAAACGTTTGTAGTGCACTGACAGATGCCTTTAGTGTGTAAGATGAGCAGGGTTGATTATATTTGAATCATTAATAATTATAATTCATTTAATATATATAATGTCTTTATTGAAAATATAGAATGAGTGTCTGAATAATGTTTGTTGATAATTACCAAGGTAATTTACATAATAACAATTACCGTGGTAACTTGGGGAAGATATAAAAGAAAGCATAATTGATTTTAGGAGCGTACTGCTACATGTACTATACATAATATGTCTCTAGGTTACATGACGTAACCATCATCAAAATTGTCTATTCAAAAATAAATATTCAGGCAATACATATTGATACACACCCACTAATTTGGGCTTAGACACAGACAAAATTTTAGAATTGATGTCCCATCCATTTGGTTTTTAGAAACAATGTTTAGGACAAAACATCGGGTTAGAACAAGACAGGGATCTTATTCGTTTTACCCCGTTTAGGCAATACATTGAACGTGGCGAATCTTTATAGCCTATATGCCTTGCAAAATTTCAGATGTGAAAACATTCTGACCCGTGTGATTTCCATTACAAAAAGTCCCATCTTTAGAAACTGGACCGAATTGTGGTGCGATATATGTTTTGGGTAAAAAATTCAATATCTTGAAAATTAAACAAGGTATCGAAATTTTGTATTCTTTACATTTGCTCGATACGTTGTAGTTTCGACGAAAAATACTTAATACGAAATTCATACCGTTGCCATCATCGATGAGCTGTATAACTATTTCTTCAGTACATAACAATCATCGGGTCAACAATCGACGATTTCAAATATATTTTTGCAAAAATATGACAATTAAAACAACAATTTGAATTTGAATCGTTGCTTTTTTAACAGGTTTCATCTATTTTTAATATAATACTCTTCAATATATAAACTTTCAACATCATAAAATTTTCCTGACTTGTAAACACTCAGATAATCATCAATCAAATCGCGCATCATTATTATCACCACATCACGTTTGCTTACTCGAACAACCTCGAAACTAGAAAGGCTTTTTCCACTTTTCGATTGTTTTTGTTTTAATATTTCCTAGTAGTTTGACTGTTACGGTTGTGTTGTTGTCTATCTTAATATATATTGAACAAAAATGTAGTCGAAGTTTTGTACTTAACTAAATATATAGAACGATTCAGTTTCAGCGAACTCAGGGGGTGGGGTGGGTGAACTGAGAGGAGGAGTGGGTGTATAATTGTAGGATAGATTTTGTATTATACAGAATTCTCTGACATCGCATTGAATGCACCAGAGATTGCATGAGATTGCACAACAAGTCCCTCTCGAATAATGTAAAATTATTGTAAAACTATGTTCGTCGAACATACCTTTAGTAGTTCATTGTTTGTTTACAGTGTGTTGCAAAATTATGTTTCCTAACACATTAGATGAGGTCATAGAATTTATGAGAATGAAAATAAAACGCTCATATAAATATTGTTTTCAACTCTGCACTCGCAAATTTCTATCGGTCTAGCGACTATTGAAATACAGAAAATATCAGTGTAGTATCGAAAACTGACCTGAGGACGAAGCTTAAAAAACATGGCTGACTTTTGTGTGCAACGATAAGCATTTTTTGCAAATAAGTATTTTTTCTAAATTTAGACAGTCAATACGTTTGTACGAGTATTTGTAATTTATTGACAGATACGTTATTTCCAAAATTTTGTTAATGCGGGTAATTCGATAGAAACTACAAACTATATTATAGATCTGGCCCGGATTTAACTAAAACTGCACACTAAAATTGGTTTCTTTTTTGGCCATCAGACGTCCTGATCAAAGTGGTCAGTTATCAAAAGTGATTAGGTATTTGGGACCATACAATATACAGTGTGGCTCACAATTATATTCCATCACAGTATAGAACAGATAGTTAACAGATAATATCAGATAGTTATTCCTGAACAATATTTTATGTACATGATTGTACCAATTAATTATTACTTATTTATGTTTCTATTTATGTCGATAAATACTTGGAAAAACAGGCTTTAAAGACCCGGAGAATATGTTGTGAATGCAACAAACATGGAGGAGACATAGATTACTCATCATAATACCTGTCCATATGGGTGATTGGTACCTACACACTTATTGATCACAAATATTATATATTATTGATAACATATAGGTATAATGTATTATGAATAACCACATGTATTTATACAGGATGTCACACTCCCCATTGCACTCTACACAATGCTTTGATCGTACTAAGAATCTTCCACTCAATAATTGTCGCCTTTTCGTAACTAAAGAATCTTTCAATAAGGGCGCTCGAGTTTTAAATATAAACAAGTTGTATGTTAGATAGCTACTCCATTTTGTTCAACTCTATAACCTACCATAGTGATTTGCCATACACAACTAAACAACTCACAACAAATTTGGCAGATGTCACTTTGAGAACAAAGCTGCTATTGAAATACTCTTTAAATTGGTGACGCTGTCATTAGACTTTTTTTTCTTTTAAATCCAATTTTCTGAATGCTTGTTCATATTTGGTGCATAAGGCGTTGTTCTAATCCTTGGGCACAGCTTGGATGAGTCCACTAACATGGGTAACAACTTCTCATTACGTTTGATGCACTTAGACATACAGATTACTTTACAATTTGTATTAATTTCTTATGTATAAATATTGTACTTTTTTGTTTATATATTTGACTCTTGAGTTGAATGGATATTTTTGTCGAACTTTAAGCTTTTGATAGGTTAACGTTATTTTATACTGAATTCATTTCAATAATCTATTTTTAGCTGGAGTAATATTTTGACTTATAGCACTACGCATAAGTACTTTCTACTTTCTATTGTGGTATATATCCCCCATCTTGGATATCCATCATTATTTAGATACTTGGTAGACAGTTGATATTATATCATTGTGCCGGCTATCTTTAGTTTTAGTTTGCTGTACTATCGTATAATAATAAATTAGTCGAAAACTTTAAGCAAAGTTTGATAATATTCAAATCGTCGAGGTTATGTCGAGGAGATGAAAACGGGAGGGAAGCGACAGTCTGTATAAATAAAACATCAATCAATAAATTCTATAAATAAAATAATAAATTTCCACGAAGTAGACATTATTCAACGAACACAACGAATTGTAAAACGCACATACTACTATTATAATCGACCATATGCGTTGTGTATGTTCAATAATTAATTAAATTTGGGATATATATATATATATATATATATATATATATATATATATATGCATATATTGAAACTTGATATATAGCCTGTATGTGAGAGCTATAAAGCTCTGAGAGTTGTGGTAGTTAGTGTTTGCTTACGATTAAAAAGTATAAAATTCATTCATTTGTGAAAATTATTCATAATAACGTTTACGTTTGAATATTTATGTATTCAATGGTTACCGAAGGTTGAGAGAAATAATCCGACTCGAAGGACCAAAATTAAGGTTAACGACTTCAATCTAATCAAGCTCGAACTATACATATTATTAAACAACCTTTTACAGCAATAGTAAAAATGAGTTTCTTGAGAGATGATTATGCTTCCCTGATTATTTTTCCTCCTCTATTCATAAATCTCGCAATAAAACTGTCTGGTTATCAGTTTTCGAAATCTAAGGTGCGTTTAAACATATTTTTGAACATCAATTAATTAATTAATTAAGATTTGCGCAGAACGTTATTGATTGAACAGCCTAATTTTAGGTTTTGTAAGTGAAATTCAATCGGTTTTTCATGAAAATTGGTTGATATTCCAACCTTCAGGTTTACTGCATAGCCGTGAGTAGCCATCTAAAATCAATAAAGTTTTAGGAACCAATGACTGTCCAGGTAAAACCGCGTATATATAAGTTATATTAAGTTTGGTCCCAGCTTTGTAACTGGCGGAACAAATAAATGTAAACCTGACATGGGTGCCGGGACACAGGGATATTCGAGGGAATCGTGTAGCCAACGAGCTTGCTAGAAATGGCACAAGGCTGTCGGACACAAGCATCAATTTGTATTCCGGAATTCCATTTGCGAACTGCAAGCTGCTTCTGAATGAGGATATCTTAAAAAAAGCCAATCTTAGATGGAGGGAGGAACACACTTGTGGTATTACAAGATAGTTATGGTCGGAGTACAATCATAGGCGAAGATCTTATCTCGCTTCAAAGGGCCTCTATAAGCAAAATCGTTGCGGCTATGACAGGACACTGGCTAGGGACAGTGGGGAGGAGAAGGAAACGATGCATCATCTTCTCTGCCACTGTCCAACTCTTGCCATGCAGAGATTGACTCATCTGAGCCAGCCTTTCTTTGACGACCTCTCCGAGCTTATGTCCGTTGACGTCAAAGCACTCTCGCTGTTCTTTAACAGCTCCAAATGGTGCATAGAGTAGTGGTCAACCCACTTTTTCGGTATCACAACGAACCCTATAGTCCAAGTGTGTCTCACCCCAAGACAGCCACACCTAACCTAACCTATCCTAAATGAAGAACTTGGTTTGAAGCGCAATCAGAAGCTAAAAGAAGCATTTTCGACTTTCATCTATTAGATTATCGGAATACTATCATTTTCTAAAGTTTGGTACAACAATTTCCAAATTCCTTGTATGCAGTTCATAAAATAATTGAAAGCAAATAAACCAGAAAAAATATCTTTCCCTTTAATAAATACGCTTTTAAATCCATTCTATAATTCCTTATAGAAACTCTTTTTTTATTTATTTATTAAATAAATAAATGTATATAAAATAATATTATTGATGATTTTAATCTAATATATTTTATATTCTAGTTTCGAACGAAGGATTAAAGTTATTAATATGATTATGATTATGATGATGATGATTATTATTATTATTATTATAAATTTATCGTTTGATAAGAGAATCTGAAGACGTTTGAATCGGTTTTATATGTGATCTGGTTTGAGAGTTATATCTCATTCTATTTACTGTGTTCTAAAGAAGAGATATTGGATATATGGTATCAGGTCAAAACTTTAGTAATGGAATATTAAAGGGAGATAGATGATTATATACAATAATAATAATAATAATAATAGTAATAAATTTAACAAATTGTCTTCAAAAAAATATCACGTATAAATCTGAGTGGATACATTTAGATTTATAATTCGAGTCAAATTTTTACTAGTCACATTGTTTTCGTTGGATCCAAATTTCAAGGTAGCTACATCTTCAACTTCAATATCTAGCCGCTGTTAGTAACTTTCATACTTGTTTCTTCGTAACTGTACCGGGGATTGACATTAGTATAGTATTGTGACGTTTAAGTAAACACAAAAATGAGAAAGAGTTTGTAGGGAAAAAAATTTCCCTAATTAAAATTGTTTTGTTTGGACACCTAAAAGAGACTCCTGTATATCAGTATTGGATTTGTAAATATGTCGGAAAGACCGCTGCCTAAGGGTGACAGATTTCAGAGGGGCTCGCTCGCTTTGGTAAGCTGTTAAGTCTACGATTATGAAGGTAAAATTCAAACAAGTAACTTGTAGATAGATAAAGTTTACTATCTATTAAATGTTAAATCTCATTTGGATAAATGTAGGTGTAGGCAACTCCATAGAAAAATGTAGCCTATGCAGTCCCCATAAGGTTCCTTTGTATAGATGGTCCTAGTAGCTTCTATTGTGTTATGGTACTTGTTGTTAGTTGTTTACAAGTTTGAATTTGTGAAGAAGTAAATGTTGTAAAAGCGTGATAACAAACTTGGAAGGCACAATCAAATCAATTGGTATATATTAATTGTTAATAATAACGGTTAACTTTTGAATTATACGGTAATTGTCCATCAAAACGTATTTTAATTATGGAAAAATGCTTTTTAATTTTTTTAAATATTATCAGAGATAATGAATTAAGGATTCTACATTTGGTTTTCGGAAATATGTTTCAGATAAAAGTTCATTTTCCCAAAAAAAAACCGAAGGAATAAGGTACGAATCAACTAATTCGAATTCTGAGTGATACTCTTGTGGCCCATTGAATCCAAATGAGTGAGGAAGATAATTAAAATGGAGAGAGGGGCGGTTCAAAGTGAAGTGGTCTATACTTAAGAAAAGTATAAAATCCAGCACTGTTGTATCTAGAGTACATTCTCTATGCAGTCAGTGTATCATTTTTATGAGCCATATTGTATATATAATAATATATGTTACTTACTAATGTACATTATTAATTCATTGCCACATTCACTGTCCCGTATTGATTTAGTGTGGACTAAAATACATTTATCTGCCCCAAATAATAGGTAATCGGATATATTGTAACATTTGAATGTCATTATATATATATATATATATATATATATATATATATATATATATATATATATATATATATATGGCTGGGAATTGTTATATATACAATATATAACGAATCGAATCCACAAAGACCATTACTATCCCGTTTCAAACCACCCTTTCAAACGTTTTAACAGTAACATCGAGTATACATCATACTCATAGTATTTTCCAACAACCCACCCTCACTTCTAAACCCCTCAAACTGTGTCTCTCATTCCATAACTCTTATCATCCGTTTCTCCACTAAATCCATCCATCCATCGTCGACAATCAGTCGCGTGGTCGCCATTTTATATAGTTCTATATTATTACATGCCTTTATATACACGTATATATTTTATTTATGTCCATTTGTCTGTCTGTCTGTCTGTGTGTATGTCGAATCGTTGTAAACTGATCGACCGTCGCTATACATAAATTAAATTGTCCTTTTTTTGTTTCAAACTCAAATTGAGTTTGTTTTTTTTTAGTATTTTTTGTTCACTATTATTTTTTATTTAATAGTTTATCAATATATTATTATTAAATGACGGTTGAAATGTACACATTATTGATACTCGTATGTATATATATGTATATATATACCGTTCGGGTTGGAAAGCATTTCTAATAGAGAATCAATGTTAAATATTATTTACAATGGGCTTATTCCGTAATGGTAACATCAATAAATTATAAGTTGGCATCACTTTAAAAGAAAGGGTAGGGATGGATGGATCTGTGTTCCACCATCATAATCATCATCAATCATAAATATTCTGCTGTCAGAATCATGCAATGACTGAGAAACAAAAAATTAAATTAAATTGAATAAAAACAAAAAATTATATTTTATTTTGTTTAATAACAGACTCGGCCTTGCGCACTACCGTGCTCTAGATAAGATTAACTAAGTATAATTTATAAATAAATAATAAAAATGATTCCTCTATCATTACAATAGCATACGTCATACGACTTTTGATGATGTTTATGATTGTGGAACACAGGACCATCCATTCTACCTCTCCTTTTTAAGTAATGCCAACTTAAAACTTATTGATGCTATCATTACGGAATACACTCTATAATAACTAGACTATATGCTTAATAAAGAAATAAAAATAGTAGGGGTACTCTTTAGTATATCTGTGGTGTATGCTTGCTGGACTGTTTTGTACTCAGTACTGAATTAATTAACCATGTAATGAGAGTGGGTTAAATATGTTCATTGTTGTCTTCTTAAGCTTAGCTATTCCTTCTAACAATTGAAAATTATTTTTTGAATATCCCTTATTATTTGTATGTGGAATGTTTGAAAATAAATGATAGTATTCTATTGACGGTATAACATAAAAACAACAATCCACACAAATTAAATGAAATATAAAACCCCAAAAATAAATAAAAAATAAATCCGAAAAATTTATCATCAATAAATAATCTCTCTTCATTTTTTTGTGGGGCATCATCATCTTTACTTATGTGGCAGATATACAACCCCATTTTTCAAAACAGCTAATCATATGAGTAACTGTTCGAATGCTTGGCGTTTGTTTGCCTATCCTCAAATGCCACAATAAATAAATTGATACATTCCTGTGCCGAATGTCCCCAAGACCATTTAATAATTTTCACTTTTTCTATTATTGTGTAATAATAACCCATTATTGAAATACGGTAATATCATTAAAATACACAACCAAATATTTCCCATACATTCGCATACGTAATGATAAAAATTATCAATTATAATGTGCATCATAACATCCCCACTCTTAAATGACATCAAACAAACACCATACAGGCATACACCACAAGATTCCCTATTAGAAACTCGTTTGAAAACTGTATAATATACAGTCTGTATATACAAGGTGAAACAGAGTTATCGCATTCTATAAACTAATCAATCAGCTTCTATAATTATTAAATAAAACAAATATTTGAAATTTTTGTAAAATCACTTTATTTTACAAGTTTCGGAGCACAGTTCCTGTTTCAGAAAAACAATGAAATGAGTAGTATACATATTGTAGAACCATAAACTGTAAACATTTTGGAAACACACACAGATCTCTGATTCCAGGGGCTAGTGGGCTGTCAACTGATTTACCCAGATGCGCTATTGTAGAATGTGTGCAATTTCTCACTATCTAATTCACATGTGTTTTTATTACGTTTTTATTTGACTATATTGCAAATCCAAATATTTTATTTAAAAACACTTTAAGCGTTTAAATGCTGGTATTCACCAAGTAAACACTCGAATGGTGTTTAATAGAATGTAAACATCTTAAACGTTTAATTTTAAAATATTTGAAGTGCTTTAAATAAAAATTCGTGTAAGTTGTTTTTTTATATAAATACACTTTGAAGTGTCCGGTTTAATTTACTATTTATATAAATATTAACAAAATAAAAAATGATTGTACATTCAGATGATATTTACGCATTTTTCTTGATTTTCGAACATTTTGACAAGTTTTTGCTTTTTGTACAATCATTATCGTTAACATTAAGCAAAAAAGTAACAGGAACGTTACAGATTTTGACATCCGCGTACGTTCGTAATAACTTTCTTTAAAAAATGACACCATTTATACAGATTAATGGAGTAAGATAAATTTCCTTTCGATTCACAAATCACACTTTCGGTTGAAATCATTCAACCCAAAGGTTATTTCCGTTTTTATTTACTTATGATATCTTTAATTTTCTATTAGATTTTTGTAATTTATCGATCAAAAGAACAGATTATAGTTTTCACAAAAAATCTGAAACAAAATTTTTGTTACATTCAACAATATTGGCTTAACCTAAATCCATAATTAATTTTTCCCCGAATGAATTCTGCATAAAATAATAAAATGATTTTCATGTGATGTTATATAATTAAACCGGAAATTATAAATTTTTTTTCCCAAGAATAGTAATAATATTTTTTTTTTTTTACAAAAAAAAAACAAAAGTTCATAATTTGATTATACATTCATTTCATTGTGAACATAATGGTATCTATAATACCGTCTCATATGCATTATTTTATGTGGCGGAAAAATGGTAGGGATGGGACTATATGACGCTATGATGATAATAAAAAAAGGAAATTAGAAAAATTTTATCTTGATTTTAGAGAATGATGCAAAATAGAAAAAAAATATATAATTTGAAAATCACATTATAATGATTTTCACGAATTAATTTGTTTGCCATCATTTCTATTAATATTCACCGTCATGAGGGATGAAAAACCATATTTAAAACGAAAAAAACGTAAACAAAAATTGGAATATTCATTATTTTTATTATTACAATTTTACATAATATTTAAATTACGTGGTAGCTTTGTTACTTAAAGCTCTCTTAATTTCTAACAAAAATATATTTATTTACAGTTTCATACATTTTATTATTTATTTCAAAATTCATATACTGTGAAGTAAGAAACCATATGACGTCATTAATGGTTCGTTTCTTTGCTGCTCCTATTAAACGGTTTGTTTCTATGATAAAAAAGCATTGAATATATATAAATGAATAGTAAATTTCATTATTAGGTCAGTATCAAGCTTTTTTTAGTGTGTATGTTGAAACGAAGTAATAAATAAAAGCTAATTTTCCAACATTATCAAACATTATCAAAGTTTTTACTAATTTTGTTTTTTTTTTTTATAAACATTTCGGTTCTGACTGGAACTTATTCGTCCCGTTTTTTTAGTTTAAGTGTCCGGAAAATACTTCTGCCTTAGAATTGGAAGATAATGTTCAATTAGTTATACTGTTAATGATATGAAAAAATTGTCTCATCAACCGTATCATCCGTGGTATAACGGTTTGCGCACATTGCGCAAAATGTAGAGGTCCAGTGTCCGATACCTGACAGTTGAGTTAATTTTTCAGATTAATATTCATTTTTTCTGCATATGTGATTGAAATTGTTTACCTTAGTCAGTATTTCCGCCTGTCACGTGGGAGACCGGGTATCGATTCTCCGCCAGAAAACCAAAAATATAAGAACCAAAATATCCTGAAACATTTGCTATAAATGTTAAATAAAGGAATTGATTTGGGATGATAGCCAAAATTTGCCTGAATATCTAATAATGTATGCATGAGGTTGTTGGTAGCTACCAGATAACCCAGGAAAACATGTACTGTACCCAAAGGTGCCAAAATCTAAGATTTAGAATCGAGAATATGACAAAAACTAAATGAACCATTGAACTAAATGGAACGAGATTCATTGAACTAAACCAGTGAATTGATCGAACAAGGCCCACCCTCTAGATTTATAATCATTTCTCACACTTCGAGTACACAAACGTGTATCTACGGAATAATCTCTATGTAAACACAGACAAATGATACAAAAAGAAAATTGGAGGGTGTTAATATCTTGATCTACGGACACGCAAAAACAACACACAGTAAACGACAGTAAAATCTATAACAAAACTCTTCTCTCTCGGTTTTTTCTTTCCCGTTTTTTATACATTCAAATATTATCTCATCACTGACATCTCTACACACATATAATCTATCCTCTTGTGCGTTTCCACATATATTATTTGTACAACAACAACAACAAAAAGGAAAAGAATTTCCCATTCAAATATCACCACTCTCTATGGATGAGAAATTGAAAAAAAACACGAAATGAAAAAAAGTAGAGACAATCAAGTGTTGTACATTCTACCCGCACATAAAGGGTTCCATACTGTATGTCTGGATGTATGTCTGTGAACAAGTTAGAGATAGATTGTAGAGGCTGCCCTGAACGGGCTACACTTCGACCATAAGGTCCATTGTGATGCCTACGGATGTGAGGATGTGAGTGGAGTAGAAGGAATTTGTGTGTAGACTAGGAATTGGTAGGATATGCAGCTGATGCCGAGTCTGATAGGAATTTTGCCGATATTCACCTGGAGTTCGTGAAGGAAACTGCAGAAAACCTTCTTAAGCCTAGCCGGTTACTTCTTTCTTGTCCATGCGCCGACAGTTTAGTCAATTAACCGCCCCTTTTTTTCTTAATAATTAGCAAACTGCCGATGTGGGGAATCGCACCCATAACCTCCCATTTTCTAAGTATGCATAGTGCGCAGGCATAACGCCTTTGACCGCTCCGCCACGTGAACAAGATATCTCAAGAACGAAGGTAACGAACGGTGTGAAACTTGAAACTTTAGAGGAATGCAAGTTTAATATAATCAACTCACGTGACTGAATTGTTTTCACGGAAATAGCTTATCTGGAAACGACCGACCCCTTATTCCTATTGTTTGGGCTCTTTTGAGGGTATCTCGAAAACAGCGTGACTTTTACCAATGATTTTTCCACCTACAAAAAGTGTTTTATGTTTATATCACGACTAGATGTGGTTTCGGGGAAATATCTACCCTTTTATTTTTCTTTCTCAACTTGGGGAAATATGCCACAGTCTCTCAGGTAGAAGTACACGCTACACTGGCTTGCGTCAGAACTAGAGGTAGAACCTACATAGAGGCCACATTAACTAGAACTTTTATATTATCTTCCTATCTCTACTATCCTTCTCTGCAACTGAAGTCACTCATGCGTAGTCGAAGGTTATTTAAAAGAACCACTAGAGCTAGCAAAATGGAACAATGTTAAATTGATCTGGACACCAGGTCAAAGTGCTTTCGAAGCAAACGAAAAAGCAAATAACTTAGCCAAGAAGGGAGTTGGAATACCATTCATAGGCCTAAAATCTATTTAAGGAACTCCAAAGACAGCTTGTAAGCTAGTGATCACTGGGAAAATGACCCGTGGCAAAAACTCGGGAAAATACTTTTTCGGAATGCATCCAAGAGGCTGTCCCTCAACGCATTCAACATGACCAGGAAACAACTTCAAAAGCTTACCAAATTCACCACCGAACATTATCACCTACGAAAGCATCTGCACAATAGCATATTGTGTGGCAAGAGATTAAAGATCGGTGCATCTCACCCCAAATATATGAACCTTAACAAAATATGGGAAAAGTGAATTTCGTCAAACTGAAGAAGGGGAGCACAATTGACAATACGGTCCAAGTGCAATACTTCTACCTACCCCAAGATATATCTATCAATCTATCTATGGTACGGAACCCCAAGTAACGAAGAAAAGAAAGCAATACATACAAAATACAACATAACATCTTTCATGTCATCTGTAAATAATATTCATGTCAAAATTATTGAAATTGTATGTCATTTTTCATTAATGAAAAGTCTTCAATGCGTTCGTTCATTGTTTGTTGTCTCCAAGTTATATCAGTCTTTTGTTATTGTTGTTGTTGTGTAATATATTCCTTTATTTTTTATTGTCTTGTTCCATCAGCCTCATCTAGTCCCTTTTTTCTCTCTCCTCTATTGTGTATATGGCTATTGAACTAAAGACACTTCACACAACTCGTCGAGATATTATCCGATGTGTGTTAAATGGTTAATGTTTGGACGTGTGAGGGATGTTTTCTGGATGAAAGAGTGTTGTGAAAGGGGCAAGTTTTTTTGTTTCGTTTTCTTTCTATACATAGAACAAGCCAGGTCTATAGAAATTATCCAGACATAGACGAATAGCATATTATTTTGATGAAGAAACACGTTGGACGGATTTTTTTTTTTTTGTATCAAGTTGAAAGAATATAATTTATTTGTGTACTCTATGAGCTCTTTGTTCAAGCTCTATAATAAAATTGGGGGGATGAGCATTGTTTTACATTTTTTAAATTATGGGTTAATTATACTATTTGTTGCTTGAACATACCTAACAAAAGAACGGCGTCAAACTTCTTATTTTTTGGAAAATAATTATTACCTTTCATCATAATTAATATTTAAATTTTTAAGGTTATAACGCATATTAAGGTTGTAAGCTTATGATATTTTGAGCAAATAAGTATAATAAGCAGTATAGATTATGTTAATTTACTAACAGTCCAAAATAACAGGCCGAATGGTCTAAGGCGTTAGGACTGCGCAGTACACCTACTTGGAAACTGGGAGGTGGTGGGTTCGAATCCCAACATCGGCAGTTGGTCAATTATTAAGAAGAAAAAAAAGAGGGGTGGTTAATTGACTAAACTGTCGGCGTATGGACAAGAACGGAAAAATCATTGGTAAAAGTCACGTAGTTATCGAGATACCCTCGAAAGAGCCCAAATATTAGGAATAAGGGGTCGGTCGTTTCCAGATAAGCTATTTCCGTGAAAATAATGCAGTGACGTGAGTTGACAATATTAAACTTGCATTCCTCTAAAGTTTCAAGTTTCACACCTCTCTCTATTTTCGATCTTGAGATATCTTCATCACGTGGCCGAGCGGTCAAAGGCGTTATGTCTGCGCACTATGCATACTTGGAAACTGGGAGGTTATGGGTTCGAATCCCCACATCGGCAGTTTGCTAATTATTAAATAAAATATGGGCGGTTAAACTGTCGGCGCATGGACAAGAAAGAAGTAACCGGCTATGCTTGAGAAGGTTTTCTGCAGTTTCCTTCAGGAATTGCAGATGAACATCGGCATAGTTCCTATTATAGTCGGCGCCTGCAGCCGCATGTATATGAGAGTCAGGAATTCTTGCTTTAAAAATAGTTTTCTTACTGCCAGGAATCACTTCTATCAGTGTACACTAAGGTAGCTCTTGCCAAAGCCATCAATGGTTCGCTCGTTTCCATAGATCGCACGCAACTGATAAATCTGCGGCCAACAGATATGGTTTCATTCAATCGACTTCACAATGGTTGCAGCATAAATAGATTACATCCACGCTACTGAATTGGCGTACTTGAATACCCATAATAGAAATTTTGTTCAAGAATGATTTCGTACATTTAGTTCGTATCTGGTCGACTGTGTCAAAATTTATTTTGAATTTTGAATGTTTAATAACAAAATTTCATTTCACAGTACATGAAATATCCAGTTTATCTATTTCTCCCATAGTATATATATATATATATATATATGATGAAAACTCACTTTTTTTAATGTATTGAGTGAGTGACACCCAGTACATAGTAAATAACAAACTGTATGTACAATTTATAAATGATTACGTGACATTAAAACTTTTGCAAATTATATATAGTTTCACGTAGGTAGAAAATATATACCATACATACGAGTCGCACGTGAAATGTTGTGTGAAAATGGAGAAAACTATTTAAATAAATATATAATTTATGCATGCAATCTCATTAAATAATATATCCTGTGCAAAAATATACTTGCGGGAGAAAAAAGGAATGATTTTGTTTTATAAAGTTTACGAGAAAACCAGTAATCCTATTATAGTTTGCTCTGATTATAATATGTTTGATGAATTACTTAATTACCTGACAAAAATAGTTTATTGCTGGGTAATTATTGTAGCATAATGTATTTTACAAGGCTACATTTGTTATGTGTATATAATAGTGATCGAGGCTAGCGACAATGTGTTAAAAATACAAAATGCACTTCGGGAGAGATTTAAAACGGTTGTAAGTCTCAGCTGAAGGGTTGAATGTGGGTAAATGATAAATAGATAGAGTATTTTACTTCGACATTATGGTCCATTGTGCTGTCCTCCCTACTTCAGTCCGACGAGATTCGCTTCTTTGCTTATCAGATCATCCTAGCAAAGTCATCAGATTCATATTTTCGGGGTAAGATGTACCGAATATCCTGTATCTGCCGTAACCTAGAGGTTCGCAGTCAAGATAATGTGGCTGGACCCGTTTTGGAGTCTCATTGTGTGCAGATGCCTCCGCAGTGGTTAATGTCTGGTAATGCCTCAGTGCATCGAGAGATAGCCTCTTGGTTGCACTCTGAAGCAGTACCATCCCGAGGTCCTGTCGCGGTCCTTTTTCCCAGTGATCACGATGTTTTGCATTTGACCACTTGTTGATCACCTGTTTACATGCAGTCCTTGGAATTCCTAAAATAGGCTCTGAGCTAATGAAGGTTATTCCGACTCCCTTCTTTGCTCAGGTATCTGCTTTTTTGTTTCTTTCGAAACCACTGTGACCCGGCACCCAGAACAATTTAACATTGTTCCGTTTTGCCAGCATCAGCAGTTCCTCCTGACAATCCTTGACTACCCTTCAGGTGACCTCAGTTCCAGGCAAGGCTTTTGAAGCAGCTTGACTGAATACATACGTTCTGGTTTATGAAGCCTCTACGTAGGTTCTCACGGACGCAAGCCTTTATGGCGTTGACTTCTGCTTGAAAGTCCGTGGCAAATTTCCCCAAGTTGAGGTTTATGTTTGCTTTAAGTCTCTCACCGTAGATTCCCTTCTCGGACCAGGGCCGGGACCCGTCCCTGGGACCCTGGATCTGTTCGTCCCTGGATTCGTTCAGTTTTGGATCCGTCTGTATACCAGAAGATTCCTTTCTTGATAGGGTTGTTCTCCTTCCGTCCACATGGCCCTAGCACAGACTACAGAGAAAGGTTTTGACAAGGAGTATATTTTGGGAAGCATATTTGTGCCCATTTCAAAAACGAGGTCTGAGATAATTGATGTTCCCACGATCCGTGCATGTCCAACTTGATTTTCTTAAATCCATCTAGACCGCTAATATCCTAGGGTACGTGTAAAAGAAACCCTCGAAACAAAAAATTTTCATAATAAAATATATCCTATGAAAAACCGAAATCTAAAAGTTTGCTTATATTCTTCGAAATAATATCAATACTAATTCCGCGAGGACAAAGCCAGTGCAAGGTTCTGACCTACAAGATCTATTGTAATTCTCCATTTGGTGCCTACCGAGGAATGATCTTGGCTTAAAGCACTACATTCACTCCAGTTTCCTTTAGACAATACAGAATCTGGCTTAGTTCTTAGGATGATGGCTCCCATATTCGCTTCTGGAAGACTCCCAGAAATTAAATTATCTTGTGTGTGAAGGCGTTATAATCTATTTGAAGATGTTCCTCCGCCTGTCCAGAGAATTTGCAGTTGCATTCATTTTCCAAAACAAGCTTCCTAATGAAATTCCTGAGCCTATAATACCCCGTTAGAATTTCTGAGTAGTTTTTATCTTCCAAGATTTTTATAGCACTACTAAGGAAAACCTCGCAATGGCTGAGATCTCGAGGAGATATTACTACTTATGTTCGAAGAATCAGCGAGAACTAGATTCTTATTTTAATTGCCACAATATTTTCTTTCATTCTGTACATATATTACGCAATTAATATTTGATTTAAAAAAGTATATTAAGTAAGAAGAAAAAAAATTTCCATTTTTTTTAAACAAAATTTTTATTCGAATTTTCTCATAAAATTTACGTGTATGTAATAAAAATATAA
The DNA here is from genome assembly GCA_963920215.1 of Nineta flava. Classification (NCBI taxonomy): domain Eukaryota; kingdom Metazoa; phylum Arthropoda; class Insecta; order Neuroptera; family Chrysopidae; genus Nineta; species Nineta flava. The sequence goes on from OY986041.1 coordinate 137,596,931, forward strand.
AAGCCATATGATGCTTCTCTCTGGTTACGATTATACTCTTTTTTTTTTTAAACTAAATTGCGTACTTAAAAAATATAAAAAGCAAGTCGATCGGTCAAGTATGACGCAATCATAATTGGAAAGGATTCTAAAATAAATATTCAGCTAAAAATTATTAAATAAAAAGACAAAAACTTGAGATTTATTGACCGTCTCATTGTTTAGTTATAACAACGCAAAGTGAAGCATTTTATAAATAAAAATACGTGTCGGTATGCTGAACAACTGAGATACAACTTGACAACAGTGTACGTCATTCTACGCTGTACAATACGAGTACATGTATGTAAACAAACAGTATATCAACTGGCGGAATATAAGCGACGTTGCTGGATTGAAACTTATAAAAATGTTAGGTAGTATTTGTATAGACAAGTGTCGTATGTACATACCGGTACAGTCTTGAACAAAACTTAGGGATTATTATGCTTCACTCTTACTATATGCATACGCTGCGCAAATTTTTGAAAATATTGTATCTCGACAACTACCGTAAACGTCTAAAATTACTCTTGAAAGTATGCTAGAATCTTTCTACATTAAACTACATTTATTCGTGGGTTAATAGTAAAATTAACAGTTCACGCATTGTAACTCAGTATGTACCAGGAATGGAAGCAATTAACTCAGTTAGTGTGTTTAATTTATATTTCAGAATAAAATATGAATAAAGAAAAAAAAATTATAAAAAAAAAACCATTGTCAAAGACACGGATTCCTAAAAGCTTTCATTTATTTAATGTATAATCAAAAAAAAAATTTTTATTAGCTACGCATGCATTTTTATTACACAAATAGCATCGTCAACGTAGAACGCAACGTAGAATAACGAGAGAAAAAAACGTAACAAAAATAATGTGTGTACTGGTTCGTAACGTTACCTGTCGTAAATCAAACTTAATTCTGTTTAAAACCAAATTTAATGATTTTATTTTGGTCTCTGTTCTATTTACACGCTAACAAACCTCTTTAATTTTTCATAACTTACACATCAATAACAGGTAGGTCGCCAAGTGTACATTACACTTAAGATAACCATCTTAAACATATTCTTCGATCTTCAGTTGAATCAACGCTAGACTATAATCTGTTAGACTTAAATATCTACTCACCTTAGTACAACCACATCTGTCTCTAGGTTACACGTCTTAACCACCAACAAACCTGTATATGGATTATTAATTATTGTGGCAAAAAATAAACATTGGTTTAAAGTCTACAAATTATCTTGTTATTTAATATTCTTTACCTAAATATTTTGCTTGAATACACCAGAATATCATCTGTCCGATACCAGAAATAGCATCGAATATTTGGCTTTCACCCAGAAGACTCGGGTACGACGCGCTAGACTATTTTCTGTTAGAATGCTCGAAGGCCCTTATACTAGATCTTGGCTCTCAATATCCACTCACCTTAGTGCTATACACGTCGGATTCACACTTCACCAAGAAACATGTATATTGATTTTTCGACGTATTGAGTCAAAAAATGAACATGAATATTCTTACGCTAAAATTTCTGTTCGAATATACCAGATTATCATTTTTCCGATACCGAGAGTCTCCTGGGAGAAACCGGGAATCGAATTTATAGGAATTCTTACAAGATTATTTCCTATATCTTTTATAATTACATTATAATTTGTTATTTTTGACAAAATAATATTTTTGCTATTCGTAAAATAAATTCTATTTTATTTTTTTCCAAATAGAATAATTTTAGATATTTAAAAGTCTTTTTCAATAAAATCATTTTTTTAATCAATAATTTCCCCTTCAAAGCACTTCGCTTAATAATTATTTACATTACCATTTTCTTTTCGTAATTAGAATTGTGCGTTGAGGCCTCAAAAATTTCACTAATTTTCATTACAACAAATTATCATGTAAATAATTTTTTTCATAATTTACAGGATAAATTCGATATCTAGAATGACGTTCGTCAACGTATAGATTCCATTAAACTTAATTCACACGCTACCATGTAAAGAGACATTTCGTTTATTTTTTATTTTTTGCTATTATTTTTATTTATTTATTTTTTAATAATATTTTTGTTGATAATATATCTATATCTATATCCCAACATAAAATAATTATTTTTTAATAATTAAAAAGCTTTCATTATAAAACCTCAAAAATATTATATAAATATTTATAAAAAAATTAAAAATAAATGTTATCAGAGAATTTTTATGTATGATATTGGCTACAAAAAAAAAATAGTCTACTTGAGATTAAAAAACCGAAATATATTTTATATTATATGTAAAAAAAATATATATATATTTATAACTCCCTACATTATCCACTGAACGCGAACCAATGATTTGTTTTATTGATAACAAAACTGAACTATTTAATAAAACAAATCTAATAATAATTTTCAAATTGGAAGCTCACATGACTTGTATACATTATGCTCATACATCTCTGTGGGGGGTCCACCAAAATGTCCACCAACGACTTGTAAAAACTTGCCAGGAAATGTCAGAAAATTTTATTACCAGGCAAGGAAAATTATAAAAATTTTAAATTACTCCATTAAGAGTAATTTAATTTTTCTTTTGGAATAATTACGTGATTTAAAAATATTTTATAACACTATTCGGATTTTCTATACTGGGGCTATTAAAATTTTAGTTTCAAATTTTTATTCATTACATCATGTACACTACCGTTCATAAAGATTGAACTAGTAAGAGACATTCTAAACGCATATATTACTAAATAAATGTATAATACTACATACAATAACAGAATGTTTCAACTAATTCAAATTTTATGAACGGGAGTGTACACTCATTATGATTACCTTAATTTGGCATCAACTGGCTATAGTATACATCAATGTACACTTGATTACACAAATTTGTCATCAATATGGCGTCCAGTGGCTATTAGTATACATCAATTTACATCTCTTTTCATTTCAATAAATTGAAAATGATCACTAATTAATGTAACCGAGTGTGCATCTCCATTTAATTCAATAAATTTATAAGAGATGTGTATTGTAGCCAGTTGACGCCATATTGATGACAAATTAAAGTAATCGAGTGTACATATCAATCTCACTAATATGTCGTTTATTAGTTTTTCTTTCTGCAAAATCTTGATCAAACTCATAATTTTTGTGGATTCAAAGTGATTATCAATTGAACACAAAATTAACATTATTGAAATTAAATCAAAAAATATCATTTGATGTATTAATCATCGTTTTATTTCTTGCAATTTTCCAATCCTTGAACTGAATTACAAACAAAATTTCCTATCACTTAGGGTTGCGACTTGAATTAATCACTGATCTCTTAACCTACCTCTGTCAACAGAGTTCAGTTTCAGTATTAAACTCGATATTCGATCAAAACTACCTGTTCTGATGGTTGGATAACTATATATCATAAGATAAGCCATCGCAATGGAACGTGTCAGTGGTGAGAGTTGTAAATTTTTATTTCATTTTATACCGACTACTTACAGTTTAAAATAATACTCTGAAAATATTTATATTGGATATCTATATAAATTATAAACTCATCGTAATAGAACGTGCCACTAGCGAGAGTTGTAAATTTTTGTTTCATTTAATACCGATTACTTACAGTTTAATAATACTTTGAAAATATTTACACTGCATTACTATATATACTCATCATAATGGAACGTGTCACTGGCGAGGGTTGTCAATTTTTGTTTCATTTTATACCGATTACTAATAGTTGCATAATATTTTGAAACTAATTATTTATTATTTAAGTATTAAACACACAATTTAACAAAAATACTTTCTTCGCTTCAATTTGTAGTTATTTAGCTTAAGGGCTAATCATTTACCTGCATGATGTATCGGCCAACTAACTGGCGTAGTTGGGTCCACTATTTTATTTTTTACAGTATATGAAATGAAATATCTAGATCCAATTTTCAAGATCATCACGTATGTAATATTTGCATATGAAAGTAACAATTAATTCTGATATTACTAAAAAAAGAACCATAGTCCCACAAATATCCCCCTACACACACACACACACACATACTGCTGTAGAGTAAAATCGTGCGTGACTTTGTTACATTTAATATTTATTGAAAATTATTATTTCAATCTATGTAAAACTGTATGTATAGTATGTACCTACAATAGGGGTAGTATGAGGGTGGTTAATATGTAACATTGACTGATTCTATCCCACCCCTTAATTTAGATTTTTATTTTTTTTTATTACTACTTATATAATTTTATTTTCTGTTTTGTTCTGTATAATTTTATTTACAAAATCGACTGTAACTTTCCAAAGCAATTTCAGGAGTTAATTTATCAACAAATTGTTTTCCATTAGGACTAACTTTTTTTAGTATGTCAATTTGCACCGGAAATAAATAATTTCGATTTCTTTTACTGATATAATAATGTTTAAACAAAATTCATGTCACGAATTCTAAACAATCAACATCCCTCCCATGGTTGCTCAGGTGATTGAATTCAGTCTATCAGATTTGCTTCTCCAATATATTGGCAAAAACCAGGAGTTTGCTTATTAGGTTATCCTGAAGGTCCATATATTCGAGGTGAGATGCACCGAATATATTGTATCTACTGTAAACGAGAAATTCACAGTTAAAGATGTTGCTGGCTGTTTCTTCCATCTCGCCGTACGGTATGCACATAATGGATTCATTATGGAGTCCTATTGTGTGTAGATGCTTTCGTAGGTGATAATGTCCGGTGATGAATCCGGTAAACGTCCAAAGTTGTATCCTGTTCAGGTCGAATGCATTGAGAAACAGCCTCTTGGATGCATTCCGAAACAGAAATTTAGATGCTATATATTTATTCAGTAATCACCTCGTTGATCACTTGTTTACATGGAATTCCTAAAAAAAGGTTCTGGGCCTATAAAAGGCATTACAACTCCGTTCTTTGGTAAGGTATTCGTTTTCTCGTTTCCTTCGAGACTACTGTGACTTGGCATCCAGATCAATTTAACATTGTTCCGTTTTGCCAACTCCAGTAGTTCCTATAGAAAATCTTCGACGACCCCTGAAGTGGCTTCAGACAAGACTTTTAAAGAAGATTGACTGTCCATGAGAATGCATGCGTTCTGGTTTATGTAACCCCTGCGTAGGGTCTCACGGACACAAGCCAGTATGGTGTAGACTTCTGCTTGAAAGACCGTGGCATATTTCCCCAAGTTGAGGCATATCTTTGCTTTAGGTCTCTCACCGTAGATTCCCGCCTCGGACCCTTCTTCATTTTTGGATCTGCCAGTATACCAGATGATTCCTTTCTTGAGGTCGGATGGTTCTCCTTCCGGCCACATATCACAGTCTACAGTGAAAAGTTTTGAGAAACAGTATATTTTGGTAGGGTACATCTGTGCCCAGTTCAAAAACGGGATCAGTGAAGATTGATGTATTCACGATGTCCAACCTGGTTATTTTTTTATCGGTTCCCTTTCTACAACACATCTTGAATAGATTAAAGTTTTCAGTTTTCATTGTATTGAAAAAATTTACGAGATAAACTCATTTATAAAAAGAAAAAAACAAAAATTCAAATGGAATATTCATGTTTTCAAGACTTTTAAAAGAAGAGGGCACTGTTGGAATGGGTCAGGTGTTGGTTGCTAAGTTAGATACATCAAAATTAATAATTATTCAACAAAAATGGATGAAAAAAAGAAACTTATGTCTGCCAGCCAGCACACCTTCCCCCCCCCCCTACCTATATCATCCCTTTCGTCATTGTGTTGTGAAAACTTATTCGTCATACTCGTTCGCTGTGTAAAAAGTAAAATATATTCACAGAGAGCGACTTGATTGCACCTTTTTACTTACTCATTTAGCATAATTAATTAAAAATTTAATATATGATAATGTATTCTTGTATTTGAAGGATTTGTAGAGAAAAAAACATGAACCTTTACTTGATAATTTTATTATTACTCTTTGTACGGATAATAAAAAATATGTTTCCTTTTTTTCAAATTTTTAAATGGATTTGTGCCTTATTGATTCGTTTTTAGGAAAAATACTTCGTATAAATATATTAACCCTAGAACACTAACCTTAAAATATAACCCTTCATTACTAACGATGCGTAAGATTTATGTAGATTGGGTAAAAAAAAAATAATATATTTATATAATTATTAAATAAGATACAAAATATGTAAGAAATAAAAATAATTTTGAACATTAAAATATCATAAAAAGTGTTAATAAACCCTAGAACACTAACCATGCGTAAAACTAACGCACACAAAAATAAAAACCACGCATGTGCCAAAGTCACGTGTCAGTCACTCCTCTACTACTTATCTAACATTTCTCCGAACAGTGCTTTATGGGATTCCATCAAGATTGTTACTTAAAGTGCAACGCTCCCATCTTGAAGAGATTTTTTTTAAAGGAGAGAAATGTTAGATATGTAGTAGAGGAGTGACTGACACGTGACTTTGGCACATGCGTGGTTTTTATTTTTATGTGCGTAAGTTTTACGCATGGTTAGTGTTCTAGGGCTATCAAATTTATTCGAAATATTTTCCCGAAAACCGAATGAATATCGTACAAATCAACTGTAAAGTTTTAAAAAAAGATCGCTAAATTGTGGCCCATAATAGGTTGCATATTCTTATTCAAAGTGTGTTCCCAAGTATACTATATGCATACTCATAATTGCAGATGTTTGAGCTGAAATTGTATCAAAACTGTTTGTTTCTGAAAGTTTCAAACAAATGTTATTTGTTTCAAATAAAAAAGACATTTTTTTATCTTTTCTTTTATCTCTTACGATTTTAAAGATAGATATTTTTCCTCCATGCGGGGAAATGCTAATGGGCCAATTTTATACATTCACGATCTTAGCTTTGAAGTCATTTGTAAGCTCTAAATGGACGCTCAAAAAATTTCGGTTCGTTATCTCTTCGGCGTTGTTGACTTATGTAGAAGGTCCTATCTTTTAGATAAAACAATAAAATATGTTAGTTTTCATTAAATAAAGCCGAATTTGATCTTCATTTGACCTATTTGGGCGCAACGGAAACAAATTATGTGAAATTTTATTTCCATCTTGATATCAATTAGACCTTGTCTTCGCTGTTTTTACTATCTTTCGAATGAAGGAATTTGCGTGGCAAGATAAAATACCTTAACCTATATCTTTGCTGACACCACACACTTAACGGACCAGTTTTTTGTGCACAAAATAATAAAACTTGATATGTAAACTTTATTATGTGAGTGTAGGCTAGCTAGCCCAGCTAGTAGCTCCAGTTAGGTCTCCTAGCTGCGAAAACATTAATATCTCAGAGGCAATACCATTAAATGTGATGTGTGATGTGATGTCAGTGGTGCTGTTATGTGCAATGGCTCAAAACTCACTCATTGTACGTACGTGTCCGTTTTTGTATTACAAATACACATACATTCCTGTTGTATACAGGGTGTCACAAAAAATCAATCATTTAAAACCGTTAATATGATTAGAATAATAAGTTAGTAGTTTTATCATCAATAGTACAATAATTAACGTACTGAACGCGATACGCAAAAGGTCCAGGATTCATCCCCTGGCTGATGAGTTAATTTTTTCATATAAATATTATTTTTAAACGTTTGTTGGAAATTAAATAAACAGTTTTTATCACCATATAAATAAAAAGTACAATAATAACTGAATTAACTGAAATTTCAAACTTTATTCTTCTTACTACCATTATTATCATAATAATAGATCTTGACGAAATATCAACTTTAATGCTCCAATTTAGTGGTTTTTGTCGCCATCTCTTGATGAAATGTTAAACTATTTACATTCAATTGAACGCAGTTAGTATAAGAAATATGCACACTTAATTGTTTTTGATGGTTAACTTACACCTGTTAAAGTTCCATAACGTGAGTGTTCTCAAATTATATAAAGTTCAAAAATGTCTTTAATATACAAACTTGCAACCGCAAAAAATGGTTGTTTGCTCTTTAAAGTAAATTGTAAAATTTTGCATTAAATTTCAATTTCAAATAAACCAGAATTCGAAGATTAATTGATACAATTCGCTTAATCTTGTATTTTCCTGTCAATCATTGCGTTATATGTTACTATGACTGATATACAAAAAGAAGTTTAGAATGTAATTTTTCGGAGGTAATTAAACTGACTGTTTTTTACTGACTCCGAAAGAACAAGGAATAAGCATCTAGACTAGGAGTTGGTAGGTTGTGCGACTTCAACTGACGACGGTAGGAACAATGCCGATATGCATCTGGAGTGTTTATGAAAGGAAACTGCAGAAAACTTTTAAAAGCATAGCCGGTTACTTTTCTACTTGTACACGTACGTCGATAGTTTAGTCAATTAACCGTCATATTACTGTTTTTTTTTTAAATTAATTTTATTGACAAACTACCACCTTTGGATGTTGAACCAGCAACCATCCAGTTTCGACCAGAGCCCCTTTAACAGCTCAACTACTCGGACGTGAAGAATTAAAATAATTGTTTTTCGTGTACTTTCTATTTATTTGTTTCCTATAATGCGATGACCTTGATATACGCTGTATATATTCAAAAACATATTATTCTTACAGCATTCTTTTGACAGATAACTTGCAATCCACAAAACTTTACACTCCTTGTTTTTGTGACATCATGTAATATAATAGTAAAGTATGTGTCCTAGTATGTTAGTAACAACTATGCTCTGCTACCAATGCTGCTACTGCGTTCATCTACTTTTTAATACATATGTTAGGTAGATAGAGGTATATCTTCTTCATTGCTAAACATAATAAAGCTCAACACTAAAATAACCTACATAATAAATGTATGACCTTTGTTACTCTGTGAGTACTCACTATACATACACGGTTGTACGTAGAGTAGTACTCATGAACCAACAACCCAACTATTCGAGTTATGAACATTAAAAGCAGTGAAATAAATTGAATTTTTTTTTTTACAGAACATTTTTATTTATTTGTTTTTTTTTTTTTTTTGAGTAACTCTTTTTACTGTGTGAATATGAAAAGAGTACACCTTAGAGGATTCATTCTAAATATAGATAAAATACATAGTTCATTGTCATTTATTATAGTTTTATATGTACAGTGTGTTTTTTAAACTACATCCAATCTGGAAACAGTGTATGTATTTGTATCGCTGTGTATGTGCAATGTACTATGATATGTTTTGCTTTGTTACACATTAAAGCAGGAGTCGGGTCTGATATATTCTCACCACAGACATTTGTCCGTTGCTCATTTTGTTTTCAGTACATATTTGTACATGTAGCGAGAGAGGACGTACACAGCTGAGTGCTGTTCAAGTGTAACAGAGAACGTTATATCATGGCATACTGTACATAGACAGTGATAGATGCACTACACAATATTGCTATTGTGTAGTGCATACACATTTAAAATAATTCTTATTGCAAATATTATATGCGAAGAGTTGGGGCCGTATCAGCAAATTCCATTATCGAATGGAAGTATCTAATTATGGTTATTATCTTAGAAAGTTTCAGCGTTAGATTTAGAGCTGTGCCTGTCCAGTAGTAATTCAAGGATGTTGTAGTGCATGACCACCCGATTTGAAGTTCTTACATCATAAGTCCCAGAAATTGTTGCATTTTCAGCGACATGCTCAGGCGTTATCTAGATATCGGGTCTCGATGAAACTGGCTGTAATTTAAGTATGTTGTACAGGTTCTGGTAGTGGTTTTATCTAGCAATTGTCTCTGGGTGAAACTGGCTAAAATTTGTACAGGCTTTACATCTAGATTTATTTTTAACTAAAGATGTCTTTTTCTCTTACAAATAATGTTATCTTGGACAGATGTCATACACACTGCCGTGAAGACGGTGTTCAGGCACGGCCCTGCTTAGATTACAGAATCAATCGAATGATTGAACTGTTAAAATATGAAGTATCTGTGATCATCTACAAAAGCCTTCGAAATTTTCGTTACCACCTTTATTATATCAGTTACGACGCAGGATTTAACTGAAACGAATAACAAATTAAACATTTCATGTCGAGTGAAATTCTTAGATTACAGAATCAAACGTATGATCGAACTCTTAGTGTTAAAATATATATATTTGTGAAAATTTACAAAAACTTGTAGTTTTCAAATAATTGTTTTTAGTAATTAAATAAAATTTTGTATTTAGACTATTTTTAATTGTTTTTTTTCTCGTTTGTTTCAGGTAAGTTTTGCAGTAAAAATCAATACCACAAATTAAACTGAAAAAACAGCTGTCAAACCACCTGAACTGATTTTCATAAGTATGACACAATTTTTAGTTTGATCAACAATTGCTAATTACATAGAGAAGAGTATTCATGTTTTAATACCCAGTATATTTGTAAATATAAAAGGTATATTAAGTTTAAGGCGGACTTTTTAACGCTTGAAAATATGGATCACAGAAAAAAATTTTTGTTATAGGTGTTCATAAAATTGCCTAATTAGTCCATTTTCGCATGTCCATCCGTCTGACTGTCTGTCCGTCCGTTAACCCGATAAGTCAAAAACGAAAAGAGATAACGAGCTTAAAATTTATTTATGTGTTCTAGAGCAAAAAAGTAAGGTCAAGCTCGTTAATGGGCAAAATCGGACCATGTTTGGGCAAAATAGGCAAAACTGCCTATCTTTGAAACCGTAAGAGATATAACAAAAATTTAATAACAAAAAATGTTCTTTTTAAAATAAACAACTTTTGTTTGATAAATTTTTCCATAAACTCAATATATACTGGGTATTCAAACAATTAACACAGTTAGTTACATAAGTTGTTAACAGTTAATATATGTATGTATGCATGTATGCAGAAGTTGCTGCGCTCTCGTATCCGCTCCTATTATCCGTCAAAATAGAGAGATAACTAACGACTTTTATGTTTAATATCATTGAGATCATTTTCGATGAGAAAAATTACTAAACTGCCAATCACCGTGTCAACTTGAGACAATAGGGAATATGCATGAAAATTTTTTTTCACATTTATTTTTAGAATATGAAAATACTGTTAATACTGTAATAATATTTAAAAACGAAATTAAAATCCGACAAATATCAAGGAAGATATAAGCTTTTAAAAATTATTATCTGTCTCTTTCTTGCAAAAAAACTAAAAACGGAGTTTTACGTGTACTTTAAATGATGAAAGTGTAATATGACGTCACATAACATATCAAGAGGGCTATCACCCTCTTTGTCTAATCGGGAATTTCAATCATTGATATCTCGCTTGTTTTTAAAGTTATTTAAAAAGTAATTTTACCTTGATATTTGTCAAGTAAATATGCTTCAATTCAAGTGAAAAAAAATTTTCATGCATATTCCCTATTATAACTATCTACGAAAAATCTTTTTTTTTTAATTTGTACTTGGAAACATTTTTAACATTTACTACTATGTATAAAACAATAATCTATTTATTGATAAATTATAATTTACTTAAATCTATGCACATAATTTAAATATCTATAATGTGTTCTACTTCTAGTGTGTGTCTCTATCTAGCATTACTACATATTTACTAAATATATATTATACTATATATTATACTTTACGATAGTACAGCTAGTCCCAGGTCTGCTACTAGTTCTGAATACCGTGTAGACGAATAGTAAATTTATTAATTTGAACTTTTTTTCTTCTCTAAATAATATTCATAATGTTTGTATATTTGTATTTGTGTTGTATGTATGTACACTACCATTCAATAAATTTGAACCAGTAGGTTACATTCTAAATGTGCATAATGAATAAATATGTATAATATTACATTCAATAATACTTAGAATCTTTCAACTGGTTCAATTTTTTTTAAACGAGAGTGTACTCTTAATACAGAGGAGTCTTTTGAGAATAAACTTTTTATGATATCTATTTATGATCTTGACCAGAGGTGGGCAGGAGATGACTCGGCCAAGCTCTGAGTGAGAGGTAGGGAAGAGAGATAGAGTTAATACAGGGTAACCTACCAATTATTAATATTTTCTTTTTTTAATTAAAACATTTTCTGAAAAAATATAATAATCAAACCAAATCTTTTTTATGGTCACTATTATACAAAGTAAATAATACATACAATCATTCAATACATACTCTGGAATTTTGGGCTGGTAATTTGGGTCATAAAATGTACCTTTTTAGTATATATCATATTTGTGTATGAATAAAATAAAAATATATATAAATCTTTTGATCCTTTAAGTTTACCGCTGGACCATTGTAATAAAGGAGGAGAGATTTTTGCAAAGGATAATTTAAATAGAAATATAGTTTTGGAAATTCCAAATAATTTGTCTAAATATTTTACTATTCATATCCGAGAACTAATAAAGAATTATTTACCTGATTTAATATTATTTTTTCTTCGTATGGAGTATGCTCAGTATAGTGTCATGGGAATTTGATGAATTAAGTTAAATTTTACATAAAGTGGGAATTTGAGTTCTTCGAGTTAGTCTACTTTGAATTGAAAAAGTGAAAAGTACTTTTTGTAGTAGTGGAAATTATTTTTCGCATAATTTGTTTTTCAAAAAAAATAAAATATTGACTATACTATAGACGATACTATATAATTATTGGGCAATAATCGGTAGGCAACCTGTATTGAAACATCGTTCCGTCTTGCTTCGAAACATACCTTCTTTACTTACTCTCACCCAGCTTATGGAGAGCCTGTAAGGCTCAAACGAGCTGTCTGTGCCCACCTCTGATCTTGACTATACATACACAAATGTATTTGTATACGTATGTATGTTTGTATGTATGTATGTATATTATATGAATTATTAGAGGAAATATTATATTTGAATTTAGAGAAAAAATAAAAAGTGTGAATCGTCACACAAGAACAGTATTTTTCTAAAATTCAAATAAACATTTTGAAAAATCAACGTTACTTTTGATATCATGAGTATGCTGTACACGGAGGTACAAATTATACCAAATTAAAAAGAAAGAAGTTACATAAAATTTTTTCAATAAATTTTCTCATTTATGTAATAACTAAATTAATATATTTTAATAGAAAGTTTTTGCATTATGAAATTTTTCTATTGAAATTTATTGTAATTTTTATTAGTACGCTGGGCACAAAAGAGAATGACCAAACTGTGGAGACCTTAATTTTTTGGACTTCCCAAAGTATTATTTCACTATGGTGAAAAATAATCCCGTATGGAGAATTGTTTTGTTTTTATTAACTTAGTTTAATTTCTGACAATCCACTATTAAAATGGGTCTTCTGTTTCACAAAATTTGACGAATTAAAAGTTCTCCAGAAAATAATTTTGAAAGATAATATCGGAATATATATTTGAATGAAGTCTAAAAAGAAAATATTCGAATTAACTTTGATTATAAAAAAAGAATGAATGAAAATTAAAATTATAATAATATGCAAGACCAAGGGAATTAAAACACTAGGGGAAGGTTTGATGTGGGGTGGGGAGGCGTCTATTATGGGAGTTTAAAAATAATATTTGTTAGGAAAATATACTGAAAATATATTAAAGTCCTTTTATATTTTTAAAAAGTATACAGAGTAAATATTCCAAAAAATATCTAATAATATGGAACACAAAAAATATATATACAGGGATGTTAATTTTAGTTTATACACTCAAGTCATTTCGAAGACATAGTTAATTATCAAAGGTCCAGGTTAAGGATCAAAGGTTTATCAGAAAAATGAATTTTTGAATTTTTACCTCTATAGAGATGTACACTCTCGTTCATAACAATTTAACAATTTAACCACTAGTAAGTCACATTCTAAGCGTATATATTACTGATATATGTTCAAAAAAATGAACAGACCTGAATCGAATCAGTCTCTCACAATTTTGATTATTTTTGTAGTGACAGATACAACATTTTATTTTATTTTTACACATAAAAGTAAGATATAACACAACATGTGTATTAACATTACACATATTTTTTAAATTCTCACTATGTCACTGACAACACCGTATATACAAATAAAAAATATAAATTCAGTTTATACTTCTATTTCTTTTTTACACACTTAAAAAATATACTACTTATCTTTGTTTATAAATAAATAAAATTATACATTATGCAGAGAGTTACAAAAGTGAGGAGTTTTATGAAATGTAAGATAATTAACATTTCAGGTCTGTTCTTTTTTTTGAACGGGAGTGTACATTACATACAATAACACTTAGAATGTTTCAACTGGTTCAATTTTTAAGAATGGAAGTGTATATTTGCATGTAGAATAGAGATTGTTTTCGATGCTCAGATTACTAGAGCAGCATAGGCTATGATTTGCCTAACTACTGTTGTGTACACCCAGTGGATCATTTTGGGTTTTAGGCCCCAAAATTTTGCACCAGCTCTTTTGCAGAGCAAGACGGATGATTTGCTCTTATTTATTATGTATTCCAGATGAGAGTTCCAAGTTAGTTTGGAGTCTAACTTGGTTCCTCTCACGATCTGTCGGCTTTCACCTACGAGGATTAGAGGAAGAGGGTGATTTTTTTTTTCCATTTTCCGTTTTCACGTAAATGGAATTAGTATGGTTTTACCAAGGTTTTGCATGAGCTCCGAGATTTTGCCTTCACAAGGTACTTGAATTGCAATTATAATGTCGTCCGCATATCCCTGTATGAAGTAGCCACCGGTTGAAAGTCGGCAGTAAGCTGTTCACTGCCATACTCCACAGGAGATCTCCCCAGTGGAGATTGCATCCAACCTACGTACATCTTTTTGTGGCCTTCACAATGACAGACTCGCCTAGAAAAGAAGTTTGTATACTTCTACCAATCTACATAGAGTTTATCCACCTGCAGAAGGTGTCTTCTACCTCGTGCTGACTTGAGTTAATCATGAGAGTTAATGAGATTTATTCATGGAATTGTAAGAGGCATTATCAAAGGCATCCTCAATGTCAAGAAACACACACATGGTGGTCTATTTCCTTGCAAATCCCTCCTCAATCTTGTTTGTTAGGTTATGGAGGCCTGATTCGAATCTATCTATCTATCTAAGACCTCTTGCCACCAACAGTCATGGACCAAGATCAGGTCCATGATGGAATCTACCAATCTTCTTTCCTTTATCTGTTAATTTTAACATACCCTGCAGTTTTTCTAAAGTATTTTTGCTATCACCGAATAACATGGATTAAAAAAAAATTATCTATCCTGTAGATAAGCAAACACACATTACAAGGAATATTATTATTCTATATATACAGACAAAAAAGGGATAAAGAGATTCATTAGATAAATTATTGTAATAACAATTCCCTCAAAAATTTAAATAATCATTATTACAATCCTGGTGTAGGTCGGTCGGTCTAATACGTAACCTATAGTGTTGCGTGTGTGGTTGGTTAAATGGGCTTAAATGCGTAAATCTACATAACAAATTTTTAAGGTACAAGCAGGGTAGGTATTTAGCTGTGGGATTTTATTCTATATATACATATATATATATATATATATATATATATATATATATATATATATATATATATATATATGTATATGTATATATATTAAATTTATTATCATTTTCAGAAAATCTTTTAACGAATCCTTTATAGCATATGTTAATCTTATTTTCTTTTATAATGCAACGAATACTATTTTCACATGGTATACAAATATTGTCAAAGTCGAAAGTCACGTTGTCCCCTTTCGTCTGGGTGTCAAATAAAAACTTTTTAACAAAAAATAGAACCGAGGAAAGAAGAAAGTAACTGAAAACCAAAAAAAAAACCTTTTTAGTCTAACTAAGTCTTAAGGCCCAAATAGACGCAAAACATGGTTGCAGCAACATTGAACAGCAACTAGCTTGTTGCTCTGTGTGTAGAGTGGTTGCAGCAACAAAAAACAAACTTTTTGTTGCTGCAACCACTCTACACACAGAGCAACAAGCTAGTTGCTGTTCAATGTTGCTGCAACCATGTTCTGCGTCTATTTGGGCCATTACACTAATGTAAATACCTAAATAATTTTGAGTCGCTATTTATTCTACGACTAGCTTCATCTTTGTTCAATTCGGAAGATAAACAAAACATCTTTGTTGAAACATTTTTGTTGAAGATTTTTTGGTTATTTTTTTTTGGACTATAACGAACGATTCACTTTCAACAAAAAATTTACTAAATGTTCGGATTAAGAAAAAATATGAAGTCGAAACGAACACATCAAGATATAAATCGTGTAACAAAAAATAAAAGAGGCGTCTATGCGTTCGTAGTACAACCGTAATCTGATTCTAATGAAACAAAATGCTTTTGTACAGAAAGAATGATATATCGAGGAGAGAAAGAAAGGCTCTCTAATATTCTGTGTTTGATAAAAGCAACAAGCCTTTTTCCAAAAAAAACGAAAGAGATATTATTCGTTATGTTATATATATATATATATATATATATATATATATATATATATATATATATATGTACAGGCTGAGTCATAAAAGAGATACCTTTCGTTATGTTATATTTATACAGGGTGAGTCAAAAATCAAGGAGTTTTTTAAAAGGGTGGATAGGGGGTAAAATTCCAAGATGAAAAGTCCTTGGACATTCTGGCATCTGACACACCATTAATAGGGAATATGCATGAAATTTTTTTTTCACATTTATTTTCAGAATATGAAAATACTGTTAATACTGTAATATTTATAAACGAAATTAAAATCCGACAAATATCAAGGAAGCTATAAGCTTTTAAAGATTATTATCTGTCTATTTCTTGCAAAAATACTAAAAACGGAGTTTTACGTGTATTTCAAATGGTGAAAGTGTAACATGACGTCACATAACATATCAAGAGGGCTATCACCCTCTTTGTCTAATCGAGAATTTCAATCATTGATATCTCGCTTATTTTTAAAGAAATGTAAAAAGTAATTTTACCTTGATATTTGTCAAGTAAACATGCTTCAAGTCAAGTGAAAAAAAAATTTTCATGTATATTCCCTATTAGATATTAATTAAATAAAGTAACCAAGTAGTGAGTGATCTCTCCCCACCACTACCGTAGAGAGAGTCAATCTTATGCGTGTCAAATCCGGTACAGTTTTTATAGTAGTTTTAAAAAATTTTGGAAAAAAAATTTACAATTTTTTATTCCGAAAAATCTGATTAACTGAATTATTCAGTTTTTATTTAAAAAATTTGAAAATAATTATTATTTTAACTCCAATAATTGTCTAGGGACCCATTTGCGGTAACCCTCTTATTGTAATTTTTAACTACAATAATTATTGACAACAATTTTTCAGTAAAAACAACTCAATAAAAATTAAATAGTTTGGGTGAGTAAGTTTCTGTGTGAACCAAAAGTGGATAAACATTTGTTTAATGAAATTTCATCGTCAGAAATCCAATAAAAATTGAATAATTCAATTAGTTAGATTTTTCGGAAAATCTTTTTCCAAAATTTTTCAAAACTTTACTTTAAAAACTATAACGGATTTGAAACGCATAAGATTGACTTACTCTACGTTAGTGGTGGGAAGAGCTCGCTCCACTTACGTATCTCTGCTGCCGCTGCGTTAATTCCCCACCATTTCTTATTCTTTTAACGCGCCTTTCTAATTGGTTATTTTATTTAATTAATATCTAATTAACGGTGGATCAGGTGCAAAAATTTCCAAGGACTTTTCATCTTAGAATTTCATCCCCTAACCACCCTTTCAACAAACTGCATGACTTTTGACTCACCCTATATATATATATATATATATATATATATATATCATTTGCACATACGTAACATAAGTTTTGTCTATAGGCTCCACTTGATCCCTCCCCTAATGGACTACATTGTAAGTAAAAGTTGTCTCGTATGATGATACCACAAATCGACCAGTTTTAGGGCTACGTATAGATAAATATATGAGTGTAAATGTTGGGCGCTCTTCTACATACGAATTATATCGATATACCGATTGTCAATTTTGATGCTCGAAGGCTTGTCGACATTGTGACGTTCAATTTAGAAGAACTATTGTTACACGGGCTTTGATACACCCCTGACGTGCTACACTTCGACCATAAGGTCCATTGTGATGCCTAAGGATGTGAGGATGTGAGTGGAGTGGACGGAATTTGTGAGTAGACTAAGAATTGATAGGATATAGTCTTCGATTTAACTTCTAAAATCAGTATAGAAGTTAATTAAGACTAAAAAAATTCAAAAATCGACTTGGTTAGTCGATTTGACGAACTGTTTCCGAGATATGGCTTTTTTTATCGATTTTATAATCATTTATCGGCGATTTCAGACGATATTTTGCAAACTGCTCATCTAATCGTCAAATGAATACGATTTTCGTGTTTTTTGGGTTCAATTTACCTTATATACTGAATTTTATCCAAATCGGGAATAAAAATTATTTATCGATTTTTTTTCAATTTTTTTAAGGTACACACCCCTTAGAAAAAATTGAAAAAATCACAAAATATTTTTAGTCTTCGATTTGAATGAAAATTACTTTATAAGGTAATTAAGTCTCAAAAAATACAAAAATCGAGTTTGTTTAACGATTTGACGAACTATTACCGAGATATGGCCTTTTTTACCGATTTTATAATCATTTATCTGCGATTTCAGACGATATTTTGTAAATCGCTTATCCAATCGTCAAATGAATAAGATTTTCGTGTTTTTTGGGTTCAATTTACCTTATATAGTGAATTTTATCCAAATCGGGAACAAAAATTATTTGTCGATTTTTTTCAATTTTTTTAAGGTACACCCCTTAGAAAAAATTGAAAAAATCACAAAATATTTTTAGTCTTCGATTTGAATGAAAATTACTTTATAAGGTAATTAAGTCTCAAAAAATACAAAAATCGAGTTTGTTTAACGATTTGACGAACTATATCCGAGATATGGTCTTTTTTACCGATTTTATAATCATGTATCTGCGATTTCAGACAATATTTTGTAAACCGCTTATCCAATCGTCAAGTGAACACTATTTTCGTGTTTTTTAGGTTCAATTTACCTTATATATTGAATTTTATCCAAATCGGGAACAAACATTATTTGTCAATTTTTTGCAATTTTTTTACACTTCATCGAAAAAATCGAAAAAATCAAAAAATATTTTTAGTCTTCGATTTGAATGAAAATGAGTTAATAAGGTAATTAAACCTCAAAAAATACAAAAATTCAATTGGTTTAATGATTTGACGAACGGTTTCCGAGTTATGCGTTTTAATAACCATTCAATAATGAAAGATACATTGGGTATATATGGGAATCGGAAGGCTGAGTGACAATAAATTATTCTCTATATGTGATAAAAATAACAAGTTTAATACGCAAACATTGTTAAGTGTTTTTGTTCACTTATTGTTCATTAATACAATTATTGACGCCATTACTTTATTGTTGTTAACTTTATTGTTGCAATCCAATACTTAAAAGAACTCAGTACGTATACAGGTAACACCCCCTAAAACGTTATAATAATTTATCTATAAACCTTTTATAAAACATCCTGTACATCACATTTTCCAGTATATACTAACTCGAACACAAAACGAAAACGACCAACAACATTCACTGACTGACACAAAATGTTAGAGAAACGACTTTTAACAATAATAATAAAAACCCTCACACACACAACCCTTAACCTTAGTCGTACTATATACTATACAGTATACAACAATGTTAGTTCGTCGTTGAGGGTAGTTTTGTAAGCAAAGGTTATTTGTGCGTTTACAATATTATGTATAAAATGAAGAGTACTGGAGTCTATTAAGTGACTGTCATTCAGACCACACGACACCACACCACAGCACCGTTGTTGGACTGATGGGGCACCAGCCAGCATCAGCATCAGCAACCAAGAAACACAACAACACAGTTTTCTCTTCAACATAACTTTCATGTGTTTTTTTTAACTTTCGTATACTGTCAACATATCGTGTGATGATTTATAATAATTATATATATATATATATATATATATATATATATATATATATATATATATATATATACCATGTGTACATCTTTTCCTATAGTAAATCAATGTTTAATATTATTTATTACTGGCTGGCCGTATGATACTGTATGAAGTCAGTCAGTACACATGTAATGAGAGTCATCTCATACACACAAACATCTGGATAGTCTATAAGAATACTGTATGCGTATGGTTGTTTGTTTGTCATTTAAGAGTGGGGATTTTGTGATGCACATACTAAAGTGTACTCTCATTGCATGTGTACTGACTGACTTCAAACAGTAACCACACGGACGCCAGTAATAAATAATATTTAGCATTGATTCTCTATTGGAAAAGCTTTCCAACATACACACGGTATATATATATATATATATATATATATATTTTTTTTTTTTTCATTCCTGTATTCCCTTGGGGGACGTTGGACCGCAACAAATACCTTCCACCATACTCGATTCTGGGCCATTTGCTTTATTTCTGTCCAGGTTTTTTCTTCTTCTATCTCTTTCTCGACTAACCTCTTCCTGGTTATCCTGGGTCTTCCACGTTTTCAGCTTCCTTGAGGGTTTCATCCTAGAGCTTGTCTGCTGATGGTATTGCATGGCCTTCTTAAGGTGTGGCCTATCCACCCAAACTTTCTTTTCTTTATTGTTTTGTTGATAGAGCTTTGGCTTGCTCTCCTCATCAATTCCTCGTTCGTAATTCATTCTGGCTAGTTTACATTGAAGATTATTCTGAGAAATTTGTTTGTGAATACCTGTAATTTATTTGCGATCATTTTTGTTCACTTTCCACGTCTGGCAACCATACAAAAGTACTATTAACCATCCCTTTTTTTTCTTAATAATTGACAAACTCCCGTTGTCGGGATTCGAACCAATAACCTCCCAGTTTCCAAGTAGGCATACTGCGCAGACATAACGCCTTAGACCACTTGGGCTGGTACCTAGTCAATACTAGCTTTGTTATCTTTATCCAGATTTTTCGGTGAGTCTATACACTCCAGGACAGTTTTGGTGTTTGTATCAGGTACACTTATCGCTTTAAGCACAACCTGACTATCTGATAAAATATATAATATTCTGCCTTTGTAGTTTCGCCGAAGGTTCTAAATTGCACATCGATTTGTGACGCACACTACAGCCTGGAATATCGCCTGGAAGTATTTTACCAAGACTCACATTGATATTCGTACTTTCCTCAGAGTAGAATCCTAATCCTATTCCAGTATCCGGTTGTCTTGTTATTAAAATTCAACATCGAAAATGATGAAAGTGACGCGATGTTTTCTAGCTTATAGCATTTTTTTTAATATTATGTCAAGAGGCTTGTGAATCGTTCAAAGCTACACGACGACGATGCTTTACTCTTCAACAAAACACATTCTATGACACAAAAATAGCCATATACACACATTTTGCAATAGAAAAAAAGTCCTTTTCATTGAAGAATATATTTCAGCATATTTTTCTATGCTTCAAACCCCCTAACTTCTAACCCCCTGCTTTCGACCACCACTTCCATGAGGCAGAAAACTTCACTTTGCTATACTCAGCAAAGTGAATAGCAATCAATTTGTAGTGTGTGGATAAATTCCCGAATATAAAGTGTATAAAGATTATTTCTTTCTCAGAGTTTGACGATGACGATAATGCAGCTTTTCCTCGAAATATTTGAATGGTTGAACGGACATACGCAATGTTTACATTGATATTTTGTTTGACTGAATAACCACTTTGATGGATATCATACGAAGAAGTTTACGATGATGATTCTCTGATGAACGGAACGAGTCCTTGAGTATATGAATGAAAGGTTAAATATATCCTGCAGGAGATTGATAAACCGTTGAAAATATAACTTTCAGATTTTTAAGCAAATTAGTTATATTTATAAAAATATCTTTCACGAATCATTTCCAATAATTTTCAGAATACCTTATTTGAATAAACCATCAAGTGATTTGAGAAACCAGTAGTCTGTGTTGTATTCGTCTCCTACTCAACAGATCAGTAACAGGCCTACGCATATACCACGTGATGTGCGCGCGCAGCAGAGTAAATGTTTGTAGAGCGGTTGATAGGTGAACACAGATAGGGCGAGTTTATTGAGACAGAGAGACCGTCAACTACAAGTCTAAAGATATCGAGTCGGCCATATTTAAGTAACATTTTATGTGTATTATTTTGTGTATTTTATTAATAAAGAATAGTCACGTTTTGTTTGTTACAATCGAACATTTATTTAGCAATAGTCAGTCCAAGCAATAGTTATGTTTAGCAATAGTTATGTCTGCGCAGTATGCCGACTTGGAGGTTATGGGTTCGAATTCCGACATCGGCAATTTGTCAATTATGAAGAAAAAAACAAAGGGCGGTTAATTGACGAAACTGTCGGCGTATGGACAAGAACGAAGTAACCGGCTATGCTTGAGACGGTTTTCTGCAGTTTCCTTCACGAACTCCAGATGAATATCGGCATAGTTCCTATCATAGTCGGCTGCATATCCTAACGCTTCCTACTCTATACACAAAAATTCCTTCCACTCACATCTTCACATCCGTAGGCATCACAATGGATCTTATGGTCGAAGTGTAGCCCGTCCAGGGCATCCTTTACAAACTATCTATATGAGGTTTAAAGATTCTATTGAGGACTGGATTAGGGGTTTTTTGAACCAAGAACAAAATATCTAAGCCTACGAGTAAATTTTTTGACATCTTTCCATACGAAATACACCGAAATTAACTTTCCGAGACATACTCATTCTATCTGTTAGTCAAGAAGCTATTTAAACACTGATTTTGTATGTTTCATTTGGGCAACGATCTGGGAATGTCTAGACAAGCATTAATCTAGGGAAGAATGAAAAAGTCAAGCTTCTTCATGGTAACACATCATCATTTACGAGTAGAGACAAATGAGATAACATGGCAAGAAAAAGGGCCTTCCAAACTCTTTGTAGGACCAGAACCGTTTTGGGAGTTTGTAGATCACTTCTTTAGCTCAGAAAGAGGGATTGATTGATTTATATCGAGATAAAAACTATTGCACTTCCACCTTATGGTGGAAGGATTATATTATACCTCAATCCG
This sequence comes from Nineta flava, assembly GCA_963920215.1. Lineage (NCBI taxonomy): Eukaryota > Metazoa > Arthropoda > Insecta > Neuroptera > Chrysopidae > Nineta > Nineta flava. Next base: position 137,620,065 of record OY986041.1, read on the forward strand.
ACGAGACTCGCTTCTCCCATATGTTGGCAATAGCCTGGAGCTTGCTTATCAGCTCCTTCCGAAGGTTCATATATTCGGGTTGAGATACACCGAATATCCTGCATCTGCTATAACCTAGAGGTTCGCAGTCAAAGATTATGTGACTGGATGTTTCTTCCTCCTCGCCAGAAAGATGACGACAACGGCTAAATATAACGACAGCATTATATGTAGCCTCTGAAAGTTACCTTTCCAGAAACAACCGCAAAAAATTTGAAAAGCTCAACAATAGATAATAGCTGCTGCGGGTTTTTATACAGGAACTTGTAAGCACAAATTAATTTCAGAATGCTAGATTTGCGTCAACTTACAGATTCTATGGAGAAATAGATGAAGCTCCGTAAGAACTCCCGAATGATAGTTTATCATGCTTCGGAAGGTATGCGCTCATCTCCTAACCCAACCCAGATTCTTTTCTGGATGGGAAGCTCTTGGTTGTGACTGCTTAGTAGTTAACAGGCGAAGGTTACATTGCCTAATTGGAAACTTAATGTATCGGTATGGATACTTTAAATTTCGTAAGCTTGGAAGCTTTAGAGATTTTTGTCAGACATTGGACATCAAACTGAGGATATTCAACATAAATTGTATGTATGTGATACACATAGCACCATTTTATCAGACCATTTTACTATCTGAGAAACCAACAACCAAACTCAATTCAAAGTTCATTTGATTCACATAGATTATGGGTCTATCCTCGTGTAGTGTAGTTCAAAGGAGTCAGTCAGTCCTGGTTAGCAAGTCCTTTGTGTGAAATATATTTATAGAGTTTTTCTATTTAAAAATAACATAGACGGTATTTCATGAATTATTGAAACAACACCAGACATTTCATCGAATAATAATACTGATGATATTTTCGAAGTAATGTTTTTTTTTTTTCTTAATTACAATCTCTGTACAGTATAATCATTTCTAACAAAACAGTATGAAATGGTTTTTTAATCGAAACAACATTAAAATACACAAACGATGCCGCTAGTGAAAAAATCAAACTAAATATTTTGAGTAATAGGGAATATGCATGAACATTTTTTTTTCACTTGAATTGAAGCATGTTTACTTGACAAATATCAAGGTAAAATTACTTTTTAAATAACTTTAAAAATAAGCGAGAAATGAATGATTGAAATTCCCGATTAGACAAAGAGAGTGGTAGCCCTCTTGATACGGTATGTGACGTCATATTACACTTTCACCATTTAAAATACACGTAAAACTCCGTTTTTAGTATTTTTGCAAGAAAGAGACAGATAATAATCTTTAAAAGCTTATAGCTTCCTTGATATTTGTCGGATTTTAATTTCGTTTTTAAATATCATTACAGTATTAACAGTATTTTCATATTCTGAAAATAAATTTGAAAAAAAATTTTCATGCGTATTCCCTATTGTTAACACGTATGTTAATATGTTGGTAGTAGATCGATACGAGATTAATTACTTGACTGCTTTTTTATTGATTTATCGTTCCAAAAATTATTAAAAGCTTGGGTTGCTTCGTGTAAAAGACGTTCGTTCAAGCGCTAGTCCAAGCAAAATCCAATATAGTACATTCATAAAATTCGACACAATCCACTAAATAAAGTTTATCATTTTTGGTCGTAAATTAAAATTCATTATTTTTATACAATCAATTTGAATCAATAAATTTGGAAAATTGGGTATATTTTCTCGTCAGATAACAAAATTGTTTCAATTATATACTGATTAATTATATACTGTATAATTCAAAGAATATTTAAAAACTATATTTATCACAGTGTCTAATTTATTAATATAGTTGTTACAAGTTTATATATTAAAAATTTACATGAATGGTAATGGGGGGTAATTGCGACATATAAGATTTATTGTGCTCCCCACCTGGTGCCTAACGAGGCCTCTAGAGCATATCATCTAGAGGCCTCTTCCAGGAAGAGTTTCTTCCAGGAAGTACAGGTCTAAAGATTGTAGCTCCCTTGAATGTATCTGATCCCAGATATTTTATCCATTTGTGTATGAGGGCGTCACAGTCGATTAGGAGGTGTTCCGAAGCTTCTTCACTTCTCCACAAAACCTGCAGTTCCCACATTTCCCAAGCCTAGCTTTCTAAGGTGTCTCCTGAATCTAAAATGCCCCGTAAGAACCTCGTCAGAGGACACAATCTATTTTTGCTCAGGCCAAAGCAGGTTTTGCGTCTTTTGCGGTTTAAATTTCCGAGGAGATCTTGGCCTGATTGTTCCTCCGGAATGTGGCTCTTTTGGTGCCTCCTTCTTTTCTATTCTCCTCTAGCTGCTGATCACCGAGTCCGCAGAAGTTTCACGCATAAACATCCTTAAAATGAAACCAATAGCTTTCTCAAACAAATTTTTTACACAAAGTTTCCTAAATTTTTAATGAATAGTCCCTACTTAAAATTTTGAAGTCCCTACTTCAAATTCAAATAATAGTATGATTTTTTACCACCCCCTAAAACGTGTAACAATCTCTCTCGAAATATAAAAGGTAATCGAACTTGTTTTGAATTGTTTCTCAGATCACGTGTGATGTACAAATCATATTCGAGATCGGAAATACTATCGAATTGTGAAATAACTAGGAATGATAATATGAAATGTAATAATCTCCCAACTCTCCCCTCTATATAATATATTAATAGAGTAAAGATGGGTTTGGGTTGTTATCTATATAATATAACATACATACACTTAATTTGCTTATCGGCGTTTTATGTGAAGTGAAAGTGATTTAATATATCTGGTTTTCTACCTACTAAAGCGAAATACATAGATAGACTTAATTTGTTCATTTAAATGGAATATATTTAAAATAAATATATATAATATATATATATATATATATATATATATATATATATATATATATATATATATATATATATATATATATATATATATATATATATATGTTTGATCATATATGTATGTATTTCTTTCTATCCGACCCTACTATTATTATGTTCGAAGTTTGACGATGGTTATTATTGGTTCGAATAATTCTCTGAACTAATTCTATGTCTATATATGTAGATAACATTACAGAACACATTATCTCTGTACGAAAAACTGTTGTAACATAATTTTATCGAAGTAGGTAGTTAATAATGACTCACATGGATGAAGACTCCTGGTGTGTTAATATATATCTATTTGAGAAGAATGAGAAAGACGGGGAAAAAATGAGGATTATTCTTAAGGGTTCCGTTGTGGGCAAGTTTTCATATGTATTTCCTTGGAATACTTTTTATGGCTGAGTGTTAATTCAAAAAATCTGTTAAACTATTTGTCTTTCTTATATTTATTCTATTTATCTAACTATGTTATTATATTATAGAAGGTGTATCTTTTATGTTTTGATGGTATGAGCTTCTTGAGTTTTTACACAAAAATTTCTTCCACTCCACTCACATCCTCACATTCTTAGGCATCACAATGGACCTTATGGTCGACGTGTAGCCCGCCCAGGGCAGCCTTTACAATCTATCTAACAATAGGGAATATGCATGAAAATTTTTTTCACATTTATTTTTAGAACATGAAAATACTGTTAATACTGTAATAATATTTAAAAACGAAATTAAAATCCGACAAATATCAAGGAAGCTATAAGCTTTTAAAGATTATTATCTGTCTCTTTCTTGCAAAAATACTAAAAACGAAGTTTTACGTGTATTTTAAATGGTGAAAGTGTAATATGACGTCTCATAACATATCAAGAGGACTGTCACCCTCTTTGTCTAATCGGGAATTTCAATCATTCATATCTCGCTTATTTTTAAAGTTATTTAAAAAGTAATTTTACCTTGATATTTGTCAAGTAAACATGCATCAATTCAAGAGATAAAAAATTTTCATGCATATTCCCTATTCCAAACTCCATATAGCGATTTTGAGGTTGACCCATAAAATAAACCCATATATATAGGTTATTTCTTGTTCTAATTCCTATATTATATACCAACTCACGATGTAGTTTAAGATACGGAATGCTTAAAAACAAGTATATTATAATGTACGCTTTATATTTAGTTTATCAGGCACAATTTAAGCATGATGATTATTCATTCAACTGTTAATAGGCTTTTTATAATACACCCTTAACATTTTTTTTTAAATTTAAAATATTGTAAATTACTCTCTAACAATGTTTTTTAATGTGTTTTTTTTCTTCTTTTTTTAATATATAAGCCTTAGGTCCTTTTTTATGGTGTTTTTTTTTTTTACTTTTTCCTACTAATATACTACTACGGACGGCCGAAGATACCCACCGAATATCATTTTATAGATATTAAATTGTAGAAAAAAAAAACGCTTTATTACTACGCCTGCTGCTTGTGTGTCCGAAATTTATAGCATGTGTGTAAATAAATGGGGCGAAAATTATCAAACAAATTTATTTATTTTTTTTTTGTATTTTTTTTTTTACTTAACAGTTGAAACTTTTCACAGATAATCTGTTTTGACTCTTTCCCTCTGTGTTTTTGCAGAGGGTATTTTTTTTGTAAATATGGGGATAATTGACTTGTTTTGTAAATTGTTTGTATGTGTTATCCAAGTAGAAGTTAATGATTTGTGAAAAATGAAATTATATTCGATATGGAAATTAAAAAGTTTATACAGTATGTTTCAGAATAGCTATCTCTAAGATCCTCCAGGCTTTTGTGTAACTGACTCACTAACTCATATTTAGAAAATCTAACCCACTTCTAGAAATGCTAGAAACTTGACATTCGACGCGGAATAACTTCAAACTTACGGGAAAAATCGGAAAACGTTAATTTTACACCCCAAAAAATGGGGGAAAATCCCTTAACCATACGAAATTTGCACTACGCAGGATATATTTTCTTTCTAGAATGCGGAGTCTAGGTAGAAGGCTGCCTCGGGGATCAAGGGTGTGAAGCCCCCTTACAATCAGAGTGAAAAATAACAATAAACAAGTAATGTAACAACTAACTGAGTTAATTGTTTGAATACCCAGTATATACTGAGTTGTATATCAATGTTCGAATTGTTAATACCTTTACTGGGTATACCAATAGTGTCCGCCTTTATTCGCCTATTCATAGTATGCCATTTGCTCTTTCAGCACAAATTATGAGAAAACTATTATGTTTATAAAAAATTTTTCAAACAAAAAAGAGAAGTAGTTTATTTGAAAAAGAGAAATATTTTTTGTGATTAAATTTTTTTCTATCTCTTACGGTTTCAAGATGTATATTTTCCCCTTTGGCGGGGGGAGTAACGTTCCGATTTTGCCAATTTATGAACTGGATCTCACTTTTTTGCTATAGATCACATATACAAATTTCAGCTCATTATCTCTTTTCGTTCTTCAGTTATCGTATCCACAGACGGGCGGACACGTCTTTATGGCCATTTTATGAATACCAATTCCAAACATTTATGTCGAGGTTTAATACTTTCAAGCGGTACAAAGTCGGGACTATACTTAATATACCTTGTATATTTACATATATTGGGTATAAAAATGCAATTATCTTAGATTATTTGTGATATCACAGGTCAAGGGGACGCGTTACGTGCATTTTTTGAAATGAAGAAGCGAACACATCATTTACTTAAACGGCATGACAATAGGGAATATGCATGAAAATTTTTTTTTCACATTTATTTTCAGAATATGAAAATACTGTTAATACTGTAATAATATTTAAAAACGAAATTAAAATCCGACAAATATCAAGGAAGCTATAAGCTTTTAAAGATTATTATCTGTCTCTTTCTTGCAAAAATACTAAAAACGGAGTTTTACGTGTATTTTAAATGGTGAAAGTGTAATATGACGTCACATAACATATCAAGAGGGCTATCACCCTCTTTGTCTAATCGGGAATTTCAATCATTCATATCTCGCTTATTTTTAAAGTTATTTAAAGTAATTTTACCTTGATATTTGTCAAGTAAACATGCTTCAATTCAAGTGAAAAAAAATTTTTATGCATATTCTCTATTGTAAATTCATGTAATAAGTGTTGAAAATTAGCAAACGGCTGTTCGGATACTAAAACATGTTGACTGTACAATCCTAAAATGATAATTTTCCAACAGTTTTCCGATCCCTTCCAACTACTCCAGCGATTTGCAATGAGCTACTGGTGGATTTTTTTTTTTTCGAAATTATCAGTGGACAATAAATTTGTTGGTGTGTGATAAGTCTTTTGGATATAGAAAGGCAAGACAATATTATAAAACATTAGAATATTTAAATTTGACTATATAGTTTCAATTAGGTACAGGAATGTCTTCATCATTCGTACTCCATGTTTCTGATAAAAGAATAATATTCGAATTACGAGCCACATTATCAATGATATTATTTTTATGAACTCGTAAACTTTTTATATTAAATGTGTATATTGATAAATCTGATCTTGATCAAGTTCACTAACTCTGATTCTAATGTAAATAATTGATTTAATGTGAGTCTTTCAAACTCTAGTTTGAACGTAAGAAGTAATGCTGGTTCTGTCCTACCATGATTAAATGTAGAATCATTGGTTTTAGATACAATATATAATTTTTCAATTATAATTTTTCACAACTATATCATTTTATTAAACTTTTGTGTCTTAATAGTAATGTTGACCTTATTTAATATTATTTTAATAAATTATTTAAAAGGAAATATATAACTTCCTACTTGCCTTCATAAGTACTTTTATTTGATTATTTCGAGGCTCGAATACCTACCAAAATTTGATGTATTTTCCTGCACTTTCTATCAAAAAACTGTTTTAAAATGTCATATTTTTAACAACAATTTTTTCCCCCACGTAAAGTAATATTTATTTATAGAAATCATTGAAACAATTTCCCCCAATAAAATTATATGTATATTCTCTTAATGAAAATTGAAAAATAAATTTTCTATGTCTGTATTCAATGACAGGAAAATATAAAATCTGTCAAATAAAATTCAATTTGAAAATGTCAGTCAATATAAATATGAAAAGACAATAATAATGAAGACAGTTTTAGTTTGCTGAATGCGTGCGTGCTTGTTGCTACTCCGCTCCGCGTTACTGTCATGTGACTTGCGTTTCATATTTTTGTTCGTAAAATAACGTTGTTCAATTTAAATAATATGTGTATATACATATATATATATATATACAGGATGTCCCCTAAGTAGTCGAGTTTCGATAAGAGGGTAGGTAGAGGGTACGATTTTGGAACGAAAAGTCCTCAGACATTTTTTTATTAGGCGCTCCGTTAATTAATTATATATTAATTAACAAAACTAGGTTGAAACCATAGTTGCAAAAAAGGCATTTTTTGGATAATTCATTTTTGATTTAATTATCACTTTTTGGAAAAATGTATTGCTTAAATTTTTCAAATTATTAATTCCTTGAAAAGTGCATTAATTAAATTTTTTTTATTTTTTTAACAATGTAATAAATAAATTGTTTTAATAATAAATTTTTTTTTAAATGTGCAAATTAAATTCGTTAAATTATAAAATTTTGTCAAAAGTGCATTATTAAAATTATTTTATTGCTTAATTTTTTTAATAATGCAATAATTAAATTTTTGGAATTATCAATTTTTAGAAAATCGCAAGACATGCACCCCCATAAAACAAAGATCCCACCCCTTAAATTTTACTTTCCTGTTTCTGTGGATACGAGCGACTGATAAAATTCATAGTAGTTTTGGGACACAAGTTATAGTGAGCAGATATTTCTTTTTTAGAATGTAATAATTATTAGTTAATAATTAAACTAACGGGGTGCGTCTAATAAAAAAATGTCTCTGGACTTTTCGTCCCAAAATCGTACCCTCTACCAACCTTCTTGTGGAACTCGACTACTTACGGGACAACCCGTATATATATGTATATATATATATATATATATATATATATATATATATATATATATATATATATATATATATATATATATATATATTTCAAACTTTCTACTAGAGGAATTCCACAATAAAGCACAGTTTACATTGACAAAAAAAATACAAATGTTAAAGTAACTAAAACCCGTTAAACCGGTTAAACCAGTTACCATATAATTTTAACCTACAGAAAAATTCAGTAAAGATCAACGATATTTTAGTGAAGTTTCTTACGAGGTGAGCCGATTTTTAAATGTCCTTGGATAATATACTCTGAGCTGGTTAAACTTCGTTTTAAAAAAGTATCGAACTTTTCGACCTTATGACCCATTGTGATCGCTATTCTAATTCAGTCAGGCAAAGTTCGCTTCTTTCATATCTTGGCAATTGCCAATAGCTTGCTTATCTGGTTTTCTTACAGGTTCATATATCCGGGGTAAGATGCACCGGCCATATTATATCTGGTGTAATTGAGAGATCTGTCGTTGATGATGTGGCTAGATGTTTCTTCCTCCAAGCTGCCTAGTCTGTACATGGACTTATTGTAGAGTTCTTGATGCGATACATTTTCCTGTTGATTGGCTGATGATCACCTGGTAATGATGTTTAAGACCTATCAACTCTTTGACCGCTTGTTTTCAGGCTATTATTGGGCTTTCTAATATCGTGAAAATTTTTATCTCTGTCAAATAATGTCTACCATTGTCTTGTTGGAATATAGCAAGTTATCTTTGTATAATAGGGAATATGCATGAACATTTTTTTTTCATTTGAATTGAAGCATGTTTACTTGGCAAATATCAAGGTAAAATTACTTTTTAAATAACTTTAAAAATAAGCGAGATATGAATGATTGAAATTCCCGATTAGACAAAGAGGGTGATAGCCCTCTTGATATGTTATGTGACGTCATATTACACTTTCACCATTTAAAATACACGTAAAACTCCGTTTTTAGTATTTTTGCAAGAATAATCTTTAAAAGCTTATAGCTTCCTTGATATTTGTCGGATTTTAATTTCGTTTTTAAATATTATTACAGTATTAACAATATTTTCATATTCTTAAAATAAATTAGAAAAAAAATTTTCATGCATATTCCCTATTAAGCCCTACGTTGGACGCCAGTTTTTGGAATATACCAGGATATCTATGTATATATAAAATAATCTTATTTTTGAGATATGAGTGAGAACAGTGGACAAAGAATATTCAAGAAATTTGATAAATATGATATGATCGTAAGACACTAGTAAATAAATTATCTGACTTCCTAGTTCATTGTAAAACGTGACACACACCCAAGTATAGTAGTATAAATATATGCCTGTCAAAATAATCACTTCAGCACAATTTATTCTAAAAGTTTTATATGAATGCGTGCGAATTGAAATCTAAAATACTCATTCCAACAACAGAACATGGAATCAACCAACACCGCGTGCTTGCTTACTTGCTTGATAATGATGGGGGGGGGGTTGCGGAGAAGGTGGGTAGGAGGTTAGGTACAAATCTTGACGCGTACGTTAGACTTTAACAACTTTCTTCTTATAACACAAATTTATGTCTGTTACTATTTTGAGTCGGGAGTAATAGTAGATAGGCGATGATTTTATCCACCAACCAGTTTACTCTCTGGATGTATGTAGTATGGTGGTGTATAGTATGTTATTATTTTAAACACGTGGAAATAATGTTTCCATTTACCAATTGTCTCGTAAAAATTGTATAACTGTGCATAGTTTAATTCAAACGATCCACCCTATATTTAATAATGACTGCCAGAGATAGATAGATAGATAGATTGTCGAGGCTGCCCTGAACGGGCTTCGGCCATAAGGTTCATTGTGACGCTAAGAATATGAGGATGTGAGTGGAGTAGAAGGAATTTTTGTTTATAGGCTAGGAATTGGTAGGATATGCCGATATTCATCTGGAGTTCGTGAAGGAAACTGCAGAAAACCTTCTCAAGTATAGCCGGTTACTTCGTTCTTGCCCATACGCCGATAGTTTAGTCAATTAACCGCCCTTTTTTTCCTTAATAATTGACAAACTGCCGCTGTCGGGATTTGAACCCATAACCTCCCAGTTTCCAAGTAGGCATACTGCGCAGACATAATGCCTTAGACCGCTCGGCTACTTGGACTGGTATATGTTTAGACTGCCTGTGTTAACTTCTCTTAAGATTATTCTGAAATAACTTCTTCACAATTGTGTGCAAAACACTGGTTTCCAGAATGCTTGGCACTTTATTCTATGGCTTCTTCAGAGGCTTATTACCGATGTATGAAGACTATGCCCTCAATTCTGGGACTATTTACTTATTTCTTCAGACTATTTACCATAAGCCATCTTTAGACTATTTGCAGACTTTTTGTGTGGCATACTGGGATTTCTTGGGTGCAACTGCTTACATGCGGTTATGTGACGAGTCTGTACAGTATCACTATTGATCTGTTGGCCTCCTCTTTGCTATAAAAATTGGGCTTGCAATTCTGTGAGGACTCTATTTTCTCAATACTAGGAATAAGTACACAGAAGCCCAAATTCAGAAGTCTAAAGCCTTAATTAACTTGTAATAGGAATGTTTCCGAAATATTTCCCCAAAAAAAGCGTTCCCAATTTTTGAATATTGTAAATTGTAATTACGGTTTTGGGTAGATCATTTTTGTGAACCAAAAAATTATAAGGAAAAAGAAATAAGGTAAAAACACTACGAGTACATATGAAGGGGAAACGAATATATACATATATATATATATATATATATATATATATATATATATATATATATATATATATATATATATATATATATATATATATATATATATATATATATATCTATATACATATATATATATATATATATATATATATATATATATATATATATATATATCTATATACATATATATATATATATATATATATATACAGTTAAGAAACAATGAAGTGTGACAGACGGTAAAACTAAATAAGAAGGGCTCAACTTAACACCACGGGGTCTTTGTCAATTTATTATTTATTTTGCTCACGCAAATATTCGTTCACAATTTCTTCACACACACACAGAGAAGAAGGGTGTTCGAGCACACAACTCTAACTCCAGCCGCCTCGCCTAGCAAGCGGTACACACGATAATGTGAGAACGCCAGAGGGGTGGGTGAGTTGGTTGGTAAGATATGTTAGCACAAGTTGACGATAATATTTTCCCTCATTTCCCCGTTTTATCTCACACTCGCTAACCAACATAACAAACACCGAAAAATTTATTTTTTTATATTTAAATTGAATTGAAATTCAAATCAATGTAGAGGATAACACGTACCAAGATACCTTTCGACAATTCTTTTCGACAATATTTCTTTTTTTTTTTTGTTCTTCCATAAAACAATATCGCAACATCCCTCTGATATAAAGCGTTATTGTTTTTGTTGTATTATTGTCGCCTGTAGTTGGATTGCCGCCCAAGGTGTACACCTTTTATCTTGACATGTGCCTTAGGGGAAGACTTTTACAACTTGTTTGTGTCTTCAAACATTGTCTCATACACAACTAGATAGATGGAAACTTTCAAATTATTTCGCTCTACCCTTGGTGGCATTGCTCATACATGGCAACAATTATTATTATTATATCATTATTGTATGTCTACGATTATTAAGGGTGAGTTTTAATAGGAAAATGTGGGAGTAGGAGGAAAAGGGGGGGGGGTGTGGTTGAACAAGGTGATGAGATTCCGTAGTTTGTATCACTATGGGAATAGATTAATGTTGTTGATAATTCCCAAAACTCATCGAATATACACACACTTAACCCACCCGTTTGTTGTCTACTTTCCTGTCAACACGCTGTTACAAAGGGCCTGAAGGCATTTTAAATAAATGCCATTATGATGACACGCTGGATTGTCGGTTTGTGTGTGTGTGTGTGTGTGTGTACAGTAAAACTTGTTTTTTAGTTATATAGACATTTTAATTTGTGTCGTAAAGTTCAATCAGTGTTTAGCTGTTGTAATGAAGTCGATAAGTTCCTCTTTGTTGCTACAACATGTTTCCGAACGTATCATTGGGATTTCTTTCATTCTTTGTGTTGGAAGTAAATTTTTACCTATTTTGCTATCAACACAGTAAGAAACTCGAGGCTTCGAAGGAAGGTCAATACAAATATCCCAGGGTGTTCTGTATATTTCCTAGTAGTAGAAATACAACGTTCCTAGTAGAATAATCACCAAATTAGCGACCAAATTAGCAATGAGCAACATGTATCTCTGACTCCATATCCCAGAGATAGTTACGATTAGCTTATTCATACTGGTGATGACTACTTTGTAGTCAAAATACGTATTAAAATATGCAAAAAATTGTTCTAGGAAGTCGGGCAAAATTTGAAATTTATTTTTACGTTAATTTACATATTTTTGAACGTTCGATGTCCAATAAAAGTTCAAACATTATTGGATATAAAATCATACCCAACTAGGATGGGAATCGAATCTAGAATGCATATGATTTCTCACTATCTTGCTGTCAATTTATTAATGTGTTTATTTACCATTTACCTATTTTTCAATTGGCTTTATTATACCAACGAAATAAAACTATATATATTATACATTTTGTTCTACCAACGAAAGTGATCAGCGTTTACTTAATTTGACATTTAAGTAATATGTCTGAACGTTGATGATAACATGCTTTGACATCAAATGCTTGATACGAAGAATCATACCCTTCTTCCATTAAAATTAGTTTAAAGACCAATTGAGTTTAAAAGATCAATTCATTAAATTCATTATTTACATTAGAATCAGAGTTAGTGAAATTTACGAGCCCATTACAAGGATATCATTGAGCATGTGGCTCGTAATTCTAATATTCTTCTTTTATCAGAAACATAGTCATAATGATGAAGACATTCCTTTACCTAATTTCAACTGTATAGTCAAATTTAAATGTTCTAATATTCTAGATAGCGATGTAGCTATTTACCAAAATAATAACGATAATTCATATTTCGTTCTATAATGTACACTCCCATTCAATAAAATTGAACATACCTGAAATGTTTATTTTCTTACATTTCATAAAACTCTTCACTTTTGTAACTCTCTGTATAATGATTCATTTATAAACAAAGATAAGTAGTATATATTTTAAGTGTGAAAAAAGAAATGGAAGTATAGTAAACCAACATTTACTACAAGAATCATCAAAATTGTGAGAGACTGATTCGGTTTAGATCTGTTCAATTTTAATGAACGGGAGTGTACATAATATTATCTTGTCTTTCAATATCCAATAATCATATCACATGTAAACAAAATTATTGTCCACTGCAGAGTGTACTTACATTGCTTATTTAATTGACAGACTTCTGTCGATTTCAATTAAGCATATAATGTATGTATATATAAAATTAGTCATATATTGACACAACAAACAATTATTTATATTTAGGCATCCCATTCTCTTCTTTGTTCTCGGAAACTGTAAGGCATAACATACAAAAGGCCAGAACTTCAATCCCATCAGTCATGACCATGTTAGCGAGCTCCAAATGTGTATCTTGGGAGGCAAGACTTCAGCTGTATAATTCTATAGTGGTTAATACATTGCTGTATTCTACTCCAATTTGGGCATTAAGATATTTGGAAGAGATAGAATTTGTGCAAGTGAACTTTTTTAAACAGCTACTCCAATTACCTAGAAACACCCCGGGGTATATTGTACGTCTTGAAACTGGTACTAATCCGCTGTCTGTTTTGGCACTTTATTTAAGTTTGATGTGGTTGCGTAACATTTTGAAAATGAACGACAGTAGATTACCCAAGATATGTTACAATCGTATGAAGAACCTTGCGTCAAGTTCACCATGCCCTAACGACAAATACAACTGGGTCTGTCAGCTAAGCAAAATAGTATCCCTTATTAACCCAAACCTCAGGATGGAGAATATTACCGGAAACGTGAATATAAAAGCTTTTCTGACATCATACAGTGATATTCTTCGGAAGAAGGACATGAAAAAAGCAAATAACTCGGGCTACAGCTTTATATACCATAAGCTCACAATTAATGATCATACAGCAGACTACCGTAAATTGAACTGCCCCATCTCTTTCATTCGTCTTTTGGCTCAGCTGCGTACCTGTGGTAAAATAGTGCTGAGAATAGTTTTAAACAGGATTGTGTACACTATTAACTGCGAAATGATCTGCACTTTATGTGACTTACATCATAAGGAAGATCTGGTGCACCTACTGTTGCTTTGTCCTGCCTACAGCTATGTTCGGAGACAATTTTTGAAGGAAATTAACATGGTTGGTCCAGATTTGAATCTGTCACAAATTCTAATGGCTTATAATACGGGACAACTCAGAAAAATATACAATTTCATAAAGACTATTCTGTGCCCAAGGTCATTTCTACTGAATGAGTGAATCTTTTGGCTTTAAATGTCATTTATTTATTTGTACTAATGTTATTATATCTGTATTTTGTTATTGTTGTTGTATTTATACTCTATTTCCACTGCTAGTTTCCAATTTTTAATATTTGTTTGTCATTTGGGCTAAAAGTTAAACCTCTTTGTACAAGATGTAAAAATCTTCAAACAAATAAACCTATTATTATTATTATTATAAAATTAGTCTTTATACTGTATGATACACAATTTTTTACTGAATGTCTCTTAAGCACTGAGCAATAGAACAGGATAGAAATCAGTGTAACATCGATCGAGCGAGATGCATTCTCCTTACATGCTGAAAATACACTCTAATCGGATTCTCATAACGTGTCAAAAGTAGTATAACTTTAAAACAAACAGGTATTATTGTTAACGGGTTTTCCCACGTCCTTGTTTGATCCAAAATAATAATAATGAAAATAACCATAGCCATAATAGCTATTCTATCCAACAAGCTATGTTGTGTTTTATTTATACAATTTTGTATATATTTGTCTTACACCAATGGCATAACAAAATAATCATAATCATACTACTTCGACCATTATCGACCGCATCGCTAAACACACAGACACACTGACAGACTGACAGACTGACTTCGTAGTCCGTTCCGCCGTCTGTTGTAGTATTAATACTATTAAGAAAATAAAGTTGTGTAGATCAGAGGTGGGCGCAGACGGCTCGCCAAAGTCGAACGGACTCTCCATAAGCTGGGTGAGAGTAAGTAATAAAGTTATGTTTTGAAGTAAGACGGAACGATGTTTCAATACAGGTTGCCTACCGATTATTGCCCAATAATTTATTCAATCAATTTAGAATTAGTTTTATAAAATATTTATTGTTGAAAAAATATCTTTTACAATATGGAGAGATACACCAAAAAACATAATAATAATAATAACAATAATAACAACAATAATGATGATATAGCATTAACAATAATTACAACAACAACAACAACTATATGTATTCCCACTTTATGTAAAATTTAACCATTTAGAAATTAGTAACAAATTACCATACCTCCACCCCCACTCAGCTTTATCATTGGCATCTTTTTTGTATCTAGTGTCATCAAATTCCTATGACATTATACCCCTACTAAGAAAAAATAATAAAATCAAGTAAATAATTGTTTATTAGTTGTCCGATATGAATAGTTTAGGCAAATTATTCGGAATTTCCTAAAATCTATTTCTAAAATCTAAACTAAAGCTAAATCATCAAAAAATTTACAAGCGGTAAATGTAACAGATCAAAAGGTTTATATTTTATAAATGTTCAGAAAATGTTTTAATTAAAAAAAGAAAATAATAATAATTGTTAGGGGATACCCTATATTTACTCTATCTCTCTTTCTACCTCTCACTCAGAGCTCAGTGCAGTCAAGGTCTGCCCACATATGGTGTAGATAGAGGTAGTGAGATCTAACCATGAAATAAGTTGTCACATAAACAAACAGACAGGCAACAACATAAACACAATGGGAGGGTACGGGAGAGGTTGTTGTAGTAGGAGATAGATCAGTAAGCTGCTAGTGTAAGCAAATCATTAAACGTGAGAAAACATATCACGATCATGTTATAAAGTTTCCAATATACGCCGTCCTGCTTTTTCTACACTACTAGAAAACAACATATCCTTCTATTTTATATATTATATGATGGGTAGTATCCTTATAAATTATCCTTGGATAGTGCGCTCTATTTACAATTGACTTCCGACTTTCCGTGTAATAAATCATTTAATTATCACTAGATGTTAGATTGCACAGTTCATTAATTCTGCCGCTTTTTAAATGGCCTATAATACACTTTGGAACTTAGGTTGTACGGCAAATTGTACAACCCAAATTAATTTGACTGTCTAAAATGAAAATTTCATAGCCTGAGGTGTTGTATTTGAAAAGGTTGTACAACTCTCGGTTAAATAAAGTTTGGTTGGTTATAAATTTGTTGTACTATCCAAAAGTGGGGTTTTCCAGATTTCACAGTTGATTTATGTCGAACCTATTCGGTTTAGAACTAAAATTGATAGTATTTTCATTACAAAGAACTTTTATTTCCGAACATTTTCCGAAAACCGAATAAATGCGATAGCAAAATTGATTGCAAAAATTTGGAAAAGGAAGACAAGAATTACCAGTCCAAGTCGTCGAGCGGTCTGAGGCGTTACGTCTGCGCAGTGTGCCTACTTGGAAACTGGGAGGTTATGGGTTCGACTCCCGACATCGGCAGTTTGTCAATTATTAGGGGAAAAAAACGGGCGATTAATTGATTAAACTGTCGGCGTTTGGACAAGAATGAAGTAACTGGCTATGCTTGAGAAGCTTTTCTGCATTTTCCTTCACAAACTCCAAATATCGGCATAGTTCCTATCATAGTCGGCTGCAGCCGCATATCCTACCAATTCCTAGTCTATAAACAAAAATTCTTTCCACTCCACTCACATCCTCTGATCCTTAGGCATCACAATGGACCTTATGGTCGAAGTGTAGCCCGTCCAGGGCACCTTCTTCAATCTATCTATCACAACCGCGTTTTTACAAGCGTGGCAAGATGAGTGCGACATTTTCCTTAAACTTCCTATCTCTAAAACTGTCGAATTAGTTTGTTTATATGACTTTGTATATATTTTCCATTTTCGAACTAGATTGTCGCCACACATCGAAGGGTCAGTTAAGAAAATTCTAAGATATCAATAATTTAGATAGGGCATTTTTACTAAGATCGGTAGTATTTTTATGGCATAGAAAAACCAAAGAGAGAGATATAGCTTGTATAATCCTCTTTTAGATATGTTATTTTGAATTTTTATTTCCGTTTCTAAATTAAATATACCTTAAAAAAGTCGATATGAATTTTTTTGTCTACGAATTCAACGAGAATCCAAGAAAATCGAAAATTTAATCCAACTTAATACTCCTCCTAGTGTTGCTCCTAGGATATATCTCCTTCTAAATCTGTAATTTTGAATTCTTAGACGTATACTAGAAATTAGTTTAAAAACACTAATTTGAATCACATTTTTTTCTTTTCACAATTTGTTATCTTTATCCGAGATTGCCTGACTCGACTTGAGAGATAATTGTAATCTTACGTCTACATTCAATGTAAACATAGCCTTGTCATGGTGCTCGAACATGTTGAAAGATAAGGAGCAACAATTTTAAATTTATATTATAGATGTGTTTTTGTGTGGGGTTAAAATAATTTGATTTTTATGTATAAGGAAACGTGAATTGAATCAAAAATCTTCTTTTAATTTACTTTAAACAAAAAATTATATTTTAAATCAAATTTTGTTCTTTCTGTTGTCCCCAAATAACAGCAACAACAGAAAACTTAATAGAAGGCAATTTATATAAATATATATAATAAACACCCAGTTGAGCTACATCGAGAAATCAAATTATGTAAATTTAAGACTTCATAAATTATTAGTGTTGGAATATACCAAGATATTCTGGTATATTCTGCCTAAAGCCTGGGTAAATAAGAATTAATAACAAGAAAATTACAAATTTACAAAACCCCCAGCGCAATAGAATGAAATATTGTAAGATATTTTCCGGTAACCTCCGCCAAATTTATATGTAAAAAAAACCTTCCCTTTACATCATTTTGGAAAAGAGCTGATAATCTTCAAAAGACTGACCAGAATTTTATCAAACATAGCTAAAAACTTCTGCAAGGAAACCAGCTATTTAATATATAAATAATATTCAAGAGAACTCTAGAATTTTTCAAAATAAATTTCGATTTTTTGCCCCTAGATCAAAATTTTTTTAATTTTATAAATACGTATTTCGACTACAAAGTAGTCATCATCAGTATGAATTAGCTAATTGTAATTATTCTCCGAGGATATGCTACTTGTTGCTAATTTGGTGACGGTCTGCATTTAAATCGGTCAACGCGTTTTAAAGCTACGATGCCACGGGCATAATATTATATTATGTTTATTTAGGGGCACTGGCTTAAAAGGCAAAGATACTGAGCGGATGGGTCTCTACTAGTACGCCACGGCTATTACAAGAGCTATTCCAATACGGAGGAAGAGGAAATAATGACCCACCTCCTCTGTCACTGTCGAGCTCTTGCTAAGAGAAGATTGGCACACTTCGGTGAGGTATTCCTTGACGACATGTCTGAGCTAAAATCGGGAGTCGACAAATTTCTTTGGCCATTCTTGAACAGCTCCAAATGGTTTCAGGAGCAGTGGCTTCCTGCCAAAAGTTCCGCTTTTTCAGGTATCACAATGGGTCTTTTGACCTAAGTGTCCCACCCGAACAACCAGTGCAACCTAAGTTTTTTGTTCAATTGAAGTATGTAAAAAGTTTTCCATTTCGATAATGGATTAACAAAACACGATTCTTTAATCATTAAATAATTTTGTATATTGGAAAAACGTAAGGCCTCGCAGTGAGGCCTGCACATACATGTACAAACATGTCATATAAAAAACAAGCTTATTATTTCCCTAACAGAAGCGATGAAATTTTGCACCATTGCATTAGACCGTGTACAGAGATTTTATACAATTTAATCCAATGGTATCAAATTATCTCTCCCTCTGTGCCTCCTTGGCATAAGATTGCTGATGATGAAAGATAAAAAAGAAACCAAGACACCAAGTGAAGCCACTAACAACACAACGACACATCTAACAATGTAATAGTGTGTCATCCTTGAGTCACGTACACATCAAATAGACAGTTGATGGTTGAACATTGTTGTAATGTATGTGTGTGTGTGTTTCATACGATGTCTTATATTGGGACATATACATGCATACATGCAACCCTTACAATCATCTTCTCACAAAACATTCATATCATCCCCTCGAGTTTGTTTCGTGCACAAGTTACCTTATTGCAGTTTTTTTCTAGTATTCCGTACCGTTAAAGAAATAATGGACACAGTCCGATAATGTAAAATATTTTGGATCCAACTAATTCTCTAGGTCTGAGTTCTCAAAAATATAAGATGATCCATCAAAAAAGTTGGGTATCTCTTATTGAATTATGAACTTAACAGTTATTTACAAATTAGTAGTATGAGGGTACCCCCGTACAAACAAAAATATATTTGTGAACAATAAATGTAATGTTACGACTAAATTACCGCAGTGGAATTGGTTGACACTCTTCATCCCGGATAGACAAAAGTCGTAAGTTCGAGCCCTAGTAGTTTTTCCCTTTTTCAAACTCAGTTTAACAGTTTATTGTGTTTTATGCCAAACTATTCTCAGCCGCATACCTCGAGAGCTATTCATCCTACGTGAATTTTTTAAAGGCCTTTTTTATAAAATTAGCTAAGGAATAAATATAATACCTCTATTAACCTTGAAACCATTGGAACGTGTTTCCCTTCGCTCGGCTGGGGGGGGGGGTATATATACATCTTTGAGACCTCTTTTGATTGTCGTTTCCATAGTAACTATAAACTATAATCGTTATATATCGTTCTATTTTGGCTATTAATAGATTTAATTTTTGCAAATACTACAATTATATCAAATATTATATTTCATTTTGATCACACTAAAATTATGACCGCTAGAGAGTGATTTATATATTCTAATGAAATTCGCTAAGTTGAAGCAGCTCCTGCGTAACGAATTTTTTATAATCGTATTAACACACGTTGTGCTCGGTGTGACTGTCCTTGCAATGATCGTTTAACGATAGATATAGTTTTCATTCCTAATTGTATCACTCTATAGGTGGGTTGTGTTTCAAAGAACGAGTTTAAGGTTGAATTCCAACTTTATTGGCAATATCAGCCGATTCATTGCTCTTGAACCTTTGATCCTTATAGGACGCATGTGATAGGTGCCACAGTAGTGAGTAATGATTCGCCACTTCCTGGAGAATAATTTTATCATCCTCGTCAGAAAACGAAGGAGGCATGATGTGCGTGATCTTCTTACAGCAAAAAACCTTAGCGACTGACAATTATATTCAACCTTCTCCAATACGATTCAGAAGAATGTACCTTAAAACGGAACCATCTATTCCCAATCTATGCCTCACACTCATTCGCCGATTTTTTTGCTCTACTATGTCATTTAAATCTGTACAAGTATAACTGTTGTAACGATTCGTAGCGAATAAATAAATAATTTTATAGTATGTAATTTTTGTTGCTGCTTTTTTTTTCAATATTAAACCACAGCAGAGTAAAAACGAAAGGGGTTGATTGAGAGGAGGGCAACGATGGATCACAAAGTGAGGAAGTCCATGCTCATATGTACATGTAGAGTGAATAAATGAATTGTATACACAGAGCTTTTGATCTGCTTTGATGCATAAAATAAATATATAAACTTTATCGCCAATTATCGTCAATTTATTTTTATTGGTCAATATAGTTTTTTTTAATAAAAAAGTTAATTTTTCATCTCTCTAATAATTTCATAATATTCCATTTGGAGTACAGGATCAATCATTTTATTTTATCCATGCAAATTACTTTGAAGAGTTGCAAAACAATGTTTCTTCGAATAAGTCGTACTTTTGTTTCACCTGCAGAGATAGATAGATTGTAGCAGTTGCCCTGAACGGGTTACACTGCGACCATAAGATCCATGGTGATTCCTAAGAATGTGAGGATGTGAGTGGAGTAGAAAGAATTTAGGTGTATAGACTAGAAATTGGTAGGATATGCGGATGCATCCGACTATGGTAGGAACTATGCCGATATTCATCTGGAGTTCGTGAAGGAAACTGCAGAAAACCATCTCAAGCATAGCCGATTTCTTCGTTCTTGTGCAATTAACCGCCATTTGTTTTTTTCTTAATAATTGACAAACTGCCGATGTCAGGATTTGAACCCTTAACCTCCCAGTTTCCTATTAGGTATACTCCGCAGACATAACGCCTTAGAGCGGTCGGCCACTTGGTCTGGTTGTTTCACCTATAACTGACAAATTAAATTTGTCAAGAAATCTTAAAAGTTGATTTTTTTGTTGTACCGAATTGAAAGTTTGTAGCTCTGATGGCGATACAATGATCATCTGGAACATTGTGGTCCATTGTGCAACCCCTTCTACTTTGGTCGGACGAGATACTCTTTTCCCATATCTTGCTAATAGACAGGAGCTTTCTTGTCAAGTTTTCCTGAAGGGTCATATATCCGGGGGATGAGATGCACCGAATAGCTGCTGTAATCGAGAGATTCGCAGTTTAAGATGATGCATGGCTGGATGTTTCTTCCTTCTCGCCACATAATCTGCACATACTGGATCCATTGCGAAGTCCCTCTGTATGCAGATGATTTCGTAAGTGATAATTTCCGGTGATGAAACCTTTCGAAGTTGTATTCTGTTCAGGTAGCGTGCATTGAGAGACAACCTTGTAGCGGTATCGCTTCTTTACTATAACTTCCTCCTATTATCACGGTTGCTTTGAATGTTAACAATCTTGATAATTTACATATAAAAATATATAATACTTCATAAATCAATTTAATAAAGATCAATTATATCTTTTACATATATTTATTATTTATTTAAATAATAATTATTTATTATATCAATCATTTACCTCTACAACCTCTTGGATGAATTCCGAAACACAATTTTACCGAGATTTTCTTGCGGTACATTTTCCCAGTGATCACGGTGTTTAGCGTCTATCCAATCGTAGATCACTTGTTTACATGCATGCCTTTGGATTTCTTAAAATAGGGCTTTTGGGCTTTTGAAAGGTATGCCGGATCTCTGCTAAAGTGTACATGAACTCTTGAAAGAATTCAAAAATTCGACAAGAAATGGAAATTAGTAAAAATAACAAATTATTCCAAAATAAAAACAATAAAAAATTAGTACAATTTTCAAATAGTTAATTAATTAATTTAGAATAGCTAATAATTAACTCTATCAAATAATCAATTTGGATAAAAATCCGCCAATAAAAATTGCGAATAAAATTGATAATTTTAAATAATCTTTCATTGCTTATATTTAATGGAAAAAGTTATAAACAAAATTTATTGGCTCGCAAGATGTCAAAATTCATATTTATGTGATAATAAAGAGATTTATGCAAATTCATATGTCAGAAAATATTAACGATAATTAATCACAATGATTAAAATAGTTTTGTGTTTTTTTAACCCGACTTCAAAAAAGGAGGATGGTTCTCAATTCGCCTGTGGTTTTTTTTTTTTTAATGTGTGTTACCTCAGAACTCCGTCATTTATGAACCGATTTTGAATTTTTTTTTTTGTTTTAAAGGGTTTGGTTTCCCATTGATCCCATTGTCAGCAAATCGCATTCTGATGAGGGGATCTCCGGGAAATCGAGGAAAATCCTCATTTTATATGTGATAACCGATTTCTGCCAAAGTTTTTTTATTTTTAAAGGGTATACTCATTTATAATGGGAAAATAAGAAAATTTTTTTAAAAACCGACTTCAAAAGAAATAACTGACCCCAAAAAAAAAAATTTTTACAAAAAAAAACAAAATGCTTGTAAAAAAAACTGAAAATCTGTTATAAAAAAATGCACTTAAAATTATAAAAAAAAAAAAAAACGGATAAAAAAAAATGTTATAAAAAAATTCACTAAAAATTAATTGGTCGTTCAGTAGGTCTACCCATAGTTAGACAAATAAAATCAGTTATAGAACTTCAAAGTCACTAAAAAGCAAGAAATAAAACCTTTTTTGACAAAATGGAAACCCGACTTCAAAAATCAAATATTCTATAACATAATTTGCACTAAAAAGTAAAAAAATAATTGCATATTCTTGTGTCAATTTTAGTTCACCTCAGCAAAAATTTTTAAATATATATGTACAATTATTGTTATTTTTGGAAGCGGTGTCAACATAGATAAATGTGTCACATAACTTGGTGTCACATAACTTTTGGACACCGCCTCCAAAAATAACAATAATTGTACATTTATATTTAAAAACTTTTGCTTAGGTGAACTAAAATTGGCACAAGACTATGCAATTATTTTTTTACTTTTTAGTGCAAATTATGTTATAGAATATTTGATTTTAGAAGTCGGGTTTCCATTTTGTCAAAATAGGTTTTATTGTTAAAGAATTGTCACATTTCATTACACAGTTAATATAACAATTGTAATTACTCATAAAACACAACATTATTTGTAGTGTTTTTCTGTCTACAATAAATTTTTGTAACGAGGTCATGTTTTTGTCAATTGAACGAAAAGAAACGAAATTAAAACGCAAGCCAAAAAGTATTCGAAATAAAAATTTATAAATAAAATTTTAAACAAATATATTTACATTATTTAAAACAAGTTTGAAAACATGTCATTTTATCAAGGTTATAGGCCAAGCAAAGAAGGCCAAAAAATGTGTTTTCCACAAAATTCTAACAGAAATGAACGTTCCAGATTCAGACACTGTCTTAAAATACTATTTATAGTAAACTCAGAGACTGCATCCATATAAACAATCGAAATCACGTAATCATAGCATATAGTACAATATGATTGGTTCGTTTGATATCTTGGACGTTTAAATCTGAATGAATACAAGTCTCAGTTCAGTCTTATGTGACTAGTCTAAGTGGCCGAGCGGTCTAAGGCGTTATGTCTGCGCAGTATGCCTACTTGGAAACTGGGAGGTTATGGATTCTAATCCCGACATCGGGAGTTTGTCAATTATTGGGAAAAAAAGGGCAGGAAGTAAGCGGCTATGCTTGAGAAGGTTTTCAGCAGTTTCCTTCACAAATATCCTGCAACTGCATATCCTGCCAATTCCTAATCTATACACAAAAATTCCTTCAACTCCACTCACATCCTCACAGCTATAGGCATCACAATGGACCTTATGGTCGAAGTGGCCCTTCCAGAGCAGCCTCTACAATCTATCTGTCTCTATCTATCATTCATATGCGAATTGTTATTCACTGCTATCATTTTTGTGATCCATCATTTCGATCGGTTTTTTTTTGTATATTTATTTTTAGTTTTTATTGTTAAATTTGTTATTGTTATTCATTTTATTGTTTCCATTCGTTATATTCATATTTATAACAAAATAAAATGAGTAAAAAACTAAAACGACAGCCAGTCTGTTTTAACGTTGTTTGATGACAACGATGGACTCTCTAGCTTGCGTGTACTATAAGTACATCATCGATTGTACATACAGTAAAACCGATTAACTTAAAAAGCAGTTCTATTCAAAGGTTTTCTAACTTCACAAAGGACTTCACAATGGCCAGGAGCTTGCTTATCAGGTTTTCCTGAAGGTTCAGGTAACCTTTTGAAGTTTTCCTCAGTTCAGGTTGAGTGCGTCAAGATACTACTAATTCATAAGAATAAGCAGTTGAGTAGAATTAGTTAAAAATCCGTTGCGAGATTTGAAGTAAACAAGATAAGAAAGTATAGCTAAATAAAACCTTCAAAATATAGAACAATGAACAGAGTTTCCAATTGCAGTAATTTTGAGTTGACTAATCGTAATGTGCTCGGAGAATTTTATAGAAGATTCACCATTCTGGGCATATATGGAAATGCTGATGTTAGGTCTATAGGATGCCACATCTTCTTGCTAGGTCTACAGCAGGTAATTCAAAGATCAAGTCCACCACAAAAAACGATAATTCATAAACTGAAGACCAAAATCATGACAGATTTATCATTATAATTCACTTCGAATGCTACCTATAATTGAATCATGTATCTATCTGTCTAGTTAGCTTATTCTAAATGAAATTATAAATATTAATGATATCATTTATTATGTTTGCTGTATATTCTACTAATAATATAAATATCCTTTTCCGTCCCTTTCACCCGTTCGTTTACCCAGTCAGTAGAAGTAGGTACTGTGTGAGTGTGCCCGTATATATTTCGATCTAAATCTAATATGTTTATAAATTTTATTTGGAATAAATCGTGCAGAAAATGCAATTGAAATTCTGATTGTGTACCACCTAAACACAAGAAGAAGGTAAAATAATACTGATATGTTTATATATCACTCTACCTACTAGCATATACTAGCGAGCTAGTAGCTAGCGTATAGTACACCTACTAGCTAGCATAGTAGTGTAGCGTGTAGTCAACCATGCTTTTATATATAGGTATAGGTAGTAGTCTTTTGAAATATAAACAGTATGGTCATTAAAAAATGTTGTATTGAGCATTGCATTTTTCGGAAAAATAACTGGATTATGGACGATTTTGCAGTCTTAGTATTCTCATTAATCCAAATGACGCAAAAAATTGAACGCGGGATCAAAAGTGTCGAAAAACAGCATTTCGTGGATATTCCAATCACATTTACAGGGTAAGACATTGATGTTGTAGTATAGAAAATTATCTACAAAAATGTAGTTTCTAAACTACTTTGACGCATGAAGTATCTTTAGCTTTGTCTTAGAATTTCGCGTGTCCTAGGCTATGTGACACCATATAAAGTCCAGCATTTGCAGGTATGACCTGTTTTCGTGCTTTTTTCGTAGTCTGGTGTTAGTTTTTTAAACTTATCAATTCTTGTTAGTATTTGTACTAAGGATTGAAACAGAACAGTCTCTACCTCGTCTGGGTCCCAGTACATCGAGGACCTATTGGCCTAGAAAAAAACTTTATACTCAAAAAGACTGTTCAGCAGATGGGTTTATCTGGATGTATTGTTCGCGCTGAAATTGGAAAGTAGAAGATAACCGAGCATAAGTATTCAACCATAAGTTTCCTTATGGCTGAAGTGTAGCCTGTTCAGGGAAGCCTCTGCAATTCTTTATCTATCGGGGACGAATATCGATCTTCCCTCGAAAAAGTTTTAGCAGCATTTTGATCGATTGGGACTTTTTACAGTTTGTTAAGAACATCAAAAGGAAGCTCATGGGTGCAATTTTTTTATCTACCATCATACTGTGGACCTATTTTTTCCGGGCTTATTCTGTCATCTATTGTAAATCTTACCCCTTAATTTTGCCCTATTCTAATTGATCTAACTAGGTACATTATAATGGACCACTCTGTAAAATTTATTCAATATACCTTTTTCCCATACTAACCCATATCCATATTATATATACAAATATATATATATATATATATATATATATATATATATATATATATATATATATATATATATAAATATATATATATATATATAAATATATATATATATATATATATATATATATATATATATATATATATATATTTTCTTACATATTTATACAGGAAATATCTACCTCGAACAAATAACATTTACAAACACATATTTGGAGAGAACGAAACGAAATGAAAACGGGTCGTTTGCCTTCACTTCATATATACGAGTATACTACTACTGATTCGTATATAGATTTATTTAATATTATATACATCTACCACTTTGTTAATATAAATTACGAGAACATACAGCCCACCATTTTCTTCAACCTTTTCTGTCACATTTATTTCATAAATTTCCATCTGATTATACATTTTTTTTTTCTACTCTATAGTAAATAAATTTTCATTGTATATTCTTTTTAACTTTTACGTACGTGAAGGAAACGTCTGATTTGTTAATATAATTTATATATTATTATTTGTTTGATTAAATACAACAAGAATATGGATTTTTCTATTGTTTTTCACGTGAACACATTTATGTGAAAATTTTCGTGAAATTCTTTTATTTCAACACGAATAGTTAACTGTTAACATTCACGAATTGAAGAATACAAAATAATGCAAATTTATATTTATGGGTTTTTTTTTTTCTCATCAAATGTGATATAAGTTTAAGCTTTTATAGTTGACTTGTGCAAAATTCATTTGGTTTTCGAAAAAATGGTTCAAATAAAAATTTTTGTTGTCAAAATACATACAACTTTGGTTCTTAGCATTTTTTTTAACTGAATAGAGTCGAGACAATTTAATTGTAAAACTTGGATATGACTTTTGAAAGTGGTATAGTAAATTATTCCTATTTTTATAGACGATTGTTCCCAAATCTTCAGGGTCTTAGAAAATATGTTGAAAATATTTATTAATGACGTTATGTCATGGTTAAAATTTATGAGTTTTGTAATACGTATTTCGACTACAAGGTAGTCATCGTCAGTATGAATTAGCTAATCATAACTATCTCTGGGAAATGGCGTCAGAGATATGTTGCTCGTTGCTAATTTGGTGCGTGTCTTAGAGGTAGATTGTAAAGGCTGCCCTGGACGGGCTACACTTCGACCATAAGGTCCATTGTGACGCCTTAGGATGTGAGTGGAGTGGAAGGAATTTGTGAGTAGACTAGGAATTGGTAGGATATGCGGCTGCAGCCGACTATGATAGGAACTATGCCGATATTCATGTGGAGTTCGTGAAGGAAACTGCAGAAAACCTTCTCAAGCATAGCCGGTTACTTCGTTCTTGTCCATACGCCGACAGTTTAGTCAATAACCGCCCCCTTTTTTATTTATATAATTGACAAACTGCCGATGTCGGGATTCGAATCCATAACCTCCCAGTTTCCAAGTACTGCATACTGCACAGGCATAACGCCTTAGACCGCTCGGCTACTTGGACTGGTGGTGCGTGTCTTACTACGAAAGTTAAATTTACGTGGAGGTAAATCCAATCTCAAATAAATGCATAAAATTGCCTACAACACGAAAAACCCAGCAGGAACAAACTGATTTTCTTGTCAATTTAAGGAAAAATAAACATTTGAAGACATAAACGGGCTTTGATTTGCAAAATAATATTTTTACAAAAATATATATTATCCTTGCCGGGCAATCGAAGTTATGTTATGGATTTCTTGAAATTTCATTGGCTATAACCATGTAGTTGAAGTTTCGTAAATGACAAAAACAAGATATTTTCTTATTCTGAAAGTGAAATCCACAAACCGTTTGTTTTTTGGATCCAATTTA
Organism: Nineta flava; assembly: GCA_963920215.1. Taxonomy (NCBI): domain Eukaryota; kingdom Metazoa; phylum Arthropoda; class Insecta; order Neuroptera; family Chrysopidae; genus Nineta; species Nineta flava. The sequence continues at coordinate 137,648,326 of OY986041.1, forward strand.
CCCTTTAAATTTTTAGCCCAACCGATGACATTTTTCTTGAAAATCACATAAAAATATTTTTTTCCCACTATTTCGATGACATTCACTGTATACGCTAGTAAGTTTTTGGTGGGCGACCTCTTGTGTTTTTAATTTTAAATTTTGGTTCTGCAAAACCTTTGTGTCATATATTACAACTGCGTTTTAATTATTGAATAAAAATAAATATAATAATAAATATAATATTTTCTTAGTTATTTTATTTTATTAATTATTGAATAAAATGGGGAAAAAAAAAACTATCATATTGGAAGTGTTATGTTGTTGATTGTGAAAATACACTAACTTTTTAAAGTAAGCAATCAGAAAAGCATTTTGATCATAAGTAGTTGATATTTGTTTATTTCTTGTAGTTGATATTTGTTTTAAACTTACCTCAATTACAACATTATAATAATTACTATTATTTTTTTACCTATTTTTGTCTGGTGTTTCTCTTAAAACTGTACTAAAAATTCGCCGAGAATCATTGGCATCAATCTCGTCATACACAATAGAAACGTGACAACTAGTACATAATTTTTTACCTTTAGAAATACTTTTTGTTCTAAAAATATCTACTTGAACTTCTTGAAAGCCGCTCTTCAATTTTTTTACCGACATTGTATGTAATTATTCCTTTATCGTTAAAATTAAAGTTGACATTTTGCATATCTATCCGTATGTTTACTAATTTTGACAGAACCAACATTTAAATGAAAAAACACGAAACGGCGCAGAGGTCGCCCGCCAAAAACTATTTAATAGCGTATAGAAAAAAATTTTGCCTAATCGATGATTTTCAAGAAATCAATTCGAAGCTAAAAGGGCATTTATATAGAAAACTTAAGGTTTTTTTCTCAATTTACCGGACAGAGACTAAAATTCCGTCACAGTTTTCAAGATTGTTCGTCATTCATATTTCATTCTTGTTTAATTCATATTGACATATTTAATTCCAATTAGAAAATTGAAGAAATCTTCATTATTATATAAAAAACAGAGAAACCTTGAAGAGGCAAAAGCTATTCATAAAAATATACTACATAACTTTTTATAATCTCTTAAATCCCTGACAATCTTCAAGATTTCCTATACTGGTGTCATCCAAGATTCAATTCTTTATTCATTATCATCATTATTATATATTATGACAAAAAGAGCAAAATTTTTAAAAGGCAAAAGCTATTCATGAAAATGTATTCAAAAAACTTTTTACAATCTCATAATTCCCGAAAAGTTTTCAAGATTTTCCGGATCACTCGTCATCCAAGGTTTTCTTTATTAAAAATCAAATTTAATATCCACTAACATAAATTTTGTGTTATTTATACAAATTTTCACATTATTATTGAGAAAAACAATGAAAAACAGCAGAAAGCTTTAAGATGAATAAGAAGAAGCTCTCTACTTACATGAAAATGTATTTAATTTATTTAATAAAACAGAAAATCTTTAAAGTGTTTTTTGAATGAATGTAATTTGTATTAAAAATACAAAAAAAAAAAAAACATGTCTTCTTACTTTCTGCCCTTTAAATGGAATGAATATATTATTCCATTTATATATATATTCTATTCAATATTAGAAAATACTTTTCTTTTCGGAAATACTTTCCTTTTGCTTCTTTTTTTTTTAATTACAATTGATGTTGTAAGATGAAGATGATGTTTTTTTTTTAAGTTCAGAAGGAGAATTCAATAACATTTTCAATACAACAGAAATGAAACGTAAAAAAAACGACATTTGTATGTTCTCTGAACATAATTATTATTGTCAAAAGAACATAATAATATATATATTTAAAAGTATGAGTACATATAACAAATAAGGATCCTTATAACTACAGGGTGCCTCTCTCTCCCGCTGAGTAAACTTCCGATTGATTGAATAAACGATTGAGTGCCACAAAATATTTGGGTAGCGAAAATCGAAACTGATAGCTGTGAAATGGTTTTCACCGTAATAAAGTTTAACCCTAGAACACTAATCATGCGTAAAACTTACGTACACAAAAATAAAACCCACGCTTGCGCCAAAATCACATGTCAGTCACTCCTCTACTACATATCTAACATTTCTTTGAACGGGGCTTTATGTGATTTCATCAAGATTGTTACTTAAAGTACAACGCCTCCCACCTTGAAAAGATTTTTTTTTTAAGTGGTAAGTAAATTTTACGTATAGTTAGTAATAAAAGAATAAACAAATGCGCAACACTTTAAAAAAAGATGGGAAGCGTTGCACTTTAAGTAACAATCTTGATGGAATCACATAAAGCATTGTTCGAAAAAATGTTAGATAGGTAGTAGAGGAGTGACTGACACGTGACTTTGGCGCATGCGTAGCTTTAATTTTTGTGTAGGTACGTAAGTTTTACACATGTTTAGTGTTCTAGAGTTTTAGTGTTCTAATGTTCTAGGGTGTTGTTCACTTTTTATGATATTTTAATGTTCAATATTGGCTTAAAGTTTTTATTTCTTACATATTTTGTATCTTATTAAATAATTATATAAATATATTAAACAAAATTTTCAGCAAAATGTGTATAACATAAAATATAATAATAAAATAAAAATAAAACTAGATTAAGAACATCTTTCGATCTACAAATTTAATTATCTCAGAAACAAAAAACAAGATTAATTTGAAATTTGGTCCAGGTATTTACACGACTTTGATAAGTATTTTTCATAACACTGGCATTTCTGGTTGTCGAGAATAGATTTTTGTATTCATGTTTTTACCGACGAGTCCATTTAAGCTATGTAAAAATCTCTTAAAAATCGTAACTTTAACATTTTTTTTACTCAAAAACTAAAAACAGGATCAACTTCAAATTGTGACAGGATATTCTTTATTATTGAAATAATAAGATGTAAAATTCTGAAGAACCTGTCATTAAATTGAATTTTCTTTACAACTTTAATTAAACACTCTCACTACTGAAAGTTAACTAGACACATTTTCTTAAACATTCTGTACAAGAAATAAGGTTTCTTTACATATAATGTATGTATGTATAATATGTATTATAAAGGCATATATATAATATATTATCTTTTTGAGTCATTTACAAAATAAAGTTGTATTCAAAAGTTTTGTTAGATAGATCATTAAGTTTTATATAATATAGTCAGTCAAGTCAAATCAGTCAAGTTTACGACTATATAGGTAGAATAGATAGATGGATAGATCTATCTATCTTCTTTCGCATTGAAAACTTCGGTGAAAATAGATTATATTATTATTTAGTCATCTATTCAAAAGAAAATATATATAAAAAAATAAAAAGTTTTATATGATATATTGAGTGAGTGTTGTGTTGTTATTATTTAAATTTTAGATTAAATACCTCCACTTTTTTTTTTGTATATTTTTATAGATCTATATTGTTGAATTTATAAATAAATAATAGTTTTAAAAAACTACGCTTTTATAGAAAATCCAACTAAAAAATAGAAAATAAAATTTAATAAATTTGGATTAAGAAAAGTGTAAATAAGAAACAAATGTATATTAATGGAAAAAAGCGTTGGGTGCATAGTGTCAATTGTTATTCCATTAATATACGTTTGTTTTTCTTATTTACACTTTTCTTAATCCAAATTTATTAAATTTTATTTTCTATTTTTTAGTTGGATTTTCTATAAAAGCGTGTTTTTTTAGTTTTTTTTAAACTATTATTTATTTTTCATTTTTTAGTTGAAGTTCGCGCACTAGCTCTATCTCTCTTACTCTCATGCAAAGGATGCGGAAAGAAATTGATGAATCCTGGCGAATCTAGTCAGAATTATCGGATATTTTAATTATTGCATTGTCATCGGTCTTTGACAGGTGTGCAAAATTTGAATTAAATCTGATCGTTCAAAGTAGGAGAAAATCGAGCCCAAAAGGGTCGGTTACATACATACATACATACAAACATACATACAGGTGAAACTAATAAAAAGCGTATAAAAACTAACTGTAGAACCTTTTAAAAGATTATAGTCCACAATACAGCACGATTTTTTTTAATGATTAGTAACAGGCTAAATTTTTGTCTGTAGCTTCCTTTCGACGAGATGCCCAACTTTTCTCTCGCGTAAATTCTCGATTATAGTGACTAACGAAGCGCGAGACTAACTTGTTTGTTTGACGATAGCAAAAATTTGTTCAGTAACAGTAAATTTGTTAGTTTAATTGAGAGATAATGTAATAAAGACTTCAAAAAAACTTGTGTCCTACAAAATGGATGGTCTGACAGACAGGTCCCCCACCCCCAACATGTTCAAATAACGGGGTATCTCGTCGAAAGGAAGCTACTGATAAAAATTTAGCCTGTTACTAATCATTAAAATAAACCGTGGTGCACCTATTATACTTCTTCAAAACTTTAAAAAAATTTGCACAAGTTCAAACATATGAAATTTTTTTCAAGAATAAATTAAGAAGTTGCGAATTTTCTCAGAGAAAGGAATCGTTATAAAAATCAAGTTATCATTTTAAGTATTACAACATTAAAATTGCAAATATAAATATCGGAGAAATACTGATGAATGATGTCTAATTAATTTCCTACAACTTTACTTATTATAAATCTATCTATTTAGCAATTTTCTATCTATCTATTTTCTAACTAAGATTAGCAAAGATATTCCACTTTCCCCTAAATAATTTAAATGATTAAATGCAATGATTTAATGATGTAATTTTCGATATCTTCTTAGATAGGTTCGATGAAGAAATTTTTCCGAAATTCATTAATCGGTACAAAACTAATTATCTTCTAAAGTTCGCAAACAGAAACTCACCGAGACAATAAAGAGATAATGGAAGTATTATTTATCAATTTGAAGAATTACTGTCCAGATTTTACGATAATTACTCACCGCTCACTTGACCCATGACGCTTTAAACAACGGAAACTATTAAAGATTACCCAAATTGAAAACGTCAATTAAATAAGTTAGTTATAATTATGTATTTAGTATGTGAACCAACTGTTTTTGGGTAACAAATTTTCATTTTTCTTGTAGTCCCCGAGATGTACGCAAACAAGTATTCTTTTCTTTGTCATAACCTCCCTCTAAATGAATTTCACAGAAGCTATGTAAATATATATATATATATCCATTTCTTTATAAAAAGATATACAATACATAATAATCTATTATTTACCTGTGTATATAACTTTGTGTATCTGTGTCTGAATGTATCTGTTTTGAAAATTTTATTCAACAAATCTCAAAGCATACAATTTTATAAAATAGAAAATATAATAATACGACATAACATAATGATTATATTATGTATCATTATTAAAATATGTAAATACAGTGAAACCTGTGTCTACAGCTATTGTTTCGATTGAGTATGCTTCATATACACGGTATGTAACCCAAAAGCTAAAAAAATATAGAAATGAAAATCTGTCTAAGGTATATAAAACGTTTATTTTTACGGTCAAGCAGTTACCGAGTAACTTTAATAAAATCAATTAAAACATTACAATAATGTCCGTAAAAAACAATACCATGGTACTGACAAATAATTTTATGACTTACTTTTTGACGAAGCGGTGGGGGGGGGGCGAAGCACGTAGGCCTTTTAAAGCTTATTTTCGACCCCATAAAGGACCAAGAATTGGTATGTAAACTAGGAATTGGTAGGTTGTGCGATTGCAGCCGACTTTGATGCCGATTTTCTTCTAGAGTTTGTGGAAGGAAACTACAGAAAACCTTCTCAAACATTGCTGGGTACGTTCGTTCTTGGCCATACACCGACAGTTTAGTCAATTAAGCGCTCTATTAATTTTTTTATATTAATTTTATCGACATTGACCGTTGGGAATCGAACGAGCAACCTCCCAGTTCCGAGCAAAGCGCCTTTGACCGCGTGATCACTCGGGCTGTTACAAGTTTTACTCTAGTATGTTTGTAAATAAAAATACACCTTCTACGTCATGTACTTAACTTCTTTTTTTTTTTTATAAATAATTAGTAAAAAAATTATTTTTAAAAATAAATAAAAAAATTGAAAAGAACTTTTATACAAATCTGTAGTACATGCTTTAGATATTTGAATGTATGTATATATAAATATATCTGTATATATATATATATATATATATATATATATATATATATATATATATATATATATATATATATATATATTTATATATTTATATATGTAGTATATTTGTAAGCTTTAGAGGTAGGTATGTAATTAAACTTCTACATAAAATAGAAATAATTTGTTTTAAATGCAATTAAACTTTAACACATGTTTATATGTAGTGTACCACTCTATATATCTATGTATGTATGTATGAAAATGCAATATATAGGAGGTATTAATATGTAGGTGTGCGACGATACAGGATGATTTAATAATATATAATTTATAAAATAATAGGATCTTTTATTACCAAACTAGCTTATACCCGCGGCTTCGCTTCTGTTTTATTGTTATATATCCGGTTTCCGCCATTTTAAGACTAAAAACCGCAATGTAATTTCTCACCGCTTCCATTACTTCAAACATAATTCGTTCCCACCGCTTCCATTACTTCAAATATTTATCGACACTTCCACCAAATTTATATTACAGCGAGATAAAATTTTCAATTTTCGTAGCGAGGATAAAATACATACCTGTTTGTAAGTATAAACATTTTAAACCAAAAAAGTTTTATCGAAATCGGTCTAGTAGTTTTTGGGTGATGCTTGAACTAAGAAACAAATAAACAGACATAAAAACAATTTTGAATTTGCTAAAATACCGCACTAAAAAGTTATTAAATAGTTAATTATTAAGCGTAGGTTATTACTGTAACCTTTTACAGTGCTTCAGTTGAGATTAAATCAACAGCCGTTTTCAATGCAGAGAAATTTTGTACACCAATCGTTTAACGCATTTATTTCTGTTTAATTCTGTTTAATAGGTTTTTTTAATAAACAAATCATGTCAAGTATTAGATTATCAAATGATCAGTTTTGGGAAATAAAATTTCAAATTCGCCCCAATACCTAGATCAGTTTTTGTATTATAAATTTCGGCTACAATGTACTCATCATCAGTATAAATTAGCTAGTTGTAATTTACTCTCTGACAATTAGAAATAGATAGAAAAACGAAATCAATAGACATAAATAAAAATTAAACAAAATAAATTAAAATATAATAAGTTTTATTGAAATTACTCTTATTAAAATTACTTTCATTCGATTTACTCTTGTTAACATTACTCTTATTAAAATTACTCTTATATTGTCTCAGGATATGTTATTCGTTCCTTATTTGTGAAACTGTCACCAAATTAGCAACGAATATCATATCCTGAGACAATATTAGAGTAATTTCAATAAGAGTGAGGTTAATGAGAGTAAATTAACTCTAAGGGTTCAATCAATAAGGAATCGTCAGCTTTTAGCTGCTAAATGCCCCATTCGACCTCAGATTCGAAATCAACGATCCAAAAGACGCGTTGAATGGACCATAGCTCCATACTTTTCTCCTTCATATCTGGAAAACTGTCCATTTTCCGATCGTATGACCATAAAAACTTTTGATCAGGAGCTCAAAAAACATAACATACATCGATTCCAGTGAATTTCACCGAGAGATTTGCTTCCCATAAAAATAGTGTTGGGTCCTTTCTATTTTTGTAACACTTTGTAAAAATAATGTTTAAAATCCACATATTAAAACATGTTTTTCCACATTGACTCTTTATATAAAATATTTTCAACATGTTAATGTTAACATGTTAAATATATATGTTAACACAATTGGTTTCGGTATATACAGTTGGGTAAATTTAAGGTGATGCGTTTAATTCGATTATATTTTATCCTGTAGCAAACACTATATAATATATATATATAGTCAGTCCGGTACTTACATTACTATATACTACTATAGGTACTATTGTAGTATTAGTATTAGCTAGCAATTATTTATTATTCCATGATGATGAAGCTACTATTCAGCTAACTATTCTAGAGTTAACGCCGAACAGCGAATATTTATCGTATCGTATTGTGTGTGATTCTATGTTATCTATGTTCCTACCACTCCTCCTCCTCTCCCCCCCCCTTGTCTCTATATCGGTGTCCATTGCCCGTGTAGTGAATATAATTCTATTGTATTTATTTATTAGTTATTATTGTCAACAACTTTGAATGGGAAACCATAGTAAAATTATTATTCAAGGGAACAGAGGTATTAAATTTAAAACTTTGTGATATTTTACACTTAACGTACGTAGCTAATAATTATTGACTTCCATGTGTACGAAGAGATGGTTGTAGATGTTTGGGAAATTACGTTGTAACTTTAGAGACTGATAATTGTGTCGTTTTGAACAATAGTCGATTATTAACATAATTTTGACAACAATGTTTTTCTTTTTAAATGAAACATCTTACACATCTTGACTTTCGGGGATTGAACTCGAAATCTCTGGCATTCCAGAACCAGTAGTTTACCAACCGATCTACACCTGCTCAGATGCTATGGTAGACCGTGTATGTATAATTTCTCACTATCATGCGTACAGGTATTTTTATTAGTAATTTAATACGTGTATAATGTCGAGTATTATTATAAGCTTAGATCAAATCCTGCACGTCAATTTTGAATCTTTTAATGAACCGTCTAATTGAGCTAAAATTTTCCATAATTTCTGATAGAAATCTAATAATAGGATACCATCTAGATCAGGATACCATCTAGATCACGGGCTGTAGTTTGGTACAGCCCGTGTACCGAATCAGCCCTCACAAGATTTTCGTTCTACATTTACTTACTTAATTACTTAATCGGTCCTCTTGAACGTGTTGAGGTTTGGCACAGAGATCTCCAGATTTTCCTCTCTTGTGTTAGTTTCGTTACTTCTCCCATATGCAATGTCTCTAGTTTTAAAGTTGCTATGTTGGACTATGGGCGTCTTCTGGAACGTGTTCCCTCGGTTTGTCGTTGCCATGTTTGACTTGGTAACATTATTTTCAGGCGATTTGAGAAGGTGGCCGAACTACTGTAGTTGAATCATTTCTATTGCCTGCGTCGAAGAGGCTACGCCTAAGCGGCCTCTGATGGTATTGTTTCTGATACGATCTCTTCGGGTCTTTTGCTTTACTCGTCTCAGGTATCTCATAGCAGTTGCTTGTAATCTGCTCTGGTGTTGAGAGTCCAATGTCCAAGATTCGCAGCTATAGGGAAGTTTAGGTATATAGATGTTTTTGTATACTGTGAGCTTCGTTTTTTTTACTAATTTTTTCCTTCTTAATAATGCTACGGCAAAAGGAGAAATAAAGTCGTGAAGCTGAAGCTATTCAATGATTGATTGTGGTATATAAATATTATGTACTAGCTTATACCGGCAGCTTCACTCAAGTTTTGTTGTTGTATCATCGGCTCCCTTCATTTTAAGAAAAACCTCAATGTAATTTCCCACCGCTTCCACTACTTAAAATATTTCCATCAACACTTCCACCAAATAACTATTTTAACGAAAATTTTCTAATATCTATCTCTCGCCAGGAGAAAAATACATACCAGCCTAACAAACAAAGTTTCATCAAAATCGGTCCAGTTGACTTTGTGTATGATGATGCTTACACCAATAAATGAAAGTTTATATTTTTATTTTTGTATATATTTTTAATATCTTCAAGAACTGAACTTGGAATATTTATAGTATCCATTAAGCTAGCAGAGAGCAACCTGAGCAGAACAAAATTATAATTGTTTCATAATAAGACGCTAATTAAATGCTAATTAAATGCTCGAATTAAAAATTACCTGCTCTTTGTTGTATCGTGTAACCGCATGCTCTGCTAGCTTAATGTTAAGCTAGCAGAGCAATATTTCAAAAGTCAATTAATTATATTGTATTTAATATCAAATTCTTAAGCTAATTAAATGCTAATTAAATGCTCTAATTAAAAATTAACTGCTCTTTGTTGTATTGTGTAACCGCATGCTCTGCTAGCTTCACATTAAGCTAGCAGAGCATAAGGTAATACAATGATGAAGGTAATACAATACAATGAGATGAACTTGGAATATTTGAAATTATAACCAATATATACATGGAAGTGATAATTTGAACAGTAAATTTATTTTGCTGATCATTGCAAATTATTGACATGCAATAAATAGTATTTAACCTGCACGAACTAGAATTTATTATTTTTACCTTTTATTTATTTATTATTGTTTTTTTCAATATCCCGTAATGAAATTATTTTCAATTGAATAAAAAACATTTTTGCGTTTTATATAAATAAATATTGTTGTTTTTATTTAACTCAATTTTTAGGGTCTACAGAAAATATTTTTTTAGAAAATCCTAACTAAACAATTTTTTTTTTAACTAATGTCAAGTGAAACAGACCCAAAAAAATATTGCCTTCGTATTGACTATTTGAGAAGAACCGTATTAGATTAGTAAAGATTTTGATTCGACATAATATTGGTCACTGGAATATAAAGGTAAAAGGTAATAAACTTCATTTACTACCTTTTATTAATTGTGATGCTAATCGATTTTTCTGATGATTCTCTCTCATATTCAATTATAAGATGAATCATTTAGAATGTTATTTGAAGAAGATAATAATTATCTAGGTTTGTCAAAAAGATTTCAAATTGGTTATATTTTCTAAATATAAAAGTAGTTAATTCATTTTTCAAAGTAAAAAAGCGGTACTCTTCAAACTGTACTGCTTTTATCCACTGAAAAATATAAGTACTGCTTTTTTACTCTTCATTACCTGTTATGATTATAGTTTGTCCAAATAAGTGTATGTTTGAAAGAAAAATTTAATTTCTTAAATTTAACGATCAATATTTATTTTATGGTCTGAACATAGTTTGTACACTTTGTTAACTATAAATGTAAACTCTGACATATTTTACATATTTCTAACTCCATTTATTTTTATTCTGCATTACTGCATGACTGCACCTTTGACAAAACAATAAATAAAAACAGTGAAGAAAAGCAGTAATACATGTTTTTCAGAGTATAAAGGTAGTAAGTCATATGTTATTTAAAGCATTTTGATTAATTGTGACCACACTTCAATGACTTTCGCATGAAGGTCTGTAACATATTATTAGTTGTTCAATAATTATTATGGAAAATAATATTATTAATTGAGTTTAGAAATATCGCAAACTTAGATATCAGTCTCATTTTTTTCACTTTACTGTCTTTTACTAAAAAGCGTGGCAGTATATCTTCGATTATATTTGTAGTAAACAACTAAAAAAATTTGCAAATTAAATACTGATATGAAAAAATTAACTCGTCAACCAGGAATCGAACCTCGGGCCTCTGGATATCTAGTCCAGTATGCTTCCTTATTTAATTAAAAATTCAATGACAATGACATTTGTCTAAATAGTATACGCTAAAGTCTTCTACAGTTTGCCTTACGTAACCGAAAGAAATTTGGACAAACATCGTAATGTTGACGCTTAAGTATACACAAATATATATGAAAAAAATTTTCCTTTGTAACTGCTAATTTAAAAAAAAAATCTTCCACTCATTTTTTTTCATAAAATTGGTTGCTTCAAAATAAAAGAACGAAAACTCAAATAATTTTACATCAAAATACACCATCAAATCGCTCAATGACAATCAAATCGCTCAAAGATATTTAAAAAGTTATAAACAAAAAATATCCAACAAAAGTTTAATGAACCATCATTTTTTCATCTGTTATATAAAACTGTCCCAAAAAAAATACACCATTTTTATATGTAAATTTTTTGGTATATTTATAATTTGTGGGTCATAGAAGAATATTACCATAATGTAAAAAAAAAGGAAGTATTATATAACTTTTTGTTAGTATATGTGGCTTATTTTTAACCCGACTTCAAAAAGGAGGATGGTTCTCAATTCGTCTGTATTTTTTTTTTTTTAATGTGTGTCACCTCAGAACTCCGTCATTTATGAACCGATTTTGATTTTTTCCGTTTTTGTTTTAAAGGGTTTGGTTTCCCATTGGTCCCATTGGCACCAAATCGTTCCATTTTGACAAAATGGAAACCCGACTTCAAAAATGAAATATTCTATAACAAAAAATGCACTAAAAAGTAAAAAAATTGCATATTCTTGTGCCAACTTTAGTTCACCTAAGCTAAAAATTTTAAATATATATGTACAATTATTGTTATTTTTGGAGGCGGTGTCCAAAAGTTATAAGAATTTCTCTATGCTGATACCAACTCCAAAAATAACAATAATTGTACACATATATTTAAAAATTTTTGCTTAGGTGAACTAAAGTTGGCACAAGAATTTGCAATTATTTTTTTACTTTTTAGTGCATTTTTTGTTATAGAATATTTGATTTTTGAAGTCGGGTTTCCATTTTGTCAAAATAGGGTTTATTAAGATTATTATTAAATCTGTTTTAACTTTTAACCTAACGTAACAACATTATGCAACAAGTCTATCTAACATAATATATTGTGTTAAATATTTAATTTATGATAATAAATATGATAATAATTAAAACATACCTAATTATTTATAAAAAAAAATTTTTTTTTTTAATACATCGATCAAGTGTGTATCGTATTCGCATCAACATAGGGTTCGGTAAAGATAAAGATGATTAAGATAATCAAAGAGAAAACTCTTAAGTTTTTTGAAATTCAATTTCAAGTTTTGCTCAAGAATTCCTTGATCAATAATTTGAATTTTTTAAATGCGTATTTCCACTACAAAGTTGTCATCATCAGTATGAATTTGCTAATCGTAACTATCTCCGGGATATGGAGGCAGAGATATGATGTTACTCGTTGCTAACTGAGAATGGAGATATCTAAAATAAACTATAATACATATGAAAAAGAGTTTCATACAAAAGTAGTTGGGAATAAAATTTTATGGAAAAATGCGGTTTTTAACTCGTTATTATTATTTTTTTAAATGTATGAACAAAAATTTGCATGCATTCAGGTTGCATGCATTGTGGGTAACTTATTCAGCGGTCTTCGGCCCTTTCATTCTTGTTGGACTCAGCAATATTCAGCAATATTTTTGTAGGACAGTGTTCTATTTAGATTGACAAAACATAAATCTAATATGGTTTTTTTTTGTCCTACAGTAATGATAAATACGTTATCATAACATTGGCATGTTCAGCGTAACACTGAGAAATTGAACCAGTGTATTTGTAGGACAAGGTGGCCATCAAATTATACATAGAAGTATATTAATTTGTAAAGAAGCCTCGAATATCGTCACAGTTTGAGTGGATCAGTCTGTTTTCAAAATGACGGGGAGGAAACATATATTTAATACTAAGTATTAAATATATGATTAAAATATGGTTTAAATAAGTTGCCCTTCTACTTTTAAATAAGTTCCCCTTTCGCCCATATGATAGTCAAAACAAATTAATTCAGCTCTACCATTATTGATTAACAGCATAATAATCAGCTTGTTACTAATAACTATGTACACCTCGTTATATGAGCATTTTGGGGTGGGGAACCTGCGTGTCACCCCATCCATTTTGTAGGATACAAGGTTTTTTGAGGTCTTTATGACATTATTTCTCAATCTTACTATCAAATTAACTGTTGCTGATAAAATTTTTGCTATCGTCAAACAAGCAAGTTAGTTTCTTACGCGCTTCGTTAGTCACTATTATCGAGAATTTTTGCGAGAGGAAAGTTGGGCGTCTTGTCGAAAGGAAGCTACTGACAAAATTTAGGCTGTAACTAATCATTAAAAAAACTGTGTTGTACTGTGGACTATTAGGTTTCAGACTATTAGGGAATATGCATGAAAAATTTTTTTCACATTTAATTTCAGAATATGAAAAAACTTTTAATACTGTAATTATATTTAAAAACGAAATTAAAATCCGACAAATATCAAGGAAGCTATAAGCTTTTAAAGATTATTATCTGTCTCTTTCTTGTAAAAATGCTAAAAACGGAGTTTTACGTGTATTTTAAATGGTGAAAGTGTAATATGACGTCACATAACATATCAAGAGGGCTATCACCCTCTTTGTCTATCGGGAATTTCAATCATTCATATCTCGCTTATTTTTAAAGTTATTTAAAAAGTAATTTTACCTTGACATTTGTCAAGTAAACATGCTTCACTTCAAGTGAAAAAAAATTTTCATGCATATTCCCTATTGTCGAAACTAGTGACAATGTGATAAAAATGGTCAACACTACGGGACCATATTGAAAACTCGACTATAGTTTGCCATGAGGGTAAAAGATGGCTTTTATAAAAATATTTAATTTTTGTGAGACGATTTATATGATAATACGATGCCACTTAAATTGCTGTTCTTATCACTTGGCTACGGCATTCTAAATAAATATAACTCATGTTTTAATAATAATAGAAGATTTTCATGTAAATAAGCACTTTATCAAATATGTAAAAAAAAAAAAAAAGTGAAGAGAATATAAAAGATTAATTCATATGGAGAAAAATGAATAATATGAAGCACAAAAATGAATATTATGAAAAAAAAAAAAACCTCAAACTTTATATTCATATTCACAATGATATTATAAAAATATTATATTCGGAATTTTTTTCCCATTCATCATTTCATAATATCACTGAGGTTTTTTTTTTTTTTTTTAAATAATTTATTTATATGCATGAAAAATTGTGTAAAATTGACAGTAGCTAAAAAGAGCAGGAGCTTAATGAATCAAACCTTGCAGAAAATAACGAAGTATTGAACACATAGATAGATTGATAGATTGTAGAGGCTCTCCTGGACGGGATACACTTCGACCATACGGTCCATTATTCTTGCCTAAGGATGTGAGGATGTGAGTGGAGGACAAGGAATTTTGTGTGTGGACTAGGAATTGGTAGGTTGTGCGGCTGCATCCGTCTTTGATAGGAACTATGCCGATACTCATCTGGAGTTCGTGAACGAAACTGCAGAAAACCTTCACAAGCATAGTCGGTTATTTTGTTCTTGTCCATACGCCGACAGTTTAATCAATTAATCAATTAATCACATATATCGATAGATTAGAGTTCCACAAAATGTCAAAAATGGTTTTGGCTATCATTCAAATGCTTGATATGAACAACCATACGCATCTAAAATGTGAATCGAACTCACGACCTCTGGCATTTTAGATCAACGCTCTGCCTTTGAGCTACCTGAGATGTTATGGTAGTGGAATGCAATGATTTCTCACTATCTTGATGTCAATGTATTATTTACATAATTTTTAATTGTTTTTTTTTTTAAACTAGCTTTTATTTTTATTCATTGTTAGTTTGGTTGCATTTCGGTTATATTATTTATTATAGTCTTATTTGGGTTTTCGGATTATCAGTCGTAAATTCTGTGTATGAAATAATCCACCATTTGAAATCAACAAAATTATCCAGCACTTTAAGGTTTCTCGCTCGATATAGACGCAATTTGCGATATCATGATTATTTCCAGGGTAGATATCATGATTATTTCTAAACTTGCCATTGATTAAATAAAAATGCTTTAAACTAACAAGGATGAAGACAGTGATGCCACGAGAGATGACATAAACGAGACGAGAGGCAAGGATAATAAGTCGAGATTTACGATAAATTCTTCGAGAAACAGGCGATAATAGAAAAAATGATTTTTCAAAAATAGTATTTTTCAAAAGAATCTTCAACTGTAAAAACGAGAAGAGACGAGACGATAGATACTTTTGCAAGTCAATACAATACAAGAGCCATGTCGTCTTGTCTCATATCGTCTTGTCTCGCGGCATCATTAGATGAAGCTATTGTTAACTTAATTGTCGTTAAATTGTACTTAGTAGAAAGACTTTATCTATTTAGTAAAAACTCAGTATCCAAAAGAGACATTCTGATAAAAATTATAGAATTTTGGAATATACCAAGATAGTATATTCGATCAAAACACTACCTACGGGAAGAGCACTAAACAAGTCCAAGATCTGCAAGTGAGATCCGTTAAAATATCTCTTATATCAATCCGGACTTTGATATAAATTCTTGACTGCTAATATCGCTTTTTTGTTTCTTTTCCAAAATATCGCCTATAGACTTTTCGATCATGTATAAGCCCTAATCAGGGCGTTCTCTATCTCAATCGTATTTCTGGATTCATCTATAAAAACAACTATCATGGTAAAAAAATTATCCTTTCTGTAACGCGGCAACTCTAATATATATAATTAAGGATACGAGTATTGAAAGATGACTAACTAATAAAATGATTGTATGTATGTATGTATGTAGGTTTATATTCGTCCTATGTCCTTTGTCCTTTACATATCCAGTGCCTGTCTACCCATGTTGTCCTTGTTTAATATTACCAGATACATATAACATGTAGAATATCTCCTCAAACAAACAAAAGTACATAGATCAGCATAAACTAGAACGAACATTGTAAATGTGGGTTCAATGTTTCTGATACATATAAAACGCCTGTGCTTACTGCCTTGTGCATCGCATCTCTATATCGGATTTTGTTCCTATTCTCATCATCTATATACAGTGTGTTCTAGGGCTGAAATCAATGTTTCTTAAATACACGTGTCCACCTATGAGTTATAAGTTATATACAATGTCCATTAGACATCAAGCTAATCATCCATGGTGTAACGGTTAGCACCAGTCCAAGTGGCCGAGCGGTCTAAAGCGTTAAGTCTGCGCAGTATGCCTACTTGGAAACTGGGAGGTTATGGGTTCGAATCCCGACATCGGCAGTTTGTCAATTATTAAGGAAAAAAAAGCACCTTATAGTCTTTGCCTAATATGGTTTCCGTTAGAAGTAACCTGCTGTTTGTCAAAGGAACCACCTAGATGTTTTATAACGCTTGTGTCCGGCAGCTTTGTACCATCTTTGGCTATCTGTATATAGCCCGGCACCCATATCAGATGCACATTAAACTTGGTCTCCAAATCATTAAGAGACTCTCCAGAGTTGCCCTAGAGTTCGGTTAAGAAGACAAAATAGCAAGCTTATACTGTGTAGATTAAGCACTCCTAACTATGTAGATTAATCTTTGACCAGTCCAAGTGGCCGAGCGGTCTAAGGCGTTATGTCTGGGCAGTATGCCTACATCGAAACTGGGAGGTTATGAGTACGAATCCCAACATCGGCAGTTTGTCAATTATTAAGAAAAAAAAGGGGCGGTTAATTGATCAAACTGTCGGCGTATGGACTAGAACAAAGTAACCGGCTATGTTTGAGAAGGTTTTCTGCAGTTTCCTTCACGAACTCCAGATGAATATCGGCATAGTTCCTATAATAGTCGGCTGCAGCCGCATATCCTACAAATTTCTAGTCTATACAAAAAAATTCCTTCCACTCCACTCACATCCTTAAGCATACTTTATGGACCTTATGGTCGAAGTTTAGCCCGTCCAGGGCAGCCTCTACATTCTATCTATCTATGTAGATTAATACGTCATTAGTTAATCTATATAGCCAAAAGTTAATCTATATAGCCTATGCTAATCAAAAGTGATTTGTTTAACAAGAAGCACTATTTTGCCTTTATCTGGGAAATTTATGGAAATTCCAATAATAGTGCATTTCCAGCTTATCCAGCAAATAAGAATCTACTGAAACTCGCAATACTTGTAATGTGTACAATATTAGATATCTATACCTACCTAGAGAGATATATCGTTTGGTAGGTAGTAGCTAAATATTTAGCTCACTATACTATTATACATATCTATCTCACTCTTACTATATGTACATATCTCTCTATCTCATTTTATCTTTCATAATGATGTAGTTTGCTTTCGCCATAAACCACAAGAGTATATTTCATATGTTTGGTACTTTTCAAAAGATTGTGTATGTCTATATATATATATATATATATATGTGTGTGTGTGTGGTTTTTCTGGTGTAGTATATTCCAGAGGTGGGCAGGAGATGAATCGGCCAAGCTCTGAGTGAGCGGTAGGGAAGAGAGATAGAGTTAATACAGGGTACCTACCAATTATTAATATTTTCTTTTTTTAATTAAAACATTTTCTGAAAAAAATATAATAATACCAAATCTTTTTTATGGTCACTATTATACAAAGTAAATAATACATACAATCATTCAATACATACTCTGGAATTTTGGGCTGGTAATTTGGGTTATAAAATGTACCTTTTTAGTATATATCATATTTGTGTATGAATAAAATAAAAATATATAAAAAATATATATAAATCTTTTGAACGTTTAAGTTTACCGCTGGACCATTGTAATAAAAGAGGGAAATTTTTGCAAAGGATAATTTAAATAGAAATATAGTTTTGGAAATTCCAAATAATTTGTCTAAATATTTTACTATTCATATCCGAGAACTAATAAAGAATTATTTACCTGATTTAATTATTTTTTCTTCGTATGGAGTATGCTCAGTATAGTGTCATGGGAATTTGATGAATTAAGTTAAATTTTACATAAAGTGGGAATTTGAGTTCTTCGAGTTAGTCTACTTTGAATTGAAAAAGTGAAAAGTACTTTTTGTAGTAGTGGAAATTATTTTTCGCATAATTTGTTTTTCAAAAAAAATAAAATATTGACTATACTATAGACGATACTATATAATTATTGGGCAATAATCGGTAGGACAACCTGTATTGAAACATCGTTCCGTCTTGCTTCAAAACATACCTTCTTTACTTACTCTCACCCAGCTTATGGAGAACTCGTAAGGCTCAGGCGAGCTGTCTGTGCCCACCTCTGGCTATATTCCAAGCATTCTCTTATTTGTTCAACCTATCTAACTAAACCGAACCACCCGCACCCTTATCCCACCTATGCTCCTCCACCTCGAAATATTCGAAATAATATAATGGTATAGAAAATAGTCGAATATCAATTTTGATTTGTTCAATTCTCTTCTCATTTTATTAACAATAATAATTTCTTTGTTTGTTTTTCATTCGAGAGATACTTTCGACAAAATTGTGTATTGTTTCTCCATTGTAAATGTGATTATAAAACTGTCAAAATTTATATCATAATTTTGTTGTTGTTTTTTTTTTTTTTTTGCGAACTTTACGATGTAATCTGGGTAATATTGCAAAATTGTTATTTTATATAGAAAGTTTATTTTAAATAGTTATTATAGTTTTTGAAAGATGATCATTTTGAAAGAGAAGTTACTCGGGATAAATGGCGCATATCTTTACGAAAAACTTGTTTATCACTTCTTTGGCAATTTGAATTTGAATATGTTTTTAATGGGGGGAATGAGAGTATTTAAATTATTCTTGTATTTATTTGTTGAGGCCAAGATTTTACAACCCCTTTCCTTTTCATTAGCAATCACACTGAGTGTGACAAAAACTATTTTCAGCATAATTTAATTTAGGAGAACAAGTATCCTGGAAAGTATACACCAAATCGTCAAATTAACTCGTTATTTCAGCCAAAATTTGAAAATATCGGTTATATTGCCATTACAAGAAAAAACACGGGACGGTTTTACAGCTCTCAAAATATTACGGCCATTGTTTTCAACAAAGATTGTGACAAAATTTTTTTTATTTTTCTTCTTTCTCCTTAAAAACATTACAAAAATTCGAAAATAAAGCTTGTGGTTTAAACTTTTTTAAGTTAATTTGAAACTAGCGAAAACGGTACAAGAGGGTAAAATACTATCCGATTTATGGCCCTCAAGATATCAGCACAGTGTTATATCAGTTGCAGTGTTGCAATTCAAAATCATGTATCGAGAATTTAACTGATCGCATTTTACTATCGTTGAATAATGCCCAATATGTTCTCTTTGGCGGTAAAATACAGTCCGAATTATGGCCCTCAAGATATCGAGAATTTAACTGATCGCATTTTACTATCGTTGGATAATGCCCAATATGTTCTCTTTGGCAAAACAAAGAAAAACCCCGTATATAATGGATTTTTTTTAATTTTCAATAAAATCGGATGAAAATTGGTATAAAAATCGCAAAAATAATCATCCTTAATTCAATTTGAGTGGAATTTTATTCAGGCTGTAAAATTTTCTAGGGAAAAGTTTTCGAGTATATGAGTTTATCGGATCGGCATCGAAATATCTTGAGACAGTACAACGTTGCCAAAAAATTCAAAATCATTAAAGTTGAGTAAGGCTCAATTTATTTCGAAAATTATTCGCCAAATGAGCACATTGTTTTTTATTTAAGGATGTACGAGCACTATAGATATAGTCCATTTATAAAATTTTTCAAAATTTTAGATAGTACATTCATAAAAGTCCAAAATCCAAAAATAAAGTTTATTCTTTTTTGTAGTAAGTTAAAATATCTATCCCATAAAATTCCGGTATGATGGGCTTTAAAAAAATATATTTTAAGAAAAAAACTGAGATTTCGGGTAATTAAGCTACCGCCGACAGAAATTAAATTCACCCGAAATCTCAGTTGTTTTCTTAAATATCTTTTTTTTGAGGCTCGTCATACCGGAGTTTTATTGGATCTGTTTTTTAATATTTCTATTTTCAACTGCGTAGTTATTTTTTTTTATTCGTCTTATTTTATTCCAAGTGAAAATTATCAAAATATATCGACGCTGGCGTGTTTCTCCATAAGAGCTATGCATTAAAACTCGAACTTTAACATTAAATAATTAATTAAAGATCCCCGTGACCCCCTTGAAACTTTTGTGTAAAAAAGCTTCAAGCCTTAATCTTTTTGAAGCTTCAGTGCTCGTACATCCTTAAATCGAACTATGTGTTTTATATAAATTTAAAATTTGACGAAAAACGACGTTATTAATCGGATATTTAATAAATAGACACAAATTAATAGCTGTCAAATTTAACTTCAAAACAATATCAATCGATCCGTATCAATGTTTTTTTTTTCTCAATAAATCTTCTATTCATTAAAAAACAAATGTTTTCAAAATCTTTCAAATTATATATTTGACTGATTACATTTATTTATTTATTTATTTTATTCATTCATAAATCACTAAATAATAAAAACTCTTGAAACTTTTTTTATAGACATCAAGAATCAGAATTACAAATGACAAAGATAAAAATAAACTTTTCTTTAAAAATAATATTCAAAAATACAAGAAAAAATTATTTTTTGAACTTCTTACTGTACAGGATGTTGCAATAATGTAAATACAAATATAAGTATTTAAATGAAACGTAAATAAGCCATACCAATTTTTTTGTTGCGATTTAGATAATTTATAAAATTTCGATAAATTTATCTATGTCAAATTTTCTACTAATCATTATTGAGTAAAGGCGGACACACTTTTAGTACATCCTGTATACTATTCAGATTATTTTATATATTTGCTAATTACAGGATGTAAAAAAATAGGTGTGATCCAGTTCACAGTTTTATCATTTCTAAAACAGTGTTAAGCTCAGTGCAATTGGCTATCAAAAGTCCTGTAGAATATTGCCCCAATGGCTTTTTATTTTTTGGGTTATTCCAAAACGCCAATAAGTTGATAGTAGGGTGTGAACAGTTTTATGCCATAAATGTATTAAACTATATTATTAATATTATTTGAATTTCAATTATATGAAAAATGTTCACACCATACTATCAACTCATTGGCCTTTTGGAATTAAATGACCAATCAAAGAAATAAAACCTTAGGTGCTATATTTTGCAAGACTTTTGATAGCCGATTGTAAATTTATCGACAATGGGTCGAGGTATCCGATTGTTTTCAACTCAACAAAAAGTTTTGGCTAAATTTTCTCGCTGGTTTTTCAAATAATTTTCGCTAAATAGGAAAATTGACACAATTTTTCTACAGCACGTTTATCATTGAGCTAGAATGAAATTTGTTCCAAATACCGAGATATTTTTAAAAAAAATCAAAAAACTAGATCGTTCTCAGACCGAGAACTGTCAAATTGGGAAACATATTCAAGCTATTACCTACTAGTATCAAAATGTATTATCCGACAAAAAAAATCGTATACCCTATATTTTACGCGATAAGGCCTTTTATTCGAACTTAACTACTTGGCTATAATCCAAATTTTAACTAAAAATTTACGAAAAATTTCTTGGATTTAAATAAATATGTGAAACTTCTGAAAATCGATTGTGTAACTTAAAAATATTACAATATTAGAGCACTGCTGTTTCTAATTAGATAACGTCTCTGGTATGTAAATAGACCCACCTTCATTCGTGGAACATCTTGTACATGTATCCTCGTATGTGTACATGTGATATGAATATTATGATTTGGATGAATGCCAATAAATGGTGCACCATATTGAAAGTATATATTATGTAAAGTATAATATACATACATATGAGAAGGAAATGTTTTTTTAAACAAGAGAAAAAGTAGAGTTCTTACTTACCTACCTTCTTCGCTTTAAACTGGGTTAGATTACTTGTACTATCCGCTTCAAAATCAAACTGTATTTTCCAAGTGAAACTTCTTTAGCAACGTATTTATCTATGTGAAATTTTGAGTTACAAATAAGGGGAAATAAGAGATAAACCTTAAGTTCGATAAATGGAGGAATTACATTTTACATTAATTTGCAATTTGTTCAACGTTCTAGTAATGTTTACAGCCTTATTCAATTAAAAAATGAACCTTTGTACTTATTTTTGGAATAATTTGTATACTTTAAACGTGGTATCCTTTTTAATGTCATTTCATGTTACGTTAAAGGGGCAATGATTCAACAGCGGAGAAATATTAAAGAAATCTGAAGTCCGTGAAATGTCGGGTCAACGTATAATTTACTTCCCTCGTGAGCTTTCGTGGGAGAGGTTCACACTTGTTTGTATAATTTTACAATTGATTTGAGGAAAATCCCATTCGGTTTCTGAAATATTGAAATTGATTATTTCAAAAATCAATTGACGTAGATCGATATCAATTTGATATACATTTGAGAAAAGAACGCCACTTTTTGAATAGTTAGTACATTCATGAGAATGTAAAAAAATACATCATTATTTTTTGTTTTAAAAAATTAAATCAAACTTTTTTTATGTATATATATATATATATATATATATACACATGTATATATATATATATATATATATACATATATATATATATATATATATATATATATATATATATTTGAGATTGTTAAAAATAAATATTTATTTTTTTAATATTTATGTAATTTTATCATTTTGTATTGTATTGTATTCCATGTTTTATTCAAATTAATTTTTTCTTTCTTTAACTTTTAAATATTCTTTTATCTTATTTCAGTATTATCTATTTCCCATTACCAATTTCAAATATAAATTGATTAATCTTTTATTTCAAATATAAATTCTTATCCGTCTGTGGCCCCACCCACGAAATTTTTCATATCATTATATACTAATTTATACAAAATGTTCAAGAATGATTATTGCACTTTATCGATATTATTCCCTGTACATATCAACGATGTACTATATTTATATATGTATGCTGATCGATCTGAATGACTGAATAAGTTATACTAATTATATACATACTTGAGCTCTCTTAATGTTGTTGTGAAGAAAATTCAATTTAATGACATGTTCTTCAAAATTTGACAGCTTATTATTTCAATAATAAAGAATGTCTTGTCAAAATTTGAAGTTGATCCTGTTTTTAGTTTTTGAGTTAAAAAATTTTAAAGTTACGATTTTTAAGAGCTTTTTACATAGGTTAAATGGACTCGTCGGTAAAAACATGAATACAAAAATCAATATCTCGACAACCAGATATGCCAGTGTTATGAAAAATGGCATAGTAATTACAAAGTCTTATAAATACCTGGAGCAAATTTCAAATTAATCCTGTTTTTGGTTTCTGAGATAATTAAATTTGTCTATCAAAAATATTCTAAATCGTTCAATTGCAAAATTTTTACTAATTTAGAGTTGGCAATAAATGAGATATCAATGCATTTAGTATAGGAAAAACTTCCCACCCTTACTTACCCCTTCCAGTTTCACAACAACCTTAATTACAGCTCGTGTTGTGTAGAAATAAAAATATTAGTTTTATATTATTTTATACACATAGTTCAAACAAAAATATTTATTTTATATTGTTTTATACATAGTTGAAACAAAATTATTGATATTATATTGTTACAAACAAGTAAATTTGTTATATCTATTACCCATTACATTTTTCTCGTTTGTACGTTCAAGATCAAATCAAATCAAATAAATAAGAATATTTTCAGTACATCTAATCCCAAAAATTTGTAAACCCAAAAAACTTGCACGTACAATATATAATCACATACACGAATTCTGAATATAAATGTTTTTTTAGATCAAACCAAAACCTCCCTCTTTAAGTCACTAAATCAAACTTTAGACAAATTCGCTGACAAGAAAAAACATCAACAGATAAAATTTAATTTAATTTATTTCAAAAATCCAGCAATTTTTTTTCAAATTTGATAAATGATTTTTTTTTTTTTTTTTGTTATAAAATATAATATTAATTTTTTTTTTCATTTTGTTTCAGGTAAGTTTACTTTTGGTGGTGTATTTCTACACATATTTGCTCTATCCATGGCTGCTGTCACATACAGAATAAATCCCGAACATCTGGTAATTTTCACACGTATGACATATTTTCAATTTTCAATAAATCATATATATACCTACATAGGTAGTGTTGTATTCAAGAATATATACACAATTTTCCATTCGCATTTTTCTTTATGTACTAGAAATCCTTTGAAATACCTGGAAAATATGAATGTAGGTACACTCACGTTCAATAAAATTGAACAGACCTGAAATGATAATTATCTTACATTTCATATAACTCCTCACTTTTGTAACTCTCTGTATAATTATTCATTTATAAACAAAGATAACTAGTATATAGTTTAAGTGGGAAAAAAGAAATGAAAGTATAGTAAACAATATTTACTATAAGAATTATGAGAGACTGATTCGGTTCAAATCTGTTCAATTTTATTGAATGGGAGTGTACCATGTATTCACTAGTATATTCTGAAAAATTCATTTTGAATGTTAGCCAACCGACTAGATATATGTTCAAAAACGTAGACCGTTTTAACTGTTCAAGAAGTTTACGAATATCCTTTCATGTTTATTGAAAACGTTCAGAGTTTACAGTCAAAATTAGATTGGTTCATTCACATCGAAAGTTTCCATCAAATTGGTGGAAACATTTATCAGGATATTAAAGGTGGCGATTTCAATGGATATCCGTAACCCTTTTTTGACACCTATTAATTAAAGTATAAAGTATAGTTAAAGTATATTTCAAGAGAAGTAAAAGTACTATTTGACTTGTTCACAATCGTATATATATCAAGAAATTTGGTCCTGCATGAAAAAGAGACCCTTTTTGTGTAAAATTAACTAAGGGAAAATTTTATACTGACCTCGATTTTATACTGAATTGAATAATTAAGGACACTATGGACTCCAAAAGTAACTTTTCATTTCCTGCGCCGGGGAATAAGAGTGGCTTCCCACGGAAAACACCGGGAAATTCAGAATAGTCGATAGATTAATATAGGTAAGGGAAGTCGGTAAATTAGAGCCGTAACTTCGGGATGAGGATTGACTCTGACAACCGGGGCGTGTCGGGCTTGATTGGGAAGAAGATTATGACCAACGTGCCAGGCCTGAGCGTGATGAAACCATGTACCCTCGCATTATTCTATAAATTATAAATTAATTAATAAATATAAATTACAAAATTAGTAAATTACAAACCAGTCCAAGTGGCCGAGCTGTCGCTAAGGCGTTATATTTGCGCAGTATGTCTACTTGGAAACTGAGAGGTTAAGGGTTCGATTCCCGACATCGGCAGTTTGTCACTTATTATGAAAAAAAAAGTGGGCGGTTAATTGACTAAACTGTCGGCGTATGGACAAGAACGAAGTAACCGGCTATGCTTGAGAAGGTTTTCTGCAGTTTCCTTCACGAACTCCAGATGAATAACGGCAAAGTTTCTATCATAGTCGGCTGCAGCCGCTTATCCTACCAATTCCCAGTCTATACGCAAAATTTCCTTCCACCCCATTCATATCCTCACATCTTTAGGCATCACAATGGACCTTATGGTCGAAGTTTAGCCTGTCCAGGGCAGTCTATACAATCTATCTATCTAACACAGTCTAGTCTGGTCTACAACTTTTCAATACGTTACTTTTTAAGATCGTATTGGCTTTGAGTAACAAATGTTAAATTCGTTAACACAATATTATTAAATTTATGTTTATTTAAAAAAAATTAAATTAACAAACAACAAAACAAACATAAACATACAAAACATAAAAACATAATATTATAATTATCAAACGAAAGAACAAAATATATAAAAAAAAAGCAAGCTCAAAAGTATTATTATGATTATTATGATTATTATTATATACATATAAAAATTATGACATTGTTTTTGGCAAATTTCCATTTATAATGTAAAAATGGTAAATGGTAAATGGATAAGATAAAACATAATTCATTTATATCATAAAAGTATTTTGTTATGCTGTTAAGTAAATGACTTTGTGTTTGAAGTAAGCAAGAAGACCAACACAATACTTTCGTCTTTTGTTCCGTCTTCCTCTCGACACATTACATGTATTGGGTGTCTCAGAGTAATTGTGTTATACCTAATTTTTAAGATAAAACAAGTAATGTAACAAATAATTGAGTTTGAATACTCAGTATATACAGAGATACCCAGTATATACACTACTTGAAACTGGGAGGTTATGGGTTCGAATCCCGACATCGGCAGTTTGTCAAATATTTAAAAATGGGTGGTTAATTGACAAAACTGTCGGCGTATGCACAAGAACGAAGTAACCGGATATACTTGTGAAGGTTTTCTGCTGTTTTCTTTACGAACTCCAGGTGAATATCGGCATAGTTTCTATCATAGTCGGCTGGAGCCGCATATCCTATCAATTCCTAGTCTACACACAAAATTCCTTCACAAAAATCAACTCACTTCTTCACTACCTTAGGCATCACAATGGACCTTACGGTCGAAGTGTGTCCCGTCCAGGACAACTGCTGCAATACATCTATCTGTCTATCTCTAAACTGGCGACATAGAGGCGTCTTGATATTGCAGTCCAAGATCCTATCATATATTTAACTGTTTTTGTAAAGTTTTTGTTTCTAGGTACTTATCTATTGTTAGTATGATTGCTTTCTGGCTAAGTTATACTAACGGAGGTGACTACCTTTTTAATTACTTTGACATTTCAGTAATATGTCGGAACATTTTTAACATCATTGAGTGAGTGCAGGGCAAAGAATTTTGTGTGTAGACTTGGAATTGGTAATATGTGTGGCTTCAGCCGACTTTGAGAGAGACTATGTCGATCTTCATCTGGAGTTTGTGAAGAAAACTGCAGCAAACCTTCTCAAGCATAGCCGGTTACTTTGTTCTTGTCCATACACCAACAGTGTAGTCAATTAACCGCCCTTTTTATTTAATTATTACCAAACTGCCGAAGTCGGGATTGGAAACCCAAAACTTCCCAGTTCCAAGTACACATAACGCCTTTACAAGCGTGGCTACTTGGCTAGTATATATATTCGAATCAGGAGTCAGTTTTATAAAGATGTCCAGGCACCCTGAGAATAATGATTTTGCTATGTTTACCCAGATTTTTCCGTGAGTCGATACACTCCAGATCAATTTAGGAGTTATCGATAGATCGACATGTCGTAATCACCAACAAACTTGTACATTCATTATTAAATATATAGACAAAATTTTAAAAAGTCCACAAATTGTCTTTTAACTTGAATCTACCATTTTCAACAAATCGTTCGCCTAAATCTGCTCGTTCATATAACTGTAACACCCTGTACATTTACTGTCTGTGTTAATGTTTTTTTTTTTCTCTTCTTTCGTTTTCGAGGAGTGTATTTGGTGTTTTGACAGTAACAAAAACTAGTGAGATATATTTTTTTGTTGTATATATATTTGCGGTGCGGTTCTAAATTTGTATCATAAATACTTCTCTTTCACATACTTAGTTTACACTTACGAGCGAGTACCACCATCAGTACCACCAGTAGCTCTAGCTAGCTGGCTAAACAGACGGGAGAAGAGAACTGGTGTATGAAATGAAATTGATAAATGATAAAATGTTATTATTATACTTGGAAAATGTATTTTATATAGAACCAACCAACAACCAACCACCGCCATCAAGAAGTTGTGTATCATAGTTTGGTGTTATCATTTTACGGCAAAAATTATTTTATATGAGAAAAAAAAACCGATACGAGACAGGAAACTTGTTGAAAAATCAATGACAGCAACCTCTTTTTTTATCCAAAAAGTGTTCATACAAATAAATATTCTTTTACATTTCAAATTTTGCCCCAATTCCTAGAACATTTGTTTGTACTTTTATAAATACGTATTTCGGCTACAATGTGGTCATCATCAGTATGAATTAACTAATTAAGTAACTATCTCTGGGATATGGAGTCAGAGATATGTTGCTTGTTGCTAATTTGGTGCGTGTCTCACACAAACAAATGTTCTAGGAATTGGGGCAAAAATTGAAATGTCATTGCAAAAGACCTTAAGTTCTCTTTGATTATTTTAATAATCTTTATAAATATTATTTTATTTCGACAAGACACTCGACTGAGCTTTAATAACAAGTTTAATTTTAAATATTAGACAATAATTAATGTTAGATTGATAGATTGTTCGACCATAAGGTCCATTGTGATGCCTAAGGATGTGAGGATGTGAGTGGAGTGGAAGAAACAAAATCGTAAATAATCATCGCTTCCTTGAAATATATATAAAAAACGCAAAAATTAATCGTACTGATCAAATGCGACCCGATAAATGATACATGGTTAGAAAGTAGAAAAAAAAAATCCGTTCTAACAAAGCCATAGCCAACTATACTTCCTATTTAAAAAAAACAAAACTTTAGGTCGTATCTCGAAAACCAACCTTTTTTCTCAAACTGTCATAACGCCACTGGATTATACCAAAAAAAGTGCCTCAAGAATGTAAAAATTATTTTCATCAAGCTTTACAAACAACCAAGATATTCACAATTGTTTAAAAGTCGAAAAATCGAACTTTTGCTTATAACTCGCAAACAAAAGAAGCAACCAAATTTTTGTTGACACCAATGAATTAGTCTCCAAAAAGAGATGTGCCATCCATTTTTTTCTATCTCTTATAGTTACCGAGTTACCCCATAAAACCATTGAAATTGGGACACTCTGTACAGAGGATATTCAAGAAAATTGTATGACCGTAAAGATTAGGTATATAAAAAATGTTTTCTTTACCTGGTCTGGTCTTGTGTGTGTGTGTGTGTGGTCCATTTGATTTATTGAGATTAAAAAAAAAAAAAAATTTTTTTTTTACACTCGTGTGTTGATAAATTTGACATTTTGAAAAAGGGTAAATTAAAAAAGTGTGTTCGACACGCTATCACATATTTTTTCGATTAATATAAATAAAGTTAACTTCGACAGTTTTTTTTCGGGTAGATTGAATTTCCTTCTTTCCGGATTTATTACAAAGATGATAGTTGTGGTATACTACAGTCATGTTCATTAAAAAGTAATATTTTATATTTGTATGAGAAACTCTTCCCATGTACCATTATTTACAAATTAAGAATTGTTTAGTGACAGGTTGAATCTTTATTTCAAGACTTTATTCCTCTACCCTGATAGAAGTAATTCCTTGCAGTATGAAAATTTTTTTTAAACCAAGAATTTCTGACTCTCATATATAGGGAAGATAATATACCGTGTGTGTTGGAAAGCATTTCCAATAGAAAATCAATGTTAAATATCATTTATTACCGGATGGCCGTGTGGTTACTGTGTGGAGTCAGTAGTACACATGTAATGCGAGTTGGTTAAATATGTTCATTGAATTCTTAACTTTAGTATGTGCATCACAAAATCCCACTCTTAAATGACAAACAAACTACCATACGCATACAGTATACCTATACACTATCCAGATGTTTGTATGTATGATATGATTCTCATTACATGTGTGCTTGCTGACTCCACACAGTAACCATACGGCCTGCCAGTAATAAATAATATTTAACATTGATTCTCTATTGGAAAAGCTTTCCAACACAGTCTGTATAATTGGTATAAGAAAATAAGTATCTTAACGTCTATAGTTTTGACTTGTGAAAATTATCATAACTAAAGATAAACTGACTCTTGACTCAACAATCTCAAAATTCTTAAACTGAAATTATGATTTCTTTGGACCAAGATGGCTAAAATTTGTTTGGTCCAAACAAAAATGCTCCGCATCCTTCACATATTCAAAAGACCGCATACTTCTAGCATGAATAGAAGTAAAAAAAAAAAGGTGATTTGGGATTTTTGCGTTGTATTGGGAAAATTAAAGTTTTCCTATTTTTCCCGTAAGTATGATGTTATTCGTCATCGAATACAAAACTCCGCATCCTTCTAGAATGTCTGAAGTGGGTTAGAATTTGTATACGGGAGTTAGTCAGTCAGTTTCACAAAGGCCTAATTATATTATAGGATTAACAAATTATATAATTTGGTGGAGGTTCTGGGAAACAACATAATATTTTAATTCTGATAGCGGAAGCGTCGGGAAAAATTTAAAAAAATTGAATATTTCTATCGACTTGCTTTCTTTTTGATAATTTTAACAATGAAAAGAATCGAAATAATTGTTGTTAATGTTCGAACCGGAGGTCTACGGTTCGAATCTTAGTAGTTGCTTTATGATTCTAATAAATTTTTAATTTATTATTTAATATACTTTTAAATTTCTATCATTTTATTCTAAAAACTGAAATCTTGCTCTATATTCATGTACAGTACAGTGCATAATACCACCACTAAAATATATTCAACTGTCTTTTTTCCTTTTATTTTTGGTACATGTACAGAAGTAACATAAAACATATTTGAACATGCAGTCATCTGTACCTACAACAGTATGCAAAATATCTAAAACAATGTTTATATATATATATATATATATATATATATATATATATATATATATATATATATATATATATATATGTACAGGGTGTCACGGGGACACAACTGAAGGTATGGATAGAAAATTGAATTCTGAGACGTAAAGTCCTTTACCATTTTTAAATCAGACATACAGGTAATTAGTTATTAATTAAAATAAGTAACCAATCAGAGGCGTCCAATAGCGTGTGTGAGTGAGTGTTTGTAAGTATGTTAGTGGAGAATGTATGTACGTGTGTTTGTAGGCGTAACCCAGTGCGCCGTCTCTGATTGGTTACTTATTTTAATTAATAACTAATTACATGTACGTCTGATTAAAAATTGGTAAAGGACTTTTCGTCTCAGAATTCAATTTTCTATCCATACATTCAGTTGTGACCGTGACTTATGGACCACTCTGTATATATATATATATATATGTATGTATATCATTTTTATTATACATTTTGGTTGGTTTTTTCATTTTTTGTTTTGTTTTTATATTTAGTTTTTACTTGTTTCTTTTTTCTATTCTAGTTAGTGTTGTTAGAGTATAAAACTCTTTTGTTAAAATATATATATTTTATGCTTGTTTATGTTGAAGCATTGAGCAGATATATTTTTATACATTTGTAAATTGTGAATTCGTAACAATACTACTAAAATAACAACTTGTTATTTCAGTACAATGTACTTACAGTTCGTAGTAAGTATCTACAGTGTACAGTACACCTGTGTACATCATATTATTATTAAATTACAGTGTGTACAAAAATAGTATAGGAAATTGTTTTGGAACTAAAATTAGGATAAATGTGATGAGATATTTGATTGTTCTAAATTCAAAAAAAGAAATGTTTATAGTTTTTTTTTTGTCAAATTACGAAATTATCTGAAACAAACAGACTTAGAATCATTTTATTGTATACAGAATGTTTCACTAGGCTGCATTGTTCTTGATATATGCATAAAACTAGGATTCAATTATTGCAACGCGAACTTCAACAACAATTTACGGTAGAATAACCCCCTTTTTACCACAGTAGATTATCCGATGTTGTCCCGAATTGTCTTTGGTCTTTGGTAAAGGGAGGGGCTCCAAAAATTGTAACAAACTGTTGCAACAATTGCAGACTATTGCATGTTGTTGTGGAGAATACTCGTAATTGTTCATTTCGAACATTTTTGACTTGAGCTTTAATTATTTGGAAAAAATAACAAGAGCAACGATTAGTTTAGATTAAGGATTTTAGAAATAAAATTTCAAAAAAAAAATTATTTTTTGCGTTTTTTTACTGTTATATTTATTTATTTATTTTTTAATTTTAAATTAAACAAAAATGAAATGTTTCGCATCATTCACGCATTCTCAAACTGTTAATCTATACGATTAGTTATAGCTTGATTTATCTAATTTAAAATATGAATTTTTGGCACTCTGTCACAAATCGTTCGAATGGAAAAATTGTACGAACTAAAGTAAGAATAGTTTCCTCATTCACCGTATTCTCCGGGTCGAGCTTCCAGCAAGTACTTGTTCGCTGAATTCAAAAAAATGCTCCAAGGAAAGAGATTTGCGTTAAATGTCTTAGCCGAAAAAATGCTTCAGGGAAAGATATTTGCGACAATGTTGTAGCCTAAAGAAACGTCTATTTTGAGGTCAAGATCTACAAAAAACACATCGAAAAGAGGTTATTGTTGAAGAATCGAATTTTGCAACACAAAAAAAAACTGTTTTTTTAGTTAGTTTTAGATAGTCTGGAGAATCATTTAGTGACGTGTTATATCACAGAAGCCATCCATAACCGTATGACGTGTCCAATATGAGTGAGTCACAAACCGCACCAAACATAATACAGTTATAAACCCTGAATTTATACGAAGATGATAAAAATATTAATATTTGTGATAAGAATTTTCATCGTTGAGTCACAACCATTCAACATTCGTATCATATTATTATTTAGTTTTATGGGTAACTGTAACCATATCTTCGCCATATATCTCTGTGTGGTATGTCTGGAATAGAGTTGAAAAAAAAAAACCCAATAGCGTCGAGTCATCTACGCCAACCAGTAATCTATTGGTATAGCGCATATAAATATTATATTCATATACAAAATATATGTAGAATTTGATGTGATAAATGTATTCAGAAAAATGGTTTTTCATTCAACTGTTTATGGGTTCGGTTTTGCATTTTTTTTCTATTCAGTTTGTTATTTTTATTATTATTATCGATATTACGACACAGAAAGTATACTGGGAGGAGTGGAGAGTTTGTTGACTAACTACGGGTATACCCGACCATGTGAGAATAGTAGGTTAGAGAATCTGCGGGCGGGTATATATGTAAATAGAACTCGAATAGGCAGTATTGCAGCGTTATGTATATGAATTTGAATTTGAATAAATGTCATATGATAATGGTTAGTCGATACCTCACGAGTTATAAATAAATACATGCGGTTTTTTTTTTTTTTTATTCTAAAGCAAGGTTTACATTTATTTTGTAAACTGGATAACAATACCTGGAATCTTTGATGTGGAAAACCTAGAAAATCTGGAAACATAAGGTATTCTGAAAATGTAAACTCTAGTTCTTTCGTACTATATCTTCGTAATCCTAATGGAAAATGACATTTGTATAGTATTGTGACGCTTAAGTACTCGAAAATAATAATATGTGGAATAATAAGTTAATGTTGGCTTCAATGTAATACGTCAATGATATGAAACGAATGACTCATTTATTTATATCTTCCATGGTGTAACGGTAGCACCTTGGGCATGGAATTCAGAGGTCCAGGCTACGAAACTTGGCCGCTGAGATAATTTTTTCATATCATTATTAATTAAAGACTCTTAGTCTTAAA
Source organism: Nineta flava (assembly GCA_963920215.1). Classification (NCBI taxonomy): domain Eukaryota; kingdom Metazoa; phylum Arthropoda; class Insecta; order Neuroptera; family Chrysopidae; genus Nineta; species Nineta flava. The sequence continues at coordinate 137,682,194 of OY986041.1, forward strand.
GAAAATTATAAAGATGGAAATAACAACTGAACTAATCGTTTGAATACCTGGTTTATACTGAGTTAAAATTTTTGACTTATTCATTTTTAAAAAGGAGCATTTTTTGTCCATAAATTTTTGTTCTATCTCTTATGATTTCAAAGATATGATCAAGCGCGGTCCGATTATGTCCATTAACGAACTTGACCTTAATATTTAGCCTCTTTTCATCTTTTTGTTTACGGACGTACGGCCAGACAGGCAGAGGGGCAGCCGGACGGACATTAGGAAATGCACTCTATAAACACCTATCTCGAATACAAAGATGATTTTTATACCCAGTATACATAAATATACATGGTATATTAAGTTTTGTCCCGACTTTGTAACGCTTGAAAATGTTTATCCTTAACAAAAATGCTTCACAAAGGTATTCATAAAATGACCTAATTTGGCCAGTTCCGAATGTCCGTCTGTCTGTCTGTCCGTGAATACGATAACTCAAAAACGAAAGAGATAACGAAATATTAAAAAAGGTCAAGTTGAAAAACTTACATCTTTGAAACCGTAAGAGTTAGAAAAAAAATGTAATAACAAAAAAATTAATTCTTCTTTTTAAATTAAACAACTTTTATTTGAAAAATTTTTTGAAACTCAGTAGTTTTCTCATAATTTGTGATTAAATATTCCTCCGAAAGCAAATTGTTAACAATTCGAATACACAGAATTGTTAACAATTCAATCACTGCAGTATTCAACTCAGTATATACTGGATATTCAAACAATTAACTCAGTTAGTTACATTACTTCTTTTTTCATTACTACTTTGAGTTCTATTACTTAAAAAAATAGGTCGCTGCTATTTAGTTACGCATATCCTCATGTCGCGCGAGAACATTAAATACGACAGAAAAAGAACAAAACGATTTAAAAAGAAAGTAATGCATTTCTAAGCTAAGCAGGAATTGAATTATTTTCAGCCTAATAAAAATCCAATGTCAAGTAGTTAACATAAAAAAATGTGACCTAATTAGCATGCAAGATTTAGTAGCCACATTAATTTTATCATCTAGACTCTAAAGTCTAGTTAGTTAACATTAATTTTTATACTTAAAATTTTGGAATAAATCGTGCATAAAATAATACTTATGACTGTCATAAATTTACTTAAAATAGACAACAGTTTGACATATCATGTCTGCATAGTCAATTTTATGTTTTGAATTAAATTTAGAAATTGTTTGAAATTAGTAAATACTTGAAATTATTTTAGATATTTCAATAGAATATTTAGAACTTTTGGCTTTCGAGGGGAGACCTGTGAAATTTCAAGAGATTGCTCTTGTATAGCAAAGTATATGGTGGTGATCGATCGAAACGCCTGCAGTGCATGCTGTGGTGAAACTAAGCATTTAATTTGGCATTATATAAGCATTAATTTTTTTATTTATTTATAAAAATTTGCTATTCCTTCAATAGTAATATAGGTCAGGAAATGGGTAGATTTGCTTGACACTTCTCCATAATATTTGCGAATTGCATATTTTTGTAGGGCTGATAGCCCAGATAAAGACCTACTATTTTCCAACCACCGATTCCCCACCTATTTTTTTGCCACGCAAAAAGAGGTTTTTGAGCAATAGCGACGAAACTGTGAATTTGACAGAAAAAAAGTAAAGGAACCATTTTTAGGTATTAACAAGACAAAAAATTTGGTGCATCTGAAATTAAAATCTATTAATTAGTTCTCTCGCAAAGTAATAAAAACTATCTGAACTGGTCATTTCTAAAATAACTAATTATTAATGCAATTAGCAGATAGTGTTTGAAATAATTACTAAACGTATTTAAATATTAAGATGGTTTATTTATTATTTGAAAACGTTCTGAAAAATACGAAAATTGATTCCGACGCGCCAAATTGTCTGTCTTGTTAATACCTAAAAATGGTTCCCTTACTTTTTTTCTGTCAAATTCACAGTTTCGTTCCTTCTTTTTTTTCGTTTCACCAACTTTGAACGCGTGGCAAAAAAATGGGTGGTGAATCGATGGTTTGAAAATAGTAGGTCTTTATCTGGGCTATCAGCCCTACAATAATATGCAATTCGCAAATATTACGGAGAAGTGTCATGTGAACCCATTTCCTGTACTAATAATAATACATTATTTATTGTGGTCATCAGAGGTTGTTTTCGTCAAAATCAGAACAATATTTTTATTTTGGGATTGATCTTCTTCAGGGATCTTTGAAATAGAAATAAAGATCTACATAACGATTCAAACTTGAGACATATTTTACACAAAGTTTTCTTTTTTGTCAAATGTCAAATGTAGCAGATACACTCTTGTGTTTAAAACTATATTTTACACCAATATCATTTTCTCCCAATGTGTGCACTAACACTCGTACTATGTAAACGAATGAATAACACTATGTAAACGAATACCTAGAATTTATCAATATAGAATTTAAAGTGAATAATAATAGAAAATAGTAAAAAAAAAAAAAAACAGAACCGGTTTTCTATAAAACATGTTGTATATAAACATGTTAGCCTAACAAAGAATAAATATTATTTAAATAATAATACTAGAGCAACAAAAAAAAAAAACCACTTTACATTACAACTGTTAACATTCAGTAGCTCACAATTGTATAGCTCTGCAGTGGTGGTTGTGTTGTTGTATGTTGCTGCTATTGTTGTAAATGTTATTTTCAAATAACATTTTTATGTAAAAATATTGTGTTTGTTAGGCAACCACTGGCATAAATAACTTCTTTCTGTGTGTGTGTGTTTTTTTTTTTAGTTATTGTTATTTTTTTTCTATATCCACTCGCACTCATCGTACAATAGTATTTCACCGGAAATATTCTCTTTATATGGTATTGAAGGTTTATTAGAAGCTTTATTCTATGTACTGATGGTGGCGTCATAAGACGACTATAGAAAATGGTGTTAAGGTTTTCATATCACGATTTGACATTTCTTAGAAAAAAAACTAATGGACAAGAATTCAATAAGAATAATCTTTCGAAGAACTTTTCTACTTCCTCTTCTGAAGTTCTAAAAACCGAAACTTTTTTTTTCAATTCTCTCAACAAAGAACCATTGGCGACTAGATATTAAAGCCTATGCTATGATCTAGGTTAAGTCCATTACAGGTTCTTCTTCTTCTCGAGAAAATTTAAGATAGTTGTGCTAATGGGTTCAATAGGTAATATGCATGAAAATTTGTTTTCATTTGAATTGAAGCATGTTTACTTGACAAATATCAAGGTAAAATTACTTTTTACTAACTTTAAAAATAAGCGAGATATGAATGATTGAAATTCCCGATTAGACAAAGAGGGTGATAGCCCTCTTGATATGTTATGTGACATCATATTTCACTTTCACCATTTAAAATACACGTAAAACTCCGTTTTTAGTATTTTTGCAAGAAAGAGACAGATAATAATCTTTAAAAGCTTATAGATTCCTTGATATTAGGCGGATTTTAATTTCGTTTTTAAATATTATTACAGTATTATCATATTCTAAAAATAACTGTGAAAAAAAATTTAAAAAAAATTATAGACCGTCTCATTGTTTAGTTATAACAACGCAAATTGAAGTATTTTATAAATAAATATACGTGTCAGCATGCTGAACAGATGCAACTAGGTAGTGTTTATATATATATATATATATATATATATATATATATATATATATATATATATATATATATATATATATATATTTATATATATATATATATATATATATATATATATATATATATATATATACGTTTAGACAAGTATCGTATGTGTAAGGCGTCTACCGGTACAGTTTTGGACAAAAATTATGACTTATTATGATATACGTGCCTTCACTCTTTCTATACACATACGCTCCACAACTTTTTTAACAATATTGTATCATGACCAACTACCTTAAATTTCTATTTACAAACGATATTTTTGAAAAAATCAACAAGGTATAGAGATAATCCAATTTCAATATTTTGTTAAAATTGTACGATTGTTAAAAAATTTTTGAAAAGAAATAACGCCAGACTACTATATACGTGTTTTTGGAACATATACTGTGTGCCACAAAAGTAACGCTCATTATTTCAAATACTTAATTGATTTGTACCTTCATATATTTATTTGTGTATACTTAAGCGTCAACAATACAATGTTTGTCCAAATTCCATTTCGGTTACGTAAGGCAAAATGTAGAAGACTAGTGTATACTTTATAGACTAATGTCATTGGATTTTTATTTAAATACTGAGTTGGCTCTTACGTCAGAGTCATCTTTGAAGTAGCGGTTAGCACGCTGGACTAGATAACCAGAGGCCCGACATTCGATTCCTGGTTGACGAGTTAATTTTTTCATATCAGTATTTAATTTTTACCATATTTATTCGGTTTTTGGAAAAATATTTCGAATAAACGTTGTTAGTACATTTATAATGAACAAGTTTTATCCGAAGCATTTCTTCGATAATCGAATGAATAAGGTACAAAGTAAATATAAAAATTTTGAAAAATGACAACTTTTATGGCCATTTGTACAGTGTAATAATTTTAAAACAAAACAAATTTGTTTTATGCAAATTTCTTTACAAATTTTTTATTTATATTTTTTCGTCTCTGTAATTTATATACAAAAGTTTTTGTGTATTTTTTTAAAGTTGCCAATTTTTTTTTTTCAATTTGATTGCCAATTTTTTAGTTTTTGTTCATAAAAATTCTCTGTATTTTTTGTTTGCGATTATTTATTTTGTTGTTTTTTTTTTTTTCGTATATTTTAATATTCTCAATATACGAGGAGATGTGTAGAAATAAATTTTTGTAAAATATATTATTTGATGACAGGCCTCGTTGTAGTATATCTCTGCGTTAGGTTTAGTAGATAGGTCGGTATTTTACATGATATTTTGTATTTTGTATTAACAAAATTGAATTATTATTGTTTTTTTCAATTAGCTTAAGAAGAAAGTACATGTTATTATAATATGTATTGTACAAGGTATTTCAAAAGTAATGATACATTTTTGTAAACAAACTAATTATATATATCAAATAGTTTTTAAAGATCTGACTTGTTTTTTTTATGTGAAAAAAACTATAGTGAGTCTATGCTTGTATGATTTTACATATGGTGAGTGAAATGAAATTTCGGATTAGATTGTCACGTTTTTTATGTAACGATCGGCTAAGTGACAATCGGCAATGATCGGCATTTGTGTCTCACATTAGATCCTAGTAGTGCTTCGCAAGGACTACACAAGGATACCCAAATAGATGTTCTAGCTAAATGTATTTCCAAGCTACACTTTATAACTTAGACACAAAGCTAATTCGTAATCATTCACACGCATGCGCCTACACTAGTATGATGACGTCACAGGCAATAGGAATGTAGTACGATAGCCACGTACAGACATGATATATCTGTTTTTAGATACGTTTGTGTACAAACTTCATATTCCCTGAGCTACCACGGTAACTACTTACAAACTATTTGTAGAGTAGTTTTTAAATTTCTTGTAACCTTTTCTCCTTACATTGGCGCACGAACATGGACTTGAACCCTCGACCCTTTGTATTTCTGTTGGTCGTCATTCAATAATTTTTTTTTCTCAGAACATGTTTTTTTTTGTCTCCAATGTTTTCTCTACTTTTTCTTTGTTATTAAACAATGGTGGGGGGGGAGGTGTTATGTCGTGTACTCGCTCCTAAATCTCAATTTACTTATATATTTAGATACTTTGCATATCAACCATTGTAAATGCATTAGTCTCAAAGTTATTAGTGCTATCAATGTATGAGACTAAGAATACTAGATACTAGATAATCAATGTTGTTACCAAACTTTTATTTAATATTTGTTTATTTGTGTATACTTTCGTGTCAACATACAATGTTTGTCCAAATTCCTTTCGGTTACGTATGACAAACTGTAGAAGACTATAGCGTATACCCGACACATTTCATTGTCATTGAATTTATTAATTAAATTAAATACTGATATGAAAAAATTAACTCGTCAACCAGGAATCGAACCTCGGGCCTCTGGATATCTAGTCCAGTGGGCTATCCATTACATAAAAATATCACTTCAACAGAAGTTAATACTGTCTAATAAATATATAAAAAATATATATATATATAAAAAAATTGGAATAATATGAAAAAGTTGGCCGTTGCATCACAATCGTCTTTGATGTAATGGATAGCACACTGGACTAGATATCCAGAGGCCCGAGGTTCGATTCCTGGTTGACGAGTTAATTTTTTCATATCAGTATTGAATTTAATTAATACCAAACTTTTAACACACCTTGTAAAACACATTTTTAACATTACTTCTCCCGTGTGTGTTTACTATACTATACTATATACTAATGTAATGTAATGTAATGCCTGTAATGGTATGTAATAATATAAATTACAGTAAAAAATTTTTTTTTATTTTTAAATCTATTATACCTGTTTACTTTCTCATCACGAAAATAAAATAACTAAAGAAGTAGTGATTTATATTCTTTATACTTACTAATATAAAGTACTATTCGACATGATGTTCATTTGTCTATATATATATATATATATATATATATATACATACAATCTAGAATCTTCTAGGTATATCAGCAGAGCTACTCTTGTATTAGCTAGCTAGCTCAGTGTGCGTGTTTGAATCGGCAGGATACACACAGAGAAGTAAGCAGATGAGTAGGAGACAAATACTACTGCAATTTTAATGTTCTACTAGTCTTTCAATCCTCCTCGCAAACCATTTATTTTCAATTGAATTTCGTTGAGGTGGTGGTGCATGTTGTTTTGTGATGTAACGATGTTTTAAATGAATGAATATAGAATGGGGGGGGGGGGGGGGAGTTTTCATAGAGTACCCGTCCACCCCATGCCATGATCAAGAGGAGGAAAACTCAGGACTATTAAATTAATGGAAAAATTCGTTGTGTTCTTCTTTTTTTTTTTATATATTCAATCTTTTTAAAATATTTCTCCTTTCAATTTTTCTAATACTTTTTTAAATTATTATGAGTTGTGTTTTTTGGGACATGGCGTGTTTAGTCGAATTACGTAATAGTATACATGACAATGTTTAGAGGGGGTGTTACATGCGCTCAATCTGGTAACCGTTCAGTTCATAAATGAGATCAAACCGGTGATAGACTAGATATTTACTTCCACAATCAATACAAAAACGGATTCAACTTCGAAATGAGAGATAATAAGCTGCAAATTTGCAGGGACCTTTCTTTTAACATTTTCCTTTAACTTTCTTTCTAAACACTGACTCAAAAGTATCATCAAATCACGTATCTTAAAATTTTCAAGGGGATCTGATCTCCAACCGTTTTTGAGATATCCTACTGAGAATGAGAATTTAATGAAATACTTATTTAATGAGATCATACCATCAGAAGACGTGATGATGTAACCTCAATGCTTAAAAAATTTTCCGACTTGTACATAGACAGCAAAAATAAAGTACTTTTTCCAAAACTTTACAGTCAATTTGTATCGAATCCATAAAAGCTGTGATTATTTTTGTACTTTTATTTTAAGTTGCTCGAAAACCATTTGATGAAGGCACAAATCTATAAAATTTTGATAATATATAAAATACAGGGGGTCACGTTTTGAATAATGCACCTGAGTATTTCTTCAAGGAAGTGTTTTTGAAAATATTTCCTTTGACGTTGAGGTCTCTAAGGTTATTTGAAGATCAACTTGTGTTTTTACAATTAGAACTCATATAATATTGACAGAATCGGATAGCTTAGGAAAAAATATCATTAAAACTCTATTTTGGTTAAGTCTATTTTGGTTAATAATTAACCAATTTATTTCCGGTTCAAAAATAAATAAATTTTTACAGATAATATTGAACAAAATATGGTCTCTAGAAAAAATTTGCAATGGTAAAACGTTTTTTATTGCTGATCAATAAATAGAAATTGATCTTCTTTTTACAAGCTTTTATTTAACTTGGAATGTATGTATGTATGTATGTTCGGGTCAAATCTTGCAAGCTGAATTAGAACCACTTCCTCTTATCCTACGGAATTGAATTTTTACACGTTGGTTCAGTTTCGATGACAATGCATTTTTGTGGTAAGCATGACAAGAATCGACAAGGGGAAAGGGGGGTTTAGAGGAAGGGACAAACACAAAATTTGGTATATCTTTCTTAATATTGAAAAAATCGAAAAACACGTAAGAGGTTAAGTTTAACTTATTTATCGAAGAAAAATGTGTATTAAAAAGTTAAAATATCCGTTCATTTTGGGGGATACATTTGTTCCAATGCAATGTTTGAGCATAGATTGATTTATATAATTAATAATCGTTCGTTTACAGTTTGAGTTTCTAGTCTTACAAAATATGACTGATGTATGAATTTAGTTGTCAAAACAATAACATTATTTCCAATATATCCAATAATTATGCTCTTTGTACTTACAATCAATATCCTTTAAACAGATCTATTACAACAATATAAACGGGATACTAAATATCCAATATACTTCAAAGTCCAACAGCTGCGAGAAATAGGTCAACATATACACAATGTGTTTTATTATGTGTTTGGGTTTGAAAAAATATATAACTCGGTGATATTCGATGAGATCACCATGTATGCTGCATTTCACGATATTCTAAGATAGTGCAATGTATTTGTATGAACATATACTTTATGACAAATCCATTAGTATACAGAAAACACATTCACTTACAAAACATAAACTCAATACTAAGTTTGGTTGAAGTTTAGTTGCATACTTCTTCTTTGTTTGCAATTCCGTATCAACCAGAGACGAAGTATGCAACTTCTAAATAAACTGGACACTGTTTTGCTAAACCATTTAGTGTGTTTTACATACAGTTTGTTTAGAAGTTCAGTTGCATACTTTTCCTTTGTTTGATACAGAGTTGCAAAGAAGAAAATTGGCTATGAAATTTTGAATAAATCGAAATTTCTATAATTTTGGTAGAATTTTAGGATCATTGATTTAAAGTGGTACTCTGGGTCATAAAACTGGTACTCTGGTACCTTTTTTATTCGGGTACTGAGAAAATGTTTCGTATAAAAGTCATTGATATATTTATAATAAACAACTTTTAATAATAATGTCCTTCAATCCCTTGTCAGACGTAGTAAGTCTGCGACAAAAGATCACTCTGTTCTGAGCCATTGGCTTTATTTCGCTCCAAGTTTTCCACTGTACTTTTCCAAGTAGTCTTGGTTTCGTCCTCGTCGGACTGAAGTAGAAGGGGAAGCAAAATGGATCAAAAGGTCGAAGTGCAATACTTTTTAGACCTCAACACAAATCAATCAATCGTCATTTGTATATTGTAATTAATTTGCTGATGCAGCAAATAAGTAAACATTATTAGAGAGACATAATATAATGAAATATGATTACATACATACTCCAATAACCTATATTTTTAATAGTGCCCTCGGAATCTTTTAACACACAGCTTCTAGACTAAATATAATTTTCCAATCCATTTCTAATATGTCGATATACGTATCCAATAGTTAGTTTGTGTAGCACCCACAGTAGTTTTACAGAGCAGGTTGATTTGATACGGACGGTATTATTATGAAATACAATCAACTAACTACAACATAACACAAAACAACATTAAATCTACACCCAAAAACCTCAATCAAATCAATGTTGTTCTAGGTAGAGTATGTGGCTAGCTCTGGCAAGCCTTTGTGTGTTTTACAATAAATTGAGCTTCTAAAAGTCCGAGCTAGCTCGCTACAAATACACAATTCATATACACAACATACACCACACATCATATACCTACAAACATATTCTGTTTGCTGTCTGCTTTTGATCAATTTTGACATATGCATTAGATTTAGTAGTTTGTTCCTCTTTACCTGCTACCCCCCCCCCACCCATTGACAATAAATCATGCATTTATATGCATAACAACGGTGATATAGCAAAGTTCTTTTTTTTTGTGTCGAAAAACACCAGTTGTATTATTAACGTAGTTCCCCAGTATGAATTCACTTTCACGACAGATTTTGAGCTTTTTTTTCACAGGCTAAAAATAAACTTTTTCTAATAAATCCCCAAGTTTCAGAATTTTTGACCGTTTAGAATGCGAGATAATTAATATCAAAGTTATCATTCTCTCTCACTCTCTCTCTTTAAATCGCGGTTTACTATTTTGTTTTTGAAATATAATAGTTTAAATTTTTTTATTCTTTCAAAATTACATTAATTTGTCTATAAATACACAGTCTGTTTTCAAAAGCATTTCTAACAGGGAATCAATATTAAATAAATAAATAAAATATTTACTATAAAACCATACATACATACACATACTTACAAACATCTGGCTGCTTGTGGTATGTTGTTTGTTTGATGTCATTTAAGAGTGGGGATTTTGTGATGCCCACTTAATTTATAATATTATTATTCATTAGTACCCGCACTATTTTAAGTTCTTTATGAAGCATTGTGTAGTTATTATAGTAAATAATATTTAAAATTGATTCTCTATTAGCAAAGTTTTCCAAAACAGACGGTATGTATGTTAGTATATATGTGTGTATGTATTGTTCTATAATAAAAGCAAACCGGTTTTTGTTCTGATTATACAATGCTGGAACTACCTTAATATCAATAAAATTTTATATTTTCGAAATGTTTCTATCAATGAACATTAACATAACATTGTTTGGACATCGTATGCTTGCTATGAAATCTCATACACATCTAGGATGGGAATCGAACACACGTACTCCAGCATTCCAGACCAACGGTCTGCCTCTCAATCTATTTTGATTATAGTTTTGCAATCGTTGTTGCTTCTTTAGAAAATATACAATGCATTATTTTTACATCAATAAATTAGAACACTATCAACATAAAAAATAAACTATTGAGAAACTGACCTGAGTACGAGGCCTTAAACACATGGCTGACTTTGGTGTGCAACGAAAGAATATTCCTTTTAGCGAATTTCCTGAAAGGAAATAGAGCTATTGGTCCCGTACCGAAGTCAAAATTTCGCAAAAATTTCTTCAAATGTCCATCGATCCTACCTTGTAGATGTCAAAAATCACCATCTGTAAAATTTATATATATATATCTATGGACATATATATATATATATATATATATATATATATATATATATATATATATATATATATATATATATGTGTCTGTAATCACTCTAGCGGTCACAGTTTTCATTTTATCGGAATAAGATTTGGTATTTGAAGCGCTTTTGGTATTCAAAAGGTCAAGTTCGTTAATGGGTAAAATCGGACCAGGGGAAAGGGGAGTTTAAAGGGAGGGGGAAACACAAAATTTTACATATCTCCCTTAATATTCAAAAAATCGAAAATTTTATAAGAAGTAAAGTTGTAGGTATTAAGTTTTACTATAATTTTGTTTCTTATCATTTTTTCTGTAACCCTAATATTTACAAAAATATTGACGGTTTAAGATTGAAAATTAAATTCCTCAATATCTCTGTACGCATTAGAGTTTGAGCAAAAATGATAAGGCGATGAATTATAGCAAACATGATTTTCTACAACTTTGTTTCTTACGTATTTTTCGATTGTTCTAATATTAAGAGAGATATTTAATATTTTGTGTTTTCTTCTATCTTTATGCCCCCCTTTCCCCTTGACGTATGTTATTTATTAATAAAATTGGCCATGCAAATACTAAAATCAAATACGACATTTCATTTTGATCAGACTAACATTGTGACCGCTAGAGAGAAATTTATTTATTCCAAGGAAATTCGCTAAGTTGAAGCAGCTCCTGCGTAACGAATTTTTTTTTTATATAAAATAATTATTTTTTTCTAAATTTTGACAGTTTGAATTGTCAATTTTTCATTTATTTTGGATTTATTGACAAATAACTTATTTACAAAATGTTGTTAATGCAAGTATTTCTATATAAACTTTATCTGGTCCGGATATAACTTTGGAACGGTCAGAAAACAACGGTTTGGAATTTTGAATTTCTGATAATTTTTCTGGAATTGTAAGGGTCTTCTCTCATACTAAAACTGGTTCAGTTTTTGGCCACCAAACGTTGTGACCAAAGTGGTCAGTTATTAATAGAACTATTAAATATTATGTGTCAAAATGGTACGGAATCCATCTCGACGTGGTGTGAACTCATCATTGACCGATTAATTTTTCTGTTCTGCAATAAATTTCTGTTAATTAATTACTATCACAAAAATTGATATATAAATTAAATTTGTTCCAATTTGTCGGTTTTTTTATTATTGAATTATTACTATTACAAAAATATCAATCAATTTAATTAATTAATAACAAAATATGTTAACCCCCCGATTATGCTCCCCGTATGATTATGCTAATCTCAAAAATCACAGAACGAATTTTATCTGAATGTTTCATCAATGGATAGGGGATAGATTGATTCTGGGGAGAGATTTATTTACGGTTTTAAAACACAATCGACTAAAGTACTAAAACATTGAAAATAATATTATGGATCGATTTGGGACTTTAATCAGATTCAATTCAACACCTTGGGACAAATATTAAGGACAAAAAAGACAGAAATTTTAAGGATAAATCAGATCTGATTTCCAATAAAAGAAAATGTCAGAGGTCATTGGTTCGATTCCCATCGTAAATGTGTATAATTTTTCATAACAAGCATTTGATGTCACAGTTTCTTAGGGCAAATGCTTCGCGTAGTTCTATTCGGTCGGAGTCGGATCAAAGTCCCCAGATTAATGCCATAATATTATTTTTTAGTTATTAAATAAAACAAATATTCGAAATTTTCGTAAAATCACTTTATTTGACTAGTTTCGGAACACAGTTCCTTCTTCAGAACTAAAAATAAAATGTCATTTAATAATTATAATGGATTTTCGTCAAGTAGCGACCCATTCATTACAAAATTATTATCTAGCTTTAATAATAATAATTAACAAGAGGGGTACCGTAAATAGGTCCCTAGCATCTAGACCTATGCCCTCCTTGAGAAAAATCTGTCACCCGAAGGCGAGACGTCTCCGGGTAAGAGGTGGTCTTGTAAGCAGATGAAGCTATAGGATACTGTTGAGGCCAGACGCCGTACAGAAAGCCCACAGCTTCTCCGCCAGGATTGCTCCCAGGTTTGATGGATCCAGGGTTTCGGACCCAAACATTCTGTACCTGACACCCAGCAGATTTCAGCAGGAGCAAATAACATGTATGGAGGTTTCATCGTCCTCCATACAGGCCACACAAGTGGAATCATCAGAGATCCCCAAGTTATGATGGTGATAGTTCAATCGGCAGTGATAGTTCATTTTCTCAACCGTATTCTATTGAGTTTCAGCCGAGCACAGTCGAATGGCCTTGCTGTGCTTAGTCATAACTTTGCCTATCGCATGCCCTACGCAAAGTCCCAGTAATCGAGATGGCTTGTCGTCACTACTTGATTCGGTAAGTTAGCATCTTGCCATGGAAATGACAGGCTCAAGTGAAAGGGGCGTTTGAGACGATCCCTCCCGTGCCAACGAGTCCGCTCTAACTTTAAGTTAAAGCTTAAAGTAAAAGCTTTCTGGCTTTAAGTAAAAGCTTGATTTTATTAGATATTGTCAAAACTTCGATATTGCCTTGATACAGTCTCCGTAACAAGTTAACATAGTCATGTTAACATAGTTAACATTTATCTTCGCTATAAACCGTTTCCCTAAACCTGCTTTTTACCTATCTTTATCCTACGTTTTGCAGTTTCTTAGACTAATTTTCATCCTACCATAATCCTCTATTAGCCGCTTTTCAAACCTCTCCAATTCTCCCCTTAATGTTTCTTTCCATTGCTTGACAACAAAGTGAAACATGAAAACAGTATTTTTGTATTCCAAAATTACCGAAAAATATATCTTCGTTGCTTGCCCCTGAGTGTCTAATTACTAAACAGAAAACCTCCCATAAGCATTCCATATAATATTATCCAATGCCTAACAAACCATAACCACTGACCTTCACCCACTCTTTCACTCCCTCACAAAATATGATAAATATTTAAAATTAAAATTTTTACAGAAAAAAAATTAAAATTAAAACTACACAAAGTTGGTAAAAATTTAGAGTGGGGGATCATTCTCTGTCTTTCTCTGTGTTCTCCGTTTTCTCTATCTATTTTGTTTAATTTACAATTTGCTGTTGTATTCAACAACAGCGGATTGAATTTGAATTGGCGTGGAGGGAGTGGGGGTGTTGGTAATGATGTTGGATAAATTTTTTTAATCATAATGGTTAGTTATTTACATGGATACTAAAAATATTATTATACATGCTATAACGATAATTCGTCCAAATACTTTGGAAATAAAGAGTTTTTCTTTTCGTTTAAAAATTATACGTCCTTAGGGAATCGAACCACGAATGTTTTGCATTCGCAGTAAGCACCTTTTAATTCGGCAATAGATGCTATTATGACAAGCTTTGCACTTTATAAAGATTAATTACAACCCGTGTGCTCGGCGAAATTTCCCATTGACAACATCTCAGGAACCAACCGTCTTTTCTCAAGAGGAAAAAGAGCCTAAATCCCAAGTTCCACGTTTCCAATTTCAAAAATGACGCACTTCCCAGGCAAACTTTCATCCCTTATTCAACCTCCTTACGAGATTAATTTCCAAAAACACTGATACAACAGACTTTGATTTATTAACAGAAGCCTTAACACCAATTTCTATATTTCTAACTTCAGAAATGGCGAACATACAAACTGAATTGAACCCCTCCATAGGGGATTCCGTAGGGGATGTTTTTTCAAAAATCCTTTGTAAGATAATTAAGATAATCAATAAGATAATTGTAAGATAATCAAGTGAAGAACGAGGAAAAATTTTCGTCCTACAAATTCAATGGAATGGACTCCGTGTCTCCCATCCTCAATGTTCAACGGCTTCCAGAAAATTTCGATACCGTTTTCCAAAATTTTATAATTAAAAAAGTTGGGCGTCTTGTCAAAACGAAGTTACTTACAAAGTACTAGCTAGCTTGATGCTCATCATTCTGAAAAAACTTATCTTCCCGGACCCATATGGTACCTGTAAGGTCAATGTATAACGTGATGTACAAACAGTCCAACTACAATTATGGAATGAATTTACGTCACGTTCAACGTAACTGTAGTCCGTTTTTGGAAAAAATCATTAGTGGAATCCTATTATTGATATATTGAAAACATTTAACATTATTAAAGTTGTAGGAAATTAATTTTAGCTTAATTTATCTCCTGACCATTTTTTGTGTGACTTACATTTACAAAAATATTTAGAATGTTAAGGATGTACGAGCACTAGATATAGTCCATTTATAAAATTCTTCAAAATCATATATAGTACATTCATAAAAGTTCACAATAATGTTTATTATTTTTTGTCGTAAGTTAAAATTAAAATTTAATTTAGGCCCGTCATACCGGGCCTAACAAAAAAGATATTTAAGAAAAAAACCTGAAACCTCACTTGTTTTAAATATCTTTTTTAATCCCCGTCATACCCTAATTTTATTGGATCAATCTCTTTATTCATATTTCTATTTTCTATTGCGAAGTTTTTTTTTATTCCTCTTATTTTATTCCAAGTGAAAATTAACAAAATATGTCAAATATATGTAAAAATATGGGTTTCTCCATAAGAGCAATGCATTATAACTCGAACTTTAACATTAAATAATTAATTCAAGACCCCCAGTACCCCCTCCTGAAACTTTTATAATTGATTTTTATGTACTTCAACTACATGTAATAAAAAATCAAGCCTTAATCTTTTTGAAGCTTCATTGCTCGTACATCCTATGTTGTATTAAATTTCCACTAAGGTACTTAATTTCATTTGCATTATAATTCCTTTCTCCGAATAAATTAGTTTGCTCTACGCAGCTCCTTCGCGTAGTTTTTTTTTTATTTGGTATCGTGATAAACATAAATGAAATTTGTAGTAATTTTTATATTTTGTTTACTATCATTTATTTTAAATGTTTTATATTCGATAATATAATAAATAATTTATCATTGTTTTTTTTTCTAACAAATATAATATAGAAGTAAATATATATAAATGTATATAAAAACATCATTTATTTAATTTACAAAAAAATATAATTTTTAATTTCAATAAAATTAGGGTAGATATTATTATTATTATTAATTATTTTAAAAAAATTTTAAATATAATTAATAAAATAGTTTTTGAAATGTAATCTTTTTTTTGTTGGTGTATTTTTTGTTATTTCAATTATTCAGAATATTTTTATTATTAAATATTTATTATAATATTTTTTTCTACCAACCTGTTGAAATTAAATTTAATAAAATTTAATTTTCGATATAACAACGATAATTCTAGGATTTATAGTATTTTAATTTTCTAGTAATTACCTGTATGTACAGTCAACGCCCAAAGTCGCGCTAAAATTTCCAAATTAGATAATTGATTTGTGCCTTATTCATTCGGTTTTCGAAAAAATACTTCAGATAAAAGTTCATTCTATGTTGAATCCAATAAAATTAAATTTCTAATTTTGCCCCAAATTTTATATCAACTATTTTATTATTTTACAAATACATCATTCGTTTGAGACTCGCGCACCATATTAGCAACGAGTAACATATATTGGACTCCATATCCTGGAGATAGTTAACTATTAGCTAATTCATACTGATGATGACTACTTTGTAGGCGAAATACGTTGTCGAGGTATCTTGGCTCTCTTTAGCCTTTAAAGGAGCGCTGTAGTGTTTGTGTGTGTTGAGCGCAGTAAAAGTAGTAAAAGTAAAAGTTAGTAAAAGTTTACTAAATCTATATCAATTGGACAACACGCACTTTAGAAAAAAAATTACAACAAAACAAAAATAATTTGAATTTAATTTTTTTATGTCGACAATAAATGAGTCTCTTTCTCTTTTTACTTTAACAAATTTTACTTTCTAAACTGAAAAACTGTTCATTTAGACCTGTCGATAATCGAACAATAATTTATTTCAAATTTATGATAACCGAGCAAATGTCAAATTTAAACTGATTCTGAACTAGTGATTGCCGATTATCTTAATAATTTTTATATTGAATCGAATGGTATATGTTAAATTCATTTAATAAACTTTGCATATAGAGGTCTTATGAGTGTTTTACACTAGATTTTTTTGTGAAGATTTTTTTTCCCAGCTTCTATTTCCTCAACGTAACACAATTTATTTAACAATTTCATATATGAGATGTTTGTTGCAACAGACAGGCAGGCAGGCAAGTAAAGCCTATCAACATCATCATCAACTGCTTTTAATAATATATGCCATGGATACTACACAAGGATACCGAACTCAAACGGGAGAATTGACAAAATATGACAACGAAATGGTAATAGTAATATTTACTTTTTATGCCACTAGCGTCGCTAGTTGTTCATCCGTACTACAATCTGTACCGAAGTGAATATAGTATTATAAATAGGAGTAAAGTAAGCAAGTAACAAGTTTTATTTCGTAGTGATTATTTTGAAGTATGCAATTTGTTTCAACTAATTCCTTATTGAAAAATTTAAATTACTTATCATTTATTAAAAAAAGTATTTTATTGAAAGAATGCTTTGACTGCAAATAAGTTTTATAATACTCTAAATACGTAATGTTTTTCAATTAAAACTCGCGCCTTATACTCTCACCACTGTTTCCGGCATAGAAGCGACACTACTGGCATCTTTTTTATGCCAATTATTTGTTTACATGTAGTTCGGTATCCTTGTGTAGTATCCATAATATAGGCATACAATCATTTACACACGTCTATTCCATCCATCTATACCTGATTGACTCCTGTCACCATCATACTACCCTCCTGTATTATTCCTGTCAATCCGAAAACCGTTGACAACTTTATAACCAGAATAGTAGTTGTTGATCAGTATATTTAATAATAATAATACTGATGACATTGCAATAGACTTGTAATAGACTTGTTATAGGAGGTAATAGATAGTCTCTCTTGTTGTTGAAGAGTGATATATATATATATATATATATATACATATATATATATATATATATATATATATATATATATATATATATATATATATATATATATATATAAAAATGGGGGAGAAGAGGAGACGCATATAAGACCTCATACTCAGTAGCGTATTTTCTATTCAGTCTGTTTTTGTTAACAATTATTGTGTACAAAACTTTTGATTGCAATTATTTTAATTGAGTGTTAAATGATTTTTAGAAGGGTGATCATTTTAGATTGTTTTCGTTGTCAAATATACAACCATTTGAAAGTAATTAAAATAGTAAAATCTCTACCATGAATTATTTCTGAATTGAAATACTTACCAGAATCTTTCGGACCTACAACATAATTCGAAACAATTTAAAATTTATTCTTAATTATTCTCTTCAGAAAAATAAATCATACTCGAAGTTTGTATCAAATTATTCGTCACTGAGTAATTTATATATATATCAATTTCATCGAAGGCGTATTAAAATTCCCCCGACCCTATATCTTTCGCATAGATATAGGCGTTGTAGTATCATCAAGTAAAATCATCAGTCTTCATCCATGCCATTCTTTAAATACAGAGTGATCTAGAAAAACTCTCTCTGACAAGAATTTATCTGAGGCCCCTAGATAAATGAAAACAAAACTATACAACTGTTCAAACACAGGAGAGAGATCTTGTAAACATTATCACTCGGGTAGTCACAGGAAACTTTGCAGTCAGAGTGAGAACCTCAAGAAATGGAAAATCACAATCGACAATTAATCGAACTTCTGCTGTGCCCAGCGTTGAAAAACAAACGCTCCATCATAATGGCATAGAAATCAAAAAGGTAATGAACTTTACACGAATATTGAAATGGCTTCAAAGCAAACAACTAGAAGAATAGAGTTAACGGGTTTTTGAAAGAAGAAATTAGGGTAGAAAATTAGACCACGAGTGGAAGGGAAACATTTTAGAGGATCAAACCCTTAAACCTCACCGAACCTAGTAAGTGACACCCGAAAAAGCAAAAACGAATTACTCAATTGTAAAAGCGTGATGGTGTTTTGTGTTGAAAATTTGTTTGTGAGAAAATCATGACCGTCTGAACTTTTAAACCAACCGCTTTAAGCTTCTACATTGAACCATTTTATTATTTTTGCTTTATAGTAGATAGATAAATATATTGAAGAGGCTGCCCTGGACGGGCTACACTTCGCTTATAAGTTCCATTGTGGTGCCTAAGGATGTGAGGATATGAGTAGAGTGAAAGGGAATTTTTTTTTGCAGACTAGGAATTGGTAAGATATACGGCTGCAACCGACTATGATAGGAACTATGCCGATATTCATCTGGAGTTCGTGAAGGAAACTGCTTTGTAGTAAGTAACTTACTAACCAAAAGCTTACAGTTTTTGTGACACCGTTTTTGTGCCACCCTGTATATATTTTTGTCTCCCACATTATATACAAAATATTAAAAATTCAACTCTTAAATGAATATAAGTCATTATATTTTATCCTTATGCAAGTATATGTATTTTTTTCTCAGGCTTTTTTTTCAAAAGCTCGTATAAAAAATATAAAAGCTTATACATCATACGACACACACAGACATACAGACACACAGACACACACAAGTACTACTTCTTGTGATGCTGATGGTTGTTTGGTAGGCTGATGACTGACTAGCTGTTGGATTTGGTTGGATGCATGAAGTGTTGCATATACTTTTTTTATATTTTTTGTTCATAACGAACATACACATACACTCTCGTTCATAAAAATTGAACCACCAGTAAGTCACATTTGGACATGCAAGCATTGTGGGAACATCAATTATCTCAGACTCCATCTTTGAAATGGGCACAGATATACTTCCTAAGACATATTCCTTCACTCAAAATCTTTCACTGTAGTATGTGATAGGGCCATGTGGTCGGAAGGAGAACCACCCTACCTCAGGAAAGGAATCGTCTGGTATACAGACGGGTCCAAAAGTGAAGAAGGGACCGGGGCGGGAATCTACGGTGAGTGACCTAATGCAATTATAAGCCTCAACTTTGGGAAATATGCCAAGGTCATCCTAGCAGAAGTCTACGCCATACTGGCTTGCATCCCTGAGTACCTACGTAGCGGCTACATAAACCAGAACGTATGTGTTCTTTCGGACAGTCAAGTTGCTTTAAAAGCCTTGCCTGGAACTGAGGTCACCTCAAGAGTAGTCAAGGATTGTCTGGAGGAACTTCTGAAACTGGCAAAATGGAACAATGTTAAATTGATCTGGGTGCCGGGTCACAGTGGTTTCGAAGGAAACGAAAAATCAGATACCTTAGCAAAGAAAGGAGTCGAAATGCCCTTCATAGGCCCAGAGCCTAGTTTAGGAATTCCAAGGACTGAATGTAAACAGGTGATCAACGAATGATCAAACACGATGATCACTGGGATTCCAAGTACCTCGACAAGAACTCGCGAAGGTACAGCTTCAGAGTGCAACCAAGAGGCTATCTCTCGATGCACTGAGGCTGAACAGGATGCAACTGCGGAGGGTTACCGAATTCATTGCCGGGCATTATCTCCTGTGGAAGCATCTGCACACAATGGGACTTCATAACGGGTCCATTATGTGGACTGCGAACTGCGAACCTGGTTACAGCAGATATAAGATATTCGGTACATCTCACCCCGAAATTTGAACCTTCAAGATCCAGACTATCGAAGTGCAATAGTTTGCATTTTCCCCGATATTAATCGAACAATCAATCAAGTCACATTCTAAACGTATACAGTCTGTTTTCAAAAGCATTTCCTATAAGGAATCAATGTTAAATAAATAAATAAAATATTTACTATAAAATTATACATACATACACATACTTATTTATTATACTTATACTACTTACTTGTGATATGATGTTTGATTGATGCCATTCAAGAGTGGGATGATTTAGTGATACCCACTTAATTTATAATATTATTATTCATTACGTATACACACACACACACACACACACTCACACACACTCACACACTACAAACTACAGAGTACTCCCTCTTTTTTTATTTCTTAATGAAGCATTGTGTAGTTACTATAGTAAATAATATTTAACATTGATTCTCAATTAGCAAAGCTATCCAAAACAGACGATATAGTACTAAATATATTACATACAATAACACTTGGAATGTTTCAACTGGTTCAATTTTTTATGAACGAGAGTGTACATAGAGTATAGTAAAAATAAAAACTGAAAAGTACGTGAACTCCTCAAACATGATGTACGACGACAACTACTCTCAAACACACAGAGAAAGAGAAAGATTTGATTTAATGAATGGTTGAATTTAATAAAATAAAACAAAAAAAAAAAACACTTTTTTTTATATATACAGAATATAATTTCTATTCCATCTTTTTTCTGAATTAATTACAGCAACTTCGTTTTCTTTATATATTTCGACATCAAAATGTGGTTTTGTTTATAAAAATCAAGAGCCTTATTAATTTATTTTTTGCTTTTATTCGAATACACATGATGCTACAATGTGATTTATAGGTAGAGGTAGATTGTAAAGGCTGCCCTGGATGGGCTACACTTCGCCCATAAGGTCCATTGTGATGCCTTAGGATGTAAGGATGTGAGTGGAGTGGAAGGAATTTGTGAGTAGACTAGGAATTGGTAGGATATGCGGCTGCAGCCGACTATGATAGGAAATATGCCGATATTCATCTGGAGTTCGTGAAGGAAACTGCAGAAAACCTTCTCAAGCATAGCCGGTTACTTCGTTCTTGTCCATACGCCGACAGTTTCGTCAATTAACCGCCCCTGTTTTTTTTTTTAATAATTGACAAACTGCCGATGTCGGGATTCGAACTCATAACCTCCCAGTTTCCAAGTACTGCATACTGCGCAGACATGACGCCTTAGACCGCTCGGCTACTTGGCTGGTATGTGATTTGTATATAGAGGTTGTATACGGAGCTAACAGCAGATTTCACAGATATTTCGTATTAGGTCAGTTGTTGCGAATATGTGATATTTTTTGGAAATAATTTATGGCAAAGATTTTTTCGTTATAATTACATCAACTCAGATCTTATTTGATGAAACTTTATTTCCTCCGTCCGTTTCTAGGTCAGAATATGTGATTTAAGTTAAGGTGGAAAAACAAGTTTTTTTGTAAAGTCAACAATTCGGTTAATTTCGGCTATTATAGAACAAGCAACAAATGCCTAAAAATTTCGGCTATCTGTACAAATTACTATAACAGTAAGAACCACTCCAAGTGGCCGAGCGGTCTAAGGCGTTATGTCTGCGCAGTATGCCTACTTGGAAACTGGGAGGTTATGGGTTTGAATCCCGACATCGGCAGTTTGACAATTGTTAAGAAAAAAATTGGGGCGGTTAATTGGCTAAACTGTCGGCGTATTGGCAAGAACGAAGTAACCGGCTATGCTTGAGAAGGTTTTCTGCAGTTTCCTTCACGAACTCCAGATAAATATCGGCATGGGTCCTACATACCCCGTTATTTGAACATGTTGGGGGTGGAGGACCTGCCTCTCACACCATCCATTTAGTAGGATACAAGTTTTTTTGAAGTCTTTATTACATTATCTCTCAATTTAAATAACAAATTCACTGATAAAATTTGTGCTATCGTCAAAACAACAAGTTACTTCCTTACGCGTTTCGCTAGACACTACCATCGAGAATTTTTGCGAGAGAAAAGTTGGGCATCTCGTCGATAGGATGCTACTGACAGAAATTTAGCCTGTTACTACTCGTTAAAGAAAAACCGTGCTGTATTGTGGACTATAACTATTTCATTATTTTTTACTTTTTAGTGCATTACCTATTAATATAAGCATGTTTGTAGTTTTTCTTTGAAAATATACAATTTTTAATTACCGCTGAGCTTACAGTATGGTTTTATTGTATGCTTAATCATCAACAATTTTCCCATTCATACAAAGGCAGTTTGGGAATTGTAAATTATATATATATATATATATATATATATATATATATATATATATATATATATATATATATATATATATATTATATATATATATATATATATATATATATATATATATATATATATATATATATATATATATATATATTTAGATATATATATTTTTTTGTAAATGAGTAATCTCTTTTGCATAAATTGTTATATATTTTATACACGAAAAAAAAATCTCATTTACTAATTTTTTTTCTGGTATTGTTTTAAAATATTACATTTACGAGTTAGTAGTAGTAGTATAGTACTATCAACCAGCATAAATATTCCCGTATTCCCGGCTACTTAAAGCAACAACCACTTCCCGAGTTGTGAATATTCCCAATAGAATTACAACCCATCTTTCTACTAAGTAGTCTTTATATAATACATATATATATATATATATATATATATATATATATATATATATATATATATATATATATATATATATATTATATTATGGTGTTTTGGGACACTTTTGTTCTAATTATTACGGATTTTGGGTAGTGTTGGTTTGTGCATATAACAACTCTGTGCTAATTTGGTAATTTAGAATTTAAATAAAATTATAATTTAATGTACACACTTTTTTTGCTGTTGAGAAAACAAAAAACATACAAAACAATCTTGTCAATTTTTTTTCAGGGTTCCGTTTCTTGAAAACAGTAAACACAAGTGAGAACCATCCTTTACAGGACGTTTATTGTTAAAATTATGGGTATCATTAACGTCTATAATTGTCTGTAGTTTTATTCTAAACTTTTACATTTATTATCTAATTGGCAATTAATTTTATTGAAACAATGAAATTTCACAACTAACATCCTTTTGTTGTTTGAATTCTCCTCACTTTTGTAACTCTCTGTATAATGTATAATTTTATTTATTTATAAATAAAGATGAGTAGTATATTTGTTAAGTGTGTAAAAAAGAAATGGAAGTATCAACTGAATTTATATTTTTCATTTGTATATACGGTGTCAATGACAGATGTTGAATTTAAAAAATATGAAATGTTAATACATGTTATGTGTTATATCTTACTCTTACCAATAAAAATTAAATAAAATGTTGTATCTGTTACTAAGAATAATCAAAACTGTGAGATTGATTGGGTTCAGGTCTGTTTATTTTTTTTTGAATGGGAGTGTACTATCTTCCACAATTTGACCACATTAAACTGATAGCAACTTGAGTGTGCAACCTCCGATCTAAAAATAGAATATTTAACAATTGTAAAATTGCATATTGAAATTTATGAATAAAATCAAAACTAATGAAGTCACTTGATAATAATACATGTAGGTTTGTTACCTGGAAAATAAATCATCGTTTTCTTAACGACACTTGAACGACAAACCTTCCCCTTTCTCCTTTACACATAACAATTCTCCTGGTTGTTACCTGGTACTGAACATCGAAATCATTATATGACAGAATTATATGATTGTTAGTGAAAAATATGAATCGCATATGAGATGGAAAACTTGTTGAAAAATAGATACACTTTTTTTTTAATCCAAATTTTCTACATTTGAAACGAAGACATTTAACTTGTTGTTTGTAAAAAAAGACAAATCTATTATTTTTAAAAATTTTACTATACAGATGTAATTAGGTACATGAATGTCTTCATTCTTATTACTATATGTTTCAGATCAAAGAAGAATATTAGAGAATTATGAGCTACTTTATCAATGAGATCATGGGCTCGAAAACTTTCTATATTAAATCTATACATTGATAAATCTGACCTGGTCTTGATAAATTCCACTAACTCTGATTCTAATGTAAATAATGAATTGAATGCCATTCTTTCAAACTCTAATTTGAACGTAAGAAGTAACGCTGGTTCTGTTCTACCATGATCAAATGTAGAATCATTTGGTTTTTAATACAATATACATAATTTTTCTATTGTATTTATTCACTCCGATATCATTTTATTAAACTTTTGTGTCTTAATAGTAGTGTTGACCTCATTTAATATTACTTTAATAAATTATATAAAAAGAAGTATAAAAACTTCTTCCGTGCGAACATTATACTATCGAATGACAATTAGTGAGAACTCTAGGTATTTGAAATAAAATTTCATATTCGCCCCCTTTGTCCAGATCAGTTTTTTTGTATATAATACGTATTTCGTATAAATACGTATTTCGACTACAATGTAGTCATCATCAGTATAAATTAGCTAGTCGTACTTTACTCTTTGACAATTAGAAATAGATAGTAAGTTAAAGAAAAATTACTCTTATATTGTCTCAGGATATGTTACTCGTCGCTAATAGGGAATATGCATGAAAATTTTTTTTCAGTTGAATTGAAGCATGTTTACTTGACAAATATCAAGGTAAAATTACTTTTTAAATAACTTTAAAAATAAGCGAGATATGAATGATTGAAATTCTCGATTAGACAAAGAGGGTGATAGCCCTCTTGATATGTTATGTGACGTCATATTACACTTTCACCATTTAAAATACACGTAAAACTCCGTTTTTAGTATTTTTGCAAGAAAGAGACAGATAATAATCTTTAAAAGCCTATAGCTTCCTTGATATTTGTCGGATTTTAATTTCGTTTTTAAATATTTTTACAGTATTAACAGTATTTTCATATTCTGAAAATAAATGTGAAAAAAAATTTTCATGCATGTTCCCTATTTGGGGACAATTTCACGTGAAATTGTGACGAAATTAGCGACGAGTAACATATCCTGAGACAATATAAGAGTAATTTTAACAAGAGTAATTTCAATATAATTTAAAATTTATTATATTTTAAATCAAAGTATATTTTAATTGAGTTAATTTTCTATTTATTTTTATTTTTGTTATTGATCTCAATTTTCTATCTATTTCTAATTATCAAAGAATAAATTACGACTAGCTAATTTATACTGATGATGACTACTTTGTAGTCGAAATACGTATTTATAATACAAAAAAACTGATCTAGGCAAAGGGGGCGAATTTGAAATTGTAATTCTTCCGTACGAACATACACTTCTTTTTTTTTGGCAAGTAATGGTTACATTGATTACAATGAAGAGAGACACATCATCGTATATGAGAAATCGGACATTCAAGATAATTATTTCTATATGATTTTTTTTATACTATTGCATATGCAATAACGACATAACAACAACAAAACCCTTATTGTGTATACAGGAACAGACAGAACAGATCTCCCTCCTTTTCTTTATTGTAAGAATATTTTTCATAACGATTGTAAAAAAAATATATATAAAGTTAAAGCACTCCAATTATATTTTTTTCATTCGAGAATTCGAGTTCGAAATCATAATAATAATAATCATGTATATATATATATATATATATATATATATATATACAGGGTGTCCCAGAACAACCTGGAACCCTTCGGTGAAGTTGTTCCTTAGGTCAAGACGAGCTCATTTGACCATATAACATAGGTCCGGAAATGATTTGTTTATCCGCTAGCCGCCATTTTGTGTTTTTTGCTTTATAATTTATATCAACACAACGCGTTGTCCGATTGAATTGAAAATTTGGACGATTGTTGCTGTAGCGTAGACCAATAATATAAATTTGAATTTTCAAAAATGTATTTTCACAAAATGGCGGCTTTTAGAAAAGTTCAAAAAATTCATAAATCTGCTTGTTTTTGACTTACGTATTTTACGTTTGAATTTTTATAAAAGCCGCCATTTTGTAAAAATACATTTTTGAAAATTCAAATTTTTTTCTATTATTGGTCTATGCTAAAGCAACAATCGTTCAAATTTTCAATTCAATCGGACAACGCGTTGTGTAGATATAAATTATAAAGCAAAAAACACAAAATGGCGGCTAGCGAATAAACAAATCATTTCCGGACCTATGTTATATGGTAAAATGAGTTCGTCTTGACCTAAGGAACAACTTCACCGAAGGGTTCCAGGTTGTTCTGGGACACCCTGTATATATATATATAGTACATATATATATATTTATATATATATATATATCAATTGGGAAATTTTAAATTTATTATTATATTTTTTTGAACAGTTACTCCTTGTTATTTATATATATATATATATATATATGTATATATATATATATATATATATATATATATATATATATATATATATATATATATATATAAATAACAAGGAGTAACTGTTCAAAAAAATATAATAATAAATTTAAAATTTACCAATTGATATATATATATATATATATATATATATATATATATAAATAACAAGGAGTAACTGTTCAAAAAAATATAATAATAAATTTAAAATTTACCAATTGATATATATATATATATATATATATATATATATATATATATATAAATAACAAGGAGTAACTGTTCAAAAAAATATAATAATAAATTTAAAATTTACCAATTGATATATATATATATATATATATATAAATAACAAGGAGTAACTGTTCAAAAAAATATAATAATAAATTTAAAATTTACCAATTGATATATATATATATATATATATATATATATATATATATAAATAACAAGGAGTAACTGTTCAAAAAAATATAATAATAAATTTAAAATTTACCAATTGATATATATATATATATATATATATATATATATATATATATATATATATATAAATAACAAGGAGTAACTGTTCAAAAAAATATAATAATAAATTTAAAATTTACCAATTGATATATATATATATATATATATATATATATATATATAAATAACAAGGAGTAACTGTTCAAAAAAATATAATAATAAATTTAAAATTTACCAATTGATATATATATATATATATATATATATATATATATATATATATATATATATATATAAATAACAAGGAGTAACTGTTCAAAAAAATATAATAATAAATTTAAAATTTCCCAATAGAATAGAAAAAAGAATTTTTTTTTATAGCAACGATTATTATTTTTAACTAGTTTTTTTTACAATACAACGATTATTAGATAAATAGTAGAGCTATTCAAACGAAAAAAATACCTGTACTTGTTAAGGATGTACGAGCACTGAAGCTTCAAAATGATTAAGGCTTGATTTTTGTTTACATTTAGTTACATAAGTTCATATAAATTAATTATAAATGTTTCAGGCGGGTTATAGGGGTTTTGAATTAATTATTTAATGTTAATGTTAGAGTTTTAATGCATTGATTGTGCTCTTACGGAGAAACACATAGTTTTACACATATTTTGATAATTTTCACTTGGAATAAAATAAGACGAATAAAAAAAAAACTACGCTATAGAAAATAGAAATATTAATAAAGAGCTTGATCCAATAAAATCCCGGTATGACGGGCCTTAAAAAAAGATATTTAAGAAAACAACTGAGATTTCGGGTAAATTTTATTTCTGTCTTCTGTAGCTTAATTACCCGAAATCTCTGGTTTTTTTTCTTAAATTACCTTTTTTGTTAGGCCCGGTATGATGGGCCTAAATTAAATTTCAATTTTAACTTACGACAAAAGATAATGCACATTATTGTGGACTTTAATGAATGTACTATATAAGATTTTGTAGAATTTTATAAATGGACTATATCTAGTGCTCGTACATCCTTAAAAATGATTTCCTGTTTCATTTTTATTTTTAAATGAAAATTTTTTATTTAAATGAAAAAATCGATGTTTCTACCAGCAAAAATTTGTCGTACACTTTTCAGACTATTTCTGATGAAAAGTAGTCGAAATACGTATTTATAAAATACAAACAAATGTTCTAGGAATAGGGGCAAAATTTGAAATATAATTTCTGATGAAAAGTTACTAAACTATAAATATTTACAAAATTTGTAATCCGAAAAAGTTAAACACTAATTTTAAGTCAAGACATTTAATTTTGATAGAGAAACCGTGATATCTCTATTAGTTTTTGAGATGGTCTATAACATGGACCTTGTATTACGCAATCGACAAACGCTAGACATTTCTTTATTATAGAAATGAAAAGAAAATCCCAAAAAAGTGAACTTTTTAAGAAGGAAAACTAGTGGTTTATAACAGATTACAAACACCGAAAGCAGGTGAAGTTAAAAAAAGAATTCAATTGCTACGTATCAAAAAAAAAACAATTTATTGGAGAAAATTAAATTAAAAATTGGCAAAAATTATGTTATAATATCCCCTTTCTCTCCCTAACTTTGTGTATTACTTGAGGGTCCGTCCTCATACCATGCTGTGAGGTATAATAATACTACTATTGTGTTCAACAATAGTGAGGCTATGTTGGAATATACCAAGATATCCTTGTGTTTAAAATACCACTTAGTGGTTAGGACGTTTATTAGCCAGTCCAAGTGGCCGAGCGTTATATCTGCGCAGTATGCCTACTTGGAAACTGGGAGGTTATGGGTTCGAATCCCGATATCGGCAATTTTTCAATAAAAAAAAAAGAACGAAGTAATCGGCTTTGCTTGAGAAGGTTTTCTGCAGTTTCCTTCAGGAACTCCAGATGAATATCCGCATAGTCCTTATCAGAGTCAATTCCTAGTCTACACACAAATTCCTTCCACTCCACTCACATCCTCACATCCTTAGGCATCACAAGGGCCTATATGGTCGAAGTGTAGCCCGTCCAGGGCAACCTCTACAATCACTCTATCTATCTAGGACGTTTATCCTGAAGACATATGTAATGCACCAAACGTGTCTAAATATTTCCGTCCAAGTTTATCCACGAGTTCATTACAACTGCATTGTTGACATGTTAATAATGGAACTCCATAACGGGTCCATTGTATGCAGATTGTGTGACGAGGAGGAGGCAGCAGTTACAGGATATTCGGTGCATCTTACCCCGAATATATGAACCTTCAAGAAAACTTGATAAGCAAGCTACTGGCTATTGCCAACGGGGGAGCACAGAATGGGGAGCACTAAAAGGGGGAACATAATGGACTATAAGGTCGAAGTGCAATACTTTTTATACCCCAAGATGTATCTATCTATCTATCTATCTATCTACAGCAGCTTCGAAAAGAAAATGAAAAGCGGCGCAAAACGTTCACATGGCTGACCCATCATCCCAACGTCTAACTAAATTCGACTATAAATGACCACTTTTAATTTGTCGAATAGTATACCAGCCCATTCATTGACCGTAAAAAAAAAGGATATAAATGTTACAAAACAAATACAATAAATGTTACAAAACGATACGTCGCACGAATATACGAACGAATGTGAACAGAACCAAACCATAGCAGCCGGGGAAGCAAGGGCAGCAGGAACGAATAGTAAAAATTTTTATTTAAATTAAATTAAGATTACACACAGAAAAGTTCTCCTCTCTACGTTCCGTTCGTACGTTCAACAACGTTCCACAACAACAACAACAAAAAAAGTACAACACACACAAAATACAATAAATAAAATGTTAAGTTTTGATTAGTCTGCATATACTAGTAGCTTTGTGGATGGGTGTGTGTGTGTGTGCGAGTGTGTGTACACTATGGGGGTGTGAGGAGAGTGTAGTTGAGGGAGGGGGTTCAGGTAGTCTCGAATGTAGACTAAATTGGTACATATAATATCATGGTTAACTTCTATCTACAGAGCGTCTTGAAATTATTTGTAGGGATTTCTAATTGGAGATTAAATCATAATCACTGGCACTGTAGGTAGCTCCACGTGAGTCCTGGCCTTCTTTAAAGCAGTCATTCAGTCTGTCCTCTTTTTAGGCAGATTTTTCTAATTTTAAATATTGGCAAGTTTGGAATCTATCTCAATGTAGATCTCCGAGGTCTATATGTGCACTTCATTACCAATACTATCTTCCCTCGATTATACAGCTCTAAAATACCCGTGGGTCTCCTTTGTGAGAGCTCCTCGTTCATTTTCTTCAGCTCATCTGATATTCTTCTATATTTCTTCTAATCACTTTTTCTCTATATTCCTCAGACTCTCTTTTACCGGTGCTGCCGTCAAATACTCTTAGGGCATCAACGAACATTCGCCATCGAATTCGTTCTTGACTTGGGTCTTAATATGTGTCCAGCTCTCTCCGCCTTTCTACCTTCCCTCTTCCTAGACGCTTCGCCAGCAAGTGTTCTCTGTGTCTCGAGTCCTGTGAATTCTAATCCAGTGCCTTACGAGCAATATTGTTTTCCCTGCAACGAAGAATTCACTTTCTACGGCGAAGATTGCACCTCAGACACTTGTTCATAAGCGCTTGAACGTTGTTTTTCACGTATCGCTCCCATAGAGGAGAACAGTTTAAAGCATTTGTTCGAAAAATTCGCAGTTTTGGGTCGTACATGTTTGGTAGGACCTCCATGTTTAACACCTCTCACATCAGGAAATCCATTTAACTGTGGTACTCCGTTATTGGACACTGGCAATATCTGACTCTTGAATTTATACATCCAGAATTACACTAAACCGTGAAATGGTCATCTAAGACGCCTTGTTCGGTGTGAGAACTTCGGCGGTATCATGAGATTCACCACTTATCAGTAAGATTATCCAACTGTTAAATACAAGCTTCTTCTATCTCTTCCAAAGGATATCCTAAACAATCTACTGAGACTCTAGGACACCGGTCTACAAAACAAGGCTTTCCAATCTTAATAACCTGCAGCTGGATAAGCGAAATTAATCTTCTCTCGAACTGTCTAAAAAACGGATTGTAGTGAAGACACATTTTCCAAACACTCGTTTTCCCAAGTGTCTGAAAACGTTGAAATAAAAATGTTGGGACGACTTGATGAGTGATATCTTCAGAATGGATAATTATACACTGAATATTTTTAGTACACTCTGTACATACGTAGACAACGTATACAGTGAGTGAGTTTGGTTTAGTTCTTTCTCGATGTATTACAAATATTTTATTTCTACTTCCGTTCCGTTGCGTATATAAACTTTAAGTTCCCCCCCCCCTCATACACCCCCCCCCCCGTTGTTACTTCTCTATAACAATTCTATAAAAAAAAAAGAAACACCCTATGATTCCATATATCGCATCTTGTTTTTAAATGTACAGGATGTGTTAGGAACTACCTAACTTAATATTAATTATATTTCAAATTTTGCCCCTATTCCTAGAACATTTGTTTGTATTTTATAAATACGTATTTCGACTACAATGTAGTCATCTTCAGTATGAATTAGCTAATCGTAACTATCTTTGGGATATGGATTCAGAGATATGTTGCTTGTTGATAATTTGGTGCGTGTCTCACCTGAGACAATAAACAGTTCTAAACAGTTAGCTTCTAAACAGTTCCTTATTCAAACGAATATATTTCGTAACCATTTCAATTTTTAGCAAAGCTGTTTTTTTTTTAAATTTAAATTGCGTATTTTATTCGGTTTTTGGAATAATGTTTTGACTATAAGTTGGTTGTATATTTATAATGAACCAATTTTAGGCGAAGCATCAAGACTAGAAGAGTTAGAATAAAGGCGAAACTGGGAATAGTAGACGTCTAGTTATAACGACTCGACTCGAATCGGACTTATCCAAATGTTAGCGGAAGTATATTTCGCTTCTTTCACACGACATTTACGAATTTACAATTATTTTTCTGCTAAATCACAGACTTGACGGGCTAACGAAAATGGAACAATTAGAACATTTGATGAACACCTCCACCAAAACTTAATAAATAATATATAAACATTAAATAATGTATTTGATACATGTTTTAGAGTAATGTCACTCGATAAGTGTTTAGAATAATGATTTTATATGTTCCAGCATGAAATCAATTTTCGACAGATTTTGCTTATTTTTTTCATAGGCTAGAAATAATGTTTTCTAATAAATTCCGAAGTTTAGAACGCGAGACAATTAATAACAAAGTAATCATTCTATCTCATTCTCTCTCATTAGAAGCATATAAAACTTCAAGCCTGCCCAAGCATTATCTGTTGTATTTAAAAAAATAGTCGACAGAATTAAAAAAAAAAAACTAGGAGAGTAAAGATAAATATTTCATAAATACATTTTTTTTTTTAAATCGCGTTTTACCGTTTTGTTTTCGAAATATAATAGTTTATAAATTATTTCTTTCGAAATTACATTCATTTGTATATAAATATATATGTATGTGTGTATATGTATGTGTGTGTATGTATTTGTTCTATAATAAAAGCAAACCGGTTTTTTGTCCTGATTTACAAGACAATGCTGGAACTACCTTAACTATTAACATATAAGGTATTTTCGACTTAATCGTTATAAATTTACTTCTATATTTTCTGCTGTTAGTACCTGCTCCATTAAGAATCACCCTGTATATAATATCTATACATTCATGTGTTTATATATATATATAAAATTTCTATATATATATATAAAATTTCTATATATATATATATATATATTTATATACATTCGATTCGCATTGTTATGTATCCAAGCCACGAACCCAACTCAGGTATAATCAGTTTCCAATTCATTCTTTTTCCATTCGAATGAGTTTACAGCCCAAGTTTTCTGATCATATCTCACTGTATATATATATATATATATATATATATATATATATATATATGTCCCCCTCGTACGACTCTACCGCTTGGACTATATATATATATATATATATATATATATTGAAAAGAGTTTGGAAAATCGAACTTCTCTCCGTATATTTAGTAAATTTTTTTTTCATATACTCTCTAAGGTCTGTACAACTCGACACAAGGCTCGCTTGGTGTGTATGTACCCCCTACAGACATACCCATTGGATTACGAGTTACGACGTACACTCCCGTTCATAAAAATTGAAACAAGTATGTCACATTATAATCGTATATATTACTAAATATATGTGTAATGTTAAGTACAGTACAACTTCGAATGTTTCAATTTTTATGAACAGGAGTATATGTAGGTACTGCTACGGTGGTACTACGGTTGGTAGTTACTCGGGTACACACACACACGACTTGAGCAAATACTCTGAACTGGGATCCTATAGTATGTGTGTTTTGTTATCGGTAAAATTGGCACTGATTATTGTATTATATTTTTATGTGTTTTGAATTTCAATTTTATTTTGAATAAAAATCTGGTGTGCTGCACTCACACGAGACATCTATATACAGAGTGTTATCTATATACAAATAGCTTTAATATATTGAATTCAGTATTGGAGTAGAATATATACACATATAATAGTATTTATTTACTAACATAATTCAATTTGAATGAAAGTATGTAAATTATTGGGTTTAAATTGGGCTTAATTTATTTAGTTTGCGAAAAAATGCTCGATACCAAAGTTGTTCAGATTTTTGTCAGGAATAATTATGCAATTTAAATTTTTGCTCGTACTGTTTTTGAGAAAATGTCCAAGAAACAAACAAAACACGCCAAGAGTTTATTTTCTACGTATACAGGAGTAATATACAGAAATAAAAACTTAAGGACGTTGCAGCACTGCGTTATGCAATCAGTTCAACAAACCGATTCAATTTTATTATAGCACCAATACATAAACACACATATACAACACATAGACAAAAACACTGTTCACATATACAAAATAATGTTATGTTGAAGAAAAGAAATAATTTTATAAACTTTTATATTTCGAAAACATAACGGATTTTTTTTTTAATTTATATAATAAATATTTAGGTTTACTCTCCTAGTTTTTTTTTTAAATTCTGTCGAGGCATGAAGTTTTACATGCTTCTAATGAGAGAGATTGAGAGAGAATGATAACGGTCAAAAATTCCGAAACCTCGAAAATTATTAGAAAACGTTATTTTTAGCCTGTGAACAAAAAAATGAGCAAAATCTGTCGAAAAGTGATAGTATGCTGGAACATCCTTAAATAAATAGATAAAACTTTATAATCGAAAGCTCTAACCGTTTTGGTTTACGGTTTAGCGTAATACACTACAAATTAATAAAGCAAGCTAGATAAAATAAATGTTTTTCCGAATTATGTACATTTTTTGTCGAAATATCTTCTTTTTTTTTAATTCAACGCTCTCAAAGTATTCGTAGCGATATAAGATACATTCTGTATAATAATATAAACATCCTATATATTATTTTACATCCTGTATATTATTTTAGACTTGATTATTATAATTAATTAAATAAATATAATTAATAATAATATTCAAATGAAAATAATTAAAATTATTTATAATAACTTTATTATTTGTAAAACTTACAAAATGCTGTTTTTGTTATTTTCAGAAACATTTTTCATTATGTAACTTCTATAAGGAGATGAATTAATCGATAAGAGTCTAGTCGGTTTTAACTATGCAAAAAAACCACTTCTTTGAGTCACTTAGAACGGTCCTTGAGAAACCTCTTAAAACTTTATTTACAAGATTTTAGATTACATGTTCAAATAACAAACGAACATTTCAAAAGGTTTGTCGTATCAAAAACACTGGGTTGTTTTAATTTGTACATGGTTGTAACGGTTGGAAATATTGATTGAAGAAACAAACAATTTGTAGAAAAAAACAGCAGATACAGGATATTCGATGCATCTCACCCCGAATATATGAGCCTTCAGGAAGACCTGATA
Source organism: Nineta flava (assembly GCA_963920215.1). NCBI lineage: Eukaryota > Metazoa > Arthropoda > Insecta > Neuroptera > Chrysopidae > Nineta > Nineta flava. Next base: position 137,717,781 of record OY986041.1, read on the forward strand.
AGCCAGCTCCGGGGTATTGCCAACATATGGGATAAGCGTATCTCGTCGGACTAGGTTAGAAGGGGGAGCACAATGGACACGAAGTGCTATAGTTTTTAGACCCCAATATTAATCTAATCTAATCTATGATATATAAATCATGAGTCATATGTTTTTATATAGCCATGCATGCGTAGATATAAATAGCTAGTACACGTACTGTGAAAGAAAACTCAATATATACAGAGTAATTATATTTTATTGTTTGGTTTGTTCAGAATATTTAAAAAAAATTAATATTTGCATACTCTAGACCAGTTAGAAACCGTCTTAGTAATAATTGACAAAAACAATCAGAAATGTTATTTTGAAACTATATCCTGACAAAAACAAAAATTTGAACAAATTTTTAGTGTTTGTGAGTGTGTCCAATTGTACGTACACGGTGTTCGTCGTTCGTCATTTTCAACAGTCTCCAAAATTTGTTTTACTTTTCGTTTATCCGTTCACTGTTGTTTTTTTTTTTTGGATCATATTTTTTTTGTTCAATTTTTCCGGTATATTCGTTAACTTTTTTCGGTAACAAGTTTCGCGAACAAGTCGGTAACAAATTATTGTTCTATTGTTTTTTCCGGCATTCCCAGCTTTAAACGGCATATTTATATTTGTTTGTTACTTCCGATAAAAGTATTACATATTGTTAGTATATGTACATCTGTGTCATTATATGTACTTCTGATATATTATATAAATAGTATATGTTATAAAAATGTTGGCAAATTATAAAAAATTCTTATCGTCTTCATCGCATATCGGCCATCTTGAACAGAATAATGATAATAATAATAATCATAAGTGTAAACCATTTTATGAGCATTTTATGAAAGATGATCACCATGGAAATGGAAATCCTAATATGTAAGTGTTTTTGGAAATGTTATTTTATAAGTTGTTTAAAAAATCTGCATGAAATTAAATAAAATTCACTTTTTTTATCTCAATTTTAAACAATTTTCTTTTAAAATAAAATACAAATCAATTTTTATATGCAAGTAGAACAAACCTATTATCACATTTTGTTGAAAAAAAAAGAATTTTCTTCTTTCAAGAAATGCAGGCTACGCAGAATGCATTATGAGAATTGATTTTCGGTCAAATTGGCTGAAATTAAAGTATGTTGTAGTATATGACCTCCCAATCAGAAGTTTTCCATAGTTTTTGAGCTACAAGCAAACTCTGGTAGTGGGGTTATCTGGTGGATATATAACGATATATCGGGAGTCCAAAAAGTTTGGACACGGCATAATCAATCGTTTAAGGTAGTTTAATAAATTTATTATTATAAATAATAATAAATTTTGTTATAATAATAAATTTATTAAAATCGAAGTATTAAATGAAGTTTATTATAAATCGAAATTCACTATTCAATAAATTTTATTATATTTTATTCTTTTCTCCAAAAATTCTCCGAAAAAAACGCCTTCTAGCGAGAGATCAAAGCACCTTTAAGAAAAAGTTTTCGTACAAAAGATACCATGTATGGGTTTCCATTTAAAATTTCAAAGTAAGACCCTGTTTCGCCCTTGTGAGTCCATGGGACTCAAATCTGATTAGTGCATTTGATTCCTCGGGGAAAATTACTAGGGGTTTCCGTTTGAAAATTTTTAGTTAGAACCACCTTAAACGATTTATTATGCCGTGTCCAAACTTTTTGGTCACCCTGTATATTTAGATTACTAATTTGATCACCTAAGCAATAAGTGATCAAATTAGTAATCCTACACCACATATTCTACAACTTTGTTCTTGGCAAAATTTTTCTAAAACATATATTTCTTCCAAATTTTTGACGTTCTAGAAAAGTTGATTTTTCTTGATATTTCAGTAAAGCTCTTTTCGTGTAAGATAGATCGTATTTTGAAAAATATCTCAAGTAAAATTTGGGACAAGGTCTACGATCATGCACTCTTCAAGTTTGTAGGTCTTATAAGATTTCAAAATAAAAAAATATTCAAACCGTTTTTGAGATATTTATGAGAAACCGACTTTTATAAGTTTTTAAAATTTTTTTTTTTTTTTTGTACTAAACATATTTTTCTATTAAAATTTTAATAAAAAAATATGTTGTTTTATTAAGAAAACTTAAATCTTATTTTTTTGATTTAAGTTTGATCGGTTTGGTTAATTGTTTTCAAATTATTGAATGGTATTATTAAATTTTATTTCAATCAACAAAAAAAAATTTTATGATGCAATAATTAATAGAACATAAATTTAGTACAATTTCTACCTTAATAGCAACCCCTTCCACCCCTATCTATCTTCAGTATCCCTACAGTCATTTGTATTAACAATTATGCTAAAATAAAAAAAATATTAATGAGATAATGTCAACATACATATAAAAAGCTCTACATATATATACATATATATATGCATATATATATATATATATATATATATATATATATATATATATATATATATATATATATATATATATATATATATATGTACGTATATGTTCTAATCATATTATTAAATTGCCTATCGAATTTTCTATATCACTCGAATATAAATTGCTATATAAATTGTGTACAGTATGTATAAAAATATTAATATACATTTCGATATATATTCACGATTCACGAAGTTACAAAACAGTATTTTTATAAGTACAGTAATTAAATAACTTCAAAATATATCTAGTATTACACATGTATTGGCAAGTATTGGCTAAGTGGAACGTAATTTAGCGAACACAGGTCAAAACCAATTAGTTATCGAATTGAAATTTCATAGTGATGTGTTTGGCCTTGTATTTATCGTGACAGTCTCGTGACAGTCAAAGCAAAAAGTACAAAACACAAGTGATAACTGACCACTTTGGTCACGACGTCTAGTGGCCAAAAAACAAACCAAGTTTAGTGAGCAATTAATCGTCTAATATACAAGGAAAATATGTTGGACGTTTGTCTGAATTGTTTGGAGAAAACTATAGAAGATAGCAAAATACTGAAAAGCACCGACCCTAATTTTCCTTACTTCTATTAGAAAACTTATCAGAAGTTCAAAATTCCAAACTGTTCCAAAGTTATAGCAATTTTCTGAACTTTTCTGGGTTATAGTCGATCCAGATCTCTGATATAGTTTATTGTTTTTATATAAATAGCTGCAGTTACAAACTTTTGAAAATAAATTATTTGTCAATAAATTGAAAATATAAAAATATTGAAGTCAAAATTTAGAAAAAAATAATTATTTGACATAAATTAATTAAAATGATTACTCTTTCATTGAACACAATAGTCAGCCATGTTTATTAAGCTCCGTGTGAACAATGCTATTCATTTACGAACCTGAACTTTCAAATACTAAAATCATATCAGATTCGAAATTTCATTTTGATTGGTCAAAAACTATGACCGCTAAAGGGTATATAAATACATGGGAAATATATTTATACGGTCATAATTTTAACCCAATCGGAATAACATTTATTCTGTATTCTGTATTTATTATTAGAAAATTCGCTCAGTTGATGCAGCTCCTGCATAACGAATATTTTATTATAAGTATGTATAATATTTTTATTTATTCTGTACAGTCAATTTATTTATATATGTGTGTGTATGTAGTCAACTCGAATTTAAAGTGCTTTCTATTTACAAAAAAAAAAAACCTCCACACATGTAATATGTAATCCTACCAAACCTATTCATTTTGTTGTTGATCCCCCACCACCTACATCCCCCCCCCCCCACCTCTCGTCAATCCAAATTCAATATTACAAAAATCAGTAATTGTATTTTGTCATTCATTATTTTTAATTTCGATCAGTAGTCATATCATCAAGTCCTCAACCAATATCAGCTACTCCTATCTGCTGCGTATAATGGACATAACACTAATAAGCGTAATAATACTTGACTCTTTACTCTTCCCAACCTAGTTTTTATTCTATATATGTACCATTTTGTTGTAATATATATTTGATAACATATAGGGTGAATCGAACCAGGTGCATACGTATAGTAGCACACGCCTCCATTGCTTTCGCATATGATGCTATGATGCTCTATGATGCTCGCATTCCGCAATAACATCCAATAGAAATCGATAAATTGATCATCCGCCCGAAACAATGACCACTCGTGATTGGTTCAAAGATATGATAAACACAAAAGCACACAAAACAAAGTGCTAGGAGAACAGCAAGTAATAAAAATCTATTATTATTTTTCCATTAATTAAATAATATTTATGTAAAAAATTATAATTTTAGATGAAAAAATAATAATAATCCCACTACCTACTACATGTTCCCCTAACACTTCACTTTGAGCGCTCTAGCGTTCATCGCTTGAGTTGGAGGGTGGGATGACCCCTCCCCCCCCAAAAAAAATAATAGATTCTTTGTAAACTGTTTATAAATTGTTTTTTGTAAACTAGCGTCTATTTATTTCCATTGTTAGTATGGTTGCCTTTCGATTATATTTTACCAACGGAAGTGACTATGACATTTAAGTAATATGCCTGAACATTGATATCAATGTTCAACTTTTTCAACGCTTATTGAAATCATAGACGTTAATTAATAATTTAGCAATGATTTAACTTTTTTTATCCCTGACTATTATGGAGTAATGGGATATTAATTGCGAACCATATGGTTGTTGAAGCCTGTTGTCTTGTCATCAATTCAATATTTGATTGTTGTGAACCCAGCAACAAATTGATGGGATACTGCAACAACAAGAACATACGTCCGCCTGTCCGTACATAGAAATAATATGTTCCAATAGTTGTAATTCGATGTAATAACATATATATATATATACATATATATATACATATATATATACATATATATATATATATATATATATATATATATATATATATATATATATATATATATATATATATATATATATATATATATATATATATATATAAATTAAATATAGTGTGATACAGAAATAATTGGCAAAATTTATATATTTCATTGTATCACTTTATTTACTTCAGATAAAGTCCAATGAATAGTTTGGTTTCTACCCTCCGGTAAGATGAAAGCCAACTGCCATGCTGAAAAATGTCACCTGGAATATGAGTTTTTTATCTATTTCTTGAAAATAATTCATTAAACCAACATAGTGGTCAAGCCGAAATACTGGCACTTTTCTCAGCGAAAGTGGAAAAACCTACGAAAGTCGTATTAGACTTCAATTATCGAAATGATTAAATGAATATAAACTCTGCCGGAATTATTTATGGAAGATTATATTTGTATTTCTAAATTAAACTTTCTATAATCTTTTCCGAACAAAAATTGTTAGGAAATTTTTTTAAACCGGTTTTTAAATAAAAGGCGTTATGTTTATTTGGAACAGCAAGGTTATGGGTTTGAATCCTGATATCGGCAATTTATCAATTATTAAGAAAAAAAGGGGGGGAGGCGGTTAATTGACTAAACTGTCGGCGCATGGACAAGAACGAAGTAATCGGCTATGTGTTTGAGGGTTGTCTGCAATTTCCTTCACGAACTCTAGATGAATATCGGCATAGTTCCTATCAGAGTAGGCCGTCCAGGGCAGCCGCTAAAATCTTTCAATCTACAGAAATATTTACAATTTTAATATTATAATACTTGATAATGGTTAATATTAAAATCATCACATAGGTCAGATCACTTGATCTTATACCATTATAGTTTCTTTGTCTAAAAACAAATTGAGCCGTCGCAGGACGTCTAGATGATGTGAAACATCGAAACTTTATTGTACGTATTGCCACCTATCAATGCGTTTTTGAACCTGTATATGTACTGCTGCCATCCATGAGCAACTGATTTGTTATATGTAATATCCCCTATGAACAACTTGTTGAACGAGCGCGTGGCGTTGTGTGACCAGTCGAACAGCTGGTCTGATCCACCGCATTAGATGTTTGACATCCAAATTTTTGATATTTTAGGAGGAGGGGGAGCTTACGTAGCTCCTACGTATCGAATTTTTGCTATTTTAGAAATAAAATTGGTTATGAACTTTTTTGTTATTTGAATACAAATGTTTGCCTGATATTCTTGTATCACTTTGTACATGAATATATAAAGAGAGCTCTAATAGTTACTGATAGCTCACTGCTACTATAGTGGTAGTAACATAACATAACATAACATAGCTCTGCCTCTCGATATATAGCTCTTCTGTAACTCTGTAACAACAACCAACTATTACTAATAGTGAATGTATTTAATGTAATATTGTTTTGTTGATTTAATTATAAATAAATTACTAATTGGTAGGTAATTATTACAGTAATGGACGCTTCAAATATTCAACAAAACTATCATATATATACAACATATACATATACATATAACATGAATACATTAATATACACAAACATATTTATATATATATACGTATATGTAATGTGTGTTGTCTATATTTAAATATTTTAAATTTAAATTGTTTACAGTAATTTATAATATTCATTAATGACACTTGGTACTATAATATCAATACTCGATGAATCGATACGCTCCGATACCAAAACGATACGAATCACTCACTCATGGGTCTGCTGTATTATTATGTGAGGACATAAAATTTAATTAGTATATATTATGTTGTATAAAAATAAATTTAATAAACTTGGCATCATAATGCGGTGCAGCTTACCCTTTAAAAAAATCTCCTAGAAAAGCTTTTAAAAAAAGCTTCTATCCAGGAAAATTCCAGCTTTAAGTCTTTGAGCTTAATACTTATTGGTATTCAAACTAACAAACTTGAATATGTTGCTTAGAGAGTTAGAGACTATTGTCTACAAATATCTTGCTATTGCAAAGATTTTTTGCTCTACAAACAGTTCATCATTTGTGATTAACAAGTAATGTAACAAGTAACTGAGTTAATTGTTTGAATACCCAGTGTATAATGAGTTGTATATCAGTGATTGAATTGTTAACAATTCTGCGTATTCGAATTGTTAACAATTCGCTTTCCGAGGAACATTTAATCCATAAATTATGAGAAAACTATTGAGTTTATGAAAAAAAATTTCAAACAAAAGTTGTTTATTTTAATGAGAAGAAGATTTTTTGTTAATAAATTTTTTTTCTATCTCTTACGGTTTCAAAGACGTGTATCCCCCCGCTAGGAGCGTTCCAATTTTGTCCATAAACGAACTTGACCTTACTTTTTTTCTCTAGAACACACAAAAAAATTTCCAGCTCGTTCTGATAGAAGCTGTCACCAAGTTAACAACGAGTAACATATCCTGAGACAATATAAGAGTAATTTTAATAAGAGTAAGGTTAACAGGAATGAACTTGAATGAAAGAAATTTGAACAAGAGTAATTTCAATAAAATTTATTATATTTTAAAATTTATTACATTTTAATTTAATCAGATTTAATTTATTTTTGTCTATTGATCTCAACTTTCTATCTATTTCTAATTGTCAAAGAGTAAATTACGACTAGCTAATATAAACTGATGATTACTACTTTGTAGTCGAAATACGTATTTATAATTCAAAAAAAACTGATCTAGGTAAAGGAGCGAATTTGAAATTTTATTTCAAAAACCTAGAGTTCTCATTAATTATCATTTGATTATATAATATCATATACCAATACCAATAACCACCAATCAATCCATAAGTTTAACGGAAAATAATAATTATAATTTGAAATACCAACAAAAGCAAACAAACAAATGAATGAAACTATTGTTAGAAAATAAATAAATTCTGTTAATAATTGGTTGATATAAATAATTAACAAACAATCATTGGTTCAAATTCAGTATCAATATGGTTGATATGATGGTAGATCAATTGTTCATTGGTTGGTTAGGATTTCATATCATTATTTTAAATAAAACTCTATACAACAAATATCATTATAATATTATTTAGAAGAGCTCTGGCAATAGTAGGCTATAACTAACTACCTACAAGCTTATTATGAAGCTACAGAGAGGAGTACTACTGTGCTAATATTGGAATAATAATTATAATTGATAATTAGCATAGAATTTATAATGAGTAATAAAATATAAATATTAATAATACAACACATATTATATTGTATTGTTGGATTGTATTATTTTGTTATTTAATATGATATATCCGATCTTCCATAATTATACGCTAATTGTACAGGGTGTAACAGAAATACTATTCTTAAAGCCGTAGTTAGTAAGATCGAGCTGATGAGTATATTGGACGCTTTTTAATATTTCAATATTTTATTAAAAAAAACGCAAGAATCTGATAGAAAATTAACTATATAACTTAACCAGTTTTGTCAGATGGGGCTTTTAAGCACCAATGGGGCTACCCTTTGCACCAAACGGCTATCAAATTTTATTCATTGGCTATTGGTAGTCAACTAGGCTACTTTTTTTTGGTCAAAAAAGTACAATTAATAAGAAAAACGTGTGTGCATACTTATGTCCGCACGTAAGAAGTTATACTTCTATTTAAATAATATTAAATAAAATTTAAATTTAATAAAATGATAAAATAGAGAGAAAAAAGTTCAAATTGAAAATGAAATGAATATTTAGCAAAATATAGAATTTTATCGTTTTTTATTATATAGAATTTTTTATCTTTTTTATTAGATAGACAACTTGTTATACATTTAAGCAAATTTCTGTATGTGATTCGTAATACTAATATTATATATACAAAAATTACACCTTATCCCACTAGAAATATAGAGAATTTTCTAAATAATTTTTCAACTACACGTCGTTCATACTGCAAAAGAGCCTGTTAGAGCATGGTTATTTGACCACCATGATACAGGTGTCAAACAGGTGTCAACTTTGAAACAGAGTTCAAAGTTGTATCAACTTAAGAGAACTATAACTTTATAATCTAACTCAAATAAATATTTACATCTGAGCTTGGTATCCATTAAGAAATTTTTCCAAAAAATATTGTGTGAAGTCCTTCGCAGATTTATATTCCTGCTCTGTTTAGTGAATTTATTAAAAATATATTTTTGGATTATTAATAATGATTGTCCCTTTTTTGTTTCTAGGTCTATTAGTACGATGAACAATAATGTGTCGAGTGTAGGATCAACGCCTGGCTCGACAACTCCGACAACTGTTGGTGAACAACCCGATCCAGATTATATAAAAATGTTTGTCGGACAAGTGCCCCGTTATATGGATGAGGAGGATTTACGACGAATGTTTGAAGAGTTTGGTCGTGTACATCAAATAAATGTGTTACGTGATAAAGTTACTGGTGCTAGCAAAGGTATGCAATTGTTTTTTTTTTTTTTAATCAATTTAGTGAAGGGCAATTTTGAATGATTTTTTATTATCTGACTCGGTAAATTTTATGAAAGTAATCATAAAATCAACCTAATTACAAACTTCTATTTAACTTGGGTCAAATCTTGCAAGCTGAATTAGAACCACTTCCTCTTATCCTACGGAGTTGAATTTTTACATGTTGGTTCAATTCCGACGACAATGCAATTTTATGGTAAGCATGACAAGAATCGACAAGGGGGCAGGGGAGTTTAGAGCGAGGTGGAAACACAAATTTTGGTATATCTCTCTTAATATTGATAAAATCGAAAAATACAGAAGAAGTAAAGTTGTAGAAAATTAGTTTTACTATAAAAAGTTTGTTTTTCAAAAGGGTTTTTTAATAGAAACTTATTTTAATGTACACTCCCGTTCAAAAAAATTGAACAGATCTGTACCGAATCAGTCTCTCACAATTTTGATTATTCTTGTAGTAAATGTTGTTTACTATACTTCCATTTCTTTTTTCACACTTAAAATATATACTAGTTACCTTTGTTTATAAATGAATAATTATACAGAGAGTTACAAACGTGAGGAGTTTTATGAAATGTAAGAAAATTAACATTGCAGGTCTGTTCAATTTTATTGAACGAGAGTATACATATATGTATTTTCAAAAGATCACAAGTTTCTCTATGGTCTTAGCCAGTAGGCTAGAGGGAAGATAATTCCCCTCTAGAATATCTTAGTTCTTGGCCAATATCTGGACTTGAATCAAATTTGTCTAATATAAAATCTGAGTACTCCAAATCATTCAAAATTTATCCATCACTAATTTTTTTTTTTAATTTCTACTTTATAATTTTTATTTTGTACATTTATTTAGAATCTTTTTCTAAACGATATTTAAATAAGATTTATTATATTTCTACATATTTCGAAAATAAATTTTTCGAAATCAAATGATCTCTCTCGAATAACATTAAATTTTGTAAAATTTATTTTAATCAAAATCTAATAATAATTTATGATCGTAAGATAGAGAGATGGATGATTTAATACGAAGAAGAAGACATTTTAGTAATTTAAAATAAGATTCAAATTACAAGAGTAATAATAATAATAATAACTAAAGTTCTATACTGTTTGCTTGAACATTGAACTGTATACCAGTGCAATGGTTGGTATTACATACTCTTCTATTGTGCACACAAGAGTTCAATTTATTTGGTATTTGGTAGAACGGTGGTACTATATCGTGTTCAAAAATTGATGCACATCTATTATTGCCGAAAATATTCATTTTTCGAAAAAAATGTGTAGAAAAAAATTTGTTCATATTTGTATAAGGTGCAACTTTTGTATGAAACTTTTTTCGAAATTCAAATAGATTTGACCCAAATCGACTATACAAGTTTTGAAGGTTGTACCTCTATCGTCATGCTTCATAAATGGTTTTCCAAAATTTCGATTTACGCTGAATCCCTTTAGTTTTCGAAAAAAATGTTTTCAAGAAAAGTTGTTTAGTATACTAAAAATACTTTTATTTGAAACATTTTTTCGAAAACCGAATGGAATCGGTAAAAATTTATCTATAAAAATGTACTCATGAAGTGGTCAGTACATTTTCCAAATTTGTATAACTATTTGTACAAAATCCAGTAGGTTTTCGAAAAAAATGCTCAGGACAATAATTGTAAGCATTGTTATAAGGAACAACTTTTATTCGAGACATTTTTTCTAAAAATAAATGAATTCAGTACTAATCAGCGATATAAAATAAGAATCACCTTTAAATACGGCACTTTTTCAAAAATTATTACTTGATGATTTTGTATTGTAAATATTTTTATAAGCAACGTTTATAAGTTTTGTTCGAAAAATTTTTCCAAAAACCGAATAGATTCGGTACAAATCGACTCTAAACTTGAAAATGCGTGTGTGTACATTCTTCAAATTTGTGAACTCGATTTGTGCTGAATCTATTGGTTTTTTCTAAAAAAGTTAACAATAAAAGTTGTTCTTTATGCAAATACCAATAACTTTCATTCTAGACATTTTTTTGAAAATTGCGTAGATTTGATACAAATCAACTAAATAAAATTTGGAGAAATATTCATCACTGTTATGAACCCGATAAAAATTTTATACAGTCGACCTGTACCGAAGTTATACGAATTTCGAAAAAAATATTTTTGGTATAAGGAACAACTTTCAATCGAATGGTTCTTCTTTCTGTATGACAATCGAAAAATTTTGAACAATGTGTACACACAACTTTTGATTGGGATAGTACTTTACGTAAGGTTTAAATAAGGTTAAAATCTCTGGAGAGTTTTATTATTATTATTATTATTTGAGTTGATGAGACATTCATTCTGTTCTCTAGGTTGAGTTTTCTCATCTCTGGTTCATCTTTACACACTGACTTGACTTACTTTACTTTGTTATATATGCATTTGTTACATCATTATAGTTATAACAGTTGCATATATTATAGGAATAATAATATAGAATATTCTCTATCTCAATTTCGATGCCATCATCATATTTCTATGTAGAAATTTGATATACAATCAAAATCTATAAATGGAACAAGATATTTTACAAGGATGAGACTGCTCCTTCTCATCCTCTCATAAGGAGATATGTGTATAATGTAAATAAACCAAGATGAATTATGAAAAAAAAATTGTGTTTTTAACATTTTTGATATCAACTTAAATCGAGACAAGATGAAAAAAAAACCAATCCGAAAGTCTAGACATTAAAGAATATTTCATATTTACAGTGAATCTTTTTGTTCCATACTTTTATTGAATCTTCTCGATGTCTGACTGTCAAAGATGTTTTTCTCAGAGATTAATTCACGCCCGGGTATGTGAAGAATTCGAATATTTGAAGTTATACTTATTTTGACGCGTTATGAGAATCCGATCAGAGGGTATTGTCAGCATGTAACGAATCGCTGATGTAGCAATAGCTCAATCAATGTTACACAGTTTTTTTTTATGAATTTCCTGAAAGGAAATAGAGCTATTGGTGTCGTACCGACTTCAAAATTTTGCAAAATTTTCGAAAATCACCATCTGTAAAATGTATATATATATATATATATATATGTATGTCTGTAATGACTCTAGCGGTCACAATTTTGATCTGATTGGAATTAAATTTGGTATTTGAGGCCCTCTTGGTATTCAGAAGGTCAAGGTTAATGGGTAAAATCGAACAAGTGAAAAGGGGGGTTTAGGGGGAGGGGGAAACACAAAATTTGACATATCTCCCTTAATATTCGAAAAATAGAAAAATTTATAAGAAGTAAAGTTGTAGGTATTAAGTTTTACTGTAATTTCGTTTCTAATCACTTTTTCTGTTACACTAATATTTATTGAAATATTGACGGTTTAAGATTGAAAATTAAATTCCTTAATATCTCTGTACACATTAGAGTTTGAGCAAAAATGATAAGGTGATGAATTGTAGCAAACTTGATTCCTACAACTTTATTCCTTATGCATTTTTCGATTGTTCTAATATTAAGAGAGATGATATTTTATATTTTGTGATTACTTCTTTCTTTATACCCCCCCCCCCTTCCCATTTCCCTTGACGTATGTCTTTTATTAAAAAAATTGGCCTTGCAAATACTAAAATCATATGCGTCATTTCATTTAAATCAGACTAAAATTGCGACCGCTAGAGAGTGATTTATGTATTCTAAGGAAATTCGCTAAGTTGACGCAGCTCCTGCGTAACGCTGTTTTTTTAACATTTATTCAATATTGTCGTATTTTATGAAAACTTTAAAGATTATTATTAAAAAAAACCTTTTGAGAATAATAGGGAATATGCATGAAAATTTGTTTTCACTTGAATTGAAGCATGTTTACTTGACAAATATCAAGGTAAAATTACTTTATAAATAGCTTTAAAAATAAGCGAGATGTGAATGATTGAAATTCCCGATTAGACACAGAAGGTGATAGCCATCTTCATATGTTATGTGACGTCATATTACACTTTCACCATTTAAAATACACGTAAAACTCCGTTTTTAGTATTTTTGCAAGAAAGAGACAGATAATAATCTTTAAAAGCTTATAGCTTCCTTGATATTTATCGGATTTTAATTTCGTTTTTAAATATTATTACAGTATTAACAGTATTTTCATATTCTGAAAATAAATGTGAAAAAAAATTTTCATGCATATTCCCTATTGAGAGAATGTTGATAACATGTTATTCGAAAAGCTCACTAAATGATTTTATTTGTTGTATTTTTTTTTTCTCTGTATTTCTGTATTTTTGGAGTTAAATAATTTTCAATAGAAATCAGAGATAAAAGCAATTGATAGCTTACAGAAAGCTCACATAGCACAGCAAGCACAATACTCTATATACATACATACTTTCAAGAGAAGAAGAAAACTTTCAATACAGAAAACACTAGAGAAATCCTTAAATCAGAACAACATTTTATACTTTGTGTGTGTTAAGTAATGAAAATACTTTGAGTTTTCCCGAATCAAGTAATAACTTACTTCAACTATACTACTCACACACCAGTAATATAATACTTTTCCTAAGGAAAATGAGGAAAGGGGGTGTGCAGAAACGAAGGGAAGGGGTAGTTTACTTGTATGGTGATGGAAATAACGAATGTTAAGGGTTTATATTATAAATTGGTCGTCGCCTCTACGACGACTAAACATTACTACTTCAATATAACTCCCCCCCCCTTATTTCTTTTGCTGCTGGTATGTTTCTCCTTTCCTTACGCCCCCCTTTCTCTCCTATTGCACATTTGTTGTAATTATTATCCACACTCTATGTTTTCTGTTCGTTGTCGAATTGAATATCCTGGTGAACTTTAAACTAAAGCTATTGTGTTATACCGATATCTATGTTGTATATTGTATTGGGTGTCCTCCTCCTTCCTAGACATGTTAGGTAAAAAGAATACAGGTTATTCGTTACAGAAAATAGATTTTTGCGGCCTCGCCCATTTAACAAAACCACAATTATATAACAAATTCGATGAAGCTTATACGAAAAAAAAGTTAACACGATTTGCTTTCCAAAGGTATAGATAGATAGATACATCTTCTAAATCTAAAAAGTATTGCACTTCGACCTTATGGTCCATTGTGCTCCCCCTTCTACTTCATTCCGATTAGATTCGCTTCTCCCATATGTTGGCAATAGCCAGAAGCTTGCTTATCAGGTGTTCCTGTATCTGCTGCAACCTAGAGGTTCGCAGTCAAAGATAATGTGGCTGGACGATTCAATGGACCCTTTATTGAGTCCCATTGTGTGCAGATTCTCCCGCAGGGGATAATGCTCGATAATGAATCCGATAATCTTCCGCAGTTGCATCCTGTTCAGCTTCGGTGCATCGAGGGACAGCCTCTTGGTTGCACTCTGAAGCAGAATTTTTCCGAGCTCCTGCTGTCGTACTTTTTCCCAGTGATCACGGTGTTTAGCATTTGACCACTCGTTGATCACCTGTTTACATGCAGTCCTTGGAATTCCTTAAATAGGCTCTGGTCTTATGAGGGGAATTCCTACTCCCTTCTTTTCTAAGGCATCTGCTTTTTCGTTTCCTTCGAAACCACTGTGACCCAGATCAATTTAACATTGTTCCGTTTTGCCAGATCCAGCAGTTCCTCGAGACATTCCTTGACTACCCCTGAGATGACGTCAGTTCCAGAGAAGGCTTTTAAAGCTGTCCGAGAGAATACACATGTTCTAGTTTATCCTGGTTTAGCCTCCAGGTATCATGGTTTAGCCTCTACGTAGGTTCTTACGGATGCAAGCCAGTATGGCATAGACTTCTGCGCATATAAAGACCGTGGCATATTTCCCCAAGTTGAGGCTTATTCTTTTCTTTAGGTCTCTCACCGTGGATTCCCGCACTGATCCCTTCTTCAGTTTTGGATCTGTCTGTATACCAGACGATTTCTTTCTTGAGATAGGATGGTTCTCCTTCCGTTCACATGTCCCTATCACAGACTATAGTGAATGGTTTTTAGAAGTTTTGACATGATTGATGTTCCCACGATCCTTGCAGGGCCAACTTGGTTTTTATTAATCCAGTTATTATTGCAAGACAGTCTATAGGCGGTGGATCTCGCTTTAGCTATTATTACAATGCTTAGCGAAATCAGCCAGTATTCCAAAGTTATAAAAGGTCATCAAGTTTGATGTGGTTATGATTTCAAGAAAGCGAAAAAAACCATGCAAAAACAGTTAAACAGTTAAGCAGTTAGTCTTCCAGGTATCAAGACGACAATTTTCGATCGAATTATAGATGTTATTTATACGAAATCAAAGCTTTTAGAATTTAATACGTGTTATGTATCATAATTTTCGGTTGATTTGCTATTAATCTTCGAAATGGTCCTTCCAGACCCTATAAAATGGTGTCTTATAATTCAACCATGACAAAATTCTATTTCAGAACTTCTTTCCAGTCGATGAATATTATTATATCACGAAAAGTTGATTATTTTTCAGTAGAGAGGCTCTAAATTTTGCATACCATTCAATCCATCTCTTTCCAATCTAATATAAATAATCGGCGCTTCATCATATTAACCAAATTAGTATTAATTTGAAAATTAATTAATTAACAAATTATGGGGGGTGACACTCTGTATAGAAAATATTATTTATACTTTCAGATATAGTTCGTCGATTGGGCAAGTTTAAGGTTTAAATTAAACTTTACACATTGATATTATACATATATCTGACTCTTTCTATTTCGTATATAACGAGTTTAACTTTTAATATTAGAAAATCTTCCCTCTGTACACAGATTCTGGCGACTGGCACGCTGCAAGCTGTATAATTATAAACACATTTTATTTTCTAGGAAATTTGCCAGCATCTGCTCAAAAAATAAAAATTTTTTTATTCTAAGTCAGTCGAATTTCTAACAAATTGTTTTATAAAATCTTAATAATAATTTCTCTGCAGAACTAGAATTCTTATTATACCCGTTATATATACAATGTACCGAAAGCTATGCTAAGTTTAGTCCCGACTTTGTAACGGTTCAAAATATTGATCATAAAATTACCTTTTTAGCCCATTTCTGCAAACCGTCTGTCTATCCGTACACACGATAGCTCAATTGACGAAAAGAGACAACGAACTGAAATTTTGTATAGGTATGTTCTATAGCTAAAAAGTGGGGAAAAGTTCGTTAATGGGGACATAAATATATTTATTTGATACTTCTTTCATAAACTGAATAATTTTTCCACAATTTCAGCAAAAGAAAAGCTGAAGTTAACAACTCATGCATTAATAATTAACTCACTATATGCCGGGTACTTCCAGAGCAATTAACTCTAAGTTGTTATTTTCACTCGTTTTTATCAAAATTTGTATGTCTAATTCAAGTTACTTATAGATTATGTTGATTACATTAAAGTCTTTCAAGTTGCCTATAAACTTGACAAAATCATATATTAAAAAAACATTTGTTCCATTTTAGAAATAGAATTTATCGAACCTTGTATTGTGTAGGATATCATAGACACTTAACAAATTATATTTTCTTTTAATAATTTCCATTTTCTTTCTGTTGGTAATGTTGAATTTTAATCATACGAACAAAGTTTTCGTTTATTAATATTTGTGTGATTTCTTTTTTTTGTGTGTAATTTAGATTTTAATTTTTTTCAATTTTCTCACATTGTTAAATTTATTATCCCATATTGTTATTGAAGTTTATTAAGGAAAACCTTAACTGTACCCTTCCTACCTTTGGATCAAGCAATGAAAAGCAAAAGAATGGAAAAGACTTCCGCAAATTCCTAAAAGAAAGGCATTAATCAAAATATCGATTTATTGTAATTTTAATACTTTAATGTACTACAGAATTATAAGTCTTAAAAAAGGTTTACAGAAACATCCGTGATTGCTTATGTCTACCTTCTAAGGATGACCCGAAGTAAACATTTTTATCTTACAAAACTGGTACAGCAATTATGAATTATTATAATCCTTATCGAATTATTTGTGTTAGTAACCCAAGATATTTAATTGAAATCAAAAATGATGAGAACTTGACACTTTTAAGTACTTATTTATCATATAGCACGGTAGTGCGTTGCTCCAAGTTCAAGCATAGGCGTCTATCGTACACTGTTTTACAGGATTAGAAACTATTTTTAAGCCTCTGATGTCAGGAACCAAGAAAGCTAGAAAGTTCAAATTTAAAACGTATCGTGAAACCCACCATCTGACGAAAGCTTTCACAATAAATTTATATTAATCATTTTTTTACTTTTTGATCGGATATCACTACTTTTTGCATACGAAACTCCTAGTTGAATATATCAAGTCAGTGGCGTGTCGCAAGCCTTATTTATTCAGGTGAATCAGTATTATTGAGCTCGATGAATTTAAGGTGAGGCCAACCTTTTTTTACATTAGTAAAAATTTTAATTTATTTTTTAAGAGCACTTGATTAAATCTAATTCGAATAACTGCAAGTTACATTTGTGTAATGTTTGGCGAAGGTATATAGAATCATTGTGACGAAGTGAGAGACGGGGTGGCCTCGACCCAACTTCGACCCACCCTCTGTCTACGCCCTTTGTTATTATCGTCATAATCTTAAAAAAGGTGTTCTCCGTGTTGAGTAATGAATGTATAATATTTGAGTAGTTTAGTTTAGTTTATTTGTAATATAAAATATATCATTTGATTTTTGAACATTAATTAATTTAAACTTTCATTATCAAGTTGAGTAATTACAACATCCAAGGGATAAATTTGTAACAAATCACTTCAAACCCACCGTGCAGCACCAACTAGCATATACAAGGTTTATGGATGAGAATTAACTAGTTATGTTGGTATGTATGTGTGGGTAGGTGTGTGTGTGTGTGGAAGAGGGTTAGTGTAGACGGTCCGGACGGAAGGAAGTCAATGTGAACAAAACTGCTAGTGTGTGTAGTCATACGATGGTGTATAGTATTTTCATTCTGTATGTCTGATATAGTTTTAAGGTTTTTGCGAAAGGGGGAAGAATAAATTTGCTGTTTCCCATTTCTCTATATACATATACATACATACATACATACATACATACATACATACATACATACCTATGTGTCGTAAGTACTATTCTTGTTAATTCTATGTTTCAAAGGTAGTTTATTTATCATAGATATCAATATTAGATCTAGATCTCTTCTTAGTGTTACAAACTAGCGAAATTTCCCAAAGAGAACTGCAGCTATTGTTTTTGTACCAATATTGGAATTATGTAAAAATTTCTTCAAATCGATCCTACCTACTAGATATCAAAAATCACTATCGTTAAAATTTTTATCTATAAGTTTATGTGTCTGTGGACTCTCTAGTGGTCACAGTTTTATTTCGATTGGAATGAAATTTGGTCATTGAGGTGCTTCTGGTATTCAAAAGATCAAGTTCGTTAATGGGTAAAATCGCGCAAGTGGAAAGGGGGGTTTAAAGGGAGGGGGAAACACAAAATTTGCCATATCTCCCTTAATATTTGAAAAATCGAAAAATGTATCAGGTGTTAAGTTGTAGGTACAAAGTTTTACTGTAATTTCGTTTCTTATCATTTTTTCTGTTACACGAATATTTACAGAAATATTGACGGTTTGAGATTGAAAATTAAATTCCGTAATATCTCTCTACACATTAGAATTTGAGCAAAAATGATAAGGAGATGAATTGTAGCAAATTTGATTTTCTACAACTTTATTTCTTACGCATTTTTCGATTGTTCTAATATTAAGAATGTTATTTTATATTTTGTTTTCTTCGTTCTATATGCCCTCCTTTCCCTTTGATCTAACCATTTAGTAATAAAATTGGTTTTGAAAATACTTAAATCATATCAGATACGACATTTCATGTTAAAATATAATTGTGGCCACTAGAGAGTAATGTATGTATTCTAAAGAAATTCGCTTTATACTTAAAAACGTCACAGTATTATACCAATGTCAATCTTACGTCTGCTTAACCGTACTTGAGATTGATCACGTTTTAAAAAAAAAAGTTTTGAGCCTGGGACTGATGCATGATGAGTAAACATATTCTATATACCAAGGATAGCCAATAAGCAATTTGAGGTAAGAATTCAAGATTTTGAAAAAATAAAGAAATAGGGAATATGCATGAAAATTTTTTTTCACATTTATTTACAGAATATAAAAATACTGTAATAATATTTAAAAACGAAATTAAACTCCGACAAATATCAAGGAAGCTATAAGCTTTTAAAGATTATTATCTGTCTCTTTCTTGCAAAAATACTAAAAACGGAGTTATACGTGTATTTTAAATGGTGAAAGTGTAATATGACGTCACATAACATATCAAGAGGGCTATCACCCTCTTTGTCTAATTGGGAATTTAAATCATTCATATCTCGCTTATTTTTAAAGTTATTTAAAAAGTAATTTTATCTTGATATTTGTCAAGTAAACATGCTTCAATTCAAGTAAAAAAAAATTGTCATGCATATTCCCTATTGTGGAATTTATATCTTTTCCGTTTAAAAAAGACATAATTAACACGGTACTATGAAAACGTGACGGTCTAATCTAAAATTTCATTTCATGTCCCATTTAAAATCATACTTGTATAATCTCTTTTCGTAAAAAAATTAAAAATAATCCAAAAGGGCAATCCAATTGTAACGATATTTCAATGACATTTTAACATTTTCGATTTGAAAAGTCTGATTTGAAATCACTTTTGATATATATCCAACCAAGAGGCTATCTCTCGATGTACTGAAGCTGAACAAGATGCAACTGCGGAAGGTTACCATCTACACACAATGGGACTCCATAACGGGCCCATTGTGTAGATTACAGCAGATACAAGATATTCAGTGCATCTCACCCCGAATATGCGAACCTTTAGGAAGACCTGACAAGCAAGCTCCAGGCTATTGCCAACATATAGGAGTAGCGAATCTCGCCGGACTGATGTAGAAGGGGGAGCACAATGGACCATAAGGTCTAAGTGCAATAGTTTTTAGACCCCCAATATAAATCAATCAAGAGTCTAAATATACTAGAAATTTTGCCCAAAGCAATGCAAATCTAGATTAATGATGAAGATCTTTGTTGCCTCCATTTGATATAACGTATTTACATAACATTTAGTTAGGATTTGTACAAATTACTGTAATACTCGTATAACTCTTAGCCTCGTAGGTATACTACCTACCTACGTATAGTATAGGAGGCTACGTACACGATATAGCCAGGCTTTATATTATTATGTTGCTACAGAACAGATAGTTAAAAAGTAGATTTAAATTGCAGCAGTAGTGAGTGTATTGTATAAAATATATCACTTGTGTTTTTAATACCAACAAATTTTAATTAATTTTATACAAAATTATATCAATTCTAATTAACATTTGTTAATTATTATATGAACAGATTTTCTTTCTTTTTACTTTTTACAAAATTATAGCAATAGATAGGGGCCTTTAATGCCTTTTAACGGATTTAACCTTACTTTTTACCTCTAGAACACACGCACTAAATTCCTTATATAAAAGCATGAAGAATAGATTTATTATAAAAGTAAAACTAATATAAAAGCGAAATATATTGTATACAAGAAATAAAATCTCAATTTTATTCAACAGTATAGGCAAACATTATAACATTCATGTTATAACGATTGTATAAAACTAGTAAGACATTTGAAAGAAGAATTTCTCGTTAAAAATTTATTGATTAACAATAAAAGAATATTATCAAAGAATTAAGGAAATAAATAAAAGATCATCGTGTGCTACAAGGGTATAAAACATCCCTTTTTTTTTGTTTGAAATTTGTTGTGTTGAATGGTTTAAATAAAAATAACATCAGATAGAGCGTAACGAACGCGGAACAGAGGGGCGGATATAGGGTCATCCACTCACATTAATGTTTATATGAAATGCAAGGGTTATTAAAGATAAAGGATTTAATAATAAAATAATATAATAAAATACCATTTACTCGTTTAAAAGCATGCAGAAAAGAAAAAGAAAATTCATTTCTTTTTAACTTATTTTTAAATGTTTTTCGTGAATAATAAATAATTAAATGCTTTCTTCGTTTATATCACAGAGTTGGTTCAAATTTGATTGAGGTTAAAATGATAATGCAATGATGTATATTTGATAAGGACTCACATTTTTTAGCTAATAATTTAATTCTCTAATTAGTTTTTAACATAAAAACCGTCATTGTGGCCTAAATTTCTGATATATGGTGCAAGGGCTTTGAGAATATTTGAGGCTGATATTGTTGTTACATATTGATTTCACTTACATCAAACGCTTTATGGCTGCTAATGTAAAATTTAGTAGAATGTTTCTCACAGAATTTAGAAAAAAGAGGATATAAAAGTTTTTGTTGATTTAAATTAATTCTATGAACGGGATTTGTTCATATTATTTGTTCTTTCTTATTTAAAGTTTTGCCTATAATTGTATCTCGTAACATCTTTAAGTCAAATAGCTCAAAGACTAAAAGAAAATAATATTTTACCAGACCGATATCGGACCGAGATCAAACCGTGCTCGGCACTATAGTGTGGATCGATCCTTAAGTATATTTGTTGTATCATGCTCAATAGATTTTACACCGACTCTAAATAAATGTCTCCACATACAAACTAACTAGTCAAGTCTATTAATAAAGTGTTGTATACATATTATATATACCTATAATATATATATATATATATATATATATATATATATATATATATATATATATATATATATATATATATAATAGGTATATATACAAAGACTGTTTCATTTATACCTAAAATTACAAAAAGTTTTTGCAGAAGCATGTGATTTTCTGCTATATTTATTTGTATCCAAAGTATTTTTATTGTACAACATTTATATATATTTATTTTTCTGTATATTATATTCATTCATTCATTAATTACGTCATAGTGTAGTACTGTAGTATGTACTATGTAACTAAGTCTGGTGGTCTCATGGTCGTTCATGATGATGGTGGTTGGTGGTGTATTATATTAAAAACTTTGAGAGAGAGAGCTTTTAACAAACTAAACAAAACAAAAGACCGGGGGAGGGGATAAACGATTATATGTGAATTGCATGCTAACTTATAACAAAAACATTACGTGTGTCACCAGAATTTTCCATTTGAAAAGGAAAAAAATATGAAAAACAGTTTTTCTTTTCAAAAAAAAATTTTTTTTTTTTACCTCTGTATAGAGATTTGGTTTTCGAGCGAAATCTTTACATTTCGAGCCAAAAATACCATTTTTGGTTGTTAATGGGTCAGTTTATATGTATGTATTGGCCACCAGTCCAATTGGCCGAGCGGTCTAAGGCGTTATGTCTGGCCCAGTATGCCTACTTGGAAACTGGGAGGTTATGGGTTCGAATCCCGACATCGGCAGTTTGTCAATTATTAAGAAAAATAATAATTGGCGGTTAATTGACTAAACTGTCGGCGTATGGACAAGAACGAAGTAACCGCCTATGCTTAAAAAGGTTTTCTGCAGTTTCCTTTACGAATTCCAGATGAATATCGGCATAGTTCCTATCATAGTCGGCTGCAGTCGCATATCCTACCAATTCCTAGTCTATACACAAAAATTCCTTCCACTCCACTCACATCCTTACATCCTTAAACACCACAATGGACCTTATGGTCGAAGTACAGGGCAGCCTCTACAAACTATCTATCTATCTAACAACTTTTATTAGAAATTTTTTTTCGAAAACTAAATGAATAAGGCACAAATGAATTATAAAATAAAAAAATGACATCAATTTTTGTGGGCCAAGTAATAATACTTTAAAATCGATGTTACTGTTGAGGTTTTCCCAAAAACAGTACGACATAGAGAGAAAATTTGACTTTCAAATGTATTTCTGACAAAAACATGAACAACTTTTATATCAAACATTTTTTCGTAAACGAAATAAATTAAGCTCAATACGTCAATATGTTGAATTCAATGATGTATATGGGCTAAAGCTATTTGTTAAACTCGCTGATATGGTGGTCGCGTGAGTGTTTTACACCAGCTTTTTTTTTTTAAATAAATAAGACGAGGTTGTTTATTTTGAAAATATTAGAAAGGTTGTTTGTTTTTAAATAGTTTTTGCTGGAAATAGTTTTGAAAGAACTTGTTGTTTATAGAATTATTATAGCAGACAAAGAAAGTATACACGCGGGCTCGAATTACATTCCGTTGCACGAGAAGCTTTCTTTATTTTTTCCGTGACATTTGAAGTGTGCGATGAAGTAAAAACAATTTAAATTTTTTAATTAAACTTTATGACGAATTCAATAAAATCTAAAAATAAATAACATGAATGGAAAGTTTTAAACCTCGAGATATCTAGTTTGTATCTCGTAAAGGATATGCCCGAAACCTTGCCATAACTTAATGCCATCTGTAATAAATTTGTATCATTTTTGGTAAAACGATCAATTATAGCTTGAGAACAGGTATAAGCACATATAAAAACCAATAAAGCTCTCACTCAAAGCTCCGACGTGCTTAATTCATTTTTAAACCTTTGAAAAATCGTACAAAAAAAAAATCAACATTTAATTTCTCAACCAAATATTATCCGATTTCAATGAAATGAGAGAATTCTACTAAATTTGGAATGAAATTTTAAATGTAGTTTTCTAAGCCTTTTCGAGAATGCGTCGTTACTAAAACTAGAAAATATGCCTCAAAAATAGTAAGTTAGAAAACAAATTCTAAAAAATTCTATAAAAATTGCAGAAATTTCGAAAAAAAATTTTGTGATTTACGTTTAATGTGATTTTCTTAGGTTCCCCTTTTTCATCAGCAGATAAATGTCTTCAAATAGGAAAATATGACTTAAAAACTTTCTTAAGATTCTTGAAAGATTTCTTAGAAACAATTCATTAAAATTGAAAAAAAAAATTTTTGTGGAAAAGTTTTAAAGCATTAAAATTATGAGTACTCACCATACTGATAATGTATATAGAGTAAGCAAACCGAGTCTATAGTTGTCCCTCAGATAAAAAGAGAAAGAGAATCGCGTAGATCAGGGATGTCAAAGATACGGCCCGCGATCGCAATGTGTGACAGACAGAAGAATCATGACTTCACTCGATTCCTCTACGGAAGTTTTAAAATGCGCACACTACAACATTTATAAGTAATTTCAAGGGCATGCAGCACGCATTCTGTGCATGTTTGGTAGCACCTATTTATGTGAGCAGATGTTTTCCGTCATGAAAATAAATAAGAACAAACATCGCACAAGACTTACGAATGAACATCTCCAATCAATTCTTAAAATAGTTACAACGAATATGATACCTGACATCAATGAGCTTGTCAAAAACAAGAGAAGTCAGGTATCTGGATCCTCGAACTCAAAATAATTACCCTCTTTTATAACTTTGATATGATTTTTAACAACCGTATATTATATACTATATAATTAAGTAAATAAAATGTTATAATAATTCAGTACATTTTTTTTTTGAATCTGGCCCGCCTACACATTCTAAATTTAATATATGGCCCTCTGCAAAATTGAGTTTGACACCCCTGGCGTAGATTGAGCTATCACTTTTTAATCAGTAATATAGAGATAATATATACATAGAGTATGACTTACCTACTCTATATATATTATCTCTATGGTACTTACCAAGCAAATTTCATTTTCTTTGACCACTTAAGGATGTTCCAACATACCACCACTTTTCGATTTTGCTCATTTTTTGTTCACAGGCGTTTTCTAATAAATCCCGAAGTTTCAGAATTTTTGCCGTTTAGAACGCTAGATAATTAATATCAAAGTTATCATTCTCTCTCACTCTCTCTCATTAGAAGCATGTGAAACTTCATGCCCGCCCAACTATTATCTGTCGACAGAATTTAAAAAAAAAAGTAGGAGAGTAAAGCTAAATATTTATTATATAATTTTTTTTTAAATCTTGAGTTACCGTTTTGTTTTCGAAATATAAAAGTTTAAAATTATTCCTTTTCTTCAACATAACATTATTAACCCGACTTCAAAAAGGAGGATGGTTCTCAATTCGTCTGTATTTGGTCGTTTAGTAGGTCTACCCATATTTAGACAAATAAAATCAGTTATAGAACTTCAAAGTCACTTAAAAGCGAGTAATAAAACCTATTTTGACAAAATAGAAACCCGACTTCAAAAATCAAATATTCTATAGCAAAAAATGCACTAAAAAGTAAAAAAATAATTGCATATTCTTGTGCCAATTTTAGTTCACCTAAGCAAAAATTTTTAAATATATATGTACAATTATTGTTATTTTTGGAGGCGGTGTCCAAAAACTATGTGAATTTCTCTATGGTGACACCGAAACCAAAAATAACAATAATTGTACATATATATTTAAAAATTTTTGCTTAGGTGAACTAAAATTGGCACAAGAATATGCAATTATTTTTTTACTTTTTAGTACATTTTTTGCTATAGAATATTTGATTTTTGAAGTCGGGTTTCCATTTTGTCAAAATAGGTTTTATTTTGTATATGTGAACAGTATTTTTGTCAATGGGTGTTTATGTGTTGGTGGTATAATAAAATCAAACCGATTTGTTGTGCTGATTGTATAACACAGTGCTGGAACGTCCTTAATCGAAATAATTGAATATTTTCATAAAAATCTTTAAAACTTTGTTTCAATCATCAATTTTTTTCCAACCTGATGACATTTTGATTTGAATATTAAAATTACAGAATTTTATAAAAACAATTAAAACACATAAATAATAATAATTATTTAAAATTAATTAACCCAAATAATATTGTGCATAGTATTTAAAAATAATATAATTGTTATAATTATATAATTTTTTTGTTGTTGTTATTATTAATATTTCAACAATAATTTTATGTAATAAATGTTGTCACGAGCCAAAACATATTTTGTATTTTATTTCAATATTTTTTCTGTTTTTTTTTTTTTTCTATTTAATTTTTTAAAATGAACCACATTTTTGTGTGTTTTGTTAAAAACGTAATAAATGAAATTTGATATACAAAATTTAAAAATTGTAATATTATTTTTTTTTTACATAACATAATCAGTTGGATATTATTATTATGGATGGGATTGTAATGTTATTTATATATTTGTTTGTTTATATTAAAATTTAAAAATATACACCACCATTTTGTGTCATATTAGTTGTTGTGTACAACAAAATTGAATTACCTTAAAAAGCCGCATACCTCTCATATTACAATGGTTAGAGTTATAGTCTAAAAGCTGGCAAAACGGAACAATGTTAAATTGATCTGGGTGCTGGGTCCCACTGGTTTCGAACAAAACTCTAAAAGCAGATATCTTAGTAAAGAAAGGGAGTCGGAATACTCTTCATTAGCTTGTAGCGGTGTCGCTTCATCATTAAATTATTATTATAATTTTATTCTTCATTTTTATCTGTTGCATTTCAACTATAACTTCCCTCTATTATCACGGTTGCTTTGAATGTTAACAACCTTGGTAATTTACATATTAAAACAATAACATTTCAAAAATTAAAAATATCAATTTTAATTAATAAAGATCAATTATATCTTTTACATATATTTATTATTTATTTAAATAATAATCATTTAATATATCAAACATTTACATTACAAGCTCAATGCCAGAAATTCCAAGGACTGCATGTAATCAGGTGATCAACGAGTGGTCAAATGCTAAACACCATGATCACTGGGAAAAAGTACCGCAGCAGGAGCTCAGGAAGGTACTGCTTCAGAGTGCAACAAAGAGGTTATCTCTCGATGCACTGAAGCTGAACTGGATGCAACTGGGGAGGGTTACCGGATTCATTACCGGACATTATCTCCTGCGGAAGCATGTGCACACAATGGGACTCCATAACGGGTACATTATGTGCAGATTGTGCTTTGACTGCGAACCTCTAGGTGACAGTAGATACAGGATATTCGATGCATCTCACCCCAAATATATGAACCTTCAGGAAGACCTGAAAAGCAAGCTCCTGTGTCTTTATAAAACCTCCAAAAACCCTGTGTGTTTATAAAACAAAGGCACCATATATATTATTTGAAGGAATAAAATCCATTATCATTCCATTTTTCCGTACAAGAAGTTTTACAATAAAAGTGCGGAAACAACCCATAACCATTCGGTATTTTAAAAGTATTTTGTAAACAGCTCGATGTCGTGCTTTGAACCAATATAATTATCAAGGTCATATTTTTCTGAAATAAATTAAAGTATACAAAAGCTTTTACGAATCTTGACATATTTTAATAGATATTTTAATGAAAATATCTTCGAATTAATGAAATAACTAATTGAAAATATTAAGTTAAGGACTCGATGAAACCATATTCAACTCAGTTTGGGTATACAAGGTTTTTTTTTCTGTTTTAAGGTTTTTATTTATATCACACGTAGGTATAAACGACCCAAAATAATGTAATGAATAAGCAATCAATTAATATGCAGAAAAAAATGTGTTGTTTACAAAAATATTATTATATTTTGAAATATAATTAAATTGTAATAATATTTATATTCTAATTTAATCGCTATATTCGTCAGAACTTTGTATATAACAGAAAATTTAGTGATGGGCCTAGATTAATTCTCATATTTCCACCAGAGATTTGCCATTAATTATCAAGTGTAATTACAATATATGAGACACGGAATAGTATTCCCACTGGCCCGACACACATTTCGCCCAAATGTTTATTACAGGTCTAACTTAACCTTGAACAGTTTTTGAGGAAACTGACCATACTGGTGGTAAGAAAACCCACCTTGAGAAGGAGACCCGCATCCCAAACCTCGAAGATATCCACTTGAACATTTACAGTCATGATCGATGAAATTTCACCAATCTGAAACGAAAATGTATCCCATAATCTTGTTGATGTTTGTAGTAAATATAGTATACAAATAATATCATATTTTTATAAATTTTTCTACTTAAGAGTTAGATAGTAAGTTTACATATATTTTTAAAGGCTGATTATTTACAAGAAAATCAAAATGTGTAAATTCATTTCTGTACTGGCTGCGTTTTTCGAAAACCGAATGAATATTTAACTTTGAAGGTGCCTGGGGAGGCGAATTGCATTCCACCCCTGGATGTGCCATATAATTCACAGTGTCAAATTAAATTATACCCATTTTTAAGGCTCAACAGAAAATTTTCTTTTCTTTGAGTCTCATTTCCGGCAGTTGAATAAATTCGAGCGTGAAGGAAAATTGAATCGGTTTTCATTAAAATTTTGAAGGTTTTTATATGATTGTAATACCTTTTTTTTATTAACTATTTATTTTTTAATTTTCTGAAGAAGGAACTGCATTACGAAAATCTCAAGTATTTGCTTAGCAGTCTACAAATTTCTAAAGCGTATGGATATAAATACCCAGCCCATTACTAATAAAATTTGTGTTTATAATTATTAAAATTTTAATGTTTTTTGAGGTAGATCCTTTGAAAAATATAAAATCATAAAAGTAAGTAAGGTTCAGTTTTGTAAAATGTAAATTTCTCAAAATTAAAATATATATTTTGTTTATTGTTTTAAATAAATATTTCAAAATAATTAAATGGAAATATTTATAAAATTTACAAATAATTTTATGTATATATAAATATAATCATAATATAAAATGTTTTTACTTTTAATAATAATTACAGACATTTCATAAACGTTATTAATATTATAGATATCACAAAATATTTATTATCAAATTATTATTTTAATAAATAATAATAACTATCATTTAACTTAATTATTTTTATTCATGTTTTATACTTCCATTTATGTAATTTTAATTATGGTAATATGAATACGGTAGGTAGGTTGCTGCTATGGCTTAGATATTTGCCCACAAAAAGGTTTTTAAAACATCCACGAATTAGTTTTGAAAATTGTACCGATTTTTGGACTTTTCCACTAAAATTTAGAAAATATAGAAAAGATAAAGGATAAAAAAACCTAAAACTGAGAAATCCATATCCAATAAAACATCAAAACTTGGTGCAAAGTAATTCAATTTATTCTAAAGGCTTGATAGAAACTGTGAAATTTTTTTTATTGCAGACTAATTTGCATAATATTATTAGTAAAAAAACTCAGGAAAAGTAACCTACTGAAAACAAATGAAAATATCAACTAACTGTGTTAATTGCTTAAATATCCGGTATATACTAAATTTATGAAAAAGTTTCAAAAAAAGTTGTTTATTTTTCAACTCTTTTTTTTTGATGGTCAGTTTTTCCCATTATGCCTAAACATGGTCCGATTTTGCCCATTCATGAACTTCACCTTACTTTTTAACATACATACAAAATTCATCTTTTGTCGGTTTGAGGTTATCGTATCGGTGGATAAACAGACAGACAGGCGGACATGCAGAATTGGACTAATTAGGTCATTTTATGAAACTAAACTTAAATACCCATAATACACCTTGGTATATATTATATACAGATTACCGGGTGTAAAAACTGACTGTCATAATCGTTCATTCTACGTAATTGGCCATCTTTATCAAAGATTCCTTCGTTCCCCAAAATACGAATTTCAATTATGGACAAATAGTTTTTCCAAAACTGTATTTATAGCACCCTGTTTAAACTCCTTACCCCCAGCTACTACCCTGGTATCTGTATAAAGTCTGTTTTTTTTTTACATGTAAATTAATGTTGTTTTTTCTTAAATGTAAATAACCCAAAATTAATTAATAAAAAATTAATGTTTTGTTTTTTTAATATTTGGAGTAAAAATCATCGACGGCGCAGCTTTCGTTTTTTCTTTTCTTAAATGTGGTTTTTAAATGTTTGATCATACTTTTTTTTTTTTTTTTTAATATTAATAATTGTAAGCATTGTTTTTTTTAACGTGTGTTGTATATGTTTTTTTTTGATTTTAATGTTGTTTGTTTTTATTTCGTGTGT
The DNA here is from genome assembly GCA_963920215.1 of Nineta flava. NCBI lineage: Eukaryota > Metazoa > Arthropoda > Insecta > Neuroptera > Chrysopidae > Nineta > Nineta flava. The sequence goes on from OY986041.1 coordinate 137,748,048, forward strand.
TACAGGGTGTTGTTTCGTGACGTTCTTCACACGCAGGGCGGCCTTACAAGCACAGGACGCCTTGCATAACATCAAAACACTTGGCGGGGTGAGCAGATCATTTAATAATATAACATTTTTAATAATTATTATTTTTTATTTATCGCAGTAAATATAAAATAAAATAAAAAAACATTTAATTAGCTAATTTCATAAATCATTTACTGTTTTTTTTTTTCTCGTTGTTTGTTTAAATGTTGTAAATACACGTGTTTTTTTTTTTGTTTGTTAATTAATTAATCGTTAAATACTTGGCTATTAATTTTGTTTTTATATATAATATTATTAATCGTAATATTTTATCAAAATGTGTACACGTACTGCATGTCCCAAATTTAAATGGCTATATTATTATATAGTGTTGTAAAGTCAACATTAAATGATCAAATCTACATATGGCGGCTAGAATAGTCGTGATTTTAAATTCAAACTTAATCGAATGAGAATTTTATTGCCCTCAGAGTCATAAAATTAAGTTGTGATCACATTTCCAATAATCGACATTCAAATAGGGTATTTTGAGAAACAACAATTGCTGCTCAAAATAAGTTCGCAGTTTCGCGCATGTTCTTGTGAAGAATCATGTTCGAATACTAAATAAAAAGGCAAACATGATAGATACTGAAACGGCATTGACTTGTGCGAAGAGAACTTTGTGAATTCATTCTGCGGCTCATGATTTACACTCGGAAAGACGGTAAAGAATGAAATTATGAATGTTTCCAAAAGTTTCCAGACACTGTTATTGAGATTTTTCCCAAATCACTGCCCGGTAAATCTTTCTCATAATTCTGCATTGAAAACATTATTAGTGCTAACGCACACCAAAAGAGCAAAACTGGCTTAAACAGTGTTAATCAGCCTAACACTGTTTTGTTAAAAATATAACATAGGAAATTACATTAGTCAAAACAAAACGTTTTTTATCAGTGTGTGTATGCAATGTAATTGCCTATGTTCCATTTTAACAAAACATTGTTCGGCTGACCAACACTGTTTAAAGCAATTTTGCTCATTTGGTGTGCGTTGGCCCTTAGAATAGATGTAAAAAAGGTGAATATTTCCGAAGGTACTTTTAATGCTTCTCTGATCATTTTTTCCACAATGAATTTTGAACGAAATTTAGTCGAAAATGTTTTCCAATTTTCCTGTATTTTCTGAAAAGTTAATTCAATCGAAACAAAATGGTAAATTTCGCTAAATACTGTTGTTAGAATAAAGTTTACGCCTATGTACAGAAGTTAGGATAACCTCAAACCAAGAGCGCCGATAAAGGGAGTGTCTTCGGCTACCAGACCTCCTAGTTTATTGTTTGGCCATTGGAAACTTAGAAAACTGTAAAAAAAAAAACTAATTAATTTACGGCTGGCGTCTAGTAATATATTTTTTGTCCAGTTTATTATCTGATTTTCGAAAGAATGTCCATTTAGCGGGTATTCCCGAAATTGCAGCCCATTTTAGTGCAATCACTATATTCTGGCTGTGATATTCTTCCTCAATTCAAATTATCCCGTCTCCTCTTCCACACAAAAATCGCGACTTACTAGTGGTCTAAAGATCTTTTATTTGCTGTGATGTCTTTAATTATCTACCAAATTCTCTAAATGTGGTGTATATTAGTATTGACCCCCGCCCGATTGAACGCCCAATTAAAAGCCTGATTAACAGTTGGCAAAGTTATTTCTCTCATCTAGAACGGTAGACTTAAAGCCGGAAATGATATAGCAACACCCAGATTGGCGAAAAAAGACTAAGAGGGCTGACCTCAGGAGACATGCGGGAAATAGACGCAGAGGAAAGATAAGAAGAAGAACACAATTTATTAGAGTAGCTTTTTTGAGAGACGTCTTACTTGGTAAATTCTTGATATACTAAAAATTACTTACTATAATCGATCACTATTAAATTTATAGTAATTGGTTAAAATCATATCTAGCACGATAAATCATATTTACAAAGCACTAGAAAAATATGAATTCAAGTAGGTATTCGAATAAAAATAATAAAACTTAATGTACACTTCTAGTCAATAAAATTGGACCCACCTGAACCGAATTATTCTCTCCCAGATTGGATTATTCTTGTAGTAAATGTTTTTGACAGATACAACATTTTATTTTATTTCTATACGTGAAAGCGAGATATAACACTTAATATGTTACACTACATATTCTTACTCTATCTCTGACTTGTTTTCACATTTAAAAAATATACTACTTATCTTTGTTCATAAATAAATAATATGCAGAGAGTTACAAAAGTGAGGAGTTTTATGAAATGTAAGAAAATTAACATTTCAGGTGGATTCAATTTTATTGAACGGGAGTGTACATACTTAGCGAACGAATTCCAGTTTTTTTAAATCTATTACAAAGTCTGAATGAAAAACAAACCCGCGAACTCACGATCGAATCGACACTCGAACGAATCGAAGAACCACTTATGATAAGTAAAATGAAGAATAAATAAAAATTAAATAAATATAGCGAAGCAAAAAAAATACATAACTGGATAATTGAATTGAAAAGATGGGATATAATATTCTTACTTAGCCAATATTATTTATGTGTATTATTAAGACATCAATGTTGGTATTATTAGGGGCGTCGAGACATTTGATTATTATTATAAGAAACATATAACTGTAACAAAAAACTGACTTTATATAAACATATACCTATATCGTTTATATTATATTTTATATTATATATGTGAAAAAATAAATAAAAAGAAAAACCGTTATATTTATTAATGGACAAATAGACATTTTATATTGAGAAAATTGAGTGCTTTTATAAAATAATAAGAATATTTGTATATTTATGATTTTTTAATTATTTTAAATTATATGACTTCAGATAGATAGAAAGATATATCTTAGGGTATACAAAAATTGAGTCATCGCGGGACGTCTGGTAGATGTGAAACATCGAAATGACTTGTTGTACGTATTGCCAACTATCGATGAGTTTTTGAACCTGTATATGTACTGCCATCTGTGAGCAACTTTTTAAAACTGATTTGTTATGTAAATATAGCTCACCTATGAGCAACTTGTTGAACGAGCGCGTAGCAACACGTCGCTAAGCCCACAGCTGGTCTAGCCCGCCGCATTAGATGTTTCACATTAAAAGTATTGCACTTCGACCTTAGGGCACGTTATGCTTCCCCTTCTATTTCAGTCTGCTCAAAATAATAAAACATAAAAAATAGTACAGTACCTCCCCCCCTAGAAAGTATGTTTTTTTTTTAACCAAATTACTGAAAGCATAAAGAATTTCTCAATATTGAAAAGTTGTCCAAGCTTTTCATAAATACCTTGAAATTTTCTTTGACATTAAATGCTTGATACTGAAAATCATCTAGGATGGGAATCGAACCCACGAGCTCTGATATTCGAGACCAATGTTCCTCCCCTGAGCAACCTGAGATGTAATGGTATGATCTTTCTCTTTCGTGATGTCAATGCGTATTATTAATTTGTTTATTTGCTATTTACAAATTTTAAATTGTTTTCTTTGCGTCTATTGACCGATGGTTGCTTTTCGGTTATATTATACAAAAGGAAGTGACTAGCGTTCACTTAATTTAACATTTAAGTAATCTCTCTGAACATTGACAACATTCTTTGACATCAAATACTTGATATTATTTTCGCAATATTTCGAATTAATTATTAGACACTGGGACACCTATCCGATTTTAGGATACTTGTTAATGTTTTTAGTACTTTATTCACACACTACAACTGGACACACAAAATCGCTACCAGTAATCACGTTGGAAGTCTTGACTTACAAATCTCGTATCAGTGAAAATAAAGATTTATTCGTATTCAAGATGTGCTTTTATGCCTATCTAGAATATGTTGAAAATACTTTACTAGAATTTTAGAAATACTATAAAATTGAAAGAAGAATGCATCAAAATTCTTTTTATAAAAAAAGTTTGATTGAAAGCATTATTTTATTTTTGAAAATAACGCCAATTTTAAAATAAAATAAAAATATGAACAAGTTTATATATATATATATATATATATATATATATATATATATATATATATATATATATATATATAATGTACAATTCAAAAATTTGTATGCATATCGTAACAATTTCAATAAATCCATAATATACGCTGACAGCCCACAATAATTCCTAGATAACATACATTATATTACCCTCACATTGTATCACATAATTGTGTTGAACGTCCAATGTACGATGATATATCATACCCTAATATCTAAAAAAACCAAGGCTAGATTATAGAAATTTTGAACAAAACTATCTTGTAGAAAAAAAAAGTGCTGTAAAACATTTCAGGAAAATTTAACCTTTATGAAGTCAAAAATGGTGTTGCCTTTTATAGAACCAGGGAGTAAAAAGAGGTATAAACAGAACCTTTTTGTACCTTTTATATATAAATACAAGGTATATTAAGTTTAGTCCCGAGTTTGTAACGGTTTAAAATACTCCTTGCAGAAGAAATTTTATGGATGTTCATAAATTGACCTATTTATACCATTTCCGAAAGCCTGTCCCTAAACACGATGACTCAAAATCGAAAAGAAATAACGATCTGAAAATTTTTGTTGGCGTGTTCTACAAAACCGTGTGGGCAGTATCGGAGCGTGCTCCGCCAGGGAAGGGGGAAATATCCATCTTTGAAACCGTTAGAGATAGAAAAACGACAAAAAATGTTTCTTTTTTTTTAAATAATCACACTTTTTTCATAAAATGAATAGATTTGCTACAATTTCTGCCCAAAAAATAAAATAAACAATTCACTCATTGATAATAAAGAGTATCGTATCGGAATAAATAGTATATACCGGATATTTAAGCAATAAACTCAGTTAGTTATTCTTTTCACTCTTGTAAAAGTCAATCCTGATTAAAAAAAGGCAAAACACTCACAAAAATTGAACCAACTTGTTCGTATTCTACACAAGAAACTGTCAAAAGGCACGACTTTACCGCTAAAACTGATACACAATTTGGTTCTGGCCGTCACCAAATACCTACAGTTCTTTTATAATATTTATAAAAAAGATGTATTCTCTTCACAACGAAGGTGCAAAAAGATTGGATCAAAAAACGCGGGGGTACCTTGGATGATTTTTCAACGAGAGTATTCCATCTCATACATACATAAAAGACATTACATATAATGCTTCTTCCTCGATGAAGCCTGTGCTACCCCCGCCTGCCTAACGATCTCTTTTCTATATAAATAAATATATATTCGAATAAAATAGAAATTTCTAACATATATACAGAACATGATGCAGCTCTGCTCTGCTTTGCTTACTTGCTTGCGCTAATTCAATTGAAGTAGAATTATTTTTGTAAAGAAAGATGTTGGACAGTTCAAACCAAGCGCATTCAACACTCTTATTTGAGGCTCTGCTTGCTTCTGTTGTATTCATGTTATGTGTGTTATGCGGGCCGGGTCGGTGGGGGCGATGAATCGAAGTAACCGACAGGACGGACCGACGGTTATTACTGCTGGCTGCCTTCTTCTATCAGTAGTTCAATTTAATAATAATAATACACGCCAAGCTATATAGACTTGTGTTCCGCAATAGGCAGACATGTACAGAATGTTTCAGAATAGCCACCTGCATTCATTTAACTTGTTCTAGATATCTGCTTTTGTTTCGAGGTATAACCATTTAGAACATTCGAGAACGTCTGATGTCACATTTGCTGTCAATTTTAGAAAACTAGGTTAAGTATCTCACGAGAGTTCTCTCCTTATTTTATGGACGGCGCTTTCATTTTGGTGCCAGGCTACATGAAAATTTTATAAAAACAAAACAACAACGCTTGTCGTGACGACATAATCTTTGAAAGCTCGGCTAAAAGTTATCTGCTGCTAAGTAGATAACTTCTAGCGCAGAATAGAGAAAGAGCCACGCTTTGAAGGATGTTTACAGCGCTCAAAAAAGTAAATTATCTTCTCATGAACATCGGCCGAAGATGATTTAATTCGTGCAAAAAAATAAACCTCATCTGTTTCATCCAAATCGAGCATTTTTAGACTCAGAGAACACTTCCCAGAGAGTCTAGACAACCGAGCATGATTTCAGATTCTGTGCAGAAATGAGACAACATGTTATCCGAAATTTGGCACCCTTATAGAGAATGAAATCCAATTCTTGCGGGTTAACCAAACGCGGAGAGAGCAACTACTAGCTGTAATTCCTTTTCTTCCAATAGGAAAACCGTCTGAATGGGATAATTTAGTCGGAAACTGGATAGATGAATTGCGTGTCAGATAGTGGATCTATTGTGCTGCTCCTGAATTCTTCATTATCCGTACTCTTCAAGCAGCTTGGTATTCTCTAGATGGTTAATTTGTAGTATAACTTTTAGGTTGCGATGCGCTTAATCATCATAGATTGATAGATAGATTGTAGAGGCTGCCCTGGACAGGCTACACTTCGACCATAAGGTCCATTGTGATGCCTAAGAATGTGAGGATGTGAGTGGAGTGGAAGGAATTTTTGTGTATATACTAGGAATTGGTAGGATATGCGGCTGCAGCCGACTATGATATGAACTAGGCCGATATTCATCTGGAGTTCGTGAAGGAAACTACAGAAAACCTTCTCAAGCATAGACGGTTACTTCGTTCTTGTCCAAACGGCGACAGTTTAGTCCTTTAACTGCCTTTTTTTAGTCCTTTAACTGCCGTTATATATATACAGGGTGATTCGAACCAGGTGGATAATAGCACACACCTCCACTTCCTTCCACGATTCTCCCTTTCTTCAACAACATCCAATAGAAATCGATGTAATGAAACAAAATGAAGACCACTCGTGGTTGACTCACAGACATCAAAGCAGTCAAAACAATATGCGCGTAATCTTCATACTTCTCATTCAGATGCAAGAGGTCCCAATTGATAATACTCAATTGAATCGCATTTAAACTCGACAGTAGATGTGACCTCAGTACTTGCTATTACATATTGTTCAAAATTAATGATTTTTACCTTCAAATAAGGTTTGCCGTTTGGTTTTTTCTGGATCATCTTGTATACAGACCTATAGATCGAATAAAGTAGTAATCGTTCGAATTTATAATAAAACATACACTACATATATATAGAGAGGAATAGAGAAAACCAATCCTTCGATGAATAAATTCGATGTAAGTGAATCTATAAAACTTTCAAAGTAATTTCTTTTGATTTGCTTTTATTTTTTTCTCTCGATATATTCAAATTGATGTTCGAAAAATTTCTTCAATATATACATATATATACATACATATATATATATATATATATATATAGTGTTTGATCATATAAATGACGAATCTAGTTTCTAGCTTGGCTTTTATTTAATCATCTTTTATCAAATTTACAGTTTGTGTGCTTTTTTACTGTATTCGAAATACTTCGAAAAATAACACAAGTCGTTACAGAGTCATTAGGATGTAGAAAAAAACGTACTTTTCAAGTTTAGTCTTATGCTATAGAGAAGATATTTCCCGTTTAAATATAAAGAAGATACAATCTTAGATTTCGTCAGCAATTCTATGTACTGCAGGAGATAGAAAAATGTTTTTATGAGTTTTACCAGAATATTTCCACTTTCTATCGGATCTGATATCTATTCCTGTGCTAAATAAAACAAATATTTAAGATCTCAGTGTTTCATGACATGCCATCTCAATGGATATGGAAGTTCCAGAAACCCGCGAAGACAATTGAACTACTGAACAAAAGTGTTGCATTTATTATAATCAAAATAGTTTCATGAAACCAACTTGGCTTTTTGATTCTCTTCATACGGTTGTGCAAACTTCAATATTCTCGGGAACGTCTCAAATCGCCATTAGGGGGTTGGGAAAAGCTATTCTACTTTCTCGTCGTTCCACTTAAACTGTATAGAACATAAAGTGAATCTCTTAAAAAATACACGTCGATAATCGTCTAGTATCGAAATGATAGGTTATCGGTTGTATTCAATTATCCAGGAAGTTCTATGCGCTCTGATTTCAATCAGGTTTCTTCACACTCTGCCCTTCTTGAAACATGATTGAACCTACAATTGCCCTATTTGTCCAACAGTTTACAGATAGATTAGATAGATTGTAGAAGCTGCCCTGGACGGGCAACACTTCGACCATAAGGTCCATTGTGATGCCTAAGAATGTGAGGAATGGAGTGGAAGGAATTTTCGTGTAAAGACTATGAATTGGTTCATCTGGAGTTCTTGGAGGAAACTACAGAAAACCTTCTCAAGCATAGCCGGTTACTTCGTTCTTGTCCATACGCCAACAGTTTAGTCAATTAACCGTCCCTTTTTTTTTTCTACTTAATAATTGACAAACTGCCGATGTCGGGATTCGAACCCATAACCTCCCAGTTTCCAAGTAGGCATACTGCGCAGACATAACGCCTTAGCCCGCTTGGACACTTGGACTGGTCCAGCAGTTTATACTCCCTAGTTCTTTTATATAACAAGAAACTTCCATTGAATATAGTTTAAGACATTAAGAGACTTGTCAAGATATTAGTTAAGATGACTTGTGCACAATCCCATATGAGTCAATCTTATGCCGCCACATTGTCTTGAGAAATACGACGTTAAGTTCTTTAAATAGAACAACAAATACACGATATATTTCCTAACAAATGCGATAATCCAATATTCATTTTTAATTACTTACATAGAATACAGAAAAAAATTCGATTTAATAAGAAAATTTATTACCTAGAAAAATCTATACCTATACATAAACTAGGGGTTGAAAACCTTTTATATAATGTATTGTAGTTGCCTAGTAAATCAAATCCTAGAGTGTTTATAGAAAAATATTTACTAGGAATTCTTGGCAGAATAATAATATTGACGGCAATGATAATGATGCACCAAACTAAGCAGCAACCCTCCCAAACCTCACCCCTCTAGCAGTAGTAACCCATTATAATACTCGATGATAACAATAATACAATAGAAAAGAAGAATTTGTGTGTCGGTTCACATTCACCGTTCATTGTCGGTCTAGTGAGTACCCACCGGGGGAGGGTGGTAATAAGAGGATGATGACGATACTCTTCCTCGTTTGCTGTTCGGGACGGGACGGGAGTTTAGAAGAGTTGGTCTTTCGAATCTTCTTCCAATGTATTATGGATGTGAATGTGTGTATGATGATGATAGCCCAATCAATCTGTCGCAAAAAAGAGCGAAATCTACATGAGATAGCGTAATTTTCATAGTAGTCTGATTTGTTAAGGTTATGTATTCTGAGCATAATGGCGGATTTTAGGTGTCGCCCGAGTGTCAGTGGCGCCACTATCGCGAAAAACGCGTTACATTCAATATCTCGAGAACGGTTTACTTTACGCAAAAAACTACTGAAGTCTTTTCTCTTATATATTAAATTTTATAAATTTTTTATTCGAAATTATTTTTTCTAGCATCTATATTTTCCGAGTTATTTTGTTCGAAAGGCACAAACTTCCCTATTTTTGACTGTTTTTCGCCTTTATCTCACTAACCGTTCAATTTTATTGAACTTTATTAATTATCAAACTTATACATCATTTAATTATCTGCAACTTTTGTCTGAAACTTTTTTCTCTACTGATAATATTTTTGTAGTTATTGCTTAGTTTATTAATCGAATTGTGCGCTATCGTCGTTACGTGTGTTCACAGACGTGCTGTTACATTGTGTTAGTGCTATAGCTAAAGGGACGTCTGCTCCATTGTCCGTCCTACACCTTACACCATAATTGTCATACTGCGTTGATCCCGCGGAATTTGATCAATAAACTAAGCAATAACTACAAAATTATTGTCAGTAGAGAAAAAAGTTTTGAACAAAAGTTTCAGATAATTAAATGATGTATAAGTTTGATAATGAGTAAAATTCAATAAAATTGAACGGTTAGTGAGATAAAGGCGAAATTAGGAAAGTTTGTGCCTTTCGAAAAAAATAACTCGGAAAATATTGATGCTAGAAAAAAAAGTTTCGAATAAAAAAGTTAGGAAATTTAATTTTTAAGAGAAAAGCTTCCAATAGTTTTTTGCGTAAAGTAAACCGTTCTCGAGATATTGAATAAAACGCGATTTTCGCGATAGTGGCCAAATCCACCAAATCCGCCATTATGCTCAGAATACACCTTTTTAATAAATCAGACTACTACGAAAATTACGCTATCTCATGTAGATTGATTCACCAATTGCTTGGCCTATGATGGTATGGTGTGGTTGGTACTGGTTGCTTATTATGTGTACAATGTATTGGAGATACTAACAGCAGAGTGCCGTGCTGTGAATTGTGTACGTGAATCACATATAAAATAAAGCGTCATGTATTTGTAAATGTCATCCTTACTACCTACTACCTACATCACAACATATTCCTCCCTCCCCCTTCCCCCCCCACTTCTCATCCCACTACACCACCTAGCAGTAACATCACAACTAACCACTCTATATGTGTGTTATGTCCCTTCATTGGATCGTCGTTGGTTCCATCGTTCATGTCATCACCAACAATGGATAATACGAATGACATTGCTTATGGTTGGTTGTCTCTTCGTCTGTAATAGTATTTGCTAGCATACATCTTGTTTCCAGCAGTATTGTGTTTTGTATATAGGCAGTTCCTGCTTAGAGAGACTTCTTTCCTACAAGGGAAAAAATGCCCACTGAAAGAAATTTAGATTTGCGTTTGTTTTTACTTGGCTTTTCCACTTGCATTCAAGAAGATTTGCCAAGAAATGCAACGACTCTAAAGTCTTGACAAGTTTCATCTTAATATATAGCTCAAAATCACTTAGTTCCTTGACTTTTTACTTCTCTTGGCTTCTCCACTTGAAGCCCTCAATTGCATTCATGAAGATTTGCCAAGAAATGCAACGAGTCTAAAGTCTTCACAAGATAAATGTCATCTTAATAATCAGTCCAAGTGGCCGAGTGGTCTAAGGCGTTATGTCTGCGCAGTATGTCTACTTGGAAACTGGGAGGTTATGGGTTCGAATCCGGACAACGGCAGTTTGTCAATTATTTAAAAAAAAAAGGGGGCGGTTAATTGACTAACCTGTCGGCGAATGAACAAGAACGAAGTAACCGGCTATGCTTGAGAAAGTTTTCTGCAATTTCCTTCACAAACTCCAGATGAATATCGGCATAGTTCCTATCAGAGATGGTCGAAGTATAGCCAGCCCAAGGCAGCCTCTACAATCTATCTATCTATCAGTGTAACACTGTTCCCCTTCTTGTAGAACGCGTGGCTACATATTGGATCTGCATGCAAACTCACTAAGTTACTTGTTTCAATTCAGTTCTACATACAACATTTTCCTTTCGCGATAAATACTAACAGGAAAATTTCTCTTGGCTTGAAAGATAACCAAACAAAAATGAGCGTAGATTTGTTTGTGTCGCACACTATATCGTAGCCAATGACAGGGGATGGACGTTCGTTACTACTCGCACGTAGTTAGTATACTTCAGCATTTTCAGTGAGAGAGAGTTATCATACACTTACAGCTGTGCAGCTGTATGCTTGATGTTGCGTATACAATCATCATGGACAGAGTCGTCATTGTATGTGTGAGAACTGTCATCACATAATCCACACACAGACTGACACACTCACAGGCAATGTTATGTCCATTTGTTCGATTTTCACTTCTTCTCGAAAAAAGATTTTTTTTTTATAGTTTACGTCAATTAATGGTAATCACAATAAATTTGTTGTACTCGATGTCCTCAGTCGATGCCGTAGTCGTATCTCTACTCTGTGTGTTGCTAGTTGATATTTTATTTTTGTTGGTAATAGAATTACGACATGGGTGGAATTAAACGAAATTTTATGTTAGGTACTGTACTACTGTAATTCTTTGTCATTGCGAAATTTACGATTATGTAGTAGGAAATTAACGATCCTGACTTTTCGGATTTTTGTTTTTGTTGAAAAAAATATTACTTGTGACAGCCGTATTATTGTTTTGTTACTGTTTTTTCTGTAAAAGGAAAGTGTATTGGTGTTGTACCGACGGGCAAAACTTCGCTAAAAGTTTCTTCAGATGTTCATGGATCCTACCCAGTAGATGTGGAAAATGACCATCATTATGCCGTAGGCATTATCACCTATAAAAGCATCATCTGTACACAACAGGGCATCATAGATAGATTAGAGAGGCTGTCCTGTCCCGTCATCTGTTCTGGACGGGCTACACTTCGACCATAAGGTCCATTGTGATGTCTAAGAATGTGAAGATGTGAGTGGAGTGGAAGGAATTTTTGTGTATAGACTAGGAATTGGTAGGATATGTGGCTGCAGCCGACTCTGATAAGAACTATGCCGATATTCATCTGGAGTTCGTGAAGGAAACTGCAGAAAATCATCTCAAGCCGGTTAGCCGGTTACTTCGTTCTTGTCCATATGCCGACCGACAGTTTAGTCAATTAACCGCCCTTTTTTTCCTTAATAATTGACAAACTGCCGATGTCGGGATTCGAACCAATAACCTCCCAGTTTCCAAGTAGGCATACTACGCAGACATAACGTCTTAGACCGCTCGGCCACTTGGACTGCCCAATAAACACCATAACGGATCTGGATTATGTTCAGACTGTGCGGTGAGGAAGAAGAAACGCTAAAACAATTAATATCAAATATCCGTTTTAGCACGGCCTGATTCCACAATTAATACGAGAAGACATTCTATTCCATCCATCACTCACTTATCTTACATAAACTTACAACTCAAACAGACAATACGTTAAATACCAAAAATATTCTATTTTAATTATACGGAAATGTTCCTGATGATGGTGAACTTTCAATGAAATAATTATTTTTAGAAAATTCTTATAAAGAATTTCTATCATTTCAATATTCTGTTGGCCTGGCGACGCATCGCCACGCGCTCGTCAAACTAGTTATTCATAGGTGACATTACATATAACAAATCAGTTTTACAAAGTTGCTCATAGATGGCAATACATATACAGGTTCAAAAACTCACTATACAAAACAGTTTTGATGTTTCACATGTGCCAGGCTTCCCTTGATGGCTCAATTTTTTTTCAAAGGTCTCCGAATTTTTTCTCGGATTTACTGTTGTATTGAACATTTCTATTTGAAGAATTGATTCAATCATCTATCAAAATGAGTGAATCTTACTAGAAATCGATATATCTTGCAAACTGTGGGCCCTTTCGCCAAGGCAATAATTGTATTTTTTGAGTTACCTTGTAAACCAATTTTCATAAAAATTTATGACTAATCGTGTTCATTTAACGATTTGATGAGCGGTTTATGACATACTCTCGAAAACCGCATAAGAGGTGACAAAATTGTATAAAACTATTTGTCAAATCGTCAAAGCAACTAGATTTTTGTAATTTTTAGGTCCCAATTAACTAATATACCAATTTTCATTTAAATCGATGACTAAAAAATAATTTTGTAATTTTTTCGATTGTTCCCAAGAGCTTAAAAAAAAGCGTCTAAAATCGAAAAATCATTTTTCTTCTGATTTTATTGAAACTCACTATATAATGTAAGTTGAATCCAAAAATTGCGAAAATCTTATTCATTTTACGATTTGATGAGTGGTTTATAAGAAACTCTCGAAAATCGTATAAAAGGGAACATAAAATTGTATAAAGCGGATATATCTTGGAAACTATTCACCAAATCATCAAACCAACTAGATTTTTGTAATTTTTAGGTCCCATTTACCTTATATACCAAGTTTTCTATAAATCGATGACTAAAAATATTTTGTGATTTTTTCGATTTTTTCCAAGGGGTAGGCCTTAGAAAAAATCGTCAAAAATCGAAAAATCATTTTTCTCCCGATTTGGATGAAACTCACTAAATAAGGTTATTTGAACCCAAAAATTACGAAAATCGTATTCATTTAAGGATTTGATGAGTGGTTTATAAGATAGTCTCGAAAATTGTATAAAAGGGAACATAAAATTGTATAAAGCGGACGTATCTAGAGAACTATTCGCCAAATCATCAAACCAACTGGATTTTTGTAAATTTTAGGTCTCTTTTACCTTATTTAGCAGTTTTTATTTAAATCGATGACTACAAATATTTTGTGATTTTTTCGATTTTTTCTAAGGGGTACCTTAAAAAAATTGTTGAAAATCGAAAAATTATTTTTCTTCCGATTTGGATGAAATTCACTTTATAAGGTTATTTGAACCCAAAAATTACGAAAATCGTATTCATTTAACGATTTGATGAGCGGTTTATGAGATATTCTCGAATACCGTATAAGAGGCGACATAAAATTTTATAAACCGAATTTATAAACCGGATATATCTTGGTAACGATATATCAAATCGTCAACACAACTAGACTTTTGTATTTTTTAGGCCCCATATACCAAGTTTCATTCAAATCCAAAATTTTTTTATTTTTTCGATTTTTTCTTAGGAGTAGTGTATGTCACTCCGAATGTAGGAACCTTCAGGAAAACCTGATAAGCCAGCTTCTGGCTATTGCCAAAATATGGGAGAGGCTAATCTCATCAGACTGAAATAGTAGGGAGAGCACAATGGACCATAAGGTCAAAGTACAATACTTGATTCCTCAAGATAAATCTATCTATTAATCTTTCATTATGTCTCTAGCCACAATTTTAATCCGATCGGAATAAAAATTTGGTATGTGAAGTATTTTTGATATTTGAAAGGCGAAGTTCCTTAATGGGTTAAAATCGACCAAGGCTAAACTTATACCGCGCCTTCTACTTATTTAATAATAATAATAATAATAATAATGGGGTTTAACCTCCGTTTTTGAGACACGACGGTCTATAACAGAGGCCACCCACATCATTATTTTTCAACCTTTATTATAATGTGAGTGGAGGATCTAGAATTCCATTCTACTTATTATAATTTCTGTAATAATTTTATTCTTTGAGTTCAATTTTATTTGGTATGAACTAGAAAAAACAATTTTTAAGAAACACATATTTTAAATTGAAATATTTTCTATTTATTGAAAATGGAAGCCGTTCGTACGTTCCAAGCTGTTTCCTCTACCTTTACACACATAATATATGTAGTCCACATTCATCTATATATTCGATGATGAGTAAAACATTTTACTATTATGTAATACAAAACTATTCTCAGAGCTACTAACATACATAGAATATTCTAACTGGGCAATATTCTTAACTAATTCCTTTTGCATTTTCTTTAAGTCGAATGGATTTTTAAACACATAGCTCTTAAATCTTAAACTGCAAAGCCCTTTCTCCTTATCTTTTTCCAAAGATGTTTGGTACACTTCTTGGGAAGTTCTGACAGAGCCAAATTCAATTTTCCTACATCCTACAAAAAATTAAGTCAGGATAAGATAAAGTACGAACTCTCCTTAAACTTGTGAGAATTCTTGACCAGGGCCATCATAAACTACGACCTCTCCCTAAACTTGTGAGTATTTACTTCAGAAAACTCGAAAATGATTCTTAAACCTCTCTTAAGCAACTCGTAAAGTTTTTCGAAAACGCGGCTTTCGTGAGTATTAACTCGTTTCGCTATTATCGTTTCTTTCTACAGTCTTCTAAAAAAACTAAGAAACCACTTCTTGAGAAAGTTGGACGATTCCAATAATTATGGAAGATTCCAATGGTTATCCATGGCTTCGTCTTCAGTTCAGGCGATTATTGAAAGTATTAACCAAAATCATTCTTCTTGACCCAAGGCATTGCGTATATCTGAGGAAACATCTTTTTCTGTAAATTTTCACAGTTTTCATAGTTTTAACCAAAGCTAAGGCAAGATGTAAAATAAAAATTGTCGACAATAAGCCGGTAAAATGTTGCAGTTTAATGTTAGTTACCAGCCAACTTGCCGTGCACCAAACACTCTGCTTAGAATTGGACAATTGCAGGTTCTTCTCCGGCGATGTCAGTTTGTCAAATATAAATAATGGGGCGGTTAATTGAATAAACTGTCGACGTATGGATAATAACGAAGTAAGCGCCTGTACTTGTGAAGTTTTTTGCAGTATCCTTCACGAAATCTAGATGAATATCAGTATAATTCCTATCAAAATCGGCAAATTTTAGACTATATATCTCAAAAACGGACGTTAACTCCCCATTATTATTATTATGTTAGCTACTACTTATTGCCAGCGACAGTTATTCTGACAGCACTTTTTCTGGTCTCTTATTGGGATCAAAATTACAATTTTTTGAGATACCTACTTAGAAAGATTGTAGACGTTGGCCTGGGCGAACTACACTTCGACCATAAGGTCCATTGTGATGCCTAAGAATGTGAGGATGTGAGTGGAGCGGAAGGAGTTTTGGTGTATAGACTAGGAATTGATAGGATGTGCGGCTGCAGCCGACTCTGATTGGAACTATGCCGATATTCATCTGGAGTTCGTGAAGTAAACTGCAGAAAACCTTCTCAAGCATAGCTGGTTACTTTGTTCTTGTCCATATGCTGACAGTTTAGTCAATTAACAGCCCCCTTTTTCATCATAATAATAGGGAATATGCATGAAAATTTTTGTTCACTTGAATTGAAGCATGTTTAATTGACGAATATCAAGGTAAAATTACTTTTTTAAATAACTTTAAAAATAAGCGAGATATGAATGATTGAAATTCCCGATTAGACAAAGAGGGTGATAGCCCTCTTGATATGTTATGTGACGTCATATTACACTTTCACCATTTAAAATACACGTAAAACACCGTTTTTCGTATTTTTGCAAGAAAGAGACAGATAATAATCTTTAAAAGCTTATAGCTTCCTTGATATTTGTCGGATTTTAATTTCGTTTTTAAATATTATTACAGTATTTTCATATTCTGAAAATAAATGTGAAAAAAAATGTTCATGCATATTCCCTATTAACCGCCCTTCTTTCTTAATAATTGATAAACTGCCGACGTTTTCAAGTAGGCATACTTACGCAGACATAACGCCTTAGACCGCTCGACCACTTGAACTGGTGAGATACCTACTTACTAAAACTTTATAATATTCGAATTAATAGATAATTGCCCAGCTCGACTTCAAATACAATATACAGGTATGACAGACAGACAACACACTATACACAACATATAGTTCGACCACATCTCTGAACGAAGTAAAATTGAAAATCGGTTAATAAAAATACAATCCTTCATCATTTCCAAAGCATGTGCTTGGTGCACCTTGCACCATTCACCATGTTTAATGGTATTTTTCATCATCATCATCACATGGCTTGAGCTCTCTCTAGTTATTGTATATGGTATAGAGAGCTCTAGTGTATGTATGTACAAGACATTAGTAGTTCAATTCTTTAACGATCACGCTTCAATTCATTGTCACTCATCCCTATGATGATCACCATATGAATCCTTCTGTGTGTTTGAACCAATAGGAGCTTTACATTAGAAGTTGTTCGAGACTCTCATTGTTGTGTTGAACGCGAGCAACTTTAATCTTTATAATGTGTAGTTTATGAACAGCAGAACACAGTCTATGCACACTCTCTCTGGTGTGTTCATTCATACCTAGTCTAAACACCTGGTGGTCTGGGAGGGAGCAGGATGTACATAATTTATTTAATACCGGATGGTATTTAGTTATTTATCCCTCAAGTCTACTTTTGTTTAAATTTTATCCAGAGAATCAAAAATCATTTTGTTTAATGTTTTGAAAGATTAATAGAATTCGCATATTTGGAATAGTGTTTCACCGAAGCAACGAGGTAACCTAGCCTCGCCTCGGCCACCGTTTACGAGGCACGAGGCGAGGCGAGGCGAGGTTTAAAATTTTAATCCTCGTTACTAACCGAGGCGAGGCGAGGTATATTGTCCCAAAAACCTCGCGAAAATTTACAAAAAGTAAATTTAAAAAAAATAATAATATAGTGATACATGAAGCAATAGATAGATTATTTGGCAAATATTTTTACAAATGTCCAGCGATCCTACCTAGTAGATGTCGAAAGTCATCGTCTCTAAAATTTATATACACATATATATATATATATATGTGTGTGTTTTTTACCATATTATGTACATTCATGCAAAATAAGTCAAAGTTAGTAAAAATTTTACCTCGCCTCGTATCGGCCGAGGCTAGGCGAGGTTGATAGCTGACCCAACCGAGGCGAGGCGAGGCTAGCCAACATTGTGCCTTGGCCGAGGCGAGGCGAGGCGAGGTTGATATTTAAAAAAGCGAGGCGAGGCGAGGTGATACCAAAACCTCGCCTCGTCTCGTGCCTCTTGAAACACTAATTTGGAAACAAAACACTATCCCTATAGGTCAGAGTGGCGTTTTGCGTGCATTTTCGAAAAGAAGTAGCGAATATATCATCCACTTAAACGATATGCCAATAATTAGTAGTATGCCAAACGGCTGATCGAATACCAAAATATGTTAACACTCTCCAAAAATTAACAACTTCCGGTCAGTATACCAACCTCTTCCTCCGACTCTAGAGGTTTGCCATTTATCTTCCAACGAATTTTTGGGATTTCGGAACAAGATTGTTTTAATCTGGAAGACCAGGGTATTCCTCTTTGTCTGATGTCTTTCCTTTCACCTGTCCAGCTTGGGAGGTCCGGCCATGACCCGAAGCTTCAGCTGGCATAGCTCTTCGAGTCACCATTGCACTACGCTAAGGTGGGAATGTTATCGCAAGTGTTTTCATGATGAATGGAACATGGAATAAACGGGGTCGTTATCAGAGTGGAACATTCACAACTGATAACACAAGTAAAAAAAAGCTCACATTCACTAATCCTGTGGGTGCAAGAAAACGAGGAAAACCAACAATTAAGTGGCTTGATTGCGATGAAAGTTAGATAAAAACCATCTATAAGGAAAACTGGAGAAGCATTGCTCTTGATAGGACCAGTTGGCCCTGCAACAGACAACAGGCCTCTGCCTGCAACAAGACTGGAGACCCTTAATAGAAGAAGACTACTACACTTACCCCTTTTTACTGCAGTTTCGAAAACTGACCATAAACTACGCACATAACGTCATATTCCAAAATGGCGGCTTAAGTCAGGCTACATTTCAAACAAAAAGTTATAGTTTTCATTAAAAAAAGATGAGTTTCATTAACAAAATAATAAAGTTTTGTTTATTTTATTAACATAATCCTAGTAACGCATATATAACTATCACAGTTGAGCCAGACTACTCCATTTCTATTGCCACCAGATTTCATAGCCCTAAGAAACAAACACCAATGGTATTCCAATAAAATTTAAAATATTTTTAATACATTAATAAAATAAAAATATTTCTCACTAAATATATATACAAAATTTGAGCGATAGGCCTAAGGACTAATCAGGAATACGTGCAAACACCACTAATAATATCATGTATACTACTATGTGCTGTTTCTAATAGAAAGTTTGGGGAAAGTGTCGAGGAGGGAAGAGGAGAGCAGAGGGGGTTGTTGCATAATTTATACAATATATTTTAATATAATTATGTATACAAAACAGGATACTGATTTAA
Source organism: Nineta flava (assembly GCA_963920215.1). Taxonomy (NCBI): domain Eukaryota; kingdom Metazoa; phylum Arthropoda; class Insecta; order Neuroptera; family Chrysopidae; genus Nineta; species Nineta flava. The sequence goes on from OY986041.1 coordinate 137,767,598, forward strand.
CACCTCAATGAGAAAATATTGTACCTCTATTTTATTTTCTTAATAGTAAGGAAACGAACCAAGAACCAAGAACCTGGTGGTATGCTTTTGTGCTCTAGGTATATCTTGTTTAAGTATCGTATAAACTCTTTGAATATTATTAACAACACTAAACTAAAACCTAACTGTGTATATAATATTCATTGTAGGTATATCATAATTTTGTTGAATATTCGATGTTCCGATGTCCCGAAGTCCGGAAAATACAATCTCAATATCTAATAGTTCTGGAAATTTGATATTTGAACTAGATCATATCCCTAATAATGTAATTGTCATTTTTTCTTCCGCCAGACACGCATGGGAAAATAGACTAATTAGGTCATTTTATGAACACCTTTACCAAAATTATGGGACTAAACAAAAGTTGAGACTAAACTTGTAATACCCTTATTTCCAGAAGCTTTAAAAACACATTGTATATTTTCACTTTTGTATTATTGATTGTGTAACTTGCCTGAAGAAGTTTATAAACAGTCAACGAAACGTCTTTTTTTACATTTATTTAAAATGACAACTTTAATTTATTAGTCTGTGTAAATATTACATTAAGCCCAGGCACATTAGGTGTGCCCGCAGACTGATGTTGAATGGCAAAGCAAGGCGAAGGAAGCAGGATTGGAATTAACTGCGCGCAGGAATAGCAAAAGTTGAGAAGGGAGTTTTATCGCCAATACATATTGAATCTTTACTTAATTTCAAAATCTTCCGATTCCGATGATTTTGATATCCAAACAATTGCAATATTATTTTACGAAGACCAACGGAGAATTCATCATCCTTAAGGTCAAATTTTCGAATGTAAAATAAAAGGACTATTACGGTGGAACTCGTGAACATTTTGCTGAATTGTATGGAGTCGTCAATACATGCAGAATGGGGGTGCAAATCTTTTTGACTAAAAAGAATTTGAGGAGACAAAACTTGTCACTAGTAGATCGTTCTAGTTGATCCCTGAGTGCGAACATTGGCCGTTGTATACATTTCTATGTTACTCAGAAACTCACAATGAGTAACGCCATCTGTCCTCACCGAGCTGCATGTCAATTGTACCCTAAAGGTTTGTTCCGTTCACAATGACAGTGCAGAAAGCTTGGATCTAAAAGTTGGTACCATTCAACTTTCAACAGGTTTGCCATATTTCGTAAAATATGATAAAAGCATTAAATTTAGACTTCCAGTGTTGTTATTTATGGGTAGCAGAGAGCTCCAACCATTTACTATACTTTTGGTTGGTGTGTTCTATATAGTACTTACTATATATATATTACTACGCTTTGCTATGTCTATATAATATACGCTTACTATGCTTGGTACAGTTACGTAGTAATATTCATATTTTATATAAATAATTCTTGTATACATAAATTATCGCTGGCATATTTTATCAAATTTGTTGATTGTATTATAAAATTATTAAGTAGCAAGTAATATAAACAGAAATCATATACCTACCTACAAGAGCATTCAAAAGTGTATGGTTGTAAATCCACGATTCGTTTTGAAACCCGGTATACCTATATATATATATACCGTGTGTGTTGGAAAGCTTTTCCAATAGAGAATCAATGTTAAATATTATTTATTACTGGCTAGCCGTGTGGTAACTGTGTGAAGTCAGTCAGTACACATGTAATGAGAGTCGGTTAAATATGGTCATTGAATTTTTAACTTTAGTATGTGCATCACAAAATCCTCACTCTTAAATGACAAACAAACAACCATACGCCTACAGTATACCTATACATTATCCAGATGTTTGTATGTATGTGTATTGTATACTAAGTGTACTGTATAGTTTTATAGTTAATATTTTATTTATTTATTAAACATTGATTCTCTATTAGAAATGTTTTTGAAAACGGTCTGTATTGTGATAATTACTAGTTCATTGCCCTTTGAGTATTTTATCAGTTTTTAGTTGATTTTGTTAAAAAAAAACTGTAATATTTTCCTGAGTTATGAAAAATGATTTGAGAAGTTGATATGTAAATTAAATGTAATTTGTATTGCAAATAATCGATAAAATAAATTCTAAAGATATTCCACAATAATGCTTTTATCCTCAAATATAATTCTAGACTAGAGAGAGAGCACTTTTGACATACCCCATATTATTTTTGAGGTTTAATATTTTTGCTGTTTGTATATTTGTTGGTATGTAACCTTAAAGTATCAAATATTATTATTAAAATTCAATGTGCGTTATAAATATTTATCGTATATCGTAACAAAACATGTATCGTATCGTAATCATATCGCAGCAGCAATATCGTTATATAATGCAGTATTATATACTTTTATATATATATTATATATATATATATATATATAAAATATACAAGTAAACATCTTCTTTACTTTACGATACCTCTAACGCATTATAATTTATAATATATGAAAAGTTTATGTATATTATTTAAGTATACTATGTATAGTATGGTTAGCAGTGTACTATATATTATATTATCAACGATGAGGTAGAAAACCCGTTGGAACCCATCGAAACGGTATCCCTTTCAAGCGATAATAAGAGTAAAAAAAATTCGTTACGCAGGAGCTGCGTCAACTTAGCGAATTTCCTTAGAATACATAATTCTCTAGTCACAATTTAAGTCTGATCAAAATGAAATATCGTATCTGATATCATTTTAGTATATTTCAAGGCCAATTTTATTAATAAATGGCATATGTCAAGGAGAAAGGGGCGAATAAAGATAGAAGAAAACACAAAATATAAAATATCTCTCTTATATTGGAACAAACGAACAATGTATAACGAGTAGAGTTGTAGAAAATCAAGTTTGCAATAATTCATTATCTTATCATTTTTTCCAAACTTTAATGTGTACAGAGATATTTAGAATTTCAATCTTTAATTGTAAATATTTCTGTAAATATTAGTGTAACAGAAAAATGATAAGAAATAAAATTACAGTAAAACTTAGTACCTACAACTTTACTTCTTATAAATTTTTCGATTTTTCGAATATTAAGGGAGATATGTCAAATTTTGTGTTTCCCCCTCTCTATAAACCTTCCTTTCCCCTTGTCCGATTTTACCCATTAACGAACTTGACCTTTAGAATATCAAAAGGGCCTCATATATCAAATTTCATTCCAATCGGAATAAAACTGTGACCGCTAGAAAGTCCACAGACACATAAAAGTAAATCTACCCGAAATCTCAGTTGTTTTCTTAAATATGTTTTTTTTTAGACCAGTCATAGCGGAATTATATTGGATCAATCACTTTATTAATATTTCTATTTTCTATTGCATAGTTTTTTTTTTATTCGTCTTATTTTATTCCAAATGAAAATTATCCAAATATGTGTAAAAATATCGGTTTCTCCATAAGAGCGATGCGTTAAAATTCGAACTTAAACATTAAGTAATTAATTCAAAAACCCCTGTAACCCCCAGAAAATTTTATAATTGATTTATAAGCACTTCAACTACATGTAAACAAAACATCAAGCCTTAATCTTTTTGAAGCTTCAGTGCTCGTACATCCTTAAAAGCTAATTCTTGCACTTTTAACATTCTAAATATTAAGTTTTTCTTTAGAAAGTTTAATTAAGATATATCGTGTTGAAAAATATCTGTTTAACTCCTTCAAAGTAAGATCTATGTCCATGCAAAATTTCAGCTTCTTTTTGATCTAACAGTTCTTTGAGATATTAGAAGACTTTGGATAGAGAACAGAGGACAGTAGACAGAGAAAATTCAAGACAATTATACATATGACTAGAGTTAGTAGCTACTAGCTCTAACTGCTAGCTGACAGTACCTACTGGTGCACTGTGAACCAAACACCAATCATAAATTGTGAAAGCATTTCTTACTTTCTTATATGTTATGTCTATATATACGAAATAAGCCATTTTCATCTTACTATTTTATTTAGAGCTGGTGTTAAATCAATTGGGAAAAATCCGTTCATAAAATTCAATTCAAAACTATTGAATTGTATTTATTTGAGTTCTCTTTACAACTAATTTTTGGTAGAGTTGACTTCAAATCACTGGTAAAAATCTTAAAAAATGTTTTCAGAACATGTTAAACAAAATTAAGCACAGAAAAATGAATAGGGAATATGTATGAAAATTTTTGTTCACTTGAATTGAAGCATGTTTACTTGACAAATATCAAGGTAAAATTACTTTTTAAATAACTTTATAAATAAGCGAGATATGAATGATTGAAATTCCCAGACTAGACAAAGAGGGTGATAGCCCTCTTGATATGTTATGTGACGTCATATTACACTTTCACCATTTAAAATACACGTAAAACTCCGTTTTTAGTATTTTTGCAAGAAAGAGACAGATACTAATCTTTAAAAGCTTATAGCTTCCTTGATATTTGTCGGATTTTAATTTCGTTTTTAAATATTATTACAGTATTAACAGTATTTTCATATGCTGAAAATAAAAGTGAAAGGCAATAGGCAGGAGCTTGCTTATCAAATTTTCATGAAGGTGCATATATTTGGGGCGAAATACACCGAACACCTCTTGTATCAGCTGTAACCGAGACTTTTGTAGTTAACTATGATATGACTGGATGTTTATTCCTCTTCGCCGCACAGTATTCATAGAATGGATCCATTGTGGAGTCAAAATGCTTTAATATTCAAACCCTTCCCACACACACAAAACTTTTAGTTTTTATGAACAATTATTTACTGAAAATATGTCTCAATCAATTTTACACCAACTCTACATTAAAATATTAACACACTATCTAACTATAAATGATATCGTTAAATGTAAACCTATTTTCATTTTACCACCATATATACATATATATATATATATATATATATATATATATATATATATATATATATATATATATATATATATATAGGTTGTCCCAGAACAACATGGAACCCTTCGGTGAAGTTGTTCCTTAGGTCAAGACGAACTCATTTTACCATATAACATAGGTCCGGAAATGATTTGTTTATCCGCTAGCCGCCATTTTGTGTTTTTTGCTTTATAATTTATATCTACACAACGCGTTGTCCGATTGAATTGAAAATTGGGACGATTGTTGCTTTAGCATAGACCAATAATAAAAAAAAATTTGAATTTTCAAGAATGTATTTTCACAAAATGGCGGCTTTTAGAAAAATTCAAAAAATTCATAAATCTGCTTGTTTTTGACTTACGTAAGTTTGAATTTTTCTAAAAGCCGCCATTTTGTAAAAATACATTTTTGAAAATTCAAATTGTTTTCTATTATTGGTCTATGCTAAAGCAACAATCGTCCCAATTTTCAATTCAATCGGACAACGCGTTGTGTAGATATAAATTATAAAGCAAAAAACACAAAATGGCGGCTAGCGGATAAACAAATCATTTCCGGACCTATGTTATATGGTAAAATGAGTTCGTCTTGACCTAAGGAACAACTTCACCGAAGGGTTCCAGGTTGTTCTGGGACAACCTATATATATATATATATATATATATATATATATATATATATATATATATATATATATATATATATATTCTGGAATAATACAGGAATAATATACTAACCAAGTACCTACCTCTAGTATATAGATGATGTATTATATTGAATGCGTCAGTATGTTCCTGTAGGTATATATTATTCCTATAACAATAATAATACTAATAATTATTATTAGGTAGATAGGTTTAGGGGTAGATGTATCTACCTAAGGTTTAGAAGGTATTTACATGTATGTGTGTATATATATATGTATATCAATATAACCAAAATTTGAATAATGTAATTAAGAGCTTAAAATATTGAACCTGGTATAACTTTTGCGCTAAGCCTTACTTTCGCTATATATTGTTAATTATAAATCATTGTTGTTTCTACCTATTGACATAGTTCACATATTATATACTTAAACGTCACAATACTATATTATGTCAATTTCAAGTACGGTTAAGAAGACATAAGTATGAAAGAACAAGCGTGTATACTATATAGACTATCACGTCATGGAATTTAATTAAATGATTTAAATATGATCTTGACCTATGGATTACGCACCCAACATGCTATCCTTATACACTCCGGTTCATAAAAATTGAAACATTTTAAGTGTTATTGTATGTCATATACGACATATATTTAGTAATATATACGAGCTTAGAATGTAGCGTACTGGTGGTTCAAATTTTATGGACGGGAGTGTATATGCAGTTCACACACATGCGGTTAAGCTGCATATTTAGCATTAAAATTGTTATGATTTTAAAATAAGTATTTTATATAAAATTGATGGGTTGGCCTTCAAAATAATCAAGTTATATTTGATTAATCACAAACATAGAATAAGTAAACTATTTTTATGAAAAATAATATGAATTATTAATAAGGGGATTCTTCTAGGTGTTTAATTTTCATTTATATATTTATAGGCTGGCAGCTGTGATAATTTTGTTCATACTTGTATTTATACGGCGTTGTCCAGGCTTTTCAAGTAATTCTTATAGAGAGTGCATTGGAATTATTTATGTCAAATAATTCTAATATTTCCTTCTAAATATTGCCTGTTTTAAGGTTGACCGGACAGTAAAGTACAAATCATAATAAATAGAAACATCCTTTTTGAACAGAAATTAAAAATTTTAATCTGTAAAATTAATTATTTAAATTTAGATCGGATTTATGTAATAATTTAATTACTAAAAAGAATAAATAATCGTCTATTGACGATTTGACGAAAATTTTCAATTTTCAAAGATATTTACAAAAGTCTTCGTCAGACTATTTTTATACCCAGTATTATGTCAGTATACAGGCTATATTAAGTTTAGTTCCGACTTTGTAACGCTTGAAAATATTGATCGTAGAAAAAATTTTTGTTATAGGCAACAAAATAAAATAACCTAATTTGTCCATTTCCGCATGTCCGCCCGTCTGTCTGCCTGTGGACGCGATAACTCATGAACGAAAAGAGATAACGAGCTGAAATTTTTGTGTGTGTTCTAAAGAAAAAAGTAAGTTCAAGTTCAGTAATGGGTAACATCGGACCATGTTTTGGGCAAAACTGCCTATCTTTGAAACCGTAAGAGATAGAACAAAAATTATTCTTCTTTTTACAATAAACAACTTCAGCAGTTCAACAGTTTTCTCAAAATTTGTGCTCAAAAGTTCCTCAAAAAGCCAAAAATTTGTCCATATTTAAAATCATAAGAAATTTTCTTAAACTTGTGGGACAATTAAAAAATTGTTTTAAGCAATTAAGCAATTTAAACATTGATATACAACTCAGTACATACTGGGTATTAAACCTAGCGCTAATTTGTTCATATACTGACCGGATTTGGTTGATTTTGGTATAGTAATTGATGAGTAGCGTATACTTATCATAAAATAAAAAAGTCTGTCTGATTTGTCCGTTTTGTTCATTAAGATGCTTTTGATGGTAGATACTTTTGAACTCCATTAATATACACAAAACATTCGTGTAATATTATCCATACTATCAAGCTACCGATCTATAATAATTATGATAATTTATTTATATTGACGTAACAAAACGATTAGACACGATTGATCAAAGTCAATACACTTCGTATTCAGAAAATTAAAACAAAGACAATGACCATTTATTATATTTATCGTCATACTTAATCAAAATTTGAATATGTAAATGCAAAAATGGTAATACATTTTATTTAACCAAAAAATAAATGCGATTATTCTTGGCGCTTTGACTGTTCGATTATTCGATTTTATTATTTTCTTTGGAATAATTCAAAAATTAAGGTAAAAATTTCAATTGATAAAATCTCTTCCTCTCTAAAATCGATTCTCAAATCAATACTAAAAGATCTTAATCACTACAGGGTGGTTAATTTCAAACACAATGCACTTGAATATTTTTTATTCAAGTAAGCGTTTTTGGGAAAAATTAATATAAGTTGTTTTTGTTTGTTAGGGGAAATCTTGTGGTAATCTTGATTTTCACCTTAACCGCAGACTTGAAGGTTATTTGAAGACTTGCGTTCTTCATTAAATGGGAATCCATATTTTTTTGGCAGAATCGGACAGCTTAGAAAATAAATACACTCAAACTGGGTAATAAAGTCGTTTTTAGGTAATAATTAATCATTTTATTGGATTTTTATGTTAAGATCGCAGCGCTTCGGTGGAAAAAATAGAAATCCTTTACAGTTGTAAACAGGATTATTTTAACGTGATAGAATTTCCGACGTTTTTTAGACTTTTCAGTTAAAATTTCAAGCAGTCTTTCTTTTTTACGAGCTTTTATTTAGTCAATCTTTTTTACAAGCTTTTATTTAACTTGCAATATATGTATGTATGTATGTATGTTTGGGTCAAATCTTGCAAGCTGAATTAGAACCACTTCTTCTTATCCTACGTAGTTTTTACATGTTGGTTCAGTACCAATGACAATGCATTTTTATGATACGCATGACAAGAATCGACAAGGGGAAAGAGGGATTTAGACGGAGGGGGAAACACAAAATTTGGTATATCTGTCTTAATATTGAAAAAATCGAAAAACACATAAGAAGTAAAGTTGTACAAAATTAGTTTAACTATAAAAAGCTTGTTTTTAAAAATGTTTTTTCAATAGACCCTTATTTTTAAATTCAGATTTTCATTATCACCGCAGAATTCATTTGGAATCAATTGGATTCCATTCTTCAAGGAGTCCTTCTCGAATATAATATACCCGATTATATAGCCCGGAACATATGTATGTTACTAGTGTCTATAATATTAAATATATAATGATATATAATATATATTTAATAATGGTATAATATATAATTAACTTTTATTTAAAATTAAGAGAGGAATATTTAATTAACTTTTCTATGTTTACATAACATTATAAATATATATACACTCCCGTTCAATAAAATTGAACCGACCTGAACCGAATCAGTCTTTCACAATTTTGATTATTCTTATAGTAAATGTTTTTGACAGATACAACAGTTTATTTAATTTTTATACGTAAAAGGGAGATGTAACACTTAACATGTATTTACATTACATATTCTTACTCTATCACTGACGTGTTTAAATAAAAAATATAAAACTTCTAAAAAATATACTACTTATCTTTGTTTATAAATAAATCATATACAGAGAGTTACACAAGTGAGGAGTTTTATGAAATGTAATAAAATTAACATTTCAGATTGGTTCAATTTTATTGAACGGGAGTGTACATACACCATCGTGAATCGGTGGTATTCAAGCACATGAATTCATTTCAATATAAATTTGTTTATACTGGATGTTTTCTGTGAAAACAAAAGCTCCTCTCCAAAGTTTATTCAAATAGAATAAACTTTTCTCAGCGAGACGACTACTTTTAATTTAAGAAACAAAATAAGATTGTACGGACGTTAGAAGTTATACTTCTTTTTAAATAATTTATTAAAATAATATTATATAAGGTCAACACTACTATTAAGACACAAAAGTTTAATAAAATGATATCGGAGTGAAAAACTACAATAGAAAAATTATATGTATTGTATCTAAAACCAATGATTCTATATTTTATTATGGTTGAACAGAATCAGCGCCACTTGTTACGTTTAAATTAGAGTTAGCATTAAATCCATTATTTACATTAGAATCAGAGTTAGTGAAATTGTTCAAGGCCAGACCAGGTTTATCAATACATACATTTATTATACGAAGATTACGAGTCCATCAAAATGATATTATTTATCAGAAACATGGAGTAATAATGATGAAGACATTCCTGTACCTAATTTCAATTGTATAGTGCAACTTAAATATTCTAATGTAGGAGCTGGCGTAAATACACAATTCACGCAACATTTACTCGTCCCGTATTTTCACCAAAACTATGGAATGTCTGAAAAAATGTTTCAAACAAAAGTTGTGTGTTTTTATGAGATGAACCTTTTTTATTTATAATGATTTTCTCTATCTTGAGCTGTTTAAAAGATGAGTTATGCCACGCGGCGGTCACGGATGCATGGAACACAAATATAAGAATTTCATTATGCTTCCTCGTTTAAACTTTTTGCTGGAATTTTTTTTTTCTAAAATACATATTTATAAAAAATACTAGCTTATACCCGGCTCCCGTTATTTTAAAACTTAAAAACTTCGAATGTAATTTCCCATCGCTTCCACTACTTCAAATATTTATCGACATTGCCAAATTTCTATTTGAGCGATTATTACCAAATTTAAACCGCGTAGGCATTTAGGAGGTAACTTTTCAAATGATCACGCGGTATATAAACAGCACTCACTGTATCAACACCTTATAATAATAGTAATATATCCCACATTTACCATATACACACATATTATAATATTATTAACGTCTCAAAACGTATCAAAATTCAGTTTTGCAGTGATATGAAATTTAATATGTTTGAATAGTAGTTATGACGTGTTCTGTTCGTAAGTTCGTAAGCAAAAGAACAAGATGGCTGGCTATAGATAACAAACCAAACACTTCCTAAATAATAACGATATAGACAAGGATAAATAATATAACATTTCAGCATTATCCTCATTTAAAATAATCATAACATTCCAGGTATTTTTCACTTTTATATATAAATACTTATATATATATATATATATATATATATATATATATATATATATACATATATATATATATATATATATATATATATATATATATATAAATATGTATATATATATGGATATTAAATATATATATATATATATATATATATATAAATATGTATATATATATGGATATTAAATATATATATATATGGATATTAAATATATATATATATATATATACAGTGTGTCTACTTAAGTTGGCTCCATATGGAAAACTTTTTTATTATAAGGTTTACGAAAAAAAGTTATTCTTTATAAAAATCTCTGCATTCGAAAATATTAATATTCAACTATTCACTTTTGACATCGAATGTATAGGGTGTCTCTAAAAATTGAAAAAGTTCGATAGGAATGTTTAGACCACTTTAATTCTAAATTAAATTTTGTAAATTTTTGTTCTAAATGTAGACCATATAGAACAGATTATACGGGAAACTGTTCAAGAAATCATCCCCAGAGATATGTAAGAGTGGATTTAAAGAATTTTGTAAAAGAACAATTACATGTATGGAACGCGAAGGTGGATACGTTGAGGCAAAAACGAACTGAAGATAACTGTTGTTACTTACGTCAACAATAATAATTTTATTTGTATAATGTATGAAAAATAAATGTTCTGTATTCATTATTTTGTTACATATCATTCATTAAATGTTTCAAATCAGCAAATAAACATTTGAAGTACGATGACTGGTTAACTAGAATAACAAATAACGTGTTTTATAATTGGGATTTGCAAAATTTAATTTAAAATTGAAGTGGAAAAAAAAAATTCCTATCGAACTTTTTCAATTTCTGTACACTCTGTACATTCGATGTCAAAAGTAAATAGCTGAATGTAAATATTTTCGAAAGCAGAGATTTTGATAAAGGATAACTTTTTTTCGTAAACCTTATAATAAAAAAGTTTTCCATATGGAGCCAACTTAAGTAGACACACTGTATATATATATATATATTTAATATCCATAATAATAATAAAAGGTTAAAAATAGTTAAAAAGATAACACTCTGTTGATAAGAAGACGATGATGTTTGTTATACTTTTGTTCTTGTACACAAAGTCACAAAAGTAGGGTTCGTTTTTTTTTTTCAAATTTATTTGTGACCCTTATTTATGCGGTTTTCGAAAAAAATATTGCGGATAAATATTTTTTCATTATAATTATTCATTGATTGATTAATATCGGTGTAAAAACTATTGCACTTTGACCTTATGGTCCATTGTGCTCCCCCTTCTACTTCAGTCCGAGAAGAAACGCTTCTCCCATATGTTGGAAATAGCCAGGAGCTAGCTTATCAGGTCTTCCTGTTGGTTCATATATTCGCAGTCAAAGATTATATGGATGTTTCTTCCTCCTCGCCACACAAGCTGCACATAATGGATCCGTTATGGAGTCCCATTGTTTTCAGATGCTTCCGCAGGGGATAATGTCCGGTAATGCATCCGGTAACCCTCTGCCGTTTCATCCTGTTCAGCTTCAGTGCATCGAGAGGTAGCCTTTTTGTTGCACTTTGAAGCAGTACCTTCCCGAACTCTTGCCGCGGTACTTTTTCCCAGTGATCACGGTGTTTAGCTTTTGACCACCCGTTGATCACCTGTTTACATGCAGTCCTTGGAATTCCTAAAATAGACTGTGGGCCTATGAGGGGCATTGCCGAATCCCTTCTTTGCTAAGGTATCTGCTTTTCGTTTCCTTCGAAACCACTGTGACCCGGCACCAATATTTATATTTATATTCATTATAAATAACTTTTATTCGAAATATTGTCCCACAAAAACCGATTGAATAAGGGGCACGAATCAAGTATATAATTTGGAAAAAATGAACACTACTTTTGTGGCTCATAGTAACGTGTACGAACCTGAGCAGAAATAATATTTAATATGGAAGCTAATTCTACTTAAAATACTTTTGATGCGGTTTAAAGAAACACTCTCTTCATGTTTTTCGGGGTATTAAAACAATATGTACCTACAGAATGTTCTAGGACAAATATTTATTGGTGCGGAATTGCGAATAGACTTACTTAGAATTTTTTATACAAGAGCTTAGTACAAGGGAGCAGCACTCCCATGCCAAGGACCAGAACCATATCTAGGAATAACTAGAAGAAAAACTACCTCTGCCCTTAACAAATGGGTGCAGGTGTCCCTGGGTACAATGCCGCAAGGTCAAACTCTGGCTTATTGGCAAAAACCAGAAAGAGATAAATCTTCTAGTTAGGGTGCTTACGCCCTTCCACCTTCTGGCAGCTAGAAAGCCAGAATCGGCCACCTACCGACTCAACGAAATGGAAGAATTTGAGGTGAAACAACCAAGCTCTGTCCTGTCATTCGCAAATAATACGAGTAGGTTTAACAACGAACACAAAGGTAGAGGAAACAAACCAGGTGTTGGTAGAGGATAGAAACACTTACTTTCCATGCTTGGGCCTCTCCTTAGTTTATTTTGTACTAAACAGATCCCCTACAAAATTCACGTAGGACCAACAGTTCTCAAGATGTTCAGCTGAGAAAAGTTGAGCAAACAGTGCATAAACTCAGTTTTAAAAGGGATGTCACTGGGTTATAGCCAAATATAATCTTGAAAGTCATACTCAAGATGAATATCAAGTCATCCTTCTAACAAAACAATTTTGATTCGGGTTATTTTTTCCACACTTCTTTGAAGAAATTTTCAGGTGCATTGGGGGACACCCTGTATATAAACACAACCACAGCGAGTGTATATTAAACGACACACACCGGATGGATATTAACATGAAAGAATTGTTTTTAATTTTAAATTTGTAATTCAAATAAAATAAAAATTAATATTTGATATCAGTTTTATAGGTAGCAAACAAACAGCTAGCAGGGCTATCTATAGTAGGCTATCAGACCTCACATATCTAAATAATCCATGTAGACATCAGTTGTAATATTGTAATGGTGTATCCTTCCTTTATTAATGTTAATGCTCACTTTAAACGGCATTCATTATTATATTATGCTGAATATAAAAAAAAGGAGTTAAAAGGTCAAATTTTATTCACTGTATTTGGAATATAAATTTTTATGAAACTATAAAAATAAGTTTTTATTTACCCTTTTTATATCCGATATATATAATATATACAAAGATATATTAAGTTTGGTCCCGACTTTGTAACGGTATTGCTCGCAGATTGTCCTTATTAGCCTATTTCGATACATCCCTCCGTATATCCGTAAATCAAGACACATAAGGAAGTCCCCCTTCGAACATATTTTATCCGGATCACAAACGCTTCCTTAAGAAATATTTATGTGCACTACTTAAAATTAAAGAAATGTATATACAAGGTGAATAGAACCAGGCGCATAATAAGTATACGCCTCTATTTCCTTCTACAAACCGGATAACATATTTAGTGGACTATTTTTAATGGAGAGGGTATAATACAGCATATATTAGAAAATATATGTGTGAATATATTTGTGAGAGGTACAGTATTGGCCCTAGCATCTTAGTTCTGCAGATATGTACAACATGTACGTATATTAGATGTTATTAAAAACTGGGAGGATCATAGAAATAAACAGAGGCGTATTTTATTATGCGCCTGGTTCGATTCACCCTGTATATATGTGTATAGTGAGTTCAATTTCAATCGTCTCAGACCATTTCTAGGATCCTTATAGGTCCTAGAGACATAAATTTAATATGTTTTTAACAGGCAAAGGCTGCTTTTGGAATGTCTTGTTCAAGTACTTTTTGGGGTCCTTCTTATTCTTTAAAATGGAAACCCTTTTGCTGTTGGCAGGATTGTATAGTCTGGAAAAATATCTACTAGGTACAGAATTGATGGACATTTGAAAATATTTTGCAAAATCGTTTTAGTGATAAGATTGTGGATTTTTTGAAAAAAAAATAACATCCTTAAAAAAATTTATCAAGAATAAATTGTTTTTAATTGTGATCAATGAATAGAAATTCACTTTTTGTCAAGTCAACCTTCTGATCATTTTTCACCTGTCCTGAGTACTGGCGTAATATGCCTATATACAACTGTTTCTCCCTAAAACAACTTCAGAATAATTGCTATTAAATTTTACACACTTAATGAAAATTAAAATTCATAAATACGTCTCAAAAAAAAAGAATAATTATTAATTAAAAGAAAATTGTATGTCTATATTAATTATAATATACGATCAAATACATTCATCAAATATATTATCTATTAATTTCCATTGTTTTTGTTTTATTAATCACAAAGGCAAAAACCGTACGTACCTACATAAAAGAGAATTTTTAAATATATAAAATGAAAAAAAAAAAACTTGAAAATTATTTTTATTAATAAAAAGAAATGTAAATTAAGATTGAGAAAATCCCCATCATCCCAAAAGAGAGAATTTCTACTACCCATTTTTCCTTTTTTTTTTATAACAATTATTATTAATTGTTATTATTGGCGATTTTAATCATAAAAAAAATACATTAGTATTCACACAGGTAAGAATCATAATGAATGATTTAGGGGAGTGGGAAAGGGGGTAGGTAGGTGATGGTTTTTCATAAAAAGAAAATTTTGTTTTTGTTAAAATATTCTCATATTTATTACAAATTTTAGTCAAAGAGCTCATGGCCATAAAATTACAAAAAAAAAATTAGAATCATTAATGTTTGTATTATAAAAATATTATATAAAGTACCTGAGTGACCGAGCTTTGCTCCATACAGATGTGAAGCGTTCAAATAGATCTATTTTTAACCCGACTTCAAAAAAGGAGGATGGTTCTCAATTCGTCTGTATTTTTTTTTTTTTTTTATGTTTGTTACCTCAGAACTCCGTCATTTATGAACCGATTTTGAATTTTTTTTTTGTTTTAAAGGGTTTGGTTTCCCATTGGTCCCATTGTCACCAAATCGCATTCTGATGAGGGGATCTCCGGAAAATCGAGGAAAATCCTCATTTTATATGTGATAACCGATTTCTGCGAAATTTTTTTTTTTTTTTTGAAAGGGTATACTCATTCATAATGGGAAAATATGAAAATTTTTTTAAAAACCGACTTCAAAAAAATTTTTTCCATAAAAAAAAACCGACCCCAAAAAAAAAAAATTTTACAAAAAAAACAAATTCCTTGTAAAGAAAACTAAAAATATGTTGTAAAAAAATGCACTAAAAATTATTAAAAAAAAAAAACGGATAAAAAAAAAAGTTATAAAAAAATTAGTTGGTCGTTTAGTAGGTTATAGAACAAAGTAGGTTTAGTAGGTTTAGTAGGTTAGACAAATAAAATCAGTTATAGAACTTCAAAGTCATTAAAAAGCGAGAAATAAAACCTATTTTGACAAAATGGAAACCCGACTTCTAAAATCAAATATTCTATAACAAAAGATGCACTAAAAAGTAAAAAAATAATTGCATATTCTTGTGCCAATTTTAGTTCACCAAAGCAAAAAATTTTTAAATATATATGTACAATTATTATTATTTTTGGAGGCGGTGTCAACATAGAGAAATTCACATAACTTTTGGACACCGCCTCCAAAAATAACAATAATTGTACATATATATTTAAAAATTTTTGCTTTGGTAGACTAAAATTGGCACAAGAATATGCAATTATTTTTTTTTCTTTTTAGTGCATCTTTTGTTATAGAATATTTGATTTTAGAAGTCGGGTTTCCATTTTGTCAAAATAGGTTTTATATATAGGTATGTTTTATATATCTGAAATTTTGTGTGCGTGTTCTAGAGCTAAAAAGTAAGGTCAAGTTCGATGGGCCAAATCGGACATTGTTTGGGCAAAATGGGCAATGGTGCTAATCTTTTAAACCGTAAGAGATAGAACAAAAATTTAAAGACAAAATATGTTCCTCTTTTAGAAATCATACTTTTGTTTAAGACTTTTTTTCATAATTTCAGTATATACTGGGCTTATTTAAGCAATTCACTCAGTTAGTTGATATTTTCACTTGTTTTATTTTAATTAAGCGTTTACTCATTAATTTACCTGTATAATTCTTTGAACGTGTGTGGTCCCTTTAGACATCGTTGACTCTTCAACTAATTTTCATTATTATATATACTAACAGATATAATCATTTATAACACATTTTCTTTTAATTTTTCTTTTTAATTTCCATATTTTCTTTGTGTGTGTTATTGTCGTTCGTTTGACTGTGTAAATAATCAGTTATATTGTTGTATTTTATTGTTTTCCATTTTTCATTCAAACATTAACGTTTTTGATTGTTAATTGATTATGCTCTCATTGTTTAATCAATTTTGTTTTCTATAATTTCGGTTTTGTAAATGAGAGAATAATTTATTGTTTTCTACGGCTCTGGCAACGACTCGGGGAATTTTATTGTATAAATCATATTTAAAAAACAATATAAGAGTGTTAAAAAAAAAACATATATAGAGATATATGTGTTTGTACATACTTTAGAGGTCACAATTTTAGTCCGATCGAAATGACATTTAGTTATGTGATGTGATTTTGGAATTTGTAAGGGCAAGTATGTTTGGAAACACAAAATTTCGAATATTTTCTTAATTTTGATCGCCAGGGATTCATATTATAACAACTGGATAGGTTAGTTGGAAGAGCAAAGACCCGGAAAACTAAAAATCTTAGGTTCGATTCCCACCCTAGATGTGTATGATTTTTCATACCAGATCAGATCATTCCCCTCCGTCGAATCGTATAAAAGACAGAACTTTTTTAATATCATTGTGAGACACGCACCAAATTAGCAACAAGCAACATATCTCTGAATCCATATCCCAGAGATAGTTACGATTAGCTAATTCATACAAATGATGACTACATTGTCGTCGAAGTACGTATTTATAAAATACAAACATACGTTCTAGGAATAGGGGCAAAATTTTAAATGTAATGTTCAAATGTAGCCTAACTAAAGCCGCCATATTGGAATATGACATCATGAGTTTTACTTTACTAAGGGCTTATTCCGTAATGGTAACATCAATAAATTATAAGTTGGCATCACTTAAAAAGGAGGGGTAGGGATGGATGGATCTGTGTTCCACCATCATAAACATCATCAATCATAAATCTTCTGCTGTCAGAATCATGCAATGACTGAGAAACAAAAAATTAAATAAAATTGAATAAAAACAAAAAATTATATTTTATTTTGTTTAATAACAGACTCAGCCTTGCGCACTACCGTGCTCTAGATAAGATAAGATAACAATAAGATAACCAAGTATAATTTATAAATAAATAATAAAAATGATTCCTCTATCATTACCATAGCATACGTCATACAACTTTTGATGATGTTTATGATGGTGGAACACAGGACCATCCATCTCTACCCCTCCTTTTTAAGTAATGCCAACTTAAAACTTATTGATGCTATCATTACGGAATAGCTCTTAAAACTTCGCATAGTCCACCTAGATTTTACTTGTTTTTGTCTTTAAGATACTTTCAATAATCTTTGAGGGAAATATGATCAGAACACGTGATCTAAACACTGAACAACAACAATGCGTAAAGTACAACACACGTGATGACCCTTATAATATACAACAACAACTTCCTAAATAAATAAACACTGTTATATATTTATTATCGCACAACCAACAGAGTTAATTATTATTTATATATTAAAAATTACCATTTTTGTATCGAATATTCTAATCGTTCGATTCTTTTTCCTGTATGATAATTTATTTAATATTAGTTTTAATAAAAACAATGCAACTCAACGCAACAACCATTCACATGTGTATAATATATTTATATATTTATTCAAAATGCATTATGAATATTAAATATATTATGCAAAAAAAAAAATAAAAATATAAAAATAAAATATATATAATGTTTTAGAAAATTAAAACAATTGTGTTTTTATTATATAGAAAATCACTATATATACAAATATTTTTTAAAAGTCACGTATTTTAGTATAAAATAAAATAAAATATATAGAAAAATAGTCATAATCATAATAATAATAGAAATGATTGAAAAAAAATAAAAAAAGGTTTGGATACTTTTTTTCATTAGGGGCCTGTACCAAAAAAACAGAACAGCAAGGATGTTCCAGCATGAAACCACTTTTCGACAGATTTTGTGGGCTTTTTTTTCACAAGCTAAAAATAACGTTTTCTAATAAATCCCGAAGTTTCTGAATTTTTGACCGTTTAGAACGCGAGATAATTAATAGCAAAGTTATCATTTCGCTTTCAAAGAGTTTTATTAATCACATTGTTAAAAATAATCGCGTTTTACTGTTTTATAGTACATAGTAAAAGCAAACCTGCACAGGAAAACCGTACAGGCATGCCGGAGTGACTCACACACTCGCTCAGGTTTACATGCCTGCGCATGTAATAAGAATTGAATTTCGATTCTTTCAGTTCACTACGCCTGTGCAGATTGGCCTGCAGCGGCTGGCACACCCGCTCCGTTTTACTTGCACAGATAAATCACTCCGGTATACTGGAACGTGTGTGCCGGACCTAAAGGTATAAAGTTAAGCAGGTCACAAATATAACAGAGAAAAACGTAAAAAATGAGATACGCTTTTTAGGCTTCGGAGGGCAATATATCTAACACAATGATTCTTAGAACTTGCACGTAATATAGAAAAGCCAGTTCCGCTATCCATAATTTATTATTTATACAGTAGTATACTTATGAATTTCAGAATTCGGTTTAAAAGTTTGACCTTAAATCTGGGTAAACTACTTTAAATCCACACAACCAAGTTTATTTCCAAGTTTACAAAGATTAAAGAATATATTTCGTTTGGTATTTCCAAGCAATTCGAACAATACAGTTATTTGGCAGACCCCGATTATATCCTCAGATTAATTCAATAATAACCCATTATTTATGAAGCCACCTTATACTAAACAGTATACACACAATTTATACATACAAACATAACACCCAACGAAGACAAATATGCTTATTAACACTTGATGAACTAATTTTAGCTACAATTAAACATAATTAGTGGATCGTAATTAATAAACTATTGTATGTATCTATGTATGTATGTATGTATGTGTATACATTAATTGTTAAGCTCACATACGTATTAAGAGGTGTCGAATAGTACAATTACCCTTAACACATATATATATATATATATATATATATAATATTAAGGCCTAACTAAGCCTAATATAGCTCTTATTATCTATTAATAATACATTATATTATTATTTGAGGTCATTTCTTATAGTATTAACGTTTAATGCAATTATTGTATAGCATACGACAGCATTATTCTAACGTCCAAACGTCCGTCCGTACTGCCATTAATAATTATAGAACAATTATTTTAAATGGGTTCTCTTTTGGCTATTGTCTTAATGACATCTGCAGTATTTAGTCGAATTATTAATGAAGCACAAAAATCATCAAAATCTTTGAAACAGATTGAATTTTAATAAAAAGTGTTTTAATATTTAGTGTAATGGGCTAGATCTTGGACTTCAATATCTAGTCGCCGTAGAGCTGAACATATATCCTCAGGTTATAATATTTATTTGCTCAGATTTTAGATTGAATATACCAGAATATCTTGATATACTCCAACAAATATATTGTTTAAAATCAGAAACATTGCAAAAGGGAAATATGAGAATTTGTAACAAACTATCCAAAATCAATTTTGTACAAAACTATACTTTTCATTAAATTAAAAGAAACCATCGAAATCGGTGTAAGAAACCGATTTTTTGTCTAACATCTCTTCCCTTGAGATTATAGTCGTCGATCTCGTCGCCGGAGAAGAAAACTTCTTATCTTAGGGGATATTTACCTTAATTCACAATTGACAACGGTGCGAAGACTTTCCTTTAACCAATAGTCTACAGAACTACAGACCTTGGATTATTACTTTAAACGAATTCAACTTGTTAAATGAAACTATTTTACCTTGAAGAGAGATGTCAGTTAGTCAATATCTAAAATACACCTGAATAAACTAATTATATCAATATACACATACACACACATACACATATATAACCAAATGCCAAAATTGTATTCTGAAAGCTCAAGTTGTACAGAGTACAGAGTGTCGCCGCGCAAAAGTACATTCACGATTTATAATTTCAATAATTCTTTCTTGGAATTAATGTTTAGTGAGTTTCTCCTTTTTAGATTATAGTAAATACTTTGGGAGTTTCGGTATGGAGAGATATCAGCCTGCAGAAAGGATAAATATCGTAACTGTTTATTTGGAAAACGGAAGAAGCTTGATTTCTACTCAGAGAAACTATCGACTATATTTTAATGTCGGATATGCTCCTTCTTACCATACGATATTGCAGATTATTTTCTTTGGGGTTATCCGAAAGAAAGGGTTTATATGAACAAGCCACAATGCTTGGAACAACTTAGAATATTAGGCGAGAGATTTTGGGGATACCTCAAGAAACTCATGAAAGTCATGGAAGATGTGCTGAAATGAGCTCATAGTTTTCAACGTGAAAGGAGACATCATTTATGAAACATCATTTTTCGTAAATAGTTGAAAAAAAATCTTCAAGAAACTTATAAATTTGCTTAACTTCTCATATACTTTTTTTTAAATTTAAAATCGTGAAGGTACTTTTGCACCACCCTGTATATATGTCATATCGTATGTGTGTGTTATTTTCACTAATTTCAACACAATACCAAACACAAGCAGCAAGATGGTGTGCAATATACAATTATATTTGCAATGCATAAAATCATTAATTTAAACATCATTAATGCTTTTGTTTTATATACCGTGTGTGTTTTGTATACCGTTTGTACTGACAAAAATTTAGCCTGTTACTAATCATTCTGTGGACTATTTTAAATTACACATTTTCTATAGTAGTAATAAACATTTTTTAAATACTTTAGCATTGCATATAATTTTCTTACACGACTTTGATTTACTGGATGTTTTATATAAATTTTCGTTGCATACATTTAGAAAATAGAAAATTTTGTAAAACTTTTTTTCTTTAATAATGGTTTCTTATAAAATATAAAACAGAAATAAACGTTTATAAATTTAATCTAATTTATTTATTTTTGTTAATTGTTTCAGATGCACCATCCTATACAAATGAAACCTGCTGACACCGAAAATCGAAATGGTAAATTAATTAATTGAAATTTTCTTACTAATCATTTAATCAATTAAGTTAGATCATCTAAAAACCAGCTTCATTAATTATATTTATAAACATAATGGACTTCAAAATGATGAAATGGCAACTATAAATATATCAAATTGTTTTAATATAATAAATATGTAATCTAATATAATGCACCTATTAGAATTCGAACTATAGACCTATTAGTCTATATGGGTCAGTGTTCTGACCAAGCAAGCTATGGTATGAATGTATACTCAGCAGTGGTGGGCGTAGACGGCTCCCCGGAGCCACGGGGTTCCCCATAAGAAAGTGAGAGTAAGTAAGCAAGGTATGTTTTGAAGTAAGACGGAACGATGTTTCAATACAGGTTGGCCTACCAATGCTTCATTATTAATATATAATTTTTTGGCGGACGATGATTCAAAATAATTATTTTTTAAAACAGCAATTCTGCTGTCCCTATTTCGAATTTTTCAAAATCGGCAGAATGTTCGCGGTATAAAATGACGTTGAAAATTACTTCTTTTTAAACAAATAAACGTTTTACCACAAAATAGGCAAATTACCTCTTTATCAGTTTTGTTAAATATACCAAAATGATGCTCCCACTCGTTGATGCCAAAAAATATCCTCCTTTTTTTTGCAGACGCCGCCGCACCTCCAGTGCTGAACTTATCCAAGACTGCTTGCGACGTATTCTCCATTATAAAAATCACTACTTTTATTTTTTTTGCGAAAAATAATTTTCAATAGCACGAATAGTACTTTCCACTTTTTTAATTCAAAGTAGACTAAATCAAAACAACTCAGTCAGGCTGAGTAAGCTATCATAAAATTCCCACTTTATGTAAAATTTAACCATTTAGAAATTAGTAACAAATTAACCACCCACCCACCCAGCTTTATCATTGGCATGTTTATTGTATTCAGTGTCATCAAATTCCCATGACACTATACCCTCTACTAAGAAAAAATAATTAAATCAGGTAAATAATTGTTTATTAGTACTCCGATATGAATACTTTTGGCAAATTATTCGGAATTTCTAACAACCTAATTCTAAAATCTAAACTAAAGCTAAACCATCAAAAAATTTACAAGCGGTTTACAATTGTCAAGCGGTAAATGTAAAAGATCAAAAGATTTATATTTTATTCATACACAAATATATTAAAAAGGTACATTTTATGCTCAAAATTCCAGAGATGTTTCAATGTATTGTATGTATTGTGTAGTCAATAGTGTATACTTTGTATAATTATAATAGATAGTGACCATAAAAAAGGGTTGGTATTATTATATTTTTTTCAGAAAATGTTTTAATTCAAAAAAGAAAATAATAATAATTGGTAGGAAGATACCCTGTATTTACTCTATCTCTCTTCCTACCTCTCACTCAGAGCTTGTGAAGTCAAACCCTGCCCACCTATAGAAGATAGCGAAATAATGGTGAGAAAAGATCTTAGGTAAATTTTTCTTACTACGCCAGAAAAACTATCAAAAGTTCTGTTCAAAACTGTTTTGTTTTTGGTTACCAAATGTTGTGACCGAGTATTTATGAACTGAATATTTCGGAATAATAAATACAGTTCAAATAATCTAAGATTTTATATTTGAATCAACGAGATATTCACACTATTTAAATGAATCAATTGATATTATAAATTAAACATATGATAAAAGATAATATAAATTATATTTAATTTTCTTTTTTTTTTTTTTTTTGTTAATAAAATAAATATTAAAAATTTAATTAAATTATATAATAATATTAAATAATATTATACACCTATATTATATGAATTGAATATATAGATTTATTATACTGAATATTGATAATATTGACTTCAATATCATTTGTAATTGAATACATACAATATTTTAAAATAATATTTTTATTTCATTTATATTTTATATTATTATATGTATTTTATACAATTAGTAAATGGAATCATATATGTATATATATATATATATATATATATATATATATATATATATATATATATATATATATATATATATATATATATATATATATATATATATATACATAAATTTCTCTATTCGGTTCATAGACGCGATCGTAGACAGCCAAACTAATTTTTTACCTAGACAGAAACTGCGAAAATTACTTTGGAACCGTTAGTTATTACTCTCTCTTAGATTATTTTTTAGACAATATCTTGTAAACCGCTGATTTTTGTGTTTAATTTACCTTATAATTAGCTCATAAGGCTACGCCGGCTTTTTCAGCTAGTTTATAATAAACAATAAGCATTCTTTCACAAACCTAATGAATATAATTAAATACTGATATGAAAAAATTAACTCGTCAACCAGAAATCAAACCTCGGGCCTCTGGATATCTAGTCCAGAATGCTTCCGCTACACCAAAGACGACTATGACGTAACAGCCAACCTTTTCATATCATTCTTATTTTTATTTATTTAGACAGTATAATTCTGTCGAAGTTATTATTCATATATATTTATTTGTGTATACTTAAGCGTCAACATTACGATGTTTGTCCAAATTCCTTTCGGTTACGTATGACAAACTGTAGAAGACTTTAGCGTATACTGTTTAGACGAATGTCATTGTCATTGAATATAAAAAAATAGTATACGCTAAAGTCTTCTACAGTTTGTCTTACGTAACCGAAAGAAATTTGGACAAACATCGTTATGTTGACGCGAAAGTATACACGAATAAAGATATATGAACTAATGAATATAAATTATTTATAAAAATGAACCCTACTTTCGTGACCATGTAATAGGTATGTATATACATGGTATAAAAAAAAATATAAAAAATAAAAATTAAAGCATATCCTCCCCTCAAAATAATTAAGATTGTACATATGTTTAGTGTATACGCTCCTGTATTTAATAACATTTAAATGGTTTGTTATACCTATGATAATGTTTATCTAACATTTTCTGTTATCATTAATTTATAAATAGTATCTGAAATATTAAAATATTAACAAAACATTTTCAATGAACTGATACAAACGGCGTTAAAAGTCGAGCTATATTATTTCAAAATTTTATAATTGATTTGTGCCAAATTTGTACGGGGTTTTCGAAAAAATGCTTCGTATAAAAAAGTTGTTAATTATAAATACAGTATTAACTTTTATTCGAATCATTTAGCCGAAATCCTAATAAATAAGGTACAAATTAATTATAAAACTTTGAAATTATATCTCGACTTTTGACGTCATTTGTACTAACTCTACAATATAATTGGAACGAAAATGATAGAGGTCGAATACACTCACACACACACATACCTAATAAATCCGAAGCAATACATGGTTCTGTTGCGGTCATTAAAACGAAATCTTAGTTCTTATTTGGTTTTTACTGTTAATAGAAACCATGTGGATTTTGATATAACTAAATCCTTACATATACCAGCAAAGTGGCCAAGCAGTCTAAGGCGTATGTCTGAGGCGTTATGCCTACTTGGAAACTGGGAGGTAATGGGTTTGAATCCCGACATCGGCAGTTTGTCAATTATTAAGAAAAAAGAAGGAGCGGTTAATTGACTAAACTGTCGGCGTATGAACAAGAATGAAGTAACCGGCTATGCTTGAGAAAGGTTTCTGCAGTTTCCTTCACGAACTCCAGATGAATATCGGTATAGCTCCTATCACATCCTCACATCCGTAGGCATCACGATGGACCTTATGGTCGAAGTGTAGCCCGTTCAGGGCTGCCTCTAAAATCTATCTATCTATCTAACTCATGATTGGAATCTAATCTTTTCTTATCTACCAATGTGCCAGCATATGTGTTAAATGTGAATGTAAACACTAGTCATCTCTGTTAATATAACATAACCTATATTATGACAACTGTACTAATGAATGTAACGACACTAAGTTTACAAAAACAATTAATAACAACCACACCACATTATGTATAATTGATTAATGTTCACATGCGAAAATCGGACACCATCTGATAATCACCGTGTGCATAATATTAATATATTTAGTATTAAATAAATATAAACGATTAACTGGTTGACAAATTATAATGAAGTAGAACAACACATATTATACATATGTTTGTATATTACATATGTATGTACACTCCCGTTCAATAGAATTGAACAGATCTAAACCTAATCAGTCTCTCACAATTTTGATTGTTCTTGTAGTAAATGTTTTTTACTATACTTCCATTTCTTTTTTCACACTTAAAATATATGCTACTTATCTTTGTTTATAAATAAATCATTATATAGAGAGTTACAAAAGTGATGAGTTTTATGAAATATAAAATAATTAACATTTCAGGTCTGTTCATTTTTTTCTGAACGGGAGTGTATATACGGACCACAAAAGTTAATGTCAGTTTTTTGAAATTTTATAGTTGATTTGTACCTTATTAATTCGATTTGCGAAAAAAATGTTTCGATTAAAAGTTATTCATTAGAAATGTAGTAACAAGTTTTATTCGCAATTTTTTTTTCGAAAATCGAATAAATAAAGCGCAAATTAAGTTTAAAATTTTAATAAATGGCAGCAACTTTTGTGGCCAAGTGTGCCACTACTCGTATACAGCTTGTATTTTAAAATAAAACTATACAGTACACCTATTGTATAGGGTCCTATACAATACACATACATACTAACATCTGGATAGTGTATAGGTATACTGTATGTGTATGGTAGTTTGTCATTTTAGAGTGGAGGTTTTGTGATGCACATACTAAAGTTAAGAATTCAATGAACATATTTAACCTACTCTCATTACATGTGTACTGACTGACTTCACACAGTAACCACACGGCCAGCCAGTAATAAATAATATTTAACATTGATTCTCTATTGGAAAAGCTTTCCAACACACACGGTATATAAATGATTGTAATTAGAGAGTGATAAGTATATATAGTTATCATACTGTAGTTATATGTTATACAATACTGATTTTAATGCAGTTTAATTATAACAAAGACACCATATCATAGTATACTGCATATAGACAGCGATTAAAATACAAGCTGTATATAACTGCTATTAACTCTGAAATTATTTTATTATTTGAATATGTAATATATTACTATTACTAAGACTTTACTTTGAGTTATTATTTTACAACCATTAATATTCAAAATAAAAGCTTAACTTCTATTGAATTCACATGCAAATTTATAATTAATAATGCTACTGCTAACGACATTAGTGTGTACCTTCTACACATATGATATACCTTCTGCATATAGGATGTTTCAGAATTGTACAATACATCTTCAGGGATGTTTTCATTGAGTTAATTGCTTAAATACCCGATATTGACTGAATTTATGCAAAAAAGTTTATAACAAAAATTGTTTATTTTTAAAAAAGATACATTTTTTGTTTTAACATTTTTGTTCTATCTCTTATGGTTTCAAAGATGGGCAGTTTTTCCCATATCGCCCTAACATGGTCCGATTTTGCCAATTCACGAACTTGACCTTACTTTTTAGCCCTAGATCACACACATATAATTTCAGCTCGTTATCTCTTTTCGTTTTTGAGTTATCGTGTCGACAGATAGACAGCCATTACAAAGTCGGAACTAAACTCAATATATCCTTGTTTATATACCGGGTATAAAAAAAACGTTCATACAAACACATATAGCTCAAATAAATTTGTTACCAAGTGATATGGAAGGTTATAGGAATATCTCACCTGCATTGTGTGCACCTGTTTGAACTTTTAGAAAACGCATTTCTGTAGCCAATAGAATGGGGATGAGGTTTATGTATAGCGCTATTTTGGATTTGCCTGCTTTTCTCATTAAGGATATGTTAGACATAGTACACTCGTAAAATTCTACAAAATCCAATTAAGTACATTTTATAAAATTCTACGAAATACACAATAAAGTTTATCTATTTTTGTCCGAACTATAGCAGCTTTTACGAAGGATTTATTGACAATCTAGCTGAAATTTCTCCTCTTTTAAAACATATATTGATTGGCTAGATTTGGTTATAAATAATTGGAACGTTTTACATAAAAGTGTGCATCCGTGAATCTAAAAACTTCCAAAAACTCTTGCCTATTTGATTATTGATGACATTTGATTTGAAAATGCTAATGGTATCGTCTATCCCGATTCCAAGTCAGTGGCGGGCCCGTGTCCCTTGGGCCCAGTCCATTGGAGGATATCACATTCCTAAAATTATAAAGCCGAAAAATTCTGAAACACGCTGTGTATAAAGTGTTCGATTAACATATTATTTTTTTATTGTAAATAATAAAATATATAGGTAAACCTGCTTATATTGAATCGATTATGTGCTTAATATAGTAGAAATAAATATTAATTTAAAATCAATACATTGAATTTTCTAAAGAAATTATAATTTTTTCTATATCATGGTATTCACATATTGGCTCCGATATGTTTGAACTATATAGGTTTCAAATAATAGTTAGTTTGGTTTTTTTTACCAGTCTAAGTGGCGAGCAGTCTAAAGCGTTATGTCTGCGCAGTATGCCTACTTGGAAACTGGGAGGTTATGGGTTCGAATCCCGACATCGGCATTTTGTCAATTATTAAGAAAAAAAAAAGGGGTTTAATTGACTAAACTGTTGGCGTATGGACAAGAACGAAGTAACCGGCTATGCTTGAGAAGGTTTTGTGCAATTTTCTTCACGAACTCCAGATGAATATCGGTATAGTTCCTATCATAGTCGGCTGCAGCCGCATATCCTACCAATTCCTGGTTTATACACAAAAATTCCTTCCACTCCACTCAGTCACATCCTTAGGCATCACAATGGTACTTATGGTCGAAGTATAGCCAGTCCAGGGCCTCTACAATCTACCTATCTATCTATCTAGTTTGGTTTTCCAAACTAACAACTCCCCGATGAGACGATATAGCCTTATGCCATGTCTACAAATTTTAAATTCATTTTGAATATTCAATAACAAATTATATCATTTTTAATTTGAATGTTTTATAAAAATTAAACACAATATTTTTGTATCAGAATTTAAACTGTCGGTATAATGTCTTTGTGCCTCTCAGGACCGCCGGGTTTTTTTAACAAATAATATTGTAAACAACAAATACAGTTTGTGGACAACGTTTATGCGGGGTGTAATTTTATATAACAATCAAAATAGATAGATACGAGTTTATTTGTTCAATTTTAAAAAATGGTAGGAAATAATTTTTTTTTAAACGCCAAATGTATTAAAATATATAAGAAAAAATAAAATTAATAAAATATATAAATAAAAAATCTTTTAATCAGTAAATTAATCAAAAGTTATGTATAATCAATTAATTAAAAAAGTATGAAACTGATTGGCTATAAGTAATCTAATTTCGATTTCAAATTGTAAGTCCACCAACCCCGCTTTGCTTACACCAACCCCAAAAAAAGAGCTGTTATTAGTTTGTACACTCCCGTTCAATAAAATTGCACAGACCTGAAATGTTAATTTTCTTGCATTTCATAAAACTCCTCACTTTTGTAACTCTCTGTATAATGATTCATTTATAAACAAAGATAAGTAGTATATATTTTAAGTGTGATAAAAGTAATGGAAGTATAGTAAAAAACATTTACTACAAGAATAATCAAAATTGAGAGAGACTGATTCGGTTTAGATCTGTTCAATTTTAGTGAACGGGAGTGTACTTGTACCTCCCAAACGGGCAGATTAATGATTTCTGAATGCAGATTTTTTTATATTCGAAGATTGCAGGTTAATCGGAATAGTCTTAACCTATATTTGATGAAAATTCCTTCAACCATTTAGAGTTCGTCAGCTTTTTTTCCTACTTGGTGTAAGGACTTTTAAAAAGTGAATGCGAATTTTCGCCACAAAATAAATTTGAAGCCTTTTTCTGTCCGTGGAGCTATCTGTTGAACCGTAGCTCTTATACGAATGAACCGATTTCAATGTGGCTTTTTTCATTTGAAAGTTTACTCCGGTTTTTAATAAAATAAAATATTGCTTGTACATTTTTTAATTCAAAATTCCAGAATATGTATTTATTAAGGACGTTTAAGCGTTAGATATAGTACATTCATAAAATTCTACAAAATCCAATATAGTGCATTCATAAAATTCTACAAAATCCACTATAAAGTTATCTATCATTTTTTATCGTAAAATAAAATTAAAATTTCTTATTTTAATAAACATGCGTGTTTTAATATATTTTATATAACTGTGTATATTTTCTTATCGCAAAAAAAAACAAAATAGTTTCAATTATGCTGATTAAAATAGCTAAGCATTAATTATAAACATTCGATAACACTACTTTTTTAATTCAATATAATAAACTGTTTAATTGGAAGAATATTTTAAAACAATATTTATCACAATGTCTAAGTTATTAACATAGTTGTTGTAAGTTTAAATATACAAAATTATATTATCCCATAAGGCTCTCTATGCTAAAAATTTGATTTTTAATCGTTGATAACTTTTTCAAATAATCGATAAAAGGTTTTGAATTGTTTGATGAAACATAATTTCATGTTTAAACGTTGCCAAAGAATAAATATCAAAGATTAAGAGTTTCATCAAGTCTCACGCATGAACGTCCTTAAGTATACATATGGTCACAAAAGTAACGCACATTTTTCAAAATTTAATAATGTATTTATGTATATTTGTAAGATGATAAATGATTATATTTGAATCATTAATAATTATAATACATTTAATTAATTAGAAGACAAGTTGAAATATATAAATGATCTTTATTGAAAATATTCAATGCATGTCAAATTATATTTGTTGATAGTTACCAAGGTAACAAATAATAACAATTAACCGTGGTAACTTGGGGAGGATATAGTTGAGGAGCAATGGTTTCTAAAAGAAAGCATAATTGTTTTTAGAAACGTTACCGCCGCTAACATATTCATTCGATTTTCGAAAAAATGTTTCGGACAAAAATTGTTATTTACAACTTTTATTTGAAATATTTTCTCAAAACCCGAATGAACAAGGTATACTTTTGTCATCCATACGGCGCTACTTTTGAGGCCCATAGTACCTATTCTTTGTAAATTTACAATTCTACAAATAGCGCAGCAGCATTGTTTGCTACCATATTTTTATGGAAGTAAAATATTTATTAAAATTTGATTGGTATGTGTGTTATTACTGACCATATTCGTCGTCCGTAATAAGTCAACACTAATAAACAGCCCATTGTGCCGGCTGACTGTTAATTTTGTAGAATACCTTATTGGTTACTAAGTACTCGCGTCAAACTTTATTATCAATATAATAATAACTTTTTTTTTATTATTTAAGTAATATTTTTAAAGCAGTACGAACACCACCGGACTACTGTATTATTTATGCAGGGTTACGCTATTATTATGGTTGCCGAAAGTTGTGGGCCTTCAGGGTGACATCTGGCCTCAACAGAATCCTATAGCTTCATCTGCTTACAAATTTATAATAACACCTCTTATCCGGAGACGTCTCGTCTTCGGGTGACAGGTTGTTCTCAAGGAGGGCACAGAGGACCTCTTGGTCTAGGTGCTAGCGACCTATTTGTGGTACCCCTCTTTTTAATTATTATTATTATTAATCAAAATAGAAGTTTTCTCTATTTCATCAAACTAAAAACATGTATAAAAAATACTACTGCGCATGCTCACTAAATCATTCGCATGAATACTTAAGCTAAGTGTACACCTGAGACAAAGTCTCGAGACTAGTCTCAGGGTATTGTCCATTTGAGATCAATTTTACTCTCGTGACAACTCTCTGAGACTCGATAATCATTCCAGTCTCGAGACAAGGATATTTCGTTTCCACTTGAGAGTCTACTCACAGCTGTGACAAGACAATAATAATAATAAGTAATGTAACAACTAACTGAGAAAACTGTTTGAATGCCCAGTATATACTGAATTGTATATCAATGTTTGAATTGTTAATATTTCTGCCTATTCAATGTTTATAAAATATGAATTATTTGTAAATGTTTGTTGTGTCACAATTTTTTTTTTTAAATATCTCATGACCTTAAAAATGGGCACATTTTTTGCTTTCCGAGGAACTTTGAGTACAAATTATGAGAAAACGATTAAGTTTATGAAAAAAATTTTCAAACAAAAGTTGTTTATTTTAAAGAGAAATAGATTTTTTGTTAACAAACGTTTTTTTCTACCTCTTACGGTTTCAAAGATATAAAGGGGGGGGCAAACACGTTCTGATTTTGCCCATTTACGAACTTGGCCTTACTTTTTTGCTCTAGAACACACACACAAATTTCAGCTCGTTATCTCTTTTCGTTCTTGAGTTGAGGAAATGACCGAATTAGACCACTTTATAAATATCTTTGTGAAGCATTTTTGTCAAGGATTAATATTTTCAAGCGTTACAAAGTCGGGACTAAACTTAATATACCTTGTATATTTACATATATTGGGTATAAATATTATAACATAAACAAACTGTATTTCTCTATGGATATGAACTATAGATAAAATATAGTAGTGGGACAACAGTAAAGTCATCGAGAGCTCGCAAACTCTTCCGTAAACACGGACGGAAAACTGGAGACTGAGTTTCGAGAGCATTAATATGCATGTCCACCTGTGATCGGTGCTCTCTCGGAGATCTGTTCGGACTTATCTCCGATACTGCTCTCAGCCCCCTATCCATTTGTGAGTCGAGTCTCGTGACTACTCTCGAGACTGTTTTGTCTCAGATGGACACCTACCTTTAAATCTAGAGCAGAGGTGGGCACAGACAGCTCGTCTGAGCCTTACGGGCTCTCCATAAGCTGGGTGAGAGTAAGTAAAGAAGGTATGTTTTGAAGCAAGACGGAACGATGTTTCAATACAGGTTGTCCTACCGATTATTGCCCAATAATTATATAGTATCGTCTATAGTATAGTCAATATTTTATTTTTTTTGAAAAACAAATTATGCGAAAAATAATTTTCACTACTACAAAAAGTACTTTTCACTTTTTCAATTCAAAGTAGACTAACTCGAAGAACTCAAATTCCCACTTTATGTAAAATTTAACTTAATGCATCAAATTCCCATGACACTATACTGAGCATACTCCATACGAAGAAAAAATAATTAAATCAGGTATAAATAATTCTTTATTAGTTCTCGGATATGAATAGTAAAATATTTAGACAAATTACTTGGAATTTCCAAAACTATATTTCTTTTTAAATTATCCTTTGCAAAAATTTCCCTCTTTTATTACAATGGTCCAGCGGTAAACTTAAAGGTTCAAAAGATTTATATGTATTTTTTATATATTTTTATTTTATTCATACACAAATATGATATATACTAAAAAGGTACATTTTATGACCCAAATTACCAGCCCAAAATTCCAGAGTATGTATTGAATGATTGTATGTATTATTTACTTTGTATAATAGTGACCATAAAAAAGATTTGGTATTATTATATTTTTTTCAGAAAATGTTTTAATTAAAAAAAGAAAATATTAATAATTGGTAGGTTACCCTGTATTAACTCTATCTCTCTTCCCTACCTCTCACTCAGAGCTTGGCCGAGTCATCTCCTGCCCACCTCTGATCTAGAGTTACATGACGTGTAAAACCGGCCTATGATATTCATAATATCTTTACCATACATACGAATTTTGTCACTCTCTCCAACAGATGTACCATGCTCGGTCTACCTTAAATAAATTGACTTTAAAAGACACACGATTACAATCATCATACTTAAAACATTTTTAATATTCACAGTGTGATCCGTATGATGTCATTTTTATTTTTTTTTATTAAATCAATGTTATTTTTTTTTTTTTGTTCAATCGGAAATCATTAGCTTTCGATGGAGCCATTTGATGATCGTTGGGGGGCATTCAGTAAGTGTTGTTCAGTATGTGGTGGATGACCATTTATGTAATGTCTTTTTGGGTAATACTTGATGAAGTGATTTTGTAATTAATTTTGATTGCAACATGTTTTTAGATTTTATCAATTTCTTTTTCCAATATAATGCTGATAAATTGACGGTAATCTATTTTGAATTATCCTCGTCGATTTTTGTGAAATGTTTCCTTCTAGTACACAATGTTTCGGATAAAAAGGTGCTTCTTATAAACAAACTTTTACTCGAAACTTTTTCCCGACAGACTAATGAATTATGATTCGCGAAGACCCTAGATAAGTTCTAGGGTCTTCAAACCGCAAAATTCCAAACCGTTCCAAAGTTATAGTCGTTTTCTCACAGCTAGATTTTTAATATAGTTTTTAGTTTCTATAGAAATAGCTGCATTAAACAAATTTTGGAAATAAATTATTTGTCAATAAATTTATAATACCCAAAAAATTGACGCTTTGAAATGTCAAAATTTAGAAAGATATAATTATTTGACATAAATTTCCTGTAAGAGATTTTGGAAGCCCGAGCAATGCGGGTTCAGGACTCAAGAGATTGTAGGATATCAAGATATCCTGGTTTATTCGACCTAAAAGCTAGCTTCCTAATAAGAATGATTAATAAAATACTAATTTGTGGACTTTGAAACCAATGTTTATTTTTAACCTCAATATTTAAAAATTAATACAGATTTGTTGATAATTACCAAGTGTAACCTACGGACATATGTTCAACACTAAAGACGTCTAGATATTGGAGACCAAGATCTAGCCGCGAGTACACATTACAAGATCGTTTAGGTCCAAATCTTTGACTATATTTTTCAGTGTTAAATATGTTAAAGAAGAAATATGAAGCCGACATCTTTAAGTTAAAGACCCAATCTTAACATCCGGTATCGTCCGTCTGTTTGAAGAATATAAATGTCTTCAAAACACGGGTTTTTATTTTTTTTAAATTTATATGAAGGTCACAATTTGTTTTTTTTCTTTTTCATGTAACAAATTACCCACCTAGCTTGGGTTATTTAAAGCAATATAGATAGCGATTATCAAGTCTCACATTGGTTTTATAATGTATTTAAAAGTATGTGCGCTTACTTACTTAATAATGACAAAATATGTGTACTATTTCCTTGTGATAATGTATATACATATATTTTTTTTTATGGCTCATATTTACTGTGTGTTTCACTTTTAACTGTCCATTATATCTATCGACACTTAGACAAAAAAGGTCCCTTTTCCATTTGAAATATTTGAAATAAACTGACGGCTTTTCTCGATAAAAGATTTTTTTAAATTCCACCTAAATGACTTATTTGTTGAACACTTTAAAAGTTCATTGGTTTGCTTTTTCGCAAGACTTTATTTTATTTCTATTTATGTGTTATATGTCATTTTCCTACTGACGATGATTACGTTGCCGAAACCGATTATTTTACTTGGAAAGGCCGGCTTTTAACCATTATATTTTTTTTGTGTATGGGGCATAAAAACCTAAAAAGGTAAATTTGGATTTTTTGCATTAATAATCCAATTATTAATTCCTCAACGTCATTTGACTTCCACTTTGAGTTAGAGGACGAATCGGCTCTCGCTAAATTTGATGACTAGTCTAATGATCACGCTGTTATTTTCTTAGTAGATAGATAGATAGATTGTAGCGGCTATTCTGAACGGGCTACACTTCGAACATAAGGTCCATTGTGATGTCTAAGGAGTGGAAGGAATTCTGCAGCCGACCATGATAGGAACTACGCCGATATTCATCTGGAGTTCGTAAAGGAAACTGCAGAAAACTTTCTCAAGCATAGCCAGTTACTTCGTTCTTGTCTATACGCCGACATTTTAGTCAATTAGCCGCCCCTTTTATCTTCTTCATAATTAACAAACTGCCGATGTCGGGATTCGAACCCATAACCTCCCAGTTTCCAAGTAGGCATACTGCGCAGACATAACGCCTTAGACCGCTTGGCCACTTGGACTGGTTATTTTCTTAGTATTCATGTTTATATGTTATCACTGATATATATATGGACTGCGGCTCCTTATGCCTGAAAACAAAATTGAATATATACACTAGAGCCATCTATACTGGTGTCGTTAGTAGCGAGAACTAAGCATAAAATACTGCGCGAGAATTAAGAATAGAAGTTTTATTTTAGAATTTTTAAACCAAAACCATTTAGCTAACCAAAAGCGAAATTATAATCGTTTATTGAACGATTCGAATCCCTGATTTTTTAATGAATCAAAAAATTGTATAATAAAAAGCAAGCAGGAAATTCTGGTACAAAATATGCTGATACAAAAGTAAATTGATCTAAATCATGACCTTCGTTAGTTTTTTTATTGTATGAAACAGAAAATAAACTTGAAAATAAAATGCAGCAAATAGCAGCCAGAGCTAAATCTAAACATGTTAATGTTGCAGATAAAAATGAGAGCAAATAACACCAACACCAATCATAGAATATCATTTTATTTTTGCTGATAATGCAACCCCATAATATTATTTTAAAATTATAAAATACAAATAGCTTAACTTATTAAATTACTTAAGTCTGTTTTATCTTTTTATAACCTGTATATATATATATATAAATTATGTACACTCCAGTTCATGCAAATAGAACCGCAGTTGAAATTATATATATTTATTTATGTATACGTTTAGAATTTAACTTACTGAATCAATTTTTATGAACGGGAGAGTATTATAAGTTTAGTCTCAACTTTGTAAAATGTTTTGAAAAATAAAAAAATGAAACACAAAGAATACGGTTGATTTTTTCAACAGGTTTTAACCGTCCCATGTTATATAATAATAAATAATAATATGTCTTCTTTTGTATTTATCTTTTTGACTGGTGTAGCAAGACTATCGATCAGTCACTGTAACAGACGGACAGACTTACTAACTTATGACTGACTCTTATGTCGTTATGAAAATTTTATCAGCTAAGATATATATATATATATATATATATATATATATATATATATACAGGTGTTCTGAAATTCATTTAGGAAAACTATACCACGATTAGTAGAGAAGTTGAATAAAGTTTTTCGATTTGACGCTTAGTTTTTGAGATATAATCAATTGAATCAATTGAACATTAATAAATTCAACCAATCACAGAGCGCATAGTATAAGGAGGCGTGTAAGTGTAAGGTAATTTCAAAGTGATTGGTCGACACAGTTATGAAATGTAAACACTAAAGTACTATTTATTTGGTTTTGGCATTTTTGAATTTTCGCGGGTGTCGCTACACTTATTGAGATCTCTGATTGTCGCTACTCTAGCATGCTCTAAGTCTCTTTTTCTTTTACCGTCTGCGAGCCTTTAAAAGGTAATGCGCCCTACTCCGCTACTGTGGCCCCGCCTCTTTACACTATGCGCTCTGTGATTGGTGGAATTTATCAATGTTTAATTGATTATATCTCAAAAACTAAGCGTCAAATCGAAAAACTTTATTAAACTTTGTTTGATTGTTTTTTGGAGTTCTACACCGTAGTTTTCTTGAATGAATTTCACCCTATATATATATATATATATATATATATATATATATATATATATATATATATTATATATAAGTATATAACAACATAGGTAGATATCGTATATTTTATATTTTAGTATATAAGGTATATATATACAAAGTATACACTTAGGTATTATGACGGACTGATTTGTATATTGAAAAAAAATGATGTATTATAAACAATATATTATATATACATATACAGATATACGAGTATATTATATACCGTGTGTGTTGGAAAGCTTTTCCAATAGAGAATCAATGTTAAATATTATTTATTACTCGCTGGCCGTGTGGTTACTGTATGAAGTCAGTCAGTACACATGTAATGAGAGTATCACATGTACAGTCATCAACCATACACATATATGCGTATGGTTGATGACTAAAAGTGGGAATTTTGTGATGCACATACTAAAGTTAAGAATTCAATGAACATATTTAACCATTACATGTGTACTGACTGACTTCATACAGTAATCACACGGCTAGCCCGTAATAAATAATATTTAACATTGATTCTCTATTGGAAAAGCTTTCCAACACACACAGTATATTATACAGGTTTTTTAATATATAGGATGTTCGTTTTAGGTGCTTACACGCTTTCAGTGTTCATGCTTATAATCGCAATTTATTAGTGTTCGAGTTGGCTTACGGCCGCATACTCTACTCTTGAAAATGATGCCGTTCGTTTCAGGCATTATTAGTAAGTGTAAACGTCTGTTGACGTCAATATTTACAGTTTAGTTGTTTTACAAGTATTATAATGTTTGTTTGAGTGCCTTCCAACGCCCCTTAGATCAAAACAAAACTCCCTAAACTGTCATTTTGAAAAAGTATGTCGATAAAAGTAAGTAAGTTTTTTTGTTATTCGCATAACACCGTGAAATCGATAAATTTACCAATTAGTTTAAGAGTTAGTACCAAGAGCTAGTACCATTTGAGTAGGTTGGTATTTCTTTCAGGGTCTTACAGTTTTTGTACTTTATGAAAGACGTTTGCGAGGAAAGTATAAAGCCAGTAAACGTTCACTATAAAGGAAAAACTAACCTATCAAATGATGGAACATATAATGGAACTTGAGAAAAAATATTTTATAAGAAAAGTGTAAAGGTTTAAAAGTGTAAAAGTCTGCAAAGGTTTTATTTCTCCAAAGATATAGCCCAAACGTGTAAGCTTCATGTATGGAATCAACGGCTTCGGATTCTTTTAAAAGAATAACTCAAAACTGTAAAAACCTTCCGGAAATATCGTAAGTCTACCTAACTCTTAGATTGACCCTATATATTGTCTTATGATACATGCATACAAATTTTAAACATATGCATATTATATACCCAGTTATATATATATATATATATATATATATATATATATATATATATATATATATATATATATATATATATATATATATATATATATATATATATAAATGTATTTGTTTATTTATATTTGGTATTCATGTTGGTTTGTTATAAGTAACGAATTTGTTATAATAAAATGTATCCATGTATACATATGAAAGTAATGTGATGTATTGTGATTGAACATATACAGGGTGTTAATTAAAATACTAAACAAACAATTTACATATATGGCATGCATTTAACATATGAAATATAAAGAGTAGGATCAGTAGGTTATTTGTGACTACAAACACAATTCGGTAAGAATCCAATGTCGACTATTCTCCCCTCTATGAAATATGAGCGTCGGCTTTAACGTTTAAAATATATAATCTGATTTCTTAACAAGTATTAATTAAATCTATAAATTTTGTTCTGTGTGAAAATTGTAAAGCATTAAATTATATGTAAAACCAATCCGAATGGTGGTCCAGTTGTTTAAGGCACTCTACTCGGAAGTGGGAGGTCTAGAAAGGTTTATCTGGTTAACCTTTCTTTTAAGGTTAACTTTAAAGGAAACCTGGTCTACTTGCCAGGTTTCCACCTCCCCATCGCTGCTACTACTAGATGTAAAATGAGTACACAACTATGATCTGTTTAATCTAAAAAGAGATAATAGAAAACATGAAACAATAATTTTTCGCAGATCCGTAGTTCGATTACCGAGACAGATGTTGAAATTTGTTCACATCAGTATTATTTTTAACTGAAGTAATTAAAACAAAAACAAAAAAGATTTTATTGAAATGGAGCATTTGACCTATAAATATTTACAGATTTGATCGTAATCGATATGGCATTAAGGAAAACTAGGAAATAGCAAAAAAAAAAATGATGCTATTTATAATTTGCGATGTATTTTTGATAATTTATTAATTTTTTGTTTTGCTTTATATAATATTTATACAGGCTGCCCAAAATCAAAACTAACCACTGTGATACGAAATTTGCAGCAATGTTTAAATGAATTGAAGAAAGACACGTACACTCCCGTTCAATAATATTGAACAGACATGAAATGTTAATTATCTTACATTTCATAAAACTCTCCTCACTTTTGCAACTCTCTGTATAATGTATAATTTTATTTATTTATAAACAAAGATAAGTAGTATATTTTTTAAGTGTGTATAAAAGAAATGGAAGTATAAACTGAATTTATATTTTTTATTTGTATAAACGGTGTCAGTGACAGAGAATTAGAATTTAAAAAATAATGTAATGCTAATACATATTAAGTATTATATCTTACTCTTACGTTTAAAAATAAAATAAATTGTTGTATCTGTTACTACAAGAATAATCAAAATTGTGAGAGACTGATTTGGTTCAGGTCTGTTCAATTTTATTGAACGGGAGTGTACATTCATTTTTAAAAAGAAAAAAATGACAGGCATTTACATTATTATTGTTTATTAGAATTAGGAACAATATATGCGCTTGCCTGTCTCTTTTTCTTTTTACAAATGTAAGTATGTATGTCTTCAATTCATTTAAATACTATTGCAAATTTTGGATCACAATTGTCACTCTTCATGATTCCACCCTGTATATGCACAATTCAACAATTAACAGTCTGTATATTATAATGAAACATGTATGCATACGAGTGTGGATGACAGGACATGTTGACGAGGACAATACAAAACAATACAATCACATACATATTCATACTTGTATGTACAGCTGGGCAATACTTAAAGTCAAGTATTTATTATAAAAAGTATGTGTACTTATATACGCACATAAGAAGTTATACTTCTTTTTAAATAATTTATTATAATAATGTTAAATAAAGTGAACACTACTATTAAACATAAAAGTTTAAATAAAATGATAAAGTTGTGAAAAACTACAATAGAAAAGTTATATATTGTATCTAAAACCAATGATTCTACATTTTATCATTGTAGAACAGAACCAGCGTGACGTTCAAATTAGAGTTCAAAAGACTGGTGTTAAATCCATTATTTACATTAGAATCAGAGTTAGTGACATTCATTAAGATCAGGCCATATTTATCAATTTATACATTTAATATGCAATGTTTACGAGCCCATAAAAGTGACATCATTGATAATGTGGCTAGTAATTCTAATATTCTTCTGTTATCAGAAACATGGAGTAATAATAATTTCAAATGTATAGTAAAATTTGAATCTTCTAATGTTCTAACTTGTAGCTTGTAGTTGTAGCTTTTAACCAAAATAATCACGATCATTCATCTTTCTATAATGTATATAATTTTGTCTTGTCTTTCAATATCCAAAAATCATATTATACACAAACAAAATTATTGTCCACTGCAGTGTGTTGTCAAAATGCTTATGTGACAGATATACTTTTATCAGTTTCGCTCAAGCATATAATTTATGTACACTCCCGTTCAAAAAAACTGAACCAACCTGAAATGTTAATTTTCTTACATTTCATAAAACTCCTCATTTTTGTAACTCTCTGTATATGATTTATTTATAAACAAAGATAAGTAGTAAATTTTTTAAATGTGAAAAAAAAATGGACGTATTTTTTATTTATCTAAACAAGTCAGTGATAGAGTAAGAATATGTAATGTAAATACATGTTTAGTGTTATATCTCCCTTTTAGGTATAAAAATTAAATAAAATGTTGTATCTGTCCAAAACATTTACTTCAAGAATAATCAAAATTGTGAGAGACTGATTCGGTTCAGGTCGGTTCAATTTTATTGAACGATTAAAAAGTACTTTGTACACTCCCGTTCATAATAATTGAACCAGTAAATCACATTCTAAGCGTATACATAAATAAATAAATACATGTATAACATTACACACAGTGAATGTTTCAATTGGTTCTATATTTATGAATGTACTTGTACTTTTTATGAGTGTACTTGTACCTTATTTTTCATAAGTACCTTTTCAAAGTACAAGTATATTTGGTATACTAGATAGAGGTCACTTTTGAAATATACTTGGTAGTCATTACTTAAAGTATGTTTCAATACTTGTTACTTATTACTTAGAGTACTGTTTCCAAGTATTTTGCCCAGCTCTGTTGAAGTATGTATAAACACTTCATGACAAACTGACTACAGTGACTAGTGACAGACTGACTGACTGACTGAATGAGTGATAGGTGAATACTGTGAATAGTGAATATATTTGTGATGGACGCAAACATATAACACACGACGGACTAACGACGCGATTATATTATTATTATTATGATGATTATATGCAACATAACATAATAACAAATGAAAGAAAAAACACTACTGTTCCGATACCGATACCGATGTACCGTCAATATATACTTTTTTATATATAAGAT
Source organism: Nineta flava (assembly GCA_963920215.1). Lineage (NCBI taxonomy): Eukaryota > Metazoa > Arthropoda > Insecta > Neuroptera > Chrysopidae > Nineta > Nineta flava. The sequence goes on from OY986041.1 coordinate 137,809,561, forward strand.
AATATTATTTAAAGTTCAGTAGCGGAATCGTTATACTATAATCGTTATAAGTTGTCAAATTTAGTAACTAAAAATAACTGGGCTCAATCGGGTTTCTCATTAAACTATCAAGATTGTACTGCGGGCCAAAACATTACCGTTGTTCAAAATTTTATAGTTGATTTGTACCTTATTCATTCGGTTTTTGGGAAAATGTTTCGAATAAACGTTGTGAGTATATTTATAATGAACAATTTTTATTCGAAACATTTTCCCATATACCGAATGAATGAGGTACAAATCCATTATAAAATTTTGTAAAAGGAACTTCTGTCTAGTGTCTGTCTATCTAGTATCGACTCGGCTCGCCTCGCCTCGGGAATGCTGGTTTTTTACCACGATTCGAAGGAAGCGAGCAATGAGACGGAGCGCGCTGAGTACACTCTTGTCTACGCTTGCAACATAACGTGGAATTTAACCAATCAGTAACGTTTAAAACTATCTCATCCATTGACTGAACGAGAACTGTATTGCCGGCAGAACATTCTCGGTAAGAAACTATTTCAGGCCGGGAGTGTACTGCTGTTTCTCGGTGAGAAAATATGTCTAGTCGAAACATTCGTCGAGAGCTCTCGACGAGAGTGTACTGCCGTCATTACGGTTTCAAAGATGCCGTAACTTGACGTTCGCCCGAACTTGACGTTGCTTTTTAGCTCTAGAATACACACAAAATTTCAGCTTCATTATCTTTTTACGATTTTGAGAACACTTATACCAAAACTTTTTTTCTGTGATCAATATTTTCAACCGTTACAAAGTCGGAATTTAAGGTAATATACTCTTGCCCGCACAGGCTTCATAATGAAATTGTGCCTAAAATATTTCTTGTATGAAAAAATGTTTCATACAAAAGTTGTTTATTTTTATAATGTAAACATTTTTGTATTTAAAGATTTTCACTATCTCAAACCGTTTAAAAGTTAAAGAACTTTATAACCATCCTCAATAAACGGGCTATCTAACGCAAAAATAATTTTTCAAATTGGACTAGTCATTACTGAGATAAACGCGTTCAAACATTCAAACTCTACAGCTTTATTTATAGTATTATAAATAATAAATAAGGTTTTGACGAAAAAAACTTCAATATTACTTTGCTAATTCTGTTAAAATAAAGCGGAATAACTCTACAAAGTAATGCTTTCTACAATTTACTATTATAACAGATACAAAACATAATTATTAACAAATTATACAATAAATGAATTTTCCTCCTCATCAAATGAAGAAGCCACACCAATGCACCCGTCTCTGTATTAAAAAGTGAATATATACACAAAATTCACACAACTATTATGGTACTACGTACCCCGATCCGATCTATGTGAAGCCCAATACATACATAAAACTCATATACTTGTGAACTATGAGTGAGTGGTGTCTTCTGTTCATACTTTAGCCGGTGGTATGTGTGCACATAGTTAGTATACTTTGATACCTCAACACACTACTAACCAGTACGTAAGAAGTACTAAGTAGTAATGATGATGTGATGTGTCGTCTGTGATGACTTTTGTATGTAACTCAAATGAATCGTTTCATTATTAGACGACGTGAGTGGATCACAACATAGTCAGTCAGTCACACATCTCACACTCCTATTGTTGTGTTGTTGTGTGCATTCATTCTAAAAGACTTGCGAAGAGTGCAATGAAAATGACTTAAGTGAAAAAAACACAATTTACAACAATGTATGACTATTATTTTTACAATTGGAAAGTGTTTAAAAAAAACAGTTTCGTGAAGTGTTACAAAAAGTGATTGTTTTAAATGTGTTAAAAGCCGACACTTGTAAAGAAAATGTACCATAGATTATTACCAAGAAAATACCAAAGATAATCTCTATATTGGTGATTGCGAGAGAAATACCAACTTAATTTTGTTGTTTTAACAAATAAGTGTTTCTTGTTCCTAAAAACAAAACACACAAACATATCTATCTCTCTCTGTCTATTTCATGTGTTATATATATGTGTGTTTAAAACGAAAGCATTATTTGAAAGCTTTTTAATATTTAAACAATTTTTTTACAAAAAAAGCTTCTGTTTTTTCTAATTTTTTTATGTTTGTTGTTTATATGTCGTGTTAAAACGAAATATTATTGTTTTTGTTATATAAATGTGCGCAGCCATGAAAAATCGTAGAATTAAATCAACAATACCAAATATCAGCAGTTCAACAACTGCTACATCAACGCATTCTTATCCTGCCATAAGTCCAGCTTATTGGCAACCATCCCCGAATCCTAGTCCATATTTAGTGCCAGGTAGAGTGTGTTCTAAAATTCTCACAAAAATTTGTGCTAATTGATATATTTTTTATAATTTTTTTAAATGAATCGAGAAAAAAAAACTAACCCTTGAGCATTTTTGGATGTTGTTTTAACTTTTTTTTTAATTTTTTGCATATTGTGGAGATCAGATCGGATTACGATGTTGCAATTCTGGGTAACGGCATTTAAAGAGGCCGACTCAATGTCCATGCCAATATTATGTTATTATATCATGCGAGTTTGAACTTACGCTTGATTTTCTAAATATATTTTTCTTGTTTAAAGGAGTAACACCCCTACGGAGAGAGAATATGTAAGCATCACGTTATTTGGGATTTTGTTTTCGCTTTAAATGTTGTAGAATTCGAAATTTGTACTCGTAAGATCGGTATATGTGATTTTTCGAGAATTTCATCCGATAGCATGAAATTCATCACGTGACGCTAACCACCATTTTGATTTAAGCTTTATTGTAACCCATATAATAAATAACCAAAATTGTTCTCTATCCAAAATTCTTTATGCCCATATTTCGGGCATAAAATATACTTTAAGACACTTTCGGCGTGCCTTGATTTTGTTTTTTCTGTTATATGGGCTACAACAGAGGTCAGTGTAATCAACTTAGTTTTTAACCCTAAATTTAGGGGTAAAAGAATGGCAATTTTTTTTGGAGGGGGTTAGAAAAATGGTTAGATAGGGTTTAAAAAATTCTGCTTAGGAAAAAAAATTGTTACTTATTGCAATTATTTTTATGTAAATTTTTACATCCTGTGGTGTACAGTCAGTGATCAAAAGTGGTGTATATTATGCAAAATGTTTGTAGTCGATTTGTGTCGAAACTATTCGGTTTTCAAAAAAGTGTTTGATCATAAGATGTTTAAATTTTTATAAGGAAAAACTTTCGTTTGAAATGAAAAAAAAAATAATCGAATAGTTTTGGCACTAATCGTCTACAAACATTTGCATAATTTACACCACTTTTGGTCACTGACTGTACCTTATAACATAGCAGCCTATAACTGATCAGTTGACGATCCTTCATATGTCACAAAATGTTAGATTCCGAGTTTGGGTTTCATTGTAGGGGCTAGTTAAAATAACTGTTTAGAGGGGAAAAATTCAAGTATTGGTGACACTGCTTAAAAGCTTATATCATAAGTAATGTTCGTCTCTCCGGCGAATTCAAATTTAAGGAGTAAGTAATTCCTCTAACGCAATTACTGGTTTAAATCCTTTATCTGACAAACAAGATAGTTATTACTCCTTAGATTTTTAAATAAAACCCTGTACTTAATTTAATAAAAACTCCAGTGATTTTAAATATCATTAATTTTCAATAAAAGGCGACGGAACAACGTCAATTTGATCTGATCTAATAACTGTGTGACATAAAAGCTCTTTGAGCTCTTTCACAAAGCTTAATTAAAGTATATATATATATATATATATATATATATATATATATATATATATATATATATATATATAAAAGCTGTGTTTAAATGAAAATAATATATTGTATAATAAAAATAAAAGTACTAATAAAATCTGTTTTATTTTTTAAATTTGAAATGATAATCATTAACTTTATTAAAAAGAGCTTTTTTTTTACTATTATATTTTATTTTATATTATACATAGCATTATATTATTACGGATGTTCCAAAAACTTAACGGTTTCAGGCTTACGGCATTTCAGACATTCGGAAAAAATATCACGAAATCGAAATTTGGTGGAATATTTAGAAAAAGTGTTTTTTGTTTTTCTTATAAAATTCTGTTTCTGTGACTTTGATACTTCTCCAAGACTCAACACATCAAAAACTTGATACTGTTTGATAATACCATAAATTCTTGGAACACCTAATAAATATTATATTGTTGTATAAAGGTATAATGGTCGTGTTCAGCACAACCAAGTCCTTAGTAAACTAAGTTAGCTACTAAGTATTGAGAACTGGCTCTTAAAAATATGGCTGAATATTTGTGTGTGTTACGAAAGAGTAATCCATTTGTTTACATTCCGTAATATTTTAATTAATTTATGTCAAATAATTATTCGTTTCCAAAATTTTGCTAATGCAGATATTTCTATAGAAACTATAAACAATATTAGAGATCTGGGTAGGCTATAACTTTGCGACGGTCAGAAAACAGCTATAACTTTGGAACGGTTTAGAATTTTGAACTTCTAATAGGTTTTCTAGAGTCGTAAGGAAAACTTTACCTAGAATCTTCTCGCATCATTATTTCGCTATATCCTATCGTTTTCTTCAAACAATTCGGACAAACACAACATATTTCCCTTTTATATATAGAAAAAATATACTGCACACTAAACTTGGTTTCTTTTTTGGTCACCAGATGATGTCGTGACCAAAGTGCTCAATTATCAACATAATGTAAGTTAGTTTTTTGCCAGGACATTTGATGCAAGTTAGATTTTGACGCCATTTGATTTTCTACTAAATTTAGTGGATTTTATAAAGTCTAGTAGAAAATCAAGATGATTTATTCTTGGGATTGTATTTTTTAAATTTTTTAAACTCGATACATGATGGTTCGCATGCATATTATTTCATATTATTAAATCCACTAAATTTTGGGGAAAATATCCCAATTTGACAACATTGCTCACAAGTTAGTGTGTCCTAAGGTTGAACTTAAATGCTTAGAGGAAATTTTGTTTTAGATTGACTGTTTGACTTACTTAGTTTACAAAGGACTTAGTTGTTCTAAACACGACCAATATATTATGCCAAACTAGGTTCATAGAATAATAATATGTAATGCATATATGTAACACTAGTCACATCACACACAAAAAGGGCGTTAAATATCAAATTTAAAACTTTGTATCACCAACGAACGACACGGCGTGTCATATCATGAACAAAATCGAACAAACATCCTTTGATATACACCGTACCGCTTTTATACGCTGATACAATACTCTACTATCGAACGATGCAGAGATATGATAAAAAAAAACCAGGGTTTATCACTATATCATCGATTCCAAAGGGGGGAGGGGTGTTCTTTTTTTAAAAATTTTTACCGCCGATTTGTGTCGAATCTATTTGATTTTTTACAAAAATATTTTTAAAAAGTTACCCTACTTAAGTGAAATTGAGTAGAAATTTTTAAAACTTTTAGAATTTTGCATGTGATCTCTCGAAATTTGAGCGAAAATTAGTTTTTGAGTTATTCACTTTTGAAAATGGGATTAGCCATGTTTAGAATTTTCCCTGTAGCTTCAAAAAAAATTTGAAAAAATATACACAAAAATCAAAGTTATTCCTACTAATGTCTGGCAAACGTTGCACAAGTTGTAATTAAATTGCTGTATATCAAGTTAGAACTAAATAATTAATGAATTCTTAATGAACATTTATATGTATGTGATAGTTTATAACCTCAAATATTATTAGTTTTCTAAATATGGCAGTTATAAATATGCACACCGTTGCCAACTTTTCGAAGCCGGTGATATAAATGCTGTTTTACCGACTTTTTCTTTAGATATTTTTCTTAAATAAAAGTTGTTCGTTTTAACTTTTTTTCTAAACACTTTTTTCGAAATCCCAATGAATCGAGAAAAACATTCCGCTTACTAAACTACGACTAAAATTCAAAATCATAAAAATTGAGTATGATGATGCTAAATCGTAAATATTTCAACCGTTAGTAACATTCATGATTAGCCGGTATTAGGAAACGGTTTTCCATTTATACATCAAAGTCAAATATGACAATCAGTGTTTTATTGTCTAATTGTGTCTAACACAACAATATCTATGGGGCATTGTTAACTCAAGTACGTGCAACTATTTGTTTAAATTAACCAGATTGTAGTAAATACACTCCCGTTCAAAAAAAATGAACAGACCTGAAATGTTAATTTTCTGACATTTCATAAAACTTCTCACGTTTGTAACTCTCTGTATAATGATTTATTTATAAACAAAGAGAAGTAGTATATTTTTTAATGTGAAAAAAGAATTGGAAGTTATATATTTTTTATTTATGTAAACAATTTATGTAAACAAAAACATTTATTTACTACAAGGATAATCAAAATTGTGAGAGAATGCTTCGGTTCACGTCTGTTCAATTTTTTTGAACGGAAGTGTACATAAATGATGAAGTGTAAAAAAAAAATTATGGCGGATTGTAGCGAGGTTAATCGTTAATTCCAAATTGGAGGATTTTCTTATAATTAGTGGATTCAATAATATAAAATACGGTGTGCCATCCTGTATCAAGTATGAATGAATATTTTGTATTCCAGCATGAATATAAAAATTTAAAAGTACGACATTTCCAAGATTAAATCACTTACATTTTCTACTTGGCCTTAGAGGAGAAATCACATCGACCTTAAGGTCCATTGTGCTCCCCCTTCTACTTCAGTTCGACGAGATTCGCTTCTCCTATATGTTGGCAATAGCCAGGAGCTTGCTTATCAGGTCTTCCTGAAGGTTCATATATTCGAGGTGAGATGGAATTCCTAAAATAGGCCCTGGGCCTATGAAGGGCATGCCGACTTCCTTCGTTGCTAAGGTATCTGCTTTTTCGTTTCCTTCGAAACCACTGTGACCCGGCACCCACATCAATTTAACATTGTTCCGTTTTGCCAGTTTCCGAAGTTCCTCCGGACAATCCTTGACTACCCTTGAGGTGACCTCAGTTCCAGACAAGGCTTTTAAAGCAGCTTGACTGTCCGAAAGAATACATACGTTCTGGTTTATGTAGCCTCTACGTAGGTTCTTACGGACGCAAGCCAGTATAGCGTAGACTTCTGCTTGGAAGATCGGGTCATATTTCCCCAAATTGAGGCTTATGTTAACATTAAGTCTCTCACCGCCTCGGTCCCTTCTTCAGTTTTGGATCCGTCTGTATACCAGACGATTCCTTTCTGAAGCTAGGATGGTTCTCCTTCGATTAGATGTACTAAAGTCATTTATTTAGTTTACAAAGGACGATCAATCACTCATATGATAATTAGTTTGGTTTAAAGATATTTAATAATATTAAAGTGTCTCCCTCCCATGAGAATTATAGTTTATAACACCACTTTGTTTATTTAACCATAACCTAATTTTGTAACATTGCTGTGTGAAACTAGCTTTATATTATTATGTGTATAAATAGATTTAAAAAATATACATGATAAAAAAAATTATTAACAAAATACGCAAACATACGTTTTTAATGAAATTAACATTTATGTGTTGAAACTTTTAATAAACTAAAAAAAATATATATATACTCGTATTTGTGCCTTGCATTTAACAAGGACGATGCAATACTACAAAAGTTCTTTTTTTTTTGTACGGAGATGATTTTATATTCCATAAAGTTTGGACAGTCCAAAATGTTAAGGCCCAAATAGACGCAGAACATGGTTGCAGCAACATTGAACAGCAACTAGCTTGTTGCTGTTCAATGTTGCTGCAACCACGTTCTGCGTCTATTTGGGCCATTAGAGCCGGTTATTCCATAAAGTTTGGGCAGTCCAAAATGTTTGAGGCATATATTTACGAGTCCATACACAACTCATCACATTAGCGATTACTTGAAATTGTTTCTCGTAAGGTAAACAAAATCATCTTGATTGTAAAAATTATTTATTGTATAAATCTTCAATTAAAAAGATTGTGACAATCAACGATTTCTACGGAACTCGGAAGTATACCGAAAGTTTTTAAATCATTTAATTGATTACGCTCTCTTTTTTTTTTCCAAAACAATTATTAATAATTTGTTTTCCTTCTATACGATTTTAGACGATAAAACGCTCTCTCCATAACGTCAAATTAGTGTGATGTTTATTTGGATCCAATTTACCATCTTAATTCGATTTAAGAGTTTTTCTTATAAGATTTCAGACGAGATCTCGTAAAACGTTCCTCTAATTATCAAATGAATACGATTTTCGTGTTTTTTGGATCCAAATTACCTTATATAGTGAATTTAATTCAAATCCGGGACATAGATTTTTTCGATTTTTGGCGTTTTTTCAAGGTACACCCCTTAGAAAAAATCGAAAAAATCACAAAAATTTTGTAGTCATCGATTTGAATGAAAATTAATTTATAAAGTAATTAACACCCAAAAAACACAAAAATCCACTTGGTTCATCGATTTGATGGATAATTTCAGAGATATGACCTCTTAATTCGATTTAAGATTCTCTCCCAGAAGGTTTTAGACAATATTTCGCAAACCGCTCATCCAATCGTCAAATGAATACGATTTTCGTGTTTTTTGGGTCTAATTTACCTTGTATAGTGAATTTTATTCCAATCGGGAACAAAATTTTTTTTGTTTTTTCGGCAATTTTTTCAAGGTACAGCCTTCGAAAATGAAAATTAATTTATGAAGTAATTAAGATCCAAAAAACACATAAATCTAGTTAGTTTGGCGATTTGATGGACAATGTCCGATTTTCTATTTCGTAAAAATAATTGAATTCATTGAACCATCTCTTTTTCCTTCATGGTCAAGGAATTTTCCCCCGTAAGAAGTAGGGAATTTTATAACTCTATCATTACGACCCGCCATCCTGAGTATATAATATTATCCCGAGGAAATATTTCAACAAAATGTGAAGATGTTTTAGAATAATTAATTAATCGATCAGACACAAATTAATGGTTATTTTCAATTAAGTTTCTTGAAAGAAAAACTTGAAGGGAAATTTATAATCGCGTAACTCGGAAAAAAATAATAATAAAAAAAACATGATAAATACATTTTTTTTATGAATATTTAAAATACATTTAAAAGTTTGTATTTTTTCATTTTAAGGTCAAATAATTACATAACAACCATCATCATGACACGACAATTGTTAGCACGTGGTGAGGATTGTTATTAGCAAGCAAAATAATCCACTTCCATTTCTTTCAAACATATTTCTTTCTTTCTATTTCTTTTTTTAATTGTTATGGAAATCAGTTCTATAATTTATGAATATATTTGCGACAATTTGTTGACTTTACTTTCATTCTGTATATTTAATTGTTTTTGATGTGAAAACATTTATAGCGAGACTATACAAGTATTCTTTTATAGGGGGTATGATTTTCTTTTATGTAACGATCGGCTATTTAACAATCGGCAATCATCGGGCGTTCGTATTTTAAATGGAAATTTTACATTGTAAATGAATATTATGAATTGCTATTGTATGTACACTCCTGTTCAAAAAAAATGAACAGACCTCAACCGAATCAGTCTCTCACAATTTTGATTATTCTTGTGGTAGCAGATACATTTTATTATTTAATTTTTACACGTAAGAGTAAGATTTAACACTTAATATATGTATTAACATATATGTATTAACATATCTGTCACTGACATCGTTTATACTACTTATCTTTGTTTATAAATAAATAAAATTATACATTATACAGAGAGTTACAAAAGTGAGTAGTTTTATGAAATGTAAGATAATTAATATTTCAGGTCTGTTCATTTTTTTTTGAACTGGAGTGTACGATATATTTTCACCTCATGCCCGGACTCACGTCCTCCATACAGCTCACTCCTTGATTCGGTAAATTACGGAGCATCTTGCTTTGGGAATGATAGGCTCAGTTGAAAGGGGCGCTTGAGATGACCCCTCTCGTGCCAACGAGTCCGCTACTTCGTTCCCCTTAACGCCAGAGTGACTCGGTACCCAGATCAGTCTGACTGTTACTCAGTGCCAAGTGGTTCAGGTCCTCGAAGCATTCATAGACTGACACGTTAACTAACTAACGATAACTGTATTGCTGGCCAAAAACTCGACGTGAGTGTACACAGCTCCACTCGCGGCTACTCGCCTAGACATTCGCCGAGTGTGTACTGCCAGCATTGTAATTTTCTATTGTAATTTTACCATTTCAAAAACGGTTTAAATTTTGATAGGAATTACGTAATCAGTAGACGACTGCTTACCTTTAGCTGCCTGCGTGTGATAATCATGTTATTAAAAAATATTTAAAATAGTCAACAAACAATTATTATTAATGGTAAATAAAACTCGCACGTTATAAATTATTTTACGTGAAAATATTTAGGTTGCCAGTTAGTTTATAGATTAGAAGTTTATTATTTTTGTTTTTCTTGTACACATTTTGTGATACAGAAAGTGCCTTTTTTTCAAGTGCTTCAATTTAATTTATATTCACAAAAGTTTATTTATAAATCAGAGTAATGTTTTTTTTTTTCTAATGGTAGTTTCACACAATTATTACATAATTGATTTATTATAACTTTCTCAAATGTGATTTGAAAATTAATGAGGAAGAATATAGGAAGTTTATGTGATTCAAATCGATCATTATAGATCTAAACAAATATTATTAAATAAAACAAAAATATTTGAAATTTTCGTAAAATCAGTTGATTTTTAATTAAATACTGATATGAAAAAATTAACTCGGGCATCTGGATATCTAGTCCAGCGTGCTTCCGCTACACCAAAGACGACTGTGACGTAATAGCCAACCTTTTCATATCATTCTTATTTTTAGCGAATTTCTTGAAAGGAAATAGAGCTATTGGTCCCGTACCGAAGTCAAAATTTCGCAAAAATTTCTTCAAATGTCCATCGATCCTACCTTGTAGGTGTCAAAAATCACCATCTGTAAAATTTATATATATATATCTATGGACATATATATATATATATATATATATATATATATATATATATATATATATATATATATATATACATATATATATATGTATATATATACATATATATATATATATATATATATATATATATACATATATATATATATATATGTGTCTGTAATCACTCTAGCGGTCACAGTTTTCATTTTATCAGAATGAGATTTGGTATTTGAAGCGCTTTTGGTATTCAAAAGGTCAAGTTCGTTAATGGGTAAAATCGGACCAGAGGAAAGGGGGGTTTAGAGGGAGGGGGAAACACAAAATTTGACATATCTCCCTTAATATTTGAAAAATCGAAAATTTTATAAGAAGTAAAGTTGTAGGTATTAAGTTTTACTGTAATTTTGTTTCTTATCATTTTTTCTGTAACCCTAATATTTACAAAAATATTGACGGTTTAAGATTGAAAATTAAATTCCTCAATATCTCTGTACGCATTAGAGTTTGAGCAAAAATGATAGGGTCATGAATTGTAGCAAACATGATTTTCTACAACTTTGTTTCTTAAGCATTTTTCGATTGTTCTAATATTAAGAGAGATATTTTATATTTTGTGTTTTCTTCTATCTTTATGCCCCCCTTTCCCCTTGACGTATGTTATTTATTAATAAAATTGGCCATGCAAATACTAAAATCAGATACGACATTTCATTTTGATCAGACTAACATTGTGACCGCTAGAGAGTAATTTATTTATTCCAAGGAAATTCGCTAAGTTGAAGCAGCTCCTGCGTAACGAATTTTTATTTATTTAGACAGTATTACTTCTGTTGAAGTTATTATTCATATATATTTATTTGTGTATACTTAATCGTCAACATCTTAAGCGTCAGTTGATTTTGAATAGTTTCAGAATACAGTTCCTTATTTAGAAATAAAAATGAAATGAACAATTTTAACATATTGTAGCAACATAGTAAACATTTTCGGGTTCTTAATACAGCATTTTGTGAATGAGATCTAATAATATTGGAAAATCTAAAACTTTAAAAATATTAGATCTCATTCACAAAATGTTACAGATATACTTGTTAAATGTTAAATGGGCACAGATATACTTCCCATCAGGGGTGTAGCTACCGCCGTATCAATTATACGGGGCCAGAAATGACAAAAGTCAAAAAAAGCTATTTCTTTTTTTCCCGCGTAAAGCGTGCGTTCAAAAGTTGGCAACACTCTACATCAGTTTGCCGAAAAAAAGGCAAGGAGAGTGTATATTTAATTTGAATTGTTTGTAAAAATTTTTGGAAAAAGTGACCGATAGATAATTATAATGAATAAATATTTGTTTTAATTTTATGCAAACATTTTTTTTTTCTTTTGTGAGAAATCTTTACCCTTCATAAGGGCCCCCAAACAAATTTTTATACGGGGCCCCGCCAAGGCACGCTACGCCACTGCTTCCCATCTCTTTCGTTTCTGAACTGTCCGCTATAATCAATAGTGTTAAGATAAACAGGACAAAAAAAATAAAATTTTGTGATTCGTAATAAAGAATGAATTTGGGAATTAATTCATAATGTTTTTTTTTTTTTTTTTGTTGCAGAACGTAAACTTTTTGTTGGAATGTTAAGTAAAAAATTAAGTGAGAATGATGTCCGTACAATGTTCTGTGCGCATGGTTTGATTGAAGAATGTACGGTGTTACGAGATCCATCCGGACAATCACGCGGTTGTGCCTTTGTTACATTTTCAACAAAACAAGCAGCGGTGGCTGCAATCAAAGCCTTACATCATTCACAAACAATGGAGGGATGTTCGGCAGCGTTAGTTGTTAAATTTGCTGATACACAAAAAGAAAAGGACCAAAAACGTTTACAGCAAGTGCATGCAAATTTATGGGGACCGACGACTGTTAGTGCGGCCACAACAACACCACAACAATTAATACAAGCAACGCCTCAACAATTTCCTACAACGGTAATGATCTTTACTTGTTTTTTTTTTTTTATTCACTTGCAATTAACAACTTCTTTTTCCACCCCCCTACCAAAACTGAAGTGATAGTATGCACAGGTTAAATCTAATGAGAAACGTATCTAAGGAATTTCCAAGATAGTCTTGCCAAGACTGTAGTAGATCCTCTTAAAGAGAGTATCCTGATTATACTTTTCCATGATACACATGAACCTGGTTCCCTCGATGTATACTTGTTTTTTTTTTTTCTTCACTTGCAATTAACAACTTCTTTTTCCACCCCCTACCAAAACTGAAGTGATAGTATGCACAGGTTAAATCTAATGAGAAACGTATCTAAGGAATTTCCAAGATAGTCTTGCCAAGACCGTAGAAGATCCTCTTAAAGAGAGTATCCTGATCATACTTTTCCATGATACACATGAACCTCGATGTACTGATCCTGAACCCGATCCAACTGCGAAAGGTTACCGGATTCATCACCGGGCATTATCATCTACGAAAGCATCTGCACATAATAGGACTCAATAACGGATCCTTTATGCGCACATAATCTTTTACTGCGAATCTTTCGGTTACTACAAGATATTCGGTACATCTCACCCCGAATATATGAACTTTCAGCAAAATCTGATAAGCAAGCTCTTGACTGTTGTAAAAATATGGGAGAAGCAAATCTCTGAAGTAAAAGGGGGAGCATAATGGGACATAAGGTCGAAGTACAATTCATTTATATACCCCAAGTTTCCAAAGGTTTATCCCAAACATAAATTTAAAGAACAGTATAAAAATGGTCTCTTACCTGTTTTGCTTGAAATGAATAGTTTGTGGAATATTCCTTAGATACGTTCTTGGCTAAAAATGAAGACAAAATTAATTAACACTAAACTCAATTTAGGAATTTTTTGGAATTGCACAGGTATTACAAAATGATGCACTAAATCCTGCATCATTGCAACTATTACAAGCGATTGGTAGTACAAATTTATTGCAACAACATTTAATTAGTCCAGATGGTAGTCTGTTAGCGCCGATGAGTATGCAAAACCTAATGTTAGCGGCAATGGCACAACAGCAACCGGCCGCTGCGGCCACACCCTTATGTGTAGCAGGTTTACTGGGTAAAGGTGGTGTAGCGGATCGAACGTCTGCCGCCTTACAAGCGGCTGCCATTCCAGCGGGTTTAACTGCTAGTCTCCCCGGTGCTACTGGTCTGTCAACGGCTGCCGGATTAAGAACAATGAGTGCATCTGATCTCACAACAACAACTGGTAGTGTTTATGGACAACTTTTAGGCAATTCTTTAAATACGGCGGCCGCAGCCGCTGCTGGTAAACAAGTTGAAGGTAAGATTTTCAAACAATATATATTACATAGTTTTTACACGATCTAAAGTTAAAATTAATCCTTATCTGTAATTGGGTCGAGAGTTAACATCATCAAGGTAACCCGAATCGTTTTCAAAATATGTATATCGATCGCGAATCAGCGCTAATCGTACGTATGTCAATATGATCTGAAAAAAATATTAGAATCGGTCCAGCCATTTTTCCAAATACTGGATAAATCATGGTGTGGACCATGAGGGTCAAATCTCGTTACAAATGTCACATTTATTATAGAGTCTTTCCCCTCAAGATTTGTTTTTTGTTTCTAAGCATGAAGTATTCAAAGATTCGCCCGTCCATTATAGGACGTTTTCATAGGAAAATTATAAAGAAATTTGAGCATTACTTTATTGAAGTGTCACGACTGTTTTCCTTCTAGAATTACTGGATCAGTTTGACCAGGAAATTAGACCTTTAGCCAGTAAATAGATGTTTATCCAATTCGATTACAGAGTTTTTGAGAAAAACGCACGCATGATAGTGGCAAATTTAATTCTTTTTATCATTTATATCCGAAACTGCAGAATGAAATCCATTGAAAATTCGAAGACAACTCAAAAACCTAGGGTCCCAGGTAATTCAAAATTCTTGGGGGCAGAATAAGGAGATGATAATAGAGGCACGAAACTTTCACGTTTTTAAAGAGTTAAGAACACTGTTTGATTGGTAAAATGATAGATTCCTATATTATACCAACGGAAGTGACTAGCGTATACTTAATTTGACATTTAAGTAATATGTCGTCATCGATAAGACAGTGAAAGATCATATGTATTTCAATACCATAACATCTCAGGTAGCTCATTGGTCTAGAATGCCAGATGCCATGGGTTCGATTCCCATTCTAGATGTGTATGATTTTTCATATCAAGTATTTGATGTCCAAGTCCGTTTTCACACATGTAGAGGTAGAGTTAGATTGTAAAGGCTGCCCTGGACGGAATACACTTTGACCATAAGGTCCATTGTGATGCCTTAGGATGTGAGGATGTGAGTGGAGTGGAAGGAATTTGTGAGTAGACTAGGAATTAGTAGGATATGCGGCTGCAGCCAACTATGATAGGAACTATGTCGATATTCATCTGGAGTTCGTGAAGTAAACTGCAGAAAACCTTCTCAAGCATAGCCGGTTACTTCGTTCTTGTCCATACGCTAACAGTTTAGTCAATTAACCGCCCCTTTTTTTATATAATTGACAAACTGCCGAAGTCGGGACTCGAACCCATAACCTCCCAGTTTCCAAGCACTGCATGCTGCGCAGACATGACGCCCGAGACCGCTCGGCCACTTGGCCGGTAAACTCGCACATATAACTTCAGATGTAAGTACTAATGCGAATGATTTGGTGAGCAAGCGCAATACTATTTTTTTATGAATGGTTTTAGTTTGATGAAATAGAGAAGAATTCTATTTTGGCGTGTACGATATGTTTATGTCCTACTTCCTTGTGATTGGTTTACTCTGATCATGTGACTGAAATAGTTAACAAAGAAAGAAATAGCAAACAAAACGAGAGTTATAGCTGTTCAAAAACATGTGATTGATATATATTAAAGTGAATTTCATTGTGTGCACAGCAATGTAACTTTAGTTATATCAAATATTTGTATTGCGATTGAAAACTTTCAACAACATTTCCATTTGTAAAAACGGGCTAAGAATGTTATAAATATTTTTTTTCTTTGAAGAGCATGAACATAAACTAAATCCTTGTTGAATAATTTGCAACGTTTTTCTAGACCACACAGTATATCGAATTATATAAACACAAATTCTTAGTATTATATTTTTTACTGTTTATCATAAATATTATAAACTTCAAAATGTCGTCAAGTTAATATTAAAGACCATTCAAATTTGAATACCCTTGTTTGTCTGTTTGTTGTATAAATAATCAAGTCGTCTCTATGCATAATAACAATCTATTTGTTTCCTACACCCTCTTCACTACCCCTCCCGCCTGCAAGTCCGTTTGTTATATGTTACCCATTAAAAAAAAAAAATATATATATATATATACACTTTTTTTTTCTTCAATGAATCATTTATTGTGTTCTTCAAAACTTATTCATAAAAAAAATTGTTTATATTTTTTGTTTGTTATGTAGATAAAAAGTTTTCGGAATTATGTTTTTTGTTTTATCGACTAGGCCAAACTACCTTTAGTTTAGGACGAATCAGTATTTGGGGTTGTAGGTTTTGAGGAATGATCGAAATAAATTTGTAATTTTTAATTCGAAAAATACAATGATTTAGCATATAAGGATAAGTACACTCCCGTTCAAAAAAAAATGAACAGACCTGAACCGAATCAGTCTCTAACAAATTTTGATTATTCTTGTAGTAGCAGATACAACATTTTATTTTATTTTTATACGTAAGAGTAAGATATAATACATGTATTAACATTACATATATTTTTTAAATTCTCACTCTGTCACTGAGAACACCGTATATACAAATAAGAAATATAAATTCAGTTTATACTTCCATTTCTTTTTTACACACTTAAAAAATATACTACTTATCTTTGTTTATAAATAAATAAAATTATACATTATACAGAGAGTTACAAAAGTGACGAGTTTTATGAAATGTAAGATAATTAACATTTCAGGTCTGATCATTTTTTTTGAACGGGAGTGTACATGGGCGATCAAGTTCTGCGGTGTCTGGAGAGGATATTATTGGATTGAAAAATGGCATGTTATGAAATAAAGACGACTCTTCTTTTATGTCGGCAGTACACTCTCGATGAGGCATGACGAGCGTGTACTCGGAGAGGGATCGGTCTGTCTCGTGTTGACTTGGCTCGACTCGGGAGCGCTCCATTTAGAGTCGGTGTCCAGTAGTCAAAATACACTCTCGTCTACACTCACGACATATCGTGGATTTAAACCAATCAGCAACGTCTACAACTATCTCATACATTGACTGAACGAGAACTGTATTAGCGACGGAACACTCACGGCGAAAGTGTACACAGCTCCACTTGCGGCTCTTCTGAATATTTCGTCGAGAGTGTACTGCCGGCATTATAATTTAATCCGAGGCAGCGAAACATAATACAATACATTAAAAAAATACAGACGAATTGAGAACCATCCTCCTTTTTGAAGTCGGGTTAAAAAATAAACTAAAACTGAATTCCAAAAAGGTTAAATGTTGGAAACTTTTTAAGATCCACTGATCCATAGTCTAATATAATATTTATTTATCATTGTTATGCAAACATGTGTTTTGTACAATAGACCTCAAAAGTAGCGTCCATTTTACAAATCAAATTTACTTACTAAAGTAATTTTTAGACTCTTTGAAAAACAACCCTGAATTTCCTTACCTGTTCACGTTAATTAAAATATTTTACATCAAAAAAAACCTTATGAATAAAACCATTTAAAATTTAAGGTAATTTTTGTCTTCATCAATTTTAGCACACAAATAAAGGTTAAAGGAAAAAACTAAACCTTGTAATTTGTCTTTATATGAATTCTCATGTTCAGTACCGCAGAAAGACATTTCATGACTAAAACACCGAGCGTCTTATAAAGACAACGTCTGAGTGTTGTGATAACTTCGCCAAATACATACTTGAGTCTATAGAAATAAGACAAGAAGTAATAGAAACATTATTTAGCGTAGATATTGTACAATAGACCAGTCATTAGAGAAATTTTATGTGGTATAATTGGATTCCGAGATATTATCACTTTTTCTGGTAGATTTTGACGTAAAATTCAGTGTCCTTTTGTATTAGTAACGAATTTAGAAGACAAGTAATATATATTAAAGGTCAAAGGTCATTTTTTTCAATTTTTGTTCTCGTAACTTTGTAAAGAAAGAAATTATAGGATTGGCAGTGGTTCGCCGAGGATTTTTTCATTTGATCTTAATACACTCTCTGCCATAGACTATCCGATAGTCCTCAGGAGACAGAACCGGCGGGAAAACTAAGATTGATAGTGAGAACTCCACCAAAACTTTGTAACCCTGAAGAACGAGTTTGATATTTGAATCGTGTGTACATAAAATTACCAATCCTCTGAGATAGATCCGACGGGAAACCTGAAATGGGTGATGAATTTATCACGTGAGAACTACATCTCAAGCTATCCACAACCTCGTTACCCAAGAGATCGGTAATATCCCAAACTTTCCAAAACCTTGTGCAATCCGGGACCCCGAATTTTATATTTGAATATTTTACGCATAATATTGCCAATCCTCTGAAACATGGTCGGCGAGAAACCTGAGATGTGTATTGAGTATTCCCCATCTCAGATCCTACAACGTGGGGAGTTCCTTACGTGGGAACTACGTCCTAAGCTATCCAGAACCTTGTTACCCAGGGGATCGGTAATAGCTCACATCTTCTCAAACTTTGTAACCCGGAACAACGGGTTTGCTATTTAAATCTTGGGCACATTTAAATATTGCCAAGAAAAAGCACATGCGACGCGTCGCGTATAGCATTATTTGCCCTTACTATCCATAGATATACTCTCGAGATATGTCTCATCCGGCCTTGACCTGTTTCCCCGTTCCTACTCTGAGAGATAACTGGACAGATGAGGATATATTTTTCTCAAAATGAATCCTAGACCACATCTATTTTTGTTATTGCCATTATATGACTGGCCTACGAATAGATGTATGTGTTGTATGTTTGTGAGGTTATGAAATATATTTAACTTACTTTCAAATAATAATAATAATAGAAATATGATAATTACTAAAATGTATTCATTATTATGTTAATTATTGCTTAACATAATATTTCCCTCCATTTTGTGTGTTTGTTTATTTTTTTTTTTTTTTACAAATACATACTTTTTTTTTTCTACATATAATTATTTTAATGAAAGTATTTAAAGATCGTTTTGAGTAACGGGGATACATTTAAAAAAACTCCTAATGTGTAATTATTAGAAGACACATTTATATAAATTCGTCTAATTATTTGAAATTATAATTTTTATTAGTAAATCATACAACTGATTTATATTATAAATACCAAAAATATCATAAATATAGGTCTCTAAAACTTAGTGGCCATTACCAAACTTTGTGCCTATGGTAACTTTTACACATGAAAGTTTTCAATCGCAATAAAAATATTTGATATAACTAAAGTTACATTACTGTCCACTCGATGAGATGCAATTGAAATATATCGATCGCATGTTTGTGAACAGCTATAACTCTCGTCTTGTTTACTATTTCTTTCTTTGTCAACCACTTCGGTCACATGATCAGAAGGCCAGTCACAAGGAAGTAGGATATCAACATATGGTACACACTATTCTTACATCTGAAGTTACATATAAGATTTCATGAAAAAAAATAGAATTTCATCAAACTAAAAACATGTATCAAAAAATTCGTTACGCAGGAGGCTGCTTCAACTTAGCGAATTTCCTTAAAATACATAAATCACTTTCTAGCGGTCACAATTTTAGTCTGATCAAAATAAAATGTCGTATATGATTTTAGTATTTGCAAGGCCAATTTTATTAATAAATGACATACGTCAAGGAGAAATGGGGGCATAAAGAAAGAAGACAACACAAAATATAAAATATCTCTCTTAATATAAGAACAATCGAAAAATGCGTGAGGAATAAAGTTGTAGAAAATCAAGTTTGCTACAATTCATCACCTCATCATTTTTGCTCAAACTCTAATGTGTACAGAGATATTGAGGAATTTAGTTTTCAATCTTAAACCGTCAATAATTCTGTAAATATTAAGGTAACAGAAAAAATGTTAAGAAACAAAATTACAGTAAAACTTAGTACCTACAACTTTACTTCTTATAAATTTTTCGATTTTTGGAATATTAAGGGAGATATGCCAAATTTTGGGTTTCCCCCTCCCTCTAAACCCCCCTTTCCCCTTGTTCGATTTTAACCATTAACGAACTTGACCTTTTGAATACTAAAAACGCCTCAAATATATCTCAGGTAGCTTAGAGGTAGAGCGTTGGTTTAGAATGTCAGAGGTCGTGTGTTCGAATCCCATCCTAGATGTGTATGATTTTTTATATCAAGCATTTGATCTTAAAGAATGTCATAATCATTTTGTTATCTATGAAGTCCAATTAATAATGGCCGTAACAACTAGTCAGTCAGTCTAAACTAAAATTAACTTTCGATCGTCAGCGTGTTTTTCTCAGGACATACTTATCAGCTTGTTAGCAGTATTGCCCCAATTCGGGACAATACAAATTTAAAAATACGACAATCCCAGGAATAAATCACCTAGATTTTCTACAAGGCTTTATTAAATCCACTAAATTTAGTGGAAAATCCCCCCAGCCTGACAGCTATTACCTAACAAAATGGTGTCAAAAATCAAAGTTGTTTAGTAACTGTCAAATGTCCTGGCAAAAAAATAATTTAGATATACTGAATACCACCGATATGAAAAATTCTGGCAAAAAAAATTGAATACCAAACGGAACCTTTTACGTTTCCAACTCTGTCCATGATCATACTTAATCGAATTTTTATAGTTTTCGTTAATCGTACAATTATTAATGATAAATGGATGTTTTGGTTGTATCGAAAATAGACAATTAACGCAAAAGAATTGATGAAATATTTTGCTTACAATATATAAAATAATGAGATTGACTGACGGGTACTTCGTTAAATTTTATTATTTTTGGAAAGAAGTTTTACAAAATAATAATATTTGTATTTTGACCTAGACTACTAAAATAGTTGGGGGGTTAGTGGATCAAATTACACATTTCAATCTGCTCGAAGGAAAAACTGTTGCAAACACTGTAGTATATGTTCTAAGATAAATTTTAAGAAGTGTTCCACAGTTGGAATCCTTTTTGTTAGGGCAAAATTGTCGAAATATCGATGGTTCTTTGAAAATTATGAAGTTTATCGTAAAGACTGTCATTAACAAAATTAAACAGTATTAAATTATGGATAGAGTGTTCCTTCGAAATTTTCCCCCGGATTTTAGCGATTTGATTACCCTCTTTTGCAATGTTTCAGGCGATATTTTCTAAACCGCTTATCCAATCGTCAAATGAATACGATTTTTGTGTTTTTTGGGTCCAATTTACCTTGTTTAGTTAATTCCATTCAAATCGGAAACATAAATTATATTTACGATTTTTGGTGTTTTTTCAAGGTACACCCCTTAGAAAAAATCGAAAAAATTACAAAAAATTTTTAGTCATCGATTTGAATGAAAATCAGTTTACATAGTAATTAGGACCCAAAAAACACAAAAATCCAGTTGGTTTGATGATTTGATGGATAGTTTTCGAGATACGACCTCTTCATTCGATTTAAGGCCCTCTCTTATATGGATTCAGACGATATTTCATAAACCGCTCATCCAATCCTTAAATGAATACGATTTTCGTGTTTTTTGGGTCCAATTTACTGTGTATAGTGAATTTCATTCAAATCGGGAATATAAATTATTTTTCGATTTTATGCAATTTTTTTAAGGTACACCCCTTAGAAAAAATCGAAAAAATCACAAAAAATTTTTAGTCATCGATTTGAATGAAACTGAGTTTATTAAATAATTAGGACCCAAAAAACACAAAAATCCAGTTGGTTTGGTGATTTAATGGATAATTTTCGAGATACGGCTTCTTCATTCGATTTAAAACCCTGTCTTATATGAATTCAGACGATATTTCATAATCCGCTCATCCAATCTTTAAACGAATACGATTTTCGTGTTTTTTGGATCCTATTTACCTTCTATAGTGAATTTCATTGAAATCGGGAATATAAATTATTTTTCGATTTTATGCAATTTTTTTCCCCTTCGAAAAAATCGAAAAAATCACAAAAATTTTTTAGTCATCGATTTGAATGAAAGTGAGTTTATTAAGTAATTAGGACCCAAAAAACACAAAAATCTAGTTGGTTTGGTGATTTGACAAACAGTTTCCGAGGTATACCATCTTTTATACGATTTCAGACGATATCACAATAACCGCAGACGATAATGTATGGTTTGGTCGATTTTGATTCACCAACCTCCTAACTATGAATATAAGTGACCGTAGCTAACAAGAGGTGGTGATTTAAATGTTTTTGTTGTAAATAAAAATTAAGTTTTGTTATTTATTTTATTTTTAGCTAAATTGTTTTCTGTTTAATCTTCACAAATATCTTTTCACTGCTTCTACTCAAGTAATTTATTAGTATATGGTTGGTTATTGCCCGTGTACTATATTAGCTTTTTACAGCTAGCGCATTATGTGTGTATCATCATCTTTTGAATCATGGGCGTAGCTACACGCACATCGTCTAGTAGGATATAATAGGGAATATGCATGAAAATTTTTTTTAACATTTATTTTCAGAATATGAAAATACTGTTAATACTGTAATAATATTTAAAAACGAAATTAAAATCCGACAAATATCAAGAAAGCTATAAGCTTTTAAAGATTATTATCTGTCTCTTTCTTGCAAAAATACTAAAAACGGAGTTTTACGTGTATTTTAAATGGTGAAAGTGTAATATGACGTCACATAACATATCAAGAGGGCTATCACCCTCTTTGTCTAATCGGGAATTTCAATCATTCATATCTCGCTTATTTTTAAAGTTATTTAAAAAGTAATTTTACCTTGATATTTGTCAAGTAAACATGCTTCAATTCAAGCGAAAAAAAATTTTCATGCATATTCCCTATTATCATACATCAAAATATTTGAATACAAGTCTATCTAGTTAACGATTTTACAAGAACAGTTAGTTTAGTGTCAATCACAGAAACTTCAATGCGAATATTACAACTAAGCAGTGTAAATATATTAATACAAAAAGGGCCACTCAACTGTTTTTGAAATCATTGCACATAACCTCGTGGAAGTGTATACCACCAATATATTGGCCGATAGTGAAGTAGTCATTTTTAAGAACTACAAATTAAGAGCTCTTAAACAATTCTTATTTAGGACTTCTTAAATATGACCTCCTTTAAGAAATCATTTTTCAGAATAAAAACATCTTCTAAAGAATAAAGAACTCGTCTAAAGAATTCTCAAAAGTTCTTTTTTAAGAAGTCTTAATGTCCTCTGGGGCGCATTGGTCTTTTTAAAGAGGTCTTATCTGCCGCTCAAATCATAAATAAGAACTCTTTAGGTATTTATCACCAGTCCAAGTGGCTGAGCGGTCTAAGGCATTATGTCTGCGCAGTATGCCTCATTGGAAACTGTGAGGTTATGGGTTCGAGTCCCGACATCGTCAGTTTGTCAATTATTAAGAGAAAAAAAAAGGGGCGGTTAATTGGGCTAAACTGTCGGCGTATGGACAAGTACGAAGTAACCGGCTATGCTTGAGGTTTTCTGTAGTTTCTTTCACGAACTCCAGATGAATATCGGTTTAGTTCCTATCAGAGTCGGCTGCAGCCGCATATCCTACCAATTCCTAGTCTACTCACAAATTCCTTCCACTCCACTCCTCACATCCTTAGGCATCACAATGGACCTTATGGTCAAAGTGTAGCCCGTCTAGGGCAGCCTTTACAATCTATCTATCTAGGTATTCATCAAGAGTTCATATTTCACTATTCCGAAACATTATTTTTCCCCGAATAAAATCACATTCCCCGAAATATTCAACAGTCCAGCTGTGCTCCTCTCTAGAGGATTCCTTGATTTCTTAAACCTTCAAAGATTCCACCAAAACGTAAATCTGTTGCCATCTATTTCTTTCTTGACGGTTGTGACATATCAGATTACTTCTACCTCATACAGCAAAAAAGGAAGGTAAATGCCAATTAATATACGATTTGGGAAACTGTCTAGATAGAATCAGGAATTAAGAAAACAAGGAATCTTCTAGAGAGCCTTTGCTATTCAGAAATTTTATTCTGCTTTCCAAATTGATGACAGTACTAGGAAATTTTATTCTGCTTTCCAAATTGTTGACAGTAGTAGTTAAAGAAAGTTTCACTTTCAATAAACCTTGAGAGAGTGAGGAGGGAGTCTAGTGTACCCTAATAAATAATTGAAGTTACGCCCATGCTTAAACATCTCAAATGTATAATAATACAATGTAATACTTACATATAAGATTTCAATGAAATTGTTAAGTAATGAATAATTAGAGATTTTTGTTGCATCTGTGAAAATATTACAAAATGATTACAATTGGATAGTTGGACTATCTGTCTGTCTGTCTACTTTGATAGCTAACTGACAGATCTCGATGTAGGTGGTTCTATACTTTGCAATGAAATAAATTTTGAATGCTATTATTGAAAATTTCATTGAATATAGAGAACATTGTGCAAGGGAAAGGTAAATATCACTGACTTCTATAAACTGGACAGATTATCCCATGTTATACCATTAACCCCAATTGAAGGACTCCTCAACTAGCCAAAGTACTAATTTTTGCTTATGGGACTCCATAACGGGTCCATTATGTGCAGATTGTGTGGCGAGGAGAAAGAAACATCCAGCCATATAATCTTTGACTGCGGACCTCTGGGTTACAGCAGATACAGGATATTCGGTGCATCTCACCCCGAATATATATGAACCTTCGGGAGAACCTGATAAGCAAGCTCCAGGCTATTGCCAACATATGGGAAAAGTGAATCTCGTCAGATTGAAGTAGAAGGGGAAGCACAATGGGCCATAAGGTCGAAGTGCAATAGTTATTTACCCCGATATAAATCAATCAATCAATTTTTGCTTCTTCGCGTGGCATTTCCACTACACACATTAAGTTTTAGTACCTTGGCTAGTTGAGGCGGTTAGGCTGCGTTGCATTGGGTCCGTAATTTCACGTTCGTACCCATAAGCATATCTGTCTAGTTATGTAGAGGTCAGCGGTAAATATTTAAGCAAGCGAGTAGCTCGAGAAATGTTGAAAACAAAAGTCGTTTTTCGAAAATAGGGTTACTACTAGCTGTTCTGGATGAGAGGTAGAAGCCAGAGATGTAGGGTCTATCTATGCCTTTAGTGGTAGCCACGAAAATTTCCCAATATGTTAAAATTTACCACCCCGGGGAAAGAAATAACACCATAGATTCTCCAATTCCGGCAGTGTTGAAAGCCTCATTCCTATTCTATGGAGTGTCCTTTCTATAGTAAGACGAATGTCCTCTTGAGGCCAGAAATCCCAAGACTAGCATTCAAAAACTGAACGCACAAGTGTACATAGCCAGTAAGCAGTATTAGAGACTTATAATCAATTTTCGATGTGGACTAGCCTCGAGACTTTTAGTCTTAACTGGACATCCGCCCTAAAATCGTAGTTACGTTGATTTTTTAAATCTATAGTAATTAGAATCGCGATTATTTTTAGTATCAGAGTTAGGACGGGTCGTTGTATTCTGAACGTTTGAGTGTATAGATAGAGAAATATTCTAGATCGATAAAAAATACTAACTTGTTTTTCTTGTTTTAGGTCCTGAAGGTGCAAATCTATTTATATATCATCTACCACAAGAGTTCAACGATACAGATCTCGCATCAACGTTCCTGCCATTTGGTCATGTGATGTCCGCGAAAGTGTTTATCGACAAACAAACACATTTATCAAAGTGTTTCGGTTTTGTATCATTTGATAATGCCACATCAGCTCAAGCAGCGATACAAGCAATGAACGGTTTTCAAATCGGTACTAAACGTCTTAAAGTGCAACTAAAACGACCCAAAGAGGCTTCACGGCCATACTAGTAAATAAATAAAATAAGTAAGAAATTAAAATCCCCACTATACCTAAATAAAACAAACAAACAAAAACCTAAAACATTCGTCGAGAGATTGATCTCATCATCGATGAAAGCGAAAGCGAGCCAGTGTGTAATTTTTTAAGAAATAAAAAAAGAAGTTATTAAAAAAAATTATTTTCTGAAAGAAGAAATTTTGGTTTTTCTTTTTCCAAAATGTTGTTTAAGTAAAAGTAATTTGATTTTTTTTTTGTTTAAATAAAAATAATTTTCGTTTTCTTGTCACAAAACACCAAAGAATGAAATAATATTTTTTAAATGCAAAAAATATAATGTGTTGTGTTCTTCGGTTACCGCTTCTGTTTTTTTTTTTTTAAATAAAAAAAATTAATAATAATGCGCTGTGTTTAAGAGTTTAAATATTAATTTTTATAAATAAAATAATTAGTTTTTCGTTCATCTCACAAAAAATTATGTCAACCAAAACACATTTTTTATTATAAATAATTAAAGTAACTTCAATTTTTAAAACAAACAACCACCATGCCTTTATATAATTATTTTTTAGGTTATGTTTTTAAAAAAAATCAAATGTCAAATAAATATTAAATATGGAGTCTTTAAAAAAAAACAATTCTTTGAAACACTGCGGTAACCAGTGGCCAAATCTCAGGAACAACTTAGATGTAAATAACTTTAAAAAAACAAAAAAATATACCAATGAAATATTAAATCAATCGATAATTAATTTAAAAAAAACTAATTAAACAGACTTAAAAGTAGCAAATTATTTTTTAAACGAGTGCTGCAAAAGTAAATATAATTAACAAAATGTATCCATCACATAAGAACACTCACACTTTTTGAACGCAGTGTGTACACACAATTTTCTTTTGAGATACTTTGTAATTTAGAGTTTAGTGAAACCAAAATATATAAAATAGGTGAATGATTTTTCATCGTCCGTCGAGAGATATCTATTGTGTGTGTGTGTGTCTATGAGGGGAGCACAACGTGATTCGAAATTTATATATATATAGAGCGCCCTTTATTTATTCACACATCGCGATATATCTACAAAGGGCACATAGGCGTATCCAGGTGAAATATATTTTGTATGGACCAAAGGGAATAGGATAGAGAAAGAAATATACGTAATTTGTTATTCAGTGCCATCTAGTGAGTCAGATTTGTATTAAAATAACAAGGGAGCAAAAGAAAGAAGTTTCAGTGCCACTTAATACGAAAATGAGGGTTTTAAAGTGTTACGCAAGCATAATTTCATTCACTTTACACCTTAGCGAATCATATTCTAGCAAATATATGAGAAAATTTCTTGCTTATTCTTGTCAAACGATAATTATGTACGGAAGTTTGTACGTCCCGTAAAAGTTAACCAAATCCAAACTATATTTCCTGCACCCTTGCTAGTGTCAAGTAATTGTAAATTTTATTTCGAAAAAAATTGTTTCTAACAAACAACACTACCAACTTTTAAATCAAAATGGATTAGACAATTCGAATGCAAAATGTGCCAATCTTGACGGTCGATTTCATTCGATTTTTACCTCTACCTCTAGGGTGCCGACGCTTGCTAAGCCAAATAGGAGTGTTTGCAAATTCCCAATCTTACACAAATGACCTAAGTTTGACAACTCTTCAAAAAGTATTGGTTCTTTAAATCAACTGTCATAGTTGTTGATTTTCCACTCTTTCAGTGAAAGTGAAAATTTATTTAAGTCCCATTTTAAGAAATTCTACGTAATACTTGAGCAAAAACAAAAGTAACGCGTGTATATTTTCACCATAGTTAATATTATATTCATTTTCACCATTTTACTAAATCTATTATAGATAAGTTTCACGCGCCATCTATTGATTACAATGCTTTATTACGGAGAACATTCTCTATGATAAATACCAATGACGCACTAGATGGAGATTTTTTAAACTCTATCCTAAACTCTTAGGACTCGCGCGGGTGATAATTATTAACCTGAATATAGCCTGTGCGCCTTAAAAAAAAAAATAAAAAATAAGCACAAAAAAGATTTTTAATAAAAAAATATAAAATAAATAAATACAAAGAATTGAGAAAATTTTTAGAATGAGCATTAATTTTTTTTTCTGTTATAATTTTTTTCAATTTATTATTTTTATTATGATTTTTCTTTCGTTTTTCCATTGATTTTTTCGTTTTTCTTTGAGAATAAACATATAAGTGTTATGTTTGAGAATATTGTTATATTGATATAAAACAAAAAAAAATACATAAAAAATAATATGTTTTTGGTTATTAAAAAAAAAATAATTAGATTTTGTAAAACAAATTATACCACTCCAATCAACCCCCCCACAACCAAACCCAATTTTTAATCCTGTACCTTTTTTTACCTTCACTCCTAAAGAGCCCCCTAACCCCCCGTCACCTTGACTCTCCCACCAATCGAGAAGAACAATCTTGTGTTTTCATATATAGTATTTGTCACTTGAAGCAGGTGCACATATCAAAAGAAGAATAAAAGCTATTTTGAAAATTTGTGGACTTTTTTTTTCATTACAAATTAAACATCCTTTTTTTCCTAACTTTGCAAAAATTTCGTTTATTTTATTGGTAAAGTTATTCATGACTTCATATACCAAAATGGTGGCTTTAGTCAGGCTACTTTTCCAAAGATGAGTTTCATAAACAAAATAAGAATATGTTGTTTATTTTCTTAACGTAACCCTAGTGTATATAACTATCACAGTTGAGCCTGATTATTCTGTTTGTAATTATTGCCTCAAGATAGCGTAGTTCTAAGGAAGTCCAACTATTTTAGTCAAAGAAGTTTTTATAAAAAAAAGTGATGGTTTGTAAGTACATTACGTTAAGCGTAATATTCAAGGTTAAAGGTTGAAACTATCCTTTTTCTGGGAAATATCTCCTTTTTTATTGGGGTTGTATGCTAATTTCATTTATTAGAAAATTTGCTAATCAGAAAATTATCTACAAAAACATACTTTATAAATTTTATGAACGACCAATTGTTTTCGAGAAACCTAGGTAGATAGATATGTCTGGAGGTAGATAGATATCTACCCCTTATACTTCAGTCGACGGTATTCGCTTGCTATACCATTTCTTGGCAATAGACTAGTCGATAAATCTATGGAAACATTGATTAAGTCTACTGTTGTCTCAAGAAGTGATCTACATGATCTTGTTTCACCATTCATGATTCCGATGGATTTGATCAAGAGATATTTTACATTTTGCGGGGGGTTGAAGAAAAAGCCACGATTGTCTATATGGGGTGAGGTGAAGGTGGGCTTGATATTTGGATAAATAGTGCTACGCAGTTCATGAAGAACCTTTATATCGTTCCAAAAATAAACACAATTATAAGCAGGATCAATTCTGTACATGGAAAATATTTTTAATACTGAATTTAGTAAACTATAGAATCCAAAAAACTCGAATCATCTATTTCTTTGTTCTCGCATCACGTTAAAACAACTGAACCGATTTTGATACGGTTTTCACAAACAAAAATCGATAAAATCTTTAAATATCTCAGAAAAATAAACACCTTTTGTTGAAACATTTTCCACATACACCCGCAATAATATTCCAATACGTGCGTAAAGCCGCGGAATCGTCTAATAATGATAAACAAATTTTAATAGATAAAAATATCAAATTTTTCAATTTTGCAAATGAATAATAATTAATAATAATCATGTATAATATCATAATGTATGTATGATAATTTTTTTAATCTATGTTTCAAAGAACCAAGTAATTTTATCAAGGTAAAAGTAGCAAATACGAACATAAAAATAAATACACAAGCACATACCTATTGTAGGTATCTATCTATTGGCTAGGATCTAGCATTTTAGTCTAGTAGCAGAAACACATACAGCGTTTTCTTTTGAAGCACGTGAGAATTATGCGGTCATTTTTTTCAATCGAACGTGTTTATGATCATTTATTATTAGGTTGACTGTCAGTGTCAAATACTTAAGTACACTAATAGCTGTTGTTTCGGATTACTGATCAGACTGTAGAGGCAGCACTGTCAGCACTGTACATATAATATATTCTTTGATTTATAAATATGTCCGTCCGTGCGCGTAAAACAAATATTATTAAGTAAAAATGTAAATAAAATTGAATCTGATGGCACTGATGACACTTTGTACTATTATTAATGAAGCAGGTAATAATATACATAGGATGTAATTGTTATTATATTTAATAGGTCTAAGAATGTCAACATTCATAGTTTTTTCGATGCCATATTGCCCCTGTACGATTGCTCTGACCTTACTAGTCAGAGCAAGATTATAATAGTCAATCGAACATACATTTAATGCTTTGAGTGCTCTCAGTGCGCACGAGGCAGGTCAAAAGAAACCGCTAATACACTATATCGGTAAGATTCATAGCCTCTAAGCTCCTAAAAGAACTGTCAGTCGAAATTCGAATTTCCCATTTCATGTGAGACAAGTCTGATAAGTGTCGAACTGGCCATAGAATCATTATCGGAATCATACACGGAGAAGAAGGGATTAGGAAAAGCAGGAATAGATCTACGAAAATGGCTTAGATAAAACAGCAAAAAATGTTTTTTTAGTCTCTAAGAAATTTGGATGCCTGCCCGAAGCTGTATACCATGCGCATGTCGACTTTTATCTCAATATAATAACCACATTAGTACCTACTCCAACTTATACCTCGCCTCTTGTGTAATCCTTACAATCTTGTTTATGCAAGTAACTTACAAGAGACGATTTTCCGCGTTGAAGTGCATTAAAACGAGGCTCGCTTCTCTACTCAGGCTAGAACTGCTGAGCTCGTTGATTATCCTAAACATAGAATCGACTTTTCATCAAGGATAAAGACGATAGCAGCTTTTACGAAGGATTTATTGACAATCTAGCTGAAATATTCCTCTTTTCATAAAATGTGGTTTGGCTAGCTTCAGATATAACTAATCGGAAATTTTTTATGTCTTTGAAAATAGGAAATATCCAAAAACGCTTGCCTATTTGAATAATGTTTCCATTTGGTTTGTTGATTGACTTGATGGTATTATCTACCCTGATCATATAGGGATGGTGGGCCCTTAGTAAGAATGCAACCCGGGCTACTTAGGCCCAGTCCGACGATGATGTCTGAGAGAATAAAACGATAGCAGCTTCTACGAAGGATTTATTGACAATTTAGCTGAAATTTTCTTCTTTTCAAAAAATGTGGTTTGGTTAACTTCAGATATAACTAATCGGAAATTTTTTATGTCTTTGAAAATAGAAAATATCCAAAAACTCTTGCCTATTTGAATAATATTTCCATTTGGTTTGTTGGTTGACTTGATGGTATTATCTACCCTGATCCTATAGGGATGGTGGGCCCTTAGTAATAATGCGACCCGGGCTACTTAGGCCCAGTCCGACGATGATGTCTGAGAGAATAAATCTAGTAAACTCAATATGAGCCTTACTAACATATTGTAAATCTGCCTGCTATCCCCAGCTCTTAAAGATAGATTTTAGAGGCTGTCCTGGACTGACTACACTTCGACTATAAGGTCCATTGTTGATACCTTAGGATGCGGCTGCAGCCGACTATTGGAAATATGTCGATATTCATCTGGAGTTCGTGAAGGAAACTGTAGAAAACCTTCTCAAGCATAGCCGGTTACTTCGTTCTTGTCCATACGCCGACAGTTTAGTCAATTAACCGCCCCCTTTTGTTCCTTAATAATTGACAAACTGCCGATGTCGGGATTCGAACCCATAATATCCCAGTTTCCAATTAGCATACTGCGCAGACATAACGCCTTAGACCACTCGGCTACTTGGACTGGTATCCCCAGCTCTTAGACTAATAGCTTATAAAATAATCAAATAAATAAACACCAACAAACAAATTGCATAATAGTATATTTTTCTGATGACGAAATTAATATATTTCTTGATGTATTCAATGCAGTGAAAAAAAAGTACATGAATAGGCGAATACCAACCACACAACACAATTCATTCTTCTTGTCTTCTTCACATGCAACAACAAACCCTCCATTCCATTTTAATGTGTTTGTTTGTATCAGGTGCGGATCTAGAGTTAAAGTTTGGAGGGGGTCAGTGATTTAAATTTCTCGAAGACTTTGGCATTGAACATATTATAAAAAATACAAAAGAGAAATCGAATTTTCTATGAAAATTGAAAAGTAGTGGCAGGGTTAAATAAATTGAAAGATAATTATATACTTAGGAAAAGAAAAAAATATAAACTTTATTTAATGTTAAAACCATAGAGATAATACATATAGAGTAGACAAGTCATAGGCGCGCGCATAAGTGGAAACGTCCCGTCAAATAGACAGAGAGAGAACATCGATGAGGTATACTTGTCTCTTTCATTAGCTGATGAGATAGCGATACCTCATCGATTCTCTTTCTATCTGTAGGACAACTTTTGACTCGGCTTACCTACTCTACATATATATTATCTCTATGGTTAGAACTGACGTGATAATGACATTGACATCAATGGCAATATCTCGATGGATATTTAGTAACGGAGACCGGTAAGTCACTCTTCACGCACATTAGCCCGAAGCCAAATTTTAAGACGTCGTAGAGTGGAAAATAACTTTATTGTTTGGATATATTTTTTTCAAAATTAATAAACTACATAGAAGCCTGGTTTTCATTCACACCATTTTTTCATCCTAATGTAAGATTTGAGAAAGAAAGAAAATTATGATTAGTTGTATTTTGTTTGAGGGGGGCATGACCCCCACGACAGTCCCTCTATATCCGCGCTTGGTTTGTATGTACTCGTAAGTACGTGGAGAATGTCAATCTCAGTCAATGGAGGATAATTATTATTACTCAAATGCATAAATATGAAAAGTTATAATTATTTTATAAACCCCTTTAATTACTAACTATACAATATTTTAAACCCGTTATACCCCTTGGGGTTACCATCTCAGACATTTTTAAACCGGAGATTTGGCATGACTTTGCTTTTAAAGGTTTGTATTACACATTATTTTTTATTTTTTCAAAAAGTATAGAGTTTTAATGATCCTTTTTTCCTCTGGGTTCCCATTTGAAAAACGTAAGTTGATCTTCAAATAACCTTGAAGTACAAGGGTAAGGTGAAAACGAAAATCATCATAAGATATCCCCCTTCGAACAAAACAACTATTATTCGGGGCATTTTTCCCCAAAAACGTTTAATATTCAGGTTTATCCTGTATATATATATATATATATATATATATATATATATATATATATATATATATATATGCCATACGTGTCTGTAGCCACTCTACAGGTCACAATTAATATAGCTAAAAACATTTTATCTCGTTTTCTCTTAAAACTCGGAGAATCCTTGAGTTATTATACGACTTATATACCCTGAACCCGGAGATAAGTCAGATAATAACCGATGTCTTCAGATTAAAACGGGAGAGGCGACATCCTTGAGAGTATTATAAATTTATTCCCGACATTGTACATACATTTTCCAGATCCGCATATGCGTCTGTTTGTCCGTCAACACGATAACTTAAAAACGAAAAGAGATAGCCAGCCATAATTGTGTGCGTTTTAGAATCAAAAAGTAACTTCCAGTTTGTGAATAGGCGAAATCGGTCAATGTAATACACACTCTGCCACTAAGGAGGAAATATCTACTTTTGACACCATAATAATAATAATAATTAGAAAGAGGGGTACCGCAAACGGGTCCCTAGCACCTAGACCAAGGGGTCCTCTATGCCCTCCTTGAGAACAACCTGTCACCCGAAGGCGAAACGCCTCTCAGAAGTGATGAAGCTATAGGATTCTACCGAGGCCAGACGCCACACAGAAGGCCCACAACTTCTCCGACGGGATTGCTCCCAGGATTGATGGATCCAAAGTTTCGGACCCAAAAATTCTATATCTGCAGGCTTCTGCAGGTGCATATAACATGTATGGAGGTCTCATCGTCCTCCATACAAGCCCTACAAGTGGGATCATCAAAGATCACCAAGTTATGAAGGTTTAACATCATAAGAGAAAGAAGAACATTTGTTTGAAACTTTTTTTCATAAACTCTGGCAGTTTTGCACCAATTTCACCTCAAACATATGTACCTAATTATTGTCGATTAGAGGAGCAGTCATACATATAGGTGCGTGCGTTAAGCAATGATGATAAACTTGGTATATACAGAGTGCTTAAACAATTACCTCAGTTGTACACGATTTTGACTTATTTTTGATATAATTATTAAAACTATAATCATGATTACGCCATTAATCTAAACATACTTTTGTTGTCTTCCTTTTTGATTTGAATACCATATTAAAATAAAAGAATGAACAAACTTGAATATTGTCCTTGTCATGCGTATTAGGTTATGTGTTGATGTTAATAGAGATTTTCATAATATAATTGATTTCAAGGAAATTGGAAATTTATAGTAAAAATAAGAATGTTGTTTTCTTATACAAGGTGGCGCAAAAGTACCTTCACGATTTTAAATTAAAAAAAAGTATATGAGAAGTAAGGTAAATTTATGAGTGTATTCTGTAATGATAGCATCAATAAGTTTTAAGTTGGCATTACTTAAAAAGGAGAGGTAGATATGGATGGTTCTGTGTTCCACCATCATAAACATCATCAAAAGTCGTATGACGTATGCTATTGTAATGATAGAGGAATCATTTTTATTATTTATTTATAAATTATACTTAGTTAATCTTATCTAGAGCACGGTAGTGCGCAAGGCCGAGTCTGTTATTAAACAAAATAAAATATAATTTTTTGTTTTTATTCAATTTTATTTAATTTTTTGTTTCTCAGTCATTGCATGATTCTTACAGCAGAAGATTTATGATTGATGATGTTTATGATGGTGGAACACAGCTCCATCCATCCCTACCCCTCCTTTTTAAGTGATGCCAACTTACAATTTATTGATGTTACCATTACGGCATAAGCCCTATATTTTGCAACTCATAATAATAAGTGTGTTTCTTGAAGTTTTTTTCCAACTATTTACGAAAAATGATGTTTAACAAATGATGTCCCCTTTCGCGCTGAAAACTATGAGTTCTTTTCAGCACATCTTCCATAACCTTTCGCAAAGTTTCTTGAGGTATCCCCAAAATCTCTCGCCTAATATTCTAAGTTGTTCCAAGCATTGTGGGCTGTTTACATAAACCTTTTCTTTCAGATAACCCCCAAGAAAATAATCTGCAATATCGTATGGTTAGAAGGAGCTTATCTGACATTAAAATATCGTCGATAATTTCTCTGAGTAGAAATAATTCTTTTTCCGTTTTCCAATTTAAAAGGTACGATATTTATCCTTTCTGCAGGCTGATATCGCTCTATATCGAAACTCCTAAGTATTTACTATAATCTAAGAAAGAGAAACTAAATAAATCATAATTCCAGAATGAATTATTGAATTTAAAAATCGTGAAGGTAATTTTGCGCCACCTGTATTAACATAACATCAAGACATAAACATACTCGTCGAGCCGTTGTGTGCAGCACAGATAATAATGATATATGCAAATGTTTATTTAAATCAAGTGATTTTTTAAATTTTATTTACGTTAAGTGATTATGTTTACTTTAATATTATTGGTCCGGGAGACCAAAGATCTTTTCAGGATGATGAGCATCAAGCTGATACCAGAGATTAGTAGACTGGTACTTTGTAAGTAGCTTCGTTTTGACAAGACGCCCAACTTTTTTAATTCTAAATTTTGGAAAACGATATCGAAATTTTCTGAAGGCCGGTGAAAATATGGAAAATATTAGATTAACGGGTGCAGTTTACCTACAAACGGTGGCATTTCACATGCTCGTACGACTTGTCAAAGTAAAATTTCGGAAAAAGCATCTCAGGAATAAAAAAAAAACCTGTTTAAAAAAGCATCAGAATACTAAAAACTTTCCGGGTATAAAACTATCACAAAATGATTTAAACTAATTGCTTGAAAGCTTTTAAATTGATTGCGAATACAAATTAAAAAAGTAATAATTAAAATATTTATTGAATAATAAAATTTTAATATCAATAATTATCGGATAGTTTGTTTCTCTTATAATTGAATATAACTAACAATTTCTCTCATTATCAACTGATGATGATTGGAAATATTTTCAATACATTAAATTAAATATTAAATTAAATAAATGTTATTGTAAATTGTCTGTGTATCGATTATTATCGATACGATATATATATATATATATATATATATATATATATATATATATATATATATATATATATATATATATATATATATATATATATATATATATATATATTTATAATTATACAAATGTATATTTTATTTATTAATTTGTAATATTCAATCAATTATTTTAACTATATTTTATTAATAAATTATATTAAACTATTATTTTGTACAGGATGTCACACACACTAGCACACTATATTCGTTAATTTCAGCGTTTAACTAATTTTTTGACGTGAAAACGTCTATTCGCTGATCGTTACTCTGGTAGCCGATCTAACATAAATGTGTGAGACCTCAATTACCAGTCTAAGTGGCCGAGCGGTCTAAGGCGCAGTTGGCGCGTTTATGTCTGCACAGTATGCCTACTTGGAAACTGGGAGGTTATGGGTTCAAATCTCGACGTCGGCAGTTTGTCAATTATTAAGAAAAAAAAAGGGGCGGTTAATTGACTAAATTGTCGGCGTATGGAAAAGAACGAAGTAACCGGCTATGCTTGAGAAGGTTTTCTGCAGTTTCCTTCACGAACTCCAGATGAATATCGGCATAGTTCCTATCAGAGTCGGCTGCAGCCGCATATCCTCCCAATTCCTAGTCTAATCACAAATTACTTTCATTCCACTCACATTCTCACATCCTTAGGCATCACAATGGACCTTATGGTCGAAGTGTAGCCCGTTCAGGGCGGCCTTTACAATCTATCTAAGACTTCAGATTAATAATACGTTTACAATGATTGACAAATAGATCATGTCTTTATGTATCTATCGCCTTGTATTTGTTTTGTATGTGGTTTCATCGTATCAGTGTAGGCGCATGCGCTTCAATAATTACGAATTAACTTTGTGTAAAGTTATAAATAGGTGCAGCATGGAAACACGTTTAACTGGGACATTTGTTTAGGTGTCACTATGAAGAGCTTGTGGAGCCAAAGTGAAACATAGAAAATATTTGCCGGAATATAAATGAAATTCGGTATTATATTATCGAAAATTACAAAATAATAGATGATTCCGTCTCATATGGCGTACGTAAATATGCTCGGAATTATAAGAATGCATATTAGAGAAAAATTCACGTCAAAAGGAATTCAACGAGCCTAAAAAGGATCGAACGAATATAAGAGCTATAAGACAGCATCGAATACGAAATAAAAATTACAAAATAATTAAAACAACAATATACAAAATAATTTCGTCTCATACGACATTTCGTAAATATGCTTGGAATTATAGAAAATGCCTATCTGAGGAAAGCTCGCGTCGACAGAAATCCAACGAGCAAAAAATGTACAGTGCCGAGCTAATGCAAGAACTACGGCAACGTCAAAATGAAATAAAAAACTGCGTATGGTGGTTACGTAGCTGGCCCATCGGGTATACAGCGGCCAGCGACAGTCCAAACGTCTACGGGTCATGTACAGGCCGTTTACACGAAAAATCTACGTTGCGGATGTTTCTTTTTTTGTTAATTTTACGACGGATTTGTTGAAAAAACTATCTTTAAAAATCACCCAAATTTTTATTGGGATTTTTTCGCACTCACTATTTGACTCACTCAACTAAGCAATGTACTGACGCAACTCTTCTTCACGGCCATCCTGTATAGCCGCCGTATAGGTATTCTATGTTTACAGTGTTGTTATCTAATATTATTATTTTATTACAGTAGATACAATTTTCAAACTAAATATTTAGGTTATGTAAATAAATATTTTATTTTAATTCCTTTTATTGACTAAATAAACCATGGAGACTATATAAAGGAGATCTAACTCAAACGGGAAAATTGACAAAATATGGCAACGAAATGGTAGAAGTTATATTTACTTTTTATGCCACTAGGGTGGCTAGTTTTTGATAGGAACTCATCCAATCACTAGAATGAGAGAGTACATATGTATACATTAAGCAATGTGTATGAGAAGTAGGTCTTAATGTATACATATGTACTCTCTCATACTCGTGGGAGATCTGCTATGCGAAGATGTAAACTAAACGTACGGTATAGTATAATAAATAGAAATGAAGTAGCCAAAAGTAACTAGTTTTATTTCAAAGTGATTATTTTGAAGTATGAAATTTGTTTAAAAAAATTTATTAAATAAAAAAAACTGTTTAAAAAACATTTAAAATGGGAAGAGTATGTGTAGTTGACAATTGTAAAAGTGGTAGTGCTTGTGACAATAAGCAACGGGATCAATTGGGTTTAAAAAACCAGGACTTTTTAAAGTACCAAAAGCGAGTATAAATATTCCAAAATTAATTAAATTGTATGACATTATATTAAATATTAATTTTCCGCATTATTATTAATAAATAAAAGTTTAATTTAATATCTGATTCAAAATAATTTATTTTCATTTTTACAATTCCAACATTACAGGTTACTATTTAATTATTTGATTTTTTTATTTATTTTTATGTAATTATTTTGCGAATTTTAACTATCACTTCAACTTCAACTAATTCCTTATTGAAAAATTGAAATTACTTATCATTTATTTAAAAAAATATTTTATGTGAAAAATACTTTGGCTGGAAATAATTATTATAATACTATAAATACGTAATGTTTTTCAATTAAAACTCGCGCCTTATACTCTCTGTTTTGTTTCCGGTGCCGAAGGAACACTACTGACATCTTATTTTTGCCTATTATTTGTTTACATGGAGTTATGTATCCTTGTTTAGTGTCTATGGACTAAGTAAACGCTGCTGCTTGTACTTACATATAATATTTACATTTACAATTTTGATCATTCATTTCACTATCTTTATAATTATTCAGATTTTAAAGAGGTTGTTACCTACCTAAAATTATATTACCGGCTTTGAACATGTTAATTTATTATTTTACCCAAGCTGTAATGCTTCGTTTAGACAACGACATAAGTTGTGACAACGTAGAGGCTACATAAACCAGAACGCATGTATTCTTTCGGACAGTCAAACTGCTTTAAAAGCCTTGACTGGAACTGAGGTCACGTCAAGGGTAGTCAAAGATTGTCTGGAGGAACTTCTGAAACTGGCAAAACAGAACAATGTTAAATTGATCTGGGTGCCGGGTCACAGTGGTTTCCGAAGGAAACGAAAAAGCAGATACCGTAGCAAAGAAAGGAGTCACCTTCATATGCCCAGTGCCTATTTTAGGAATTCCAAGGACTGCATGTAAATAGGTGATCAAATGCTAAACACCGTGATCACTGGGAAAAAGTACCGCGGCAGGAGCTCGGGAAGGTACTGCTTCAGAGTGCAACCAAGAGGCTATC
This sequence comes from Nineta flava, assembly GCA_963920215.1. Lineage (NCBI taxonomy): Eukaryota > Metazoa > Arthropoda > Insecta > Neuroptera > Chrysopidae > Nineta > Nineta flava. Next base: position 137,849,102 of record OY986041.1, read on the forward strand.
TCTCGATGCACTGAGGCTGAACAGGATGCAACTGCGGAAGGTTACCGGATTCATTACCGGGCATTATTCCATGCGGAAGCATCTGCACACAATGGGACTCCATAACGGGTCCATTATGTGCAGATTGTGTGGCGAGGAGGAAGAAACATGCAGCCACATAATCTTTGACTGCGAACCTCTGGGTTACAGCAGATACAAGAATATTCGGTGCATCTCACCTCGAATATGTAAACCTTCAGGGGGGCCTAATAAGCAAGCTCCAGGCTAATGCCAACATATGGGGAAGCGAGTCTCGTCGAACTGAGGTAGAAGGGGGAACATAATGGACCATAAGGTCGAATTCACACTTCTTTACTATTCACACTTAAACAGATTTTTGGTGTCACTATTTATCCAGACACAAATGTATAAAAATGTACGGAACTTGTGTCCGAGCTATTCACACATAAAATAACTGATTGCTGCTTATATTATAATTAAACAACGACGTAAACGCTATATTTATTACTATATAATATGTATATGGAATGTATGGAGTGTATGAAAAAATGTCGAACCTGTTTGAAAACCTGAAGAGACACTTGGACACAAGGTGTTTCACAGCCTCTGAATCGACACTAATTACAGTGTTGCAATAAATGTCACAATTAGAGTCACCCGTGTGCACACATAGACACTCGGTGTATTCACTGGTAGGGCCAGATCTATTGTAAAATAAATATTCCTTTAATTTTTCCAAAAAAATTACTTTATTAAATGAAAATTTCTAGTACTAGAAAATTAAAATTTTAAATATAACTAAAAATAATTTGGAATTCGTTAAGAAAAATTAAAATTTTAAATTAAAAATCCAAATTTGGTTGGAAATGAAAATCTGAAAATGAAATTCCACAAATTAAAAGCTACTGTAAAAGTTTTACTTATAAGAGTTTTTTTACCTTGATTATTAAAAACACTTGAATCCAAATTTGGTTGAAAATTCAATTCTGTGGAAAAAAAGGCCCACAAATTGTATATAAACTATAGTTCAGCCCAATAAAATTGTGCAAAAAAATTAGCTTACCTACAAGTGTAGGAAAATTTCCAACGCAATTCTCTTCGTTTTAGCACTATGAAAATTATGGCAAAAAGCCCATAACGAAAACGTGTTTTCAAAAAAAGTTATTGAAGGTCAAATCAAATCAAATATCTCGTAAACTGGTTTTACGGTAAAAGAGAGATCATTATCAAATTTACTCCTTACCTAATTTTGTAGAAAAAATGTCCCATACCAAATTTACGTAGGACGAATAGTTCTCGAGATGTACGACTGAGAAAAGGGACAAAATATATATGTCGTCCAATAGAGCATTTTGTCAATAGGCAGAGCATTTTGTCTTTTTTAAAACAATATTTTAATGCATTGTTAAGCCCAAGTTTTCGCAGCCGTAGATCTTAAGAACTATTGGCCCTGCGTAAATTTTGTATAAGACCATTAACGTGAAAAATTAACTAAGGAATAAATTCGATAATGGTCTCTATGTCCACTATTCGAAAAAAACTGATTTTCACGGCATCATTTTTTTTTTTGCAACCGTGATTTCGTTTTGGACTATACGCGTATTGTTATTTTTCCATAGTGCCAAAACGATTAGAATTCCCTTGGAAAATCTCCATTTTTAAGAGGTAAAATTACTATTTGGCTGGATCAAGTTAACATAATAACATAGTCTTTTCCTTTACCTAAGTCACAATCCAAATTATCACCATGAAATGGATGATGCATTAGCGATAATGTTTCATTTTTGGGAGAAAATTGTGGATGAAAAGTTGATAATTGTTCTGGAACTCTGAAAAGGTTGAATGCCCGTGTCTTGAATATAGGGTTTGGACAGGATAATTTCGGACCAGAATGTTCTTCCTGTTTTATAATTCCTCTAGTCGTACTCTTGGTAGCTTTATAACTATTTTGCTGTAAAAGTGTAAGTGTATGCACGTTGAGCGATCTACAATTATTATAAATATCTGTGGTATAAGGACTGAACTGGCGAAATTTAGTGTACCACAAGTTAAAATATTTATTAAGCTTTCCCGTCTGATGCCCGCTAAGCAGCCGTAGCCTAAAACAACTTTCCCGGGTCGATTTTCTTACCTTAAAGGGTTTGGATTTTCTCCTTTCTCTTTACAGAATCTGTAATGGATATCGTTTTTCAATTCTAGCTTCCAAAGATGTTATCTGATCCTATAATACCATTCGAGAAACCCCATCTAGGGTTTAAAAAGTGAAAATAACAACTAACTGACTAAATTGTTTAAATAACTTGCCCGTGAAGGAGCCACACTCCCATGTCAGAGATCGAAGCCATATTTTGGAATGAATAAGAGACAGGCTGCCTTGTCCTTAAAGGAATGGGTGGATAAGTCTATGAAGAGGAAATGGGAAGCTATAGCAGGCCGCAAACAATCCAAACAAATGATAGCTCTGGGAACAATGTCGCTAGGTCAACCTGGCTTATTGGCAAAAACCGGAAAGAGAAACATTTCTAGTTGGAGTGCTTAACTATCACTGCAGGCTCAAGAGCCATATATCTCTCATGAGGTTAGAGGACAATACGATCTGTCCGGACTTTAATGGAGCGGATCATACGCCCTTCCACCTTTTGGCAGAATGTCCTTGCAGAGCCAGAATGAGGTATATAGTTTTCGGATCAATCGAAATGAGGGAATCTGAGGTAAAACGTGAAGTAGACTGGTAGGTTTTACAATGAACTCAGGGCTAGAGGAAACGAACTAGGCGCGGTAGAGGATAGAGGTTAGGGGTCAGTAAAAAAAGCCCTAGAAAGGTCTACTTGCCAGGTTTCGGCCTCCCCTCTACTTACTACTACCACTAATTGTTTAAATGACCGGTAAGAGTAATTACAAATGTTTGATTAAAATTGCAGCGAAACTAATCAGTTACTTATGACTCCCTTCTGGTAGAGGGATGCACTGTCCGATTTTGCCCATTCACGAATTTGAATTTGAACTTTTTAGATTTAGAACCCACACATAAAATTTCAGCTCATTATCTCTTTTCGTTTATGAGTTATCATGTCCCGGGCAGAATAGGCGGACGAATATGTAGATATTCAGACTACTTAGGTCATTTTATGAACACCTATATCAAAAATTTTTTTCTGCTATAAATATTTTCAACCATTACGAAGTCGGGACTAAACTTAATATTACTTGTATATATTATATATACCGGGTATAAAAAGTTACAGAAATAAAAAAAATTACACCTACTTTTAAATAATTTATGACTTTAATTTTTTTCTGCAATTTCTGAACCAAAACTTGACAATGTGTTTCTTTTATTTGTAATTCTTCATGTAAAGCTAAAATTTATTACAGCTTAATCACTAACCCGAGTATAATATATGTGTCTGAAAAGTTGTTCAAATAAACAGAAGCTCGAACTTACATTCAATTTCACTGTCCAATGTATTGATTTTTTCATTGGCGGTTTTTAAGTGTGCTTCTAAACATATATTCGCTTCATTCACTTGATATTCCCAAAAACACATTGCCCTAGTGGCAATATCCATAATTAATTCAGGACTTAATCCCGCCAACATTATCTATGAAGAAAACTTACTAATTAAAAACATCTCTGCATTTTATATAATGGGTAAATATTTACGTACCGATTTAGAAACTTCCTCGGGTTTTAAGTTAACACGAGTGATATCTTGAGCTGTTTTTAAATGAGTATCACACACTGAACATATTAACTTATGTTCCGAAAACATGTTTAACCCGTGCTCGTTACAAAATACATGAAAACATGTTGTCACATACGCCGATTGTAAAAGCGTTTTACGACACTCTTTCAAATTACAAACTAATTGAAATTGAGACATTTTTTATTTAAATTTCTTTCCAAGTAGTAAAAGTTTTCGTTTATTTTTTATGCGTCAAGTTAAAATCTTTTAAAAAACAATTGAACAACTTTTGGAGTCTGCGCAATAAAGTAATGGAAAAATTATGGTGTGCACTATTTGAATTTTAATTTATTATCAAAACTTGTAACGATATTATATTTTAAGTTAAATAAAATTCAGTTCTTTTTATTTAAATTTCTTACTAAATATCCGGCTTTAAAAAGGGTTTTGTCAACGTTAAATTTAAAACAAATGAATAGTAATGTGAGTCTGCGCAATAAATGAATAAAATGATGTACCAATTTCAAATAATTCCTTTTGAGAGGTAAATTCAATTATTTGTTATTTAATAATTTCAATATATGAATTCCAGCTTATTTGAGTTGTTAAAATTTACTCATGATTGAAAAGAGCAATCAATTATCTTTGAAGATAAAATTATTCATCATAATATTCTCTATTTCTATTTTATGTTTTTTGGTTAAAATTCACCAAGAAAAAAGTTGTGACATTTAAAAAAAAATTTTGTGACTAATTTTTATGCTCTAAGGCTTATGACTTTTTAATTATCCCTATTATGACAAAAAGTAACTGAAATCAACTTGAACAGAATTCAATTTTAAAGAAAAATCAAATTTTTTGTTACGTGTACCGTTACGAAGGTATAGCGCAAAAATCATAGACATAGTATAATACCACATTTCAAATGTGGTTCAGGATGATTTTAACTTATTTGAATAATTAAAATTTAGTGAAGCTTTCCTCCCTAAATCGTAAATATAAGATTTAATACAATTATGACAAATAATCATTGAGTTTAAGATTTATAATTACTTACTTTTCAAATTGAATTATTTGAAAATGGTAATTGTATTTATGTACTGCGCAGACGCACATTGATATTCATTTGTTTTAAATTTAACTTCAAAAAAGTATTCTTTTAAAACGAGTAGTTAAAAATTTTATAAAATAAAAAGTTTTAATTTCCTTATTAAAACTGATTAAGTGTTGAAACTAAATGATAAATTAAATTTATGTTTTTATTTGAATATAGTTTAGTCCATATAACTTATTGCGCAGACTCTAACTATTGTTCAATTGTTATTTGAAATATTTTCACCCGACGCCGAAGATAATCAGAAAACTTTCGCATAAAAAGTGATTGATAAAATGTCTCAATTTCATTTAATTTGTAATTTTAAAAAGTGTCGTCAAACTATTTTCCAATCGGCGTATGTGACAACATGCTCTCATGTATTTTGTAACGAACATGGTTTGTATATAACTTTGGAACAAGACTTAATATGTCCAACGTGTGATACACATTTACAAACACTACAAAATATCACGCGTGTTAACTTGAATCCCGACGAAGTTTCTAAATCGGTATGTAAATATTCACTCATTATAAAGTAGAAAATTGTTTTTATTAGTAAGTTTATTATTCATAGGTAATGTTGACAGGATTCAATCCTGAATTAGTTATGGATATTGCCACTAGGGCGTTAGGCTTTTGGGGATATCAGGTGAATGAAGAGAATTTATATTTGGAAGCGGGTTTAAAAACTGCCAATGAAAATATGGCAGTATTAAAAGAACATTGTGAAAATATTCATGCTACGTATAGGAGTGAAATTAACTCACTTCAGCAGAAAATTGAATGTAAGTTCTAATTTTTTAGTCTAAACAAGTGAAAATAATAACTGAGTTAATTTTTTTAATACGCTGCATATACTGAGTTCAATATCATTACGTGAACTGTTTATTTTGTTTTTAACAAAATACAAATCCTATATACATATATGGTTTTGTAATCAAGAGTAGTTAGATGTTTGAGCTAGAATTGTGCCGAAACTATTCAAAGAATGGATATTTTCTCCCTTGGAGATGGAATTCACAATGTGATATTTCCATTCGTACGTGTTTACGGACAGATGGATTTCGGAAATGGATTCATTAGGTCATTTAATGAACACCTATACCAAAAACTTTGTTTTGCGGTCCATATTAAAAGTCGAGACTAAACTTAATATATCTTGAACGGGGTCTGTATCTCTAAAGTGTTGATGCAAATTGACTACCCGAATATCTCGATTCCTCTTTTTGCTAAAGGAGTCTAAATTCCAGTTTAAAGACATATTAGGAATGTCCGCTAAAATGCGGAGATCAAGATATGTTTAGCATGGCGCAAGTGTAAATTCTTCCTGAAAAATTATGTTTGGAAACTTAATTTTTTGTGTGCCTTTAACCTCCGTTTACTTTCGGCGAGTGATTTCCCCAATTTTTAAATATTGTAGCTTTAAATGAAGAATTGGAAATCAATACAAAACGGTGCCAAGAATTGATTCATCAATTGCAGGAGAAAACAACAATAATTAATAAATTGCAGGTAGGTTTCTGCAAAAGTTTTCATTGCTTATGTCCTTTGGATCTTGTTTCATCTTACACTTTTTAGTTAAATGCGATGAACAAGGGGCATTCAGCTGCCAAATTCACAGCTGGAGGAACTATAAAACAGGAAGATTCTCAAAACCATTCTTATCTAAAACCATCCCGTCAAAGTCCTGCGGTATTCCAGACAACTGCATTCAACCAATTCAGAGTACCAAAACAAGAACAATCACCAAATATGCCTATTTTTACACCAAATTGTATATTGCAACAAGAATCAATTCGTCAACAGCAACAATCATCATCCACACCTAAATATTTTACTCTATTTTTCCCGAAAACTGAGGACAAACCAAATACATTCTCACCATTTCCATATAAAACCGAGGAACCAGATCCATTTCCAACATTTAACTCTCTGAAAACTGAAGAGACAAATTTTTGTCCATCTTTTTTAATGAAAAATAACGCGCCAGATAGTTTTCCCCCATTTCATCCACTTAATCCAGATAATAATATGGATTCTAGCCAAGGTACAGAATTTAATTTTCAACCAAATTTGGATCCAGGTGGTTCTTATCAAGGTAAACAAACGCTCTTGTATAAATTAAATTTTTCACGTCGTAATTTTATGAATTTTTTTTCCTTTTCAGATTTTCATTTCCAACCAAATTTGGAATATTAATTTAATTTTTATATTTTACTTATCGTTTGTTGAACTTAAAATTTCATTTATTACACTAATAAAATTCTTTTTATAATTATAATTTAAAGAGTATTTATTTGATTCCCTAGTCGTTCTCGGTGGTTTTTCCCAAATTATATTTTTTAGCCAGCAGTACACACTCGATGAGGCAAGGCGAGACATAACGAATACGAGAGTTTACTCACAACGCTTGATCTGCATCGTCTCGCCAACGCTCCATTAAAAGTTGGTCTTTTGACACGAGTAGCGAATACGAGCACCCTCAGTACACTCTCGTCTACATGCGATTCAACTTTCAACCGCCATTATTAAATATTCAACTATCAACCGCTTTAATTGTACCCATTAAATAGTAGAACACGAAAATCAATAAAAACTGTATACATTTATGGACACTTTTTTAAAAATGCTTTTAGTGCCCTTCATTACTCATTTGAATAATTATTTTTACTATTTTAATTAAAAAATTATTAATCCGTAGCTTTTAATCTAAAAATGTAACTTCTCAGGTATACCAACGTAATTTCTGGCCAAGCCACGTTGACTAACTGACGAGAACTGTATTGCCGGCCTCCTCGCCTTACGAATGTCTCGCCGAGTGTGTACTGCCGGCATAACAGTAGAACACCAACTATCCGGATAATTGGATGGAAAAAAATCACTTTAAATATAAAAGCTAAATTTTTATTTACTAAAAAGAATGAAGACACTGTTTCTAAACTAAAAGAATTGTTTTACCGCAAATTAATAGGGCCCTTCCTCAAAGGATACTTGAAGTTCTACTGTATTTTATTCGCTGGAAATACCTTAGGCGTCTGAATTGGTGTCACATTTGAAATTTTGTTGATATTTTACCAAACCTAATTGTATCTTTTCCAAAACTGTTTTTTCGTTGGCTAAATTAGATTTTCCATGATCATGAACAAAACTCCATGACATTTCCAGATTTTCCCTCATCTAAAAATACTTCCCATGACTATTCCAGGCTCTTCTGGATTTCCAAGTCTGTAGTTACCCTGGTCAAAGTAATTGGATCTTTTAGCGTTTTCTTTTGACTGCCCCCGTGCGCACTGAGAACACTCAAAGCATAAAATGTATGTTCGATTGTCTATTACTGATTGCTCGTACTGAGTTTTTCGTTTTCGATTGACGATAGAGAACACTCCTAGTGCGCTCCGTCTTGCTCTGATTAGTAAGGTTAGAGCAATAGTGCAATGCAAAATGGCGTCGAAAAATCTACGAATGTTGACATTGTTGGAACTATTATCATGGTCAGAAAGTTCTGATGATGAAGACGCTTTAATTATAATTACAATTACCTCATGCATCCTGTGTATATTATTACCTGCTTCGTTAATAATAGTACAAAGTGTCATCAGTGCCATCAGATTCAATTTTATTTACATTTTTACTAAATAATATTTGTTTTACGCACACGGGCGGGCATACTTAGAAATCAAAGAATATATTATATGCAGTGCTGCCTTTACAGTCTGATCAGTAAATAACAGCTATTAGTGTTTTTAATTAAATACTGACATGAAAAAATTAACTCGTCAACCAGGAATCGAACCTCGGGCCTCTGGATAACTAGTCCAGTATGCTTTCGCTACACCAAAGACGATTGTGACGTAATAGCCAACTTTTTCATATTATTCTAATTTTTATTTATTTTTATTTTATTTATTAGACAGTATTACTTCTGTTGAAGTGATTTATTTAATTAATATTTGTTTATTTGTGTATACTTTCGCGTCAACATAACGATGTTTGTCCAAATTCCTTTCGGTTACGTATGACAAACTGTAGAAGACTTTAGCGTATACTCCGACAAATTTCATTGTCATTGAATTTTTAATTAAATTAAATACTGATATGAAAAAATTAAATTAGAATATGAAAAAGTTGGCTATTACGTCACAATCGTCTTTGGTGTAGCGGAAGCATACTGGACTAGTTATCCAGAGGCCCGAGGTTCGATTCCTGGTTGACGAGTTAATTTTTTCATATCAGTATTTAATTTAATTAAAAATTCAATGACAATGAAATTTGTCGGAGTATACGCTAAAGTCTTCTACAGTTTGTCATACGTAACCGAAAGGAATTTGGACAAACATCGTTATGTTGACGTGAAAGTATACACAAATAAACAAATATTAAAGCTATTAGTGTACTTAAGTATTTGACACTGACAGTCAACTTAATAATAAATGATCATAAACACGTTCGATTGAAAAAAATGACCGCATAATTCTCGAGCAAGAAGTGAGGTCGAGCATGACGTCATCACAGAGTAACGAGAGCATAAGCTCTCTCGTGCTTCAAAAGAAAACGCTATTTGTTTGGGATCTTTTTTTTTGTGGGATTGTATTTTGGACTGGAAATAAATAGGAAAACTCAAAATAATTTATATGAAAAATATAACCGTTTTATTTTTACGTTTGTTGTGGTTTTTTTTCTTTTAGTACATTGTTAGAATATTTTTTTTTGTATAATTTAAATATATTTGCAAAACAATCCACCATACAACGATTAGAAAATTTATCTGCGCGCTGTGTGGGAAATGCAACAAATATTTCCCACCAAACACAAATAATTACAAAAAACAATTTGTACAAAAGAAAATGTAAAAAATAAAAAACGCTTTTCTCTTTTTTGCCGAGATTTTATTGTGAAAATCTCGGTGTAAACACTTGAAATAATTTTTAACATTAATAAATCACAGTTTATTTATTTTCTTCTCCATTTTTTTTTTTATAAATAAAATTGGAAATGATTTATCCGTCCATATATACGAATCGAATTCGGGTCATACTTTTTAATATGGTGGAGAGTTTTTAGCTGAAAATAAAAACAATAGTTACGGTCCAACATTTTTCGGAAGAAAGCATGAAACTAATATTCTAAATCAGCGTGTAGATACGACAGTTGCAACCATTCTTTGGGTAAAGAAAATTTAAACAGTAAGGGTGTATTCGTTTTAGGCGTTGACACGCTTTCAGCAAGGCCGAGCGATGTTTTTAGTGTTCGTCTTGACGCTGTGTACGCTGACAAAGAGCTCTGATGGTTGAGTTCCATCATAACACACATAGACGCTTTCTCTATCGAAGAAGGGCAGAAAAAGCGTGAGCGTAACTGAAAAAAACGAACACTGTGTAAGCGTTTGTTTACTTATCTTACGCACCGGAGGTTTTTTTAACCATTTAGTTCACAGTACAGCACGGTTTTATTTTAATGATTAGTAACAGACTAAATTTTTGTCAGTAGTTTCCTTTCGACGAGACGCCCAACTTTTCTCTCGCGAAAATTCTCGATGATAGTGACGAACGAAACATGGAAGAGAGTAACTTGTTTGTTTGACGATAGCAAAAATTTGATCAGTAACAGTTAATTTGTTAGTTAAATTGAGAGATAATGTAATAAAGACTTCGAAAAAACTTGTGTCCTACAAAATGGATGGTGCGACAGGCAGGTCCTCACCCCCAACATGTTCAAATAACGGGGTGTACATAGTTATTAGTACCAAGCTGATTTTTATGCTGTTAATTAATAATAGTCTGTATAATTTGATGGCCACCTTGTCCTACAAATTCAGTGGTTCAATTTCCCAGCCCTTCGCTCTGAACATGCCAATGTAAAATTTTCATTTATAAATTAGAAAAATATCTTCTTATTTCAATGGCACACAACGTTTATACATATTGTAGGTCTCATTTCCTCAACCTTTAGTTCATAAAATACTAATATTGGTTTTTATCGTGAATACACTCAATCGCGTCAAGTAATAACTATGTATACCCCGTTATTTTAACATGTTGGGGTGGGGACCTCCCTGTCACACCATCCATTTTGTAGGACACAAGTTTTTTCGAAATCTTTATTACATTATCTCTCAATTTAACTGTTACTGATAAAATTTTTGCTATCGTCAAACAAACAAACGTTACTCTTTTAAGCGCTTCGTTAGTCGCACTATCAATCGATAATTTTCGCGAGAGAAAAGTTAGCGTCTCGTCGAATTGAAGCTACTGACAAAAATTTAGCCTGTTACTAATTATTTAAAAAAAAACGTGCTGTACTGTGGACTAATTGCATTTTTTAATTTTTGAATGTTTTAAATCATTTTTTTTCCTGAATAAACAAAAAAAACTCTCAATACATGCAAAATCTTATTAGAAAAAAACCTACATTACCGACATACTTTATCAAATTGTCAGTTTAGGGGGTTTTGGTTTGATTTTAGAGGCTTTTGAAGTCACTCAAACAAACATTCCATTGTTTGAAAAACAGCTCAACTGTTTTCAACCGACATATTGAATATTGACGTCAACTGACGCTTACACGTATTTATTATGCCAAAACGAACGGTACTTTCAAGAGTAACGTAAGTGGCTATAAGCCAACACGAACGCCAAAATGAATGAAACGTTTTGAATTTTTATAACGAACACAACATTCGAAAAACGAAATGGATTCTGTCCAAATCAACTGTAAAAGTAACGCCACTAATAAATACCCCTAACATTGGATAAATTTTGTGGGAAAAAATTGTTTCATGACGTGTTCTCACGTCCATGCGTGCTTTGTTCCGATGTAGACAATATTTTTAGCCAAAAACTCTCAGAATTACAACTGCATAAGCATAAAAAATAGGACAACGTGAAAAAGGATAGTATCCTAGATTCTGTTCCCCGGTTAGTTTTGTGTGCATATATGGACGAATAAAATATCTGGAATAGCTAATTTTATTTTTATCCACGCATACTATTTTTTATCCACATAATAGACCTTAAAACCAGTTTATCTATTAAAGTGGATTATCTTGGAAAAAACTGTACGCGAATAATAAGTATTTGGGAGATTCTGTTCCCAAAACTTCGGAACAATTTGTTGGTTGCATGGATAAAAATAAAAAATTAGTTATCCGGATAAATCCAAACAAAAAAAACAAACAAAAAACACATTCGCACACATTCAATTAGAAAATAAATTTTTTAATAATGAGCGAGTCCGTCCTCTATTCTCCCCCTAAACATGACTACTATCTTCTTCTTATGACATATTACGTCGTCTTTGTTTTGCTATTCGTAAGCTCCGTCTAAGTGGTTGTGGACCACGTTTTGCTTCACCATAAAATAATTTATCATTGGTACCTAAACTATCTGGTACAACACGTTTCCAGAGTCCAATCACACCATCCCACTGCAAAAAACAAAAACATGTTAAAATCTGTGTATTTTTCTACAGTCACGAATTATAAGACAGTTTCTACTCTTTGGGCAAACCTGATAGAACTATAGCTTTTCTGCGTACTTCAAAACTTTCCAGGACTCAGGCAAAGCAAAGAATCTTTTCGGGGAAATCTTCTCAGTGGCTTATTATATGTAAATATGTATAAGGTTTCTATTATATTTCTCCGCTGTTGAATCATTTCCCTTTTAAGGACGTTCATGCATGAGGCTTGATGGTAGATAATAAATTTTTTTAGTGAATTGAATAGCTCAATTTATCATATTGAATAGCTCACAGCGTCTTATAGACAACAGAATTTTTTTAGTACTTAAAATTAGAATTAACTGTATTATTAAAGTAGGCACCATAATAAATAATGTTTATAAATATTCTTTAAAATATACAGTTTATATAATTACATTAAAAAAATGGTGTTGACGAAGGAATTAGAAAGAGGTGTACCGCATACGGGTACCTAACACCTAGACCAAGAGGTCCACTGTGCCCTCCTTGAAAACAATCTGCCACCCGAAGGCGAAATGCCTCCGGGCAAGAGGTGCCATTTTAAGCAGATGAAGCTATAGGATTCTGTCGAGGCCAAACGCCACACAGAAGGCCCACAACTTCTACGCCGGGATTTCTCCCAGGATTGATGGATCCAAAGTTTCGGACCCAAACATTCTATATCTGACACCCTGCAGGCTTCTGCTGGTGCATATAACATGTATGGAGGTCTCATCGTCCTCCATGCAGGCCCTACAAGTGGGATCATCAGAGATCCCCAAGTTATGTAGGTGGTAGTTCAATCGTCAGTGTCCTGTCAAAAGCCCCACCACCCTTCTTAACTGCATTCTATTGAGTTTCAATCGAGCACAGTCGAATGGCCTACCTGTGTTTATGCACAACTTGGCCTGTCGCATGCCCTGCGCAAAGTCCCAGTAATCGAACGTTTAAATTAATTATTTAATAAAATTAAAAGTGTTTTGTTAGATTTGTTTTTGTCATATTTTGAAAACTTGCGACAGCGCACAGTAAAAAACTATACACACTGTGAACGTCATAACATAGTTTATAAATCGTTGTAAGATTATTCATATACTTTACAACTTTTGTTAAATCCTAAATAAATTTTATTCAAGATAGGACTCGTTTGACTCTACCGTAGCGCATGATAGTCCTTAATGTCACATATAATTTCAAACAGATATCTCACTAAAGAAGTTTCATTTCAATCAGTACAAAGGTTCATTTTTTAAATGATTTTGACATTGTTCGTTCACTAGAACGTTGAAAATTTTCCAAAACTATACCGACTTTTGAAAAAGCCCATTTTCTTAATATGATATAAAATGTAATTCCTTCCCTTTCTCGCACTCAAAGCTTGTCTCTTACTTTCTCTCTATTGCGAGTCATTTCCCCTTTATTGTAACAAAAAAAATTCAAACAGATACGTTGCTAAAGAAGTTTCATTTCAAAAATCTGAGAGGTTAGCCTCGTTATTGTTTGGCTTTAAATGGACACCCGCTCAACTCCCTCACGAGAAATTTGTCATAATATTTGGGGAATAGTAAAAACTGGCCTTTACTTCTGCGATTGTAGAAAACAAAATAAGTAAACAGCACGGGAGAAAACCTGCTTCCCAAGTATTTAAAATTTTACTTACACAACTACTGGCAATTTCTTGTCGATACGGATGCCAAGACACGTCTCGTACACAGCCTCGATGACCAGTTAAACATTGAGCTTTGCCGGTTAATGAATCGTATACTGAAAATATCAAATTTTGTATTAGTAAGGACGAATGATGTCCATAATAAAGCCTATGCAGAATATTCGCATTGTTCCAGACTTTTACAGTCGATTTGTGGAGGTTTTCGAAGAAATTTCCTTGATAAAACTTGTTAATATTTTTATAAACAAGAACTTTTGCGAATTAATTCGAAATAAATCGACTGTAAAAATTTAAACAATGTTCACTCTTTTGAAGGAATTTGCGCCACAAGTCTCTAAAAATTAAGCAAATGTTTCTAAAATGGTATTACGACAACAAAAAAACAAGTACTTACTGACAACACGCCCAGCTGCACACCCTGTATAAATATAACGTTGACCGGTAATTTCTGGCGGTGAGAATCTACACCTGACCAAAGTCTTTAGTACAGAATGTCCACGATACGTCATTATAGATGTATCACCTTTTAATCTTGTTTTTGGATCATAAACTGAAACACAAAAGAGTCAAAAATTAAGATATCACTAATCGAAAACACGAGTTACTAATCGAAAAAATCTGACGACGTATTTTCATGTAATTAATCATGGATACTACACAAGGATACCGAACTCGAACGGGAGAATTGACAAAATATGGCAACGAAATGGTAATAGTAATATTTACTTGTTATGCCACTAGCGTCGCTAGTTGTTCATCCGTACTACAATCCGTACCGAAGTGAACATAGTATAATAAATAGGAGTGAAGAAAGCAAGTAACCAGTTTTATTTCGTAGTGATTATTTTGAAGTATGCAATTTGTTTCAACTAATTCCTTATTGAAAAACTGAAATAACTTATCATTTATTAAAAAAAGTATTTTATTGAAAAAATACTTTGGCTGCAAATAATTTTTATTAATACTGCATAAATGCGTAATGTTTTTCAATTAAAACTCGCGCCTTATACTCTCACCACTGTTTTCGGCAAAGAAGCGACACTACTGACATCTTTCTTTGCCAATTATTTGTTTACATGGAGTTCGGTATCCTTGTGTAGTATCCATGTATTAATTAATCATGAAAAATTGGAATTTTAACATGTTGTGAATAGCAAATTTTGAATGCACGCATACATTTTCGATAATGTTCCTCCACCTTCTATAGATTAAAAAGTAAAAAAACTTCTACTTTTATAAATTAAATCATTACGTACATTACGATATTAATAAGATAAAAAATTCACCAAAATTTACGTCCGCCATACTTGTATAGAATCAAAAGACGATTATTTATTATTTTTAGTTATTAAATAATTATATAAATCCGATTACTAGTGATGTTAAATGCTATCTAAATTTAAATAATTTACAAATTAAAATTTTTAATTTCTGTTAAAAAGAGTGTTTCTGTTTGTTATGATTTGCTGCGTACTGTCCGTTCAACCTTAATCATGGGAAAGATTCCTTGACCGTTTGATGTAAAAACAAAACTGTGATAACCGTTGAACACTATTTCTTTGTATTTCCTTTAGGGATATTTTACTCTGAACGACAGGAGAAGAGACTTTCTCGCAATCAAGGCTTGTCTCATATTTCCCCTCTATGAAATGATTTCCCCTTTATTGTAACAAAAAAACAGATGCGTTGATAATGAAGTCTTACTAAAGAAAATTGGTACTTACATGATGTAGGAACTTCTTGCCATCGATAATCCCATGCCTGTTGATTCACCGCTTTCAATGTATTCGTTTGGGCTTCATTGTTGGAGAAGACCCGTATATCCCATAATTTGATACTTTGATCTTTACTATTTGATATTAGATAACGTCCATCACCACGTGAATCAATAAATGTAATACCATCCATATGGCCAGCCAGAACACCCACCGGCTTCGGATTAGCTTCATTCAAGGTACGTCGATCCCATACTTTAGCTAAACCATCATCCCCACCACTATATAATATTTGTGATGTACTATCAGCAAATACAACTGAATTTGTGTCGTCATCGTGTGCTGACACCTGTACAACAAAATATATACAATTCAAATGATATCCTCTAAAAGGGAAATTATGGTGGGTAGATGTAAGGAGAAGTATTCCCTTATTGTATAGAAAAGTGGGTGACAAAAAGTCGATCTAATTTACACCAAAATTAGTTATTATTGGTTTACTCTTTCTATTATATACAAATCAATATACACATACCCTTTTTTATTTAATTTTATTGTTATAATTTCTAAGAATTTAATATCAATAATTATACACATATATAAGCATTCAATATTATACATTTTTTCACGTTCATACATGAGGCCTGATAGTAGATTAAAAAATGTTTTTTATAGTGAATTCAATAGTTCAATTCAGTAGTTATCCTCCCTCAAAAATTTAAAACCTGTTGACGATCATTTCAAAGAGTAATTATCGATTTAAAATCAAACTTTGAACACAGCGTCTTATGGGAACAGAATTTGTTTGTACTTGAAATTAGAATAACTATATTATTAAAGTAGAACCAGTAGTAGGGAACTTATTGTTGAACTACCATTCTTTCTATCTACCAACTTCCTATTTGAAATAATTCTCTATCCTCCATAAATACTATGACCAGATATGATGTAACATTAAATATGGCGGACATCAAACGTCATAAAAATCTATGTCGTCACTTACCCTTAATGTCCGTCGATTTCGATCTATATCATAAACATAAATATTTCCATCGTTAGCACCACCAACAATTTCTCGTCCCTCCGATGAGAATTCAACAGAAAACATACAAAATCGTTGTTGATCGGGCGGATTTAATCGCAACGCTTCATGATTATTTGTATCACCGTGTACTCGAAACATATGTACTGCGAAAAAACAAAACAAAGCAAAACTATTAAATTTTCTATTTAGTCAAATACCTGCGGTCATGAGCGTAACTAAAAAGATTTTAAAATGATTTTTCTTTTTACGTTTGAAAGAAATAGTACAATCCCGTTCATAAAAATTGAACCAGTTGAAACATTCTAAGCGTGTTATTGTATGTAATATACACTCCCGTTCAATAAAATTGTAAACCAACCTGAAATGTTAATTTTCCTACATTTCATAAAACTCCTCACTTTTGTAACTCTCTGTATAATTATTTATTTATAAACAAAGATAATTAGTAAATTTTTTAAATGTGAAAAAAGAAATGGAAGTTTTATACTTTTTATTTATGTAAACACGTCAGTGATAGAATAAGAATATGTAATGTAAATACATGTTAAGTGTTATATCTCCCTTTTACGTATAAAAATTAAATTAAATGTTGTATCTATCAAAACATTTACTACACGAATAATCAAAATTGTGAGAGACTGATTCGGTTCAATTTTATTGAACGGGAGTGTATATATTTATAATGTTATGTAAACATAGAAAAGTTAATTATATATTCCTCTCTTAATTTTAAATAAAAGTTAATTATATATTATACCATTATTAAATATATATTATATATGATTATATATTGTATATTATAGACACTAGTAACATACATATGTTCCGGGCTATATAATCGGGTATATCATATTCGAGAAGGACTCCTTGAAGAATGGAATCCAATTGATTCCAAATGAATTCTACGGTGATAATGAAAATCTGCATTTCAAAATAAGTTTCTATTGAGAAAACATTTTTAAAAACAAGCTTTTTATAGTAAAACTTATTTTCTACAACTTTACTTCTCATGTGTTTTTCAATTTTTTTCAATATTAAGACAGATATACCAAATTTTGTGTTTCCCCCTCCGTCTAAATCCCTCTTTCCCCTTGTCAGTTCTTATCATGCGTACTATAAAAATGCATTGTCATCGGTACTGAACCAACATGTAAAAATTCAACTACGTAGGATAAGAGGAAGTGGTTCTAATTCAGCTTGCAAAATTTGAACCCAAACATACATACATACATTGCAAGTTAAATAAAAGCTTGTAAAAAAGATTGACTAAATAAAAGCTTGTAAAAAAGAAGACTGCTTGAAATTTTAACTGAAAAGTCTACAAAAAGTCGGAAATTCTATCACGTTAAAATAATCCTGTTTACAACTGTGAATGATTTATAGTTTTGCCACCGATATCTCCCTTTTACACGTATACAAATAAAATAAAGTGTTGTATCTGTCAAAAACATTTACTACAAGAATAATCAAAATTGTGAGAGACTGATTCGGTTCAATTTTATTGTACGGGAGTGTACATATATTTAATAATATATATATACGAGCTTAGAATGTGACTTAGTTGGTGGTGGTGGTTCAGTTTTTATGAACGGGGTGTACAAAGCTATCGGACAACACGAACATTGCAAAACATCTAGACTAGTCCTGAAAGAAACAATATTAGGCAAAGTCAATATATATGAGTTTAAAGGAGGAGGATCCTCTCATAGTTACGTCCATATGTTCCCAATGTTTAGAGAAACAAATACTTACATGATTCTGACCAACTGGAATAAACAAGGTGTTGTCCGTCAGGACTGCATGCCATATCAATTATACTCCATCCAACTTCTCGACCAGGTATTGTTTTGGCTAATTTAAAATTACCATTAGTTGTATTGTAAAACCTAATATTGTAATCTAAAACAAAAAAGATAAAATTATGAGTTTCAATTTATAATCGGGGTTGGATGTGGAATATTTGGACTGATTCCATTTTCAAATAGTTTAATAGGGAATATGCATGAAAATTTTTTTTCACATTTATTTTCAGAATATGAAAATACTGTTAATACTGTAATATTTAAAAACGAAATTAAAATCCGACAAGTATCAAGGAAGCTATAAGCTTTTAAAGATTATTATCTGTCTCTTTCTTGCAAAAATACTAAAAACGGAGTTTTACATGTATTTTAAATGGTGAGAGTGTAATATGACGTCACATAACATAACAAGAGAGCTATCACCCTCTTTGTCTAATCGGGAATTTCAATCATTCATATCTCGATAATTTTTAAAGTTATTTAAAAAGTAATTTTACCTTGATATTTGTCAAGTAAACATGCTTCAATTCAAGTGAACAAAAATTTTCATGCATATTCCCTATTTAAGGGGTTACATGGTTTTGAAAATTTCATGAAAAAAAATCAATTTTTTCTACCAAAGTAAGAAAAATTGAACCAGTATGCGAGCTTAGAATGTGACTTACTGGTTCAAATATATATTGAATGGGAGTGTATTAAAAAAAATTATTTCCATTTTTATTATTAAAATAGCAGTATTGATGCATTTTAGCCATTTTAGGATGGTTTTGATAATTTCGCACCAAGGGTGTATTCGTTTTGGGCGCTTACACGCTTTTAAGCGCAGATTATTAACCTTCGTGTTCGCATATGAACACGCTTACGTTATTCTTGAAAATGCTGTTCATGTTTTTCAAGCAATAGAATGTTTGAGTGACTTTAAAAGCCCCTTTTGTGTATAGACTAGTAATTGGTATATGCGGCTGCAGCCGACTATGATAGGAACTATGCCGATATTCATCGGGAGTTCGTGAAGGAAACTGCAGAAAACCTTCTCAAACATAGCCGGTTACTTCGTTCTTATCCATACGCCGACAGTTTAGTCAATTAACCACCCCTTTTTTTTTCTTAATAATTGACAAACTGCCGATGTCTGGATTTGAACCCATAACCTTCCAGTTTCCAAGTATGCATACTGCGCAGACATAACACCTTAGGCCGCTCGACCAGTTGGACTGGTAAGATGAACACTTAAAACAACGTTGAACGCTTGGACGCGCCCAAAACGAATACACTCATAATCAGTTTTCAATCTCCCCCATATATCAAACAAAAACTTACCTTGACAAGCACTAACAAAATAACTGCCATCTTTTGAATATGTCCCGCAATACGCTTTGCCCGGACATCGTGCAACCGGTGTCATTTGATTTGGTAAACATCGATTTGAAATATTACATTTGATTGCTGATGAAAATTTACTATGTGAATAAATACCACGCTAAATAGAGAGAGAAAATTTTATTATAGAAATTTCAAATATCAATTATAATAATCAATAATTAATTAAGGTTGTTGTGAAACTGGTGAGAGAAAGTAGGGCAGGTAAGTTTGTCCTATACTAAATGCATCGACATCTCATCCATTGCCAACTCTAAATAATTAAAAATTTTGCAATTAAATCGTTTCAAATAATTTAATTTTTGTAAAAAACATTTTGTTTAAAACTTAATTCTTAAATTTCATTTTTTCGAAGAGTTTTAATCATTAAAAATATGTTTTTATGTATTTTAAAAAAGTTGCATGGTGATAAAACTAGATAAAAATAAATATAACTAAAAATAAAACTAGATTTAGAACATTTCTCGATTTACAAATTTAATTATCTCAGAAACAAAAAACAAGATTAATTTGAAATTTGGTCCACGTATTTATAAGACTTTGATAATTATTAGGACAGTTTTTCATAACACTGGCATTCATCTGGTTGTCCAGATAAAGAGTTTTGTATTCATGTTTTTACCGACGAGTTCATTTAAGCTATGTAAAAATCTCTTAAAAATCGTAAGTTTCAACATTTGTTTACTCAAAAACTAAAAACAAGATCAACTTCAAATTTTGACAGGATATTCTTTATTATTGAATTAATAAGCTGTAAAATTTTGAAGAACCTGAATTTTTTCACAACAACCTTAAACACAATCTGATAATTACCTCTCTGTGTTCTATCATCGATAGCAACGACGATTGTCTCCGTAGTCTCCGACATTTTAACTGTCGTATTAAACCACTTGCTTGTCGTGTCGTTACGGTATATTCACTTGTCTGAAAGAAAAACATTTTTTGTTAATTTCGAAAATGATATTTATATACAGGGTGGGTAAAAAGCCACGAAAGGGGATTCAAACGTTTTTTAGCTCGTGACACTGGTGATCGGTCGAACATTCTCGTATGACGGAAATACTGTATAAGATTTCAATAACTTCGAGAGCAACAATGTCTTAAGAATGGTTGAATCCACAGCAAATAAATCTTATCGTTACGTGTTTGTCTTGCCTGTGACGTTATCGAACCAAACGGTAAACGCGATTAGCTAGGACAATGATGTCATTGTGAATAACTTGCGGAGCATTACTACACTGATAGAAGTAATTCCTTGCATACATAACGCTTTTTTTTGTTAACACATGATTTTACTACCCATCAAATTGTCGTACCGGGAGACTTTAAATTAAAATTGATTCTTAAGGAGTAACTTCTAATATAACAGAGGACCCCTTGGTCTAGGTGCTAGGTACCCATTTGCGGTACCCCTCTTTCTAATTATTAAGGAGTAAACTCCAAAAATATTCTCATTTTTTAGAAGAAATTTATTCAGATTTACAAGGGTCCATCAATAGTTCGGTACAATTGACGGTTTTTCAGAAAGTTCCGTAAAAATTCTATAATAATCGAAGAATCCATATAATAATTTGTCTGTAATATAATTTGTTTACCTCTAATAAAGATGTATTAAACTGTTCGATAACTTTTGGAGGTTGATTGACTTCCTCTTCTTCATAATCTGACGCTATTATATGAACTTGCCCGCTGAAACAAAGAAAAAAAAATTTTTGGTCAACAATACAATAATATTATTTTTTAGACATCAAGGAAAAACTTGTTCGTCTAAAAACGACAAAAAAGTCTTTAAGGACGTTCATGCTTGAGACCTGATAGTAGATAAACAATTTGTTTTATTGAATTGAATAGCTCAATTCAGTAGTTATCCTCCCTCAAAAATTTAAAACCTGTTGACGATCATTTCAAAGAGTAATTATCGATTAAAAATCAAACTTTGAACACAGCGTCTGATGAGGGAACACAATTTGTTTCTACTTAAAATTAGAATAACTATACTATTAAAGTAGACACCATAATAAATAAGGTTTATAAATATTCTTGGAAATATGCTGTTTATATAATTGCATTAAAAAAATGGTGTTGACGAACGTTTGAATTAATTATTTAATAAAATTAAAACTGTTTGATAGGTTTGTTGTTACCACCATATTTTGAAAATTGGCGACAACGCACAGTAAAAAAATATACACATATCAAATCAATTTCTAAATTACATTTAATGATATTTGACAATAAATTAAATTTTATTCAGAATAGTACTCATTTGAAGCGTAGCAAATGAACGTCCTTATGTAGTAGTTAAAGGTCAGTTATTAATATTGAGAGTCGTAGTACGAATAGTAGTTTCTAATAAAAGATTTTTTGATAAAACCCAATACTATCCCGAATACCCTAAACGATCTGAATGTGAGTTTGTCTAAAAGTAATCCTTCGAAATCCAACTAATCATACCCTGAATATAACCTAGCATTCGTTTTCTCAAAAGAATTGAATATGTAATTTTTATTAATAGAAAATTCTTTTTTTACACATGGCCACAAAAGTCAACGTTATTTTATCAAAATTTAATAATTGATTTGAACCTTATTCTTTCGGTTTTTGTATAAAAAAAAAGGTTCGGTTAAAAGTTGTTCATTATAAATACAACTTTTATTCGAAACATTTGCCCAAAAATCGAATGAATAAGGCACAGAATTTTGAAAAAGAAACTTTGTGGCCCATAATACAGACACGATTATCATTTCTGGAACAAAGTTTAGGCAATGGATTTTAATATAATTCGACAAGTTAAACATTAAAAAAAATTTCTATATCTCGTCTATTTTTTAAGATGTCAAAAGTTTCAACGAAACTACTTTCCATAAAAGATATAAACCCCATAGTTTTCGTTACCCAACAAACAATACCTGTAAAAACTTTAACCGATCTTCCACCATAATAAAATCTATCATCAAAGATTCCAGGATTATCCCATTGAAAACTTTACAAATGTCATTCCTAACCTCAAAATACACATTTAACTCTCCAGGTAGGGCAAAAAAAAAATCTTAGAAATATATTTATAAATACCTTCGTAATAAAAATTGTAAAACCGCTTCTAATTCCGTTTCCTGGTCAGAATCATCTTGGGATCGAATACTGCTAATACTGCTCTCGTTATCGCTGCTTGTTGTTGCTTCCATTATAAGAGACATATATAATCCCATATGACGTCTTATCTTATTTTTTAAAAATAATTATTAGAAATATCACAAATATTTTATATACAACAAAATAGATATATTTTATGTTATGTAATTAATTTAATAGTATTTTTATATTAAATGTGTTTAATATAATTAGTATTATTAATTACAAATTATGGCGTAATATTTTCACATTAAACAAATAAATTAGTTATGATTTTTTGATTTGAAACACAATAATAACACTTCAACACAGGTCAAACTTGTCTATTTTACTGAATAGACAGATGATTTTGTGGATATATATAAATCATAGACTATGTACGGTTCTATCTAGAGTTAGAGTACATTTAAATATGACGGTAGACTGTAGAGGTAGTTAAATAGACGGTACGCAGCGCATGTCATCTGGCTAGAGTCTAGTCTAGAGCACGGCAGTACGACAGGCCGAGTTTAAGGGTATATTTATATTTTATACTAGTACAGTTACTATTGCAGTTTGATGGGCTGGGAAATCCCCCAAGATAAGGGTATTTTTCTTACCTGTTTTTTAATCAAAAATAAATATTTTTATTGTACCAATAAATAAAAGTAATTATTTGAAAATCTTACTGACTTACTGAAAATCTTACTGACCTACTTCTATGAATTGATTCTTAGAATTATTTTTAGAATAAAGCCGCTTATAACTTATATTGTATAAACTTATAAAGTTATGTTATAATATAACATAACTTATATTATATTAACTTTAGTTTTATTACATCTATTCTAAAATTCTAAATTCTAAGGGTTGAACTAATGCGTTGGTTCATTTGTATTTCCCATTTTAAATAAATTTTTATACAACCAGAATTCTATGAATTGGTTCCTAGTTAAAATAAAGTGGCTTAACGTAATAAAGTTATACAGTACGTAAAGCCCTTTTATTACAACTTACGGTAGATAGGTTACGGTAGAACTCTAGTTGGTAATCTGATCTCTGTTAAGCATTTGAAATTAAAGTCAACGATAAATCAATATATAAATATATTGATTTTATTTATTTATTGTAAAGTTGATAATCTGATCTCTGTTAAGGATTCGAAATTAAAGTCAACGATAAATACAAATGAATTAACGCATTAGTTCTACCGTAAGTTGTAATAAAAGGGCTGTACCGGTAGACACGTTACATATACGATTCTTGTCTTCTTGATTCATGTCACTCTATACGTATATACAAATACTACTTAACATTTTTATATTTGGAATCTAGAAGATTATGGGTTAGAATCCCGACATCGGCAGTTTGTCGATTATTAGGAAAAAAAGGATGGTTAATTGACTAAACTGTCGGCGTATGGACAAGAACGAAGTAACCGGCTATGCTTGAGAAGGTTTACTGTAGTTTCCTTCACGAACTCCAGATGAATATCGGCATAGTTCCTAACATAGTTGGCTGCAGCCACATATCCTATCAATTCCTAGTCTATACACAAAAATTCTTTCCACTCCACTCACAACCTCACACCCTTAGGCATCACAATGGATCTTATGGTAGAAATGTAGCCCGTCCAGGGCAGCTTCTACAATCTATCTCTCCATCTAACATTTTTATAAGTTGTAATCCGGCAACGTCGCTTATATTCTGCCAGTTCTTAAATTATGTTATATTCTTAAGTTCCTAAATTATGTTTCGATATTATTTGCAAAACTTCGCGTGTAAATCTCTATTCTCAAAGTCCATGATAAAATTAAAAAATTTTGATATCGTTTTTCAATCAAATTCGGGTGGTTAATGAATTAATCGCAATAGGATTGTATGATTTATATTTAATCAAAGAACAATTAAGAGAAGTTTCTATTAAATCAGTCCTCCATTGAATCACATCACAAAATAAATAATTTAAGAGCAATCCGTTAACGCAAACGTATACTCAATGTTAACTCTATATATAAAATGAACTATCTTTAGAAGGACTACAGTGGACCAGCACGTTTTCATACCTTGCCAAAATGAATAATTACATTTAAAAATAAGGACTAAAAGTATTTTATGAAAATTACTTAAATACAAATGACTTAAACTCTATATGCAAATTAAAATCTTAATCTAAATCATTATTTAAAAATGCAAATATTTACAGTGGACCAATACAAATCTAATACAATAACAAAAACCATTTGACATATTTGACATAAATTTAGGGGATCGCGCTTGATTTATAAAAATATCACTTACTGGCGATATTCCTTTCGGGTTTTTTTTTTTGGGGTAAAATGCGTTAACTCATAAAATTTGATCGTTCGATAACATAATGCGATTGAAAAATTAACGACCATAGATTGTTTATTTTTGTGACACCACTTAAGTGACAGTTGAGTGGTATCCCCCAAAAAAATAATTGTATAAACGTGTTGTGTTATGGATATATAAGGGGGCAAAGCCTCCAATTGTGTAGAAATTATGGCACAAAGTACATCAAGCGGGACATCGTCACGGCGACATGTTCGAGATCATGATGCCGCTTCAATTACATCGAGTCGTTATGCGGATACGGAATGGGAAGCTAAAGAGGTATGAAATTTAAGAGCCCTTTTATGACCAATTTTGGCACAGAGTTTATCTCTGGATTATCTTTGAAATTAATTTTCTTCATGTTTGTTAATCTCCAGTTAAGAGATTCGTTCTGGGGAATTAAGTTTTATCATAATTACCCTCCTCGAGAGTTTCTAAAAGGACAACCATTCGATTGGCTTCTTACTAGGTTAAATTTCCCAAAGAAATTATTAGCAGATTTGAACCCTTTTAATAGCCAATTATATCTAGAAAAAGGTTTGAATGTGGTCAAAAGTAATTTCATTGATCGGAGGGTGACTCTTTTCGAAGATCATTTCTATAGCAGAAAATCTAAAGATGCCAACAAAGCTCCGCTCTAGAAAAACCTTCAAGGGCTCAAACAAGCAAATAATTTTCTGTAATACTTGACTTAAAAACTGTCTTGGGGAATACGTAGCCCTTGTACAAAACAAAAAATGTCAAATTAGCGAATTTCGTTAGAATAAATACAGAATACAGAATAAATTTCATTCCGATCGAATTAAAACTGTGATCGCTAGAGGTTATCAACTTGAGTAGGGTGCAGTTGGCTAACTTAGGGGTTGTTTAAGGGCTTATTGATAATCTCTTAACTGGAGATCCACAAAAATAAACAAAAGAATTCTGTTGGTAGATCGTACGAAGTTGGAAAGTAACGAAAATAAATAAAATAAATCGAACGTTTCGTCGTTTATTGACGACGTCTTCAGCAACTATAATAAAATAAATAGAAATAAGTTTAAGGATAATCTAAGGATAAATTTTGTTGAATTGTATCGATTCACTGTGAATAAATCGGACTTATGAATCAAATTTGAGTATAAAAATATTTTGGGTCTCTCTTTAAGGCATTACGTCAACGTGAATTGGAAGAAGCTCGTGCCCGAGCCGCTCAAATGGAAAAAACAATGCGTTGGTGGTCCGACTGTACTGCAAATTGGCGTGAAAAATGGAGTAAAGTACGCAACGAACGAAATCAATCACGCGAAGAATCCAAACTCTACCGTACAAAGCTCGATACAGCCTTAAAAGATTTGAACGCATACAAACGTGAAAAACAGGAACTCGAACTGCAAAACGATCAATTGAAAAAGGAAATGGAAAAAATTCACTTGTTACTGCTAAAACATGCCGGACAATTTGATAGTCAAATTTTGGAGGCACTAGAGAATGAGGATTTAGATAGGGAATTTTTATTTAATACATCACAGAATCCTCTGGATTCAACAGATCCAACGAATGATAATGATGATCTTCTAGACGACGATGGACCGTCGTCATTGGCTCAAGAATATGTCTTACAGAGTGGTGTCGTATCGCGTGATGTCCATAAAAGTGATAAAAAAGATTTAGAGGAAAGTACTGAGAGTACTATTGATGATATGGATCGAATTTTATCGCAAGCGAATAAAGAGGATTACGATGTGGATTTTTTGCTACAAAAATTATCGATGCTACAATTGAGGCTTGACGAAGCGAGCAAAACTGTTCAAGCTGAACGAGAGTAAGTTATTTTTATATATCCACTCCCCTCTCCCGTCTTTCTTCCCTTATTAAAGAAAACATTTGTTCGATGTATCCTCTCATGAGGTTACAGGACAGTGTGATCTGTCCGGACTCTTGGTTCTGTATATGTACTGCCATCTATGAGCAACTTTTTAAAAGTGATTTGTTATATGTAATGTCACCTATGAACAACTTCGTGGCGAGATCTTTCACATCAAAAATTAAATTGACGCTCTGTTCTGTCATTCGTAAAGAGGACGGAGAAGTTTGACAACGAATACAGGGCTAAAGGAAAAGATCCAAGTGTGGTAGAGGATAGAGGAGGTTGTGGGGATGGTTTTCTTTGGCCTCCCCTCCACTACTACTATTACATCCTCAAAAATTATAAAGACGAATTATGTTAAAAAAAATTTAAAAACTTCGTAGAGAAAAATCGTCAATACATCGAAATTTGGAACGACTACAAGTGGAACTACAGGAATCTCGTGATAAATGTGAAGATTTACGTTCGGCCCGACAGGAAGCTGTTCGAGAACTTTTAGCGTTACAGGATCAACATAGAGATGAATTGCGATTAGTTCAAGCGGATTTACAAGATGAGGCCAGCTCTAGAGAGGGTATGGATCGTCGATTAGCTGATCTTAGAGCAGAGGTAAACACAAATCTCTAGGAGAAAGATCACGAATTGGATCAAAATTTATTGATTTATTTTCTTAATTAATTTTGTAGCTAGAAAGATTACAAGCGGAAAATGCAGCTGAATGGGGTAAACGAGAACGTTTAGAAACAGAAAAATTAGCATTGGAACGGGATAATAAGAAACTGCGAGCGGAAGTACGCGACATACAAGATCGAATGGAACGTAAAGGTCGACCACTGACAACATCTGACACCGATTTACGTCAATTACAACAAGATTTGGGTGATAAAAATAAGGTTTGCGTCCGTTATATATAGAATCGCTGGTGCGTCTGTTAGTGATCGTGTCGATTGAGGTCATATTGACACATAGGTGTTGGCTTATGAAGGCTTACTCTACTCTTGAAAGTGCCGTTCGTTTCAGGCAATATCACATCAATATTCAATATGGCGGTTGAAAACAGTTTAGTTGTTTTTCAAGTAACAAAATGTTTGTTTGAGTGACTACAAAAGCCCCTAAAATCAAACCAAAACCCCCTAAACTTACAATTTGATAAAGCATGTCGGTAATGTTATGTGGATTTTATTGTTTACTAACACTGCCCGTCGCAGCTTCGCCAACGAAAATTGTAATTTTACAGACCTTATATTACTTAGTATTTAAGTAAATATACGGAATCTTTATGCAAAATTTGAAGTAGATTGGACCAAGGAATCAAGTTGTCTTATACAAACTTTGCCCCCGGTTTTCACCCCCTTAGGGGTAGAATTTCGGAAAATCCATTCTTATCGGATGCCTCCATTATACAAAGAACACACCCTCCAAGTTTCAGGTCTCTACGATCAGCGGTTTAGGCTGTTCGTTGATCCGTCAGTCAGTCATTCAGGACAAAGCATTTTATATGTATATGTAATAATTTAAGGACGTTCATGCATGAGGCTTAATTCAGTAGTTATCCTCCCTCAAAAATTTAAAACCTGTCGCCGATCATTTCAAAGAGTGATTATCGATTAAAAATCAAACTTTGAACACAGCGTCTGATGAGAGAACAGAACTTGTTTGCACTTAAAATTATAATAACTATATTATTAAAGTAGCCACCATAATAAATAATGTTTATAAATATTCTTGGAAATATGCAGTTTATATATTTGCATTAAAAAATGGTGTTGACGAACGTTTGAATTAATTATTTAATAAAATTAAAACTGTTTTGTTAGGTTTGTTTTTGCAACCATATTTTGAAAACTGGCGACAACGCACAGTAAAAAATATACACATACACTCAAATATACAACATAGTTTATTGTCAGATCTGTTACATCAAGTCAAATCAATTACTTATTTACATTTGCTGATATTTTACAACAAATACTCGTAAAATATTTAGGAAAAATAAAAAATAGGTTCTAAATCGTTGTAAGATTATTGACATACTTTACAACTTTTTTAAAATCCTAAATAAATTTTATTATAGATAGTACTCATTTGACTCTACCGTAGCGAATAAACGTCCTTAATGGAATACACTTAAAAAAACCTCCGGTGCGAGGTAACAGATAAATAAACAAACGCTTACACAGTGTTCGTTTTGGAAGTTAGTACGATTAGGCGCTCACGCTTTTGCTGCCCTACCTTGATGTCTATCGTGGAACTCAATCATAAGCATGCTTTGTCAGCGTACCCAACGTCAAGACGAACACTAAAAACATCGCTTGATTTCGCTGGAAGCGTGTAAGCACCCAAAACGCCCTAATATAATCGAAAGACAACCATACTAACAATGAATGAATAGACACAATAAAGTTTACCCCTTTTTTGATTCAGGGCTTTGAAACAACCCTGAAAATCAATGTGATAATGGGGAAACTTTCTATTTGTTTAGGAACTATCCGATTTGAAACACAATCAAAACAAATTGAAGAAAATCCTACAAGATAAAATAACCGAATTGGCGCATACAACACGACGTGCGGAACAGTACGAAGCGGAAGTGAAACGACTACGATTACGTGTCGAAGAACTAAAACGTGATTTAGCTGTGGCCGAAGATGAATTGGATTCGGCAACAAATAATTCACGTAAATTACAACGGACAAATGATGAACTCCAAGAACAAGTGGAAAGTTTTCAAGTACAATTAGAACATTTACATACAAGGTCAGTTACTCAGTACTTAAAAGATTTTTTTTTTTATAAATCCAATTTGCCTGAAAATTCATGGTAATTTAAAAATAAATAAATAAAATTTAATATTTCACGCTTACGTTTTTTTACATTAATAAAGTCCTAAATCGGATTTTGTTAATGAAGAAGAATTATGTATTATTGAGGATACGGATGAGGTGTAATGATGACGTAAGTTCAATTCAATTATAGAGTTTGTGGATTTAGAAACAGAATTGCTTCGTCCCTGACGCGTAGATTTTTTTAATTCTAATTGTTTAAGAAACATTTTTTGTTTTTACATTTTTGTTCTGTCTCTTACGGTTTCAAACATGGTCCGATTTTGCCCATTAACGTACTTAACCTTAATTTGTTGCCCTAGAACATACATACAAAATTTCAGCTCGTTATCTCTTTTAGTTTTTGAGTTACCGTGTTGACAGACAGATAGACGTTACAAAGTCGGAACTAAACACAATATATCCTGGTATATATATTTCATATATACCGGGTATAAAAACGAGAAGTGAATTGAAAGGATCTTGCAGAATTCTTATGAGAATTGGCTCTCGGTCAAATTGGCTCAAATGAGTATGTTGTATATGACCTGTCGATCAGAAGTTCTAATGGACTAAAATCCCTGGATTTTGAGCTACAGATTCTGGAAGTGGTGTTATCTGGACATTGGCTATCGGTGAAATCTGCTCAATTCAAGTATGTTGTAGTACATGACCTTCCGATCAAAAGTTATCATGGGCATACGTTCCAGAAATTCTTAGTTTTCGAGTCTACAGGCACCGGAAGTGGTGTTATCTGGATTTCTAGATAACTATGGATTACGTGATTCCCATGTACTAAAAAGCTATGAATATGAAAATGCCAATTTTCTTATATATAATGTTATCACGCAGGCGGTCATATACTCAGGCACGGTCCTGTGTATACTTAAGCTACACAGTTCACCCATAAAAACAAACGAAATCGCGTGATCATAGCACATGGTGCAATATAATTGAGTCGTTCGATAACTTGGACCTTTAAATCTGAATGAATACAAGTCTCAGTTCATTCGTATGCGAATTGTTTTTTACTGCTCATCTTTTTTGTGGTCCATCATTTCAATTGTTTATTTGATTTTTTTACAAATTTTATTTTTAGTTTTTATTGTTATATTTGTTGTTGTTATTATTTTTATTGTTTCCATTCGTTATATTCATATTTTTAACAAAATAATACGAATAAAAAAACGATGAACGAATCGGTGCCTGTTTTGACATATGTTTACGTGTTCAGTGCATGTATTTGTTATTGTGGCTGAACTCAGTAGCTTGAGTTGAGTATAGATTCAAAAACATAAGAGAGATAATTTTAAATGAAGACTTACAATATTTGTTATTATTAGAAAAGATTAATAAAAAAAATTAATTTTTTAAAATAAAACATTTAAAATTTTGGCAGGTTGCGTAATTGCGGTGCGACAAGCTTACTATCATCACATCGTGGACAAACGATTCGTTCAGAAGATGGCACTGATGAAGAGGTCAATAGTTATTAAATTAAGGAATCCATTTAGGTAAGATTTAAACTTTGTAGATAGTTTCAATTTCAATAATCGAACAAATTTTTGATTTGTAAATTTGGTCAATTAGAAAGAGAGAAGAAGGGTGCGTTCTAGAACACACATACACAATGGTATCGGTTTATGTATAGAACGTAACCATTGATTGGTAAGTCTAGGCGTGGGATTGTCCCAATACAGACAGGGTGGCGAGCGGAAATTCGCCAAATACGATTTTCATAGTTTTTGGGTCCAATGTACTTTACAAAACGAATAATTCAGTTGGTTTGGCGATTTGATGTCGAATTTTCGGCCTTTTTATATACAATTTGATCCTCCCTTTTATAAGACTTCAGTTGATATCTCGTAAACCGCTCATATCAAATCGTCAAATAAATCCGATATTCATGTTGTTTTGGATCCAATGGTAAACTAATTATGAGCCAAAAAACACAATAATTTTGTTGCTTTGACGAATTGTTTTCGAGATATGACGTCTTTATATCTCGTAAACCAAATTGTGAAATAAACCCGATTTTTATGTCTTTTTTTTTGGGTGTAATTACTTGGGCCATTCCTTTTTCCTTCAGAATATTTAATAACGTTTATCCAAGACCATTATTTGGATTAGTTTTTCTGTCAAATTTACGAGACCCCGAAAATGGCCATGGAACTCTTCCTGTATACGGGATATAATTAGGGAAACGTTTAAGAATATCATTTCGATCGCCACCCAGCATTATTAATTCTGTAGGGATATTTTATAGAAACAAAATAGAGATGGTTTGTCCCACGCTTGGATTCTAAATCTAATTGGATTGTAATTTTAAGTTTTGGATGTAAATTTTCTACATCCATAATAATTCCATTCGTACAAAGTAGAATAGGTTTTTTTTTTTTAGTTAAAAGTTTCGTATTTATTTTAATTTGCTCTGCCAAGTTTCACTAGAGACCTCAAAGTGGTTTATAGCGTAACTAACGGGAAGAGTAAACTAACTGTTTTTTATACTCAACTCTCCGGCTTCGCACGGCTTAATTTTATACTTTCTCCTAAAGTATGCGACCTAATAATACTGTAGAAGGAAAATTTGATCTCCATTTAATACTTGTGTTCCCCGAGATTCAGTCTAGTCCATTCAATTGGTCTCTAGATTACAGGGCAGTCATCCAGATAGACAGAAGCGCGTCGGGGACTTCCTTTTATACTTCCATCAGAGATATAGTCTGCTGAATTCCAATGATATTTTGGACGTTTTTTTTAGACAAAATAGATAATAAATAATTTTTTAGACTTGTTTGTTTACACTTTTCGTGGACATTCTTGTTGCGACACTAGCGACCCTATTGGGACTTGGCCGAGTCAAAACTTACCACATTTTTTTTTTAAATTAATTTATATTTTCTTCGTATTTTAAAAGTTCTTTTCAATTCGTGTTGTGATATTCATCTAATTCACTGTCATATAAACAGGTCTAGCCCTAGTCTAGATTCTTATAGATTTCTCAAGGTTACGTATACTGCCATCTTAAGGGCTCTAACGATCAGTTCAAAAGCAAGCATCAGTTAAAATAAAAACATCAAGACACTTTTTTAATTGTTTTGGTAAATTTAGCGTAAACTTAGCCACCGAGAAGATATCCTGGTAAATTCGATCTAAAACCTACAGTATCCTCGTCTGTCACGCAAGAGATCGAGGTTTGATTCCCCGCCAAAGAGCCAATGTAGGAATATACCAAGATATCCTGGTATTATTCGATCTAAAACCTACCTTATACCTATTAAATATTCTTGCAAAATAAACGTTTGGTTGAAAGTCCAAATCATTGTCTTTTCTAACGTAGGTTTTAGATCGAATATACCAGGATATCTTTGTATATTCCTACAATGTCGAAGAATGATAAGATACTTTTTGATCTGACGATTGACACCGATATTCTTTGATAATTTTAACTGTTAATCGGAGCTGATGAATTTCACCCTTAAGAGTCCACCCTGTTTATATGACCGTGATCTTATTCGACTCATTCTTAATTCATTATTTAGTAGACGCTTCATCATTTATTTGGATATATTTAAGGCTTCTGCATTCGGAACGCGATCTGATAATCAAACGTTACGTAAGACGCAATATCTTTTTGTGACAACAACTTCGTCGGTATTGGTTGAGGTAATTCAATTTTACAAACCATTGAAAAAACTGTTTGAAGGCTTGCTGTCATTCCTTTTATTTGTAAAAAAAAAGTTATTTTCATCAAGTTTGCAGTATTGAATGTCCCGTTCGGTCAAGTTAGATCCCCATACTAAATAACACAGAGTGGGGGGATACCACTGGTCAGCGATTAAGATTCGCGAAATAATAGTAAAGCGACAAATCTGTTGTTAAGAACAGCTGTAGTTAGAAATACACCGACTTAATAAGACTGTACTTAGAATTATACCGACTATACATACCTTGGACCACAAATGGCGACCATGAGAAGATCATTCTTTATCTAATGGTCTGCCAACGAGTCATGGCTACGACATTTCGATGGTAGATTTTGTATTACGAATAATAGATAGTTATTCTGTGCGCAGAAGCCTGAAACATTTCACAATGAAGTCTAAAAATGAAAGAGTTTATGAGCAAAAGGCCTAAATTAATGATTTTAACAATACTAAAAAAATTATATTCATAGACTTCATGATACTCCCATAAGAATAGAGAAGTATTCCAAAATGGTTTGGAATATCCTTTGAGATCATCCCATCCTAGGACTTACGGATTGATATTTCAATAGATATCCAAGCCCCTTATTTGGCATCTATTTGTGGGAACCCGTGATCTATGATAATCTATATATTTTGTCAATTTACTCACTAAACAAAATGGCTGACGATATAAAATCTAGTACTTATATGCTGACATGTTCCTTGTCATTTTGTATGTATTTCCTACTTAAAATTGTTAAAAAAAAGAACAACGTACTTTGAGTTCCTTATTTTCTAAGAAAATTTATTTATTTTTTGTATTAGTATTTTTTTAACGCGCCCCCTCAACCCCCCTTTTTTTATTTTGATAATAAAATATATTTTTTACAGTATTTTTTTATTTGTATTAAAAAATGTTTTTATATTTTAATAAAATACTTTTTTTAGTTACCATACGAGTATATATATATATTTAGTAACTTTTTATTTTATGAGGTTTTTTTTCAAAAAAAAAAAGAACAAATGATAATTAAACATAACCTAATCAATTAGATAATTTTAACTGTCAAATTTGAAAAATGTGCAATTTATTATTACAAAAATAAAATTAAATACCAAAAAAAACAAATAAAAGTAGATATTCTTTATGGCTACTAAATTTAATATTAACTTTATTTCCAAAAATTTGTCAGCTAGATATTCTTAAGAGGCAAAATCATGGATACTTCACAAAGATACCGAACTCCATGTAAACAAATAATTGGCAAAAAAAATATGTCAGTAGTGTCGCTTCTATGCCGGAAATAGTGATGAGAGTATAAGGCGCGAGATTTAATTAAAAAACATTACGTATTTGTAGTATTATAAAAATTATTTGCAGCCAAAGTATTTTTTCAATAAAATACTTTTTTTAATAAATGATAAGTAATTTCAATTTTTCAATAAGGAATTAGTTGAAACAAATTGCATACTTCAAAATAATCACTACGAAATAAAACTGGTTACTTGCTAACTTCACTCCTATTTATTATACTATATTCACTTCGGTACGGATTGTAGTACGGATGAACAACTAGCGACGCTAGTGGCATAAAAACTAAATATTACTATTACCATTTTGTTGCCATATTTTATCAATTCTTCCGTTTGAGTTCGGTATCCTTGTGTAGTATCCATGGTGTATACTTTCAAAGTGTGGTACTCAGTATATCTATTGCGCTGATGCATGGAGTATAGAAATACTCTCTGATGCAAATGAATCATTACGTCATTTTGTAATGACATTTAAAACTAACATATGTGTCATTCTAACCTCAAAACAAAATTTACTGTAAATAATTAATATAATGCTCATTAAATAATTAATACTCAATGTAAATAAATGCTTATTTAACGTTTATATTGTTTTTAAGTTACGATAAACGCCAGAGACATTTAGTACTAGAAACCCCGCATCGTTGTACGCAAATGGCGCGCAGAACTAACAAGGATATTGCAATGAAAAAGTTTAAACAGCATCAATTATAAACCTAGAGAAACTTCTTTTAAACGGCTTTGTAAATCGTTTTGAAATTTTCACAATAGCTTTAGCATCGTTCGTTTCGTAGCATTTTCTAACCTTATAAATAACATCCTTTATAGTCCACAGTACAGCACGGTTTTTTTTAAATGATTAGTAACAGGCTAAATTTTTGTCGGTAACTTCTTTTCGACGAGACGCCCAAATGTTCTCTCGCAAAAATGTTCGATAATAGTGACTAACGAAGCGCTTATGAGAGTAACTTGTTTGTCTGACGATAGCAAATATTTTATCAGTAACAGTTAATTTGTTAGTAAAATTGAGAGATAATGTAACAAAGACTTCGAAACATCTTTTGTCCTACAAAATGGATGGTCTGACAGACAGGTCCAACACCCAACATGTTCAAATAACGTGGTATACATAGTTATTACTTGGCGCTACTTAAATAACTGTTACTTGGTGCGATTGAGTGTATTCACGATAAAAACAATATTAGTATTCTTTTATGAACTAAAGGTTGAGGAAATGAGACCTCCAACATGTATAAACGTTGTGTGTCATTGAAATAAGAAAACATTTTTCTAATTTATAAATGCAAATTTTACCATTGACATGTTCAGAGCATAGGACTGGGAAATTGAACCACTGAAATTGTAGGACAAGGTGGCCATCAAATTATACACACCATTAGTAATTAACAGCATAAAAATCAGTTTGTTACTAATAACTATGTATACCCTGTTCTTTGAACATGTTGGGGGTGGGGACCTGCCTGTCACACCATCCATTTAGTAGGACACAAATTTTTTCGAAGTCTTTATTACATTATCTCTCAATTTAACTAACAAATTAACTGTTACTGATCAAATTGTTGCTATCGTCAAACAAACAAGTTACTTTCTTACACGCTTCGTTAGTCGCACTATCATCGAGAATTTTCGCGAGAGAAAAGTTGGACGTCTCGTCGAAAGGAAGCTACTGACAAAAATTTAGCCTATTACTAATCATTAAAAAAAACCGTACTGTACTGTGGACTATTACCCCTTTCTAAGATCCATAAAAGTTGTTATTAGATAGATATATCTTAAGGTATATAAAAGTATCGCACTTCGACTTTATAGCCCATTGGGCTCCCCCTTCTACTTCAGTCTGACAAGATTCGCTTCTCCCATTTGTTATAACATTGAGTCGGAAGTGAAAGACATTTCGAACTTTAATAAATGGTGAACGGAAATAAAGTTAATATTAAACAGCAAAAAGGAAACATTTGAAAATATAGCAATAATTCTTTGACAAAACGTAGCACAAACAATAGAGAGACAATAGAACGGAAGTTATTGTTCTAACTTGTCATATTAAATTCTATTACAAAACTAACTACGTGTTAATGAATGGAAAACTAAAGCTTTATTCTGTCATGTTAGTATGAAAAATCATTTTCCAAACAGTACTTTACTTATTACAGTACAACCGTTATATAAACAAATAAATACACGTATATATATTTTCTAGAAAAAAAATGAAGAAAATTTTGTACAAAAAAAAAACGTATACCAAATTACAAATTTTTAGGTGCACAGTTAGTGCCTTAATTTAATCTAAAAAAAAAAAAAGAATTGCACTGAAATTAATCCTGCCCTTTTTTAAAAACAATAAATAAAATTATGTAATTTGAAAATGAAAATGAAGGACGGCTGTCAAGACTAGTCTTTGGGTGTATTCGTTTTGGGCGCTGTGTATGCTGACAAAGCACTCTAATGATTGAGTTCCACGATAGAATCCACGTTTACGCTTTCTCTATCGAGGCAGGTCAGCAGCAAAAACGTAAGCGCCAAATCGTACTAATTTCCAAGTCGAACACTGTAAAAGCGTTTGTTTATTTATCTGTCACGTGCACCGGCGGTTTTTTGTATTTTTTAATTTTTTGAATGTTTCAAATCATTTTTTTTTTCTAAATAAACAAAATAGCCTACAAAACATACAAAATCTTATTAGAAAAAAAACCTACATTACCGACATACATTTTTTCCAATTGTAAGTTTAGGGGGTTTTGGTTTGATTTTAGGGGCTTTTGAAATCACTCAAACAAACATTATAGATAGATAGATAGACTCTGAGTCATGTTTGAGTCATAACGGGCTACACTTCGACCATAAGGTCCATGGTGATGCCTAAGGATGTTTGGATGTGAGTGGAGTGGAAGGAATTTGTGATTAGACTAGGAATTGGTAGGATATGCGGCTGCAGCCGACTCTGATAGGAACTATGCCGATATTCATCTGGAGTTCGTGAAGGAAACTGCAGAAAACCTTCTCAAGCGCAGCCGGTTACTTCGTTCTTGTCCATACTCCGACAGTTTAGTCAATTAACCGCCCCCTTTTTTTTTTAATAATTGACAAACTGCCGATGTCGGGATTCGAACCCAAAACCTCCTAGTTTCCAAGTAGACATACTACGCAGACATAACGCCTTAGACCGCTCGGCTACTTGGACTGGTAACAAACATTATACTGCTTGAAAAACATCTAAACTGTTTTCATCCGCCATATTGAATATTGATGGAAACTGACACTTACCCGTACTTATAATGCCTAAAACGAACGACATTTTCAAGAGTAGAGTAAGCGTTCATAAGCCAACACGAACGCCAATAAATTGCGTTTAAACGCGTGAACGCTGAAAGAGTGTAAGCGCCCAAAACAAATACACCCTCTGAGATCTAACAAAATACCGTTGAAAACCCCATCGGAAATTGATATTGAGTATTCTATATTGCTTTTAATGTACTATGTGCCACAATTTTGCGCTCATTTTTGAAAATTCAGTGGTTAATCTGTACCTTATTCATTCGGATTTGGACAAATGTTTCGAATAAAAGTTGTAAGTATATTTATAATGAACAACTTTTATCCGAAGTGTTTCTTCGAACACCGGATGAATAATAAGGTACAAATCGACCCAAAAAATTTTGAAAAATGGCCCATATTATGTTCACTTGCAAGTTGAGTCTCAAGTCGATACAGGCCCCAATAGTTTCGGATCAATTTTTGGGTTCGACTTACATGATTTTATTTTGAAATTTATAGCCTCATAATTTTATTGTCAATGTTCATACGTAATTGTATTGTGCCAATTTGTTGAAATAAATCCTTTAATAATTTTTCCGGTGTTTTTTTTTTTTTATTTTCCCAAGAAATCCTTAATAATAATCCTTAAAAAAAGTCTTCTAGTTTTCTAAAAGAGTTTCGATAACAGTAGCGAGCATTTGGAAACAGTAGTTTTTTAGGGTCCAATATTTACGAAAAAGCAAAACTTTTGGTTGGGAAATCGACAGTTTGTTTTCATTCTTCATCAGTTTACTTAAATATTTAGCTTTTTTTGTTGAATAAATGACCTTTTTGATGATTTATCCAATTATTCAGATATTTAATTATACATATCGGGTTGGGTTCCAATTAAGCCGGATAATTAGTATTCTACTGTAGCTCTATTCCTTTAGGACGTTTCTCTATAACATCTAACTACGTGCGCAATTTGAGCTTTCTAAGTCATATATGAAAAGGCATTGGACATTCAACAAAATTATATGTGACGAAAAACAAGAAACTAATTATTATGACGAAAAACATGACTCAAATTCACACTCATATCGAAT
Organism: Nineta flava; assembly: GCA_963920215.1. Lineage (NCBI taxonomy): Eukaryota > Metazoa > Arthropoda > Insecta > Neuroptera > Chrysopidae > Nineta > Nineta flava. Next base: position 137,888,457 of record OY986041.1, read on the forward strand.
TCTAGTCCGATTAACTGTCATAGAATCAAACAATTTCGAATATTTGGTGATGATACATTTGCAGCGAATATTTCGAATAGCAATAGCAAAAAAATTTAACAAACGGATAATCTAAAACGGAATTTAAATGTTATTAATTTGTAATTCGTTCCAATCCAAGTTTAACTGTAAAATTAAAACAAATTGATCATAGGCTCAAACCACCAAAACAACAACAATCCAATCAGATAGATGGCACTGTGTAAACAGTAAATACACCGAATATACACGAAGTATTTTTGACAACTGTGTTCGTTTCTGTATTGAAGTGAAAATCAGTTGAGTTGTCCCGTCAGCTAGGGTATGAATATAAACAGACAGGTTTTAATAAAATAAAATAAATAAAACCTGAACACACAAAAATTATATTAAAATAAAAACCATATTTACAGATAAATACAGAAATTAAAACAATTTTCATTAAATAATAATTTTTCCTGCATGAACTCGTGATATACCGTTAGTTTTTCCCATTATGTTATGTTTTGTGGCGTTTCGTGTGTAGGCTGTATGTTTTTTTTTTGGTGATGTCTTAAAATAATGAGTGTTTTATAATAACTGGAAATTTTTCATCAATGATTTTCTAAAGGTAAGTTCTAATCTATTATAAGTTTTATTTAATTGAAATATAATTATGCTTAAAGCAGTTGGTTTAGTTTAAGTCAGTTTAATAAATCATTTATTTTAATTGCATTGGATGGTTTAATTGGTTTGAATTCCAACAATGTGAGTTTTTACTCAACTAATTGTGTTGCTTACTCAATCTAATTGTGTGAAATTTTAATTAGCTTAAATAAAACAGTAGCAATATAAATTTAAAAATAGAATTGTAGTCATGAAATTGACTGAAAAAAACCGTTAATTGGTGAATCAAAACTTGAAATAGAAGTTCCAGCACAAAATTAGGGAGTTTTAGCTTTGTTTTTTTATATTTTTTCTCCGACGCGCCTTTTTGATGCATTCAATATGATGTAAAGTTGCTTTTGTTTAAGCAGGTGGTTATTTAAAAACGAACTTGAAGACAATTAATTGACAATGTTTTGATACTTTAATTAGTCCGAATTCGAGTTTCTAGCAAGCTAATTGTGTTTGATCAGTTAAAAACAGTACCGTATAAATTTTAAACTGACTTAAGTCATGAAATTGAATATCTGTTTTGCTTCAAGAGTTAAAAATCGTTAGTTTGAGTTAAAATCATTTCGTTGTTGATCATTAAATCACTTCGAGGCAGTGGGACAGCTAGGGCTCATGATGAATTGGTAAGAAGCAAGTTCGCTAGGATATTCTGGATATTATCAAACCCAACTACTTCCCAAGATGTCTCGAGACTGACTTCTTGTGAATTAGTATCTTTATCGCTTGGTCCAAACTAGCCAAAATGAAATTTGAGAAAACAAACTTTTATCGGAATAGTTTAAGGGAAAAATAATGTAGGATAAACTTTTTTTGTCATTTTTTCCTGAAATCAAATTTTAGCCACGTAAAACCGCCCATCGAAGTAATGCAGTAATGCAGAATAAAAATAACTGAGGTTCGAAATATGTAAATATGTCAAAGTTTACATTTAAAGTTTACAAAGTGTACAAACTATGTTATGATCATAAAATAAAATTAATTTTTCTTTCTAACATACACTTAGGTTTCTCTGTTATTATTATTTGAATAATAATAGAGGAACTATAATCATAATAGGTAATAAAGAGTAAAAAAGCAGTACTTGTATATTTTTCAGTGGATAAAAGCAGTAAAGTTTGAAAACTACTACTTTTTTACTTAAAAAAAAATGAATTTACTGCTTTTATATTTAGTAAATGTAACCAATTTGAAATATTTGACAAAGTTAAACAATTATGATCTTGTTCCTCATAACATTCTTAATTAATCATTTGATAATTGATATGTGGAGAATCATCGGAAAAATCTATTAGCATCAAAACTAATAAAAGACAGTAAATAGTACTGACTTTTACCTAATCACGGCAGAATAAGCTTTGTTTATTTTAATTCCGAAACCGTTATGATTTTTATTTAAATTTATTTCACCTAATTAATTAAAATCATCTTAATTACTAATTAATATATGTATATGTATTAATTTTTGTTGTGTTAATTATTACATAAGCATTAAGTTTTTTTTTATAAAATTTAAACGCTCTATTTCAGTCATAATTAGCAATTTAAAAAAAAATTAAATAAAAACCAACATAGAATTCACCTTACGTTCAAAATACACTCTGTATGTCCGTCTATCTGCCTGTCTGTCTGTTCGTGTATAGTAATTAATAGAATTGTTCTAGTTTATGTTTTGTTTAAACTGAAGAAAAATTTATTCAATTTTTGCACTGAACTTGTTATGTAAATAAATATTTTAATTGTTTATTCATTTAACGATAAATCCTTAACAATCGCGTTTGATTTATTTTATCTGATGAATGAATTTTTGAATAATTTTATAAAAATTACAGTTAAACTTGTCTAAATATACCTTCAAAATTTTATTTATACATTATTTATCTGTTATAAATGCTTTGGATAAAAGTTATTCATTAAAAATATACTTACAACTTTAATTCGATACATTTTCCGAAAAAAACCGAATGATTATGGTACAAATCAATTAAAAAATTTTGAAAAATAAGCGCTATTTTTCTATAGTTAAATTTATTATTCTTGAACCAGTAAGTCACATTCTAAGCTCGTATATATTACTAAATATATGTATAATATTACATACAGTAACGCTTAGAATGTTTCAACTGATTCAATAGAGAATATGCATGAAAATTTTTGTTCACTTGAATTGAAGCATGTTTACTTGACAAATATCAAGGTAAAATTACTTTTTAAATAACTTTAAAAATAAGCGAGATATGAATGATTGAAATTCCCGATTAGACAAAGAGGGTGACAGCCCTCTTGATATGTTATGTGACGTCATATTACACTTTCACCATTTAAAATACACGTAAAACTCCGTTTTTAGTATTTTTGCAAGAAAGAGACAGATAATAATCTTTAACAGCTTATAGCTTCCTTGATATTTGTCGGATTTTAATTTCGTTTTTAAATATTATTACAGTATTAACAGTATTTTCATATTCTGAAAATAAATGTGAAAAAAAATTTTCATGCATATTCCCTATTGTGGCAGTGTATACTTGAACTTTGGATCCATCAATCCTGGGAGCAATCCCGGCGGAGAAGTTGTGGGCCTTCTGTGTGGCGTCTGGCCTCAACAGAATCCTATCGCTTTATCTGCTTAAAATGGCACCTCTTGCCCGGAGGCGTCTCGCCTTCGGGTGACAGGTTGTTCTCAGGGAGGGCACAGAGGATCCCTTGGTCTAGGTGCTAGGGACCCGTATGCGGTACCCTTCTTTCTGATTATTATTATTATAGTTGCACTAGATTTTGGACTTTAAAGTCCATAAATTGTCTTTTAAATTACCATTAATTAGCTCAGGTTCACCAGGTATATTCCTACAGGCTCTTAGCGGACATCAACTCGTATAAAGGGGATATATCTCGGAAACTATCTATTAAATCGTTAAACCAACTAGATTTTTGAATTTTTTAGGTCTTAATTACCCTTTTAAACTAATTTTTATTCAAATCGATGAGTAAAAATTGTTTGTGATTTTTTCGATTATTTCTAAGGGGTATACCTTAAAAAAATTGGCTAAATTCGATAAAAAATTTTTGTTACTAAATTGGATGAAATTCACTGTATAAAGTAAAATAGACCCAAAAAACACGAAAATCGGGTTCGTTTGATGATTTGGTGAACGGTTTACGAGCTATCGCTTAAAATCTTATAAAAAGAGGCATTAAATTGTATAAAGAACGTATATCTCGAAAACCATTCGTAATATTGACAAACCAAGTAAATTTTTGTGTTTTTTGGGTCCTAATTACCTATTAAACTAATTTTCATTCAAATCGGTGACTTAAAATTTTTTGCGTTTTTTCCGATTTTTTCTAAGGGGTGTACCTTGAAAAAATTGCAGAAATTCGAAAAATAATTTTTGTCCCCGATTTGGATAAAATTCTATATATAAGGTAAATTGGACCCCAAAAACATGAAAATCAGGTTTATATGACGATTTGGTGAACGGTTTACGAAATATCGCTTGAAATCTTATAAATGAGGACATCAAATCGTATAAACGCGGATATATCTCGAAAACTATTCGTAAAATCCACAAACTAACTGAATTTTTGTAATTTTTGGGCCTAAATTACCATATAAACTAATTTTCGTTCAAATCGGTGACAAAAATTTTTGTCCGATTTTTTTGGTGTATTTCAAAAATCGCAGATAATCGCAAAATAATTTTTGTTCCAGATTTGAATGAAATTCACAGCATAAGGTAAATTTGACATAAAGAACACGAAAATCGACTATTTGACGATTAAGAGGCAGTAAATCAGAAACTAACCGTCAATGGAAATCTTTTTTGATATAAACCTAAAAGAAAAACTTAAAAATTGTCATCTGATCTTTGATTTTTAAGATTAGGAACTTAATTCAATCTAAATGGCTTTAACCAATGAAACGTGTGATCCTTTATCATGAAAATCAGGCCTATTCCGCGAATAGATCTGTGTTTTTAGAAAACCCTACAAAAAAAGTCGTTAGGAGATATATCTGGTTGGCCACTTGATGGTTCCAAAACCACTCGTAAGACGTTCCTGGAAAGTTTGCTCCAGGAACAGCCTTACTGTCATGGCATTGTGTGCAGCGCAACCATCTTGTTGGAACCATACAGATTCCAGGTCTAAATTAGGAAGAGCTCTAACAGTTGGCAAACTATTATTTCGTAACAAACTCAAATATTTTTGAGAATCTAAAGATCCATCAATGAAGAATGGTCCTATAATATGGTCACCCAATATTCCAATCCACGCATTCAGTTTCAGTATGTATGTGTATGTATGGTTTTATAGTAAATATTTTATTTATTTATAATTGATTCTCTATTAGAAATGCGTTTGAAAACGGTCTGTATATAAATGGAAAGGGTTTGTGATATTAATAAGGTCCATAGGACCAACGATGATACCGCCAGACAGCAGCCCCCCTTTCTACAAGTTTCCTGCTACCAATATTCAACATTATTAATAATTGATTGCTATATCAAATGGTTTTGTTTTTACAATCAGTATATTTTTTTTACTTATCGTTAATAATTTATTTCTTACCTCGACCAGATGTTAGTTATTAGAGCTTGGAAACTAATTCACACTATTGCACGTCTTATAAATTAGCACGAGTTAGTCGAGTACATACTTATAGACTGGGCAAAATTGGCGCACACGTTTCTAATTCTCAACATTAAGAATTTAGAATATATAAAATTTCATTATCAATGTTATCTTTACGAACAGTAGACTACTTGTAAACATGGACTAATCAGGTCATTTTATGAACACCTACACTGATAGAAGGAATTTCTATTCTCAAGAATATCTATTTTCTTCAAAATATTTTCTTGAATAAAGAAACCCTTGTTTTCATTGAAGATTACGCAGTCGAATCAAAAACATGTGATAAGTTGAGCGAATTAACTAAAAGTCGGTAGTCGGTAATTAGAGTTTGGTAGTCTTCGGCCTAAGAGAAACTTTCTTGAAATTATATTTCAAATTTTGTCCCTATTCCTAGAACATTTGTTTGTATTTTATAAATACGTATTTCGACTACAATGTAGTCATCATCAGTATGATTTAGCTAATCGTAACTATCTCTGGGATATGGAGTCAGAAATTCTTGTACAAAAAAAGTATTATTCTGATTAAAAAATAAATAAAAAACTGACGAAGAGAAAGTTTATGCAGCTTCTTTAACTGAAGATCATTACTTCTTTAAAAAGTTTCATTTGTTTGGATGAAACAAATGTTTATTTTGGTCCGAAATTTTAGCATCTTGGTCCAAAGAAATCATTTCAGTTTAAGAATGTCGAGATTCTTGAGTCAAGAGTCAGTTTATCTTCAGTTAATAAGATAATTTTCTCAAGTCAAAAGATGCCAACATACTTTTTTCTTGTACCAAATATATATTATCTATCCTATATATGAGAGTCAGAAATTCTTGGTTTAAACAAATTTTTCTTACTGCATGGAATTACTTCTATCAGTGTATACCAAACATTATTTTCTCCGATTAATATTTTCATCCGTTACAAAGACGGGACCAAACATATAATATGATTATGAGTAATTTTTATGCTTTTGAGAAATTTGGCCCTCATCTATTGAAACTCTTACTTACTTATTTACTTAATCGGGTCCTTTTGAACCCGAAGGTGTTGAGGTTTGGCAGAGTGATTTCCACATTTTCCTATCGAATGTTATTTTCTTTGCTTCTGTTCACGCAATGTCTTCAGTTTTGAGGGAAGTTGCGATGTTATCCTGATCTATTCACCACATTTGTGTGTAAATAATATGCTTTGAGTTTGTTATCAGTAAAACGAATTACTAATTAAATTTTGTGATAAGAAATTTATTATGGTCGTATTATTTTTGTATAGTTGATATTATTATTTTAGAATATCAATACTTTTCTACGTTTTTAATGTTCATGTACGTGTAAAACAGTGTTCCGTGGTTTGGCATTGATACGCTAATTCCGTAAAGAAACTATAAAATATTTTACATGAGGCAATCTCATATAACGCGCTCCAGTTTAAAATATTTGGTGCTCTAAAATATCTTTGCTCAATATATTTTGAATGATTTTTTTATACCTTTATAAATATAACTACAGTCGAAGATAGATTGTAGAGGCTGCCCTGGACAGGCTACACTTCGACCATAAGGTCCATTGTGATGCCTAAGGATGTAGGGATGTGAGTGAAGTGGAAGGAATTTTTGTGTATAGACTAGGAATTGGTAGGATATGCGGCTGCAGCCGACTATGATAGGAACTATGCCGATATTCATCTGGAGTTCGTGATGAAAACTGCAGAAAACCTTCTCAATCATAGCTGGTTACTTCGTTCTTGTCCATACGCCAACAGTTTAGTCAATTAACCGCCCCTTTTTTTTCTCTTAATAATTGACAAACGCCAATGTCGGGATTCGAACCCATAACCTCTCAGTTTCCAAGTAGGCATACTGCGCAGACATAACGCTTTAGACCGCTCGCCCACTTGGACTGGTAACTACAGTCCAAACCGGCTTTACCGACATCATTTACAACGACCGATCGGTCATTACGACTAAATGGTGAGGTCCTGGCCGAATCCCTATATAAACACTTATGCAAAAATACCGTCTATAACAACATCGGATAAAGCGACTTATTGCTAAAAGCGACTAACCTTTATCGAAATTCAGTAAAACAAAACATTATTATTTCGTCTAATTATTAGCGGTGCACTTCTTTCCACACCACAGCACCTCTTGTGCCATTTCAACCATCAGATATAGCGTCTTAATTATTTGGTCTCTTCAATTTCATTTCCGGTTTCGACTGTATATCTATTTCTGGCAGGGGTCGATATATTTCAACCTATTAGCTGTAGTTACTAAGTTATTCACCAGAGTGCGACCACGAAACTTGTAGGCCGAAGTGCACGGGGGTTGGGGCAAGACACATCAACCTACTAGCTCTAGTTTATAATATACCCACCACTGGTACAGAGAGCATAATATATAACATTCTTTGTACGCATGTTTAAATGGATTCAACATAAAAACACTTTGATGGATTTTGCTAAAACTTTTAATTAAAGTTGTTCTTTACCATTCCAATAATGTGCATAGTTGGGTCAAAAAAATCTGTTTTTTTGGATTTTTACATTAGCTTAACTATATATCCTCAAAGTTTTATCAAAATCTGCTTAAAAAATTTATTGAGTTATGATAGTTTTTGAGAATATTTAACAATTGATTACGATTAAAATAAAACTAAAACTTTAAACGCGATTTTCTCAAGATTTATTTTTTTGGTTAATCGATTAACGGTGTCAATTATTTCTCCAGAACCATTATTAAATCGATTTGTATGAAATTTTGCACAAATTTTCTACATAAATGTCTTTTTTATCTATTTAAGGACGTTCATGTGCTACGCTAGAGAGTCAAATGTTTTATCTTTAATAAATTTATTTAGGATTTTCAAAAAGTTGTAAAGTATATCAACAATCTTACAACGATTTATAACCTTATTTTATTTGTCCTATATTTTAAAAGTATTTATTGGATAATATCAGGAAATGTAATTTAAAAATTGATTTGATTTGACAGATCTGACAAGAAACTATATTGTATATTTGTGTGTATGTGTATATTTTTTTACTGTGCACTGTTGCCAGTTTTCAAAATATGATGCCAAAAAGAAACCACCTTACAGATTAGTTTTAATTTTATTAATTAATTAATTCAAAGAACATTATTTATTATAGTGTCTACTTTAATAATAAGTTATTATAAGTACAAACAAATTCGGTTGTCTCATCAGACGCTGTGTTAAAAGTTTGATTTTGAATAGATAATTACTCTTTGAAATGATCGACTACAGGTTTTAAATTTTTGAGGGAGGAGAACTACTGAATTGAGTTATTCAATTCACTAAAAACAAATTTTTTATCTACTATCAAGCCTCATGCATGAACATCCTTAAAGAATTGATTAGTTCTTGATATTTAAGAGTTGACAGATGACGTCACTGATCTGTTGAATGTTCTTTTGTTTAGTAAGTAAGTACGTAGTCGACCTGTGGAAGCGAATCTGATACCTTTTGAATTCTTTATGACATGTAATCGGTATTATGTATGTATGCATGCATGTATGTGTGAGCGTGTCAAATTTATTTTTATACTTCAGGTGGGTGTTGGTTTAATGTCTTAAGTTTCCTACTTATTATAATGTTTTAAGTAATGTTATAAAGTCAATAGTTTTTAACCCTTTTGGGGTATAAAATCGTTTAATGTGGGTGTAGGATATATCAAATTTGTAATAAGTTGCAAAGTAAATTGGTCTTAACCCTTGCGTGTAAAAAATCGTTAACTCTGACTCATCGATATAAAATAAGTCTTTTTGGCGTCAAATAAACACTACTTAACGTATGCATCTACATACACAAATTGAGAAAACAGATAATGAATTTAGACAATGGCCCAATTCCAAATTCTGATTTAATAAAATTAAACCATTTTCTAAAAAAATTCTAATACCTGAATATCAAGGTTAGCTTCGATACCCTCACTTTAGTGACAAAAACAACGCCGCATAGTCACAAAAGGATACAGTCAATAAATAGGTGGGGTTCTTCACACACACCTAATCCTTTAGTCTGTCAACTCAAATAATCCTCAGGTCAGATTATACCCTCAGTCAGATCGTATAAAACAGAGGTGGGCAGGAGTTGACTCCGCCAAGCTCTGAGTGAGAGGTTGGGAAGAGAGATAGAGTTAATACAGGGTAACCTACCAATTATTAATATTTTCTTTTTTTAATTAAAACATTTTCTGAAAAAAATATAATAATACCAAATCTTTTTTATGGTCACTATTATACAAAGTAAATAATACATACAATCATTCAATACATACTCTGGAATTTTGGGCTGGTAATTTGGGTTATAAAATGTACCTTTTTAGTATATATCATATTTGTGTATGAATAAAATAAAAATATATAAAAAATATATATAAATCTTTTGAACCTTTAAGTTTACCGCTGGACCATTGTAATAAAAGAGGGAAATTTTTGCAAAGGATAATTTAAATAGAATTATAGTTTTGGAAATTCCAAATAATTTGTCTAAATATTTTACTATTCATATCCGAGAACTAATAAAGAATTATTTACCTGATTTAAATATTTTAGAAAACTATTTCTAAATTGATTGAATAAATTATTGGGCAATAATCGGTAGGACAACCTGTATTGAAACATCCTTCCGTCTTGCTTCAAAACATACCTTCTTTACTTACTCTCACCCAGCTTATGGAGAGCCCGTAAGGCTCAGGCGAGCTGTCTGCGCCCGCCTCTGGTATAAAAGGACATAACTTTTTTAATATCATTGTGAGACATGCACCAAATTAGCAACAAGCAACATATCTCTGAATCCATATCCCAGAGATAGTTACGATTAATTAATTCATACTGATGATAACTACATTGTAGTCGAAATACGTATTTATAAGATACAAATAAATGTTCTAGGAATTGGGGCAAAACTTGAAATGTAATTTCATTATTTTTCCATAGAAAATGAACTAAATTCATAAAATCATGAAAGGATTTCGTTTCATTAATTTCGATATTTAAACATGAAATTTTGAAATGTGTCCGCGAGATTCTTTTTAATACATCGAAGGGTTAAGTAATAATAGTTTACATTATCTAGGATAGTTTGAGTCATTTTATTTTTTTGGTCATCGATTTTTGACTCATTGAGTTTTATGTAAATAAATAAAATTTGTAATAATTCAGCGTTTTTGTTTTTTAGTTTTATTAAAATTAATGATTTATTGTTTGTGTAAATAATTTAGGATTCCGTAGATTAAAATTGTCAAAATTAAACAGAAAATTGTGTTTTAGAATTCTCCTTAACTCAATAGGGAATATGCATGAAAATTTTTTTTCACATTTATTTTCAAAATATGAAAATACTGTTAATACTGTAATAATATTTAAAAACGAAATTAAAATCCGACAAATATCAAAGAAGCTATAAGCTTTTAAAGATTATTATCTGTCTCTTTCTTGCAAAAATACTAAAAACGGAGTTTTACGTGTATTTTAAATGGTGAAAGTGTAATATGACGTCACATAACATATCAAGAGAGCTATCACCCTCTTTGTCTAATCGGGAATTTCAATCATTCATATTCCGTATTGTATTTCTCATTTTCAACTTTGAGCACAAATTATGAGAAAACTATTGTGTTTATGAAAAAAATTTTTTTTCTATCTCTACGGTTTCAAAAATATAAATTTTTCCCCCTGCCGGAGGTAAACACGTTCCGATTTTGCCCATTAACGAACTTGACCTTACTTTTTTGCTCTAGAACACTTTTTTGCTTAAGTTATCGGCTTCACGGACAGACAGACGGACGGACATGCGGAAATGGACTAATTAGATAATTTTATGATCACTTATAACAAAAATTTTTTTCTGCGATCAATATTTTCAAGCGTTACAAAGTCGGAACTAAACTTAATATACCTTGTATATTTCAAAATATACTGGGTATAAAAATCGTCTAATAAGCAATCAAAATAAAAGCTTAGTGGTGCCCGATATCATTTCTTTGAAGATTTTAACCGCGAATTAAAAAAACATTCTTATTTATTAAATTTTTGTCAAAAGATCGTTATAAAACACTTTGTTCGTTTTCTGTGAAGTCCTTGAACCAGACAGACAGTCTAAGTATGACTTGTAAATATTAAAACAGTGTGCTGTAATTGTATGGTGCCTGCATGCATGGTACCGCATATTTAATTAAATGTAAATAAGATTTTGTCTTGTAATCAAGAATACATAGATGTTGTACCTTTCATTACCTCTAATAACGTTCATTTAAGGCAGTACGATCATGGTAGCTACGTCAAGATTAATACTTGATTTTTCCATTGCGTTTCCATAGAGAATCAGTTTCAAATTGTCACATTTTGACTATTTTTCCCTTACATATATCAAAGACGATTTTCGTGTTTTTTGGGGTTCAAAAGTTATTTTTCGATTTTACGAAAGTTTATAAGGTATTTAAGACCCAAAAAGTACAAAAATCCACTTGGTTTGACGATTTGACGGATAGTTTACGAGATCTGCTCTCTTTAATATATTGGAAGAATTCAGGTAGTATCTCGTAAACCGTTCACCAAAACGTCAAATAAATATGATTTTCGTGGTTTTTGGGTGTAATTTACCTTGTACAGTGAATTTAATCCAAATCGGGAACAAAAATTATTTTTCGATTTTCAGCGATTTTTTTATCCCTTAGAAAAAATCGAAAAAACCACAAAAAATTTTTAATAATCGATTTCAATGAAAATCAGTTTATAAGATAATTAGGACCCAAAAAACATAAAAATCCACTTGGTTTGGCAATATTACGAAGAATTTCCAAGATATGCCTTCTTTTTTCGATCTTATGTTTCCTTTTATAAGATTTTAGGCGATATCTCGTAAATAGTTCAGGAAATCGTCAAATAAACACGATTTTCATGTTTTTTGGGTCCAATTTACCTTGTAAAGTGAATTTCATTGAAAACTGAATAAAAAAATATTTTTCGATTTTAAGCGATTTTTTTAAGGTACACCCCTTAGAAAAAAATCGACAAAATCTCAAAAAATTTTTAATCATCGATCTCAATGAAAATTAATTTATAAGGTAATTAGGACCCAAATAACATAAAAATTCACTTGGTTTGGCTATATTACGAAGAATTTCCAAGTTATGCCTTCTTTTTTCGATCTTATGTTCCCTTTTATAAGATTTTAGGCGATATCTCGTAAATCGTTCAGGAAATCGTCAAATAAACACGATTTTCATGTTTTTTGGGTCCAATTTTCCTTGTAAAGTGAATTTCATTGAAAACAGAATAAAAAAATATTTTTCGATTTTAAGCAATTTTTTTAAGGTACCCTTAAAAAAAATCGACAAAATCACAAAAAATTTTTAGTCATCGATTTTGATGAAAATCAGTTTATAAAGTAATTAGAACCCAAAAAACACAAAAATCTATTTGGTTTGAAGATTTGATGGATACTTTTCGAGATATATATATATCCTCTTTATATGATTTTGATGTAGATCTTTATCGATGGTAGTCTCTGAATCTAACCTAACCCCTAAAGCTAACCTAACCAAACATGACTCTCTATTTCTTGAAAATCATTGAATTAATTACGGAGGACATATTTTCATACCTTAAGAATAGCCAGGGAATTTTTCCCGCGGTCAGAGAATAATCAAGGAAAATTTAGTAAATTTTCATAACTCTATTTTGCTATTGTCACCCATCTTTATGGAAATAATGAAATAACAAGTTAAAATTTTGGTTCAAAAGCACTGTTTACTCGATACGAGTCCATCATCTCCACTATCGGTACAGTGGTCGATCTACCTTAAATTGTTAGCGATAGCGTGGTGATGATTGTGTCTATATGTACTTAATATGTGGTTTTAATAGGATACGACTAGATGGTCTTTAGAGTGCAGTTAGTTGTGTCTTGTGTCTTGTGTCTGTGCTATCACAAAAAGTGTAGGGTACTTTTAAACATCACTGATATCCATATTATGAATATTTATATTGTTATAGTTATTTTTTTCGTGTGTTACATAGGCTGAAAACAAGGATATTTTGTCAAACAGATAACCACATGGTCTCAAAAAAATGCGTTACGCAGGAGCTGCTTCAACTTAGCGAATTTCCTTAAAATACATAAATCACTTTCTAGCGGTCACACTGTTAGCCTGATCAAAATAAAATGTTGTACATGATTTTAGTATTTGCAAGGCCAATTTTTTAATAAATGACATACGTCAAGGGGAAATTGAGGCATAAAGAAAGATGAAAACACAAAATACACAAAATATCTCTCTTAATATTAGAACAATCAAAAAATGTGTAAGGAATAAAGTTGTAGAAAATCATGTTTGCTACAATTCATCACCTTATCATTTTTGCTCAAACTCTAATCTGTACAGAGATAGTGAGGAATTTAATTTTCAATCTTAAACCGTCAATATTTCTGTAAATATTAGCGTAACAGAAAAAATGATAAGAAACAAAATTACAGTAAAACTTAGTACCTACAACTTTACTTCTTATAAAATTTTCGATTTTTCTAATATTAAGGGAGATATGTGAAATTTTGTGTTTACCCCTCCCTCTAAACCCCCCTTTCCCCTTGTCCGATTTTACCCATTAACGAACTTGACCTTTTGAATACCAAAAGCGCCTCAAATACCAAATTTCATTCCGATAAAATGAAAACTGTGACCACTAGAGTGATTACAGACATATATATATATATATATATATATATATATATATATATATATATATATATATATATATATATATATATATGTCCATAGATATATATATATATAAATTTATAGATGGTGATTTTTGACATCTACTAGGTAGGATCGATGGACATTTGAAGAAATTTTTGCGAAATTTTGACTTCGGTACGGGACCAATAGCTCTATTTCCTTTCAGGAAATTCGCTAAAAAATAGCCTTCTTTTTTCAAACCGCCGTCCTTAGGTAAAAGGCACTAAATTTCATTTACTGTCACATTCTTTGACATCAAATACTTAATATGAAAAATCATACGCAACTAGGATAGGGACCGAACCTACGATCTTTGGCATTCTAGACCAACGCTATATCTCTGAGCTACCTGAGATGTAATGGTAGTGGAATGCATATGATCTTTCACTATCTTTAGAATGTTATGCAGAACATGATCATCATTTTTTAAGTTTGTCAGTTATTTAAAATTTCTTATATTTCCTAAAAATAAAAGTACTGCTTTTATCCACTAAAAAAATATATAAGTACTGCTTTTTTATTCTTTTTTTACCTGTTATGATTATAGTTTTTCCAATTGATAAAATTAGAGGTACCTAAATGAATGTTTGAAAGAAAAATTTAATTTCTTAATTTTAACGATTAATATTCATTTTATGATCATACAGATTGTTTGTACAGATTGAAAAACTTTAAATGTAAACTTTGACATATTTACATATTTCTAACCTCACTTATTTTTATTCTCCATTACTGCGCTTTATCTTTGACAAAATAATACATGTAAATAATAAAAACTGTGAAAAAAAGCAGTCATTCATGTTTTACAGAGTATAAAGGCAGTAAATCATATGTTACTGCTTTTTGATTTACAACAATTAAAGACAGATTATCTCTTATTTTAGACATGTTGATCAATCAATCGTGATCTAAAATCACACTTAAATGAGTTTTGATGAAGTCATGTAAAATATTATTAGTCGTTCAATAATTATTATAGAAAATCAGGGTCTCTAGTTGTCTGGAAAATCTGGAAAACCGGGAATTGTCAGGGAATTTTGAGTTTCTGGAAAGCCAAGTCATGGAATTGTCAGGGAATTTCGTAAAATTTCTTGGAATTCAGGGAATTTCATATAATCGTATTTAAAATAACATATTTCTAAACAATTATTATTAATAATTATCTGTTTTGAGGTTTTTGAAAAAATTTTATGTATGTTACTGATGAAAAAGAATAGTATAGGTTTTATCTTATTATCCATAAAAAAAGAATATAAATGAACAAATGTATTCTTTTCTTAATTTTCCTATCCAAAACAAAATATTATATGAAAAAATGGTCTGGAAAAATTCGAATTCACGTCTAGAAAATCTGGAAAAGTCAGGGAATTTTTCGCCAAAATATTACTAGACACCCTGAAAATAATTCAATTAAGGACGTTCCAGCCTGTGTTATGCAATCAGTACACTAAACCGGTTTGATTTTATTATAGCACAAATACATAAACACACATATACAACACATAGACAAAAACACTGTTCACATATACAAAATAATGTTATGTTGACGAAAAGGAATAATTTTAAACTTTTATATTTCGAAAAAACAAAACGGTAACACACGATTTAAAAAAAAAATTTATTTAATAAATATTTAGCTTTACTCTCCTAGTTTTTTTTTTTAAATTCTGTCGATTATTTTTTCTAATACAACAGATAACAGTTGGACGGGCATGAAGTTTTATATGCTTCTAATGAGAGAGAGAATGGTAAATTTGCTATTAATTATCTCGCGTTCTAAACGGTCAAAAATTCTAAAACTTCGGGATTTATTAGAAAACGTTATTTTCAGCTTGTGAACAAAAAATGACTAAAATCTGCCGAAAAGTGGTGGTATGCTGGAACATCCTTAATTTAAGACTTCGATTTCAGTTTTCTTTGTTTTCACTGTTGACATTTTATTACTTTTAACCTAAACACGACAGACAACATGATCTCACTGCCTTAATATATTTTGTCAATAATTATAATAATTATTATTGACTGATTATGTAAACTGTGTTACAGAACTGACAACACATCAGAAAGTTTTCTACCCACTGAGAGAGAATGATAACCGTCGAGAGAGATCGGAATACAATGACAACAATAGAAAGAGATACAATTCTATTATTTCAAACTACTAAACTCTACGAAGTCATTAATTATATGATAATAATAATAATTATAGAATCTTTTGTTTTCATAGAACATAGTAAAACTAAATAGCACACAAATACACTCAGATTTTATTGAATAATAATGCGGACGAATATATATAGACGAAGAAAGATGGATGAAGAGTGATTCTGTGAGTCTGAACTCACATCTATTGTTTGTAATGTTTTTGTGTTGTCAATTTTGTTTCTAAAATTATATACCACCCTCTACAATCATTATTATGTATCAAAACTGTGTAACAATTATTTACCTATAGTATAATATTATATGGTACAGAGTGATCTAGAACATTTGGTGCGTCTAACGATTCATATAACATACAGTTTGTTTGAGCTTTAAACCGTCTTGACCGTTTGACCGTCTTGCATATCTTAATTATTTACCTTTAGTATAGTAATATATGGTACAGAGTGATCTAGAACATCTGGTGCGTCTAACGATTCATATAACATACAGTCTGTTTGAGCTTTAAACCGTCTTGACCGTTTGACCGTCTTGCATATCTTAATTATTTACCTTTAGTATAGTAATATATGGTACAGAGTGATCTAGAACATCTGGTGCGTCTAACGATTCATATAACTTTCAGTTTGTTTAAGCGTTAAACCGTCTTGACCGTCTTGCATATCTTAATTATTTGCCTTTAGTATAGTAATATATGGTACAGAGTGATCTAGAACATCTGGTGCGTCTAACGATTCATATAACTTTCAGTTTGTTTAAGCGTTAAACCGTCTTGACCGTTTGACCGTCTTGCATATCTTAATTATTTGCCTTTAGTATAGTAATATATGGTACAGAGTGATCTAGAACATCTGGTGGGTCTAACGATTCATATAACTTTCAGTTTGTTTCAGCCTTAAACCGTCTTGACCGTTTGACCGTCTTGCATATCTTAATTATTTACCTTTAGTATAGTAATATATGGTACAGAGTGATCTAGAACATTTGGTGCGTCTAACGATTCATATAACTTTCAGTTTGTTTGAGCTTTAAACCGTCTTGACCGTTTGACCGTCTTACATATCTTAATAATAAAAAATACTGATAGCGACTTCGGTCTAATCTCATTCGACGTATAATTTCATAATGAAAAAGGCGTTACGCAGGAGCTGCGTCGAATTTCCTTAAAATACATAAATCACTCTCTAGTCACAATTTAAGTCTGATCAAAATGAAATGTCGTATCTGATATCATTTTAGTATTTTCAAGGCCAATTTTATTAATAAATTGCATACGTCAAGGGGAAAGAGGGTCGTAAAGATAGAAGAAAACACAAAATATACAAATACTCAATTCGTAGGAAATAGGATTTGGAAAAGTGAATGAATTAATTTAAATAAACTGGACGTTTCGTCATTTATTTATGACTTCCTCAGCAACTTATTTATGTAATTTAAATGTCTAACATAAACCAACTATGGAGAACAACTTTAATAGTTACATTTGATGCCATAATCATTATTGTAACTCAATAACTTAATAAATAATGATTATGGCATCAAATGTAACTATTAAAATCGTTCTCCAATCGTTGGTTTATGTTAGACATTTAAATTACATAAATAAGTTGCTGAGGAAGTCATAAATAAATGACGAAACGTCCAATTTATTTAAATTAATTCATTCAGTTTTCCAAATCCTATTTCCTACGAATTGAGTATTATTACATATTATGGATACGAATATTGAATCACAAAATATAAAATATCTCTTTTAATATTGGAACAATCGGAAAATGTATAACAAGTAAAGTTGTAGTAAACAAGTTTGCTGCAATTCATCACCTGATCATTTTTCTCAAACTCTAATGTGAACAGAGATATTTAGAATTTTAACTTTCAATCTTTATGTGTAAATATTTCTATAAATATTAGTGTAACAGAAAAAATGATAAAAAACAAAATTACAGTAAAACTTAGTACCCACAACTTAACTCCTGATCAATTTTTCGATTTTTCAAATATTAAGGGAGATATACCAAATTTTGTGTTTGCTCCTCCCTCTAACTCTCCTTTTCCCCTTGCCCGATTTTACCCATTAACGAACTTAACCTTTAGAATTCCAAAAGTGACTCAAATACCAAATTTCATTCCAATCGGAATAAAACTGTGACCGCTAGAGAGTCCACAGATATTTTACAAAGTACATATATATATATATATATATATATATAAATTTTAGCAATGGTGATTTTTAACATCTAGTAACTGTTTTTGGGTGCCATTTTTCCAATATGGCGGCACAAGCGGCATAGCGAGGGATGGCAAAGTAAAAATTCGAAAAGAGCACGTCAAAATCTATAAAAATATTAATTTTCAAAACTCCTGGAAAACTTTCCAGGTAAAACTACTAAATGATCAGGATATAACATAAAATATGTAATTTAGGGTAATAAATATTTCAATTACATACCCGTGCACACACACAGGTATAATAATAATAATAATAATAATAAATATAATGATAGCGACATGACGGTATTCGAATAGGAAATACGCAAAAGAAATGGTGAGAAATTATTTTCTTATATTATTTCTCTTCGAGTGTCGTATTTCACCTAATTTTATGATTGCGAACGAAACACACACAAGGGGTATGGTGGATCGAGTATGGTGGAACGACACAGGGTAAGGAAAGTGTGCGAACCTTAATACCTAGATACTTGGAAAACCTTCACATACACATACCTACATACAAACAAATAACAAGAAACTAACGATACTCATAAATATTTTTATTTCCTATATACAAACATTTGTACAGTGTGTTTCAGATAAATCTAAAACTATATAGTTGAACCGAATGTGGAAAAAATGGCAAAGCTTTTCAAAATGTTTATTTCATGATTATGTTTTCTAATTTATTTTTATATATTATACTTTATTTTCGGAACTAAAGTGGGCCACTTGAAATTATCAAATGGGCCACTCGAGTGACCCGCGGGTCATAGGTTGCCGACCCCTGGTATAGTATATGCTGTGGTACATAATTTTGTGCATTTGGTCTTTTATCCATATGATAGTTTTGTCTATATATTTATATATTTATACTGCACAAGTTTTTAATTGCGTGACCTTTATACAGAGTGTTTCTGTAATTCAGTCAAAAAAACTATACCACGGTGTAGAACTGCAAAAAACAAACAAAAAAGTTTCATATCGTTTTTCGATTTGACGCTTATTTTTTAGGATAAAATCAATTAAACATTGATAAATTCAACCAATCACACAGAGCGCATAGTGTAAGGAGGCGTGACCTCAGCAATAAAGAGTGGTACTTTACCTTACACTATGCGCTCTGTGTGATTGGTTGAATTTATCAGTGTTTAATTATGTTTTAAAAAATAAGCGTCAAATCGAAAAACTTTATTAAACTCCTTTTTTTTTTGCAGTTCTACACCATGATATAGTTTTCTTGAATGAATTTCAAAATATCCTGTATATAAAACAAGGCGAAAAACTTTTTTTATGCAAAAAAAACCAAGATATATATATATATATATGAGCGACTATTTTATTGGTTGTCAGGAGTTTTTTGTTTGAGTTGAGATATTAAAAAATAAAGCATGTAAAGTACATTTGGTGGTATTAAATTACCAAATGTCATTTTAATTGAATTTATATCAATTATTATTATTTATTGTATGAAGTTACAATTATTTATTGTTAACGAACATACATGGTGGACCGACGGACGGATGGTGAACGAACCAATATTTAATTAAACATCTGTTGTATACCCTGTGTATACTGATTGTAGTTTCATGTAGTGTGTACGAGTATGTAGAAAGTTTAACATATTTATTTGATATACTAAGGGTGTATTGGTTTTGGACGTTTATATGTGTCAACGTTCACGCTTACAAGTGCAATCTATTGGCGTTCGTTTTGGCATTTTAAGTTCGTGTAAGCGATAGTTGTCATCAATATTCAATATGGTGGTTAAAAATAATTTAGCTGTTTTTCAAGCACTGCGATGTTTACTTGAATGACATCAAAAGCCCCTAAAATCAAACCAAAACCTTCTAAACTGACAATTTGATAAAGTATGTCGGTAAAGTAAATTTTTTTCCTAATAAGATTTTGTATGTTTTGTGTTTTGTTTTGTTTATTCAGGCAAAAAAATTATTTAAAACATTCAAAAATTTAAACAATGCAATGGAATACACTAAAAAATCCCCGGTGCACGCTTCTGATGCCTTACCTCGATGGATAAAGCGTCTGTGAGCGTGG
Organism: Nineta flava; assembly: GCA_963920215.1. NCBI lineage: Eukaryota > Metazoa > Arthropoda > Insecta > Neuroptera > Chrysopidae > Nineta > Nineta flava. The sequence continues at coordinate 137,908,946 of OY986041.1, forward strand.
TGTCTATCGTGGAACTCAACTATTAGCGCACTTGGTTAGGATACACAGCGTCAAGACGAACACTAAACACAACACTTGTCATAATTCTTAGAATAAATGTATCAGCGCACAAACACAACAAATAGTTATACACATATATAAGCATGTGTTTGTGTAAAATGTATTTTTACGGTTACAATTTGTACCGAATCTATGGCATATTTTGTCCCCGCAATAGAACTGCAGTAAACTCTGGTCCATATTGAATACAATTTGTCATGAATCATCCTGTAGATAAAGTATGGGTTTAATTTGGTTGAATGTCAGTCCGATGTTGATGAGATATGGATAAAACCATCATTTTATTTTTTTCCCATTTCAAATAAAAATATATACAGGTTGTCTCAGAACAACCTGGAACCCTTCGGTGAAGTTGTTCCTTAGGTCAAGACGAACTCATTTTACCATATAACATAGGTCCGGAAATGATTTGTTTATCCGCTAGCCGCCATTTTGTGTTTTTTGCTTTATAATTTATATCTACACAACGCGTAGTCCGATTGAATTGAAATTTGGGACGATTGTTGCTTTAGCATAGACCAATAATAGAAAAAAATTTGAATTTTCAAAAATGTATTTTCACAAAATGGCGGCTTTTAGAAAAATTCAAAAAATTCATAAATCTGCTTGTTTTTGACTTACGTAAGTTTGAATTTTTCTAAAAGCCGCCATTTTGTAAAAATAAATTTTTGAAAATTCAAATTTTTTTCTATTATTGGTCTATGCTAAAGCAACAATCGTCCCAATTTTCAATTCAATCGGACAACGCGTTGTGTAGATATAAATTATAAAGCAAAAAACACAAAATGGCGGCTAGCGGATAAACAAATCATTTCCGGACCTATGTTATATGGTAAAATGAGTTCGTCTTGACCTAAGGAACAACTTCACCGAAGGGTTCCAGGTTGTTCTGGGACAACCTGTATATAAAAATGGTTTTAATGACATTTTATTTTTCATAAATTCATTAAAATAAAAATTGAATTTAATATAAATTTTGTATTCATCTCTAAAACTAATGATGGTGGTTGGTGTTTTTTTTTCTGTATTAAAATTTGAATATTATATTTTTAAAAGTTTATCACGTTCAACATAAAAGTATATAAATAAATAAAATCACTGGGAAAGTTGGACTACGAATTTTAAATCAGAACATTAGATGTGATCCAGTTGGATGTTTCGTCTCTTTATTGAGACTTCTTCAGCAACTACAAAATGAGATAAATGTCTTGAATTTTTTGTTGTTTAAGTCATTATGTATTTGAGGTTATATTGTGAATTTGTTAATTGTATTTTGTAGTTGCTGAAGAAGTCTCAATAAAGGGACGAAACGTCCAACTGAATCAAATGTAATGTTCTGATTTAGAATTCCTAGTCCAACTTCCCTGTGATTTTATTTATTTATTATATTTTTATATTTAAAATAATTTGCATATGAAACAACACAATTTAAAATGAATATGATGATTATTTATTCACATGTTTATTATTTATAGATAAATTAAAAATTTACGGACCGCTAGAGAACTCTAGGATTTATAGAATTATATTTATTTTTAGTCAAATCAAATCGAATCGATTGTTTATTTGTTTAATAAATAAAATTTAATTAACTCTCTGTAAATTAATTATATTTAATATTATAAACATTTATATTGTAGTTTTCATTCCATTTGTAATTTATAGCGTTTTCTTTTGACTGTCCTCGTATTCACTGAGATCACTCTAACCATAAAATGTATGTTCGAAATATATTTCAGTTAAATATATATACTTCAGTTAAAGAAGCTGCATAAACTTTCTCTTCTTGCGTTTTTTATTTAATAAGAAAAATACTTTTTTTTTTACAAGAATTTCATTTTTTTTGACTAAAAAATCACAAAAGTATTTAGCCAAGGAAGACTCTCTTAGGCTGAGACTAACGAACTCAATTTAAAAAAAAATTCGTTAGCAGGAGCTGCTTCAACTTAGGGAATATCTTTTAAATACATAAATCAATTTCTAGCGGTCACAATTTTAGTCTGATCAAAATGAAATATCGTATATGATTTTAGTATTTGCAAGGCCAATTTTATTAATAAATGTCATACGTGAAGGGGAAATGGGGGCATAATGAAAGAAGAAAACACAAAATACAAAATATCTCTTTTAATATTAGAACAATCAAAAAATGCGTAAGGAATAAAGTTGTAGAAAATCATGGTTGATACAATTCATCACCTTATCATTTTTGTTCAAACTCTAATGTGTACAGAGATAGTGAGGAATTTAGTTTTCATTCTTAAACCGTCAATATTTCTGTAAATATTAGTGTAACAGAAAAAATGATGAGAAACAAAATTACAGTAAAACTTAGTACCTACAACTTTACTTCTTATAAATTTTTCGATTTTTCGAATATTAAGGGAGATATGTCAAATTTTGTGTTTCCCCCTCCCTTTCAGTCCCTCTTTCCCCTCGACCGATTTTACCCAATAAAGAACTTGACCTTTTGAATACCAAAAGCGCCTCAAATACCAAATTCCATTCCGATAAAATGAAAACTGTGACCGCTAGAGTGATTACAGACACACATATATATATATATATATATATATATATATATATATGTATATATATATATGTCCATAGATATATATATATATAGATATAAATTTTACAGATGGTGATTTTTGACATCTACTAGATAGGATCGATGGACATTTGAAGAAATTTTTGCGAAATTTTGACTTCGGTACGGGACCAATAGCTCTATTTCCTTTCAGGAAATTCGCTAAAAAATTTAAACACCGTTGCAAAATTTTAGTTTGTTCGCTCAACTAAACACATGTTTTTGGTTCGACTGTGTAGTCGTGAATGAAAACAAGGGTTCCTTTATTCAAGCAAATATTTTGAAGAATATTTTCTTGAGGAAAGAAATTCCTTCTATCAGTGTGATTCCTTCTATCATGACATACACATTGATGAAAATTGGAATTAGATCCGTTCAGTGGTTTTGGAAATTAGCACAATCATACACACAGACAAACACAGATTTCCTTTGCTTCCAATGCTCTGCAGGGACTTCCTTTTATTATACGAAGTAGAGAAAATGAACATTTTCTAACCTATAAATTAGTTCACATCTTTCATTCATCATAATATTGTAATTATAACGTTAGGAAATTACATGTAAAGCTTCTTCATTAGTACATACGTACACTCCCGTTCAAAAAAAATGAACAGACCTGAAATGTTAATTATCTTACATTTCATAAAACTCCTCACTTTTGTACCTCTCTGTATAATGTATAATTTTATTTATTTATAAACAAAGATAAGTAGTATATTTTTTAAGTGTGTAAAACAGAAATGGAAGTATAAACTGAATTTATATTTTTTATTTGTATATACGGTGTTGTCAGTGGCAGAGTGAGAATTTAAAAAATATATGTAATGCTAATCCATGTTAAGTGTTATATCTTACTCTTATGTATAAAAATAAAATAAAATGTTGTATCTGTTACTACAAGAATAATCAAAATTATGAGAGACTGATTTGATTCAGGTCTGTTCATTTTTTTTTGAACGGGAGTGTACACATATCTACATAAGTACTTTAGTGAGCTTTTTTTTTAACATGAGCTTTAAATTCTATGTTTTTTCTGTTTATTCGTTGCATATATATATAGATGTTATTATCTTCTTCATAATTTAACAAACCATACACAAAAGAAGAGTATCATGTTATGATGATGCGAAAAGCTTGCAGAGTGGAGCTTTCAAATTAAATGAATGAATGGTTGAATGATTTGTATGTAGGTAGGTTGGTATATGTATGAAAGCTCACTGATTAAAACACCCAAGATAAAATTTATGTTTACATTGAGCTTTTGAATTTAAAATTTTTATGTGAAAAATGAAAAAAAAAAATGTTGGAAAAATGATGAAAATGAATTACTGCATACACTTTCACACAAATGTATGAAAATAGTACAGTCGAATATACCGGAGGAAATCTATAAAATAATCAAGCTCTGGCATTTTTACACCGCCGTGCTTAGGTAAATGGCAGTAAAGTGTAAAAAGTGAAAAGAGAGAAAATTTAAATCTAAGTTTTTGATATTTCTAAACTAAATTAATAATATTATTTGCGATAATAATTATTGAACGACTAATAAATATGCTACAGGACTTCCTGAAAACTCATTTAAGTGTGATTTAAGGTCACAATCAAAATACCTAAAATAAGAGATCATCTGTCTTTAATTGTTGTAAATCGAAAAGCAGTAACATGTGGTTTACTACCTTTATACTCTATAATACATGAGTTACTGCTTTTTTTCACTGTTTTTATTATTTGTATGTATTATTTTAAATATTAGATTATCAAATGATAATTAATGAGCTCTAGGTTTTTGAAATACAATTTCAAATTCGCCCCAATACCTAGATCAGTTTTTGTATTATAAATACGTATTTCGACTACAAAGTAGCCATCATCAGTATAAATTAGCTAGTCGTACTTTACTATTTGACAATTAGAAATAGATAGAAAATAGAAATCAATAGACAAAAATAAAATTAAATAAAAAATTAAACAAAATAAATTTTATTGAAATTATATTGGTTAAAATTGCTTTCATTCGATTTACTCTTGTCAACATCACTCTTAAAATTACTCTTACATTGTCTCAGGATATGTTATTCGTTGCTAATTTGGTGACAGTTTCTATCTATTTCTAATTGTCAAAGAGTAAATTACGACTATCTAATATATACTGATGATGACTCCTTTGTAGACGAAATACGTATTTATAATACAAAAATTGATCTAGGTATTGAGGCGAATTTGAAATTTTATGTATTATTTTGTCAAAGGTAAAACGTAGTAATGTAGGGTTAAAATAAGTGAGATTAGAAATATGTTAATATGTCCAAAGTTTACATTAAAAGTTTACAAAGTGTACAAACTATGGTCCTATCATAAAATGAATATTAATCGTTTAAATTAAGAAATTAGATTTTTCTTTCAAACATACACTTAGGTACCTCTAGTATTATTAAGGTCAAACTGTAGTAATAAAGAGTAAAAAAGCAGTACGTATATTTTACATTGGATAAAAGCAGTATAGTTTGAAATCTACTGCGATTTTTCACTTTGAAAAATTGAATTTTGGCATCCAAATTAATAAAAGACGATGAATTATGAAGTTTACTGCCTTTAATAGAATACTAAATTAATGTTTCTTTATTTTTGTTCCAGGTATTTTCCAAAACTTTACTTTGTACTTTAATGGATGGACATAGGCCGTGTTTGGGAAGTAAAAATGAAATAGAAATTTGATGCCAACTTTGTGAAATACGAGAAGTAAGTTTATTTTAGTGTTAAAACAGATTAAAATACACGGTTTTCTTAGTAACTCACAAATAAGAAAAAAATAATATAAGTGTGAACGTTTACGGTTTACTGTGTTTAAAGAAATGTAACGAGAAATCATCATTCGTTGGTTTTACAATCATCCCGTAAATTATTTTTTCTTTTTTAGTGTTCTACTAATAAAATAATATGATTTTAGCTCGTTTTAAACAGCCCATTATTTACTATTAATATTTATGTATACTTTAGCTTCACAATACTAATGTCAAATTCCATTAAGATTACGTAAGGCATAGTATGATAGAACTGACGTATACTATATACACAAATATGTCTGTGTGTGAACATTATGTTTTACCAATCTAAACTCGGCTTTAGAATAAATTTACTATTTTAAATTTTATGATTTTTATTCTTAAAAATAAGACCAAAACTTAAACAAAAAATTGTGTATCATTCCTTGAGGTAAAATTTAAATATCATAAACGTTTTACTTAAAAAAGAAAATTTTATTATAACTTTTTTTTTTTTGCTTTTCCATATTTTCGTGATAAAAAAAAATAGAAAACTGTTGTTTTCATTCAATGTTTGTCATAAATTTTTTATTTTATTTTCAGTGTTTTTTTTTTCGTTTGTTTCCTTTCAGGGATTTGTATCTGAAAGTTTTCATTCAATGCCCTTAAGAATATCGTATATATAATATATATATATATTGTATATATATATATATCCCTTTTTAACCCGACTTCAAAAAAGGAGGATGGTTCTCAATTCGTCTGTATTTTTTATTTATTTATTTTTTTTTTATGTGTGTCACCTCAGAACTCCGACATTTATGAACCGATTTTGTATTTTTGTTTTTGTTTTAAAGGGTTTGGTTTCCCATTGGTCCCATTGGCACCAAATCGCATTCTGATGAGGGGATCCCGGGAAAATCGAGGAAAATCCTCATTTTATATGTGATAACCGATTTCTGCGAATTATTTTTTTTTTTTGAAAGGGTATACTCATTCATAATGGGAAAATAAGAAAATTTTTTTAAAAACCGACTTCAAAAAATTTTTTTACAAAAAAAAAACCGACCCCAAAAAAAAAAAATTTTTACAAAAAAAAAAACAAAATGCATGTAAATAAAATTGAAAATCTGTTGTAAAAAAATGCACTAAAAATTATAATAAAAACGGATAAAAAAAAAGTGTTATAAAAAAATTAGTTGGTCGTTTAGTAGGTCTACCCATATTTAGACAAATAAAATAAGTTATAGAACTTCAAAGTCACTAAAAAGCGAGAAATAAAACCTATTTTGACAAAATGGAAACCCGACTCCAAAAATAAAATATTCTATAACAAAAAATGCACTAAAAAGTAAAAAAATAATTGCATATTCTTGTGCCAATTTTAGTTCACCTAAGCAAAAAATTTTAAATATATATGTACAATTATTGTTATTTTTGGAGGCGGTGTCCAAAAATTATGTGAATTTCTCTATGCTGACACCGCCTCCAAAAATAACAATAATTGTACATATATATTTAAAAATTTTTGCTTAGGTGAACTAAAATTGGCACAAGAATATGCAATTATTTTTTTACTTTTTAGTGCATTTTTTGTTATAGAATATTTGATTTTAGAAGTCGGGTTTCCATTTTGTCAAAATAGGTTTTATATCATCTTAAAATAGTAAATGGCAAGTAAACCCCCATATATACATACATCCATACATTATATAGAAATTATATGAAGAAAAAAAAGAAACGATCTCATTATCCGCTAGTACGCTTTGCTTTACGCTCGCATCATTTTTTATCGTGATCATTATGAGTCTTCTGTTTTGTTTTCAACATCACATTAATAACCTACAAACTGATGAAAAAAAATACCCATGTTTTTCGTGCTATAAAAACAGTTTTTAGATACACTTTTTGGATGCCTATTTAAATAAGAATAAAAGTGGAGCTTTAACATTAAACCTATTTTGACAAAATGGAAACCCGACTTCAAAAATCAAATATTCTATAACAAAAAATGCACTAAAAAGTAAAAAAATAATTGCATATTCTTGTGCCAATTTTAGTTCACCTAAGCAAAATTTTTTAAATATATATGTACAGTTATTATTATTTTTGGAGTCGGTGTCAGCTTAGAGAAATTCACATAACTTTTGGACACCGCCTACAAAAATAACAATAATTGTACATATATATTTAAAAAATTTTGCTTAGGTGAACTAAAATTGGCACAAGAATATGCAATTATTTTTTTACTTTTTAGTGCATTTTTTGTTATAGAATATTTGATTTTTGAAGTCGGGTTTCCATTTTGTCAAAATAGATTTTATTTCTCGCTTTTTAGTGACTTTGAAGTTCTAAACTAATTTTTAGTGCATTTTTTTATAATACTTTTTTTTTAATAAATTTTTTGTGCATTTTTTTAAAACAGATTTTCAGTTTTTTTTACAAGCATTTTGTTTTTTTTTTTGTAAAAATTTTTTTTTTTGGGGTCGGTTTTTTTTTTGTTAAAAAATTTTTTTAAAGTCGATTTTTAAAAAAATTTTTTTATTTTCCCATTATGAATGAGTATACCCTTTCAAAAAAAAAAAATTTCGCAGAAATCGGTTATCACATATAAAATGAGGATTTTCCTCGATTTCCTGGGGATCCCCTCATCAGAATGCGATTTGGTGACAATGGGACCAATGGGAAACCAAACCCTTTAAAACAAAAAATTCAAAATCGGTTCATAAATGACGGAGTTCTGAGGGGACACACATTAATAAAAATTAAAAAAAATACAGACGAATTGAGAACCATCCTCCTTTTTGAAGTCGGGTTAAAAATTGTTTGGATCCGTAACCAAAATACAGTATTGAACTTGATTCTTGTCAAATTCATTTTTAATTTTTGTGTAGAAAAGTATTGTAAACATGTTCGTATGATAATGAGAAATCGATTCCATGTCACTCTTTGGGTAAAATCCCTAAATTTTTCCAGAATCTATTTCAAAGAATCTATAATATATTAAATATTTACGCGGCATGTTATTCGATTTTCATGAAATTTTCTTTGCAACCTACTAATTTCTGATGTTATTTTTCATCTTTAGTATACTGTTTAGCCTACGATCATCTATCCATCTGATTTCGATACATTGATCTCATATTCTTGGAACTTGTGAAAGGAGTGTTAAATTTAATGAAAAATTTAAAAAGCACGGCTTAAAAATAGTCGAATTACATTCGCAGTTTATTAAAATCGGATAAAATTTGGCTGTACCAGAGCAAAATAAATTTTTATTGACTTTATTAACGTCGCCAAATTAAAAAAAAAAATCTATTTTATGAATATATTCGCGTTAGTTTATCCGATTTTAATGAAATTTTTTTTTGAAACTTACTATATTTGTATCAACCAGTCCAAGTAGCTCAGCGGTCTAAGGCGTTATGTCTGCGCAGTATGCATACTTGGAAACTGGGAGGTTATAGGTTATAATTGACAGTTTGTCAATTATATGAACGAAGTAACCGGCTATGCTTGAGAACCGGTTTTCTGCAGTTTCCTTCACGAACTCCAGATGAACAGCCGCATAATTTACCAATTCCTAGTCTATTCACAAAAATTTCTTCCACTCCACTCGCATCCTCACATTCTTAGGCATCACAATGAACCTTATAAAAAGTGTAGCCCGTCCAGGGCAGCCTCAACAATCTATCTATCTATATTTGTGCCATATTTTTTATTTTTGGCAGTACAATCTAGTTTACGGACATCTTCCTATCTGATTTGGAGACCATGGCCTCATATTCTTGGAATCTGTTACAAGACTGTTAAGTTTAATGAAACATTTGAAAAGTATGATCCAAATTTAGAACTATTACATGTTAAGTTTACTAAAATCAGATAAAATTTGACTATGCTAGAGCATTATATTACAAATTTTGCCCCTATTTCAAGAACATTTGTTTGTATTTTATAAATACGTAAATAGGGGCAAAATTTGAAATATAATTTCAAAAAAAAGCTAGAGTTCTCTTTGATTATTTTAATAATCTTTATATGCTAGAGCAAATTTTGAACAAGTTCAAAAAATCTATTTTTTTAAAACTATATTCGCAAAATTTTATTCGATTTTAATGAATTTTTTTTTAAACCTACTAATTCTGACACATCCTGTACATATATGCCGTTAACAAATAATAGCAAAATTATTAAAAACGCGTGCTTATCTAATAATATTATTATAAAATATTTTTCAATTAAATAACAGTTGTTGTTTTAATTCAAGTAATGTACACTGTAAAAAATAAAATAATGAATCCAACCATTACCTGGTGGATCAGCGATACTTCCGACAGACGAAATGAATAGCACTTAAGGTAAATACATAAACATTAAATTAATCAAACTATTTTGGTTGAGTTGAACTACACGGCGTAGTTGAGAATGAATAACGAGAGTTATCAAACCAAATAAATTTTGTTAAATTTAGAGCTTTTACTTAAATTATAAATTATTTTTTAATTAAATTAAATACTGATATGAAAAAATTAACTCGTCAACCAGGAATCGAACCTCGGGCTTCTGGATAACTAGTCCAGTATGCTTCCGCTACACCAAAGACGATTGTGACGTAGTAGCCAACTTTTTCATATTATTCTAATTTTTTTTTTTATTTAGACAGTATTACTTTTGATGAAGTGATTTATTTATTTAATATTTGTTTATTTGTGTATACTTTCGCGTCAACATAACGATGTTTGTCCAAATTCCTTTGGGTTACGTATGACAAACTGACTATGACCAGAGGCCCGAGGTTCGATTCCTGGTTGACGAGTTAATTTTTTCATATCAGTATTTAATTTAATTAAAAAATTCAATGACAATGAAATTTGTCGGAGTATACGCTAAAGTCTTCTATAGTTTGTCATACGTAACCGAAATGAATTTGGACAAACATCGTTATGTTGACGCGAAAGCATACACAAATAAACAAATATTAAAATATATAAATAAATAGTTTCAAAATATTATAAAACTATTAGTTGGTATAAAATTGGTATAAAATAATACCAAAAATTTACTCTTCTCGCTTGTGACATGTTCTATTGTGATAGGTACATATAGTTATCAAACCAGAATAGCCGTTAGTTATGATCTGATTCTAACATATTTAGTGAGTGAACTGTAATTGAACTCTGTGGCCAGAGATATTATAGATTCTGTACTATTGAGATCAGTGACTAATTCAAGTCGCAACCCAAAGTGATTGGAAATTTGTTTAATAAAACTATCAAATGAAATGTTTTCTTTTAATTTCAATAACGTATTTTTTTGTGTTCATGTGATGGCTTTTAATCGACAAAATTATATACAAATTTACTACCGTTTTCTCTTTGAATTCACCCAATATTTTTTTACTGTGTAGTAATAATATGTATGTACTTAAACATGATTATGAATTGATGTAGTCGAACTACTATTACTTGGCTAGTTATAGCCAAGAGACCTCGTACGTCGTCTATGACGTACATACAGATGAATTGCACATGAGAGACTTGACTGACTGCTTGCTCATTGACTAAGAGCAAACAGTAAAAATGTTTTTATATTCAACTTGAGAATCCAGTAATAATAATGTCGGTAACTAAGATGCAGGCAGGTATTGCAGGCCACTGCAATGTTATTCGAATACAGTGTATACTGCGTGTTCCAAAAACTGTTTACTATTTTAGACAAATGTTATATTGATTGATTAATATCGGGGTAAAAACTATTTCACTTCGACCCCATGATCCATTGTGCTCCCCCTTCTATCTCAGTCCGACGAGACTCGGTTCTCCCATATGTTGGCAATAGCCTGGAGCTTGCTTATCTGGTCCTCCCGAAGGTTCACATGTTCAGGGTAAGATGCACCGAATATCCTGTATCTGCTCTAACCCAGAGGTTCACAGTCAAAGATAATGGCTGGATGTTCTTTCTCCTCGCCACACAATCTACAAACAATGGACCCGTTATGGAGTCCCATTGTGTGCAGATGTCTCCGTAGGGGATAATGTCCGGTAATGAATCCGGTAACCGTCCACAGTTGCCTCTTGTTCAGCTTCAGTGCATCGTTCCGTTACATAGTCGGGACCAGACTTAATATAGAAAGATAGATATATCTTGGGGTATATAAATGTATTGCACTCCGACCTTATGGTCCATTGTGCTCCACCTTCTACTTCAGTCTGATAAGATTCGCTTCTATATTTTGACAATAGTCAGGACTTGGCTTACCAGGTTTTTCTGAAGGTAAATCTATTTGGGGGTGAAATGCACCGAATATCTTGTATCTGCTGTAACCAAGAGATTCGCAGTAAACTTAAATAAACCCTGAGTATATATATTACATATACACAGGGTATAAATAACACCACTATCCACAAAAAACATAAGGTATAAATAATGATGATATGTTACATAATAACATCCTACAGATAGTAGATATATAGGTAATATCTCTCGCCAACATCATCCAAGCACAAGCGTCCATATAGTTGTTCGTTCGTTCGTTCTGTGCCAACTGGGGCAATGTCATAAAAATTTACAAAGCGTAGAATGGGTCATTTGAAAGAATATGAACCAACCAACATCTTGAATACATTGAACACAAACTATAGGTACATTTGTACTACACTTGTGATCATATCAATATCATCTTCTACACACTTTAAAACACTACAAGAGGCGATACTAGCTTGCTAGGAGATACCAGAACGAAAATATATTGCAAATTACAAACGAATAAATTCTACACTCAATATATTCTATATCGGACGGCGGATACTGGGAGAAACAAAACAAAATATTGTGGTTTGGTATGGTGCAATATTTATAGTAGTGCATAGTCACAAAAGTAGTGCTCATTTCAAGCCAAACTAAAGTCCCCTGGATACAACAAGATACAACTGCGAAAAGTTACCGGATTTATCACCGGACATTGTCAACTGCGGAAGCATCTGTACAAAATGAGTCTTCATAACGGATCCATTATGTGCAGACTTTGTGGCGAGGAAGAGGAGATATCCAGCCTCAACATCTTTAACTGCGAAACTCTCGGTTACAAGATATTCGGAGCACCTCACCCTAAATATATGAACCTTCGGGAAAACCTGTTTAGCAAGCTTCTGGCTATTGCCAAGGTATGGGAGAAGCGAATCTTGTCAGATTGAAGTGCAGTATTTTTTATATCCCAAGATATATCGATATATCTAAAGCCCCTCTGCACTCGAGGATAGAATGGCTAGAGGTGGTGGCCGGATATTAGGCTTACAAACAAAGGCAGAAATGTCTTCCATTACTTGACAGATAGTTGTCAGTATTGTGTGAACGTGGTGAGACCAGCATAGTCACAAGATGTGGAGAACATGGGTCTGCCGCTTTACTGGCGGCCAGGTCAGTTTTATGTGGACGTGGTAAGTGCAACATGGCCAGAGGATGTGAGAGAACACGAGACTTGCGCTCGACTGGTGGCCAGTACCTTTTAAGACACGTCAAATAATGGCTGCTACTCGGTTCCGTGTGCATTGGATTTAATGATCGCTGGCTACAATGCCGCAAGATCAACCTGGCTCATTGTCAAGAACCGGAAAGACATGTACCTTCTGGTAGAGTTGCCCACTTGTCACTGCAAACTGAATAGGACAGTTTGACTTCTCCGGACTGTATCGTGGCGGATGACACTCTTTCTCTTTCACCTTCTGGCAGAATGCCCTTACAGAGCCAGAATGATATACCTAAGCTTTGGCTCAATTAAAATGGGTGAATTTGAGGTAAAACAATTAAAGTGGAACTATGTTATGTTGTTTGCAAAAGGGATGGGTAGGTTCGACCATGACCGTAGGACTAAAGGAAACGCATCAGTTGTGGTAGAAATGGTATGGCTTCTTAAGGGTCGGCAAAAAAAGTCTAGGAAGGCTTACTTTCCTGGTTTCAGCTTCTCCTCCACTACCATTACTGCTAGCGCCTATAATTGATTGTGCCTTATTCATTCGACTCGTATCTGAAAATGTTTTATTTTTCTAAAGAAGTAGCCCAAATATCAAGCGCCTAAAGGAGCGATTAATCGAGATTCGAAATTCCCATTTCATATGAGACAATTCTCAAAGAATAACTCAACTTAGATCGACAGATGGATTGTAGAGGCTACCCTGGACGGGCTACACTTCGACCATAAGGTCCATTGTGATGCCTAAAAGAAAGGATGTGAGTGCAGTGGAAGTAATTTTTATGTATAGACTAGGAATTGGTAGGAAATGCAGCTGCAGCCGACTATGATAGGAACTCTGCCGATATTCATCTGGAGTTCGTGAAGGAAACTGCAGCTAACCTTCTCAAACATAGCCGGTTACTTCGTTCTTGTCCATACGTCGAGAGTTTAGTCAATTAACCGCCCCTTTTTTTTGACAAACTGCCATGTCGGGATTCGAACCCATAACCTCCCACTTTCCAAGTAGGCATACTGCGCTGACATAACGTCTGAGACCGCTCGGTCACTTGCACTGGTATAACTCAACTTAGTATACAGCTTAGTGAAATACCGCCAGTCTACTTTTCACCTATAATCATTGTTGTTTAATTGAAATTGTACTTAACCTCACATAAATATATAACAATTACAATAACAACAAGAACAACAACAATAAAATAACCTGATAAGAATATATTTATGATTTCATTATATTTTTTTGTAATAGTTTGGCTTGCTACCAACAAAATGAAATAAATGCCAAAAGATTCAACATTCATTCCAGTCACACAAGTATCAAATTGATTCCAAACTATATCTAGAGATATTTGACATTTATAGTTATATTTACAAATTAAAAAAAAAAAATATATATATATATATATAACCTATTATTTATATATATTTAAGGTTGTTGTGTAACTGGTGAGGGAAAGTAGGGGTGTTGAGTTTGTCGTATACTAAATGCATTGTTATCTCATCCATTGCCAACTCTTCAATAATTAAAAATTTTGCAATTAAATCGTTTCAAATAATTTAATTTTTGTCAAAAACATTTTGTTTAAAACTTAAATCCTAAATTTAATTTTTTCGAAAAGTTTTAATAATTAAAAATATGTTTTTATGTATTTCAAAAAAGTTGCATGGTGATAAAACTAGATAAAACTAAATACAACTAGATAAAAATAAATATAACTAAAAATAAATCTAGATAAAAATAAATATAACTAAAAATAAAACTAGATAAAAATAAATATAACTAAAAATAAAACTAGATTTAGAGCATTTTTCGATCTACAAATTTAATTATCTCAGAAAACAGGATTAATTTGAAATTTGGTCCAGGTATTTATAAGACTTTGATAAATATTATGACAGTTTTTCATAACTCTGACATATCTGGTTGTCGATATTTAGACTTTTGTATTCATGTTTTTACCGCCGAGTCCATTTAAGCTATGTAAAAATCTCTTAAAAATCATAACTTTAACATTTTTTTACTCAAAAACTAAAAACAGGAACAACTTCAAATTTTGACAGGATATTCTTTATTATTGAAATAATAAGCTGTCAAATTTTGAAGAACCTGTCATTAAATTGAATTTTCTTCACAACAATCTTAAAAGAAAATTTATACTTTTTTTATATTAATAACACCATCGGTTAAGTGTGCTATATCCGAGCAAGGTCCGTATATTAATTATGGGTTTGCGAAAGAAAGTCTTTTCAATATATTTAAACTTTAGTCAAAAGTACATCGACTGTTGTTGTTTGTTCCTTAGAACTATGAAATCTGATGACACTAATTACAAAAAATACTCTGGATAAAAAAGCTCAGACCGTTGGATGTTAGCCCAGAGTGCTTACCGCTACACGCTGGATTAGAATCCAGATATCTGAGGTTCGATTCCTGGTTGACGAATTAATGTTTTCTTATAAATATTTAATTAAAAAATTTAATGACATATTTGTCTATATAGTATACGTTAGTGCTTTCATACTATATCTTCTACGTAATCTTAATGGAATTTGATAAGTATTTTATTGTGACGCTTAGGAAGTTCCAGCATTGTCTTGTATAATCAGGACAAAAAACCGGTTTGTATACAAATTAATGTAATTTTGAAAGAGAAAAATGTTTAAATTATCATATTTCGAAAACAAAATGGTAAAACGTGAAAATTTATTTAAAAAATGTTTATCTTTACTGTCCTAGTTTTTTTAAATTCTGTCGAGTATTTTTTAATACAGCAGATAATAGGTGGACAGACATGAAGTTTTCCATGCTTCTAATGAGAGAGACTGAGAGAGAATGATAACTTTGTTTTTAATGATCTCGCGTTCTAAACGGTTAAAAATCCTGTAACATCGGGATTTATTAGAAAACGTTATTTTTTGCCTGTGAAAAAAAATGAACAAAATCTGGGCTTATTCCGTAATGGTAACATCAATAAATTATAAGTTGGCATCACTTAAAAAGGAGGAGTAGGGATGGATGGATCTGTGTTCCACCATCATAAACATCATCAATCATAAATCTTCTGCTGTCAGAATCATGCAATGACTGAGAAACAAAAAATTAAATAAAATTGAATAAAAACAAAAAATTATATTTTATTTTGTTTAATAATAGACTCGGCCTTGCGCACTACCGTGCTCTAGATAAGATTAACTAAGTATAATTTATAAATAAATAATAAAAATGATTATCTCTATCATTACAATAGCATACGTCATACGACTTTTGATGATGTTTATGATGGTGGAACACAGGACCATCCATCTCTACCTTTCCTTTTTAAGTATTGCCAACTTAAAACTTATTGATGCTACCATCACGGAATAAGCCCTCTGTCGAAAAGTGATTTCATGCTCTGGAACTCCCTTACGTATATACAAATAATAGTATGTCTCGTTTTTTGTTGTCTGTAAATCGATAACAGCATTTAAAAAACGATTTCAATAAATTTGGTCGGGTAGCCAAATTCAGTGGAAGTGGAAACTGTGGTTAAAATATATTTGTTAAATTTTTGTACAATATTTATGAGTTCAACATGTTTTCATTTTTAAATATATTTTCAAACGAATAAAATTTTCATATAAATCGATTCGATGATCGAATTGAGTTGTAAAACATGGTAAAAGAAAATGTTTGTTGTCAGTTTTACTTTAAAAAAAAAAACCAAAACAAAATAGAAATAGAAGTAGAAATAGAATATTTTCGAATAGAATTGTAACGAGTTGTTTGTTATCACATTCAATTAATTCCTCATGAGTGCGTTCAAGAAATTACAGTAACGGACTCTATTTCTACTATATTACACAGTAAAAATAATTGGGTAAATTCAAAGTTAATAACGTATTAGTCCACAGTTCAGCACGATTTTTTTTTTAAATGATTGGTAACAGGCTAAATTTTTGTCAGTAGCTTTTTTTCGATGAGACGCCAACTTTTCTCTCGCGAAAATTCTCGATGATAGTGCGACTAACGAAGCGCGTAAGAGAGTAACTTTTGTTTGATGATAGCAAAAATTTGATCAGTTAATTTGTTAGTTAAATTGAGAGATAATGTAATAAACTTGTGTCCTACAAAATAGATCGTGTGACATGCAGGTCTCCCACCCCAACATGTTCACATAATGGGGTGTAGAAGAATGTCTCAAATGGTTCAATTTTTATGAACGGGAATGTACAATCCCACTACGCAGTGTAGTCAACTCAACAAAAATAATTTCATTACTTCAAATTTTAGATATTTAACTTACGGTATTTCAAGCATGGAATCACTTTTCAACAGATTTTGACATTTTTTTTCACACGCTTAAAATAACGTTTTCTAATAAATCGTGAAGTTTCAGTATTTTTGACCGTTTAGAACGCGAGATCATTAATAACAAAGTTATCATTCTCTCTCACTCTCTCTCTCATTAGAAGCATGTAAAATTTCATGCCCGCCCTACTATTATCAGTTGTATTAAAAAAATACTCGATAGAATTTCAAATAAAACCTATTTTGACAAAATGGAATCCCGATTTCAAAAATCAAATATTCTATAACAAAAAATGCACTAAAAAGTAAAAAATAATTGGATATTCTTGTGCCAATTTTAGTTCACCTAAGCAAAATTTTTTTAAATATATATGTACAATTATTGTTATTTTTGGAGGCGGTGTCAGCATAGAGAAATTCACATAAAATTTGGACCCCGCCTCCAAACATATTTTTTTTTTTTTAACTTTTAGTGCATTTTTTTATAACAGATTTTCAATTTTTTTTTTTTACAAGCATTTCGTTTTTTTTTTTGTAAAAATTTTTTTTTTTGGGGTCGGTTTTTTTTTTTGTAAAAAATTTTTTACAAAACAAATTTCAAAGTCGATTTTTAAAAAATTTTTCTTATTTTCCCATTATGAATTTGTATATCCTTTCAAAAAAAAAAAATTTCGCAGAAATCGGTTATCACATATAAAATGGGGGTTTTCCCCCATTTTATATTATTCACACCCCCCCCCCCCAAAATACAGATGAATTGAGAACCATCCTCCTTTTAGCGAATTTCCTGAAAGGAAATAGAGCTATTGGTCCCGTACCGAAGTCAAAATTTCGCAAAAATTTCTTCAAATGTCCATCGATCCTACCTAGTAGATGTCAAAAATCACCATCTGAAAAATTTATATATATATATCTATGGACATATATATATATATATATATATATATATATATATATATATATATATATATATATATATATATATATATATATATATATATATATATATATATGTGTCTGTCATCACTCTAGCGGTCACAGTTTTCATTTTATCGGAATGAGATTTGGTATTTGAAGCGCTTTTAGTATTCAAAAGGTCAAGTTCGTTAATGGGTAAAATCGGACCAGGGGAAAGGGGGGTTTAGAGGGAGGGGGAAACACAAAATTTGACATATCTCCCTTAATATTCAAAAAATCGAAAATTTTATAAGAAATAAAGTTGTAGGCATTAAGTTTTACTGTAATTTTGTTTCTTATCACTTTTTCTGTTACAATAATATTTACAGAAATATTGACGGTTTAATATTGAAAATTAAATTCCTTAATATCTCTGTACGCATTGGAGTTTGAGCAAAAATTATAAGGTGATGAATTGTAGCAAATTTGATTTTATACAACTTTATTCCTTACGCATTTTTCGATTGTTCTAATATTAAGAGAGATATTTTATATTTTGTGTTTTCTTCTTTTTTTATACCTCCCCCCATTCGCCTCGACGTATGTCATTTATTGAGAAAATTGGACTTGCAAATGCTAAAATCATATATGACATTTCATTTTGATCAGACTAAAATTGTGATCACTAGAGAGTGATTTATTCTAAGGAAATTCGCTAAGTTGAAGCAGCTCCTGCGTAACGAAATTTTTTTTGAAGTCAGGTTAACAAAATAGTAAAGATAAATATAAATAGAAAAAAAATCACGTTTTACCTTTTTGTTTTCGAAATATGAGAATTAGACATTTGTTTTCTTTCAAAATTACATTAAATTGTATATAAATATATATGTATGTGTGTATTTGTATTTGTTCTATAATCAAAGCACATCGGTTTTTTGTCCTGATTTGCTGGAACTATCGAAGTGCTATTTATTTACCTGTAGATAGTATCGGCCAACCATCGGACGACTAGTTGGGTCCACTATTTTATTTTTGTACAGTGTAGAATGTTAGAATTCGAACTAGAAATAAGTGTACAACAAGAATATGTTTGTGTTAAGTGTGTGTCTAGATCTGTCGTTAGTATCGTCAGTGTTGAATACATCCGTAATGTTGTCTAGACAATTCGATTTTAATATAATATTAAATTATGATTATGATTTCCTTTCTTCGGTTTTATTTTTAGTTCTTGTTCGTTTTCAAATTTGTCGTATTGACGAAAAAATATGTTTTTCTATGTCTTTTCTATGTTTTTTACCAGTCCAAGTGGTCGAGCGGTCTAAGATGTTATGTCTGTGCAGTTTGCCTACTTGGAAACTGGGAGGTTATGGATTCGAATCCCGACATCGGCAGTTTTTCAATTATTAAGAAAAAATAAAGGGGCGGTTAATTGACTAAACTGTCGGCGTTTGGACAAGAACGAAGTAATCGGCTATGCTTGAGAAGGTTGTCTACAGTTTCCTTCACGAACTCCAGATGAATATCGGCATAGTTCCTATCAGAGTCGGTTGCAGCCGCATATTCTGCCAATTTCTAGTCTATACACAAAAATTCCTTCCACTCCACTCACATCCTCACATCCTTAAGCATCACAATGGACCTTACCGTATCCTCTACAATCTATCTATTTATCTAAGGTCCAAGTTCGTATTAAATCGGACTATGTTTGGGCAAAAACTATGTTTGAAACCGTAAGAGATAGAACAAAACTTTATAGACTCAAAATGATCCTTTTTAAAATATAAACAAATTTTATTTTATCAACTCTTTTTCATAAATTGAGTATATACCGGGTATTTAAGCAATTAACTCAGTTAATCGTTATTTTCACATACGATTTCAGACAATATCTCGTAAACCTGTCATGTAAATCGTAATAATAGCACGATTTTCGTAATTACTGGGTCCAATTATATAGTGTAATTATAATTATTAGTATACTTTCCTAATTTCATCCAAAATGGGGGAGAAAAATTTCATCCATTCGCGCACCACCACTAATTTTATGAACATCGAATGTGATGGTCAAGACTATATGCAGGTGTTCCAAACAAAAATTTTGTATGTATGTCCAGTGTTGCCAGATGTTCCGTTTAACGGTAGATCTATCTCTTTAGCGAATTACTGAAAGGAAATAGAGCTATTGGTCCCGTACCGAAGTCAAAATTTCGGAAAAATTTCTTCAAATGTTCTTCGATCCAACCTTGTAGATGTCAAAAATCACCATCTGTAAAATTTATATATATATATCTATGGACATATGTGTCTGTAATCACTCTAGCGGTCACAGTTTTCATTTTATCGGAATGAGATTTGGTATTTGATATTCAAAAGGTCAAGTTCGTTAATGGGTAAATTCGAACACAGGGAAAGGGGGGTTTAGAGGGAGGGGGAAACACTAAATTTGACATATCTCCCTTAATATTCGAAAAATCGAAAAATTTATAAGAAGTAAAGTTGTAGGTACTAAGTTTTACTGTAATTTTGTTTCTTATCATTTTTTCTGTTACCCTAATATTTACAGAAATATTGACGGTTTAAGATTGAACATTAAATTCCTCACTATCTCTGTACACATTAGAGTTTGAGCAAAAATGATAAGTTGATGAATTGTAGCAAACATGATTTTCTACAACTTTATTTCTTACGCATTTTTCGATTGTTCTAATATTAAGAGAGATATTTTATATTTTGTGTTTTCTTCTTTCCTTATGCCCCCATTTCCCCTTGACGTATATCCTTTATTAACAAATTGGCCATGCAAATACTAAAGTCATAAACGACATTTCATTTTGATCAGACTAAAATTGTGACCGCTAGAGAGTGATTTATGTATTCTAAAGAAATTCGCTAAGTTGAAGCAGCTCCTGCGTAACGAATTTTTTTATGCATGTAAATGGTAAAATAATATATATTCTATATACAAAATACAACTTTTTAAATCTACCGCTTTTTTTCTTAATCTACCGCTTTATTTTAGTGGATCTACCGCTTTTTAAGAAATCAGGTCTGGCAACACTGTGTATGTCTGTTGTATATATTTTTGAAAAGCTTTAACATGTCGATTTGTATATATTTAGAACATAATTAATGTTGTTTTTCTGGATACACAACTGGATTTCACTTTATGGAAACTGCACATATTTTTGTAAATGAAATGTGGTTTTGGGTATGTTTTGTGAGAAATAAATCATACATATACATATATATATATATATATATATATATATATATATATATATATATATATATATATATATATATATATATATATATATATGTATACATACATAAATCTATATATTGTATATACATACATTGGCGTTCTACGCGGTTGTTTCTACCGACCGGATATAGAAACAGGATATAGAGAAAATATTAACAACTTTCTGTAGGTTTTCATATGTATGGGTACTCCAATGCGACGTGCAGCAATACTCGAAACCAATATATTTGTACGATTGATATATTGCTGCTGTTTCGATTCATATTTGTATCAGGTAATATATTATGTTCGAAAATATACAGAGATGAACATTATATATCTGGATTTTAACAAAACAACCGGCTATTTAAACCTCTTACCGGGGTTGAATTTTGAAAAAAGTTCTACCAGTTGCATATTTTTGGTTTACAAGGAGACGGCAAGGGTGTGTGGGGTTTCTGATTAAAATAAGCTTTTACGTGTGGTTAGAATGATAGATTGTAGCGGTTGCCCTGGGCGGGGTATACTTCGACCATAAGGTCCATTATGATGCCTAAGGATGTGAGTGGAGTGGAAGGAATTTTTGTGTGTAGACTAGGAATTGATAGAATAGGCGGCTGCAGCTGACTCTGATAGGAACACTGCCGATATTCATCTGGTGTTCGTGAAGGAAACTGCAGAAAACCTTCACAAGCATAGTCGGTTACTTCGTTCTTGTCGCCGACAGTTTAGTCAATTAAGCGCCCCCCTTTTCTTTTTCTTAATAATTGACAAACTGCCGAAGTCGGGGTTCGAACCCATGGCCTCCCAGTTCCAAGTAGACGTTTACGTGTGCTTACTTACTAGAGCAGTGGGACGCACTACCCAAACGTTGTCGAGAAAAAAGCGCCTAATGTCACAAAACTACATTAGCAGCGCCTTATGTTTAGTGCTATACTCTTTACTTGTGTCCAAGTGCTATGTTGTTTTTGTAGTTCACTTTCAATATTGCGTCTTCATGTTATTTGTGGGCGAATTCAGCCGTAGACGGTCACAAGCCCGTGTTGAAAAAGGGGGAGTGCGAAATGTTAGTACTGTGTCTTAATGGTCACATCGATGTCGAGTAGATGTGACTAAAAAAAAATCCAAGAAATACTCTAACTGACACAAGATCTATCAGCACTGCTAACGAATCCTATCTTAGAAACGGCAGGGTGTAGGTGAATTTCCGGTGCCTCAAAACAGGCACTCTTGGCTAAGGGAGCCAACCCCCACAGAAAAACTACCTTTCTAGAGATATTGAGACGTAATCCCAATACTAGATTCGGGTGCTGTAGGCTTTAGACTCTTTATAACGACCAATGCGAGACTTATTTGACATGAACATATACATCAGTTAAAAGTCGATCTAAGTGTTGTATGACGTCTCATCGATGCAGCGTATCTGTCTATCATTTTAGAGGTCCTGGGTTCAAAACTCACATGGGTGTGTTTTAATAATAATTAGAAAGAGGGGTACCGCAAACGGGTCCCTAGCACTTAGACCAAGGGGTCCTCTGAGCCCTCCTTCAGAACAACCTGTCATCCGAAGGCGAGATCCCTCTGGGTGAAAGATGCTATTTTTAGCAGATGAAACTATTAGATTCAGTAGAGGCCAGACGCCACACAGCAAACCCACAACTTCTCCGCCGGGATTGCTCCCAGAATTGATGGATCCAAATTTTTGGACCCAAACATTCTATATCTGACAGTCTGCAGGCTTCTGCAGGTGCATATGTATGCACAGGCCCTACAATACAGGCCTTACAATTGGGATCATCAGAGATCCCCAAGTTATGAAGGTGGTAGTTCAACCGACAGTGTCCTGTCAAGAGCCTCACCACCCTTCTCAACTGCATTCTATTGAGCCTCAACCGAGCACAGTCGAATGGTCTAGTTGTGCTTATGCACAACTTGGTCTTGGCCAACTTGGCATGCCCTGCGCAAAGTCCCAGTAATCGAGATGAGCTTGTTTCAGCCACCATTTGATTCGGTAAATTACGGAGCATCTTGCTATGGAAATGATAGGCTCATGTGAAAGGGGCGCTTGAGATAATCCCTCTCGTGCCAACGAGTCCGCTACTTCGTTCCCCTTAACGCCAAAGTGACCCGATACCCAGATCAGTCTGATTGTGTTACTCAGTGCCAGGTGGTTCAGCTCGTCGAAGCATTTATAGACTCACATGGGTATACTTTTTCTATTCTATTTTATGAGGATCATCTGACTTTCGGAATTATAAAGACTTGAACTTGAGTAGAAGGAAATTAAATAAACTTTACTAAATTGCAGTCTTCAGATTCAGACTAATAAAAATCAACATTTTATTGATCACTGGTATAAATACGTTTTGAAGGTTTACTATTACGTTTTACTATATATATGCTTGCTACAAGTATGTGCATTAGACGTGTGTTGGGTTATGTCGATGGAAAATATCCACATCCACCTATCAGAAACATATCTTTTTATTGAAAAAGTTTTTTTTGGAAAAATCAATTAATTTTTTATACCTAGGCAGGAGGAGGAGGAGCCTATACGTTACCAACTAACTAACTCTACGTGTGGTTCAAACTTTTTAATATGATTAACACAAATTTAATATCAAAAAAAATTCGTTACGCAGGAGCTGCTTCAACTTAGCGAATTTCCTTAAAATACATAAATCACTTTCTAGCGGTCACAATTTTAGTCTGATCAAAATGAAATGTCGTTTAAGACTAGTATTTGCATGACAATTTTATTAATAAATGACATACGTCAAGGGGAAATGGGGGCATAAGGAAAGAAGAAAACACAAAATATAAAATATCTCTGTTAATATTAGAACAATCAAAAAATGCGTAAGGAATAAAGTTGTAGAAAATCATGTTTGCTACAATTCATCATCTCATCATTTTTGCTCAAACTCTAATGTGTACAGAGATAGTGAGGAATTTAGTTTTCAATCTTAAACCGCCAATATTTCTGTAAATATTAGGGTAACAGAAAAAATGCTTAGAAACAAAACTACAGTAAAATTGAATACCTAAAACTTTACTTCTTATAAATTTTTCGATTTTTCGAATATTAAGGGAGATATGTCAAATTTTGTGTTTCCCCCTCCCTTTAAACCCCCCTTTCCCCTCGTCCGATTTTACCCATTAACGAACTTGACTTTTTGAATACTAAAAGCGTCTCAAATACCAAATTTCATTCCGATAAAATGAAAACTGTGACCGCTAGAGTGATTACAGACACATATATATATATATATATATGTATATATATATATATATATATATATATATATATATATATATATATGTCCATAGATATATATATAAAAATTTTACAGATGGTGATTTTTGACATCTACTAGGTAGGATTGATGGACATTTGAAGAAATTTTTGCGAAATTTTGACTTCGGTACGGGACCAATAGCTCTATTTCCTTTCAGAAAATTCGCTAATATAAAATGATACGCGTACGTTTTATTAAATTACTTCCATCTTATAATATATACCGTGTGTGTTGAAAAGCTTTTCCAATAGAGAATCAATGTTAAATATTATTTATTACCAGCTGGCCGTGTGGTTACTGTATGAAGTCAGTCAGTACATATGTAATGAGAGTCATCACATGTACAGTCATTAACCTAACACATGTATGCGTATGGTTGTTTGTTTGTCATTTAAGAGTGGGGATTTTCTGATGCACATACTAAAGTTAAGAATTCAATGAACATGTTTAACTCACTCTCATTACATATGTACTGACTGACTTCATACAGTAACCACACGGACAGCCAGTAATATATAATATTATATATATATTGTGTTTTTAGTTCATTTTTTTATTTCAAACTAAAAAAAAGTGTTCCTCGCATTAGAGACATGATTTGATTTGATCAAACTGTTTGTATTACATGGAAGTTACATGAAGAATTCCAATACATTGAATTATGTTTGCTATACTTTATTCAATTCACTGGCATGTGTGTTTATGCAACGTATAATTACATTATTAACATTCAATAATTATATTATTGATAAACTTAATTAAAGTACAGGGTGTATGGAATTATTAATATAGGAAGATTTATACTAAATAGAAATTCTAAACGAAGAAGTATGAAAATCACTGATGTTAAAACTTGATGTTACTGTTTACATCGATTCTTTGCATTTTAAATGCTATTTTCGGTTCTTGGTGTACACTCCCGTTCAATAAAATTTGAACCAATCTGAATCGAAAATGTATCCCACAATCTTGTTGATTGATGTAGTAAATTTAGTATACAAATAAGCACATATTTGTTAGCTTTTCTACCTAAAAGCTAGATGGAATACTTAGTTTACATATATTTTTTGTAGGCTTGCCTATTTGGCTGTCGCCATTGGATATCCTAATGTTTATCAAGACTGTAGGTCTCCTGGAACACCCTTGAAGGAAAGAAGTTATAATTGATCAAACTGGTCGCAATACAAAAGCTCTTTATTCGAATCTAATCTAATCTAAATTTGGACAAGGAAACAAAAATCGGGGCCAAATTAACACCAGATTTAAAATTTCTACGGTAAAAACTGTATAACCCCTATTAGAAAATATAATTGCCTTGAAAAATCAACGGGAAATTAGTGGTAAACGGAAGTAATAAACCTTTTATAACAACTTTTTGTAGTGTTTTGAAATCCAGGAAATTAATTACGTTTAGCACGAAGAACTACTAATCAAAGTTTTTGGGTTTCGTAAGCGATTCTGTTATCAGAACTTGGTTATTGTGTTTTAATAATGCTTCAAACAGCCTTGACAAAATTATTGATTCGCCATTTCACAATTAATTGAAAACAAAGCATACAAATAAAAAATTTCTTATAGTATAAAATAAATCACCATAATATTTCGTTTCTGTACCGAACATAAAGCTTTGATTAATTACGAAATCCAAAACTTTTCCTATAAGCTTCCTCAAAACTAATAAAACTAACTCTGTGGAAATGAATGTCATAAATTATATTCACGTAATTATATTGAAAAATGATTGTATGGAATGTTCGATGTATGATGTGCGATGTTCTTGCATATCGTTAAAACTTTCTTGATCATACGAAGTTGAAGTTATACATCAAAGTGTAAATTTTATTCGAAATAAGTGCAAATCTAACTGAGTTACAAAAGTGATAGTTTAAATATCTTGTATATACTGATCCGAGCATGAATTGTTTTATTT
This sequence comes from Nineta flava, assembly GCA_963920215.1. NCBI lineage: Eukaryota > Metazoa > Arthropoda > Insecta > Neuroptera > Chrysopidae > Nineta > Nineta flava. The sequence goes on from OY986041.1 coordinate 137,935,487, forward strand.
TTATTTATACCAAGGTACTGTATATGTAGTAAACACATGATTCTGTTATTTACAGTATATACAGATGTTTGAGTTGAAATTGTGGCAAAACTGTTCAGTTTATGAAAGATTTTCATACAAAAGTTGTTTGTTTTAAAAAAATGAACTTTTTTTGTATTAAAATTTTCCGTTTTTCCTTTCGACGGATTGCAAAGGTCATTTTACCTCCCCGACGTTTAATTCACGAACTTCAATTTCACTTTTTAGCTTCACTTTTCAGTTTTTCACTTTATATTTATATATATATATATATATATATATATATATATATATATATATATATATATATATATATATATATATATATATATATATATATATATATATATATATAATATATATATTATTTGTAAGGCGGCAGGCTTTTCACATACATTATGTCTGTTTATGTAGATATGCAATTATGTTTGTTTGATTTAATACATAAACAGACATAATATACGTGTATGCCTGGCTCGTTCCCCCTTCCAGAAAAAAGACATGCTTGTAAAATCGGCTGCAAAAGTTACGCTATAATTTCAAAATTTTATAATTAATTATAATAACTTAATTATTCGGTTTTCGAAAAAATGCTTCGGATAAAAGGTGTTCATTATAAATATATTAACAATATTTATCCGAAACATTTTTCCGCCAACCGAATAAATAAGGCACAAATCAATTAAGAAATATTCAAATGATAGCGCAATGCAACAATCGATTGTACATATATTATGTCTGTTTATGTAGTTATAGTTTATTGTCTTTTTTTATATATAAACAGACATAATATATGTGTGTATGTTTAATCTGCTTCTTTTTAAAGGTAGGCATACACATGTATTATGTATGTTTATGAGAGACAAATAAATGTATACCTTTGTTTAACTTATATATACGCTGTTGCAGTTTTGATGTTAGTCTTGAGAGTTACAGCCTGTATATACACTCCCGTTCATAAAAGTTGAATCAGTTAAAACATTCTAAGTGTTACTGTATGTAATATTATACATTTATATAGTAATATATTCGATCTTAGAATCTGACTTACTGGTTCTAATTTTTATGAACGCGAGTTTATAAGGTACACTCCCGTTCGATAAAATTGAACCAACCTGAAATGTCAATTTTCTTACAACTATTTCATTAAACTCCTCACTTTTGTAACTCTCTGTATATTATTTATTTATAAACAAAGATAAGTAGTATATTTTTTAAATGCGAAAAAAGAAATGAAAGTTTTATATTTTTTATTGATGTAAACAGATCAGTGATAGAGTAAGAATATGTAATGTAAATACATGTTAAGTGTTATGTCTCCTTTTTTTACGTATAAAAATTAAATAAACTGTTGTATCTGTCCAAAACATTTACTACAAGAATAATCAAAATTGTGAGAAACTGATTCGGTTCAATTCGGTTCAATTTTATTGAACGGGAGTGTACATACAAAAGACTTGTGTGTTAATTATTCAACAGGTTTCCCGTTTATTGTATTAATAATAACTTGAATTATTATCAAATGAAAAATCATGAAAATTTTCACTATATGTAAAATTACAATACAGTTCATTAAACTCTTTGCCCCTTTGTTATCGATGTGAATAATATGTTTCTTTCTCGAATATATATATATATATATATATATATATATATATATATATATATATATATATATATATATATATATATATATATATATATATATATTACGTACACTAACAAAAGGTCCGTCCATCTGTCTGTCTGTTTTCCTGTCTCTCTATAACTTTATCGTTTCGATATAACTAATAAGTTCGAGTTAGATATAGAGTTTTGTGTCCGTTGTGATTTGTTGACCTCAACATATCAACTTCAGAATTAAAATGAACTACGTTCGTTCTGTAGTACGTTTTTACGTTTGTTCGAACGAATGGTGTTTGTGCGGTGTTTGATTAATGATCAGGAGAATGTTTTTTTTTTTGTTTTATCTCGTAAACTTTCTTATTTGCCAAACTTTAATTAAAAACATTTTTCATAGTAAATTTTTCACCGTATGTAGTCCAATTGTTTAAGTTTTCTATGGACGATGCAAAAAAAGAATGTATATAGATAAATCTACATCCTGGGGTCTAAAAACTATTGAACTTCTACCTTATGGTCCATTGTGCTCCCCTTTCTACTTCAGTCCGACGAAACTCGCTTCTTCCCTCAATGTTGGCAATAGCCAGAAGCTTGTATATCAGGTCTTCCTGAAGGTTCATATATTCGAGGTGAGATGCACCGAATATCCTGTATTTGCTGTAACCCACAGGTTCGCAGTCAAAGATTATGTGGTTGGACGTTTCTTCCTACTCGCCACACAATCTGCATACAATGGACCTGTTATGAAGTCCCATTGTGTATCCGGTCGAATAATGCCCGGTAATGAATCCGGTAACCTACCACAGATGCATCCAGCTCATCTTAAGTGCATCGAGAGACAACCTGTTGGTTGCACTTTGAAGCAGTACCTTCCCGACCTCTTGCCGCGGTACATTTTCCCAGTGATCACGGTGTTTAGCATTTGACCACTCGTTGATCACCTATGTACATGCAGTCCTTGAAATTCTTAAAATAGGCTCTGGGCCTATGAAGGGTATTCCGACTCTCTTCTTTGCCAAGGCATCCGCTTTTTTGTTTCCTCCGAAACCACTATGACCCAGCTGCACCCAGATCAATTTAACATTGTTCCGTTTTGCCAGTTTCAGAAGTTCCTCCAGACAATCCTTGACTATCCCTGAGGTGATCTCAGTTCCAGACAATGCTTTTAAAGTAATGGTTGCGCGCATCGATGTAACACAGGTTTCTTGTGCTGTACAATAAATGCTGTACAATAAATGCTGTATAAAAAATAGATCTTTGAAATATCTCGAAAACCGCTAAAGGTATCGAAAAAATAATCACAGATTTTTTCGTTGTATGGCAGCTAGAATATGGACCACATGTCATAAAAAAATTAGTAAGGTCTAGCAAACTTTATGGACCTGGCACGTTAACGCTAAATTTTACATAAAAAGTGAAATATTTCGAAAACGGAGCGTTTTATCGAAAAAAAATATGCAAAAATCTCGTAGAAATCCCTAGATTTATGTAAACTAGCGTCTATTTATATCCATTGTTTGTAGGGTTGCCTTTCAGTTATATTATACCAACGGAAGTGACTAACATTTACATAATTTAACATTTCTGTAATATGTCTGAACATTGATAACATACTTTGACATCGAATACTTGACATGAACAATGATACACAACGAGAAATCGAGATCAAAAAAATTATCTTAACCGAGGGTCAAAATCTTATCTTTTTAGTGCTTGGATCCTTCAGAAAACTATTTCTTTGAAAAAAAAAATTCGAATTATATTTAATGGATCATCTTTTATACAAACAGTTTAATATGGACATCAAAAAATGATTCCCCATAAATGTTCAGAGAGGGAACAATTCACCCTTAATAACAAGCTTTAAAGCTTCAAGTATTATTATTATTATGATTATGATCATTATTATTCGTTACAAAACAATTCTCATTCACATAAAACTAATAACTGACACAACATTTACAAATCAAGTGAAATCACATTCAATAAAAAAACATGCCAATTCTGTTTATATATACTCGACTGAACAACCCCCCAACAATCCCTAAATTATTAGATGTGACACACATCACATTACGTACGTCTAAATTATTATTGAATGTATGCATGTGCATTTTCTAAATACATCCCTTGTTTATAGGAAGCTACCCTTATTGTTGTGAATGCAACAGGGATTACTGGACTTGATGTACACTCCCGTTTAATAAAATTGAACCGACCTGAACCGAATTTGTCTCTCACAATTTTGATTATTCTTGTAGTAAATGTTTTTGACAGATACAACATTTTATTTAATTTGTATACGTAAAAGGGAGATATAACACTGACTTGTTTAGATAAATAAGAAATATAAAACTTCCATTTCTTTTTTCACATTTAAAAAATATACTACTTATCTTTGTTTATAAATAAATAATATATGGAGTGTTACAAAAGTGGGGAGATGAAATGTAAGAAAATTAACATTTCAGGTTGGTTCAATTTCATTGAACGGGAGTGTATGTGTATGCATTTATGAAAAAGGGAGAAAATCATGTTTAACAATGCAGTTTAGTTTTATTTCGACTACATTTTAAATTAATATTATCCGTTGGTGCATAGTTCGAAAAAATTCGAGCAAAAATTTTCAACTTTCTAAATTAGTCGTGTGTAATTAGGTTTTTTTCTCGGAACTCAGTTATCTAGTTTCCTGAACAAACTTCATTGATACTTATTATTTTATTCAGCAATGAATATTTTAAGATGACACTTAAACGATTCGATTCACTAACTTTTCAAGTAATAATAATGATAATAATAATAATTAGATTTTACCTCCGTTTCTGAGACTTCACGGTCTATAACAGAGGCCATCCACATCATTTGTTTAACCTTAGTTAATTGTTAACCATACCGACTTTGATAGGAGCATATACCGAAGATAAAATATATTCTCTTAGAACAGAAGTGGGCGTAAACGGCTCTCCGTAGCCACGGCGCTCCCCATAAGAAAGTGAGAGTAAGTAAGCAAGGTATGTTTTAAAGTAAGATGGAACGGTATTTCAATGCAGGTTGTCCTACCAATGCATCATTATTAATATATAATTTTTTGGTGGACGGTGATTCAAAATAATTATTTTTAAAAACAGCAATTACGCGATCGCGTTCTGCTATCCCTATTTCGAATTTATCAAACTCGGCAGAATGTTTCGCGGTATAAGGACGTTGGAAATTACTTCTTTTTAAACAAATAAACGTTTTATCACAAAATAGGCAAATTAACTTTTTATCAGTTTTGTTAAACATACAAAAACGATGCTCCCACTCGTTGATGCCAAAAAATATCCTCGTTTTCTTCGCAGACGGCGCGCACCTCCAGTGCTGAAGTTATCCAAGACTGCTTGCGATGTATTCTCCATTATTATTAATAGCACGAATAGTACTTTCCACTTTTTTAATTCAAAGTAGACTAAATCAAAACAACTCAGTCAGATTGAGTAAGCTATCATAAAATTCCCACTTTATGTAAAATTTAACCATTTAGAAATTAGTAAAAAATTAACCTCCCCCCCCCACCCAGGTTTATCATTGGCATGTTTATTGTATCCAGTGTCATCAAATTCCAATGACACTATCTATACCCCCTACTAAGAAAAAATAATTAAATCAGGTATATAATTGTTTAGTAGTTCTCCGATATGAATACTTTTGGCAAATTATTCGGAATTTCCAAAAACCTAATTCTAAAATCTAAACTAAAACTAAACAATCAAAAAATTTACAAGCGGTTTACAATTGTCAGGCGGTAATCGTAAAAGATCAAACGATTTATATTTTATTCATACACAAATATATTAAAAAGGTACATTTTATGCCCAAAATTCCAGAGTATGTATTCAATGTATATTGTATTGTATGTATTGTATAGTCAATAGTGTATACTTTGTATAATTATAATAGATAGTGACCATAAAAAAGGGTTGGTATTATTATATTTTTTTCAGAAAATGTTTTAATTAAAAAAATAAACTAATAATAATTGGTAGGGTATCCAGTATTTATTTATCTTTCTTCCTACCTCTCACTCAGAGCATTTGAAGTCAAACCCTGCCCACCTATGTTTTAGAATGGGACCTACTGGTTCAATTTTTATGAACGGTAGTGTATTAGACACAACAGATTGCATATTACGTTGTATAATCCGTATATAGATTTAAAAATCTCACAATTTACTAATCAATTATAAGGATTATTGAACTAAAAAATAATTAATTTCTTATTGCATTTCATATTCGTAATAATTATATTTACTGACTTTTACCTTAGAAATGCATAACACTAACTATATCATTAGAAATAATATTAAAAAAAAACTGTAAAATATTAATAATAAATAATTATTAATTATTAATTAAATTTCTTGGTTATACTCAAAAAAATTTTTAGTACATTATTTAAAAAAAAAAAATACTTTCAATTTTAAATTGTAATTATGAATACAAAATATTATTGAAACACCTTTTTAATTATTTTTGTATTTTAGCACATGCATCAAAATTATTAATGTCCAAACATTTCATTTCACATTTTTTATACGTTTTTGTACTTTCGTTTATTTGTATGTATCATCATTTTTGAAGAGAAATGGTAACAAAAAATATTCGTTTATAACCTTAAAAATTTTTGGTTCTATCTGAGAAATGTAAAAAAATAGTATTTTAAGAGTTTGTGTGCAATATAAAAAAAATGACTGGCAGTTTTAGATTAGAAGTAAGTCTGTATTTTATATTTGCTTTACTTCATGAATTTCTTCGTTTTATTTCAAAACTTATTACTTGTCACAGTTTTGTCTAAATACAAAATCCACTCTTCAATGGACGATGATTTTGTTTCTGTGTGATATGATTTTTGGATACTGAAAGATAAGACTATATTTTAGAAGGAACGATGAATGATCGTTATTATTTTGGTAAATAGCTACACCAACAGCTAGAATATTTAAATTTGACTATACAGTTGAAATTAGGTACAGGAGTGTCTTCATGATTATAACTCCATGTTTCTGATGAAAGGTGACGAGCCATTATCAATGATACCATTTTTACCAGGCCTGGTCTTGATAAATTTCACTAACTCTGATTCTAATGTAAATAATGGTTTAAATGCCATTTCACGTAAAATTGTCACCAAATTAGTAACAAGTAACATATCCTGCAACAATATAAAAGTAATTTTAATAAGAGTAAAATTAACGGGAATAAATGTGAATGAAGGAAATTTTTACAAGAGTAATTTCAATATAATTTAAAATTTATTATATTTTAAATCTAGTATATTTTAATCTAGTTAATTTTCTATTAATTTTTGTCTATTGATCGCGACTTTATAACTATTTCTAATTGTCAAAGAGTAAAGTACGACTAGCTAATTTATACTGAGGATGACTGCATTGTAGTCGAAATACGTATTTTTAATACAAAAAACTGATCTAGGTAAAGGGGGCGAATTTGAAATTTTACTTTTCTAATCGTTATTATTGTTCCACTATTATTCTCCACGGAAAATCGTCTGCATTTTAAACTGATGAACAGAAAAAGTTTACTGAAAATGGTAATAAATAAATAGGAATAAATTTTCCTGAATTCTATAAATAAAATTCCATTAGTTTAGTATATTTTTAGTAAATAAATCTCTCGTTATTTTAAAGTTCTACTTAATATTTATTATATATAAATTTGAATATCATATTTTAATGGTGTAAATGTCTGTTAATTTCGTATCAGCACATTATTATTTTCATATACTGGAAAATTTTCAATATGATATTATTAATCTGTAACCCATTATAAATAAAACTGTATTCGTGGGGTAGACAGGGAAAAAGGGTAGGGTGAAGGATGTAACCAAACTAACTAAACGAACATTGGCATTCTACAATCTACATCCATAAATTAAATCCTGTATATCAATAAAGTACTTTACAAGTTATGTCTATTTACTATATATATATGGATATATTTTATAGTATTGGACAAATAAAATGTTCATTCAAATGTGAGATTGGAAATATTCGTTTGTATAAGCTTTTTATTTAAATTCAACTTTCTGTCTGTGGAGTAAACAATCAGACAGTCGATTTATCGAATGCTTTCGGGTATCGGGTATCATGATGAAATTTTGTACACAGCTTTGATTCTGCACCGCTTAGACAAAATCACAAACAATTTGTACTTAACGACGAGTTGACGGTTTGACGATTTGACGGATAATTTCTGAGATATGTCTTATCTCTACGTTTTGATTCCATCTTATATAAAATTTTTGACGATATCTCGTAAACTATTCATCCAATCTTCTTATAAATATGATTTTTGAGTTTTTTGGGTCCAAACTACTTTATTAAATGAGTTTCATTTAAATCGGGAACAAAAAATATTTTTGTATTTTCTGCGATTTTTTTAAGGTACACCCCTTAGAAAAAATCGTAAAAATCACAACAAATTTTTAGTCATCGATTTGAACGAAAATCATTTTATAAAATAATTAAGACCCAAAAAACACAAAAATCCAGTTGGTTTGACGATTTAAGCAATACTTTCCGAGATATGCCTTCTCAATTCGTTGTGATTCCATCTTTTATAAGATTTCAGACGATATCTCGTAAACTACCCATTCAATCGTCATATAAATAGGATTTTTGAGATTTTTTGGGTCCAAAATACTTTATATAATGAGTTTCATTCACAAATATTTTTCCATTTGCTGCAATTCTGCAAGTTTAAAGTAATTAAGACCCTGCTAACATAAAAATCCAGTTGATTTGATAATTTAACAATGAAAAAATCTGATTCATTCATCAGATTCATATGTGGTGTATTGGTAACACACTAGGCTAGAAATGCCAGTGCTTCAGGGTTCGATAGCTGGTGGATGATTTATTAAGTTAGTGGGTTATTTTCACTTGTTAACAATGATTTTAGGCGTATTATTTATGTTTGGACTTCCCCAATATATATAATTTTATTTGGCAAGTACTATAATATTAATATATAGGTGACTAAAATTAGCATGTGTACCAACCACAGGTTAAAATATGTTACAATTTAATTAATTAGCAATGTAATATCGCACACCTGACTACATCATATATTTAGTATATAGTACTATATCATCTATATACACAGGTATGTATCTATCAGTGTATACACAAGTATTGCATGTATGCGTTGTTCGTTCGTTCAAGGGGATGGATGGTGGTTCATAGGCAAACTATGAAATTGTATAATATTATGGAATTTGATGTTGTGTCCCATATTATTAAAATATATACACAATCGAGGAAAAGAGGAAGCATTTTAAATGTATGCACACGCAAGAAATGGGTACACATATTTTTAACATATCGTGTATATATATATATATATATATTAGGCTGTATCAAAAAAATCGATTTTTGTTCAAAAAGCACTAAGAAAATATTGTTCAGGATTCCGAAAAAATGACCCTGTTAAAACGGTAGCTCTTAATTTTAACATTAAGGGGTGCCTCATCACGATTTTCCATTTCCCATTTGATTAACATGATAAATTGTTTTTTTTTACCTTTGAAATTTTGTAGCTTTTGAACGGCCTGTAAGACTTTAAAATTTTTACCATCAAACCTCATATTTTTTAAGTAGAATTATTTTTTTAAATAAAAATATTATCTAAAATTAAGTCAACAATTGAAATTATTTGAGCTTGAATAACTCGTAAAGGAGTAGATATATCAAAAAAATTACAGAAGACCTTTTTTGTAGGGCGTTTAATTTCCTACAAGAATGTGCTCTTGGCTTACAGGTCGGATAAGCCGTTTAGAAGTTACAAAATTCCAAAAGTTAAAAATAAAAACTATCCCATGTTAATCTAATGGGAATTGAAAAATCGCGATGCGCCACCTCTTAATGTTAAAATTAAAAGCTGCCATTTTAACAGAGTAATTCGAAATCCTGAACAATATTTTCGTACTGCTTTTTGAAAAAAAATGAAGTCGATTTTTTTGATACAGCCTAATATATATATATATATAGATACATATATATAATATATATATATATATATTTATATATATATATATATACATATATGTATATATATATATATATATATATATATATATATATATATATATATATATATATATATAGGTGTATGATTTAATAAAAATTTCATACAAGGCGTGTTCGCTTACGCTGTTCCTACAGAAAATAGACATTTTTATTATTAAACGGTTCTTATTTACTTCCATGTTTCGTATCTCTATACAGAAAAAAATTGGGTAAATTGAAAAAAAACATAGTTAATTCAAATTCACGTGGCGGGTATAAACATGGCGAACCGCATGAATCAGTTCTGTGAAACAAATTTCATTTGATGTATTAATAATAATCGTTTTATTTCACTTCTTTTCACATCTCCGAACAAATTCCCGATAAATTTGATGTAAGACTTGATTTACTCACTGTTCTCTATACTATCTCTGTCTATAGAGTACTAACTGTATTAACAGTATTAACTCTAACTACATAGTGTTCGCATGCGTTCACTATTTAAACTTTCAAGTAGATCATAAGGCTCTAAGATGGTTTGATAACTATACATGCATACAATAGAACATGTCACAGGCGAGAGTTTTATAACAACATACAATATCAACTACGCCGTGTAGTTAATTCATTATTTCAATGTTTAGGTATTTGGTGGCTTAAGTACTAGTCATTTACCTGTAGGTAGCATCTTTCAATTACCTGGTGTATTTGAGTCCACTATTTTATTTTTTATAGTGTATCATTTTTATGTGGGATTTTCATTGTTTACAGATCTAAATGTTACGAAAAATCGAACAAGAATTTCTTATCGTCGAATTCAGTGAAAATCTTAAGTTAGTTTGGGAGACATCAATCCTGGGTGCAATTCCGGGGAGAAGTTGTGGGCCTTCTGTGTGGCGTCTGGTCTCAACAGAATCCTATAGTTTCATCTACTCAAAATAGCACCTCTTACCCGGAGACGTCTCGCCTTCGGGTGACAGGATGTTCTCAAGGGCACAGAGAACTCCTTGGTCTAGGTGCTAAGGCCCCATTTGTGGTACCCCTTTTTCTAATTATTATTAGGTAATGCAGGGAAATGTTAGGAATTTGAAAAATACAGTACCTAGATGTCTACCCTTAAACCGCTTCCTATTATTTCTAAATACATTGACCTTAATTTCTACTAATGATAGGACGGACAGGACTAGGACTTATTTCTGTCCATAAATATGAAAAAAAACAGTTTGATTACGGACAGAATTTTAATCCCGAATATCCTATAATATAGTATTTCAAATGATAATCCCAACAATATAAAATATTCTTCTAATGCAATTAATACACAATTTTTACCCTAGAGTAATAAATATTATGAGGATTATAATCAGGATTAATTTGTTATATATATATATATATATAGGGGAGAGTTGGTATATGGCTCTCTTACCCAGAACCACTTACACAGACAAATCTATTGACTATACCTTCACTGTGAATATGTTTGATTATTATTTTTGTCGTTAGAAAACCTTTCTCAATCTACTTAATGGTAGGAAAGGGTGTGTATGAATGTGTGTGTGTGTGTGTTTTTGATAGATAAAAAAAGAAAGGCGGAACACCGCCTTCTATACCACTATTAATAATGTATATTATTAAGTTTAAATTTACTACGCACCTTAAAACCAGTAGACATGTTTTATTGTTGCTTTTAAATTTTAGCAATTTTGGGCGGTTTTTTGTTTACATTAACATATTGTTATCAATTAATTTTTAACCTGATGATTCGATACTATCTGATTCAAAGAAAAAAGTAGGTATCTACATACCCAAGCAAACAAAAATTGTCCTTGGGCCCGAAAACTCATGTATAGATAGATAGATATATTTTGGGGTATAAAAAGTATTGCACTTCGATCTTATGGTCTATTTTGTTCCTCCTTCTACTTCAGTCTGGGATTCGCTTCTTCCCCACCTGGGCAATAGGGAATATGCATGAAAATTTTATTTCACTTGAATTGAAGCATGTTTACTTGACAAATATGAAGGTAAAATTACTTTTTAAATAACTTTAAAAATAAGCGAGATATGAATGATTGAAATTCCTGATTAGACAAAGAGGGTGATAGCCCTCTTGATATGTTATGTGACGTCATATTACACTTTCACCATTTAAAATACACGTAAAACTCCGTTTTTAGTATTTTTGCAAGAAAGAGACAGATAATAATCTTTAAAAGCTTATAGCTTGCTTGATATTTGTCGGATTTTAATTTCGTTTTTAAATATTATTACAGTTTTAACAGTATTTTTATATTCTGAAAATAAATGTGAAAAAAAATTTTCATGCATATTCCCTATTGCCAGGAGCTTGTTTATCAGGTTTTCCTGAAAGAAGATTCTTGTTCAGTTAAAGAATATGAGGCTGAATGTTTCATCCTTCTCGTCGTACAATCTGCATATAATGGATCCATTGTGGACTCCTATTGTGTACTGATGCTTTCGAAGTGATCATGCCCAGTGCTGAATCCGGTATCCTTCCGAAGTTGTATTCTGTTCAGACTGAGTGCATCGAGGGACATGATTGGCAAAGTTTAGTCGAGACCCTAATCGCGTTGGAAAACTTGGTGTTTCGTTACTGGTCCCAACATATACAAATAGAAAATAATATATCACCTGATCTTTTGCAATGGTAGTAAATATATTCACTTGGAATTCCAATCATCTGCCAATGATCATGCAGTAGGGCAGGGTCATATTTTTTTTTTAAATTTTGGTATTTATTTGTTCATTCAAAATGGATAGGATTATTTTATTAATTTTAAGTAATTAAGGTCATATTTCCAATAATCGACATTCAAATAGTATATCTTCATAATAATATACCTTTATATATTTTAAAGGATGGATATCACACCTACATTTTATGATTCTAGGAGCAATAAAATTATCATTTGGTTACTAATTTAAGTTTGAATTTAAAATCACTAATCTAGCAGCCATACTGATGGCCATATATTATAATTGATTGTTTAATAGCTATTTTTTACAGAATAGAAATTTTTTTTGGCTACCATTTCCCTGGGCGATATTTTAAAAATATACTATTTTCGAATTGTTATTAGCGTCTTTATCTTATTTTGTTAAATCCTATCTACAAAAATTATGAAACCTTCTGTATATACTTCTCACATATTTCCTTAAACACTCTGTATACAATAAATGTGAATAAAAATAAATTTAAAATTAAAATATAATTTAATAAAATTTATTTTTTCTGTTTTATTTACAGAAATTTGCAGCAATAAAATTTGTTCATGCTGTTTCATTTAACAACTGGTAAGTAAGCACTTGACAACTTGTAATTACAACAATTTACATACAATTTTATTCGAAATTATCTTGTTAAATTTATTTGTTTTATTTCTACTCCTGTTACATTCGCATCTACCTACAGGAGTTTGTAAATAGGACGACTGATTTTGTAAAGTTAAATCATTATTTTATAAACTTTAGAATTTTTGTATACCAATTTATACCGGGTATTTAGATACATACTTTTTCGCAGTTTTAAATACAAAGAAACATTGTATAAATATTATTTTAACATTGAAAGAAGATACTGATGCCGCTTTATGTAAATACTTAAATTTATAATATTTTATAAATTAATTCCCTTTTACAATGAATAAAAACAAGTGTAAATAACAACTAACTGAGTAAATTGCTTAAATACTCCTGTATATCCTGAATTTATGTAATTATAACAACAGTTGTTTATTTTTTACAAAGGAAAATTTTTCGTCTTTACATTTTTGCTCTATCTCTTACGGTTTCAAAGATAAACAGTTTTGTCCTTTTTGCCCAAACATGGGCAAAAGTTCGCTATCTCATTTCGTTTTTGAAAAATCGTGTCCACACGTTTGATGGACATGTGTAAATGGCCGAATTAAGTCATTTTATGAACACCTATTCCAAACATTTATGTTTGCGATCAATATTTGTTAGCGTTTCAATATCGGGACTAAACTTAATAAACTCGGCGTATATTTACATATACCAGGTTTAAAATTCAGTATACATCCTGATGAAGAACTCTGTATATATTTAGTATTTAACTAATACAATTAACTCAGTTAGCTTGTTCCATGCATAGATAGTAGCGGCTACCCTGGACTACACTTCGACCATAAGGTCCATTGGGAAGGACCTAAGGATGTGAGGATGTGAGTGGAGTGGAAGGAATTTTTTACTATAGACTAGGAATTGGTAGGATATGCGGCTGCAGCCGACTCTCATAGGATCTATGCCGATATTCCTCTGGAGTTCGTGAAGGAAACTGCAAAAAACCTTCTCAAGCATAGCCGGTTACTTCGTTTTTGTCCATACGGCGACAGTTTAGCCAATTAACCGCCCCTTTTTTCTCTTAATAATTGACAAACTGCCGATGTCGGGATTCGAACCCATAACCACCCAGTTTCCAAGTAAGCATACTGCGCAGACATAACGCTTTAGACCACTCGGCTACTTGGACTTGTTTGTTCCATGCATTGTTTATAGTGTAAATATAGTTGGACATTTTCGTTGATGAAAATGAATGAATAATCACTTACGAATAGAATTCCATGAAACGTTAATCGATATTAATGTAGGTTTAATGTCGTAATGTGACCTTGTTAACCATAAACACATAAATATGTCAGTACAAAGCAGGGGTTCGTTCAGTACATCCATGTTCAAATATCATTAATCACAGAGACTGGTCGCAAAGAACAATAAATATGAGAGTGGTAATCAACTTGAAAAACCATAAGAATCTGCAAATGTCAGTGAAATGTAAGGTGTCGAAAAACTTAGGATATAGGTTGATGAAAAGTTGTGGTTAGGACTCAAATGGTAAACATTTCTTGGCAATTCGATCAGAATTTATTAAAAGGATGTAAGAGGTGTGTGAAAAATTTGGTACGCCTTAATTTGGTTCTAGATTGTAGCGTCTATTTATCCATTGTTAGTATGGTTACCTTTTGGTTATATTATACCAATGAAAGTGGCTAGCATTTACATCTGGGATGGGAATTGAACTCACGACCTCTGGCATTCTATACCAACGCTCTGCCTCTGAGCCACCAGATGCTATGGTATTGGAATGTATATGATTTCTCACTCTCTTGATGTCAATGTATTATTAAAACCTTTAAGTATCTAAAGACACCACTAGCGATGATTGAGAATCCCAATTCTATGTGTGGGATCTTTAGAATAATTTAATTCAAAATAAACTTTACTGAAATAACGTAACCCTCCTTTGCTACTCAGACTTCGCCGTCGGTGCAGCTCACACCGTGTATATGAACCTTTAGGAAATCCTGACAAGCTCCTGGCTATTGTCAAAACATGATAGAAGCAAATCTCGTCAGACTGAAGGGGAGCACAATGGTCCTGGAAGGTCGACGTGCAATATTTTTATAAAACCCAAGATATAGCTATCTATCTATCTAAGACTTCAGCGAAAAGTTTTTTGTTGTACTTTTATTTGACATAGAGGTCAAGTTTCCATATTTAGTATACACTTCCGTTCAATAAAATTGAACCGAATCAGTCTCTCCCAATTTTGATTACTCTTGTAGTAAATGTTTTAGACAGATACAACAGTTTATTTAATTTTTATACGTAAAAGGTAGATAAACACTTTACATGTATTTACATAACATATTCTTACTCTATCACTGACTTGTTTACATGAATAAAAAATATATAACTTCCATTTCTTTTTTCACATTTAAAAAATATACTACTTATCTTTGTTCATAAATAAATAATATACAGAGAGTTACAAAAGTGAGGAGTTTTATGAAATGTAACAAAATTAACATTTCAGGTTGATTCAATTTTATTGAACGGAAGTGTACATTTTAAAAGACAATTATTTTATAAAAATTTTATATAATAATTGTTCTCAAATCAATAAAATTGTACCCCATTTACCTTGAGAATGGAATATTTATAATATTTGTATAATATCATCATCATTGGATAATTTCCTTGAAGTATTTGGGAAAACAATCTATTTTAGATCTCTACCGTACAAGTAACAAAGAAAATGGCCTCCTTCTATTATTTATATTATCATTAATCAATATAGTAAGAAAGAAATAACATTAATATAAAAAAATATATAAACAATGTATTTCAAAATTATAATACTTCAATCTTCTTGTTACTTGAGTATGAAAAATGGTATCGGTATCGTTGTCTCATCAATCAAAAATTTGACGTGTAAAATATTTTATAAAATATACATTCGATTGATTGCATATTGCCTTTAAAATATAGTCCAGCCAAAATATACCTTTTGGATGCATTTTAAAGTTCGTCGACTTAGTTTTTATACATTTTCTACACGGTGAATTATTTCTGTGAACATTTACGATTTGGAAGTTACGATTTTAGTTTCGACATGGAAAAATAATACAAATATAACGACGTGAATGAAAATTAGTTTGAGATAAATTGAACTTAAAAAACAAAAATCCTGTTGATTTGCGGAAACTTTCCGAAATATGCGCTTTGTATACGATTTTATGGCTCCGTTTATATGATTTCGTACGGTATCTCGTAAACTGCTGATCAAGTAGTCAAATGAACACGATTTTTGTGTTTTTCGGATCCAAATTACTTTATATCTGAATGTTATTCGAATCAGGCGCAAAAATTATTTTTCGATTCGATGCAATTTTTTTACACACCTTAGAAAAAATGGAAAACAATTTTTAGTCATCGATTTGAATGAAAATCAGTTTATAAAATAATTAAAACCCAAAAAACACAAAAATCCAGTTGGTTTAACGATTTGACCAATAATTTCCGAGATATGCCTTCTCAATTCGTTGTGATTCCACATTTTATAAGATTTTTGACGATATCTCGTAAACCACCAATCCAATCGTCATATAAATACGATTTTTGAATTTTTTGGGTCCAAAATACTTTATATAATAAGTTTCATTTAAATCGGTAACAAAAAATATATTTGTATTTTCTGCGATTTTTTTAAGGTACACCCCTTAGAAAAAATCGAAAAATTTACAACAAATTTTTTGTTATCGATTTGTATGATAATTAGTTTATAAAGTAATTAAGACCCAAAAAACACAAAAATCCAATTGGTTTGACGATTTAGAGGATAATTTTCGATATATACCTTCTCTAAACGTTTTGATTTCATCTTTTATAAGATTTTTGACGATATCTGGTAAACCACTCATCCAATCGTCATATAAATACGATTTTTGAATTTTTTGGGTCCAAAATACTTTATATAATGAGTTTCATTCAAATCAGGCACAAAAAATATTTTCCCATTTTCTGCAATTTTTTCAAGGTACCTCTCAGAAAAAATCGAAAAAATCACTAAAAAATTTTAGTCATCGATTTGAACGAAAATAAGTTTATAAAGCAAGTAAGGCCCAAAGAACACAAAAATCCAATTAGTTTGATGATTTGACGGATAGTTTCTAAGATATACTCCCCTCTTTAAACGATCATAAAGCGGGGTAAGATAACCGCATCCCTCCCCCTAAATCATTACAAAAAAAACTAATATTCGACGAATATCCACCTATCGTATGCCCGCAGCTTTACTGCGTGTGATAGTGTCGTGTCGGTTAGACCTTTGCTTTTTTATGGCATGAAGTCACGGGAAAAAACTAGTTTACGTTTGTGCATTGTTGGACAATCCCCTCCCATGTAAAAGCTACGCCCGTGATTATATGTATACCGGGTATAAAAATATCGAATTATTCTAAGATCTAGATTCGAATCTCTTAAACTTTCTAATGGTAAATAAAATACCTTGCAGTACATCGCTAAAATAATTGCGCTATAAATTTCTTTATAAATTCTAGAAGAATCTATATAGAAATTTATTCTAGAGAATCTGCAATAAAGTTAGTAAACACAATCATTCTTTATTTAACTCAAACTCAAACCTTAAGGTTCGTTTAGTCTACAACACTATACACCGTACATTCAGTGTATACACCGAGTGTTTATGTGTGCACACGAGTGTCTCTAATTGTGACATTTATTGCTACACTATAATTAGTGTTGAATCAGCGGCTATGTAAACATGTTGTGTCCAAGTGTCTCTTCAGGCTTTCAAACAAGTTAGACATTTTTTCATACATTCCATATACATATTATTTAGTAATAAATATAGCGTTTACGTCGTTGTTTAATTACAATATAAGTAGCAATCAGTTCTTTTGTGTGAGAACATCTCGGACGTAAGTTCGGACACATTTTTAGATATTTGTGTCTGGCTAGTATCCAGACAACAAAAATCTGTTTAAGTGTGAACAGTCAAGAAATTTATGTCTGACATTTGTGTCACAACGTATGTCGTAGTCTTATCTGGATGCCGGGTCACTCTGGCGTTAAAGGGAACGAAGTAGAGGATTCGTTGGAACGAGAGGGGTCATCTCAAACGCCCCTTTCACCTGAGCCTATCATTCCCATAGCAAGATGCTTCGTAATTTACCGAATCAAGGGGTGGCTGAAACAAGCTCATCTTGATTACTGGGACTTTGCGCAGGGCATGCGACAGGTTGTGCATAAGCCTAGGCCATTCGACTGTGCTCGGTTGAGTCTTAATAGAATGCAGTTGAGAAGGGTGGTGGGGCTTTTGACAGGACAGTGTCGATTGAACTACCACCTACATAACTTAGGAATCTCCCACTTGTAGGGCCTATATGGAGGACGATGAGACCTCCATACATGTTATATGCACCTGCAGAAACCTGCAGGGTGTTAGATATAGAATGTTTGAGTCCGAAACCTTGGACCCATCAATCCTGGGAGCAATCCCGGTGGAGAAGTTGTGGGCTTTCTGTGTGGCATCCGGCCTCGATAGTATCCTATAGCTTTATCTGAATGGCGCCTTTTACCCGGAGACTTCTCGCTTTCGGGTGACAGGGTGTTCTCAAGGAGGGCACAGAGGACCCCTTGGTCTAAGTGCTAGGGACCCACTTGCGGTACCTCTCTTTCTAATTATTATTATAATTATTATGTCGTCTAAATGAAGCATTATAATCATCTGAAACCACCAAAAGATTTATTAAATCATAGTAAATCGAAAGTATTTTGTTGGTTATCTATCTATCTTGGTTCTTCTCTGGTTGGAATCTGGTAGAATGTGTGTGTTATTTATGAGTTTTCTAAGTACTTATAATGTCTTTTACTTCTACCATACTTCTACCAGAAATAGATAGATACTGACGACTTGATGATGTTATTAAATGTCATCCGTCCGTCCGTGTATGTGTTGTAGTAGTAGACTTTCTCTCATGGAAACATCGAAAGGGTGGTATTTTTAGGTCGATAGAATTGTCTACAAAAACATCGTCATGTGTGTATAGACTTCTATATAGTAACGGTCTTTTTATTTTCTTTTATATTCATTCAAAAACTCTTTGTTTTTTCCGACACAAAAAAAACGCAAAATAGTTTTCTTTGTACTTACAGGGTGATTAACCTTTGCATCAGATTTACATCATTTCTATAAGGTTGGGAATTTGTTAAAATATCCTGTAAAGTTCATCAAACAGAAATTTCTACACTGCTAAGATAGATAGAGGCTGCATTGGACGGGCTACACTTCGACCATAAGGTCCATTGTGATGCCTAAGGATGTGAGTGGAATGGAAAGAATTTTTGTGTATAGACTAGAAATTGGTAGGATATGCGTCTGCAGCCGACTATGAAAGGAACTATGCCGTATTCATCTGGAGTTCGTGAAGGAAACTGCAAAAAACATTCTCAGGCAGTGCCGGTTATTTCGTTCTTGTCCATACGCCGACAGTCTAGTCAATTAAACGCCCTCCTTTTTTTCTTAATAATTGACAAACTACCGATGTCGGGATTCGAACCCATAACCTCCCAGTTTCAAAGTAGGCATACTGCGCAGACATAACGCCTTAGACCGCTCGGCTACTTGGACTGGTTATCTTCCCCATAACGAGAATTGAAAATTTTCTTTCGAAAATCGTACGAGACAGAACAGATTTTTGATTTTTTTCAGAAAATACCAATACGAGCGAATTTGAGGAATTTAAACTTAACTTCGAATACGGTTGATCAAAATTTAAAGCTATACAAAGTTGTTCCTAAAATACTAACAATTTTTAATCGAAACATTTTTTGTCTGACGGGTCAAATTTGATAATGAAAATCAATCTTTTCCTAACGAGGAATTTCAACTTAACTTCGAAAACGGTAGAGGAAAACCTAAAGTTAGAAATTTGTTCCTTTTAAAATTACTCACAACTCTTAATCGGAACATTTTTTGTCTAACGGTTCTCCCTAAATCGGTTGTCTCGTCTAGAAGTTGGTTTTGTGCACAAGATCTGGCTTTTGAAAATCTAGCTGCCTTTAGTGCAATACATATATCACCAGTATACTTTTCGTACCTATCAACAAACATTGTTATCCACATTTCCTTGTTCTTGTATGTTCATAAGACGACTACTTTTTTCAGAGTGGGTGGTGGACATCCTGTATAGTAACAAACCGCTTTCATAGTTAAAGAGATAATCTTTTATATTATTTCCACCATATTTTTCTCTATACAAACCATCAGAGAATGAATAGAGGGGATAGAAATTTGTAAAGATTTTACACATGTTTATGGTGGTGGTGGCTAATGGAAACCATGAGCTTGAGCTTTAGCCAACCAACTTTGCATACTTCCATTGTGTGCATCTATCTATATATCTGAGTGAATGATAAATTCATTATTTACCATATTCGGTTTTGTCCCATATTCTTCTCTAGATTCTAAAATTCCATTTGCTATTCATGGCCATATTTGTTGGTGTTTCATCTCAAAAATATCACATTTGTTATTTTCCCCTTTCCCATACAATATTTCTTAGCAGTTTCCCAAAATAAGACTTGGAAGGTTCGAGAATGTCTCAAAGCAATTCTTACATTATTTAAGGTAGTACCTACTCTCCTTAAACCGTTTTCTTACGACGTTTTTGAAACTTGAAGACACTAAAAGTTTACAAAAACAGTTAATAAAAACACATGTACAGTACCGTTCATAAAAATTGACCCAGTTGAAGTGTTACTAAATGTAATATTAAACATATATTTAGTAATATATACGAGCTTAGAATGTGACTTTTTGGTTAAATATTTATGAACGGGAATGTACATAAGATAGTGAGAAATTATAAACGTTCTACAATAGCAAATGGGTAGCTTAGTTGACAGAGGACTAATCTGGATCGCCAAAGGTCGTGGATTCAATCCCCAACCAATATGTGTAAGATTTTTCATATTTCAATGTTTTCAATGTGCAGACATATTACTTAAATGTCAAGTTAAGTAAACGCTGGTCACCTGTGTTAGTATAACATAACCGAAAGGCCGCTATACTAACAAAGGTCAGATAAACAAAAGAACTTAAAAAAACTATTAAATATATATGTAGTCAAAATACATCTTCAGTTAAGGACACTCCCGTTCATAGAATTTGAAACAGTCACATTCTAAACTTATTTACTAAATATATGTATAAAACTACATAAGTACGACTTCGAATGTTTCAACTGGTTCAATTTTTATGAACAGGAGTGTACATTCCAAATTCCAATAACGCCAAAAATTTCGTAGATTATTAGAAATGATATAGCCCCGACGCATGTCAATTAGTATGTGGAAATTAGCGGAATAGCAGAATAATATATGTATTTATCGGGTAGCATAACAAATAAATTGGTTTCGGTCTTGAGTGAAGATTTGTTATTTTCTGAAAAAATAAATTTTCATTGAGCGTGTAACAGGTTTTTCTCTGTTTACAAATAACGAAAACAATACCAGAATCATAATTTTCCACTTATAATGAGTAACGTATGGAAAATTATATTTATACAATGTTTTCTATATACATCTATTGTACAGCATGCTTCAGGTAGAATGGTGATCATTTATGGAGATGATGGATGGTAATTGGATGGAGTTTTGAGTTTAAAAGTAAATTCTTTCTTTTGAGATACAACGACGCGGGAAAATAATGAGAGAAGATTAGTTTTTTCACGAATAAAAGTACATTGAGTTCTTGATTCGATGGTTTTGATCAAAATTGTAAAAGTTTCTGTTGAAGGCTTGGCAATGTTTTGTTTTCGATACAAAACAGGTGTGGAAAATTTGTATTTTGAGCACGGGCACACTCATATCATTTGAACTCATATTTTGACGAAAATTGATTCTAGGCGTTTAAAACAATAGGGAATATGCATGAAAATTTATTTTCACATTTATTTTCAGAATATGAAAATACTGTTAAAACTGTAATAATATTTAAAAACGAAATTAAAATCCGACAAATATCAAGCAAGCTATAAGCTTTTAAAGATTATTATCTGTCTCTTTCTTGCAAAAATTCTAAAAACGGAGTTTTACGTGTGTTTTAAATGGTGAAAGTGTAATATGACGTCACATAACATATCAAGAGGGCTATCACCCTCTTTGTCTAGTCTGGGAATTTCAATCATTCATATCTCGCTTATTTTTAAAGTTATTTAAAAAGTAATTTTACCTTGATATTTGTCAAGTAAACATGCTTCAATTCAAGTGAAAAAAATTTTCATGCATATTCCCTATTGTATTCATAGGAATTGGCCTCCACAATTTTCCGTAATTATATCTCGAAAACTGTTTATATGAACTTTGTAGATAGATAGACAGATTAGTAGAGGCTGTCCTGGATGGGACACACTTCCACCATAAGGTTCATTATGATGCCTAAGGATGTGAGGATGTGAGTGGAAGACTAGGAATTTTGTGTGTATACTAGGAATTGGTAAGATGTGCGGCTGCAGCCGACTCTGATAGGAACTATGCCGATACTCATCTGGAGTTCATGAAGGAAACTTCAGAAAACCGTCACAAGCATAGCCGGCTCCTTCGTTCTTGTCCATACGCCGACAGTTTAGTCAATTAACCACCCACCTTTTTTTTTTTAATAATTGACAAACAGCCGATGTTGAGATTCGAACCCATAACCTTCCAGTACACACATCGCCTTTACAAGCGCGGTTACTTGGCTGGTATGAACTTTGTAACTTAATTCTGTTCATAGTATCTATCATCCCCATAAATAAATACTATATTCCACCTGAAACACCTTGTATATATATGTATATGTAGAGAGTAGTCATTATTATCTTGTCCATTGTATTTATCATAAATACCACCCCCCCCCCCCCACACTCAACCCCCCCACTACCACTCTTTGTATGTATAGTATTGGCATGTATTAAGGATAGTTTACAATGTCTTCATCAATCTGAAGCCATAAACGACGAGACTACTTCGATAAAGGTCACTTTCTCGATTTAACTTCTTTGTTTATTAGACGATTTGTTGTTAATTGTTAATAATAACAATTCACCCTATTTTTCACCCGAGTTTCGGGATTATTTCGGGGGCGCAAGTTTATCGCATTCTACTAAGCAAACTAAAAATATTCCAAAAGTATTTGGTGGGAAATAATCTGTTCTACAACTTTTAATCAATATGTTTTTTTCGAAATTTTTCAACATTTCGACTTTATTATTAATATTTCGGGAATTTTTTCGATTTTGGAATATGAATTTTGATTATTAGCGGCCAGCCGGAATAGTCGAGCGGTCGAACGCGCTATGTCTACTTGGGAACTGGGAGGCTATACGTTCAAATCCCGACATCGACAGTTTGTCAATTATTAAGAAAAATAACCCAAAAGTGTGGCATGTCAAAAGTGAACTAAAGATATATTTTGTGTCCTCTTTTAACCGAAAAAAATCTTTGAGTAAAACACTGGCATAAAACGTGTACCTTTCCACTTCCGGGAAGTTAACGCATTTGGTTTTTGGGAAAATGTTTCGAATAAAAGTTGGTAGTATATTTATAATGTACAACTTTTATCCGAAACATTTTTTTTCGAAAACCAAATGAATACGGTACAAATTAATTTAGAAAATTTTGAAAAATGAGCGCTATTTATGTGGCTCATTGAAAATTTTTGTTCACTTGAATTGAAGCATGTTTACTTGACAAATATCAAGGTAAAATTACTTTTTAAATAACTTTAAAAATAAGCGAGATATGAATGATTGAAATTACCGATTAGATAACACAGGGTGATAGCCTTCTTGATATGTTATGTGACGTCATATTACACTCTCACCATTTAAAATACACGTAAAACTCCGTTTTTAGTATTTTTGCAAGAAAGAGACAGATAATAATCTTTAAAAGCTTATAGCTTGCTTGATATTTGTCGGATTTTAATTTCGTTTTTAAATATTATTACAGTATTAACAGTATTTTCATATTCTGAAAATAAATGTGAAAAAAAATGTTCATGCATATTCCTTATTACAGTGTAAACTAACCTTTATAACGCGTACACAACAAATATATATATATATATATATATATATATATATATATAAATATCGAAATGGACGTTTTATATATAAAATCGTGCTCTATCGATCGTCGGCTTCACCCGGTACATTAACGAACTTACACGAACGGTATGTTCATTTGACAACGAGATACAATACAATGTATATATGTGTGTGTACGTGGAAAATGGAAAATGGGAAAGATCGACGTCGACGGACAAACTCACATACTCACGGACGAAGAACGGAGTACGAACGGCGGAACAGCGTACGAACGAACGCGGCTGTGAATGTGACGGCGGTCTTATCCATGCCATACACACAGAGACAGAGTACCTACCTATTATATATCATCGATAGGAGGTAAAGTGTTCTGGTAACAAGTCCGGGATACTTTGATCCATTCACATCTCCGGCAACAATTCTTTTCTTCTCGAAGGAGTCGTTTTGTACGTTGTGTCGTCATCGTTGACGAACCCGCTACCCGCCGCGTATATACCTCTACCTTGTTATTATTTTATTGTGTGCGCGCTTCAATTCGAGACAGACGATTCGCGGCGTTTCCTGCCTGCCTACGGCGCTTGGTGTGTGCAATATTTTTTTGTTTGTTTATTTCTGGCCGGGATAAAATTATTGTTGTAACAATTATTAATTATTTGTTGTTGGTTCATTGATTGTTTATTGTTATTGAGTGCTTCGAGGATGATTCCATTGTTACATAGAAATTTTTATTCGACGAATGTAAATATTTCTATTTCTTTTTTGTTTATTATAATTTTGTTTGTTTATTATTCGACTTCTTTGTCTCTCTCACTGTTAGTGGTATATATTTATCCTTTATTGAGCAAGTTCATTTTGGATTTGATTTGTTTTGAATATGGGGGTGGGGGGATTCGAAATTTTTCCAATTCATCAAATATGAAAAGATTTATTTCAAATATTTTTTTTGACTGAATTTTGGAGTTGTGCCAAAACGATTTTGGTAGTAAAAATTTAACTAGTTTTAATAGACGATAAAAAAACAACAACAATATTGTTTCTTCTAAATTTAATTATTTTGCTTGTACACTCCCGTTCATAAAAATTGAACTAGTATATATACTAAATATATTTATTACATACAGTAACACTAAGAATGTTGCAACTGGATCAATTTTTTTGAACGGAATTGTACAAATAAAATTTTTGAGATAAGTTTCAAACGATTTTCATAATAAATTGAACTGACTTTAAACAGTTGTTTAGTAATTTTTCCTGTGCAAATGAAAAAGTTTCTCATCTGAAGTTGCTTAAAATTGTACCCAGAAGTTCATCAATACATAAAGGCTGGTCCTCAAAATAGCAATCTAATCCTAGTCTCAGTTTCATACTTTCGTAAACTAACGCAAAAAAGGTTGTTTGTTAATTTAAGGGACAAATTTGTGTTCATGACCTTAACGGTGTACTGTTTTGTGTCTAGACATTAAAAGGCTTGTTGAAATTTAACAATTCTCTGCCTTTCGAAGTTGCTTCAGTAGAAACTTAGACAGCAGATTCTGTAGTCGAAATTGTGGGAAAATGCTTAGAAAAATTGCAATCTTATGAAAGTATTTGGGAGGGATTTAAGGATTCGTATATGGATAGTATTGCAGAAATATATGTTTTGAGCGCAAAAATTTTTTGAGATTATTCTTAAGAATGGAAAGCCAATGGAAATTTCGTCTAGAAATCCAGTAAAATTTATACGAAAAGAACACGATATTGTAAAACTTTCTTTGCCGAAGAAGTTATTAAAAAAAATGCTGTGCAAGATTCGAACCCGGGTACTTCGGATATGTAGGAAAACTGGCATTGAGACACTGAGTAATAATCGAAATTGTTCCCTTAAGTTTTTTTTTTATTTGGGAAACGTCTAAAGGTGCAGATAACTGCTATTGAAGAAATATCAATATATATATATATATATATATGTATAAACAATTACCCACCTTGAAGGTTAACGACCTTTTTTTATTAATAAATAAACTTGTTAATACCTAAAATAAAACAGAACTTCATTGAACAATATCAAAAAGTTTTCTTGAAGATACTTAAAAATTTTGAATAGACATCTTCAGCACGCTCTCGCTCCAGGATGGGAGACTACTCCAGGAGGGAGACACTGGGAAGAGTCGGGAGGTATATTCAATTTATATGCCCGTTCTATAAATAGAGCATATAAATGTGATATTTTCAGTACGGTGACACAGTTTTGTATGTTGCCAAACCACTTTAAACTTTACCCAAGTGATGTCCTAATAATTTTCTTCTTTTATTTTTTTCGGGGGTTGTCAATATTATTATTAGATGGTAAATATTATCATTGGAATGGAAAAATCCCGTTGAAACGTTAACGGTTCCGCCCTTTTTTTGTTTCAAACTTTCTAAATTTGTACGAAGAAAGAATCTAACTATATATTTAGTTATCAGGCCAAAGCAGGTAGTTGTGATCTTAGTGTAAGTATATATACAGTCTGTTTTCAACAGCATTTCTAATAGGGAATCAATGTTTAATAAATAAATAAAATATTAACTATAAAACTATACAGTACACCTATACAATACACATACATACTAACATCTGGATAGTCTATAGGTATACTGTATGCGTATGGTTGTTTGTTTGTCATTTAAGAATGGGGATTTTGTGATACACATACTAAAGTTAAGAATTCAATGAACATATTTAGCCCACTCTCATTACATATGTACTGACTGACTTCATACAGTAACCACACGACCAGCCAGTAATAAATAATATTTAACATTGATTCTCTATTGGAAAAGCTTTTCAACACACACGGTTTAGTGATTGTATGTGAACATTATGTTGTCAGAGTATTAATACTGAAACTAAACTCTGTTAGATAGAGATAGTGTAGCGATCAGTGACTAATTCAAGTCACAACCCAAAGTGTTAAGATATTTGTTCGTAATTCGTAAATTATAAATTTGCGTCGAACTTAGTATAATTCTTTCAACTACGCCGTATAGTCCTAACAAGTACGCCACCTGATTCATTCGATTCGCCGCATTTAAATACTACCTTTACTTTGAATTTACTCAATTTTTTTTTACTGTGTAGAATGTAAATGAACAACTCAAATTAGTAAATTTTTCTCCACAATACATTTTATATATTCCGGCGACTTTTGGCTGTCGAAGTAACTCTTTGCCGCATGAGGATTTATTGTGTTGTAAAATATTTCTTCTGCACCCCCTATTAGAGATCATCACACATTGGACATTCTACGAAATAGGGTGTGGTGGATGTGTGTAGTATATAAGGGGTAGGATACAGGAGATATAGGAAGGATAATAAAGGCATTTTAATAGAATGTAGGTCAGTCAATCTCGTATCACCTTTCGCTGTACTCTCAGTGACTTGTAATAACTTTATTGAATGTGTTATATATATATTTTTTTTTCGTTAACATAATATTATCCATTATTTTTATGATACAGGGTGATTTGTTGCAATTAGTACAACTATCTACTGTACTTGATTGAGTACGCGGAGAGTATTCTTGTTCGTATCGAAGACAAGATGTGTCTGATATGAAGGACATCAGATATAATACATTCATAAAATTCTACAAAATCCAATGGTATATTCACAAAACTCAAATTACCTCTCTTTTTTCCGACCAGTATTTTAATCCGTTTGAAACTTGGGACTAAACTTATAATAGTGAATTTATTATAGCTACAAAATTTGAATATCAAAATAAATCATTTCAGCATGATTAATAGTTAAATGAAGATCAAAGTTTTCCTTGACAGAATTTAAGAGAAAATTTTTCCTTGGCAACATTTGTCTACTCCTCCGATGCCGAGGCGGGTCACAGCTAGTAAAAAAAATATAATCCCCGTTAAAAATTGATTTTTGAAAATGAAATTAAATATCTACTTTTATATTATAATAAATATGATTTGGGCTCTTCGAAGTTAGCACCCCCATTTTTGGAACTACATTTAAGGTTTACTACACTATCTTTAGAGATCATAAATTGGTCAGACATTCCCAGTTTTTGAAATATTCTTAGAGCACAAAAATTTTGGCAAATAGCTAATTTGTAACCATTACGAATCGAACCATAGCCCTCCATCTATCACGGACGGTGCGCTAGCCAATTACACCACGTTTACGGTTACATTTCATATTTACATACATTTTTATTTGTACGGAAATCCCCTGGTACTGGTATTCTTTGACTTTTATTTAGTATTCTGACAAAATAGTTTACAAAAACAATATTAATCAAATTTAGTGTTCAAAATTGTTCTATCTCTAGCAAAATAGGGAATATGCATGAAAATTTTTTTTCACTTGAATTGAAGCATGTTCACTTAACAAATATCAAGGTAAAATTATTTTTTAAATAACTTTAAAAATAAGCGAGATATGAATGATTGAAATTCCCGATTAGACAAAGAGAGTGATAGCCCTCTTGATATGTTATGTGACGTCATATTACACTTTCACCATTTAAAATACACGTAAAACTCCGTTTTTAGTATTTTTGCAAGAAAGAGACAGATAATAATCTTTAAAAGCTTATAGCTTCCTTGATATTTGTCGGATTTTAATTTCGTTTTTAAATATTATTACAGTATTAACAGTATTTTCATATTCTGAAAATAAATGTGAAAAAAAATTTTCATGCATATTCCCTATTTCAAATCTGATTTGAAAATTTTTATACCCAAAACACCTTACCGATTTTTATAACGGGTATATCTAAATATACAAGGGTATATTAAGTTTAGTCCCAACTTGCTCGTAATGCTTGATAATATTGATCGCAGACATAAATGCTTGGTGTTCACGAAATGGGGCCTAATTCGGTCATTTCCGCATGTCCGCCCGTCTTTGGACACGATAACTCAAAAACAAACAAAAAATAACGACCTTAAATTTTATTTGTGTGTTCTAGAGCTAAAAAGACCAGGTCAAGTTCGTGAATAGACAAAATCGGACCATATTTGAAAAAATGGGCAAAACTATCCATCTTTAAAACCGTAAGAGGTAGAACAAAAATGTAAACACAAAAAATGTTCCTTTTTGAAAAATAAACAACTTGTTTTATATAAATTCAGGATATACCCCGGGTTTTTAAGCAATTAACTCACTTAGCTGTTATTTTCACTTGTTAACCCAAGGATTGTATAAGTCTGTATAAGAAATTCCGCATGGGAGGTGCTAACTTCAAGCACCCGTTTTGTTAAGTAATAAAAAAAAAAACGCCCCCATTATTACTTACATTGACCAAATTAGTTTACGATTGATAATAAAAAATATATAAAAAAACAGGTTTTTTTTAAATCTATATATGAGATTGTGTTATTATTATTGGGATCGTGGACAGAATCTACAAAATCCAAAAATATTATTGCTAACATCATCCTACGCACGCATAGGCTTCTTGTAGCATGTAACATAAAACTAGAATTTTATGATTGTACGAATAAGTATGAATTGGTTTCAAATTACGGAACATAAACAGGCGGCAGATAGAAACCTTGGTCATTTGTTTTTTTCACATCAGAAAAAATGTTTGTCATTCCTTTGTTATTAACCCGACTTCAAAAAAGGAGGATGGTTCTCAATTCGTCTGTATTTTTTTTTTTTTTTTTTTTTTTTTTTTTTTTTTTATGTGTGTCACCTCAGAACTCCAACATTTATGAACCGATTTTGAATTTTTTTTTTTTGTTTTAAAGGGTTTGGTTTCCCATTGGTCCCATTGGCACCAAATCGCATTCTGATGAGGGGATCCCCGGAAAATCGAGGAAAATCCTCATTTTATATGTGATAACCGATTTCTGCGAAATTTTTTTTTTTTTTTGAAAGGGTATACTCATTCATAATGGGAAAATAAGAAAATTTTTTTAAAAACCGACTTCAAAAAATTTTTTTACCAAAAAAAAAAACCGACCCCAAAAAAAAAAATTTTTACAAAAAAAAAACAAAATGCATGTAAATAAAATTGAAAATCTGTTATAAAAAAATGCTCTTAAAATTTAAAAAAAAAAAAAAAACGGGTAAAAAAAAAATGTGTTATAAAAAAATTCACTAAAAATTAGTCGTTTAAGTCTACCAATATTTAGACAAATAAATCTAGTTATAGAACTTCAAAGTCACTAAAAAGCGAGAAATAAACCATATTTTGACAAAATGGAAACCCGACTTCAAAAATAAAATATTCTATAACAAAAAATGCACTAAAAAGTAAAAAAATAATTGCATATTCTTGTGCCAATTTTAGTTCACCTAAGCAAAAATTTTTAAATACATATGTACAATTATTGTTATTTTTGGAGGCGGTGTCAGCATAGAGAAATTCACATAATTTTTGGACACCGCCTCCAAAAATAACAATAATTGTACATATGTATTTAAAAATTTTTGCTTAGGTGAACTAAAATTGGCACAAGAATATGCAATTATTTTTTTACTTTTTAGTGCATTTTTTGTTATAGAATATTTTATTTTTGAAGTCGGGTTTCCATTTTGTCAAAATATGGTTTATCGATATATATTATTTGTAATCATAAATTATTATTAATTTCCTCTTTCATCATCTATATATCTATTATTTTATTATTCATTAAATGTTGGTACCTGCGGCTTCGCTGACGTGTATTTGAATATCCTAGAATGATTTCCCATAACGCTGAAAATGGCTTTTAGTGTTTCATACTGCAAATTGGTAAAACAGAAAAGTTAATGAATCACCTTGGTGTCTGCCTATCTGCAAGGGGAACACGTACGACTTGGGAAATTCGGTATGGAATTTTGCAGGATTGTAATACTTCCTAAGGGTCGTTGATTTTAAGAACATGCACTAGTCAATCGTTTTTGAGATAAAAGGTCAAATTTTCGTTGCAGCATATGTATTATTAATTTCATGGAACTTTCAAGTGGCGCAGTCGGTAGGAAGGTTGAATGCCACCCAGGAAGTCAGGGTTTGCTTCTCCCAGTGTTAAATTTTCAGTCCCAAGTTTGTAACGTTTGAAAATATTGATCGCAGAAAAAAGTTTTTGGTATAGGTGTTCGTTAATTGACCTTATTAGTCCATTTTCAAATATAGGAAAATTTATTCATTTTTTATTGTTAATTGTTAAATAAAATGATTGGTACGCTTTGAATTTGTCAGAAGAGAAAAATATTTACCGTTATTATTATGAATAAAAAAAAACTAATTACCCAGGGTAGAAGCGAATCCTGACTTTCTTGGCTACCACATCCTTAATATTGAATATTTTGTATCCAAAAAAATTTCAATTGTTCAACAAATAACAAACTGTCTTGTAGTACTATAGGCCACATAAGTCCTGGTCATTTTTCAAAATTTTCTAATTGATTTGTGCCTTAAACAATCGATTTTCGAAAACATGTTTCGACTGAAACTTGTTAGTATATTTATAATGAACAACCTTTATCCAAAGCATTTTTTCGGAAACTTAATGAATAAGGCACAAATTATAAATTTTAAAAAATGACTAGGACTTCTGTGGCCTTTAGTACAATTTGGTTTAGATGCGCATCAGATTTAGCATACATTTTCTGTGATCGTATCTCTACTGTTAAATAAATAATTTAACAACTTACTGTTGTACACACAAACACAGGTAGAACACAGAAAATATAGAAAAAAAGGTAGAAATCGATAAATTCCATTCGTATTACTGTATAGAACATGTTCGTTCACATTTTTGTAAACACATTGAGCTTGTCATAACTTGCTCGCGCTATGAGCAAGTGGTGAGTCAATCGATTCGAATATTTTTCTATTTTCTATAGTTTTCTACAATAATTTTTGTATGTATAAATTAGTATACGTAGAATTATCTCGAATTATCCAATGTTCGAAAGTTTATAAGATTTAAGAAGAATGACCTAATATATAAAGGTCATTCTTCCTATTTTTTTATTGCAATATCGATATCTTTAACCAACACGTGGGTTTTGGTTTAATGTTCTCGAAATTTTTAAGAAATACCGAAAGTTGCATCAAATTTAGTATATTTTGACCATAAGTTCATTAAAATCAGATAATGTTTAGCCGTGATAGAGCAAAATATCTTTTTTTGGGATTATGAGGACATTGAGTTG
Organism: Nineta flava; assembly: GCA_963920215.1. NCBI lineage: Eukaryota > Metazoa > Arthropoda > Insecta > Neuroptera > Chrysopidae > Nineta > Nineta flava. The sequence continues at coordinate 137,967,759 of OY986041.1, forward strand.
AAAAAAAACAACAATTTTTTAAATATTTTATCATAAATATATCGAATTTTAGTGAAAATTTTGTTTTAAACGCGCTATTTTCGGGGTTCACTTTCCATTTCTATAATAAAGAAATGTCTAGCGTTTATCGATTTCGAGATACAAGGTCCACGTGCAGACCATGTTAAAAACTAACAGAGATATTATGGTGTTTCTATGAAAATTGAATATCTTCACTTCAAAATTAGTGCATTTGAAAAAAAATTGCATCAAAATCGGATAAAATACGCCTGAGATGGTCCAAAAATCATTTTTTAAATTTTGGTGACATCATCAGGGTCAAAAATCAATTTTTTACTATCACAGCTAAATTTTATCCGATTATGATTAAAAAAATTTTGAAACTCACTATTTTTGGGGTGTTCTTTCCATTTCTACAATAAAAAAATGTAACGTTTCTCAATTTCGAGATACAACAACCATGGACAAACCATCTCAAACACTAATTAAGATATCACGGTTTTTTTTATCAATATTAAATTTCTTGCCTTAAAATTAGATCATTTGAAAACAAATTTTATCAAAATCGAATGTTATATGCCTGAGACATGGACCAAAAATTAATTTTTTGGATTTTGGTGACGTCATCAGGTTCTAAAAATCAATTTTTTGTCTTAGTTTTATATAATTTCTATTTTCTAACATCAAATTTTTAAAATATTTTGATCCTAGAGTCATTAAAATTGGTTAAAGTTCAGCCGTGACAGGACAAATTGAATATAAGCAAATCTTTTGGGGATACATGTAAATTTTTCAATATTTTTCCGTTTGTTAAATATTTAAAGTAATTTGTATGTTTATGTGTTCTGGAATAGATAAACCTTGAGGCGTCCGTCGCCATCTCAATGTAGCACACGGACGGACGGTTAAAGACGTTGTTGTGATGATGATGTTTAGGTAAATAAAAAACTTTATGGCTTTTGTACCATTTTGTATCATTTCACAACTTTCTGTTGAAAAAAAAAAGTTCGTACGATAATTTACATATTAAGGAATTTAAAGATAGGAATATTATGTTTTTTTCGTAATTGGGTACAACAAGGACGAAGATTTGTTAATTAGAAAAGATTAATTAACTCGCAAATAGGAAATATTTATACAAATATCTATGGATGCATAGATTACTTGCCTCGGCTTCATCTAGATTCAATAATCTAATTGGATAAGAATAAAATTTCAAATTCACCCCCTTTACCTAGATCAGTTTTTTCTATTATAAATACGTATTTCGACTACAATGTAGTCATCATCAGTATAAATTAGCTAGTTGTACTTTACTCTTTGACAATTAGGAATAGATATAAAGTCGAGTTCAATAGACAAAAATAAAAATAAATAGAAAATTAACTAGATTAAAATATACTAGATTTAAAATATAATAAATTTTAAATTATATTGAAATTACTCTTGTTAAAATTTCCTTCATTCACATTTATTCCTGTTAATTTTACTCTTATTAAAATTACTCTTATATTGTCGCAGGATATGTTACTTGTTACTAATTTGGTGACAGTTTCACGAATTAAATTTTAACAAAAGCAATTTCAATATAATTTAAAATTTATTATATTTTAAATCTAGTATATTTTAATCTAGTTAATTTTCTATTTATTTTTATTTTTGTCTATTGATCTCGTCTTTATATCTATCTCTAATTGTCAAAGAGTAAAGTACGACTAGCTAATTTATACTGATGATGACTACATTGTAGTCGAAATACATATTTATAATACAAAAAACTGATCTAGGTAAAGGGGGCGAATTTGAAATTTTATTTCAAAAACCTTTAGTTTTCTCACTAATTATCATTCGATAATATAATGTTTAATAGGGAATATGCATGAAAATTTTTTTTTACATTTATTTTCAGAATATGAAAATACTGTTAATACTGTAATAATATTTAAAAACGAAATTAAAATCCGACAAATATCAAGGAAGCTATAAGCTTTTAAAGATTATTATCTGTCTCTTTCTTGCAAAAATACTAAAAACGGAGTTTTACGTGTATTTTAAATGGTGAAAGTGTAATATGACGTCACATAACATATCAAGAGGGCTATCACCCTCTTTGTCTAATCGGAAATTTCAATCATTCATATCTCGCTTATTTTTAAAGTTATTTAAAAAGTAATTTTACCTTGATATTTGTCAAGTAAACATGCTATTGGATAAGGATTAATACCATGTTGGCCAAAATCACTTCGCAAATATCTCATTATTTTTTTTCCAATTTTGAAAGATAAAAATGGTTACTGTAAATCATCCTTAAAAGACAGATAGATGCTATCGTGAGATTTACCATTCTAAAGTACATTAATTTGATGTATCAGTCAGCGTATGCCATGTAAGCGCCCTAAAAGCATCTTTTTGCCACTTGATTAAAAAACATCGAGATTTCACTAATGTTCTTAAATTTCTCTAAATGATGGTGAAAACCACGTTCCAAAAATCCATTGTGTAGTTTAGAAGAAGTCTATGAACAAATAGACAGATGCGAATGGCAACTTTGTTTTCTACTATTTAGAGATATTTAAAAGAGATTGACCTTGTATAAGGTTTCTTTTATTTTGAGATGGTTAAAGTTGCAGGTAGCCACTAAAAACAATTATCTACCTCTGAAGGTGAACGACCTTATGTTTTAATAAATAATTTTATTAATACCTAAAATAATACACAGATACTTCATTGAACAATATATCGAAAACTTTTCTTGAAGATACTTAAAAATTATTAAGAAACATCTTCAGCAACGCTCTCGCTACAAGGTGGGTGACTACTACCCAGGTGAGAGACACTAGGAAGAGTCGGGAGCGAGGAGGTATATTCAACTTATTTATCCGTTTTAGAAATTGGATATAAATATGATGATTTTAGCTACACATCGATCATAAGGTCCATTGTGATGCCTAAGGATGTGAGGATGTGAGTGAAGTGGAAGGAATTTGTGAGTAGGCTAGGAATTGGTAGACTTTGATAGGAACTATGTCGATATTCATTTGGAGTTCGTGAAGGAAACTGCAGAAAACCTTCTCAAGCATAGCTGGTTACTTCGTTCTTGTCCATACGCCGACAGTTTAGTCAATTAACCGCCCTTCTTTTATAATTGACAAACTGTCGATGTCGAGATTTGAACCCATAACCTCCCAGTTTCCAAGTATGCATACTGCGCTGGTATAACGCCTTAGACCGTTTGGCTTTTTGAACTGGTAGAAAATATCTTGGTATTATAATAATTTTATATCATTGCCACTGAGCCCACCTCCATCTAGATAGGTCTATTTTTTTATCCCTCGTTATTAGCACAATGAAGGTGAAAAAGGTACGACATCTTGTATTCCACAGGGAAATATCTTGCATTATATAAATTTGTTCACATTGGCACTAACAAAATGTTTTTTATAAAGATTTCAGCGTCCATCTCTGTCGAACTACGTCTTTTTTCTTGGCATCGCTATCAGAAGACAAAAAAATATCATAAATTCCATGAAACTTTGGTCATTGCTATGGACCATAAGCTCTTTTGAAGATTTTAGCATTAATTTCTACGTTTTTCCTTTTGCATAGTGTTTTTTAACATCGATATTGTTCTGGAGCGGTATCGCTTCTTTATTAAATTATTATTATAATTTTATTTATCATTTTTAGTTGTTGCATAACAACTATAACTTCCTCCTATTATCACGGTTGCTTTGAATGTTAACAATCTTGATAATTTACATATTAAAATATATAATATGTCATAAATCAATTCAATAAAGATCAATTATATCTTTCATACTTATTTATTATTTATTTAAATAATAATTATTTAATATATCAATCTTTTACCTCTACAATTTGGCGCCCGAGAAAAAATAAGCGAAGAGGGTGGTAAATTATCATATTCCCCGAATGCTATAGATAGATAGCTAGATACATCTTGGGGTCTAAAAAGTATTGCACTTCGGCCGTATGGTCCATTGTGCCCCCCCCCTTCTACTTCAGTCGATGAGATTCGCTCTTCCCATATGTTGGCAATATCCAGGAGCTATCTTCTTGAGGTACATATATTCGGGGTGAGATGCACCGAATATCCTGTATTTGCTGTAACCTAGAGGTTCGTAGTCAAGGATAATGTGGCTGGATGTTTCTTCCTCCTCGCCACACAATCTGCACATAATGGACCCGTTATGTAGTCCCATTGTGTACAGATGCTTCCGCAGGGGAGAATACCCGGTAATGAATCCTGTAACCCTCCGCAGTTGCACCCTGTTCAACCTCAGTGCATCGAGAGATAGCGTCTTAGTTGCAGTCTGAAGCAGTACCTTCTCGAGCTCCTACCGCGGTACTTTTTCCAGTGATCACGATGTTTAGCCTGAATGTTTCCCTAACTGATCGTTCTTTAACTGATTCATTCCGTAACTGATATAATCGAATTTTTCTAAAGATTACTTTTTGAAATTCTCCTAAATTCTGGATATTATTTCGCATTTAAAAAGTAGATAATTTTGAAATCATATTTTTATAATAAATATTAATTAATTTTACAATGACATGCAATTGGTGGTCGTTAGCTTTCATTCATTTTTTATGAACTATTTGAATATAAATAATAATAACAGTGAACAATGATTTATTTATATAATAAAATATATTGACGCTAATTAACGCGGCTGGACAGGTTAAGAAACTAATTATGAAATAAAAATACCGTGAAATCATAAATAAAAATAAAGAATCGTTTTAATTACTTTGCTTAACTATTCATATTATTTATTGTCAGGCTGTTGTTTGTGGACATTTTTATACTGTGTATTTATTCTTCCATAAAAGTAGCTGTACTGAGACGTGGCTGAAATGGACACTAATGTGACAATGTGATGAAGTGTTAAGTCGACAAAAATTTTGAGATCAGTGTGTTTCAGAATCGATTATTGTACCCTGTATAGTGCATATCCTACCAAAATTATTATCTTATTTTATTAAACTATTGTATCTGAAATAAAGAAACTTTACAAAAAGGAATGATATCCGATCGAAAACAAAAATGTTCATCTACAAAAGTGGTGAAATCTATGTAAGAGCCAAGTTTTTCAAAAGACAAAAATGAGAAAATGATTGGTATATGTTTATTGTGAAAGTTTTTCAGGTGCAGGGTGTTTCATATTTTACATATGATTTCGTATTTTAGAGACCTAAAAATCGTCTCTAATGGCTCCTGTAAACACAGTAGGTTGGCGTCTATGCTTAAACTTGGTCTAACGCATTACCGCGCTATGTGATATTATACAGGCTGTAATCATCAAGACTAGTTATTGTGTTCCGAAATTTGCAACAGTGTATATATGAGTATAAGACAAATGTACTATGGGCCGTCATTTACTGTATGTCCGTCTTTATACTATGTGTTGTAAATTTCGTATCTCAATGGCTAATTTTGACGATTACAGCCTGTATTGATATAAAGGGTGGCGCATAAGTAACGTTATGATTTATTCCATGAATGCGTATTTGTCCATCATTTGGTTTTAACTCGTGAACCAATTTAATCTTATATGGAAAAAGGTGTAACGTATGTAAAATTATTTGCAAAGACCGTCTAGACATCACCAACTACTAAGAACGTCGCCTGGTGAAAGTTTCGGGGTTTTCGTCAACACTTGCATGCACCCGAGCAATGTTCACAACATTTCGAACTGCACGAGGTCTTCCAGCACCCGGAACATCACAGACAGCCTCATGTTGCCGAAAACGCTAAACGAATCGGTAAATTGTCGGAACATGAAAGAAATTTCGATATGATCTTTGTGTCTGAATAATCGAATACTGCCTTTCAGAATCAAATTGAACTTTGGTTCTTTGTTCTGTGCTGAGTCTTTTCATCATAAATGTCCCAAGTTTTTCAATTTATGCGCCAAGAATATTATACGTTTAGTCTCAAAGTTTATAGAGGTTAGAATTATTGATCGAAGAATATTTTTGTTTAGATATATTCAGAAAATGCTCGATTAAGTCAATTTTTGCATATCCAGCTGTCGTCAACACGATACCTTTAAAGCTAATTCAGTGATAACGACCAAATTGTGACGAATGTCTTGAACGTTTTCTAAAACTAAAACGTGAGCCTGGAGCTCGTGAAAGATTCAATGTCGATCCACATATCATATACGAAATGATAAATAACTCAATATATAAAAAGTATTTAAACAATTAGTTTGTGTTTATAAATCTAAATTTGAACACACAGTTAGTTATTTTGAAACCGTTAGTTAATTATTATATAGAATTATGTTGTTTTTAAGAGGTAAATTAATTAATTTCGTGCAAGTAAGTTTTTAATCAAGAGATTAAGAGTTAAAAATATGTAGATGAAGAGAACAAAAAAACCGAAAGACGCCAGTCATTGTTTTCTGATTGTATTTAAATTTTAACTAATTTAAATCTTTTTAATGTAATATAGACTCACACACTCAACTCAAAGACATATTAACACCTCCGTTAAGCTAGCAGAGCAAAGTAATTATGTGCTGCAATTAAAATGTTTGTGCTTTTTTGTTTCGGCGGAAATTGAACATTAAAAGTGCTCAGCTAGCTTAACATCAAGACAGCAGAACATCGTACCAAAAATTCGGTACTTAATCGTACCGTTATTAAGTACCGAAAATGAATTTACTACGTACCAGAATTATGTGCTGCAATTAAAAATTGGGTGCTTTTTTTGTTTCGACGGAAATTGAAAATTAAAAGTGCTCGGCTAGCTTAACAAAAACAGCACACAAATTTTTATTTTAGCACTTAATTCTGGTGCGAAGTAAATTCATTTTCGGGACTTTACAACCGATGCTCTACTTTCTTGATGTTAAGCTCGCGAGTACTTTTAATTTTCAATTTCTGTCGAAACAAAAAAAGCATCAAATATTTAATTGTATCACATAATTAGCACATAATTCTGGTACGTATTAAATTCATTTTCGATACTTTGCTCTGCTAGCTTAACGGAGGTCATATTAACGCACACACGTTTATTATTTAATAGAACAAAAGAACTTGGGTGTGTTCTTTTGTTGTTTGTAAATTTTACGGAATAATTAGGAATAAAAACTACATTTGCAGGTGTTTTTATTAATAGGTATCGCCGCAAATTATTCTTGAGTAGGATTATTCTTTAATATTTCATGTGGGCTTGAATCGATAAGTAGATGACTTTCAAGATTGAACCTCAAATTGATCTTCAAATATCTTTGAAAGTCATGGTTATAGTGAAAATTAAGATCACCATAAGATGTCGTCCTCCCTCCGAACAAAACCACTTTTATTCAGGGTCTTTTTATCCAAAAACGCTTCTTTTTAGAAATATTCAGATACATTGTTTAAAATAAACCATCCAGTACATATTTATGTACTGGATCCAATACATGTTTTTTGGTGACTTTGAAGGGTTGTTTCTCAGAAACTGCTCATTAGGATCGAATGGCATTTTTGTGCAACATATAGTGATACCAATAAATAAGCTCACCAATTTTGGTGCGGTTGCCTCAACTTTTTTTATTTCTAATTTTGTGAGTGCGAAAACGGGCCCCTATTGGCCCGGCCCGCGTGTTTCGGATGAGAAAAAGTCTTATTATATAAATAGGGTATACACTTCAAAGGAATCGAGAAAGGAAAAATTTTACGTTTTGCCTCCTCCCCCTATCCCGCTCCCGCCCCTTTGGGGTCCATTCAGACGGTACGGGGAGGTTCAGTATCACTTCAAGACTCAGTTTAACACTCAACATCCGGTTGGCTCTCCATTCAAATTTGACGTGCCATTGCCTTGAATATAATCCTATAATTAAAATAAACAATAATAAATTGTATATTATTTAAAATGTGTATTATAAAAGTATATAAAAAATACTAATGGTATTTAGTATATAACTTGACTGTTGCCCCTATTGGCTGGGTAATAGGTAATTTGATACTGAAAACTGACGACTATAAATGGTTAAAACAATTAAATAATAAACCATATTTTGACAAAATGGAAACCCGACTTCAAAAATCAAATATTCTATAACAAAAAACGCACTAAAAAGTAAAAAAATAATTGCATATTGTTGTGTCAATTTTAGTTCACCTAAGCAAAAATTTTTAAATATATATGTACAATTATTGTTATTTTTGGCGGCGGTGTCAGCATAGAGAAAGTCACATAAAATTTGGACACCGCCTCCAAAAATAACAATAATTGTACATATATATTTAAAAATTTTTGCTTAGGTGAACTAAAATTGACACAACAATATGCAATTATTTTTTTACTTTTTAGTGCGTTTTTTGTTATAGAATATTTGATTTTTGAAGTCGGGTTTCCATTTTGTCAAAATATGGTTTATTTCTCGCTTTTTAGTGACTTTGAAGTCCTATAACTTATTTTATTTGTCTAAATATGGGAAGACCTACTAATTTTTAGTGCATTTTTTTATAACACATTTTTTTTACACGTTTTTTTTTTTTTTTTAATTTTTATTGCATTTTTTTATAACAGATTTTCAGTTTTTTTACATTATGAATGAGTATACTCTTTCAAAAAAAAAAAAAATTTCGCATAAATCGGTTATCACATATAAAATGAGGATTTTCCTCGATTTCCCGGGGACTCCCTCATCAGAATGCAATTTGGTGCCAATGGGACCAATGGGAAGCCAAACCCTTTAAAACAAACAAAAAAAATTCAAAATCGGTTCATAAATGACGGAGTTCTGAGGTGACACACATAAAAAAAATAAAAAAATACAGACGAATTGAGAACCATCCTCCTTTTTGAAGTCGGGTTAAAAATACACACAAAACCACATTTATTAAAATCATTGAACTTAAAAAATACAAATAAATGAATACAAATCTAGATTTTTAACATTATTTTATTAATCAAGTATATTTCGTAACATTATTTTTTTGAATTTTAAGAACGTTCATTTGCTACGCTAAAGTCAAATGCGTACTATCTTTAATAAAATTTATTTAGGATTTTAAAAAAGGTGTAAAGTATGTCAATAATCATTACAACGATTTATAACCTTTTTTATTTGTCTTAAATATTTTTAAAGTATTTATTGGAAAATACAAGGAAATTGTAAATTAGAAATTAATTTGACTTAATGTGACAGATATGACAGTAAACTATGTTTTATATTTGTGTGTATGTGTATATTATTTTAGTGCAGAGGTGGGCAGGAGTTGACTCGGCCAAGCTCTGAGTGAGAGGTAGGGAAGAGAGATAGAGTTAATACAGGGTAACCTACCAATTATTAATATTTTCTTTTTTTAATTAAAACATTTTCTGAAAAAAATATAATAATACCAAATCTTTTTTATGGTCACTATTATACAAAGTAAATAATACATACAATCATTCAATACATACTCTGGAATTTTGGGCTGGTAATTTGGGTCATATAATGTACCTTTTTAGTATATATCATATTTGTGTTTGAATAAAATAAAAATATATAAAAAATATATATAAATCTTTTGAACCTTTAAGTTTACCGCTGGACCATTGTAATAAAAGAGGGAAATTTTTGCAAAGGATAATTTAAATAGAATTATAGTTTTGGAAATTCCAAATGATTTGTCTAAATATTTTACTATTCATATCCGAGAACTAATAAAGAATTATTTACCTGATTTAATTATTTTTTCTTCGTATGGAGTATGCTCAGTATAGTGTCATGGGAATTTGATGAATTAAGTTAAATTTTACATAAAGTGGGAATTTGAGTTCTTCGAGTTAGTCTACTTTGAATTGAAAAAGTGAAAAGTACTTTTTGTAGTAGTGGAAATTATTTTTCGCATAATTTGTTTTTCAAAAAAAATAAAATATTGACTATACTATACACGATACTATATAATTATTGGGCAATAATCGGTAGTCAACCTGTATTGAAACATCGTTCCGTCTTGCTTCAAAACATACCTTCTTTACTTACTCTCACCCAGCTTATGGAGAGCCCGTAAGGCTCAGACGAGCTGTCTGTGCCCACCTCTGTTTTAGTGTGTGTGGTCGCTAGTTTTCAAAATATGGTGGCAAAAACAAACCTAACAAAAAAGTTTTAATTTTATTAAATAATTAATTCAAATGTTCGGCAACACCATTTTTTTAATGCAATTATATAAACTGCATATTTTAAAGAATATTTTGTAAACATTATTTATTATCCTGTCTACTTTAATAATATAGTTATTATAATTTTAAGTTCAAAAAAATTCTGTTCTCCATAAGACGCTGTGTTCAAAGTTTGATTTTTAATAGATAATTACTCTTTGAAATAATCGACAACCGGTGTTAAATTTTTGAGGGAGGATAACTACTGAATTGAGCTATTCAATTCACTAAAATAAAATTTTTATCTACTATCAAGCTTCATGGATGAACGTCCTTAAGTCAGTGTTTTTATAGCGACTGTTTCTGCAATTTTTATTCATAAATTGAATAAAAATTATGTAAAATATCATCGTATAACGGTTGTTAGACAGAAGTTTTACTGTAAATATTGATACATATTATTTATATGTTGTTTTTTTTTCTTGTTGTAAATATTTCAAGTATTTAAATATTATGTAAAATTAAAATATCACATGAGTGCGTCTGTGATTTGTTAAATACAGTTTAAAATTTTTATGTTTTCATTATTTCTGGTCTGCTACGATAATAATCAGTCGAGTTCTGTTTTAATTACACTTCAAATATGTGCATTAATATACAGACCGTTTTCAAAGGCATTTCTAATAGAGAGTCAATGTTAAATAAATAAAATATTTACTATAAAACCATACACACACACATACATACTGAAACTGAATGTCTGGACTGGAATATTGGGTGACCATATTATAAGACCATTCTTCATGGACGGATCTTTAGATTCTCAAAAATATTTGAGTTTGTTACGAAATAATATTTTGCCAACTGTTAGAGCTCTTCCTAATTTAGACCTGGAATCTGTATGGTTCCAACAAGATGGTTGCCCTGCACACAATGCCATGATAGTAAGGCTGTTCCTGGAACAAACTTTACAGGAACGTCTTATGAGTGATTTTGGAACCTTCAAGTGGCCAGCCAGATCGCCGGATCTAACTCCTAACGACTTTTTTTTGTGGGGATTTCTCAAAACACAGATCTATTCGCGGAATAGGCTTGAAACTTTGCAACAATTAAGGCAAAGAATTGTTGACATTTGTGCGAAAATTTCTCTTCAAGTGCTAGAAAATACCCGGGTAAATTTCTGCAATCGACTCGGATATTGTTTAGCAAATAATGGAAGAATATTCGAACCGTTGGTTTAACTTTTTTTTTTGTCGGAATAATTTTCTTTTCTTTTTGGGGTTTTATTTTTCTTTTAATTTGTGTGGATTGTTGTTTTATGTTATACCGATAATAGAATACTATCATTTATTTTCAAACATTCGTTAGAAGTGCTAAGCTTAAGATGACAACAATGAACGTATTTAACCCACTCTCATTACATGTTAATGCAGTACTGAGTACAAAACAGTCCAGCAAGCATACACAACAGACACACTAAAGAGTACCCCCACTATTTTTATTTCATTATTAAACGTTGTGTATACTGTATAGTTATTACAGTAAATAATATTTAACATCGATTCTCTATTAGCAATGCTTTCCAACACATGCGGTATACTTTTATCATATATTCAATTGTTTTGTACACATGCCCATAAAAGTAGCGTTTTTTTTCGCGCGTTTTATATTTGTCTTGTGCCTTATTCATTTGATTTTCGAAAAAAATGCTTCGGATAAAAGTTGTTCATTATAAATATACTAACAACTTTTATTTTAAACATTTTCTCATAAATTAACTATAAAATATGGCAAAAATCAACTATAAAATTCTGTAAAAAGAACGCTACTTTTATGGCCCATAGTACATAACGAAATATACAGGATGTGATAAAAATTACTCTCTTGAGGGGTATTTACCCTCTTGACTTTATTAATAAGAGTACACTCTGTATCTTAAAATTAGAATCAATTATTCTAAAAATCAATTTAAGTTTATAATTTATTTTTTATGTTGTGTAATATAAAAATATCTGTCAAAAGCGAGTTTAACTCGCGCAATCGGGATTCCGTACCAGAGTTTCTATACCAGCACGGATGTTAGATATGACTTATGTTAGCTATGAATATCGACAAATCAAGTTAATATCGAAATTTTAGATTTAGGAACCTAAAGAAAATCGGAGGAAGGAAGCTTTTTTTTGGTTACAATTGATTACAAAGACATATAGTTCAAGTCTTTGTGACTTTAAAAAGTATCTATAGAAATAAAAAACAAACAAAAACGCCCAGAGTAAAGGGCGATTCTCTCAATATCGATTTCCACAATTGAAAACAATACCTTTGTATTAATGTAAAACTTTGACTGACGAAAAATATGTCCGCGCATCAGCAAAATAATACGTATTTTATAAATACTACAAAGTAATCATCATCAGTATGAATTAGAAGTCAGTATGACTAGTCACCAAATTAGCAACAAGTAACATCTCCTCGGAGAATAGTTACAATTAGCTAATTCATACTGATGATGATTACTTTGTAGTCGAAATACGTATTTATAAAATACAAAAAATTTGATCTAGGAAATTGGGGCAAAAATCGAAATTTATTTTAAGAGTTTTGTTAATGTCTGTTTAGTTACGGAATCCTAAAAATAAGCTTTTAAGAAACTATTTCTATTAACTTTTTAAATGGACCATTATCAAATCAATTAACTGTTTTACTATATACACCTATTCCATTCCTCGAAATAACATCTTACATGGTACTTAAATTTTATATTAAGAAGTATATATGTTTCTTAGAGTTGAAGAATACAGGGTGTCTCCCTCCACAACAGGAATGTTAAATACTACTGGAGACACTAGTATGGATAGTTAAAAAGTTTATTTGAACATGGATTCGAAGTTGTTTTTGTTTTGGATGTATAGGTCTGAGAAATAGTTAATAGTAAAAAAAATCAATTTCTTCGTAAATAAAAGGGCATTAAGCTTGTTGAAATATACTGGGTGAAATATTAAGCTTGTTGAAAAATACGAAGATAACTTGTTTGATGCCGAATACAACAACGCCTAAAATTAAAAGAAATTGGGGTCAAATAAATTATTTTTTAACACAATTTCTTGTATAAATATATATATATATTATTATTATTATGACAATTATAATAATTAGTATTAATGTCAACATTTTAATAAAATATATATAACACACATATAATTGTATAAATAAAGGTTGATTCACACTATTATTAGAAAATATACCGAGAGTTTCTGAAAGGATGCTAGACGTTTCTAGGGTAGATAGCACCTACAAATTGTTTTATTCGTAAATAAAAGTATATTAGACATACAGGATCATTGATTGTGCACCCATCAAACAACTAACTGAGTTAATTGTTTGAATAACCTGTATATACTGAGTTGTAAATAAATGTTTTAATTGTTAACAATTTTTGAATTGTCCCAGAATTTAAGAAAAATCTTTTATAGTTTTAAAGATCGGCATATTTTTTTACTTTCCGCAGAACTTTAAACACAACTTATGAGAAAACTATTGAGTGTATGGAAAAAATTTTCAAACAAAAGTTGTTTATTTTAAAGAGAAGATGATTTTTTGTTTTTAATCTTTTGTTATATCTCTTACGGTTTTATAGGCAGTTTTTGCTCATTATGCCCAAACATGATCCGATTTTGTCCATTAACGAACCTGATCTTACTTTTTGGCTCTAGAACACAAAAACAAAATTTCAGTTCGGTATCTCTTTTCGTTCTTGACTTATTGTGTTCACAGACGGACGGACATGCGAAAATGGCCGAATTAGGCCATTTTATGAACACATGCCAAACATGCATGCCTACGATCAATATTTTCAAGCGTTACAAAGTCGGAACTAAACTTAATATACGTTCTATATTTACATATACTGGGTATAAAAAGTAATATGAATTGAAACTCGCGCTTTGTTTGCGAGAAACGTGATTTTAAAATAAACGAGATAAACAATTGAAAATAACAACTACCTGAGTTAATTGCTTAAATACCCGGTATATACTGAGTTTATGAAAAAAGTTTCAAACAAAAGTTGTTTAGTTTTAAAAAAGGAACATGTCTTTTAATTTTTGTTCTATATTTTACGGTTTCAAAGATTAACTGTTCTGCCCGTTTGATCCAAACATAATCCGATTTTGCCGATTCACGACCGATACAATTTTTTAGCTCTAGAACATACACACAAAATTTCAGCTCGTTATCTCTTATCGTTTTTGAGAGTTATCGTGTTGGTAGTTTCATTTTTACATCATTTTAGTGTAACGAACTTTACAATATCTGAAGTCGTTTCAAATGCTTCGTGTAACCTGGCCATTCACAAATAAGAGATGACCTTAAAATATATAAATTAATTAAATAAATACCTACATTCATTAAAATTTAAAATTGTGTAATCAATTTTTGTATCGTATTTCTTCTTCTGTGTTCTTTTTGTTACAATTTCTTTTAGACCGTTAGCGCGGCGAAGATATGAAAAATTGTTGGGTATACTAAATGTTTTGGGTATACTAATGAATGTATCGTGATAGATAGATTGTATATAGATAGATAGATTGTAGAGGCTGCCCTGGACGGGCTAAACTTCGACCATAAGGGCCATTGTGATGCCTAAGAATGTGAGGATGTGAGGGGAGTGGAAGGAATTCTGTGTATAGACTAGGAATTGGTAAGATATGCGGCTGCAGCCGACTTTGATAGGAACTATGCTGATATTCATCTGGAGTTCGTGAAGGAAACTGCAGAAAACCTTCACAAGTATAGCCGGTTACTTCGTTCTTGTCCATACGCCGACAGTTAAGTCAATTAACCGCCCTTTTTTTTCTTGTAATTGACAAAATGCCGATGTCGCGATTCGAACCCATAACCTCCCAGTTTCAAAGTATGTTTACTGCGCAGACATAACGCCTTAGACCGCTCGGCTACTTGGACTGGTTACATAGTGTTAATCATTATCCACTTAAATATGCCAATTACCTTAGACATTTTATAGAAATCAAAATTGACCTTTCCACTAGATCATTTAGGATATATTAAATCTAAATGACAACATATTAGTAGTCCCATTCGTGCGAAGTAGATCGCTGCTATTATTGCATAATATCGGCGGCCAGACTATTTAGATGAAATGTAAGATTTTCTTTATAATAAAAGTGAGATAGACAAAAGAAGATTTTTTTAAGAAGTTCTCTGTTTTAACAATAAAGTGACGTAATTTAATATGTTTCATTGTTTGTTTAGTAAAAATAACATTATTACAAAAAAAAAATCACTTTACTTGATATATAATAAAGCACTATATTCCATCTAAAAAGTGGCACACTTTTAAGTGCCGCATATCAAATTTCTTTGTAACAAGTCTTTACATAAAAAAAAACCAACAACATAAAACAAGAACAGCAAGGGGTTGATTTTGTTTTTATCTTAAATGTCGTTTTCAATTAAAATAATAAAATTTAATGTAAACCTCAAAGTTTAGGATTTATTTCTGTTGTGTTTTCATCACTTGGGGTGGATTTAATACAAAAATTTATTCGGGGTGGCTGAGTGTAATATTGCTGTTGAAGAAGTTGCTTTGCAGTGGGACATGGTTTTACAAAAATTTATGTCTTCACGTTATCGACGGCCTAGAAAGAGGTAAGATTTTTAATATGTATATTTTATTCGTTAATTATTATGCAAAAATTGACTCAACCGTCAGAAATCGACCCCTGGACCTATCACGACTAGCATGCTAATTATTACACCACAGATGATTAGTCTGATGAGTCAATTTTTGTATATCATTGACAGTATTAGTTTGAAGCAAATAATCTTATTATTTTTGTTCACTTAAACATCCCAATACTATATCGAATTTGTTGTATTTTAAGGATGTTTGGGAGGTGTATCAAAAATACTACAGAACGAACGAAAGTTAAGTAAAATGTTCGTCACTTAATGCTAAAGCTACTGTGAAAATTTCACAACGATTTACAAATCCGTTTAAAAGTGATGGCAATTTAAAAAAAACAAGTCATTTAACATGGAGGTGTTCTTATGGAGCTTTGTGTTCTTCCATTAAAAAAGCTACAAACCATCCCAATTTATCAAATTATATAACTTGAACTCTAGAAATAATTTTTGCACAATTTATTTTAACATTCACTAAACGGTTGTTGAAAAAAAAAATTCTAAATCTGTCTTTGTCACTTATACGTATATGAAAGAAAACATGTTTTTGTTGATTTAAAATAAAGGTACCTTTCATCTCACTTATTGGCTTTAGAAGACACAGAAAATATTTCTGCTCGTTATCTCTTTCCGTTATCCTATTACCAGACGGATCTACGATCAATATTCAACAGCCACAAGGTCGGGACTAAACTTAATATACCATTGTATATATTATATTTACCGGGTATAAAAATATGTTATGTTTTAACTATTTCAAATGTTTCTAGTCCTTTTCTTTTTGCTTTCATAAAATATTGGATTTTTTTCTAAATTTTTGGTTTAAGGTTGATCGGACACGATAAAATCGGCAATGTATAGATAAAAATCTGAGCTTTTGGTATTTTATTAATTGCTAACTCATACGTAAAAATCTGACGAAGGGTTTTCATGTAATCGTTAAAAATTGGAATTTTGCAAATGTTGAATGAACGCGTACATTTTCGATAATGTTGCTCCACCTTCTATAGATTAAAAAGTAAAAAACTTCTACTTTTATAAATTAAATCTCGTACATTACGTTAACATTTAAAAAAAGTAGTCTGACGATGAATTTTGTAAAGTCTTAATTAAAAAGATAAAAAATTTACCAAAATTTTCGTCCTCCATAGTTGAATAGAGTCAAAAGATGATTATTTATTATTTTAAGTAATTAAATAATTACATGCATCCGAATACTAGTGATGTTAGATGCTATCTAAATTTAAATAATTAATTTACAGATTCGAATTTTTAATTTCTATTAAAAAAAGTGTTTCTGTTTATTTTGATTTGCTGGGTACTGTCCGGTCAACCTTAACCAAACTACACCACCACATTCAAGATATTGAATAACTTTTTAAAAAGAAAGATAAATTACTGATTCATGTTTAGAAAGTCAATTGCTTTATTCAAAAAATATTTAACCTTCAAAAAATATATTATCCATTTCTTTGTTTTAAATACAGTTCATAGCAATGGTATTCGATTTGATTCCATGATAGCTATAACAGAAGTCACCTACATCATTATTTTTTAAACTTTATTAATTCTTTTAATGATACATTATTGATGTGAATGGGGGCCAAGCCGATTTTGATAGGAACTATGACGATATTCATCAGGAGTTCAAGAAGGGAACTACACAAAACCTTCACCAGCCAAGCCGGTTACTTTCGTTCTTCTCCATACGCCGACAGTTTAGTCAATTAATCGTCCCATTAATTTTAATTAACAAACTGCCACCGCTGGGATTCGAACGCGTAACCTACCAGTTCCAGACCGAATTGGGATCTCTTGGCACTACAGCCGAAAGCGCTATTCTCCAAGTGCGACTTGTATTTAGTATTCTGACATAATAAAGTCACAAAAACCATCATTAATTTATAAATTTCCAATTATCTCCTCGATGTTTTAATTGATCAAACAAAAGGTGCACTACCGTTTATAAAAATTGAACATTCTCAGTGTTATTGTATGTAATATACATATATTTAGTAATATGTAGGTAGGTGGTTCAATTTTTATGAGCGGGAGTGTATATTGATTGCAAACAAATTCTCTCAAATAATTCGGTGAATAAACACATATTTTATGTAATGTAAAAATTTAAATGAATGTGTATAAACTAATTTTATACTGTTGTGTGTATGATGTGATGTATAAAAATGTATTGAGTGACCTCGAAATTCGATTATTTAATTCATAAATTAGATACACACTTTATATTAGTAATTCAGATATCATGATGTAAGATTCCATTCTTAAACTAAACTTCTTAACTTCTGTTTTAAATTTATAAAGAACTTGATTAAAATATTATTATTTAAAAAATAAAAAATAATTTTATACTTCATTTAACTGTTATATATATATTTTTATGTCTTTTATTATTAGAAATAATTATATTTATTTTTTAATTTTAATTTAAATAAAATCATTTTCTTATTATTTATTATATCATTGTTTTTTTTTCTAATGTACAAAGTGTGACAAACTTCCAATATGTTATGTAAGCTGATAAATTGAATTATATATTTTTCATTGCAGTATATTTACACGTGAAAGTTTTGATACAATTTTTCAATCGATTGTTTTACTGAGCAAGCGCAGTATTATTTTTTTTATGTATTAGATTTTAGTTATAACAAAATATAAAAGATTTCTATTTGATGCAACTTTTCATGTAACTTTATATACAGTCTGTTTTCAAAAGCATTTCTAATAGGGAATCAATGTTAAATAAATAAATAAAATATTTATTATAAAACCATACATACATACACATACTTACAAACATCTGACTGCTTGTGGTATGATGTTTGATTGATGTCTTTTAAGATTGGGGATTTAGTGATACCCACTTAATTTATAATATTATTATTCATTACGTATGCACACACACACTACAGACTACAGAGTACCCCCACTATTTTAATTTCTTTATGAAGCATTGTATAGTTACCATAGTAAATAATATTTAACATTGATTCTCTACCAGCAAAGCTTTCCAAAGCAGACGGTATAAGTCCAGTGTTTGCGTAACTATGATATCTCCTTTTTTGTGATTGGTATACTTTGACCATGTGACTGACGTGGTGGACAAAGAAAGAGATATTAAACAAATAGAGAATTATAGCTGGTAAAAAATATGCGATTAATAACTATTATGTGAATTTCATCACGTGAACATCTATGTAATTTTTGGTATATCAACTGTTTTTAATGCGATTGAAAGCTTTCACGTGTAAAAAAGGGCGTATGCGCTTTAGGATACGAAATGGCATTAATTAATGGAAGGAAGATAAATTTTATATCCTCAAAGCAAATTTTATAACCATCTAACTTTAATGTTGATCTTACATAATACATTTTAATATGTTCCATTCTGTACAATATATTTATTTATGTAGATTTATTTTATGTATGAATTCCTATTGCAATGGAAGCGTAGAACACAGTTGAATTAAAATTTATACACACAGGAAACAGTATAACCAGCATCTGGGAATCATATCACATAAATACATTACTATACTATATATTACATATATACAGAATGTTCCAGGAATCAGTAATTTTAAAGAAGCCATCATGGACTAAGGCAGAATAATTTCAGTAGTTATTTTTTTCAAAATCTTACTTTTTAAGTTCGAGTTAAATTTGAGAATTCTTTTTCACAAATGATCTCTAATTATTATCAAAAATTAAACCATTGTAAGACGGTCTTTTCGGGGGAAATAGTTTATTAACAAAATAGATAGGCCGAGAATTCCGGGAATTATATGGGACTTTTGAAGAGACCATACTCTTAGTGAAAAAATTCCGAATAATCGACCTCCCACATCAGAAGGTCAAAAGGAATAACATATATCGATTCCAGCGAACTTCACTGATGGCGGTTTTCCATAAGAAATGTACGTGGTCCTTTCCACGTCTATCTTTTTTTAAATATTGATAATAATTCGTTTTACACTCTGTATAAAGATGGCAACTTTGCTTGCAATATAATAATATAGTTTTTAGTCGTACGCCATTATTACAATCATTATTATATATTATTTTATTTCTATATATATATATATATATATATATATATATATATATATATATATATATATATATATATATATATATATATATATATATATATCTTCTTATTTCATATCTCCCATCATATCCTATCTCTTCCTGAATATCGCACAAACATTCATGAATAATATATATAAATAATAATATTATTATGTTCATCTTAATGGATTTTATGTGTGTACTTCACCATACAGCAGTACTGTCTTCAACTGTACAATATTTTCAATTTAAAATATATATACCGGAATCTTAAAAATAAGCCTTTCAATTTATAATATTCATTTGTAAATTAAATAGCAGTACGAACGGATTACTGTACAAATAACAATATATGTAAAGAGTAAAGAATTGTAATGCACACACTAAGTAACTGTAGCGAAAATTGATCATTGTCCCAGATATTCAGAGGTCGTCTATGGTGCGAATCCTTGTTGTTGCAATATCTTTTTTTTTCACATTTATAAAAATTTAAACGAATTTTGACAATTTGATAAATGGTTGTATGATTATATATTAATTTTACTTTTTTTCTTTGTTTTAGGTAAGTTCTACTGTAATTCATCACATACTGCCCACTATCCGAAAATAAATCTGGAATATCTGGTAATTTTTAAACATATTTTCAAAAATTGATTCGACAGAAATTGACTGTAAATGAATATACATATAATTAACAGTCAATACACTTATTCATTGATTAAATATAATCAATTTTTGTCCAATGCAATCTATTTGCAAAAAAATATTTCGAACAAAAGTTGTTACAAGAAACGTTGAAACTTTATCTTGTAATATATTTAATAAATTAGATGACAAGTTGAAAGATATAAATTATCTTTATTAAAAATATTGAATGAATGTCTAATTATATTTGTTGATAGTTACCAAGGTAATTTATAATAACAATTACCGTGGTAACTTGGGGAGGATATAGTTGAGGAGCAATGGTTCTCCAGCGCGGATTCGAAACGAGCTGGGTGGCGATATTTGCATAAATTTTTTAGGAGTGTTACCGCTACAATCTCTTGCCGTTTTCGAAAAAACTGACATGTCTCTTTAAGGAAGAATTGGCTGATGCTAAAACCGGTAGGTT
Organism: Nineta flava; assembly: GCA_963920215.1. Lineage (NCBI taxonomy): Eukaryota > Metazoa > Arthropoda > Insecta > Neuroptera > Chrysopidae > Nineta > Nineta flava. The sequence continues at coordinate 137,988,773 of OY986041.1, forward strand.
GAAAAAATAGGTTTTTTGTTCAATTTAGACTTAATGAGAGAAATCGGTCAATGTAACAACAATAATGTGACTGATACAATCGTGATTCACATGCGAACATGGTGGGGATGAGTTTCCGAGTATGTCTGTTCCGCCCCCCCCCCCCCCAAGCTTACCCCCACGCGCCCTTAGGAGTGAGGATGATTGGGCAGCTGAACATTGTAGAGAATGTCAGGTAATTTTTTTAGTTAAGCAATTAAGTTAGTTGTTACATGTATTCACTATTCAATAATATTTTTAGTAAGGCGGTATATTGAAATCAATTTATAGTAAACGACAATTAATATGGGTTTGAAAGTAATAATTTATTATTTAGTGTTAATATTTATTGTCTCTCACAGAGTCACAAGAGAGTCATATTACACATCTTTAACTAACTAAACTCTATTGCCAACTTAATATTTATATAGTAAGTTTTGAATAATTGATATACGTATTATATATCAGTCAATAGCAGACTCTGCTACCATAGCAGCAGCTGTTAGTACTAACTATAGTAATGTAATAAAAACCTTTTGACATTCTTATTATTAATGACTTATAATAATCATAATAATAATAAATAAATAATTTAATATTATCAATTGGTGTGATTCTGACCTAATTTATGGATTGTTCAATTTGTTTTTATTAATTCTATTTTATTCATATATATTTGTAAGGCGCACGGCTCCACCCGTAAATAAAGATAAGAAAAAAAATCTCAAGAAATTTTTATTAAGGACTATTTTCTAAAAGAACCTGCATAAATGTTATGAGCAAATTTTTATTTATTAATTAATACTCGTATCTTTGTAATTAATCATGGCTATCTCTTCGTGTGTTTGCCCGAATTGTTTGGAGAAAACTGTAGAAGATAGCAAAATATTGATAAGAAAAAACCCTAGGTTAATTTTCCTTACTCCAGAAAAGCTATCAGTAAAAATCATAATTCCAAACCATTCCAAAGTTTATAGTCATTTTCAAACCATTCTAAAGTTAGAGTTGGCCCAGATTTCTAAAATAGTTTATAGTTTCTATCGAAATGCATGCATTAATAAAATTTTGGAAATAAATTATTTTAAATTTAAAATATAAAAAAAGTGTGTGTGTGTACTTATATACGCAAGTAAGAAGTTATACTTAAATAATTTATTAAAATAATATTGAATAAGGTCAACATTACTATTAAGACAGAAAAGTTTAATAAAATGATAAAGACACTTCCTCGGTTTTTCGGTTCTCCCAAAAATCATTTATAGCTACGCATATTATTGAGAACAAGCGCAAAATTGACAAATCGAATCTAAAACTACTGAAATCTGTACAAAACTCCACAGAATTAGATGCATACGAAAGTATCTACATATACATATTGAAAAAACAGATAATGAATTTAGACAATGGCTCAATTCCAAATTCTGATTTAATAAAATTAAACCATTTTCAAAAAAATCTAATACCTTAATATCAAGATTAGCTTCGATACCCTCACTTTATTGGCAAAAACAACGCCGCATAGTCACAAAAGGATACCGTCAATAAATAGGTGGGGCTCTCCACACACCTAATCCGTTAGTCAGTCAACTCAAATAATCCTCAGGTCAGATTATACCCTTAGTCAAATCATATAAAAGACATAACTTTATTAATATCATTGTGAGACAAGCACCAAATTAGCAACAAGCAACATATCTCTGAACCCATATCCCAGAGATAGTTACGATTAGCTAATTCATACTGCTGATGACTACATTGTAGTCGAAATGCGTATTTATAAAATACAAACAAATGTTCTAGGAATTGGGGCAAAATTTGAAATTTAATTTCAAAAAACCTAGAGTTCTCTTTGATTTGTTTAATAATCTTTATAAATTTCCTATACACTATCTATAAGAAATTTTTTGAAGCCCGTGTAACGTCGGATATTTCAGCTAGTTTAACATAATATAAAATTTGATTTGCGTGTAAAATCTCACTCATGCATATACCGAATTATATCTTATATAATATATTTTTATAATAATCGAAATATCCAATTATTTTCAAATAGCTGCTGCAATTCTCCACTTTGATATTTAAAACTGAATGCAATTAAAAAAAATACAACAAAATATAATAAAAATAATTATGGCTGGTTGATTTTATTAAATATAATTCAATTTCTTTTGAAATAAAATATAAAAATACTACCTAAAACTACTTCTGAATTAATTGGGACAGTTCAAGTGATTTTAATTTTTTTTTTTTTAGTTTTTTTTTCCATATAAATTATTTTATGCTTTTATAAAAAGCTTCTTTTTTTGTTAAATGAAAAACTTCTTTTTTTTTTATATATAAAAGGAAATAATTTTCAATTATACAAAAAAAAAAATGTAAAGTAAGGTAATTTAATTTATATTTACAAAACTACCAAGTTGAGTACCAAGAAGCTTAAAAAAATAAACTTTTATTAAGTTTTTTTTTGTGCCCACTTCAACTAAATAAATGATGGTTTTTCTTAGAACCGGAAAAAAATATACATTTTGTATTCACTTTTCATACTGTTTGTTTGTTTGAATGTTTGTTTGTGAGTTGAATAGTAGTTCCTTGTTTTGAGTTTGTGGCTTCCCAGGTTTTTATACACACAAAAAAATATACTTAAGGATGTACAAGCACTGGAGCTTCAAAAAAATTAACACCAACAACACGCTTCAAAATTTAGAACTATATATTTCGCCGTTAACAAAGAAAATGACCAAATTATTGACAATTGGGAATATGCATGAAAATTTGTTTTCACTTGAATTGAAGCATGTTTACTTGACAAATATCAAGGTAAAATTACTTTTTAAATAACTTTAAAAATAAGCGAGATATGAATGAAATTCCCGATTAGACAAAGAGGGTGATAGCCCTCTTGATATGTTATGTGACGTCATATTACACTTTCACCATTTAAAATACACGTAAAACTCCGTTTTTAGTATTTTTGCAAGAAAGAGACAGATAATAATCTTTGAAAGCTTATAGCTTCCTTGATACTCGTCGGATTTTAATTTCGTTTTTAAATATTATTACAGTATTAACAGTATTTTCATATTCTGAAAATAAATGTGAAAAAAAATTGTCATGCATATTCCCTATTGCGGTTAAGTGAACCTTTAGAAAAACCTGATGCTCAAGCTGCTGGCTAAATGGGAGAAAATTGCCAAGATATGGGAGAACCGAACTCGTCAGATTGAAGTAGAAGGAGCACAATAGGCCATAAGGTCGCTTTACAACACTTTTCATACCTCAAAATCCAAATATCTGTCGGTTTGGAAATATTTGAAAAAGGGATAGTTTACCCCAATTTCCACGCCCTAAATTGACATTCAGTCATAGCCCTCTCCCCCACTTTGCAACACATCTAGGGTGTACCAAAGGATAGCCAAAACTATTTATGGTGTCCAATTTTGTGGGATTTAAAATGATCGCACATTGCTTAGATCGAAATTTATGCACCTCTTTCTGTTTTCCCAAAAAATAAGGACTAATATAAATCGTGCCGCTTCGTAAAAGGTTATTAAATCATAATTTTCAATATTACAATCATTTATTTAAGGACGTTCTAGCACTATATAATCCAGCATTATATAATCAGGGCGAAAAACCTGTTTTATTTTATTATAGAACAAATACATATACTACACACATACACAATACATAGCTAAATTCACTGTTCATATATACAAAATAATGTTATTTTGAAGAAAAAAAATTTAACTTTTATATTTCGAAAACAAAACGGAATATATACAGGAACAAATATTTATCTTTACTATTCTAGTTTTTTTTATTCTTTCGAGTATGGTAATGAGAAAGAGTTAGAGAGAATGATTACTTTGCTATTAATTATCTCGCATTCTAAACGGTCAAAAATTCTGAAACTTCAAAGGATTTACTAGAAAACGTTATTTTGAGCCTGTGAACAAAAAATGAGCAAAATCTGTCGAAAAGCAGTTTCATACTGGAACATCCTTAATGTATTTATCAATTTTATACTTGATAATGATTTATTCATTTTACTAAGAATTTACTATGTAGCAGAAAATATGGATAGAAAATTGTATACAGAAGTCATTCGTACACCGCACCGCGTTCTTGGTGACAATGAACTGAACGCCGAAGCGTGCTTACGTTTACAAAGCTACGTGTATGTGACAAAGACAAAGCTTTTAATATTTAATAAAATACAAAATACGATATTGTTTATTTACCATTAAATCTGGTAAAGTAATTAAACTTACAATGTGTTCAACATTATGTGGGCATACAAAACTGAACCTCAACGGTATATCACCTCAAACAAATCATTTGTTAATTTCTGTTCCATAAAATGCAAAGTTTAAAGAAATGTACTTGAAGACAAGTTTGTCTAAATACTATACGCTAGTTCTGTCATAAGTCGTTCAGTTCATCATTAAGTCTTCGTAACCTTAATGGAAACTGACATTAGTTTTTGATTGTGACGATTAAGTATACATAAATAATAATATATTATAAAACCTATTTTGACAAAATGGAAACCCGACTTCACAAAAGATGCACTAAAAAGTAAAAAAATAATTGCATATTCTTGTGCCAATTTTAGTTCACCAAAGCAAAAATTTTTAAATATATATGTACAATTATTGTTATTTTTGGAGGCGGTGTCCAAAAGTTATGTGAATTTCTCTATGGTGACACCGCCTCCAAAAATAACAATAATTGTACATATATATTTAAAAATTTTTGCTTTGGTGAACTAAAATTGGCACAAGAATATGCAATTATTTTTTTACTTTTTAGTGCATCTTTTGTGAAGTCGGGTTTCCATTTTGTCAAAATAGGTTTTATTTCTCGCTTTTTAGTGACTTTGAATTTCTATAACTGATTTTATTTGTCTAAATATGGGTAGACCTACTAAACGACCAACTAATTTTTAGTGAATTTTTTTATAACTTTTTTTTTTACCTGTTTTTTTTTTTTTTTATAATTTTAAGTGCATTTTTTTATAACAGATTTTCAGTTTTCTTTACAAGGAATTTGGTTTTTTTTTTTTAATTTTTTTTTATGGAAAAATTTTTTTTGAAGTCGGTTTTTAAAAAAATTTTCTTATTTTCCCATTATGAATGAGTATACCCTTTCAAAAAAAAAAAAAAATTTCGCAGAAATCGGTTATCACATATAAAATGAGGATTTTCCTCGATTTTCCGGAGATCCCCTCATCAGAATGCGATTTGGTGACAATGGGACCAATCGGGAATCAAACCCTTTAAAACAAAAAAAAAAAAATTCAAAATCGGTTCATAAATGACGGAGTTCTGAGGTAACAAACATAAAAAAAAAAAAAAAAAAATACAGACGAATTGAGAACCATCCTCCTTTTTTGAAGTCGGGTTAAAAATAATAAGGGAATATTGATTTCAAATTAATACTATCAGTGATATGAAAAAATTGACTCATTTATCAGTATTATAAATCCAGGGTGTAATGGTAGCTCATTGGGCAGAAAATCCACTGGTCCAAGGAGGTTCGATAACTGGTAAATGAGTAAATTTTTTCATATCAACATATTAACATCTCCTATTTAAAAAGAATTTAAAACTCCCTAGTTTATAATTAATCATATTTAATATTTCTATACATCAAGTTCTTTCAGTATGTCTCCCATCACATGGTCCACGGCACTGTAATTTCAAAACCTATCCAAGACAGATATAGTTTAATTACATTCCAAGATTATTAAGTTTGGTTTGATAGAACAAATTAGTTTTTTTTTTTTAATTTAATGATGATATCAAGTCCAAAAAATTAGTATTCTAGAAACCTTAGCGAAGTTTTATCTTATTTCAATGAAATATTACCATTTCAAAGTCATAATTTCCAGTTTTGATAAAGTAATTTTTATATTTCACCATTTCGTCCATACATAACCCAAGACGTAGCCTATTAAAATTCCATACGAGATACCTTAAATTTGATAAAAATATCGTCCAAAATAATTAAAAACCAAGTTTACTGATTTCTTTTCTTTTTCAAAATTGTACAGTTCAATATACTAACATTTTTTATTTGAAACTGTTTTCCAGAAACCGAATGAATAAGGCTCAAAATGACTATACAATAGGGAATATGCATGAAAAATTTTTTTCACATTTATTTTCAGAATATGAAAATACTGTTAATATTGTAATAATATTTAAAAACGAAATTAAAATCCGACAAATATCAAGGAAGCTATAAGCTTTTAAAAATTATTATCTGTCTCTTTCTTGCAAAAATACTAAAAACGGAGTTTTACGTGTATTTTAAATGGTGAAAGTGTAATATGACGTCACATAACATATCAAGAGGGCTATCACCCTCTTTGTCTAATCGAGAATTTCAATCATTCATATCTCGCTTATTTTTAAAGTTATTTAAAAAGTAATTTTACTGTGATATTTGTCAAGTAAACATCCTTCAATTCAAATGAAAAAAAATTTCCATGCATATTCCCTAGGACACGACTTCTTTAACCCAAAGCACAAAAAGTTAATTTTTTACATCTCTTGAAACCCTCTCTCTACACCTGATAGTATGATTTTGATATCTTTTGAATATAAAACATTTGCCACTTTTTCTTGAAACACCCGATACTTTATTTAAAATAAAGTAAGTACTACCCGATGACAATAAATAATATTTACTTGAAGTGCAGTTGACTCTGTTGAGTGTATATTTGTTTAAGTTTTTCTTTCTATGATGTTTTTATTTACATTTTTGATTTATATTTTTTTGAAACTATAATAAAATAGAAGAGTTTCAGAAGACTTCGAATGGGAGTGTACTGTGTTGTGTAAATATCGTTTTCTTTGTAGTTTTAAAATTTAAATATATCTGCGTCTACGATAGTCTACAATTGACTGCAACGAACTAACTCTCAATGTAAATGTAAACATTTCATTTTGTATATGTTATGAATGGTCTACATTTTATAACGAATGTATATTTATGTTGTGTACTCAATGAAATTTACATATTCATTCAAGTCTGTACTTCTTGTGATTTGTTGTATAAATTCAATATGTAAATTTATAATATATGTAGTACTTCCAATATGACATATGTAACGGATGGATGATTGGTTTTAAGCTGTACGTTTGATAGATTCGAAGATTTTGTCTAGTAATCGCTTCCCCCCCGAAAATTGTTATTGTGAAGAGTCCAAAGGTAGGCGCAGACGGCTCGCCGGAGTCGAACGGACTCTCCGTAAGCTGGGTGAGAGTAAGTAATAAAGGTATGTTTTGAAGTAAGACGGAACGATGTTTCAATACAAGTTGCCTACCGACCGATTATTGCCCTTCAATCAATTTAGAATTAGTTTTATAAAATATATATTGTTTAAAAAATATCTTTTACAATATGGAGAGATACACCAAAAAACATAATAATAATAATAACAATAATGATGATAGCAATAACAATAATTACAACGACAACAACAACTATATGTATTTCCACTTTATGTAAAATTTAACCATTTAAAAATTAGTAACAAATTACCAACCATCCCCCCACCCCACCCAGCTTTATCATTGGCTTCTTTTTTGTATCCAGTGTCATCAAATTCCCATGACACGATACCCCCTACTAAGAAAAAATAATTAAATCAAGTAAATAATTGTTTATTAGTTCTCCGATATGAATAGTTTAGGCAAATTATTCGGAATTTCCTAAAATCTAATTCTAAAATCTAAACTAAAGCTAAATCATCAAAAAATTTACAAGCGCTAAATCACTAGCCCCAAATTACCAGCCCAAAATTCCAGAGTATGTATTCAATGTATTGTATGTATTGTATACTTTGAATAATAGTGACCATAAAAAATAGTTGGTATTATTATATTTTTTTCAGAAAATGTTTTAATTAAGAAAAGAAAATAATAATAATTGGTAGGATATATGGTGGTAAATATATATCCTATATTTATCACCTAAATACCAATTATTGTGTCTCTAATTTAAAAGAAGCCCCCTAACAAACACTCCGCACCAAAATTATATTCTTCTTGGACTGATTTTCTTAAAACGTTGAAACCCGCCATTTATTTATTTATGAATAATAGTATAAATTAGCCAATTTCATTTCTTTAACTTAAAAACACACGGGATACCCATACAAACTCGCAAAACGCTGAAACATATATTTCTGTATTCATTAAGAGATTAAGAGAAATATTTACACCGCCATAAACCAAAATAGTAATGAAGAAAATTCAAAATCATTTAAAACCGCGCGTGGCCCGTTCCCTAATTTATCCACTTTTTCTATTTTTAAACCCTAAATATTTCTGCGGGAAAATAACCTAGATTACTCTCTGAGAATTCGCTACCATTGAAAGTAGCGTCAAAATCAGTGTTAAGCCGTTTTGGAGATTAGCTCGGACAAACAGACAAAAATTTTTAATAACTCTCTTTCTACAAAATTCAGTATTAACTCTGGCTACATGGTGTTTCAATGCACTCACTATTGAAACTTATTGAAACAATTAGATTAAAACTACCTGCTATGATAATTGATTATATATACCCATTACATGGGACCATGTCACTGGCGAGAATAAGTTTTTTGTTTTATTTTTTACAATGTTGGACACCTTGTTATTTAACGAATGCCCTGAAACAATTTTTATAAAAAATTGCACCGTGTTGTTGCACATGTTTCTGATATTTTATCGTAATGGGAAACATATTTACATTTATGTTATATAATATTGGGCGTTTTTTCTGGGTAACTAATGTATCCGTGTGATAAACACTAACCATTGAACAGTCAACGAAATGATATATATTTTGTGATATTTGATATATTAATTGACAATTAACACAGATTTAAATTTCTTTTAAATATTAAAATATCTAATTAATTAATTATATGCAAAATATCTTATCAATGAAAAAAACCGAAACTTTCTTCTAAATAAATATGTTGAATGTGATTTTTGATTCACACACCACAATTCATATTTATTATTTATGTTTATCTGTTGATAGTTATTTAACTAACTACATTTACAAATAATATAAATAAATAAACTTTATTTGTTTTAATGTCTGTTAACATTTATAAATAAAAGAAATCACTTTCATTTTTAATATACCTATCACTACTTCTATCTCAATTAATTATAATCAACATTTTAGCATTCAAACAATTCAAATAGCTAATTAAAAGTCATTAGTCATTCTTCTAATATTATATGAGAAAATAATATCACTTTATTTTGAAATGATTATAGTTCTCATATAATCACTTTTTAATGTGAATATCTACTTAAATATGTAAATACTCAATTGGAAATTACGGTAATAGGGAATATGCATGCAAATTTTTTTTCACATTTATTTTCAGAATATGAAAATACTGTTAATACTGTAATAATATTTAAAAACGAAATTAAAATCCGACAAATATCAAGCAAGCTATAAGCTTTTAAAGATTATTATCTGTCTCTTTCTTGCAAAAATTCTAAAAAAGGAGTTTTACGTGTATTTTAAATGATGAAAGTGTAATATGACGTCACATAACATATCAAGAGGGCTATCACCCTCTTTGTCTAATCGGGAATTTCAATCATTCATATCTCGCTTATTTTTAAAGTTATTTAAAAAGTAATTTTACCTTGATATTTGTCGAGTAAACATGCTTTAATTCAAGTGAGAAAAAAATTTTCATGCATATTCCCTATTGGTTGTAATTAATAGATATGTATATAGTTGATTCATAAATTTCGACAAAATTTTTTAGACAAAATCGTTAATCACTATAGTTGTCGTGCTAATGGGCATAATTATGTTCCAAATTTTTGCACACTTATTAAGGGTATTAACCAGCCAAGTAGCCGCGCTTTATTATAAAACGAGATTTATTGTCCGTCTTATTGTTCAGTTATAACAACGCAAAGTAAAGCATTTTATAAATAAATATACGTGTCGGCATGCTGAACAGAAACAACTTGGCAACACTGTACGTCGCTATATGTTGTACTATTCGAGTACATGTATGTAAACAAACAGTATATCAACTGGCGGAATAATAACAAGTAGAAAGAGGGGTACCACAAATGGGTCCCTAGCACCTAGACCAAGTGGTCCTCTGTGTCCTCCTTGAGAACAACCTGTCACCCGAAAGCGAGCCGTCTCCGGGTACGAGGTGCTATTTTAAGCAGATGGAGCTATAGGATTCTATTGAGGCCAGACGCCATCCGGAAGGCCCACAACTTCTCCTTCGGGATTGCTTCCAGGATTGATGGATCCAAAGTTTCGGATCCAAACATTCTATACCTGACATCCTACAGGTTTCTGCAGGTGCATATAAAAAGTATGGAGGTCTCATCGTCCTCCATACAGACCCTACAAGTGGGATCATCAAAGATCCCCAAGTTATAAAGGTTCTATTGAGTTTCAACCGAGCAGAGTCGAATGGCCCAGCTGTGTTTATGCACAACTTGGCATGTCGCATGTCCTGCGCAAAGTCCCAGTAATCGAACTGGCGGAATATAAGCGACATTGCCGGATTGCAGCTTATACAAATGCTAGGTAGTATTTGTATATATACCTATAGACAAATATCGTATGTGTAACGTGTCTACCGGTACAGTCTTGGACTAAAATTATGGCTTATTATGCTATATGTTCCTTCAATCTTACTATACGCAAACGCTCCACAACTATCTGAAAACCTACCGTAATCTTAAGATAAAGATTTTTGTTATACATTTGTTTTGTTACACCAACCACCTTAATAAAAACATTCTAATTTCACGCAACCAACAAAGTTGCCTATAAATTTATTAAGTATACAGAAAAAAACATGATCATAAATAACCCTCAAAAATAAATAAAACGGAAGACAAATGATCAAATAAAACTAATAGAAAATGACTTGATCGATATTTATTTATTTTTTTTATAAAAAAAAGAAAAAGGTTTTTGTATTTGTTTTGATGTGTTCGCTTCAATGACAACTCAAAAGACCGGAGGAACAAAGATATAAATAAATCTACTTGATGATCAAAAACCAACCAACTAGTCGTCCAATCAACTGATGATAATAAAATCAAAATTGCCAATGATTTGACATTTTTTGTGTTTTATATTTTAGGTTTTTTATTCCTGTCAAATATTTATACAGGATGACTTAAGGTTGTTCTGGTAGCACAACCTTGAAGACAGAATGAAGAAAATTTAAGAAAAAATTTATATGTACATTTTCTAAGAGTTCTCTCTGGTTTTGCCACCCTATGAAAAGTAAATATATCCGCGCGTTCCTGTCGAGTGGATGGGAGATCTATTAATCGTAAATGTAAATAGTGGAAACGCAGAACATACAAGTTGTTGCAAATAAATTTTACTACAATTTATTACATGACCATATTTTCTGTAGATAGATAGATAGATTGTTGCGTCTACCCTGGACGGGCTACACTTCGACCATAAGGTCCATTGTGATGCCTAAGGATGTGAGGATGTGAGTTGGATTGGAAGGAATTTTTGTGTGTATACTAGGAATTGGTAGGATATGCGGCTGCAGCCGACTATGATTGGAACTATGCAGTTATTCATCTGGAGTTTGTGAAGGAAACTGCAGAAAACCTTCTCAAGCATAGCCGGTTATTTCGTTCTTGTCCATACGCCTACAGTTTAGTCAATTAACCACCCCTTTTTTTTTCTTAATAATTTACAAACTGCCGATGTCGGGATTCGAACCCATAACTTCCCAACCCCAAGTAGACATAACGTCTTAGACCGTTCGGCTACTTGACTGGTTGTTACTCTAATGTTAACAGAAATATTTTCAATTTATATATAACACTCACACAATAATGACAACTCCGCTACCATGAGCGCTTGATTATTATGGCTTCCTCTAAGGAAATTCGCTCAGGCTACGTAGCTCCTACGTGATGACTTTTCTGTTATATGTTATATCTATTTGATCTTATTCTGGATCTGTTTTTGCCCTTCTTTTCTTGGTCGACTTGAACATATGACAAAGGGCCTTCAATATTTAACAGATTCTAAAATATCCTCTATAAATTGAAAATACTTTATCAAATAGGGATAATGCATGAAAATTTTTGTTCACTTGAATTGAAGCATGTTTACTTGACAAATATCAAGGTAAAATTACTTTTTAAATAACTTTAAAAATAAGCGAGATATGAATGATTGAAATTCCCGATTAGACAAAGAGGGTGATAGTCCTCTTGATATGTTATGTGACGTCATATTACACTTTCACCATTTAAAATACACGTAAAACTCCGTCTTTAGTATTTTTGCAAGAAAGAGACAGATAATAATCTTTAAAAGCTTATAGCTTCCTTGATATTTGTCGGATTTTAATTTCGTTTTTAAATATTTTTACAGTATTAATAGTATTTTCATATTCTGAAAATAAATGTGAAAAAAAATTTTCATGTATATTCCCTATTATCGCAGAAAAATTGAACCCCAATTTGGTAAACCCGTAATACTATTCATTGTTTTTTCTGAATAGTTTTTCTTGTCCCCTTGTTTTTTTTCGAATACTTTTCGAGAAAACCACTGCAATCTGTCAATACATCATCAAATAATAAGTTGTTTTGTACCTTTTCAACCCACAATATATAGGTTTTTTATTTATTTATATACACACTTTGCTAGGTGATAGAATAACAAACCCTTCTGTTTGCAAGTTTGATGTTCCCGTGAATTGTTAACAGTTTACAGGAAAACGAAGGGATGTTATGAAATAGGTAAACCTACTAAAATATCCTGTTTGCTATATGTATAAAAGTAAACGGTCACGCAATTCATAAAACATCCTTTCTACTATTCCTTCACGATTTGTTTTGTAATCGTCAGGATTCTGTACCAAGAAAATTCGATTCACATCAAGTGGGTTTGTGAAATTGAGCAGGTTCTGAGAACAATACCAAGTTACAAGTCGCACTACTACTCTTCATCCGAAATTTGTTGCAGTTATTTCGGCTTTACCTCAGCTCCAGTAATGACCATGTCCAATTCAGGGTGATGACCACCTAATCATGACGAACTCCAAATAACAAGTTTTTATCTATGGTTGTTACCAGCCAAGTAGCCGAGCGGTCTAAGGCGTCATGTCTGCGCAGTATGCAGTACTTGGAAACTGGGAGGTTATGGGTTCGAATCCCGACATCGGCAGTTGGTCAATTATAAAAATTTAAAAAAAAGGGGCGGTTAATTGACTAAACTGTTGGCGTATGGACAAGAACGAAGTAACTGGCTATGCATGAGAAGGTTTTCTGAAGTTTCCTTCACAAACTCCAGATGAATATCGGCATAGCTCCTATCATAGTCGGCTGCAGCCGCATATCCTACCAATTCCTACTCACAAATTCCTTCAACTCCACTCACATCCCACATCCTAAGGCATCACAATGGACCTTATGGTCGAAGTGTAGCCCGTCTAGGGCAGCCTTTACAATCTACAATCTAATCTATGGTTGTTACCGAGAAATTTAACATCAAAAGTGGTTATTTCTCTCAAAGATCATCAAAACCTCCGAGTCACTTCCATAAGAGCTGGAAACTCAAAGTTTTGTAGAAATATAGGTCTTAGGGCTTCCAGACGAACTATATACACGAAATTTGGTTGAAATATTGGTCTTAGGAAATGGAATGTTACAGGCTGCAGGTCATCCTGCAGCAAGGTCTTCCTGGCGTTTTAGCAAAAACTGGAAAGACTTGAACCTTCTGATTGGGGTGCTTATCGATCACTGTAGCAAAGGGCATCTATCCTTCATGGGATCCGGACTGTAAAGGTTGACACGTCCTTTCTCCTTCCTGGCACAATGTCCTTATAAACCTAGATTGAGGTCCCTAGCCTTCGACACACCGAAGACCATATAAAATGAGACACATTATATATAAATTTACCAAGAAAAATATTAAATAGGATACTAAAGAACCTTTGCAATAAATTGTCAGAACTGGGGAAGCTTTTAATATGTACACTCCTGTTCATAAAAAATGAACCAGCAGAAACATTCTAACAGTTACTGTATGTAATATTATACAATATATTCAGTAATATATACGCTTAGAATGTGATTTACTGGTTCAAATACATTGAATGGAAGTGTATTTTCTTGATGGACAGTAATAGACCAAAGCCATTTAGGACGTCAGACGTTGGGTGATTATTAACGGTCGAAAATTCTATAAATGTAGCCTTAAAAGATTCCGCCAATCAGGACATCCTCTAAATTGTATGTTTTTTTTATATTTTCTGAAGAAGTAACTGTCTTTGCGAAACTATAGTTAAAATAAAATTGTTACAAAAGTAAGCTCTAAATTTCAAAAATCTCAAAGATTGTGTCACCAATGTTCAGACATATTACTTAAATTTCAAATTTTGCCCCTATTCCTAGAACATTTGTTTGTATTTTATAAATACCGTATTTCGACTACAAAAAACCTAGAGTTCTGTTTGATTATTTTAATAATCTTTATATTACTTAAATGTCAAATTAAGTAAACGCTAGCCACTTCCGTTAGTATAATATAACCGAAAAGCAACCATACTAACAATGAATATAAATAGACGCTAGTTTACAAACAAACAAAAAACAATTATCAAATATTTGTTTAATTTAAACCACTTTATGTTTTTCTAAATACTACAACACCATGAACGCAATCATCTATTCTCACTCTCTTCATATAAATCAATAGAATTTATGTGTAAAATAACAGTTAGTTTTGCCAATATTAATAAATAATTGATTGAGAAAATATGTAGGGAAAAACCTCTACTCCTCTACGACCTATAAACCACTTAACATTCCTCAATATTACTTTCTTTATTCTTTTACTATCCATAGAAATACAACATTCCACATTATACACGTGGACCTATATATATAAACCTATGAACCTATTATCAGATTCAAAGGGGAAAAAGTAGTAGTAAGTTTCACCCCTGTTTCGTTACCTAAACAATTGCGTGAAAATATTTATGTTGAATACACAGGAAATGTTTGTTGACATTCAAATTAAATGATCAATATCAGTGTTGTTCATATCTGATTATGGGTTTGATAATAATATGATTGATAACAATTGGTTCGAACAGTGTATCCAAACCATTTTTTTTTTACCATTTCCAACCTACGGCTTTCTAAAATTTCTGATTCCCCTCGATGAAAAATTTAATTATTCCTGAAATGAAGCCTAAATATAATTTATTTAGGACACAGCACTTAGGTTTTAAGGAAGACATCACTAGGGGATTGTTAAGGATGGTCCAGCCAGCTTGAAACCACTTTTCGACAGATTCTTTTTTTCTCACAGGCTAAAAATAACGTGTTTTGAAATAAAAAATAATTTTAATCTTTTATATTTGATTTTAAAAAAAAATTTATTTAATAAATGTTTATCTTTACTATCCTAGTTTTCTTTTTAAATTCTGCCGAGTATTTTTTTTTAATACACCAGTAATAGTTGGGCGGAGAGAGTGAGAGAGAATGATTACTTTGCTATTAAACGGTCGAAACGGTTCTAAACGGTCAAACATTCTGAAACTTATTAGAAAATTTATTAGAAAACGTTTTAGCCTGTGGAAAAAAATGAGCAAAATCTAACGAAAAGTGATTTAATGCTGGAACCACCTTAAGGATGTTCCAGCATACCACCACTTTTCGACAGATTTTGTTTTGTTCACAGGCTAAAAATAAATATTTTTGACCGTTTAGAACGCGATCTAATTATTATCAAAGTTATCATTCTCTCTCACTTTCTCTCATTAGAAGCATGTGAAACTTCATGCCCGTCCAACTATTATCTGTTGTATTAGAAAAAATACTCGACAGAATTTTAAAAAAAACTAGGAGAGTCAAGATAAATATTTATTATATGAATTTTTAAAAAAATCGTGTGTTACCGTTTTGTTTTCGAAATATAAAAGTTTATAATTATTCCTTTTCCTCACAATAACATTATTTTGTATATGTGAACAGTGTTTTTGTCTATGTGTTGTATATGTGTGTTTATGTATTGGTGCTGTAATAAAATCAAACCGGTTTGTTGTACTGATTGCATAACATAGTACTGGAACGTCCTTAATCATAAACTAGATACCTGACAACACACACGTCACAATACGTGTTTGTTTTTTATCTTCTCCAAACACCAGATCAACTCAGAGAGTAGTCAACATGTATGTGACGTTTGTTATATATTCCATTTAAATATAATTATTATAATTCTACTAAATAATAGATAGAATATTCATTTTATTTTTATTGTTGTGATGATGATAAAAATTAAATTGTGTGAAAATGTTTTTATTTTCTTTTTATTATTTAAACAATATAAACATAGAAATAGAAGTAGAAGAAACAGAATAGAATAGAATGGGTTTGTTATTTAAATAAAAATTATTTGTGTTGTTTATGTAAAACAAGAAAACGCAGTCACGCATAAACAATTATTATGTAACTCTAATTGTAATTATTATTATATTGTTTGTATTTTAATTTGAAGAAGCTGCTACAATAGGGAATATGCATGCAAAATTTTTTTCACTTAAATTGAAGCATGTTTACCTGAAAAATATCAAGGTAAAATTACTTTTTACATAACTTTAAAAATAAGCGAGATATGAATGATTGAAATTCCCGATTAGACAAAGAGGGTGATAGCCCTCTTGATATGTTATGAGACGTCATATCACACTTTCACCATTTAAAATACACGTAAAACTCCGTTTTTAGTATTTTTGCAAGAAAGAGACAGATCATAATCTTTAAAAGCTTATAGCTTCCTTGATATTTGTCGGATTTTAATTTCGTTTTAAAATATTATTACAGTATTAACAGTATTTTCATATTCTGAAAATAAATGTGAAAAAAAATTTTCATGCATATTCCCTATTACGTAATACATATTCGCCTTCTTATACTTAGCGAATTGGTTTTGTACCGATTTCGTGTTGGAGGCCGCAATTTTGGTCCAATTTGGTATGTAACGTGATTCATTAGGGTGCAACTTGAATTAATCACTGATCTCTATACTATCTCGGTCTACATAATTCAATTTCAATACTAATTATTACCTCATGGTGTTCGCATGCATTTACTATTTACAACTCGATCACAACCACCTTCTATGATGGTTTTCAACATATAACGAATCACGGATATAACACTCGATTGTTGTAGCACTCGCTCGATCGATGTTATGATTATTGGAGACAGTGTTTGGGAGATATTCAATAACAAATGTGTGTCATACAGTATATAGACAAAATTTATGTATACATAAATTAGATGCTTAGCGAAACTAACACGTAAGTGTGTCATATGAGTGACCCCACTCTTCAGTGGACAAGAATTTTGTGTGTGCTATGACAGGTGAATTATCATTATTATTTTGGTAAATAGCTACACCGGCAGTTCGTACATAAATTTGATTATACAGTTGAAATTAGGTACAAGAATGTCTTCATCATTATTACTCCATGTTTCTGATAAAAGAAGAATATTAGAATTACGAGCCACATTATCAATGATATCATTATTCAGGGCTCGTAAACTTTATATATAAATGTATATATTGATAAATATTGGCCTGGTCTTGATAAATTTTACTAACTCTGATTCTAATGTAAATAATGGATTTGATGTCAGTTTTTCAAACTCTAATTTGAATGCAAGAAGTGGCTGACGCTGGTTCTGTTCTACTATGATGAAATGTAGAATCGTTGATTCTAGATACAGTATATAGTTTTTCTATTGTAGCTTTTCATCACCATATCATTTTATTAAAATTTGTGTCTTAAATGTAGTGTTGACCTTATTTCAATTTCTTAGATATTTAGTTTAGGTGCTATTCATTTGCCTGTAGATAGTTAAATACCTGGCGCAGTTGGGTCCACTATTTTATTCTTTACAGTGTATAAGAAATGTCGGTTAGTCAATTTCATTATGATTCTTTGTTAAATTTTCTTTGTTAAAATTTTTTTGTTAAATGTTAAATTTTTGGATGAACATACTACAAAAGATTACTATTATAGTTCAATAAATTTCGTGTATCATTAGTCACGGTATTTCTTTGCACCATTTCGATCATCTTACCCTGTTGTTGAGAACACGAGATAAAGCCCAATCTATACCTACGTACAAAGCTAATTATTTTAATTATTATTGATAAACACACTCATGATAATTCAACGTAAACAAATGAATGGTTAATTTGTAGATATATCAAATGTGTGAGTGTGTGTGTTTGTAGGGGTGGTAAATGAATTGAGGTTATGTTTGAGAAGAGATCAATAAATTCGACCATTTCGAAGTGGGTTTTAACACATTCTATGTCTATTCTATAACTGTTTATCTGATGGTATATACATATATATATATATATATATATATATATATATATATATATATATATATATATATATATATAAAATCTATTACATATGTATTTATATATATGTTTCCAAGTGGAGGGCATCAGGTCATAGTCATTTATAAACAGGAGCGTAGAACTAAAGGCAGATTTAATTAAAACTAAAAATTTTATATCTGTACAGAATTTTAGTTATTATCTCATTTAATAAACGGTATTGTATCTTAAGTAAAAAAAAAAAAAACTTTGCAAAAAGTAGTGATATCCGATCAAAAACAAAAATGTAAAAGGTTCAAAGTTTTCGCATACAAAAAGTATTAATTATTCCAGCAAAAATAAAAATATTGATCTTCAAAAGTAGTGAAATGTAAGGACCAAGTTTTTCAACAAAAGTGGGAAAATGATTAGTATATATTTATTGTGTAAGTTTCTCAGGTGCAGGGTATTTCATATTCTGCTTGGCAAGTTGTCAGGTCTAAATACACTTTATATACAAATAAATATGAAATACCCTGCACTTTAGAAACTTATAAATATATACCAACCATTTTCTCACTTTTGTTAAATAACTTGGTCCTCACATAGATTTCACTACTTTTAAAGGCGAACATTTTTGTTTTTGTCGGAAAATCAATACGTTTTGAACGCAAAAACTTGGACCCACTCACACCATTTTAGTTTTTGGTCGGATACAAATTAATAAACACCTCCCAAAACAAAATTTGCTTTCTCCAACACTGTTTGAATGGTTCATTTAATATCTAGTTTACAATATTTTCATCTGTTGTGGAATATTGTTGTTTTACCACCTCAAATATCCATCCCCTACCCCAACTAACAAATAAAAGACCAGAATGATACTACCAACATAAACATAAAATGAATTAGTAATAATGTTCCCACCAATAATAACAACCAACGTTCATTTCACAGGAATTTGTTTATCTTTTAAAACCACACTGAAATATTCCCATACAGAACAATCGGGATAAAATATTTTGTTAATAATTTAGTACTACTATCCTTGTATGTATTTTTTGGGACGAAGTTTATAAAACAATTTTGTATATTGTATTTTTGGAGTAAATTAGTATATTGGATTTGTAGATGAAATTACTGGGCCCATAACTTATTCGGCTTAAACGATTAAGTTACTTAATCGAGGATATAGTTAGTAAGGGTTTATTGACGCTACAGGGTGTTCGGACAAATATCACAGAAAACATACCAGATTTGTTTTCAAGCTAAAAAAAAAATAATAATTTTCACAATTTAAAAAATTTACTTGATGAAAATTTACATTTCTCGTTACTGGAGAGCTGGTTTTCGCTAGCCAAAGCGGGCAGAAAAATCGTGCTAAGGGATGTTTTCACAAATTCTAAAATAACTTTTATAAATGATATTTTGTTATAAGTTTATTAATTTTTCTCTCTCTTTGTTTTAGGTAAGTTCCACTGTAATTCTCCACATACTGCCCCAACTAACACACCCAAAAATCTGGAACATCTGGTAATTTTCACACATTTTTGCGAAAGCTAAACGATTAATTATACAATAAAAAGTTTTATTTGATCTATTTTCTGTTTTCGAAATAAAGCGAACAGGAGCGTCACAAAACATGTAGGTTTTTTGAACTACAAGTTCTACTCCTGAAAAACACCCTGTTAGGCAAAGCCAATATAAAGTGGCGAGAGAAACGCACTTACAATACTACCAGGCACATTTGGCTAGAGTACAACTCAACACGCTCCGAAGATATTATCTCCCTACGGAGATCGTCTATAGGCAACGTTATAGTGCATAGGTGGGCAGACCTTGACTGCAATCAGCTCTGAGTGAGAGGTAGGAAGAGAGATAGAGTAAATATAGGGTACCTACCAATTATTATTATTTTCTTTTTTTAATTAAAACATTTTCTGAAAAAAATATATATTTGGGTATGAATATACCTTTTTAATATATTTGGGTATGAATAAAATATAAATGTTATATAAATAATAAAATATAAATCTTTTGATCTTTTACATTTACCGCTTGTAAATTTTTTTATGATTTAGTTTTAGTTTAGATTTTAGAGTTAGATTTTAGGCGAGATGTCTGCGCCCACCTCTGTCATAGTGTATAAAGTGTTAAAAGCTTGTAAAAAACTTTTTTTAACATTTGATTTCACTACTCATAAAATTGTCGTACCTGGGGCTTTAAATTGAAATCGATTCTTAAGGAGTAAACTCCAAGAAACTAAAAAAAAAAAATTCCAAACTATTTATATTTTGCGACTCCATATTATTGAAAAATAATTAATAATTTTTAATTATCTTATGACATGTTTCAAATTTAACAATCATTTTCAAACTATAATTAAAGGGTACTTTCAATTAAAAAAAAAAAAAAACAACATGTAGAAAACAACCACAGAGCCATAAATTAGAATCTATTTAAAATAGAAGAAAAGAGAAATTAGAGGCGAATACAACAATATAATTGATTGTATGTAATCAAGTAGAATCGAAGGTGTTACTCTACTCAACTCTTAATAAGTATATAATTATTATATTGAAGTAATCAAAGAGATGCTTATCTATTTATTTTAATTTTAGATTCATTTTCAACAAACAATAATAATAGTAATAGAAAATTTATTATTTATTTTCTGATCAATCAAATAGAAATTGACCTACATTCAAATACTTTATATCAAATTTATTATATCAGCATAAAAATCTATAAACTTTGAATAAAATATTTAAACTTAGCAATAAAACTGTTAGACATGGTCAATTCTCTAACTGGAAAATATTTATTAACAAAATTGAGTAAAAATACGTATGGTGTTTTCTTTTGAACCACGAGAGAGTTCATGCTCGTTACTCTGTGATGACGTCATGTTGGACCTCAGTTCTTGCTCGAGAATTGTGCAACCATTTTTTTTTAATCGAACATGTTTATCATAGACACTAAACAAGGATACATAACTCCAGGTAAACAAATAATTGGCAAAAATAAGATGTCAGTAGTGTTCCTTCGGCACCGGAAACAAAACAGAGAGTATAGGGCGCGAGTTTTAATTGAAAAACATTACGCAAAATTATTTCCAGCCAAAGTATTTATTTCTCCAATAAAATATTTTTTTAAATAAATGATAAGTAATTTCAATTTTTCAATAAGGATTTAGTTGAAGTTGAAGTGATAGTTAAAATTCGCAAAATAATTACATAATAAAAAAAAAAACATCAAATAATTAAATAGTAACCTGTAATGTTGGAATTGTAAAAATGAAAATAAATTATTGAATCAGATATTAAATTAAACTTTTATTTATTAATAATAATGCTGAAAATTAATATTTAATATAATGTCATACAATTTAATTAATGTTGGAATATTTATACTCGCTTTTGGTACTTTAAAAAGTCCTGGTTTTTTAAACCCAATTGATCCCGTTGCTTATTGTCACAAGCACTACCACTTTTGCAATTGTCTACTGCACACACTCTTCCCTTTTTAAATGTTTTTTAAACAGTTTTTTATTTAATAAATTTTTTTAAACAAATTTCATACTTCAAAATAATCACTTCGAAATAAAACTAGTTACTTTTGACTACTTCATTTCTATTTATTATACTATACCGTACGTTTAGTTTATATCTTCGCATAGCAGATCTCCCACGAGTATGAGAGAGTACATATGCATACATTAAGACCTCCTTCTCATACACATTGCTTAATGTATACATATGTACTCTCTCATACTCGTGGGAGATCTGCTATGCGAAGATATAAACTAAACGTACGGTATTTCACTTCGGTACGGATGAGTTCCTATCAACAGCTAGCGACCCTAGCGGCATAAAAATTAAATATAACTGCTACCATTTCGTTGCCATATTTTGTCAATTTTCCCGTTTGAGTTAGATCTCCTTTATATAGTATCCATGGTGTTTATGATCATTTATTATTAGATTGACTGTCAGTGTCAAATACTTAAGTACACTAATAGCTGTTGTTTTGGATTACTGATCAGACTGTAGAGGCAGCACTGTCAGCACTGTACATATAATATATTCTTTTATTTCTAAATATGTCCGTCCGTGTGCGTAAAACAAATATTATTCAGTAAAAATGTAAATAAAATTGAATCTGATGGCACTGATGACACTTTGTACTATTATTACCGAAGCAGGTAATAATATACACAGGTTGCATGAAGTAATTGTAATTATAATTCATCATCACATGAGCGAAAAAGAAGTCCAAATAGTCCTCTCACAAATGACACATTTCAATGCGTTTTTTATAATTTTTTCCATGTCAAAATTTAACAAAATGTTTCTTTCACAAGTGATACGTTTTGATGTGTTTTTCGAGATCAAAACCTTTTTCACTTGTATTAGGGAAATTTAACAAGTCCTGATCCTCATTTTTCTAGATAACCTCAAAATTTATTCGAGTAAAATTAACTTATATATGTATAATTTTTTGTTTGTTAACACTATAAAGAATAAAATACATTGTATAAAGAATAATTATCCATTCATTCGAAAAGCACATAACTTATCTCTTTTTGTGTGTTTGTGTCATAAAAATAGGATAAAATTTAACACTCACCCTGAGGGAGGGTGTGGGTGTCATCATGTTAAAATAGATAGAGTTTGTTACATCTTTTAACTGTAGTTGCTTTGTTATACTGTAAATATGACTATATATATATATATATATATATATATATATATATATATATATATATATATATATATATATATATATATAGACAAACAACTGTAAGTTCTATGGTTTTTCTCATATTTCATATGAAATAAACGACATAGAGTTTTCCTACTACAGTGCGCTTTCCAGATAACACACAAATTTATCTTTTTATGGTTCTGTAGGTGAAAATAGGAACCCTAAGGAAAAACAGGGTGCTCAACCATTCGATTCTGTCAAGAAAATTGGTTCTAAAAAATCAGACGTTGTAATCCAAGATCAAGGTAACCATAAGATAGTTCCTATTAACAAAACAGCTGTTAATCAGGTTATTTTTTTCGAAAAACACGTCCTTGAAGAAATATTTGGGTGCATTGTTTTAAAAAAAGCATCTCCTGCAGTTTCATCACCATGTCCGTTTGTATTTCACAGTAATTTTACTCGTAGCTTATTAAATATCTCCGTTGGGACTATTTCAACTAAAAGCTGAATGAGATTGAGTAACACGATTGTATTATGAAATCATTCTGATTCATGTTTGGTGATTTCGCAAAATTAGCAAAACACTTATGAAATCACTTCGTTACCTATCCGCTCCTCTATCACAGATTATTTTCTCTAAAACTCTTTGTCGTAATAAATAAAAATTAAGCACAGATAGAATGTGATTGCCCGATTATTGACGTAATAAAAGATTGAATTTGATTTCTAGAGGTTAATTTCGAAGAGTGAATTGTGATATGAAAAGATTTTCCAAGGGTATCATGTGAGCCGTTTGGTGTTAATGAAAGCTTTTTGAAGCTCGGATATGCTTTTATAATTATTGAACAAAATATTTCGAGAAAAAATCCATAAAAATTGCTATTCTCAGTCTTATCTTCCAAAGGATCATTAAAAATAAACCTAAACATCAAGAAAAAATGTGGATAAACCACAAAAATTATCACGAATGAACAATTCTAGCGCGATCAATTTTGATAAACAATTTAATTGTTTTTGATACACATTCCTTAGTTTTTACACAAATACACAAAACAATATTGTGGCGTGTGTTGCCTATTTCAAATTCAAAAATCATTCATTGAACATATGAATAATTTTGGTATTACACTTAACCGTTTTTTTTTTATTAATTGAAAACAATATATATTGCATCCTTGTTTTTCATTACTATGCGAATTCTGTCGAACCTTTTATGTTACCGCTGTACCATATACTTGATTAATAAATTTGTTGTTAAAAAATTACTACAATTTATTTAGTTTTTTTTTTTTTTTTGTGAAAAGTAGAGATATAATAAATTTTTGTTGTTTTTTTTTTTTGTTGTGTTTATATTTAGTTAGAATTTTATATTCGAATAAACCTCTAAACATAAATATGGCATCATTTATATCCTAGCCAGCCAGCCAGCCAGCGATACGAACATTATTGTGATTATTGTTGTTTTAGAAAACATACAATACATGTGTTTGTATATTAAGACTGGTTTACACCCAAAAAAATAAATAAAAACAAATAGGGAATATGCATGAAAATTTTTTTTCACATTTATTTTCGGAATATGAAAATTCTGTTAATACTGTAATAATATTTAGAAACGAAATGAAAATCCGACAAATATCAAGGAAGCTATAAGCTTTTAAAGATTATTATCTGTCTCTTTCTTGCAAAAATACTAAAAACGGAGTTTTACGTGTATTTTAAATGGTGAAAGTGTAATATGACGTCACATAACATATCAAGAGGGCTATCACCCTCTTTGTCTAATCGGGAATTTCAATCATTCATATCTCGCTTATTTTTAAAGTTATTTAAAAAGTAATTTTGCCTCGGTATTTGTCAAGTAAATATGCTTCAATTCAAGTGAAAAAAAATTTTCATGCATATTCCCTATTGTCAATAACAAAAATGGTGGACACAAAATGTTTATAGCCGTAAATTAAATTTGAATCTAACATGTAGTATCAGCTTTCGCGTCGATACACAGAATAGTGCCGATCACGGTTCGTTCTCGGTCCGATCTCGTTCTGGTAAAATATTATCAAGGAAGAAACAGTGTATGCATTCATATCGGTAATACTATCGGTAACAGTCAAGTTCAGGTCTAATCCCACTTCAGTCACGAACAGTCTCGAAGAATATTATTGAGTGAGATCGAGCTTGTAACGGCATGTGAATGATAGTGTGAATGCTCGTGGTCAAAAAACGAAGCGCTCCCGAGACGAGGCGAGCCGACACGAGCGACACCGAACGCTGCGAGTACACTCTCGAGCTTGTTAGGAATCATCAAGAGTTTACTGCAGGCATAACAACGTTGCCAACATTCTAATTGATTACTTCCTACTATCAACATTGTGAACAACATGTTCTGTTTCTAACATCTTCTAATCTAGACGGTTAGTGTCAGTGTTAATAATAATAATAATTAGAAATAGGAGTACCGCAAGTTGGTTTCTAGCACCTAGACCAAGGGGTCCTCTGTGCCCTCCCAGAGAATAACCTGTCACCCGAAAGCGAGAAGTCTCCGGGTAAGAGGCGCCATTCTAAGCAGATGAAGCTATAGTATTCTGTCCAGAAGGGATCCCACACAGAAGGCTCACAACTTCTCCGCCGAGATTTCTCCCAGGATTGATGGGTACAAGGTTTCGGACCCAAACATTCTATATCTGACACCCTGCAGGTTTCTGCAGCTGCATATAACATGTATGAAGGTCTCATCGTCCTCCATACAGGCCCTACAAGTGGGATCGTCAGAGATCCCCAAGTTATGTAGGTCGTAGTTCAATCGACAGTGCCCTGTCAAAAGCCCCATCACCTTTCTCAACTGTATTCTATTGAGTTTCAATCGAACACAGTCGAATGGCCTAGTTGTGTTTATGCACAACTTGGCCTGTCGCATGGCTAGTGTCAGTGTTACTAACAAGATTATCAACACTGCAGTTTTAAAAATGTACACAATATGGGATTAACAATAATACCGTAGATGTAAACAAGGCTTTAGAAACATACAATACATGTTTGGTTACTATGTTATTAGTATGTATACAAGTGTTGTTAAAAACACGTTCTGTACAGAAGACTACTATGTACAGCAGAGGTGGGCAGGAGATGACTCGGCCAAGCTCTGAGTGAGAGGTAGGGAAGAGAGATAGAGTTAATACAGGGTAACCCCTACCAATTATTAATATTTTCTTTTTTTAATTAAAACATTTTCTGAAAAAAATATAATAATACCAAATATTTTTTATGGTCACTATTATACAAAGTAAATAATACATACAATCATTCAATACATACTGTGGAATTTTGGGCTGGTAATTAGGGTCATTAAATGTACCTTTTTAGTATATATCATATTTGTGTATGAATAAAATAAAAATATATAAAAAATATATATAAATGTTTTGAACCTTTAAGTTTACCGCTGGACCATTGTAATAAAAGAGGGAAATTTTTGCAAAGGATAATTTTAAATAGAATTAAAGTTTTGGAAATTCCAAATGATTTGTCTAAATATTTTACTATTCATATCCGAGAACTAATAAAGAATTATTTACCTGATTTAATTATTTTTTCTTCGTATGGAGTATGCTCAGTATAGTGTCATGGGAATTTGATGAATTAAGTTAAATTTTACATAAAGTGGGAATTTGAGTTCTTCGAGTTAGTCTACTTTGAATTGAAAAAGTGAAAAGTACTATTTGTAGTAGTGGAAATTATTTTTCGCATAATTTGTTTTTCAAAAAAAATAAAAGTAGTGAATTTAATAATGGAGAAGACATCGCAAGCAGTCTTGGATAAGTTCAGATTATTATTATTATTGTTATTATTATCATTATTGTTATTATTATTATTATTATGTTTTTTGGTGTATCTCTCCATACTGTAAAAGATATTATTTAAACAATAAATATTTTATAAAACTATTTCTAAATTGATTGAATAAATTATTGGGCAATAATCGGTAGGACAACCTGTATTGAAACATCGTTCCGTCTTGCTTCAAAACATACCTTCTTTACTTACTCTCACCCAGCTTATGGAGAGCTCGTAAGGCTCAGACGAGCTGTCTGTGCCCACCTCTGATGTACAGTACAGACTACAGAGAACTTATCTTAAAATATTCTCACGTAGTATTTTATAAAGATGATGATCATATGATCATATACATACTGTACTTGCAAGGATAGGGTTCAAGCTAGAACGGTCAGGAAGGTGGAGGAGGGGTTGGTTGTTTTTATTTAATACTCTTGTAGCATAATAAATTTTTGTAAGGTCTGTTTTTGTTTAGAAAATGTACGTTAGTAAAAATTTCATTCGGATATGTGTTGTTGTAACTGTGTCAAATGAAAACGAACTTACCCAAATTATGTTCTGTTTGATATATTGTTGAAGACAGATTTATAGATATAACTTTTTTTTGTTGTTGTTACCTACTGACCGGAAATTAAACTTCCTATATAAAGTTTCCCATGCAGCTAAAATTCAATTATTTAATTATTAGATATATAAAAAAGAAATTTTGTTACTATACCGGGTTATGATTTATTGTGACCTATACTAGTTTTACTTCATATAGATTTTATGATAGAATGCAGAGGGAAGATCGGGTAAAGTAAAATGGCTTAGCCAAAATAAATAACGGATAGCCAAACATATCTATAAAACCAATGAATCTACATTTTATCATGGTAGAACAGATTCAGCGTCAATTCTTACGTTCAAATAAGAGTTTGACAGACTGCCATTAAATCCATTATTTACATTAGAATTAAATTAAATTTAGTTTTTTTGCCCCAATTTCTTTGATAAAAAAATTTTTTGTATTTTATAAATACGTATTTCGACTACAAAGTAGTCATCATCAGTATGAATTAGCTAATTGTAATTATTCTCCGAAGAGATGTAACTTGTTGCTAATTTGGTGACGGTCTGCGCGCCTTTGGTGCAGACCGTCTCCAAATTAGCAACAAGTAATTTTAATTTGAAAAAGCCTAGAGTTCTCTTTGATATTATTTATATTAGAATTAAAGATAGTGAATATTATCAAGACCAGGCCAGGTTTATCATTATATACATTTAATATACAAAGTTTACGAGCCCTGAAAAATGATATCATTCATAATATGGCTCTAATATTCTTCTATCCAATAAGTATGTCAAATTCAGATAAGTTCAATTTTTTTGCAGAGTAGGTTATATAGAAACTTAGATTTAATGAAGCTTTGTGTTTCCGCCCAAATATTTGTATACTAAACACAAAATGTTGTGGTTTTAAAATTACATATATTTCTAAAATTGTTTTACAAACATTTCTGTGATTAAAATTTAAATCAATGTGTTGGGTTGGTTGTGTGGTTATTGAGTTTGAAATGACGACAATGGTCAATGATGACGCTGATGATGGTATATTTGTATGTATGTATGGTGGTGACCTTTCTGTAACCACTAATGACAGATTCATCATCAACAAACAAACAAGTTCTAAACTAACAAAGTGGATGCTGTATACATACAACAACAGAAGTACAGGTACTATGGACCACACAAGCTCATGACTTTTTTTAAAATAATATCATTAAATACTGGTATGAAAAAATTAACTCATCATCCAGGAATCGTACCTCGGGCCTTTGGATATCTAGTCCAGCGTGCTTACCGTGATTGCAAGAGTTGGCTATTACGTCAGAGTCATCTTTGATGTAGCGGTAAACACGCTGGACTAGATATCCAAAGGCCCGAGGTTCGGTTCTGGTTGACGAGTAAATTTTTTCATATCAGTATTTAATTAAAAATCCATTTGTCTATAAAGTATACGCTAGTCTTCTACAATTTGTCTTACGTAACCTAAAATGGAATTTGGACAAACATTATATTGTTGACGGTTAAGTATACACAAATAAATATATGTATGGAATTAATTCGGTTTTCGAAAAAATGCTTTGGATAAACGTTGTTAATTAGAAATATAGTAACTTAATTTTATTCAAAAATTATTTGCGAAAACCGTATAAATAAGGCACAAAGCTATTATAAAATTTAAAGAAAATAGCATCAACTTTTGTAGCCCATGTGTACAGGTGATCTCTGATGTGAATGACTCATCCATCTGTTATTATAAATGATGTTAAACAGCTCCGCAGTCTGATTTGATGATCACATTCACTTTTTTCTAAATATACTTACACGCTGGTTTGTCAACTGATGAATAATTTCATAATTTATTGATTATTTATCTAATTGCAATGTATGTTTATACCAGTCTTTGTTAAACTTGTTTAGAATACGTATAATTTCCTATTTAAAATGTAGCTTAACGTGGACTCTTCGATAATTTACAGAAAGTTCTGGTGCTACGGCTGACCTTAGTCATAAGTTCATTTCAGCTAGTCTTCTTCTAACAGTTTTTGTTCTAGTAGCAATATAAGATGCCTTTGGACTGTTTCGGAAGTAGGAGAAAAAACCAGCCACGTAACCGCGCTTGTTAAGGAGTTGTGTCTACTTGGAACTGGCAGGTTATGGGTTCGAATCCCGACACCGGCAGTTTGTCAATTAAAAAGTAATGGGGTGGTTGATTGACTAATTTGTCGGCGTATGGACAAGAACGAAGTAACCGGCTATGGTTGAGAAGGTTTTCTGCAGTTTCCCTTCACGAACTCCAGATGAATATTGGCATAGGTCCTAACAAAGTCGGCTGCAGCCGCACACCTACCAATTCCTAGTCTGCATACGAAATCCTTATCCTCCACCCACATCATAAAAATGTAAAGTAAAAATTAATAAAGGTTGAAAAATAATGATGTGAGTGGCCTTGTTATAGATTGTCGTGTCTCAAAAACGAAGGTTAAACCCCATTATTTTATTTTTATTTTTCGAAAACCTAATTCGGAAGAGTCTACATTAAAATGATCGAAATTCAGAGTCTGAGATGGCCACGTGGTCATCTCAAATTCCCCTTTCACTTGAGCCTATTATTCTCATAGCAAGATGCTCCGTAATTTACCGAATCAAGAGGTGGCTGCGACAAGCTCATCTCGATTACTGGGATTTTGCGCAGAGCATGCGACAGGCAAAGTTGTGCATAAACACAGCTAAGCCATTCGACTCTACTCGGTTGAAACTCAATATAATGCAGTTGAGAAGGGTGGTGGGACTCTTGACAGGACTCTGTATTGAAGAACCACCTTCCTAACTTGGGGATCTCTGATGATCGCACTTTTAAGGCCTGTATGGAGGACGATGAAACCTCCATACATGTTATATGCATCTGCAGAAACCTGCAGGGTGTCAGGTATAGAATATTTGGGTCCGAAACCTTGGATCCATCAATCCTGTGTGGCGTCTGGCCTCGACAGAATCCTATAGCTTCATCTGCTTAAAATAGCACCTCTTACCCGGAGACGTCTTACCTTCGGATGACAGGTTGTTCTCAAGGAGGGCACCGGAGACGTCTTGCCTTCGGATGACAGGTGCTAGGGAACCATTTGCGGTACCCCTATTTCAAAACATTAGTAAATATTTATATGTACACTTCTACATAAAGATAAATATACAAATGCTTATACAATTTATATGACAAATGACGTAAATACAATAAATATTTACCTACAAAAAAATAAAATAACTTACAACAAAAAAATAAATATGGCTACACATAAAATACATTTTTTTTTTAAAGTATGAATCATGTTTTTATTTTATATAAATTTTTATAAAATATAAAATTACGACATTGACATTAATCAATGAAATAATAGATAATTACTTGACCACAAAAGTAGCGGTCTTTTTTTGTATAAGTTTATAATTGATTTGAGCCTTATTCATTTGGTTATCGAAAAAAATGTTTCGAATAAAAGTTGTTCATTATAAATGTATTAACAAGTTTTATTCGAAACATTTTTCCGAAAATCGCATGAATAAGGTTACAAATCAATTATAAAATTTTGAAAAAAGAACGATACTTTTGTAGTAGTTTAAGTACATACACGGGCGGGCGGATTAAAACTGATAACAAAAAACGGTTGTTCATTTGTGCGCGCCTACTCTTAAACATTTATAAATACTTCCGATATCAATATTTTCGTAAATAAATAACAATACATTTGTCTTCCGGGATCAACTTGGAAAAATTTATTAGTTTTGTTTTTTTAATAAATTGTTTTATATAATAAATTGAAGGCCACAAAGTATTATGGTTGTCCTGGCATAAGATTTAATTGTTCTAATTGTGGTAATATTGTAATCCAGAATCTTTGTACCTGATGTTGACCTCGAGAATGTTTGGAAAGCTGTCCAAAATCTCCATTTACTTTGATAACAAGTTCTATGTTGAAGCATTGCTTTTGAAAATATCAAAAAATGTCAATTGCCTATACTGTACCTAAGAAAGTATTGTAACAGATAGAAAACTAGCTGACCTCTGAGATTCAGACTATCTCTGCTCTTAACAAGTGGGTGAATAAAGATTGTAGAGGCTTCGACCATAAGGTCCATTGTGATGCCTAAGGATGTGATTGGAGGGGCAGCGTGGCTTGTCCAGTCTGTAACGAAATGGATGGCACGTCCTTTCACCTTCTGACACAATGTCATTACACAGCCAGAATGAGGTACCAAGTCTTTGGATCGACCGATATGAAAGAACCTGACATAAAACAATTTAAATCGAGCTCTGTCCCAACATTCTCACAGAGAGGACGGAGGACCTCATGACTAGTGGAAGCAAACAAGGTAAGATAACAGATAGAGGTTGAGGGGATGAGTTTTTCATGGGCCGGTAAAAATGGGTTAGAAAGACTTATGTGCCATACTTCGGCATACCCATAAAGCTTCTGCGAGAGCACTCTATCTATTGCTGAAAACTTCCATTCAGCACTTTTTTCGGTGGGATTGATTGATTGATTTATATCGGGGCAAAAACTATTGCACTTCTACCTTATGGTCCATTGTCTCGCTTCTCTCATATGTTAGCAATAGCCTGGAGCTTGGTTATCGGGTCCTCTCGAAGGTTCGTATATTCGGGGTGAAATGCACCGAATATCCTGTATCTGCTGTAACCCAGAGGTTCGCAGTCAAATATTATGTGGCTGGATGTTTCTTCCTCCTCGCCACACAATCTGCACATATTGGACCCGTTATGGAGTCCCATTGTGTGCAGATGCTTCCGCAGGGGATAATGTTCGGTAATGAGTCCGGTAACCTTCCGCAGTTGCATCCTGTTCAGCCTCAGTGCATCGAGAGATAACCTCTTTGCTGCACTCTGAACCAGTATCTTCCCAAGCTCTTGCCGCGGTACTTTTTCCCAGTGATCACGGTGTTTTGCATTTGACCGACCACTCGTTGATCAGATGATATTCGTTGGGATGACGGTGTAAACTATGATAGTGATCTGTATATAGAGGGTGTATGGCGTTCGCATCAATTTGTTTGTTATTATCATTTATTAACGTTTTTTTTTTTTTTTGAATAGGATTTAATTTTTGATTAATTTCAATATTGTTACAACCAACATCAATCATCCGCTGCGTTATGAACCACAACAATACGATCTTATTTTTTTTATTTTCTTTTTATTCGAAAATACTGTGACAAGTTACAGAATTAATGTCCTGTCCATTGTGTTATATTTTCAAAACATAACAAGACCAAGACAACAAACCCAATGGTTGACAAGAAAAAGACACATTCAAATAGGAAGAATTCTTACACACACAAAATTATTTATGTCTAAATTTGTTGTTGTTTACTGACCTCTATATGTGGACTGAGATTCCTGATGGCGTAACTGAAACAGAAGTCTTTACCATTGAAATGCATCCACTAGCTAGAGCCACCTACCTCTCATTCAGTCCTGTTTCTTTCAGGAAATACAGAATCTAGGGATGGTTGATTTATATTGGGGTCTAAAAACTATTGCATTGTGCTCCCGCTTCTAGTTCAGTCCGACGAGATTCGCTTATCTCATATGTTGGCAATTGCCAGGAGCTTGCTTATCAACTCTTCCTGAAGGTTCACATATTCGGGGTGAGATGAACCGAATATCCTGTATCTGCTGTAACCTCGAGGTTCGTAGTCAAAGATAATGTAGCTGGATGTTTCTTCCTCCTCGCCACACAATCTGCACACAATGGACCCGTTATGAACCCCTTAACATATCTGGTAGATTCCCAGACATTTTATTCTTTTGTGAATGAGGGAGTTACAGTCTATTAGTAGATGTTCTTGAGTTTCCTCCAGTTCTCTACCAAACTTGCAGTTGTCCTCATTTCCTAAGCTTATTCGTACGGTCCATTGAGTCTACAATGCAAGGTAAGAAGCCTTGTCAACAGCAGCAATCTATTTTTACTCAGGCCAATGCAGGTTTTGTATATTTTGCGGTTAAAGTTCCCGGCAAGATTCTTGGCTTGCCTGAGCCTCGGAAGGTTTCCGTCCAGAGTGTGGTTTTACAAAACATTGAGATTTTTCTACTATCTTTAAATTGAATATCCAGAAAATAATTCTAAATGATGGTGAAAACAGCATCAAAATCCATTGTGCAATTTAGAAGAAGTAAGCGAACAAACAGATAGACGCGAATAGCGACGTATTTTATACTATTTAAAGAATAAAGGTAATCAGGTCATTACCAGCCAAGTAGACGCGCTTGTAAAGGCGTTGTGTGTACTTGGAACTGGGAGGTTATGGGTTCGACTCGGCAGTTTGTGTATTAAAAAGAAAAGGCGGCGGTTAATTGACTAAACTGTCGGTGTATAGACAAGAACGAAGTAACCGGCTATGCTTGTGAAGGTTTTCTGCAGTTTCCTTCACTCCAGATGAGTTACGGCATAGTTCCTATCAAAGTGGGCTGGAGCATATCTTACCAATTCCTAGTCTACACACAAAATTCCTTGGCCTCTACAATCTATCTATCTATCTAATCCGGTCATTTATATGGAGGTTAGTGTTTTTGTTTGTGAAAATAACACAAATGATTAAAGCTCTCTTTTTTTGTTTGTTTTGTTTCCGTCATTCCAATGCAGAGCAACAAAAGAAATGAAAAAAGCATCATATACAAATGTGAGAAAATTGTATTATCCTTTTGTTGTGGTTACAAGGAATTGACATTGTCGGTGCTGCCTGATGCTCTTAGATCTGAGTTAGAGCTAGCTGCTCTTGCTTCTGGTGGTGTGTGTCTCTCTAAAGTCGAGCAGCAAACTATTTGATCATACCATACATTATGTGTGGTTGGATTTGTTTTATGAAAAATGTGTGGTAAAAGGTCAAACTAGATGGAAATAATTTTCTTTTCAAGCTTTTTCATTATACTATTTGTCATATTTGTTTTTTTTTATTTCTATTCAAAATTTATTTTAAAGTAATCTCCTCTATTTGTCATTGAGGGCGCTTTATTTTAAATATTGTTTTGATGTGTGCATTCTAAGGATTCCGTACCAATTATAAAGATTCACCAAAAATATTGGTGATGTTAAAAATTGTTTTGGATATCTTTTGAGAAAACTTCTTTGAAATTCTTTGAAATATAGAAGAAAAAATGTTCGGATTTGTGCCGTAGAATTTTCGTGAAAAGGTCCTGCACATTATCCGTAGACATTTGGATTGTTGATGGCCTGTGTGTGACCGATGGACCAGCTACGTACTCATTTTGCACCGTTCGTTTCGACGCTGCCGTAGCTCTCTCGTATTTGTTCGAACACTAGATTTTTTAGGTTCGTTGGATTCCCTTTCTTTGATACGTCTTTTCTATAATTCCAAGCATATTTACAAGTCATATGAGACGAAATCTTCAATTTTTTCAAAAAAAAAAAGAAAAAAAATTACGTAAACAAAAAATTTATTCACTAATAGGGAATATGCATGAAAATTTTTTTTCACATTTATTTTCAGAATATGAAAATACTGTTAATACTATAATAATATTTAAAAACGAAATTAAAATCCGACAAATATCAAGGAAGCTATAAGCTTTTAAAGATTATTATCTGTCTCGTTCTTGCAAAAATACTAAAATTGGAGTTTTACGTGTATTTTAAATGGTGAAAGTGTAATATGACGTCACATAACATGTCAAGAGGGCTATCACCCTCTATGTCTAATTGGGAATTTCAATCATTCATATCTCGCTTATTTTTAAAGTTATTTAAAAAGTAATTTTACCTTGATATTTGTCAAGTAAACATGCTTCAATTCAAGTGAACAAAAATTTTCATGCATATTCCCTATTAAATCATAACGTTACTTATGCGCCACCCTATACAATTTATTATAAAAACATACTCGTTGGTTATACAAAATATAACATTTTATAAATGAAAGTCAATAAAAATGGAACGAACCTTAATTTCCAATTGTTTTTAAACTAAATATAATGATTATTTTGCAATATTATTTTTTTCTAAATTATCAAAAAATTTATTTAAACTGTGGACGGACCTATTTTTCTTAGTTTTAATAAAAACAAAAAATTTTATATATTTATTTACAAAATTGAATTGCTATGTTAGCAATTACCTGAATAAAAATAAAAAATATAATAAATACTATAAAACTATATTAATAAAACTAAATTATTTATGTTTTATTAAACATATTTAGATTTCAAAGAATGCTGATAAATAATTTTAATAAGGTTTTATGTTATGTTGTATGGTGTACTTGAAAATCATAATAAATAATTATGTAATTTTTTTATAAATTCAGTCATATATTTATATTAATTTAATAGAAAAAAAAAGTATTACTATAAACCTGCTGCAAGGTTCTAAATCAATTTTCTAAATCAAGGTTCTAAAACAATATTCTAAATCTATTTTTATTTCAATTTGTAAATTTTTTATTGTAACTTCAATATTTATCGATGACTTTCTAGACTGACTAAAGTTCTTATAGATTAAATTAAATTAGATTCGAACCCGGAATCTTATAAAGAGCTTTTGTATGACGACCAAGTTAATCTATTGTACCTTCATTCCTTCAAAGGTGTTCCAGGAGTCTTCTGGTCTTGATAAACGTTAGGATATATCTTGGCGAAATTTCATTGATTTCATCGGTTTGGAGATCTGCCCATGCCCAAATGATAGTGTCTTTTGAGAAAGAAAGACACTAGTACCCATTCTGGCTAAGTCATCAGTCTTGAAGACAGTCTTTTAAACTTATATAAATATACTGGTTGCAAATAATTAGTTACCAAAACAAATGAATGTACGTAATAGTAGCTACCATCTGTTGTTAAATACCAGAACAAATGAATGTAAACATCCAGTCGAATGACTCAGATCTCTGAACTACGCGGCGTATTCGTACTTGAGATAATTATACTAAATTTGGCACTAAAGTTGATATATTAAACATCGTTTTATTTCATGTAGCATTGCATCACTTCCCTATCACTTTGGATGCAACTTGAATTACTCACTGATCTGCATACTAAATCTGTCGTGAGACTTCAATTTCAGTAATAACTCTGAATACATGATGTTATCATACCTTCACTATATATACTTACAACAAGATCATAACTACCTGCTTTGGTGATAGAGATAGGCCCTGGACGGGCTACACTTCGACCATATGGTCCATTGTGAGGTCCATAAGGTCCATTGTGATGCCTAAGTATCTGGGGACGTGAGTGGAGTTGAAGGAATTTTTGTGTATAGACTAGAAATTGGTAGGATATGCGGCTGCACCCGACTATAATTGGAACTATGCCGATATCCATCTGGAGTTCGTGAAGGAAACTGCAGAAAACCTTCTCAAGCATAGCCGGTTACTTCGTTCTTGTCCATACGTCGACAGTTTAGTCAATTAACCGCCCCTTTTTTTTCTCTTAATAATTGACAAACAGTCGATGTCTGGATTCGAATCCATAACCTCCCAGTTTCCAAGTACGCATATTTCGCAGGCATAACGCCTTAGACCGCTCGGCTACTTGGACTGGTTGCTTTGGTGATAACTATATATACCTATGGCAATGGAACATGTCACAGACGAGAGTTTCGGTTAACTAACTGGCGTTGTTGTTGAGTCCACTGATTTATTTTTTACAGTGTAATAATTAAACGATTCATTCTTGTGTAAATGAGAACAGTTTTTAAAAATTGTTGAATTTATTTACAAAATCAATATATTTTATGTGTGTGTAATTTTTTTTTTTGTATATAATTTGTTATTATTATTTTTATTTATAAATAAAATAAGTTAAAAAAACTATGTCAAACTATTTTTTTTAAAAAAACTAATAACTCAACTAATAACTAGTCTGTCAGTCTATCTGTCCGTCTGTCTGTTTGTATTTTTGCAATAGTTGCTGCCATGTTTGGTATTGAATACAATTGAAATGGTTTAAATAAATACAAGAAGCCTCATAACACAAAATTACAATAATTTTCTATAAAAAAAAGTTATATCATTTTTCATAAGTAGTTCACTTATTTTGCTATAGTATTATTTAATAACGATGGACAGATACCCGTTGAAAAATCAGCTATACATATGTTCTGACGCATCTGTCGTTACGTACGACAGATTCAATGACATTTGTCTAATAAATTATACGCCAGTTCTCTCGTATTTTGTCTTACGTAAGCTAAATGGAATTTGACCAGTATTGTATTGTGATGCTAAGTATACACAAATAATAGTTATATGAATAATAATGTTGATATTTGACAACAAAAGTAATACTGTCAATGATATAAAAAAGTTGGCTCTGACGTCAGAATCGTCTTTGGTGTAGCGGTAAGCACGCTGGACTAGATATCCAGAGGGCAGAGGTTCGATTCCTGGTTGACGAGTTAATTTTTTCTTATCAATATTTATTTAATAGTTTTTTCGTAAACTAACGTCTATTTATCCATTGTTAGTATGGTTGCCTTTCGGTTATATTATACCAACGGAAGTGACCAGCATTTGCTCTATTTGACATTTAAGTAATTTGTTTGAAATGCTTGATATGAAAAAAATCATGCACATCTATGATTGGAATTCCACTACCATAACATCTCAGGTAGTTCAAAGGTAGAGCGTTGGTCTGGAATGCTAAAGATCGTGGGTTCGATTCCCATCAAATTCGATTGATGTCAGAAACCTTTGCACCGAAATTCTGACTGCAAGTTAAGTGAACCTCAAATAATAAGGATGAATAATTAGTATACGATTTTTGGGTAATAACACCCCAATAACCCATGGAAAACTGGAAAAGGGACTGTAGAAATATACTGGTATATTAAAACTAAAATCTCAGTTAATAAAAGTTAACTATTGTGACAATTCTGGCCTTTAGACCAAACTTTATTTTTGCATATCTATTTAATAATTAATACCAAGTTTGTTGATGGTTACGACGTGTACCCTGCCGACATGTTATGCATTGCACTAAGGCGGCTTGATATTGTGCAAGTCCAAGATCTAGTGCAGAACATAAACGTAACTGTTCCCGTATTAGATGTCGGTCTAAATAGCTTTTCAGTTATTTTTGACTGGACATCGGATATTCAAGAAAATTCTACATATATATGATGCAAGTAATGTAATATTATATTATGCATTAGGACGAACGCAGCAACCTAAGAATTTATTGAAGTATTCCTCGATAATGAGATATTGTTTGTGTCTTGCATAATATGAACTTTTTATATTATTTGACTTGTAGAGCAAAGCCTACCACTACACTGATAGAAGAATTTCTTTCCTCAAGAAAATATATTTGCTTCAACAAGGAAACCCTTGTTTTCATTCAAGACTATGCAGTCGAACCAAAAACATGTGTTTAGTTGAGCGAAAAAACTAAAATTCTTGAACGGTGTTTAAAATTCTTTAAAGTAGAGTTCGTTAGTCTTGGCCTAAGAAAGTCTTTCTTGGCCAAATACTCTGTGATCCTTTAGTCAAGAAAATAAAATTCTTGTAAAAAAAAGTATTTTTCTTATTAAAAAATAAATAAAAAACACAAGAAGAGAAAGTTTATGCAGCTTCTTTAACAGAAATATATTTAACTGAAGTATATCATTACTTTTTTAAAAGTTTCATTTGTTTGGATTAAATAAATGTTTATTTTGGTTGGAAATTTTAGCATCTTAGTCCCAAGAAATCATCATTTCAGTTTAAGAATTTCGAGATTCTTGAGTCAAGAGTCAGTTTATCTTTAGTTAAGATAATTTTCTCAAGTCAAAACTATACATATCAAGATACTTATTTTCTTATACCAAATATACCGGTTGTTTAGTTTACATCTTCGCATAGCAGATCTTCCACGTGTATGAGAGAGTACATATGTATACATTAAGCAATGTGTATGAGAAGGAGGTCTTATAGGTTTGTTTTGTTATTATTATTACATGTTATAGCATACTGAAGTCTGAACAACAGAACAAATCATAACAACTGATCTGTTCACTTAAAAAGACCCCATACATCGCACAACAGTTTAACTTTAAGTAAGAAAGAAAACAAACCTATAAGACTTCCTTCTCATACACATTGCTTAATTACATGTGTACTCTCTCATACTTGTGGGAGATCTACTATGCGAAGATGTAAACTAAACAACCAGTATATTATCTTCCCTATCTATGATGGTAATATGAAGGTACGCCGATGACACAGTTTTGTTGGCTAACACGGTCTACAAAATTTACTAAACTGTGTGGTAAATGCTAGTGAAAAAGTCGATTTAAAAATTAATGATAAAAAGACCGTCTCAATGGTTTTTTCGAAAAAAAAAAAAATGGAAACGTAAATTTACAATGCAAAAATAATCCGGTAAAGCAAGTGTCGAATTTTAAATACTTGGATGAAACATTGTGCACAACAAATAATCAATCGTCACGAGTAAAAAATGAAATAGTTCGTGCTCAAAGTGTATCCTTTAAACTAAAAAAATTTCTGACTAACAATAAAATTAATAAGGGTGTTAGAATCAGGTTTTTGAAGTGCTATGTGTGGCCAATAATTCTCTATTCCTGTGAAACTTTGACAATAACGTCCGACGTCATAAACAAATTTAATGCTTTTGAGATGTAGTGTTAATCTTGAATCTTGAATGTAAAATATTCATCTTACACATCGAACGAGAAAGTCTTACGGAAAATTGGTACAAGGAAACAACTACTAGTGCTACTTAT
This sequence comes from Nineta flava, assembly GCA_963920215.1. Lineage (NCBI taxonomy): Eukaryota > Metazoa > Arthropoda > Insecta > Neuroptera > Chrysopidae > Nineta > Nineta flava. Next base: position 138,029,035 of record OY986041.1, read on the forward strand.
TAAAAGAAGAAAAGTCTCGTATTTCGGACACATCATGCGTTCGGATAAATATCGTGTCCAACAGCTTGTATTAATGGGGAAGTTAGGGTCACAGCGACAACGAGGTCGAAGGCGAACATCATGGCTCGACAACATTAAACTGTGAACTAACTTAAACTTAATGCAGCTGAAATCAATTATTCATGCTAAAAAAAAGATGGAAAAACGTGGTTGCCAAAGTCTCCTAGGAGATATGGTACTTATCATCATCATCATATATGAGAGTCAGAAATTCTTGGTTTAAAAAAATTTTAGTACCTCATAAACAGTGGGTTTAAAAAAAAATTGCATTAAAATCGGACAAAAATTTGCAAACGCTGCGATATAAAGTTCTTATATACACGTAAAAAACTAAAGTGTCAACTTTGCAATTATTTTTTAAGTTTTGAACAAAATAAAAACGTGATTTTTGAATAATTTTTCGAAGCACAACACAATTTTTTTTTTGTACTGTTGATAAATAAAATTAACCTTGTAATCAAACAATCAATAATACTCAATATTGTATATATACTCCAGTCAATGAAGACATAAAAGACGGCTTTCGCTACAAAAGATCAAGGAGAGTTCTAATTTGGCAGAGTGTTTGGCAGTTTGGTATCCTAATTATAATTCCAAATTTGCGACCTTGAGAGATCGCCGCTCGCCGGAATAATGGTATCATTGGAAGAATGGTATCAATATATTGGAAGAGTGGTATCAAAAACCAGTTTTTCGAGAATATCTAGTCTTCAGCGTCATCTAAATTGGAAATAGTTATTACAAAAATTATAGAGCATAAAATTTCCTGAAACTTTTATGGGAAACATTTTTTGATCAGATAAATAGTCTATGAGTTAGAGTGAAGTCAAGCCCAGCAAATTTTTACAATTTGTAAAATCGCTACATTTTTTTGTAAGCCTATTCCATATGATATTGAATTTGGAAATAGCATTTATGTCATAGATTGTGGATATCTGGTACATAGATCGTTTGCATCGATCTGCACAAACTATGTTCAGTACGTGCAAAGGCATTATCGTCCCAACGCAGTCGTTCTTTTTGACGGGTATCAAATTGACGCAGTTACCAAAAGTACGCAGAGTGTAGAAAGACTTCGTCGTTGAAAAAAACATACTTCCGCTGACGTACTTTTGGACGAGTCAATCGTTCCAACTGTTTCGCAAGAAAAGTTTTCCTCAAACGAAAAAAAATAAAGTTTGCTTGATTTCAATGCTTAAAGACAAATTTGAAAATTCTAATTTTACCGTAAAACAGGCTACTGAAGATGCTGACACATTGATTGTTAACACGGCGATCAGTATTTCCGCATCGTTTGATTCGGTGTTCACAGTAGGAGAAGATATAGATCTTCTCGTCCTACTAACAGCACTGGCGAGATCGTATCTAAATATTTACTTCCGCAAGCCAGGCAAAGGAAAAGGTCCATAATGCCTTTGCACGTACTGAACATAGTTTGTGCAGATCAATACAAACGATTCGTTGCGATGCCATATGATTCTATGTAGCAGATAAATGCTATTTCCGAATTCAGTATCATATGGAATAGGCTTACAAAAAAAATGTAGCGATTTTGCATATTGTAAAAATTTGTTGGGCTTGACTTCGCTCTAACTCGTAGACTATTTATCTGATCAAAAAATGTTTCCCATAAAAGTTGCAGGAAATTTTATGCTCTATAATTTTTGTAATGACTATTTCCAATCTAGATGACGCTAGAGAGTAGATATTCTCGAAAAACTGGTTTTTGATACCATTCTTCCAATATGGAGGCGCGAGTGGTGGTCGCTCAAGGTCGCAAATTTAGATTATTAATTAGGATACCAAACTGTAACACTCCTTGACTTTTTGTAGGGCAGAAACTACCCAATGACTGGATTAATAAGATATTGAGTATTTTGTGTTGAGTACACCACACACTTATAGTCATAAATTAGATGATTACTTATAATTAATTTGTTTACTGCATAAACAAATTATCACTGTTTTAATTACTTATTGCAATACCCGTATAGCTAGAGCTAACTATCAATTAAAATTGATAATTTAAATTGAAATTATTATTGATTGATTAATTAATGAAAATAATCTGTTGATGTAAATTAACTAACTAGTATGTGCTATTTGAAACTTGAAATATACGAATATTAGGGTTGTTCTACAAAAATACAGTAATTTATTATGTCCTTCATTTTTCATTCTTACTAATTTTGAAGTTCATAACAAAAATTGCCGTAACAGGAATAAATTATTTATATTTTTAAGTTGTAATTAGCTTTTTTGATTGTTTTTTATACCCAGTATATTTGTAAATATACAAGGTATATTAAGTTTAGTTCCGAATTTATAACGCTTGAAAATGTTGATCGCAGAAAAAAAATGCATATCTTATAAACTTTGAAATTTGAAGAATTGTTCAAACATTGATATACAAACTCAGTATATACTGGGTATTCAAACAATTAACGGGGTTATTTGTTACATTAATTGTTTTTTTTTGTAAACTAACGTCTATTTACACATTGCTAGTATGTATATCTATCGGTTTTATTATACCAACGGAAGTGACTAGTGTTTACTTAATTTGACATTAAAGTAATATGTCTGAACATTGATAACATTCTTTGACATCAAATATTTGATATGTAAAAGCATACACATCTAGGATGGGAATCGAACTTACGACCTGTGGCATTCTAGACCAACGCTGTGCTTCTCAGCTCTACAGAAATTTTCGAAATTTTTCAACCCCAAAATATACATTATTGAAATTAAAAGAAACAAATATATTGTTTTGCGTCACTTGTACCGCGTTACGAACAAAGTCCCTATTAATTTAGGGTGCGACTTGTATTAATCACTGATCAGCGTTCAGTTTCAGAATTAATTCTGATACATGGTGTTCACATGCACTCTTTGTTCCAACTTACAATTAGATCATTAAAGATTATTAAAATAATCAAAGAGAACTCTAGGTTTTTTGAAATTACATTTCAAATTTATGCCCCTATTCCTAGAACATTTGTTTCTATTTTTTATAAATACGTATTTCGACTACAATGTAGTCATCTTCCGTATGAATTAGCTAATCGTAACTATCTCTGGTATATGGATTCAGATATATGTTGCTTGTTGCTAATTTGATGCCTGAGACTCGCACCAAATCTCTGAATCTATATCCCAGAGATAGTTATGATTAGCTAATTCATATTGATGATGACTACATTGTAGTCGAAATACGTATTTATAAAAAATACAAACAAATGTTCTAGGAATAGGGGCAATAATTTGAAATGTAATTAGATCATTATTTCCTGCTATGATGGTTTAATAACTGTATATACCTATTTACCTATCACAATAGAACATGTCACAAGCGTTTTTTGGTATTATTTTATACCGATTACTAATAGTTTTATAATATTTTGTAACTATTTATATATTATTGAAGTATAAACATACAATTTAATAAAATTTATTTATTCAATTCCAACTACGCCGTTTAGTTGGTTCAAAAAAATTATTAAAAATTATTTAAGTTTTTATATATTTAGCTATTTATTTGCCTGCAAATTGTATCGGCCATGTATCTAGCGTTGTTGAGTCCACTATTTTATATTTTACAGTGTAGGTACTATGACCAACAGCAAAAAAAAGGTTAAATAAAACTTTTCAAAAGTTAATTACCTAAGTCTAAAGAATTTCATTCTCTTACAATATATTTCACAGCCAATAGCTCTCATTCCGTCTACTGGGTATACGATGTTTGAATTAGAATTTATGTAACCATTGTAATAACTTTTAGTGTATACACACACCTCTATACAGGCTGTAATCGTTAAGACTAACTCCATTGTGATACGAAATTTCCAACAGTGTTTAAATGAGTTAAAGACAAACACACACACACACATATATTTTGTAAAAAGAAAAAGAGTCAGACATATACAATATTATTATTGTTTCTAAGAATTAGAAATACATAATACATATACACTCCCGTTCAAAAAAAAAAATGAATAGATGTGAACCGAATCAATCTCTTACAATTTTGATGATTCTTGTAGTAGCAGATACAACATTTTATTTAATTTTTACACGTAAGAGTAAGATATAACACTTAACATGTATTTACATTACATATTATATTCTTTAAATTCTCACTTACTTATACTTTCATTTCTTTTTTACACACTTAAAAAATATAATGCTTATCTTTGTTTATAAATAAATAAAATTATACATTATACAGAGAATTACAAAAGTGAGGAGTTTTATGAAAAGTAAGAAAATTTTAACATTACAGCTCTGTTCACTTTTTTTTTGAACGGGGGTGTACATAGTCACTGTGAGTACGTAAAGCCACGCCCTAATTTTGTTATAGATATGTTTGTTTCTTTTTCTCTTTTCAAATAAATGTATGTCTGTCATTTAAACACTGTTGCAAATTTCGTATCCCAATGAGAGGCTAGTCTAGACTAGACGATTACAGCCTGTATGTATACACTATGTTTAATTTACATGTTCGTATCATAGATCCCACGAGTATGAGAGAGTACATATGTATACATTAAGCAATGTGTATGAGAAGGAGGTCTTATATGTTTGATGAACAAGCATATTTTTCATAACTGTTCGAGTGGTCACCAACCACTCAAACCTATAAGACCTCCTTCTCATACACATTGCTAAATGTATACATATGTACTCTCTCATACTCGTTATGAATATTATTCACTATTTTGAAAAATATTCTTGTTTATCAAACCTATAAGACCTCCTTCTCATACACATTGCTTAATGTATATGTACATATGTACTCTCTCATACTCGTGGGATCTATGATACGAAGATGTAAACTAAACAGACGGTATATACAAATGCAAGTAGGTATAGTAAGTTCAAACCTAAATGAGACAGTCGCAGAAACACATTTTTTTTGGACCTAGTCTATATGATATTTAAGGTGAAGTAGTATATCATTATCATTCTACACTTCTGTGTGTTAACAACTAATCCAGTGAATCTCAAACAGTTTCGTGTGTGTGGTATTTTGGAAGTTTTTATATTTTAATAAAAAATTATAAAAAATTTATAAAAAATTATTTTTCTTTAATTCAGGTAAAATTTGTAGTCATAATTTTTAGGTTAAATTATGATTGTTGGCTTTATTCAATAAAAATCGCCTAACCAAAATTATTCTTTAATAAATTTTAATTATTTTATTAAGAATTTTTTAATCCTGTTATAATAATAATATTTTTAATCCTGTCATATAATATAATATAATAGAATTATATTTCCTTGTTACAAAAACATGGGCAGACCTCAGGTCAATAAGCAACCATATGTTTCGGTTTTATGTTTTATTACAAGTAATTAAAATTCTATTATATTACAACAGGATTAACAAATTCTTAATAAAGGAATTGAAATTTATCAAAGAATAATTTTGGCTAGCCGATTTTTATTTAATATAGCCGACAATCATAATGGGTTAAAGCCCGGTAAATTATGATAATAATTTAAAGGTAATGTAATAGAATTTTAAGTACTTGTACTTAAACGTAGGCCTGAGGTCTGCACAGTTATAGTATTAATTTAATTGCTTGTTCAAAAACATTTTATTTAATAACAAATCCGAAAATTTTATTGAATATCAATTCTATAATTTATTTTCATACTATTTACATCATTGATTCACTTGCATTTTGTTTGATGTCCACTGGTATATAAATAAATATAATCTTTTATTGATAATAGCCATCTCGTTCTTACTATGATGGTTGCATATGTGAATATCTTTGTCGATGGCCATAGCCAATAGAAATAAAATATATGATAAGTTTATTATAATGCTATTTCTTTTTATATAATTGATAAAGTGTATCTTTTCCCTTTATTGAATTATTATATTAAATTCCCCTTTTTCATATATTAAATAGCATTAGTGTATTTTTACCCATTCCAATTTTTTATTTCTGCGCAAAAGGGGAATGGTGTCTCATTTAAGTTTGAACTTACTATAATTCGTAGGTTCTCCATACTATTTTCTAAACAATTCGTTCGTAATACAATGCTCTATTTCATTGTAATGCGAGAAGGAGAGTACTCCCTTGTGTAATTAATAAATACTAATTATGAACGTTATTTTCATTTCAACTTCACATTCATCTATATGTACCGTGTGCAAGTGCTCATTTGAGTACCAAACAAATCCCTTTATAGTCGCATATACCTTTTCTTTAACTTCCTCACAGGAATCGTGAAAAATTCCTGTTTTATATTTATTATAAAACATTTTTCTTATATATTATTTACTCTTTTTTTTAATCAATTTCAATAACATAAATATAAATGGCACAATGGTTTATTATTTCTGTTTATTACGATTCTAATGTTACATAGTCCAAGAGTCTCCTAAACGTCCAATATTGGAAAATATTGGCAGCAGGCTAAGGCTTTTAGGCATATCTTAGATAGATAGATTGCAGAGGCTGTTCTGGATGGACTACAATTCGACCATAAGATCCATTGTGATGCCTAAGAATGTGAGGATGTGAGTGGACCACAAGGAATTTTGAGTGTAGACTAGGAATTGGTAGGATGTGCGACTGCAGCCGACTTTGGTAGGAACTATACCGATATTTATCTGGAGTTCGTGAAGAAAACTGCAGAAAACCTTCACAAGCATAGCCGGTTACTTCGTTCTTGTCCATGCGCCGACAGTTTAGTTGATTAACCGCCCCTTTTTTAGGCATACCTTAGTTGTGGCAGCGAAGGGGACATCAAAGCCTGGCAAGTAGATCTTTCTACGTCTTTTTTATCGACCCTTAAAAGGCAAGGAATTTGTATGTAGACTAGGAATTGTGGTAGGTTGTGCGAGTGCACCCGACTTTGATAGGAGTGTTTGAAATGAACCTGCAGAAAACCTTCACAACTTTTTTTTTGTAATTAATTTAATTAATAAACTGTCGGTGTTGGGAGTCGAACTAGCAACCACCCAGTTCCGAGTAGAGCGCCTCTAACAACTGAAACACACGGACGGACGCGGTACAATGCCGCAAAGACCAACCTGGCTTGTTGGCAAAAACCAAAAAGAGATAAACCTTCTGGATAGAGTGCTTACCGTTCACTGCAGTCTCGAAAAGCATCCCTCATAAGGTTGGAGGACAGCGGGCTTTTGCCGGACTGTAACGGAAGTGATGATACGCTCTTCCTTCTTCTGGCGTAATACCCTACAGAACCAGATTGAGGTATCTAACCTTCGGCTCAACCGAAATTGGAATTCACAAAGAAGACGAGTAGGCTCGTCAACACATAGGCCTAAAGAAAACGAATTAGGTCTGGTTTTCATTAGGAAGCGGTAAAAAGGCCTACTTGCTAGGCGTATTTCGACTACAAAGTAGTCATCACATATATCTGACTCCATATCCCAGAGATAGTTACGATTAGCTAATTCATATTGATGATGACTACTTTGTAGTCGAAATACGTATTTATAAAATACAAATAATTGTTCTAGGAATTCGGGGAAAATTCGAAATTTAATTTCAGTAAAAATACTTTTTTTTTTAAATAATAAAATCACGTGCTACTAGTATTTATCTTTAATAAGCTCTCATTAAAATTTGATCAATGCCAATCTCGTGATTGCGTGTGTTAATGATCTTTGGATAGCACTGTACACAAAAAAAAATATAGTAATTTAGATGTTTAGGTATTTCATGGAAAAAAAATACTGCATAGCAAATACCTCTACTGTCTACACTCTACAAGTCTACACTACACTCTACAGTGTCTACAGCAGAGGTGGGCACAGACAGCTCGTCTGAGCCTTACGAGCTCTCCATAAGCTGGGTGAGAGTAAGTAAAGAAGGTATGTTTTGAAGCAAGACGGAACGATGTTTCAATACAGGTTGTCCTACCGATTATTGCCCAATAATTTATTCAATCAATTTAGAAATAGTTTTATAAAATATTTATTGTTTAAATAATATCTTTTACAGTATGGAGAGATACACCAAAAAACATAATAATAATAATAATAACAATAATGATAATAATAACAATAATAATAATAATCTGAACTTATCCAAGACTGCTTGCGATGTCTTCTCCATTATTAAATTCACTACTTTTATTTTTTTTGAAAAACAAATTATGCGAAAAATAATTTCCACTACTACAAATAGTACTTTTCACTTTTTCAATTCAAAGTAGACTAACTCGAAGAACTCAAATTCCCACTTTATGTAAAATTTAACTTAATTCATCAAATTTCCATGACACTATACTGAGCATACTCCATACGAAGAAAAAATAATTAAATCAGGTAAATAATTCTTTATTAGTTCTCGGATATGAATAGTAAAATATTTAGACAAATCATTTGAAATTTCCAAAACTTTAATTCTATTTAAATTATCCTTTGCAAAAATTTCCTTCTTTTATTACAATGGTCCAGCGGTAAACTTAAAGGTTCAAAAGATTTATATATATTTTTTATATATTTTTATTTTATTTATACACAAATATGATATATACTAAAAAGGTACATTTTATGACCCTAATTACCAGCCCAAAATTCCAGAGTATGTATTGAATGATTGCTTGTATTATTTACTTTGTATAATAGTGACCATAAAAAAGATTTGGTATTATTATATTTTTTTCAGAAAATGTTTTAATTAAAAAAAGAAAATATTAATAATTGGTAGGAGGTTACCCTGTATTAACTCTATCTCTCTTCCCTACCTCTCACTCAGAGCTTGGCCGAGTCATCTCCTGCCCACCTCTGGTCTACAGTACACATCACATACCAATAAATTTAAGTGGTTATACTCTGTTTAAGGTAGATTGACCACGTATATATTACTAAACGATCAAGACAAGTGCTACACTAATGAACTGATTATGAATGTACACTTCCGTTCGATAAAATTGAACAGATCTGACCCGAATAAGTCACTCACAATTTTGATTATTCTTGGTAGTAAATGTTTTTTACTATACTTCTATTTCTTTTTTCACACTTTATATACTACTTATCTTTGTTTATAAATGAATCATTATGCAGAGAGTTACAAAAGTGAAGAGTTTTATGAAATGTAAAAAAATTAACATTTCAAGTCTGTTCAATTTTAATGAACGGGAGTGTACAAATGATGTCAAAAGTCGATCTATCATTTCAAAATTTTATAATTGATTTGTGCCTTATTTATTCGAATTTCAGCAAAAAGGTGTCGAATAAAAGTTGTTAGTATTGTTATAATGAACAACTTTTATAAGAAGCATTTTTTCGAACAGCGAATAAATAAGGCACAAATCAATTATAAAATTTTGATATGATAGCTCGACTTTTGACGCCGTTTACATGATCAATTCAAGCTTATTAGTTGAATATTCTTCATTCATCTTGTGTGCGGGAATCGTCAATCCCTATCGGGTATTATGTTCGTACTACCTTAATAATTCTTATTTCGTAAAAAAATTTTCTTTTCGTAATATTGAACGAATTTTATTAATGGATGGATAACATGTAGGCACAGGTGTAACGAATTGTCCACAAAATTATACAGAGTGTATCATTGTAATTGTGCCGAATTGTGCCGAGTGTATCGAATTGTGTCGATTCTATGAGATTTTCGAAAAACAAATTTCGAACAAAAATAATTGTTTTTATACAAAATCACTAAAAATATGTAATAAAATTTCAAATTCGCCCCAATACCTAGATCAGTTTTTTAAATACGAATTTCAACTACAAAGTAGTGATCATCAGTATAAATTAGCTAGTCGCAATTTACTCTTTGACAATTTTAAATAGATAGAAAATCGAAATCAATAGGCAAAAATAAAATAAATAAAAAATTAAACAAAATAAATTAAAATATAATAAATTTTATTGAAATTACTCTTCTTAAAATTATTTTCATTCAATTTACTCTTGTTAACATCACTCTTATTAAAAATACTCTTATATTGTCTCAGGATATGTTATTCGTTGTTAATTTGGTGACAGTCTATCTATTTTTAATTGTCAAAGAGTAAATTACGACTAGCTAATTTATACTGATGATGACTAGTTTGTAGTCGAAATACGTATTTATAATACAAAAACTGATCTAGGTATTGGGGCGAATTTGAAATTTTATTTCAAAACCCTAGAGTTCTCATTAATTATCATTTGATAATATAACTAAAAATATGAACCAATATATATTATCAAAACTGAAAATTTTTGTAAAAAAAGAATTGATTAAACACAAAACTTCTGGAAATTCGATTCGCCAGATAGTTTGCTTAGTATAGCGCATCAAAGTTGTGTTCAAAAAAATCGATAACTCTAACAAATAGAGTGATTTTCAAAGTTATTAAACAATTGAAGGAATTTAGAGGAAAAACCGTTTTTTTTCCTCATTTGATCGACAAACTAAAAATTAAGGATCTGTTATCATCTTTTTAGGGAAAGTCATTTTTATTAATATGAATTAAATTCCAAAAGTTCCTGAAAAAAGTGTTTACTGCAAAATTTAATATGCATGTTTTAAAATTTCAGAATTGTAATAAAAGATAAAATATTTTGTACAAAAATTTGACCAATTTTTATAATTATTTAAAATTTTGTTAAAAATATTTAAAACTAAAAAAAAAAAGAGGCTCCATCAAGGTGATGAAAAGAAATTGTTTCATACCTAGCAAACTTACAAGAAAAAGTATTTTATGTATTCTTTTATCTTTGTCTAACACATTCTCAAACAACAACAAATAATATTTACTAATAAAGAGTATGATTCAATTACAAATACAGAATGTCCCACCCCAGAAGATCGAACCATTCTTAACTGTTCAAGATTCATTGATCAATATTAAGGTATTTCCAAACTATTATTAGATTAATTAAATACTGATATGAAAAAATTAACTCGTGAACCAGGAATCGAATCTCGGGCCTCTGGATATCTAGTCCGGTATGCTTCCGCTACACCAAATGTTGACGCTTAAGTATACACAAATAAATATATATGAATAATAACTTCGGCAGAAGTATACTGTCTAAATAAATAAAAATAAGAATGATATGAAAAGGTTGGCTGTTACGTCACAGTCGTCTTTGGTGTAGCGGAAGCATACTGGACTAGATATCCAGAGGCCCGAGGTTCGATTCCTGGTTGACGAGTTAATTTTTTCATATCAGTATTTAATTAAAAATTCAATGACAATGACATTTGTCTAAATAGTATACGCTAAAGTCTTCTACAGTTTGTCATACGTAACCGAAAGGAATTTGGACAAACATCGTAATGTTGACGCTTAAGTATACACAAATAAATATGAATATTATTAGATTGTCAAGAACTTCACGAATATTAGTAAAATGAATCCTCAGAAATTAGGTGAATTTTTTTGAGAATTTATTACCATGGCGTTTTTGAGAAAATCGTTATGTAAGTTGGAAAAATTGAACATGCATCTTCATACACATGGTGAAATAAAATGCACGATTCCGACTGTTTTTACTACGAACTCTCTCAATATAGTCACGACGGTTGTTCTGACATTCGGCACACACTTTCCTCAATTCCTTAGAAATATTTTTCCTTAAAACTTTGGGAGAATGACCATCGAGTTTTTTGAAAAAATATGCGTAAAAAAGTGCATTTTTTTTATTGTCCGCAGCAGAAGGTTATTTTTTATGGTTCAGTTGACATCCTGAGTACCGGCGCCGCTGTTTGAAACTCGTTTAAAATTATGTACAGTCAATGACCAAAATGGTATATATTATGCAAATGTTTGTTGTCGATTTGTGTCGAAACTATTTTGTTTTCGACGAAGTGTTTGACAGATAAGTTGTTTGGATTTTTATAAGGAACAACTTTCATGCGAAATATTTTTCAAAAACCGAATAGTTTTGGCACAAATCGTCTACAAGCATTTTCATAATATACACCACTTTTGGTTGTACTGATTGTACTTATAAAGCCTTATATGCGGGCATCTCTTTTTCTAAAAACACTGTAGCAAATTGCGTGTCACAATAGCTAGTATTGGCGATGGACCCTGATGGACCACCCTGTACAGTATCAGCTATTACATATTTTATTAAATGATTTTCAAGAGGTGTATGTATATGAAACTCATGATTGCTTTTGACTTGACCGTTCTGCACACCTTTCGCTGCATTGGTGATTTGTGTTTGATGATGGTGAATCATACTATACAATACATACAGTTTAATAATTATTAAAACAGAGCACCTCAAACTATAGGTCACGAACAAATAACATTCATAATTTAATACTACTGTTTATAATAACTAATAAAAATAAAAACTGAATTCTGTACGTGACTCATAATATTAAAATTGACTTTTGTATTTCAAATACTTTCTTTACCTGATAACATAGTTTTTTTTCTGTTCATCCACATTTTATATTTTTATTCTGTATGTACAGTCCCGTTCATAAAAATTGAACCACCAGTAAGTTACATTCTAATACTAGTCTAAGTGGCCGAGCGGTCTTAGGCGTTATGCCTGCGCAGTATGCCTATTTGGAAACTGGGTGGTAATGGGTTCGAATCCCGACATTGGGAGTTTGTCAATTGTTAAGAAAAAAAAGAGGGGTGGTTAATTGACTAAACTCCTGATGAATATCGGCATTGTTCATATTAGTGTCGGCTGCAGCCGCATATCCTACCAATAGGGAATATGCATGAAAATTTTTATTCACATTTATTTTCAGAATATGAAAATACTGTTAATACTGTAATAATATTTAAAAACGAAATTAAAATCCGACAAATATCAAGGAAGCTATAAGCTTTTAAAGATTATTATCTGTCTCTTTCTTGCAAAAATACTAAAAACGGAGTTTTACGTGTATTTTAAATGGTGAAAGTGTAATATGACGTCACATAACATATCAAGAGGGCTATCACCCTCTTTGTCTAATCGGGAATTTCAATCATTCATATCTCGCTTATTTTTAAAGTTATTTAAAAAGTAATTTTACCTTGATATTTGTCAAGTAAACATGCTTCAATTCAAGTGAACAAAAAAATTTCATGCATATTCCCTATTCCAAGTCTACACACAAAAATTCCTTCCACTCCACTCACATCCTCACATCGTTAGGCATCACAATGGACCTTATGGTCGAAGTGTAGCCCGCCCAGGACAGTCTCTACAATCTATGTATCTATCTATCGGTACAGTCAGTTTCTATACACATCAGTTACGGTCCACAACTTTTTGACAGTATTGTATCAACTACTTTCAGTAAAAATCGGTAACAAAATCAGTTGTAATACTTGAAGCAAGCAAATATTCGAATGTGAAGTTAAATGAGATCTTTTTAAAACGTGACTGACTTATTTGGAACACACAGTAAAGTGATGTATAAAGTACTATTTAGGTATATGAGTGTTAGCTATAGATAAAATCGATTGTTGATGATGTTGAAAGTTCCGCTATTCGAACAATGTATTCGTTGTTTATGCCCCTATAGTCAATAGTGTTGTTATGAACAAGACCTAAGGCCAGAAAATTGTACAGGTGTACTAAACAAGTTGCAAATTACTGTATTATGAACTAACAAATACCAGGTTGCAGTGTGTTCCAAAAAAAATATTGATTAGATTTCAATACATAAAAATAAACAGTTCCGGATTTAGTATATTGCCAAAAGTATACATGACCACAAAATTAGAGTCCTTTTTTCAAAATTTTATAAATGATTTGTGGCATATTCATTCGATTTTCGAAAAAATGTTTCGACTAAAATTTGTACACTCCCGTTCAATAAAATTGAACAGATATGAACCGAATCAGCAGCCTCTCACAATTTTGATTATTCTTGTAGTAAATGTTGTTTACTATACTTCCATTTCTTGTTTCACACTTAAAATATATACTAGTTATCATTGTTTATAAATGAATAATTATACAGAGAGTTTCAAAAGTGAGGAGTTTTATGAAATGTAAGAAAATTAACATTTCAGGTCTGTTCAATTTTATTTAACGGGAGTGTACATTTTATATATATATATATATATATATATATATATATATACTAACAACTTTTATTCGAAACATTTTCCAAAAAACAGAATGAATAATAGCACAAACCAAAATAATGATTTGTGACCCAAATATTACAAAAATGTTTCCCAATTTCCGGTTTTTTTTGCCACACATTTACCGAAAGATAAAACTGTTTAATGTGAAAATTCATTTTAGTGCCGAAAAAAAGTAGTAAAATTTTACTTTTAATGTTTAATTCAAGGACTATATACAATAACTACAAATATGGACGGACATATTTTAGCAAAAAACTAAAGTTTTTACGATAATCGCCACACAATGGAAAAATAATTAGGTAAACAATAAAAATTTCTATTGAATAACCATGAAAATTTTTCATAATAAAAATATTTCAATAAAAAAAAAAACTAATTTTTAACGGAAATTGTTAACAATATTTTTTATTAATCATTAGCGTAACTTGTATTAGTTTTCAAGGTGGGGTTAGGCTATTTCTTGAATCAAATCTCAACGGTAGTGTCCATCTCATCGTAACCTAAAGTTTAGGCTATATATTAATCGAGTAAGTCTGTCGAATAGTTGAATTACCCAATTTATCTTTCTAACGAATTATCAGACGTACTTCTGATGTTTGAAACGCTAAATTCGTTAATGGGCAAAGGGCAACGAATGTTTAGAGGGAGCAGGACACAAAATTTTTAATATCTCTCTTAATAATTGTAAAATGAAAAGATTGATTTTAAGTAAAGTTGTAGTAATTAAATTTGACTACAATTTATCATCAGCCTATATTTAGTAGTTTATGAGATTGTTGGTAGTTACAAGGTTACTCAGGAACATATGCAATGTACACTCCCGTTCATAAAAATTGAACTAGTAAGTCACATTCTAAGCGTACATATTACTAAATATATGTTTAATATTACATACAGTAACATTTAGAATGTTTCATCTGGTTCAATTTTTATGAACGGGAGTGTACTACGCTGTCTAAAACGACAATGGAATCGTGTACATTTCATTATAATACTTAATTGGTTTGTAAAGGTACTAATGTGTCGCCATGGTTACTTGATTTGATATTCATTATGATTTCTTTCTCTGAGAATATTCACTAGTGTACGTCAGAGGTGGGCGCAGACAGCTCGTCTGAGTCTTACGGGCTCTCCATAAGCTGGGTGAGAGTAAGTAAAGAAGGTATGTTTTGAAGCAAGACGGAACGATGTTTCAATACAGGTTGTCCTACCGATTATTGCTCAATAATTTATTCAATCAATTTAGAAATAGTTTTATAAAATATTTATTGTTTAAATAATATCTTTTACAGTATGGAGAGATAAACCAAAAAACATAATAATAACAATAATAACAATAATAATAATAATAACAATAATCTGAACTTATCCAAGACTGCTTGCGATGTCTTCTCCATTATTAAATTCACTACTTTTATTTTTTTTGAAAAACAAATTATGCGAAAAATAATTTCCACTACTACAAATAGTACTTTTCATTTTTTCAATTCAAAGTAGACTAACTCGAAGAACTCAACTACCTCACTCTTCCCTACCTCTCACTCAGAGCTTGGCCGAATCAACTCCTGCCCACCTCTGGTGTACGTAGCTTCTACGTGACGAATTTTTTATTACTACTTTTTGATTTGACTATAAATGAACGTCAATCCATCCATGGTTTTAGTATGGTTACCTTACAGTTATGTTATATTAACGGAGATGATTGGCATTTTAGAGTTAATCTGACATTTAAGTAACTCTAAGAATATTTTATTTTGAATGGATCGTTATTTGACGTAAATCCATTTTATAATTCATAAATAAGACAAATTTTTGCGATTATTTATTTTGACTATCGTTTCGCAGTCAATGTTGCTTCTGCAGAAAATATATAATAATGATTATTATATATTTTCTGAAGAAGCAACAGTGATTGCGGAACTATAGTCAAAATAAAAAAATATTATTAAGAATATCTCAAATATTTGTTTGATTTAATAAAAATAACTCTTAAGAATCAGGATATTTGGTATCTAGAACCCCTCTGTAGATACGCCACTGATTATTAATAATTATGTGCTAAAGATAAAGATAGATATAGGTTATTCATCCACAAAACAATGTCCATTAAACAGACAGACAGACCAATATTGTTTGATAATATTTAAGAGTTTGAGTTGATGTAATTGTGTGTTTTTTTTGTGTTGTATTATTGACCGGAAGTATGGTTACCATCATAGGTCACTCTATCTATTCACTTGTTGGACTACCTACGGCTAACCAATATTATTCACGTCATACTGTGCTACCAAATTTAGCTAAAATAGTATTCAAACACGCATCTAGCATTTGTAATAAATATAATGATTGTTTTATCGTTGTATTGTCTGAGGGCACGAATTATTAAAAATGAATTTTATGTTTTATTTAGTTGGTTTCTGACGAGCAATTATAGACCTTTTGGTTGCCCCAAAAATGTATATAGATCTAGATATATATTATATATTTAACAAGAAATGTAACAATAAACCTAGTTAATAGGGAATATGCATGAAAATTTTTTTTCACATTTATTTTCAGAATATGAAAATACTGTTAATATTGTAATAATATTTAAAAACTAAATTAAAATCCGAGAAATATCATGGAAGCTATAAGCTTTTAAAGAGATTATTATCTGTCTCTTTCTTGCAAAAATACTAAAAACGGAGTTTTACGTGTATTTTAAATGGTGAAAGTGTAATATGACGTCACATAACATATCAAGAGGGCTATCACCCTCTTTGTCTAATCGGGAATTTCAATCATTCATATCTCGCTTATTTTTAAAGTTATTTAAAAAGTAATTTTACCTTGATATTTGTCAAGTAAACATGCTTCAATTCAAGTGAAAAAAAATTTTCATGCATATTCCCTATTGTGTAAATTCTGTACAAACTGAATTTTTCACATGTACACAGTGGGACAATTTCGATGGTTTTATGGGGTACATTCTCGATCTCTTTTTTTGAGACTAATTCATTGGTGTCAACAAAAATTTGCTAGCATCTTTTGTTTGCGAGTTATAAGCAAAAGTTCGATTGTTTGACTTTTAAACAATTGTGAATATCTTGGTTGTTTGTAAAGCTTGATGAAAATAATTTTTACATTCTTAAGGCACTTTTTTTGGTATAATCCAGTGGCGTCGTGAAAGTTTGAGAAAAAAGGACGGTTTTCGAGATATGCCCTAAAGTTGTGTTTTTTTAAATAGGTAGTATAGTTGGCTATAGCTTAGTTAGAACGGATTTTTTTCCACTTTTTAACCATGTATCATTTATCGGGTCGTCGTTTTTCATCCGTAAGTCTGAAATAGTCAAAATAGTAATTTCCTAGTTTAATTTTTGCGTTTTTTATATTGATTTCAAAGAGTAAAGTTTATTTTAAAAAATATAAAAATTAAATTGTTTTGGCGATTGGACTTATCGCGTTTCTCAACTACGTCCGTCTTTATACGATTTTGATGTAATATTATGTCTTGAAAATAATTGAATTCAGAAAGCTTGAATCAAGAAAATAGATTACTGTTGATTTTTTAACAGATTTTCTCCATGTTGTCTTTTCATGTTGTTTGATATTTTCGTAGGGACATTATTTTGAGATCCTAGAAGTATTAAAGCCAAGGTCATGTAGCCAGACAACTATCTACCTTAAATTGATATACCAGTTTCCATATAAAATTTCTTGTTTGTATATAAAAGTTGTTACATAAGATATAATATTTATTTTTCTATTATTTTTTAACTTAACTTACTTAAGTTTTATTACCATGTAGAGTACATCAGTACAGGTATTACCACCAAGTTAAACTGGTAATGAATACAATGATGTCAAACATTACCGTTAGTTAGATTTAGTAAACATACTCGCAATATCATTTAACTAACTCAACAACTACTATGTGTGTTTGTATATACAACAGAATGGATAAACATAAAGACACAGGGACGTACTTGAGATTCTCCTGACTTGGGATTTAGTTTTATAATAGGGAATATGCATGAAAATTTTTTTGCACTTGAATTGAAGCATGTTTACTTGACAAATATCAAGGTAAAATTACTTTTTAAATAACTTTAAAAATAAGCGAGATATGAATGATTGAAATTCCCGATTAGACAAAGAGGGTGATAGCCCTCTTGATATGTTATGTGACGTCATTTTACACTTTCACCATTTAAAATACACGTAAAACTCCGTTTTCAGTAATTTTGCAAGAAAGAGACAGATAATAATCTTTAAAAGCTTATAGCTTCCTTGATATTTGTCGGATTTTAATTTCGTTTTTAAATATTATTACAATATTAACAGTATTTTCATATTCTGAAAATAAATGTGTTAAAAAATTTGCATGCATATTCCCTATTGTGGTAATATTGAATCCGCAGTTGTTCTCAAGGAGGGCACAGAGGACCCCTTAGTCTAGGTGCTAGGGAATCGTATGCGGTACTCCAACGTCTGATTATTATTATTGCCCCGGCTTAGAAGATGCGCCGGGTACAGTGCTTAGATACAGTGCCTCACGCCAGTAAAGCTCCCAGTGAGCATTAGTTTTTCCGACTTCTTCAACTATCATCGTCATATTTCAGCCAATTTACTCAAAACCTCAATGAAGTATACACCTAAACCTTCCTCATGAGTCACTTCGTCCATTGGTGAAAACCGTATGAATATCCTTTCGGGAGTTTTTGAGTTTACCGCATACAGACAAACAGACGCGGCTGGGGGACTTTTATAATATGTAAGGATTTATTTATTTATTCGGTTATATTATACCAATGGAAGTGACAAGAGTTTACTTAATTTGGCATTTAAGTAATATATCTGAACATTGATAATATTCTTTTTGACATCAAATGCTTGATATGAAACTTCATACACATCTAGAATAGGAATCGCACCCACGACCTCTGGTATTCTAGACAAATGCTCGACCTCTGAGCTACCTGAGATGATGTTATGGTAATAGAATGCATATGATTCTTCACTATCTTTGATGTCTATGTGTTACTAATTTGTTTATTTACTATTTACATAATTTTAAATTGTTTTTTTTGTAAACTAGTGTCTATTTATATCTATTTATTAGTATGGTTGCCTTTTCGGTTATATTATACCAATGGAAGTGACTAGTGTTTACTTAATTTGACATTTAATATTTCTGTCTGAACATCCTGATTATCAGCGACCAGTGATCACGATTCTCTAATTCAATTAAGCAAATTTCAAATATCTATATCTCGGCGTTTTCGAAAGCAACATCGCGACAGACAAAAGGACTTCTGAATCAGAGTGATTTTATAAAGGTTTCGTTAATTGAGGTACGGAACCCTAACTTCAAAAACTAGTTTATTTTCATTATATGAACTCTTGTTCTAAATTGCTATTGTTTGAACTTTTCGTCAATTTACAAAAGCCCAAATATATCCAAAATATTTAAAAATTTCGAAGTCGATAGGTTAATTCGATGTTCGTATTCTTTTTTTTTCAAATTGTTTTTTGTAAACCAGCGTCTATTTATTTCCATAATAATACAATGGCATCAAAAATGATAGTGAAGGATCATATGCATAGTACTACCATAACATCTAAGGTAGCTCAGTTGGTAGAGCATTGGTCTAGAATGCCAGAGGTCGTGGGTTCGATCCCCATCCCTAGATGTGTATGATTTTTCATATCAAGCATTTGATGTCAAAAAAATGTTTTCGTATTCCTTATTAGCAATTAAAATTCAAATTCAAATATAACATCCACCCCCCCTGCACCCTTTGTTTCCAGAATTAATATGATGAAAACGTTTTAATTAGGTTAATTTTTATTACGTTGTAGTACTTGGTTAAAATAATTTACAGCATGTATCAGTCATAGGTTTAATTTTATTACACATTTAGTCGTTATTCTTTCTCAACATTGATGGCTCAAATCAAAAATTGTTTCGAACAAAATATTATTTGTCATTCATAAAACTTAGTTGACTTTGAAGGACCTAAATTGTTTAGCTGATATTAATTTCGCTAAAGGCATCTAAAGGTTTTCGCTACCATCAGCTTCAAAACTATCATTGTTCAAATTTTTAGCATCGAATTTAACCGAATCTATTTGGTTTTCGAACAAATGTATTGAATAAAAGTTGTAAAAATACTGAGAACTTGTTTTCTGAGCATTTTTTTCAATATTCGTACAAATTTGGTACAAATTAACCGTAAAACTTTGGGAAAAGAACGCCACTTTCGAAGCTAATAACACTTCCCATAGTGTCTTACAACTTTTATCCGATACTTTTTTATACCTTTTGTAGAAGATCAACAATTTCTCATGTAAATTTGCTTTGCCTGAGACATTTGGGGAGAGAAATTAGCAAAAGAAAGCGATGACTTTCCATATCTGGGGGAGAATTAGTAAACTATTGTAATACCACCGACCTCTCGCTAAAACAAGAGTTCCGCGCAAGAAGGACTTAAGGAAAAAATATCCAGTCTGTTAGAAAACACATGACATCCGATATATTTTGAAAAATTTAACAAAAAAGATATTTCGTAGTGTAGATAGGGCTTACTTATCAGAGGAGGGATACAGTCCTTTGGGAAGTATGCGCGTTTTCGAATGTCGAGGCCACCAAAAGCCTATCAAGGCTCTTTCAACTGCTACAGTGTTTAAAGGTGAAGTAAGCTCATACAACCCAGTTCAAGTGGCCGAGCGGTCTAAGACGTTATGTCTGCGCAGTATGCCTACTTGGAACTGGGAGGTTATGGGTTCGAATCCCGACATCGGTAGTTTGTCAATTATTAAGAAAAAAAAAGGGGCAGTTAATTGACTAAACTGTCGGCGTATGGACCAGAACGAAGTAACCGGCTATGCTTGAGAAGGTTTTCTGTAATTTCCTTCACGAACTCCAGATGAATATCGACATAGTCCGTATTAGAATCGGCTGCAGCCGCATATCCTACCAATTTCTAGTCTACACACAAAAATTCCTTCCACTCCACTCACATCCTCACATCCTTAGGCATCACAATGGACCTTATGGTGGTCGAAGTGTATCCCGTCCAGGGTACCTTCTACAATCTATCTATCTATTTAAGCTCATACAACAACTTGATCCTTTAATAATAACCCTTCCATTGAAACACTCGGTATTTGTTAAACAAACTATATAATATGTTCCCTAAGGATAATAAATGCAAGCATTGTTTAAAATAACACATAATTTATTTTAATGTTCAAATAAATATGATAATTAATGTTTACTTATCCAGCCATTTATTTGTTTATCTTTGTTCCAGAACCAGTCAACATTTGGCATCACTGAATTGTCTCTCGGGCACAGATACCACTGGCGACGTCTTTCAAGATTCTTCTGCTGTGCTTGTTGTAGATGGGTTCACGAGAGAAACTGACATTCGTGGTGCTGGGCAGCGAACACAACCAATCAATCATAGTGGATGTTGGACAACGTCGTCGGGTATGAGACTGACGCACGGAGGTATACTAACTGCTGATACGGAGAATAATAACATCCTCTTACAATCCGTTTTAACAGAGGATTGCACTACCGCCGAACTGGCGCTACTCGCTAAACTGGAGGAGGCAAATCGCCTCATTGAGGCCGATGCCAAATCATTGAATTCATTGTCGGGTGCATCGGTTTCCGGACATTCTCGAAAGAGTTCAGATACTTCACAAATATCATTAACATCAGGTAAACAATTATTTTATTAAGTGGGGGGGGGGGGAGATAGAACCAATTGAAGACACCTTAGGGGTAGTCAAGGATTGTCTAGAGGAACTACTGGAGCTGGCAAAACGGAACAATGTTAATTGCTCTGGGTACCAGGTCACAGTGGTTTCGAAGGAAAAGCAGATACCTTAGCAAAGAAGGGAGTCCGAATACCCTTCATAGGCCCAGAGCCTATTTTAGGAATCCCAAAGACATCATGTAAACAGGTGGATGAATGTTAAACACCGTGATCACTGGGAAAATATACCGCAGCAAAAGCTCGGGAAAACACTGTTTCAGAATGCATCCAAGAGGCTTCCCCTCGATACACTGAAATTACCAAACCGGATTATTCGCCGGGTATTATCACCTACGGAAACATCTGCACACAATAGAGCTCCATAACGGATCCATTATGTGCAGACTGTGTTGCGAGGAAGAGAAAATATCCAGCCACATCATCTTTAACCGCGAATCTCTAGGTTACAGCAGATACAAGATATTCGGTGAATCTCACCCCGAATATATGTACCCTCAGAAAGACCTGATCAGAAAGCTCCTGGCTATTTCCAAGATATGGGAGAAGCGAATCTCGTCAGATTGGAGTAGAAGGGGGAGCACAATGGGCCATAAAGTCGAAGTGCAGTACTTTTTATACCCCAAGATATATCTATCTATCTATCTAAGAAGGGGGGCAGGGGTTAAATATAATCTATGAACCAGGAATTTTATTTTGGAATGCAATGTTTTAGGTACAAGTTCCAGCCAAGAAAGGGGCGAAGATGAAGAAGACTTATGGACAATATGGGGTCGAGTTGTAAATGATTGGGATAATTGTTGGAAGAAACGAAATGCTTGGGTACGTGAACTTGTTCGAAAAGGTGTACCACATCATTTTCGTGGAATTGTTTGGCAACTATTATGTAGTGCCCATGAATCTCCAGAGAAAAAACAGTATGCTGATTATATAAAGGTAAGAAAATTTCAAATTTACCCCCAAAGAGATAAATTAAAAGTTGGTAAATATATTTCTGGTACGAGAATCTAACTATTGAAGCTCAAATTCGAAGTACAAAAGCAAAAAAAAAAGGTCCCTCAGTAAAGTTGGTTTACCCGAACTATCATTCTTGGCAAGCAGACTAGCAAAGTCTTCAATTTTCTTATTCAAATTCCCCTGAATAATAATGAAAAGGGTCATAAATATTCATTCAAAAATTTGTATTTTCTAGGCAACATCAGCATGCGAAAAAGTGATACGCCGTGATATTGCTCGCACATATCCAGAACATGATTTTTTCAAGGAGAAAGATGGAATGGGACAAGAATCCTTATTCAATGTAATGAAAGCATATTCGTTACACGATCGTGAAGTGGGTTATTGTCAAGGTTCCGGCTTTATTGTCGGTCTTCTACTTATGCAGGTATGGAATTCAATTATTTGATCAAAGCCAACTATTAGATCTCAGCTAAATCAATTTCTCAAAAGTGAATTTTCTTTTAGACGTACAGAATTGATTTTGATTTCCTCGATGTTTCTGAAACTTTCCTTGAGTTGGTAATACTTTTTGCCGAATCTCGTCAGGCTTTATAACTTTCTTCATGTTTACAAAGGAAGTCAGGATTTGCAAAAAAAATTTGCGATTTCTTTTTAGAAAAAAACTACTTCCTTAAAGTTCCCCAAGAATTCTATGAGCTTACTGTT
The DNA here is from genome assembly GCA_963920215.1 of Nineta flava. Taxonomy (NCBI): domain Eukaryota; kingdom Metazoa; phylum Arthropoda; class Insecta; order Neuroptera; family Chrysopidae; genus Nineta; species Nineta flava. The sequence goes on from OY986041.1 coordinate 138,052,590, forward strand.
TCTATTGGGATCTCAGATAGGGGTGGAACTTAATACGTCAACCTACTAGCAGTAGTTGTTAAGTAGTTCACCAGAGTGCGACCATGAAACTTCTAGGTCGAAGGATATGTCAGGAGGATTGGGGCAGCAAACATCGACCTACTAACTCTAGTTTATAAGTTACTCCACCAGAGACCATATCCAACACTATATATTTTTACTCGGACTGACTGCGGCTTAATATTTTCTTTACTCCTGAATTCTTCTCGATAGATTGGATCTTCAAATAATTTCCAACCCTTAAGCTTAAGGTGAGCCTTTAGTTATTTAATACAACCATCTGATCTCTAAGCCAACGATTAGACGTCAGCTAAATTAATTTCCCAAAAGTGAATTTTCATTTAGAAGTACATAATTTATTTCCTCGAAGTTTCTGTGAATTTCCTTGAGTTTGGCAGTACTTTGTGGCGAATTTCGTCAGGCTTTGTATATTTCTTTATGTTTATAAAGGAGGTCAGGTTTTGTAAAAGACTTTGATGACTCTGTCCAAAAACATTCGACTAGCATTCTCCCCATAACGATTTCTTTTTAGGAAGAATCTACTTCCATCAAGTTCCCAAAAAGTTCTCTGAGCTTACAGTACTCCATAAACTGATTTTGCTCAGACTAGCACAGATATTATATCTTGTCCGATCAACGTCTCTGAGAATATTTTAGCAGTCTTTATTCCTGAATTCTCCTCGATAGATTTGTTTTCCAAGTGTTTGCCAACGCTTATGCTTTGGAACAGATATTAATATCCAATTAATGTGTATCCCGTTGACAATGTATATGGTGAATCTCGTCAGGCTTTATTTATATCGATCTTCATGTTTATAATAACATCAGAATTTGCCTCCATATTGGAGTTTTCTTTTTAGAAAGAAAATGCTTCCTTAAAGTTCCAAAAGAGTTCTCTGAGCTTTGAGTACTCGATGAAGAATCCCGTTAATTTCTATACCATCTATTTTTTGCTCAGACTGATGCGAGCTTTGTATCTTCTCCGATTGGCGTTTCCAAAAAAGATTTTAGTAGCCTCATCTCCGATACTCCTGAATTCTCTTCGAGAGATTAGATCTTTAACTAATTGCCCACCTTTAAGCTTTGAGAGAGACTTAAGTTTCTAATTAATGAGTATCTCGTTTATGTTTCAGATGCCCGAAGAAGAAGCATTTGCCGTATTAGTGAAATTAATGCAAGAGTATCGTATGCGTGATATGTTTAAACCGAGTATGGCTGAATTAGGCGTGTGTATGTTTCAATTAGAGAGTTTAGTGCAAGAACAATTACCCGAATTACATGTACATTTTCAATCACAAAGTTTTCATACATCCATGTACGCGAGTTCATGGTTCTTAACATTATTTACGACAGCGTTATCATTACCGTTGGCATGTCGTATCATGGATGTATTCTTATCGGAGGGCATGGAAATTATATTTAAAGTTGCTATTGCAATGTTAACATTGGGCAAAGAGGATTTATTGTGTTTGGATATGGAAGGAATGTTAAAGGTATGTATCGTTTTTATTGCAACTTTCTTGAGAGCAAGACCTCTGGTCTAAAATGTTGAGACATTCCGAATATCTCGTCTTTTTAGAATATTATTGATTTTTAGAGCTATTATTTTCCAAACTATTTGGAAATAACTGAATTAAATCAGCAAACTTCTCGATTTATCCCAGTTTGGACGGCAGTTAAGACATTCGCCTCTTAAAAAAAGTTGTGATCTTTGCAACGGATCAATCAATAACGATTGATTGAACGTTTTTCACAACTTTTTCTTTAAGAGACGGATGTCTTAACAGCCGTCCATACTGGGAAAAATCGAAAAGTTTTCAGATTTAATTCAGTTATTTCCAAATAGTTCGGAAAATAATAGCTCTAGCTTATAAGTTCGGTAGTAAAATTTTAGAAGACAAAAAAGTGCGTCCAATGAAATCATGTTAACGTTTTTTCGATTGAAATTACACCAGTTATGGTCTGGAACTGAAATATCCAGCAAGTTTTGAAAGAAATAATCATTTTTGTTTTGATTTGTAGTTTTTCCAAAAAGAATTACCTCCACGTGCTGAAGCTGATCCAGATGGTTTAATGCTCTTAGCGTACAATGTCAAATATAATGCGAAAAAAATGAAAAAATTAGAAAAAGAATATATTGTGATGAAAACAAAGGAACAAGAGGAAATGGTTGAATTACGAGTAAGTACTTAACATGTTTATGATTTTATTACTAAATAGTGACGTCATAACTCTATATTCTACAACTTTATCTACAAATTAACCGATTGGTGATACAATTAGAGGTTACCATGACGGAAGAAAACGAACAAAGCGAATTGGCTTGTAAGCAGAAAAAGTTCCTAGAAATCTAAAACCTACTCTACAAATAATTAAATAAAAGACAAGACGAAATTTGGAATTTAAACCAAACGTTTATTTTGCCTACTAAATAACGAATAATTATCAGTTTGTAAATAGTTACCGTGGTAACTCAGGGAGCATGTAGTGTGTACGGAAACACAAAATTTGGCATATCTCCCTTAATATTTGAAAAATCGAAAAATTTATAAGGAGTAAAGTTATAGGTTCTTAGTTTTACTATAATTTTGTGGCTTATCATTTTTTCTGTTACACTAATATTTACAGAAATATTTACAATTAAAGATTGAAAGTGAAAATTCTAAATATCCGCTGTACACATTAGAGTTTGAGCAAAAATGACAAGGTGATGAATTGTAGCAAACTTGATTTTCTACAACTTTACTTCTCATACATTTTTCGATTGTTCTAATATTAAGAGTGATATTTTATATTTTGTGTTTTCTTCTTTCTCTATGCCTTCCTTTCCCCTTGACCTACGCCATTGGTAATAATTTTGACCTTGTAAATACTAAAATCATATCAGATATGATATTTCATTTTGATCACATGAAAATTATGACCGTTAGAGAGTAATTTATGTGCGTTCTAAGGAAATTCGCTAAATTTAAGCAGCTCCTGCGTAACGAATTTTTTCGATTCTTTTCAGACATTTTAGATTTAATTAAATAATGAAATTATTATGAATCACAATTTATTTATCTTTGAATTAAATAACTTTAAAAAAAAAACTTTAACTTAACAATTCAGTGATAACAAGTTTTTATTGTTTTTTTAAATTTTTTTCTGAATGGCCTTAATTGTATTCTAAATAATTGTATGAATCATTTTTAGAATAGTTTAGCTACTAGCACAGCTTACATGCCATCATGTATGTCAGTCAGTCAGTCAGTCAGTAATTACAGTTTATAAACACACATACGGAATGATAAGATTATGACATCCAATCACAGGTGTAATATTAGTTAAATAATAAATATAATATCAGATCAGTGGCGGTGAGCAGCCTAACTTTGGAAATATATCAGAGAAGCAAAAATAAGAATCCATAATCTATGTTCATTATACATTCTATGATATGACATATTTTAATTGATTTATTGTAAACTTGCGTCTATCCATCCATTGTTAGTATGGTTGCCTTTCAGTTATGTTATACTAACGGAGATTACTAACATTTACTGACTTTCCATTTAAGTAATATGTCTGAAGACATTGGCAGCGTTCTTTGATGTGTAATGTTTGTTTGAAAAATCATATATATCTTAATAAATCGCGCGGCTCACAAGGGGACTCTGTCCGTTGACCCCCGTGGTGATCTTCTGCCTTGGCTCCGCGTCCTTGGTATAATGCAAAAAACCGCACCCTTCTAGCATGTATAGAAGTAAAGAACGTATTTTTTGAGGGGGTTTTCCCATTTCCGGGGGTTTTGCGTTGGGAAAATTAAAGGTTGAAGTTAAACCGCGTCGAATGTCAAAAAACTCATCCTTCTAGCATGTCTAGAAGTGGGTTAGAATTTGTATACGTGAGTCAGTCGGTTACACAACGGCTGTATATATGATAGGATACATCGAAATCAAGATAGTGAAGAATTATATGCATTCCATCTATATAGCATATGGTGGCTTAGAGGTGGAGAGTACTGATCCGGCAAAGCAATGGTCGTTGGATCAACTTTAATATCAAATAATGTTTTCAAACATTAGCTCAACTTTGGTAAGCGAAGAAAGTAGACTTGCCCTCTATCATACAAAATATTGATAATCAAATTCGTATACCTTTTAAATGATAAATTTTCCATGTCGTTGAGCTTTCTAGACTCCTAAAATCGAAAAATAATGTTCGTCAAAGTAAATTCTTTATCAGAGTCCCACAATAGATGTGCAAAAACGTAGCCCATTGGAAGTTTGGCTAAGTAGGGCACGTGGTATGAGGCTACATATATGATACTCACGAAATCTAGATCAAATTTGCTTTCATAATCGTTAGTTTGGACAACCACGAGTAGTCATCAGTCGATATAACCAAAAGTTCTTATAACAAATAAATATTTCAAGGTCACAAAATGAAAGGTGAAATTGGAAATACCACAATGAACCGCTTAATGATTTATTCAAATTTATATTTTTATTAGATTCGATCAGTGTCGGCTCTAATTGTACATTTATGGTAGTAATGAAGTGGCATTTTTTGGATAAAAAGGGTAGAAAATATATTAGGGGCCACAAAAATAGTGTTCTTTTTTCAAAATTTGATAATTGATTTGTGCCTGTCATTCGATTTTTGGAAAAATATTTCGGATAAAAGTTGTTAGTGAACAACTTTAAAACTGTATCCCCGATTTTTTTCAGTTTTCTGAATTGTCTCCCACCATGGAAGCAAATTTAAAGACGTATTCACGTCAAAAACCGTTGTTTTGAACATCCAACCACATGATCGGTGGTGATTGATCGACGATTTAGACAAAAATTTGTTATAAATAAATAAATATTTCAAGGTCACCGAGAGGAGAAAGTAAAAATAAATACCATACAAGAATCGATTAAATAATTTTAAGGTTGTTGTGAAATTGGTGGGGAAAAATAGGGGTGGTGAGTTTGTACTAAATGCATTAATATCTCATCCATTGCCAACTCTTAATAATTAAAAATTTTGCAATTAAATCGTTTCAAATAATTTAATTTTTGTAAAAAATATTTTGTTTAAAACTTTCTAAATTACATTTTTTCGAAGAGTTTTAATAATTAAAAATATATTTTTATGTATTTAAAAAAAATTACATGGTGATAAAACTAGATAAAAATAAATATAACTAAAAATAAAACTAGATAAAAATAAATATCACTAAAAATAAAACTAGATTTAAAACATTTTTCGATCTACAAATTTAATTATCTCAGAAACAAAAAACAAGATTAATTTGAAATTTGGTCCAGGTATTTATAAGACTTTGATAATTATTATGACAGTTTTTCATAACACTGGCGCATATCCGGTTGTTGAGATATAGAGTTTTGTATTCATGTTTTTACCGACGAGTCCATGTAACCTATGTAAAAATCTCTTAAAAATCGTAACTTTAACATTTTTTTTACTCAAAAACTAAAAACAGGATCAACTTCAAATTTTGACAGGATATTCTTTATTATTGAATTAATAAACTGTCAAATTTGAAGAACCTGTCATTAAATTGAATTTTCTTCACAACAACCTTAAAACAAATTTTAATTTGTTACATCATCCACCATCACCAATGTCAACGCGCCGCTACTGATTAGCATACATTCATTAAAAATATTCATCAACGTTTTTTAAATGTTTACATTTATTAATTATTATGAAAGCAACATGGACGAAGTCAGTCTATTTGTTAAGGCGAAATTATTTAACTACACTGACAGGAAAATTGAAATACAGGTTTTTCACGTCACGTGACATTTAAAAAACAATTTATTTACGTCGTTTCATTTTCTTTACAGAGATTACGATCAGAAAATCGTATGCTAAAACAACGATGTGAACTGTTGGAAGCGGAAAGTGCTGCATTAGCTGATCGTTTAGTGCGTGGCCAAGTGAGTCGAGCCGAAGAGGAGGAAACTACGTTTGCAGTGCAGCGTGAATTGGATGCATTGCGGCATACACATTTGGAGACTGTACATCAATTGGAAATGATCCAAGAGGAGGCACGTAGTTTAGCGCTTCTTGTACAAGAAAGTGTAAGTACACAGAGATTTTATACAAAAAAAAAACGATCCAACCTGAAATATATTATGAGCAAATAGAACAAATACTTTCGTTATCCAGAAATCAAGAAACATAGTTATCGAAAATGATCAGATTTAAGAACGTTCATTTGCTAGACCTAGAGTCAAATGAGTCCTATCGTTAATAAAATTTATTTAGGATTTCAAAATAGTTGTAAAGAACATGAATCATCTTACAACGATTTGTAACCTTTTTTTATTTGTCCTAAACATTTTAAAAGTGTTTATTTTAGTAAGTTATTCTTCCTACTGTCAAAAATGTTATAATATTTGAGGTTATAACCTTTTCAATTATTAAATATTCATAAAGAGTTCATTTATTATTTAGTTCTAACTTGATATACAGCAATTTAATTATAACTTGTACTATGGGACACAAAAGTCCTGGCCACTTTTCAAAAACTTTATAATTGAGATATGCATTATTTATTAATTTTTCGAAAAAAATGTTTCGAATAAAAGTTGTTATTTATAATGAACAACTTTTATCCGAAGCATTTTATCCGAAAACCGAATGAATAAGGCACAAATCAATTATTTTAAAAAAATTGAAAGAAAAATATAATATAATGCAAGTTATAATTAAACTGCTGTTTATCAAGTTAGACCTAAATATTGAATGAAATTCTTATGAATGTTTGATAGATGATAGGTATATAACCTCAAATATTATTAGTTTCTAAATATGACAGTTCTAAACATAGACACACTAAACAAGGACACATAACTCCATGTAAACAAATAATTGGCAAAAATAAGATGTCAGTAGTGTTCCTTCGACACCGGAAACAGAACAGAGAGTATAAGGCGCGAGTTTTAATTGAAAAAACATTACGCATTTATAGTATTATAAAAATTATTTCCAGCCAAAGTATTTTTCTAATAAAATATTTTTTTAAATAAATGATAAGTAATTTGAATTTTTCAATAAGGAAGTAGTTGAAGTTGAAGTGATAGTTAAAATTCGCAAAATAATTACATAAAAATAAAAAAAAAAAAACATCAAATAATTAAATAGTAACCTGTAATGTTGGAATTGTAAAAATGAAAATAAATTATTGAATCAGATATTAAATTAAACTTTTATTTATTAATAATAATGATGAAAATTAATATTTAATATAATGTCATACAATTTAATTAATTTTGGAATATTTATACTCGCTTTTGGTACTTTAAAAAGTCCTGGTTTTTTAAACCCAATTGATCCCGTTGCTTATTGTCACAAACACTACCACTTTTACAATTGTCTACTGCACATACTCTACTCTTCCCATTTTAATTGTTTTTTTAAACAGTTTTTTATTTAATAAATTTTTTTAAACAAATTTCATACTTCAAAATAATCACTTCGAAATAAAACTAGTTACTTTTGGCTACTTCATTTCTATTCATTATACTATACCGTACGTTTAGTTTACATCTTCGCATAGCAGATCTCCCACCAGTATGAGAGAGTACATATGTATACATTAAGACCTCCTTCTCATACACATTGCTTAATGTATACATATGTACTCTCTCATACTCGTGGGAGATCTGCTATGCGAAGATGTAAAGTAAACGTACGGTATTTCACTTCGGTACTGATGAGTTCCTATCAACAATTAGCGACCCTAGCGGCATAAAAAGTAAATATAACTTCTACCATTTCGTTGCCATATTTTGTCAATTTTCCCGTTTGAGTTAGATCTCCTTTATATAGTCTCCATGGTTTGATAAATGATAGATATATAACCTCAAATATTATTAGTTTCTAAATATGACAGTTCTAAATATGCACACCATTGCCAACCTTTCGAAGCCGGTAATATAAATGCCGTTTTACCTATTTTTCCTCTTTTACTCCGCATAGCTATAAAATACATAATCAAATGTTTTCTAGAATTCATCACGACAATCTTCAATCGATGAAATGTCATTAAAACTAGAACAATTAAAACAACGTGATGAGATGGTCCAGTGCTTACAGCAGGAGCTTGTAAAAGTACGACTACGTGATGCAGAGAATGATGCTTTAGTACGTGATTTACGTTCACGCATCCAAGAGTTGGAAGAGGATAAGAAAACATTACGTGAAACACCGCCAGATAATAGTGTGGCACATTTACAAGAGGAGTTAATTGCGGTTAAACTACGTGAAGCCGAAGCGAATCTATCATTAAAAGATCTGCGGCAACGTGTTGGCGAGTTAAGTGCACAATGGCAACGACATTTACAGGTAAAAGTACGGTTCAATTCTTTTTTTTTTTCGGTTTGTTCCAGTTTGTCTAGGACTACGCATATCTAAGTGTTTCTCGGAGGTATGTTATAGAGGCTTGTTCTCACTAGTCCATCGATACGACTAAAAACTTTAGGAGTAAAAAAAATTAAGAATATGAAGTTTCATGAAGCAAAACTGCTAGGGCTGAATGAACGTCATCTCTTCCTCCTCCTATGTGATACCGAAAAGGGCTGACCCACCCTTGCTACTACTCTTTAAACCATTTGGAGCTGTTCAAGTACAACAATAAGGCTTTGACGCCAGTAGCCTTTAGCTCAGAGAGAAGTGATCCAGTAGACTTTAGCTCAGAGAGAATGGTTAACCCAAAAGAGTGAGTCTCTTTTTCATAAGAGCAGGGCAGTGGCAGAGTAGATGAGATGAGTCGTCATCTCTTCCTCCTCCTCACTGTGGCTCTTCATTCTCCTTCTCCTGCAGTAATCGTGGCGCACTGGCAGTACAGATGTCCCACATGTCTGCCGGCCAGCGGGTATCCTATGACGGCTGCTATAACTTTGCCTGTAGATGATCTTTATAGCTAGATGATATCCGGGGAACGCTTTGCTATAATCTATATCTAGAAAGATGTATAAATTTTCAGAAAAATTAGTTTTCTATCATTTTTTGTGTACACCCTGTATAACATACTGTGATCTAAGCTTAGATTTGCGTAAGCTTCCGTATTCTAGCACTGGAACAAACTGGATAATTTCAATTCTACTATTTGCAAATGAGATCTAACTTTTTTTTCATGTAATTCGTTAGGAACATCGTCAAGAAGCAACACCTCCCGCAGACAGTACACCCAAAAAACTGCTCTTCTGGGAGAATCGTGGTAATGAGACTCAAAAACTAGAAGAAGAATTAATGACAACACGTATCCGTGAAATGGAAACATTGACGGAACTTAAAGAGTTGCGTTTAAAAGTAATGGAGCTAGAAACACAAGTACAAGTTGGTACGAATCAGTTGCGACGTCAAGATGAAGAAGGTAAACGTTTACGTGAAGAGTTAGAAGCTGGTATTCTACGTGAACGTGATGCTGCCACCCGGGAACGGGATCATCAACGACGTTACGCCGATTTGGAGGGGAAAATGAAAGAGGAACAATTGTCGGCACGTATTCGAGATGCCGAACATGCACAACAAGTTGCTGAACTTAAACAAAAAATTAGTCGATTAGAATTAAAGGTTAGAAATTGTTTTTACTTACCATTAATGAAAGCGGTTACCTGGTTACCCAATGACACATTGTCATTGAAGAATTTCGAACGCTAGGTCTTGGAATCGAAGCATCGGCTAAATACCTGTCCAGGGACGGCGTGGACAACCTGGGGTTGGATGGTGTGTACTCCCCCATCTATGATTCTCTGACGTGGGGAATTCTTTTCAAGCTATTCAAATCTTCATAAACCGGAGGGTCACGTGATGTAACCCAGAAGACCGCTACTTTGTCTGTGGTTTACACCGTCTCCCCTCGAAAGCTCTCGATAAATTCCCCAACCGACCTCGATATGTCCCACCTGTTCAAGTTTATTTATAGTTTTATTGCGATAAATTGTACAACTCAGGCCTAAACCCAACCAGCCGTGAATTCGTAGACTAAAATCAATTCGGAGATTTTACTGTACGGATTTGAAACATTTTAAATATTTTGTTAAATTTTTAGAATGAAGAGATGGTAGCCGAAGGTGAATTACGTAGTAGTCATCTGGATAACGAAACTGTTCGAGAGTTACAAGATAAAGTAGCAAATCTAAAAGCTGAGGTAACCATTTTTTTGTTAAATCGATATCGCTTTCATATTTATCGAAATAAAAACTTTTGTATTTTTTTTTTTAAAACACACGCGCCGCCAATTTGTTGATAATATTAACAAATGACGACGGGCTTTTTGTGGAAAGGATTTTTGTTAGTTGTGCATAACAAATATTAAGGATTAATACTTACTCTAACGATCTCGAGCAAGTACTGGTTCTAAAAAAATGTACACATTAAAAACTCGTATCACACACACAATGCAACATTTTATCACTTTTTATGTAAATAACCAAAAAAAAAAAGTTATACAGGTTGTGTAATTAATAATGAGGCATTCGAATTGTCGATGATTTGGATATTTAAGATATATCACAGTTGATTTATTGTAGAGAGCTTTACTTTGTAATAGAGCCTTACTTCAAACTTTTACTGTGCAAAACCCACTTTATATAAATTGATAGAAGTGACATGTTTCGGTCTGTATGACCATCTTCAAACTGTTGTGGTATTTATGGTCTTAGATCCGGCATTAGAAAAATCTTCCCTCATCTGTTAATTGAATGAAATAATGTTTAAAAGGCAGATAACAATATTATAAATGTATGAGTGCAATGTCTGCCACTGTAGTCTTGCTGGCTATTAACATTAATTAACTAATATAATATAGTGTCTTTGTTTGTTGTTCGAACAAATATAATTGTCACTCTCTCTGCGCAGAACACATTTTTTGAAAATTTTATTACTTAAAAATTTTTTTATATAGGCTGCAAATAATTTAATTATTTATTTATTATATAAAATATATTTTATATTATCACAGTCATAAAATTTTCAAAAAATATGTTCTACGCAGAGAGAAAGGCAATTATATTTGTTCGAGCAACAAACAAAGGCACTATATCATATTAATTAATTAATTAATGTTAATAGCCAGCCGGACTACAGTGGTAGACATTGCACTCATACATTTATAATATTGTTATCTGCCTTTTAAACATTATTTCATGCAATTAACAGATGAGGGAAGATTTTTCTAATGCCGGATCTTAGACCATTATCACATTTGAACTTAAAGGGACCGATCTCTGTAGATTTTGTCATAAAGAACCTAATGTCTCTCAAAAGACAATATCATTTGGGATAATATTTATCACAATTGAAGTCATAAAAGAGGGGGAAACCGGAATTCACATTCTATGTGAATGCGAAAGCTTCTCTCTTAAAAGACACTATCATTTGAAATGGGAACAGATCTCCACCGTAGGATTCCTGGAACACCTTTGAAGGTACAATACATGAAGAATAGATATATTAGGAGAGCGAACGTAATGTTAAAAAAACGGTCAAGAATTGGTGTAACTATCTTTTATCAGTAGGGGTCACTGGTCTCAGTACCGTACGGAATTTAAATGTTTAAATGTAGGCGCCAAGAAATCACTTTCATTCAGTTAATAAGAAGTCTTAGTTTTATAGATAATAAAAAATTGTTTTCGATTATCAAGTAATAATTAAATAAATATTAATAATAGAGAATTCTTAATAATCTGCAATAAATTAAAAGATGAAGAATCATAGTGATAATTGCAATTAATAATAATATACAAATATATGTTTACAATACTAACATATATTAGATAAAGAAAGAAGATGACAACCGGTAATTACAGACCATATTCCGTTCGTAAATGCAGACACGCATTCCTAACCTTAAACAACCTTTCACTCATAGATATATAACAGTAAATCTATGCTTTCCCTGTACAACATCGTCCCATTTTTTCACATTTATAAAATTAAACAATTTTTATACTTACAATTTTTATTTGTAAGATGTGATAACCGTTGATTTTAATATGTAATAATAATAATAATTCCGTACGGGCAGATTCGCACTGCTGCTAGTGGCGAAAATAATAACTATGATCTCTACACGTTTTTGAGGACACAAAAACAGACGAATTGCCTATGTCGTTCAATCTCCTAATATATCTATTCTTCATGGTACAATATATCAAATTGGTCGCAGTATAAAAGCTCTTTAAAGACGTTGATTGAAAAGAATTAAAAAATTGAATGACTCTATTTTTTATTCAGTGTAGAATCGTGAATAGGCTCTTCAAAAACTTATTCTTATTGGATTTTTTTTATTAAATGTCTCATGATAGATTATACAACCTGTATATATATTTTCACTAAAAATGCTCTAATATTTTCATTGTGTTTTTGTTTTTATACTAACAATAAACTAACAATGATCGTGTTCAGAACAACTAAGTTCTTAGTAAACTAAATAAGTCAGTCAGTCTAAAACAATTTACTTCTGATGTCACAATCAAAGTTGCTTAGTATCTGTCAAATGTCCTGGCAAAAAACTAAGTTATATCTTAATTTTTACTAAGATTTTAATTGTTCTGGACATGACCAATATTGGCAACATTCTACATTTATAGACGCGGAGCCCGTCACATCAAATTTATCGTTAGAGTAGTCACATCAAATAATAAGGACGAAATTTTTTTCTTATCAAACCTTAATTTTTACACAACTTCGACGGGTAGTGAAAAGGAGCCAAGAAAGGATCCAAAAAGTTAGGAAATAATATGTCCGCTACCAGCCGCTGTATTGGAAACCGTAAATCGTTGAATATCTCCGGCTCAAATGGAAATAGAGACATTGGACGGTTTGTTTCATATGTTTCCCGACTCTTTGAATTTATTTTCTAGCCCCCTTTCCAATACAGTGTAAGGGAGTTCGAAAATAGGGCATAGCCCCATTTAACAAAGAATGCGATGAAGTATTTTTTACAAAACTTCGGTCTCTTTTTCATCTAACTCTGCTGAGATAATTTCGATGTGACAGGCGCCTAAGATGTACAAATAATTATAACCTCAAAACTATAAACGTAACAACTCTTACCGTAAGAATTTGAAGTCTGATGGGGTGATTAAAATCTTCATTCTAGAATTGTATCCATATTTTAATTTGTAAACATTTTTTAGGGTCTGTCTGAGATGAGACCAAGTCGTGCCAGACTGTCGTCATAGCATGAAACCACTTAAACTTAGTTTTTTCTCATAATTTCAGAGGCTGCTTCTCTCATTTTGCAAAAACAAAAACTACATTTCTAACGCCTCATTCGTATTATTGAATGCTTAGATTTTCGAATTTTGGAATAAAACTCCTTATATATCATTTTTCTCATGGAATTAGATCTCATTGGCCAAAGTACACAAAAGTAGTCTTTTTTTTCTAAATATTATAACTGATTTATGCCATATTCATGCGGTTTTTTTTAAAAATGGTTCGAATAAAAGTTCTTCATTATAAATATACTAACAACTTTTGTTCAAAACATTTTTCCAAAAACCAAATGAATAAGGCATAAATCAACTTTATAATTTTGAAAAAGATATACTACTTCTGTGCCCTAAAGTACTATGGGTCACAGAAGCACTCATATTTCAAAATTTGGTGGATTTGTATCCCATTTTGGTGAAAATGTTTCGAATAAAAGTATACTTATAATGAATTACTTTTTCCGAAGCATTTTTTCGGAAAAACCGAATGAATAAAGAGCAAATCAACTATCAAATAATACTAATTTTGTGACCCATAGAACCACAAAATATTGGATATCCAAAACCATTTTTGGCCAACCAATATTCTATGGAACTTTGGCCTCTAATCATAAAATATTTGTTGAATCGATCGATCATTTCTCACATGCATTTAGACAAGTAAAAGTAAAAACTAAATAATGGCATGGTTCATTTTCTAAAACGGATGCTAAAGCAGCTTGTCATTTCGAAAAACAATAATTTGTTACGTCTATATCAACAAAAATAATTATTAATTCTTTCCAAAAAATTTGTAGAAGTTGTGCCAAAAACATTTCAGTAGTAACAAAATAATTGTCAAAAGTCTATTATTTTATCTTAAAAAATAAAAATAATCATCTATATGTGGAGGTGTTGTTTGATCATGGGGGTGCTTTTCTTATTTGTCTCTTTAGTATCCTACACCGATTACCAGTCCGGACACTGAGCCGTGGAAATGGCTCGAGTAAGTTTTATTTTTTTCGCTTTTATGTTTGTGTACAAAATCAAAAAACAAATATGGAAAATATTTTTACATTTCAAACGCCGTTGTATGACCTCTAGTGTTCGAGAAATCAACCACACAGTGATCAACTATTGGTGACAATAGATGGCACTCACTGTTTGCTTCTTAGAAATCCAAAGAACTGTTATAAACTAAATGTATACTAAACTATGGAGGTTAGAGTATTTAATTACACCACTCGATAGCTAAAGGATTAAAGAATTCGTTACGTTGAATATGGACTATAACGTATCACGCGCGGCGGAGGGAGAAGCGCCGCCATTTTGAGTTCGTTTCACTGCGTCACATAATTTCCGTTTAGTATAACTGTTGATTCGGAGTAGCCAGGACGTTCGTTTGAGTTTCAATCGTCAGCTCTCGTCAAGATCTGGCGTATATAAAACATTAGTGTCGAAAAGCCAAAAATATAGAGATCGTATACGGTTGGAAAGGGCTTCTCAAGAGCAATCCAGTGATATCCCGTTACGTTACTCGTTACACGTTACGTACACGCATTCACGTAAAACACACGGCCAAGCCCACGACACAGCCACATCCCGTTATCTTTTCATAATATTTTGTTATAAATATGAATATAACGAATGTAAACAATAAAAATAATAACAAGGGCAAATATAACAATAAAAACTAAAAAGAAATATTTTTTTTTTAAATCAAAATGATGGATCAAAAAAATCAAAATGATGGATCACAAAAATGAGCAGTAAACAACAGTTCGCATACGAATGAACTGAGACTAGTATTAGTTCGGATTTAAAGGT
The DNA here is from genome assembly GCA_963920215.1 of Nineta flava. Taxonomy (NCBI): domain Eukaryota; kingdom Metazoa; phylum Arthropoda; class Insecta; order Neuroptera; family Chrysopidae; genus Nineta; species Nineta flava. The sequence goes on from OY986041.1 coordinate 138,067,658, forward strand.
CGACGTTATTAAAAGAACCAATCATATTGCACCATGTGCTATGATCACGCGATTTAGTTTTTTTTATATGGCTGGACTCTGTAGCTTGAGTATTGTATTGGTGTTTGTTCCTTAGAACAATGACATCTCGTGGCAATAATTAGAAACAGAGTGGTCAAGCTCAACTGTGATAGTTACATTTTTAAGAAAAATATAACTAATTGTTTAAATGTAGCCTGACTAAAGCTGCCATTTTGGAATATGACATCATGAGAAACTTTGCCAATAGAAAGATCTATTTAGATAGAATAAAATACATAATTAACAGATTCGCTGGCTGCAGATCATAGTATTTGATTGCTATGACCCCATTTCTTGTTGGTCATTCTGCAGGCTTTATAACTAATCAGAATTTTATTTGTTTCAAAAGAAAACTTGAAATGTAAAAATGTTTTCTTTAATGTTTTGCTTCTAATATCTTTTTTTTCTAACGCTTGCATGTCCTTTTTTTACGAAAATTTTGTGGCTTTTCTCTTGTGGTAATTTTTAAAACGAATACATCCAATTTTTCTTTTAAAAACAATTTCGATTCTACAAAATTTCAAATTTTTAGCCGAAATTGTTTTTGAAATTATATTATTTTATCATGGAAATGGAAATTTTCCCTGCATGTTAAAAATATCATGGTAAATTTTGTAAAATATCCCGTTGAGTTCAGAGACAAAATTCTTTGATTTTGAAGAATAAAATGGGCTTTAAAGACGTTGGAGTCATAAATTAATTATATTCAACTGACAACAGCAAACTTAACCTAACTTCCACTACGTCTGAACAAATATATTAACCTAAGTTGTTTATTTCTTCACAATTTCCAAGCTTTGAACAAAAACTCCAACTTCAAAACGCTTTACAGTGAACTTTTGACCGATTTTTCATACATTTTCACATACTTTTCAAGTTCCAACTCAGTCACGCAAGTTTTATTTAACTTAAAAAATATGTCTCAAATTCGAGTACACTTCTATTAAAATCGATACAAAATTGCTTTCGTTATTTTTCAGTCAAGTTTTTCGATTTTATTAGCTCGAATTGATACATATTTTCCCTAAAACTGGTGTTACATAACCTGTAAATACCCTTTTTGACATTTGACAGACCATAGAGACTATTTAACTCTGTATGTAATTTGCATGGATACTACACAAGGATACCGAACTCAAACGGGAGAATTGACAAAATATGGCAACAAATGGTAATAGTAATATTTACTTTTTATGCCACTAGCGTCGCTAGTTGTTCATTCGTACTACAATCCGTACCGAAGTGAATGTAGTGATTATTTTGAAGTATGCAATTTGTTTCAACTAATTCCTTATTAAAAAATTTAAATTACTTATCATTTATTAAAAAAAGTATTTTATTGAAAAAATACTTTGGCTGCAAATAATTTTTATAATACTATAAATGCTGTTTCTGTCACCACTGTTTTCACCAGCTCTCACCACTGTTTCCGGCATAGAAGCGACACTACTGACATCTTTTTTTTTGCCAATTATTTGTTTAAATGGAGTTCGGTATCCTTGTGTAGTATCCATGGTAATTTGCTCGAATTCCGAATCCAAAAGCTTCTCTTTTCTATATTTATAATAATCGATATTTAATTTGGTATTTTTCGTTTTTTTTTTGGGGATAAAATAGGTCATGAGATTACAATCATGGAAAGATTATTGGACAAGTGGTGGTAAAACCGCACGTGTACCAACCGAACGATCACACTCAATTGATAGCACAGAATTAGATGATCAACGTTCTGATGCTCTAGACGATCCAAATTTACATTTCCATTTACCATTAGATCCCAGTGATCTGTTAATATCACCAGATAGTGGGAATCCGTCACCAACAACACCATCTGCACCAACAGATGTCAGCACAATAGTCAATCAACAGCAGAGATCGTCATCAATAGATCAATCAGAGCAACAAACTGTTTGACACTAAATTTTTCACACTAAGTTTTTCATGTTTTTTCCTTTAATTTTTTACTTGACTGAAAAATATTTTAGAAAATTTGTTTTTTGTAAGATAGAAAAAAACTATACGATACAAATAATCCAGGATTGTGGATTATTTTTAGAAAGTTTGTGACTGGGTAAAGATTGTGGTCTCTTTCGGGATTTAAGCACGTTTGAACTATTGTTAAGTAGCTTCTTGGGCACGCAAGTACTGTAACAGGCTGCCTTGTGTTGTAAAGTTTTGGGTTGCTGTAAAATTATCCTTGCATGGCAACAAAGATGTTATTACACAAGGATAATTATGTAGCAACTTAAAATGTTACATATGTCTCTTTTTCAAACCATTACAAGGTACTTTAAAATGAGGTCTGTAATTTCAAAACATTCAAGCTCCAGCGATAATAGCTAGCGTCTGGGCCTCGCCAAATGTCTCTCATTGAAACCATCAACAGGATCGCCCAAACTAATAGGTTCAAATCCCGCGGTTACTCACCACTGTACTACAGCGGCCTTAATTCTGTTTCAGGAAATCGGATGGAAGATCTTATTTACTATGCGTAGTCACAAACTTAACCTAAAAATCATTCACAAGGAGAAACATTTAAATGTATTTGAATTGATCACTGTATTTACTACTAATTAAACAAAACAAAACTAAATATTGTTAATTATCATGATATGGGTGGCAACGAAAAATCAATTTAGCAAAAAAAACCGTAGATTAATAAAATTGTGTATAAATTTCAATTTTTGAAAATTTTTATTGTAAATGTCAAAAATATATTTAAAATAAGGTTATGATAATTAACAATTGAAATTAAAAAAATGGGAAATACTCTTTAAAGTTAGTCAAATAATTTTTTTAGCATAATTTTTAAGTGATAAAATTAATGCAGATAAAACAGATTCCTAATTGATTCGCTAACATAATCGATTTGATATCAGTTTTTTGCTTTCTTATTAAAAAATATATGAGGCACGGCTTGTATCAACATTCAAACACTTTTTATTTAAAAAATATGGTATTCTTTAAAATAAGTAATGGTTTAATATTAACACAAACGGTGCCTCATGTGAACATGAAGCACCCATGTGTTAATATTCGAGTCACTTAAAAACAATCCTTCGAAATAAAATAGTTTATTTATAATTGTCAAAGTGTTTTTAAATATTGACACAAACTGTGCCTCATGAGTAAGCCTCATTTTCAGAAAAAACAGAAAGAAATTGTTCCTGAAATGTAAAAGTAAAAAATTATCTGTAGTGAAGCTTCGCGACACAAAAATTTCCCTTTATCCCTTTCGGCTAAACTTAATCGACGATTGAAAATAATTATTTGAAAATTCTACTTAATATTTTATTTATTTTGTTTTTACAAAAAACAAAACGGAAAATTGTGATTGCTTTTTTTTTGTTTTATGATAATATTTGGTAGCGTGTGTATCGACTAAAATTTCCCCCTCCACTGATAAATGCCCTTTCAATTAATACGCCCCCGTTTTCATTGAAACATTTTTAATTATATTTATGGTTTTTGGTTAGTAAAAACAAAACATATTTTTGTCCATATTTAATTTTCAAAAAATAGGATGATCTCACATTTCATCCTTTTCCAGTCAAAGAGAATAGACAGAGAGTAGCGCTATCGCCATCAGTGGTATAAATAAAATGGTGGTATATATTACGTCAAGTATTACCGACCACCATTTTGTTTTTATCTCGTTGAAGGAGATCGTATGCTGCGTAAGCGTCGTATGCTCTAAATATTACCTATATGTAGGTATTATCTACCGCCATTTTATGTCCAGCTTTATACTATGAGAGTACCCCATGGCGTTAATAATAATATTTAGATACCGAAATATTACGAAACAGGTAATAAATGCCAAAGTTTTTTCTCAAACTTGTTAAAAGAATGACCGGATATCTTTATTAAGTTCCACAGCATAATGTGAAACCTTGTATCAAGTTGGAAACAAAATGGCTGTATCTAATATTAATATATATGTTAAAAGGGACCAAAGTCACTTTTTTAAATCTAGGAGAAAAACAAGAAAATTGTTTGAGCTCTTGCCTCAGATAGATTTTGACTCTGGGTAAGTAAATTCTGAACTTTTCAAATTTTTACATTTGATTTGTTCAGAATTCATTCGGTTTTCGAAAAAAAATGTTTAGAATTAAAGTTGTTGGTATTTTTATAACAAACAACGTTTATTCGAAGCATTTTGCGAAACCATTTGAATTCGACTCAAATTAATAGTAAAAATTTGAACGCAATAGTAAAGAATTCCACTCACTAGATGGCACTAGTATATTGTTTTTCAACACAAAAATACCTCTCTATCTTATTCTCTTTGGTTAGGATATTTTTTTGGATTTCTAAAACATAAATTGTACTTATTTTTTGATAAATTTCCGAATATTTTTGTAAATATGTACCAAAATAATTTTTGGCAGATATTATTTATATTTTTGATTTAGTTTTTGGCATTATTTTGTGGCGGTCGATTAATTTTTCGTGTATATTTGTGATATTTATTTTTTGTTTTTTAGTTTTTTTTTTTACAAATAATTCCAATTTTTGTGTGTGTATTTTTTGACATTTAATATTTTGTTATTTTTACATTGAATTAAGTATAGAAGCAAACAAAAAAAAAAAACTTATATAAATCGAAAAAAAAAAATTATATAAAAGAAGTTTTTTTCTAAATAAGAAAATAATTCCTTCGTAAAAGAAAAATATTCATTCGAGATTTATATATTGAAATATTAATATATTTAAAAAGAAAATAAATATATGTAAACAAAAAAATGAATAGAAAGATTTTTTTTTTTGAAATATTATTTTGGCTGCTATTTTCTAAGATATTTCGATATTTATGAACAATTGTATATACGAAGTATTTCGGTTGAGTTCGGATTTGTTCGGAATTATATTTTATACAATTTTTGTATGGTATTTTAGCAGATTCTAAATTTGGCGACGAGGTTTAATGTACACTTAATATTGGTGCTGGGTCATAGAGACATTTCGGAGAAATGTAGTACCGAAGAGTTGATCAGATATGGTACAAAGATGTCGGATACGAGCACCACAAAACTTTTCAGTGTTAACTTTGCGAACTGTTGAAAGAAATAATATGAAGCAAAGTGGCAGGAAGAGAATACTAGTGATACTACTAGGCAAATCTGGCCAGAGTACAAATCAAGACATTCCGAAGATATTATCTCGCTACGAAGATCATCTTTAGGCTGGGCAAAAGATATGGGGAATGCCTGGAACTGACAGTGCACTACAACTATTGCAAGAGCTGACACAGTGAAGAGCAGGTAGAGACGACGGCTCAGCTACTCTGCCCGGCTCTTTTAATGAAAAGGCTCACTCTTTTGGATCAACCATTCCCCCTAGAATGGTTGCTCTTCAGGATTGGTTAGCCGCTACCACCTAATCTAACCCTATCACTCGCCCTGGAAGAATGTTTAAAGAGGGAATCTACTTGAGAATACTGAAAAATGTTATACTTTTTCTTCAGCTGCATTCTTACTCGAAATGCTAAAACAAAATATGAAAAACTTTGAACTTTCTTCTATAACTGTGAGAAAAATCACTTTTGAATAGTTTATCGCTCGATTTATGAAAACATTTCATTAAAGTATAAAAATAAAACCGACAATGGAAGCTTTTTACAGTATTCATCTGTCAATTTTACAAACATAACCTCACTTTCAGTAGCTGTCACTGTTAGAGAATAAAATAAAATGAAGATATTTTGGAATATTCTAAAATATCCAGATCATAAATATCGGAAATATCTTAGTAAAAAGATTTTATTATTATTTTTTTATTAATTAGAAAATTTTATTGAATTATAAATATATTATATATATATAGAAATTATAACATTTATTATTGAATTATTTTTTTCAGTATACACCCTGTATAAATCATTTATAAATATTCTATTATTATGATTAGAAATTTTTAAGACGCAAATTAATGAATTCTTAACTAAACCGTGAATAACCCTGAAGTTAAATTGAAGATTAGATTTTTAGCTTGGAATGCAAATTAATTGAATTTTAAGGTGCAGTTTTCTAATAAATAATTCTTATTAAATTGATTTACTTTTATTGAAGCACACTCCATAGCATTTGTAATAATGCTGGAAATGTCCTGAATTGTTCAGGACTTCATTTTCAAGTTAATTGTTCCAGGACTTCATTTTCAAGGCCTTACCCAGAGGTATTCGTTAAATATCCCATCAGAAGGAGAGTCCGTGGCCGATATTTGATTATACTTGAGATCATATAGGCTTTGTCTTGTAGTTTCTTCAATTCAAATCCCTGACAAGAATCTTTTTATGCCTGAGCTTTGGAATAGCAGCTAAATGAGTTCTTGCTGTTTTTCTTTCTTGAAGTAAGTTTTTAGAACGGTTTTAGCCATTGACTACAAAGTTATGCACTCAGTTTTTTAAATTGTTTTTGTAAACTAGCGTCTGTTTATATCCATTGTTAGTATGGTTGCCTTTCGGTTATATTATACCAACGGAAGTGACTAGCGTTTACTTAATTTGACATTGGTCTAGAAGACAGAGATCGTGGAATCGATTCCCATCCTAGACGTATATGAATTTCAAATCAAGCATTGGATGAATAGTCCAAACCTCTAAAATTTCGACAGTGGTTGCCGTTTAAGATGTGTGCATCCGTCAAGAAATGATGTTTTAAAGTTCAATTTTTCAAAACGTAAAAGAGGAAATGAAAGTGGAATCGAAATATTTTGGGTTAGGATAACCACTGAGCATAAATTTTTGGGTACAAGGCCAAAGTATAAGCCTTCTTTATATTAAGAAGTGATGTCTTTCAACGGAACCACTTAGATTGTACTGCGAGTAATAGAATATTTATTCAATGAAACACACTGTATATATTGATTAAAATAATTAATAATAATAAATTGTTTAAACTATTATTTATTATTTAAAAAAAAAATAAATTGCATTCTTTACATTCCATTTTAAAAAGTAAATAAAAATAATAAAGAAATAATTTGCATAAAAATGTTCACTTGAAACGTACGACGAAAATGATAATGATGATGATAATGTCCACAGACAGATATTTAATTGAAATATCAATTAATTTAGAAAACAATTTTATATATATATAGATTTTATGCAATGAAACTTGCGGCGCAAGTAACGCTGTCAACAACAGCGTAATCAGTATTAATTACAACAACAGAAACACATCAGCATATTAAAATGTGATGTGAAATACAACAAGGAAAAAAAACACTATTCATATAATAATTGAGTATTCAATTAGGTTCGTAGGAATTAAGGTGATTGTCTTGATACAATACTGTCAAAAAGTTATGGAGCGTATGTGCATTAAACTACTGGTAAACCCGTTACATAATATATACAAATACTACACTGATAGAAGGAATTTCTTTCCTCAAGAAAATGTATTTTCTTCAAAATATTTGCTTCAATAAAGAGAAACTCTTGTTTTCATTCAAGACTACGTAGTCGAACCAAAAACATGCGTTTAGTTAAGCAAAGTAACTAAAATTCTTGAACGGTGTTTAAAATTCTTTAAAGTAGAGTTCGGTAGTCTTGGCCTAAGAGAGACTTTCTTGGTCAAATACTCTTGTGATTTTTAGTCAAGAAAATAAAATTCTTGTCCAAAAAGAAGTATTTTTCTTATTAAAAATAAATAAAAAACTCAAGAATAGAAAGTTAATGCAGCTTCTTTAACTGAAGTATATATATTTAACTGAAATATATTTAACTGAACTATATCATTACTTCTTTAAAAGGTTTCATTGGTTTGGATTAAACAAATGTTTATTTTGATCTGAAATTTTAGCATCTGGGTCGAAAGAAATCATCATTTCAGTTGAAGAATTTCGAGATTCTTGAGTCAAGAGTCCGTTTATCTTTAGTTAAGATAATTTTCTCAAGTCTGCAAGGAATTACTTCTATCAGTGTACGTAACACCTATATTTATTTATAAAATGCTTCACTTAGCGTTGTTATAACTAAACAATGAGACGGTCAATAATTCTCGTTTTTTTTTTTAAAATACGCAGAACAAATTTAATAATTTAAAGCCAATTTTTTTTAAAGATTCTTGCTTTGAAAAAAGCAAGAATCGAAAAAGAAAATGGTAGATATCCTGCTTAAAATAGGTCGTCTCCGTTGCTCCCCATGTTAAATATTCGAACTTCAATTAAGTTTTTCTCGAGTTTAAGACGAGGTCAATCGATTTCAAACTTTAAGTGTGAGTGTTGAATAATACTCTTAATAAGTGTGCAAAAATTTGGAACATTCTATAATTATATCCATTAGCAAGACAACTACCTTAAGACAAATAATACTTGTGATTATTGCTTGCAACGTTTCGGACCTTTATTAGACCTTCTTCAGGGTTTCTACAAAGAAAATTACCAGATGTTATAGCACCATTTATTCTTGCTATGTTACTCATTTTGTAATTTTCTTTGTAAAAATCCTGATGAAGGTGCAATAAAGAACCGAAACGTTCGTTGAAATAAGCGTTATCCTAATTCCCAAGAACCTAATTTAATGAGGACATGAACCTTTATAATATAATTGTGTATGTTTATATAAAAAAATCAAATTAAATACAAGAACCAAAATTTACACAAAAAAAAAAACATTTTTAAACATAACCTAATTTTTTTGTTTCTTGTTTAACACTAGATTTTTGACTAAAATGAAAAATTTGTGAGATAATTTTCAATTAAAAATATAATTAATGAATTTAATTAATATCTACAATATATTTCCATGTTTTCAATAGAGAAAAACATAAAAAAGAAAAATGATTGTATTTGACATAATTAATATAATTATAAAAAAAAAATAAATGTGAAATTTATATAATTCATTTTTCTGGGAATTTTCATTTTTCCTACCGCTTTTAACCTTTTCAGTATTGCAGATTTTTATATTTTCAGAGAGATTACTGAGTTCGAAATCTCAAAACTCTACTACACGAAATTTTGTCATAAATTGTCAATTTGTAAGAATCGAGAATCGGATGAATCATAGAATCGGAAATTGTAGCACTTAGATTATATGAAAGTGCGAGAGTGATGGATATATTAAAAAGTAGAGGTAGCAGGTCTCTGTTTTCTGCAACAACCTCCGTTAGATTAGATTAGATTCGAGTCAGAAGTAGAAAGAGGTAGATTGCAAAGGCTGCCCTGGACGGGCTACACTTCGGCCATAAGGTCCATTGTGATGCCTTAGGATGAGTGGATGTGAGTGGAGTGGAAAGAATTTGTGAGTAGACTAGGAATTGGTAGGATATGCGGCTGCAGCCGACTCTGATAGGAACTATGCCGATATTCATCTGGAGTTAGTGAAGGAAACTGCAGAAAACCTTCTCAAGCATAGCCGGTTACTTCGTTCTTGTCCATACGCCGACAGTTTAGTCAATTAACCGCCCCCTTTTTTTTATAATTGACAAACTGCCGATGTCGGGATTCGAACCCATAACCTCCCAGTTTCCAAGTACTACATACTGCGCAGACATAACGCCTTAGACCGCTCGGCTACTTGGATTGGTTAGTCAGAAGTAAGTCTTATAAATAGTTTATATACCGCGACCAATTTGATCTATATTACCTCCTTTCCTTCAAAGGTGTTCCAGGAGTCCTATGGTCTTGAGAAACTTTAGGTTGTCTCTTGGCGACATCTCTTCATCTGACTGGAGATCTGTCCATCTCAAATGAGAATGGTCTTTTGAGAGAGAGAGAGTGAGAGTATTTCGCAGTCACACAAAATGTGAATTTCCGGTCTCCTCCTCGTCATTTCAAAATCTGCAGAGATCATTCCATGTGAGATTGATTTTGTGCAGATGTTTATTGATTTTGCAGATTCTAGTAAGTATCCTCAATTGGTTTTAGTTGTAAACGTTCAGAGGCTTTTTTTCCATGTGAAGCTTTTTTGAGAAGTGTTATTGACAGATCCAAATGGCAAGCACTTTGCCAAACAATACATCCACGGTAGACGTTGCATAGAGATAATATGTATAGAGTAGGTAAGTCATAGGCGCACGTGTAAGTGGAAACGTTCCGTCAATAGAAAGAGAATCGCGTAGACTAATATATAACATAGAGATAATATATTCTCTATGATATATAAAGACTATATATCATAGAGTATATATTATCTCTATATTAGTCATTAAAAAGAGATAGAACTTTTAGAAGAGAACAACTTTTGACTTGGCTTGCCTACTCTGTCTATATATATTATCTCTATGAGACATAGCCGGATTTGTAAGTAAGTAGTCTATAAAGTGATCTCCTGAATCAAAAACGTATGAGACTTGTTTCTACTCTTGATCAAGACATTTCTTAATTTAATTTAAATTGAAAACTAATTATGAATAAATCAAAAATTTCAATAAAATTTTGGTGCAGAGTTTCAATTATGAATTATGAACAGCAACGCATCGATCGCATTGAATAGAAATGAAAGTGTGAACAAATTTATTAAAATATTCTCTCAACTTATTAAAAATTAATTAAATTATGTGTACCAGATGTCCCCCCATTTTAATTTGATCATTTATTACATACAAAATAGTGGATTAAGTATGTTTTGGATACTCTTTAGCGGTTTTAATCTTAGTCCGATCAAAATGATATTTGTATATTTATCTGTCATGTGCACCGGGGTTTTCTAGTGTATTCCATTGCATTTTTTTATTTTTTTAATGTTTTAAATCGTTTTTTTCTGATAAAACGAAAGAAATCCTCATGACATGCAAAAACTTATTAGAAAAAAACCTACATTACCGACATACTTTTTCAAAGTGTCAATTCAAGGGGTTTTGGTTTGATTTTAGGGGCTTTTGAAGTCACTCAAACAAATATTCTACTGTTTGAAAAACAGCTAAGCTGTTTTCATCCGCCATGTTGAATATTGAAGCCAACTGACGTAGGTATACTTACTACTTATAATGCTTGAACGCACTCCATTTTCAAGAGTAACGTAAGTCTTCATAACTCCTGAAAGGGTGTAAGCGTGTGAGACCTGAAAGCGTGTAAGCGCCCAAAATGAATACACCCTCAGTCGTAAATCGTAAATATTTCTGTAAATATTAGAGTATCAGAAAAACTGTTAAGAAATCAAATTGTAGTAAAATTAAAGGAAATTCGCTAATAGAGGTTTCTTTTGAAAAAAAGTTATGTTTGTCTTTGACAAAGCAAACATTTAATAATAATAATTAGAAAGAGGGGTACCGCAAATGGGTTCCTAGCATCTAGACTAAGGGGTCCTCTGTGCCTTCCTTGAGAACAACTTGTCACCCAAAGGCGAGACGACTCCGGGTAAGAGGTGCCGGGTAAGAGGTGGAATCTGTCGAGGCCAGATATCACACAGAAGGCCCACAACTATTTACTTCAAAGTCAAGTCAAGCAGAAGATAACCTCTTCGAAACTTTTTGTTTGAAGTTTTCAAGATATATTTTTTTTTAAATGGGACATCTTGTAGTGCATATGATGAAATGTAATAATAAATTCATTGAAAATTCAAATCATAATTTGTTATATTTTATTTATGAAGTAATAAAAAGAAATAGTTAATAATGTTTTGTATTTAATTCGACGACATATTATCACGCACATACAACAAATACAACAAACGTTTACATATTACAATCAAATCAAATACTTAGACATCACCAACAAGTCACAACTATTTTATTTTTATTTTAATAAATTAATTTTTACCACGACATTTAAAGAGACCTTCATGAAGCGCAAGCAAGCAAGCTGCTATGTATTTTATTAGTTTGTTTATTACCATTGGAATTATTTTATACAGATGTGATCTGATGATTATTGTCAGATGGACAGCAACAGATTCATCGTCAAGAATTTCTATGATTATTAATGAACACGGCAGAATGCAAATATTGAAAAAAAATTTTGTATAAATTATTTAAATTCCAATTATGTTTTTGTTTTTTTTTTACGTTGTAGTTACTATAAGTAATTGTATGTTATGATCACTTTTTCGATTATGTTTACAGTTTTTTAATAACTACTTCGACATATTACTAAGACTATTTATGCATTAATAAATTAATTAACTATTTATGTATTAATCAATTAATTTTGTCCTTGGCTTTTAAAGAAATTTTGGCCTCTATAAGGTCTTCTAGAAGTTGGTATTTTTACGTTGTAGTTACTATAGGGAATATGCATGAAAATTTTTTTTCACATTTATTTTCAGAATATGAAAATACTGTTAATACTGTAATAATATTTTAAAACGAAATTAAAATTCGACAAATATCATGGAAGCTATAAGCTTTTAAAGATTATTATCTGTCTCTTTCTTGCAAAAATACTAAAAACGGAGTTTTATGTGTATTTTAAATGGTGTATGTGTAATATGACGTCACATAACATATCAAGAGGGCTATCACCCTCTTTGTCTAATCGGGAATTTCAATCATTCATATCTCGCTTATTTTTAAAGTTATTTAAAAAGTAATTTTACCTTGATATTTGTCAAGTAAACATGCTTCAATTCAAGTGAACAAAAATTTTCTTGCAAATTCCCTAATTCTACAGGTTTTTAATAAATACTTCCACATAATACCAAAACTATTTATGCATTAATAAATTAATAAACTATTTACGCATTAATATATTAATTTTGATCATAACTTTTGGAGAAATTTTGACCTAAATCAGGCTTTTTAGAAGTTGGTTATATTTAGTTAGGGATTTTACACAAAGTGTTTTATACTCCAGTATATATAATTTATGCCAGGGTATAATAAGTTTAGTCCCGACTTTGTAACGGTTAAAAATTTGATCGTAGAAACGAATTTCTGGTATAAAAATATATAAAATGGCCTAACTGGTCGATTTTCGCAATTCCGACTGTACAGTATGACTGTACCGTAAACTCGATAACTCAAAAACGGAAAGAGATGACGTGCTGAAACTTTATGTATGTGCTCTAGAGCTAAAAAGTAAATTCATGAATCGGACCGTAGGTCCCCCCGCCAGGGAGAGAGGGGAATATCCATCTATAACTACACCCTTAAAAGCTATTAAAACAAATTGTAAACAAAAACTGTTCCTTTTTAAAAAATAAACTTTTTTTCATAAATTGATTAGTGTCGCCACAATTTAGTTGTTCAGGAGGGGGGGGGGCACGCTTTTTTCGTCGAACACTTTGTTAACGAGTTTCATAGGGAGCTCATCAGCCACTTTTATGAATGGAGAGCTTTACTCTCTATTAGTTTTTTCATAATTTCAGCCACAAGCTTTGTATGGGGGCTCATTGAAGATATTTGTCTGTGAAATTTCACCAGAACCAATTGAAAGATGGCAGAGTATCCTGTGACATACACACGGACAGTAATAAGGCAGCTTTAAGGGTTGTAATTTATGGCTACGGAATCCTAATAATAAGTATTTAAAATCGATGCTACAACCGCATGATTACATTGGATGAACGCATAATTTTATAAAAACAATCGATTTTATTCATAAATTACAGATAAAAAATTTATAATTTTCCAATGTTATAATAATTTGTGACACATTGTGAAATAAAAAAGGTCAAATGTTTTCATGCATTAAAGACAGTGCCCAGAGCAACTTTGTTTTTAATACGAAGGTTACTAAAAATGATTTACAGATATAGATAGAGATAGATTGTAAAGGCTGTCCTGGACCGGCTACATTTCGACCATAAGGTCCATTGTGATGCCTAAGGATGTAAGGATGTGAGTAGAGTGGAAGGAATTTTTGTGTATAGACTAGGAATTGGTAGGATATGCGGCTGCCGCCGACTATGATAGGAACTATGCCGATATTCATCTGAAGTTCGTGAAGGAAACTGCAGAAAACCTTCTAAAGCATAGCCGGTTACTTCGTTCTTGTCCATACGCCTACAGTTTAGTCAATTAACCGCCCCCTTTTTTTCTTAATAATTGACAAACAGTCGATGTCGGGATTCGAACCTATAACATCCTAAGTTCCAAGTAGACATAACGCCTTAGACCGCTCGGCTACTTGGACAGTGTTCCGTCACTTAGTGATTAAATACTTTGATTAAAAAATTTTCAAGATATTTGCAGCATTTTATTTCTTATTCCAAACATCTTTGGTGATGATTCACACGAGTTTGCGATGATGATGAAATTCAATTTTTAATGCGTATTGCACAAACTATTTCTCAATTTTTTTTTGTGTTTCCTCTGATCAGCTTCATAAAATATTAATGACCCATATATTATCAAAATCTTTTCAAAATATTTATAATATATATATATATATATATATATATATATATATATATATATATATATATATATATATATATATATATATATATATTTGTATTAAATTCAATAATTAGGTCATTTTACCATACAATGTTTTGATTGTGTGAAAATTTAATTCAATTTAAAAAAATGATTTAGACCAGACGCCAGACAAATTGATATAACAACTATTGCAAAAATTCGAAATAATCGGGCTATTAATTTCCCCTTTTAATGAAAACCACCTATTCACGTTTCATTGGAATATAAGAGTTTCTGCAAGCCCAGTTTTTGTTAAGTTTATTTTTTACGCCTAGACTACAATGTCTTGATACCCACAATATATATAACCTAAAATTAGTGGATTTTAAAACAAATTTCATTCCAATTGGATAAAATTTCTAAAAAATAAACTTTTTGTACTTGATGACGTCATTAAAATCCTAAAAAATGAATTTTTCCCTACCGCAATCGAATTTTATCCGATTTTCATATACTTAGTGTGTTATTATACTAATTTTGAGTCATATATTTCAAATTTTCAATTAATTTTAATAAATCTTGAATAATTTTCAAAAAAATCAAAGTCCTGATTCCCACAACTGATATAAGGGTAAAAGTAAGCGAATTGCTATTAAGAAAAATGAAAAATATGGCATAAAATTAGTATATTTCAAAAAAAATTTCATTCAAATCGGATAAAATTTCGCTATGATATCCAAAAAATAAACTTTTTGTACTAGGTGACGTCATTAAAATCTATAAAAGTGAATTTTTACCTACCACAAGCAAATTTTATCCGATTTTTATGAACTTAGTGTTTGATTATACTAAATTTGAGTCATATTTTTCAAATTTTTGGTTAAATTTAACATATCTCGAATAATTTTCAAACGTACGAAATCCTGGTACCCCCAACTGATATAAGGATAACCAGTAAGCGAATTACTATTATCAGAAATGAAAAATATGACATAAAATAAGTAGATTTCAAAAAAAATTTCATTCAAATCGGATAAAATTTCGCTATGATATCCAAAAAATAAACTTTTTGTACTAGGTGACGTCATTAAAATCCATAAAAGTGAATTTTTCCCTACCACAAGGAAATTTTACCCGATTTTCATATATTTAGTGTCTAATTATATTAAATTTGAGTCATATTTTTCAAATTTTTAGTTAAATTTAACATATCTCGAATAATTTTCAAACGTACGAAATCCTGGTACCCCCAACTGATATAAGGATAACCAGTAAGCGAATTACTATTATCAGAAATGAAAAATATGACATAAAATTAGTCAAATTTCAAAAAAAATTTCATTCAAATCGGATAAAATTTCTCTAAGATATCCAAAAAATTAACTTTTTGTACTAGGTGACGTCATTAAAATCCATAAAAGTGAATTTTTCCCTACCACAAGCAAATTTTATCCGATTTTTATGAACTTAGTGTTTGATTATACTAAATTTGAGTCATATTTTTCAAATTTTTTAATTAAATTTAACATATCTTTAATATTTTTCAAAAATACGAAATCCAATTTTCCATAAAAATTGAAAGATCGATCAAAAAATCGTCAAGAAACTTTTTCTCCTCTTGAAAATAGGATATAGGGTATTCGTTAGAGGTAAAAGCATTTAAGTTAGTTCCAGCATGAAATCACTTTTGGACAGATTTTGTTCACTTTTTTTCACAGGCTAAAAATAACGTTTTCTAATAAATCCCGAAGTTTCAGAATTTTTGAGCGTTTAGAACGCGAGATAATTAACAACAAAGTACTCATTCTATCTCATTAGAAGCATGTAAAACTTCATGCCAATCCAACTATCATCTGATGTATTGAAAAAAAAACTCAACAGAATTTTAAAAAAAAGGACAGTAAAGATAAACATTTCTTAAATAAATAAATTTTAAAAAAATCGTGTTTTACCGTTTTGTGTTCGAAATATGATAATTTATAATTTATTTTCTTTCAAAATTACATTAATTTGTATATAAATATATATATATGTGTATACAGACTGTGTTGGAATGCTTTTCCAATAGAGAATCAATGTTAAATATTATTTATTACTGGCAGGCCGTCTGGTTACTGTGCGGAGTCAGTCAGTACACATGTAGTCTCATATGCGTATGGTAGTTTGTTTGTCATTTAAGAGTGTGTACTCATTACATGTGTACTGACTGACTCCGTACAGTAACCACACAGCCTGCCAGTAATAAATAATATTTAACATTGATTCTCTATTGGAAAAGCATTCCGACACAGTCTGTATATGTGTATTTGTCCTATAATAAATGCAAACCAGTTTTTTGTCCTGATTATACAAGACAATGCTGGAACTACCTTAATAGACTTTAGTTTGAATGATTCCAGCTCCAAAATGTTTGGCGACCGGTCTAATCATATAAAAAACTGTTAGAGTAAACGCGTCAATCAGTACACTATGCCATAAAACTAGCGCTCATTTTTCAAAATATTATAATTGATTCATCCGGTTTTCGAATAAATGCTTCCGATAAATATTGTTCATTATAAATATAGTAACAACTTTTATTAGGAATTTTTTTTCGAAAACCAAATGAATAAGGCACAAATTGACTATAAAATTTAAAAAAAATGACATCAACTTTTGTGGCCACGTGTACCAGTAGTAATATATTAGTTCGGTGATGCATTACAAAGATTATACAATAATTATAATGTTGTGTATAAAAATGTTTTAAATATTTTAAAAAGCTTCATTTCATTTTGATTGGTGTTGAAGTCATTTATATTATTTTTAAAATGAAAACATTTCAAAACACATTCCATTTAATTAATATATCACTTCATTTATGTTAAGTGCTAACATTGTGTAATTAAATTGCCTATATCTTACATGCCAAGGCTCTTGGTGGTGCTTTATTTTCTCTGCAAGTAATATAGTACCGTATGTGTTGGAAAGCATTGCTAATAAGAGAATCAATGTTAATTATTATTTACCAAAATAACCGTAAATGGTAAATGTCCGCTGCCCAAAGAATCTAGAATGTATTTTAAGGTAGGTGTCCATCTGAGACAAAACAGTCTCGAGAGTAGTCACGAGACTCGACTCACAAATGGATAGGGCGCTGAGAGCAGTATCGGAGATAATTCTGAACAGTCTCCGAGAGAGCACCGATCACAGGTGGACATGCATATTAATGCTCTCGAGACTCAGTCTCCAGTCTGCCGTCCGTGTTGGAAGAGTTTGCGAGCTCTCAGAGACTTTACTGTTGTTCACCCACTACTATATTTTTTCTATGGTTCATATCCATAGAGAAATACAGTTTGTTTATGTTATAATATTTATACCCAGTATATATAAATATACAAGGTATATTAAGTTTACTCCCGACTTTGTAACGCTTGAAAATATTAATCCTTGACAAAAGTGCTTCACAAAGGTATTTATAAAATGGCCTATTTATAATTCGGTCATTTCCGCAAATCAAGAACGAAAAGAGATAACGAGCTGAAATTTGTTTGTGTGTTCTAGAGCAAAAAATTAAGGCCAAGTTCGTAAATGGGCAAAATCAGAACGTGTTTCCCCCCTTTATATCTTTGAAATCGTAAGTGGTAGAAAAAAAATTTGTTAACAAAAAATCTATTTCTCTTTAAAATAAACAACTTTTGTTTGAAAATTTTTTTCATAAACTTAATAGTTTTCTCATAATTTGTGCTCAAAGTTCCTCGGAAAGCAAAAAATATGCCCATTTTTAAGGTCATGAGATATTTTTTAAAAATTGTGACACAACAAACATTTACAAATAATTAATATTTTATAAACATTGAATAGGCAGAAATATTAACAATTCAAACATTGATATACAATTCAGTATATACTGGGTATTCAAACAGTTTACTCAGTTAGTTGTTACATTACTTATTATTATTGTCTTGACACAGCTGTGAGTAGACTCTCAAGTGGAAACGATATATCCTTGTCTCGAGACTGGAATGATTATCGAGTCTCAGAGAGTTGTCACAGAGACAAAAGTGATCTCAAATGGACAATACCCTGAGACTAGTCTCGAGACTTTCTCTCGAGACTTTGTCTCAGATGGACACTTAGCTTTATGGTACAAAAATTTGAGGACAGTACGTCTACTTAAATGTTTCAACTGGTTCAAATATTTTGCTTTTAAGGTTGTTGTGAAGAAAATTCAATTTAATGACAGGTTCTTCAAAAGCTTTTACAGTTTATTATTTCAATAATAAAGAATATCTTGTCAAAATTTGATATGTTGATCCTGTTTTTAGTTTTTGAGTAAAAAAATGTTAAAGTTACGATTTTTAAGAGATTTTTACATAGCTTAAATGGATTCATCGGTAAAAACATGAATACAAAACTCTATATCTCGACAACCAGATATGAAAATGGCCAGTGGTATGAAAAACTGTCATAATATTTATCAAAGTCTTATAAATACCTGGATCAAATTTCAAATTAATCTTGTTTTTGGTTTCTGAGATAATTAAATTTGTAGATCGAAAAATGTTCTAAATCTAGTTTTATTTTTAGTTATATTTATTTTTATCTAGTGTTATTTTTAGTTATATTTATTTGTATCTAGTTTTTTTTAGTTTTATCACATGCAACTTTTTTGAAATACATAAAAACATATTTTTAATTATTAAAACTCTTCGAAAAAATGAAATTTAGGATTTAAGTTTTAAACAAAATGTTTTTTACAAAAATTCAATTATTTGAAACGATTTAATTGCAAAATTTTTAATTATTTAGAGTTGGCAATGGATGAGATATCAATGCATTTAGTATAGGACAAACTCACCACTCCTACTTTCCCTCACCAGTTTCACAACAACCTTAATTGTACATAATATGTATACATAAACACATCTTAATAATAAATTTTTTGTTGGACGATTAAAATGATTTAGTTGTGACTGTCATCAATGTCAGTGAATCTGAATGTGACCAAGTCACCAAGTGGTAGATGTGTGTAATGTGTATGATCTGATTCGGTTTGAACACATAACAATAGATTTATTTGATGATTTAAATAAGGGTTCTAAAATATTGTAATTGAATCCAATTTGATTTTATTATTTGTATTTTATATTGAACAGAAACAACATTAATCATTCTTTCAAACTTTGTATATCAATGTATCATTTTATTATATTTTATAACGCTTCTAGATTCATTCATTACAAATGATTTCAAAACAACTGTCAACTGTAAATGTTAGGTTATGTCAGTTTGAAAAATAATTGTTAGGTTATGTTAGTTTACCAAAAAAAATGTTACGTTATATTAGTTTTCAAAACAAATGTTAGGTTATGTAAGACTAGTTTCAAAATTGTTTTACAAGGTTTATAACGCTATTTGACTTGGAAATATCATATAATTCTTGTATTTACTCTGATCATTTTATTGAAATTTCATCCAGGACATTCGTAACATTATTTCTTACCAACATA
Organism: Nineta flava; assembly: GCA_963920215.1. Taxonomy (NCBI): domain Eukaryota; kingdom Metazoa; phylum Arthropoda; class Insecta; order Neuroptera; family Chrysopidae; genus Nineta; species Nineta flava. The sequence continues at coordinate 138,087,459 of OY986041.1, forward strand.
ATTACTGAATATTGCTTCTAAATAGCGTAAGGAATTTCACGAAAATGTGAGCCATTTTCAAGGGTTCTCGTGTGACGTGAAATTCTCCCAAGATTATATATTAGTGACACATTCTTATTGTTTTAGATTCAAGCAAGTTCTAGTCAAAATTTCAAGTCGTTCGAAACATTTGTTGAAAGTTTTGATAACTATCATAAAAATTTACAATAATGGATCGAAAAATTTTGACCAATAAAATTTTTATCAATAATTACCTTAAAATTAGATGTGGCCATGTTTACTAATTTATTTTTGGCACAAAAACGAACATGGGTTCATCAATTTCATTTTAATAACAGTCGCGGTTCATACAGTACACTTGTTTTAAGCCTAAAATCTAAACTATCGTGCAAAACTCGGATTTGTAGAGTAAATGCCGGCAGTACACCCTCGGAGAGACATAACGAGCGCAAGAGTGTACTCGCAGCGCTCGGTCTCACTCGTGTCGGTTCGGGAGCGCTCCGTTTCGAGTCGGTTTTTTGACCATGAGTTAAAGAAAGCGAGTGGTAAGTGTGAACCGCCATTCAACTGTGTTTAAATTATATTAAATATTGTCGACAATGGCTGATTGGAGTAGTGAATTTACGTACTTACAGTTCTTTTTGAGAATATTGCAGGTAGAACACTCTCGGCAAGTTCCAGTCATGGCTCCTCGTGTTACGAATGTCTCGCTGAGACATTCGTCGAGAACTCTCACCGAGAGTGTACTGCCGGCATAAAAATGTTTGACATTCCGATTATTAGCCCATACAAAATATTAACGAGATTCTAAAGGACCGCAAAATCAGTGCATTTATCTTAGTCAAATTAGCAATTAAACTGCGGTTATTTTTTCACATTTGATTTGTGTTACGAACCCATTTGAATTTCGAAAAAAAAGTTTAGATCAAAAGATGTTAGTATTTCCATAACAAACAACTTTTATTCGAAACATTTTTTCGCAAAACAAATGAATTTGCACACAAATCAACTACAAAAATTTAAAAAAAAGTATGCCAATTGATAGTACGCAATAAATCCCTTAGTATACACAAAATATATTGAACGTATACCAAAAGCATACCAAACACAAGACAATGAGCGCCCTCTCACAACTTTTGAAACACATTGTATGCTACTGTTTCTACTATTGAATAAAATATGGGAATTAAGGATGAATCATAATATAAAATATACCAATGATGATTGTAACATTTATATTATGTGGATTTTAATCCTGTAATATGTGAAGGAAGGAGTTCACTGACAAATCACAGTCTGTCTGGGTCTGTCTGTATATTGTATATGTGTCTATCTGTCTATCTGTCTGTGCTTCTGCTGTTCTACATATTATCTGTATGTATGTATCTCTTGAAAAAAAAAAACCATTGACTAATCAATTTAATTCCAGACCTTATTGATGAAGCGGTGCGTCATTTATGTTTTTGTTGATTGTTACAACTTTATTTGTTTGTAGTAATTTTATTGAAATTTGTAACTGATAACGGGCACAGCACAGGCTACACACCATCATCATCGTGCCCTCAAGTTCATTCAGAATTAATTAAAAAAAAGAGATTATAATTAAACCATTTAAAAAAATTAATTCCATAATCACCAAATAAAAACTACTTTATCTCACAGTCTGGAAATGGTCATATATATCGATCGAAACATATGTCACTTTTAATTTATTTATAAAATTATTCAAATAGGGAATTAATAATTTATTTTTTTTAATTTCTTTATATCTTTAAAATGAAATTCTAGAGATCTCTCAATTAGAAATAACTATTTTAATCCAATTTGTTAAATTCTTTGGAAATTATTTAATTGGGCAATCAAAAATCAAAAATATTCTTTATATATACAGGATGTTCATTCAGGGCATTCATTCAAGAAAACTATACCACGGTGTAGAGCTGCAAAAAAACAAATCAAAAAGTTTAATAAAGTTTTTCCATTTGACTAAATAATTTGATTAAATACAATCAATTAAAAATTGATAAATTCAACCAATCACACAGAGTGCATAGTATAAGGAGGCGTGGCGTCAACAGTAGAGCGTGGCGCTTTACCTTTTAAAGGCTGGCAGACGGTAAGAGGCCGCGTCTCCTTAAACTATGCGCTCTGTGATTGGTTGAATTTATCAATGTTTAATTAATTGTATTTAACTGATATCTTAAAAAATAAGCGTCAAATCGAAAAACTTTCATAAACTTTTTGGTTTGTTTTTTGCAGCTCTACACCGTGGTATAGTTTTCTTGAATGAATTTCAGAACACCCTGTATACTAAGTTAGTTGTAATTTTCTCTTGTTATTTTGTCAAAAATGATCTAAAAACACTTCTAATATTAGTATACGTAAAACATATACAGTTATGAAAAATAGTTTCGTATCAAAGTTGTTTGAAATACAATTTTATTTAAAAAAAAGATTGATGTGTTTTTATCGTAATTATTATAGAAAAAAAGTTATGCGTGATAATAGATTTGAGGGTGATTGTCCCGCGGATTAGGTCCTTACATGGTTGCCTAAGCAAGTGATTGAAGTCACTGTATACTATGTACTATATTTTCTGAAAGTTTCATCCCCTAAAGAAATGGGCCCCGTTTTCTTTACAGTCGGTGCTCCTACTATATGATATTATTATCAACAAAATTTTGTTTTCTCCAGACAGATTTTATACTCAGTTATGAACCCATATATATATATATATATATATATATATATATATATATATTAGTTATGCACAGTCGTGTAAGTATAACATTCTACGCGCTCTTTAAAGAGATAATAAATTAAGGATGATGTGAAGTATTTCAAATATGTATTCTTATTTTATTTAGTAATACATCATTAGACCCAATTTTTATCAATACCTACGACAACAAGAACAACCTACACAGCCGTGCAGCCGCGTAACCATTTGAGTACATCAGATCAGATCAGAGAATTAAATATCATCATGTTCCAGTAAAATATTTTTTTCACCTAAATATGAAGAAATATTTTGTATTTGAATTAGGTCTATAATCTGTTAGTTTTAGTTATAGTTGTGTTGTGTATTTGTGTAATAACTATGTATTGTATTCATATTATATATATGTATATTCACATACTCACATACTCACCAACATACACATATATTCTGTAAGTGCAATCAAGTGGGTGGGGTCGCTCTTCAATATGCGTGCACTCGTTCGCTTCTCTCTGTTGCATGGTAACAAATATGTAGGTGACGTCATTGTACTCCCCCACCACTATGATGGTATTATTTAATAGAGATTTTTCAATACTAGAGCGCTTTTTAAAAGTATGTACAAAAATTGTAAAAAACTTTATAGGAATACCATTATGATACATAGTATACGTGGCCATAAAAGTAGCGGTCTTTTTTCAAAACTTTATAATTGATTTGTTCCTTATTTATTTGGTTTTCGAGAAAATATTTTGTATAAAATTTGTTGTTCATTATAAATATACTTACAAATTTATTCGAAAGATTTCTCAAATGCCGTATGAGTAAGACACAAATCAACTTTAAAATTTTGTAAAAAGAACGCCACTTTTGTGGACCACTGTACCTGTAAGTCAACATATACTGCATCAAATTATGAAAACAACATTTTTACACTTAATTTAAGAAATATACATTCCCCTGCAAAAAATTTGAACTAGTTGAAAACATTCTAAGTGCTATTGTATATAATATTATGTACATATACAGTAATATTTACGCTTAGAATGTGACTTATTGTTTCAAGCATATTGAATTTGAATATACGATGGGCCACAGAAGTTGTGTTTTTTTCTTCAAAATTTTATAGTCATTTTGTGCATTAATCATTCGGTTTTTGGGAAAATTTTGGAATAAAGACACTATTTCTGTAGTCCATAGTACTATGGGCCATAAAAACAACGCTAATTATTCAAACTTTTATAATTGATTTGTGCCTTATTCGTTCGGCTTTCGATAAGCACACCCGAATATTTGCCATAGTTACAAAATCCGGTGGTTGAAGACTTTTTAAAATAATTTTCTATGATAGTTTTAACTAAAATATTGAGTTTACTGAAATCATTAATAACGATAATCCTGAAAAAATTCGAGAAAATATTAAAATAATAAGTAGAAATTTAGTTCAAACAAACATTTTCATAATCTCTTTGACGTACTTTCTTAACATTGATAACAATTTAAGAGGGGAGACTTTTTTTATAACCTACAAATTACAATAATATCTTCTTTTTTTGACTAAAATGTCAGTAAAAAATAATAAAAATGGCATAATTTTATTTTCAACACACAAAATGTTTACACGAACTTCTGCACGTAATCTACGAAATATGTTAAAAAAATTTATCGATTTGTAATTGAAAAAAAAAATGTGGATATGTGAATTAAATAACAATTATTTTAATTAAAAAATAATTAACATGTTACATATTTAACATGAATAATAAATTGAATTGCATCTGCCTGTCTAGTGTGTTTGTCATTTCTATGTTCTGTCTGTACACAGTGACTAACCAATACTCGTACAGTTCTTCAGCCGCTTGGGTCGCTTATGCTTGCTCTGCTCCAGTACTAGAAGACTAGCATCGCGCAGTCCGTACGGTGATCTGTTGTGGACAACTTGCGTTCAGTGTTTCTCTACTATTCTCTCACAACTCTCTTTTTAACAAGTTTAAAACAAAAGTTTTTTTGTAATTATTTTTGAAAAAAGTTTAAAATAATAATAATGGCTACTGAAGTTGAAAATAACGTGCAAACAGCGGTCGAAACAAAAGATAAAGAGGATGTAACCGCAACGAAAACTGATGAAACAGTTACTGAAAAACAAGAAACAACCACGGCTGAAACACCAGCTCCCGTTAAAGAACCGGCACCACCAAAAGTTGTCGTACATAAAACGAATTATGAAAAAGATATTGTGTATTTGTATCAATTTTCGCGTACACCTTTATTGCCATCAATCTCTTCATATTGTTTGAAAGTTGAATCCTGGCTACGTCTTGCTGGACTTAAATATGAGGTAGGTTTTGTTTGCTTTTGTTATAGTAGTAGCGTCCGTCGTCCTTGGTTGGACAAGTCAAGTGTATGTTTTTGTTTTGTTATGAATTTCAAGTTTTATTTAATTTTTTTTAAATAAATTTAAATAAATTGTTGTATATATATATATAGGAAAGAAACAAGACACAGGGGCGCGACCCTGTATATTTAGCCAGGGTTGTTGTCCTGTGTACTGCGCAATGTCTCTTTGTGTGTATGTATGTGTCGTCTTTCTGGGGTGAATTTCTCGCTTCACGTTAAATTATAGTAGTCGGCCATTTTAATATACTTTTGTCTATAGAATTTAAAAAAAAAGAAGCTATTTTATTCCATTTTAAAAATAAATCGAAATATTTAGTTTTAGAAAATTCAAATTTTTTGTAGTTTTTTATTAATTTTCGAATTTTTTCTAGTTAAAAGTTATTTTTGTTTAAAAAAAATGTTCTACCGTATAAGTTAGATAAAATTTTAATGTTTTCGGTGATATAAATTTTTCGAGGATTCACTTTGATAAGTTTTTAAGGACTCTATTTAAATAATTTGCGCAGTTTTGAATTGAGAACATTTATTTTAGTATAAAAAAGCACACAAGGATATTTTTAACTAAAGATTTTTCTAGAAAAGAAATTTGAACCTTTTTAAGATTTCATATTTTTGGGAAGGTTTCAGTTTAAATTTAGGGTTTAAAGGGACATAATTATTGTCATTTATACATTTCTCATCAAAACTACCCTAAAATTTTTATTAGTCTTGCTTTCAATAAATATCTCGATGATCCAAATTTCTATACTAGGGCTAAAATTAGATAGATTCTTAAATTTGAAAAGGATTTTATTTAAAAAATAACAAGTTTTCTGAGTTGATAAAGTTTATTTTTGTTAAAAAAATGCTTAACGCTTTTTGTGAATGATTTTGATTTCAGGAATTTTCTAGGAATTCGAGTATTTTATATTAATCGATTAGATAGATGGGATCTTGGTTCAAATAGAGTGCCAAGGGACCTATTTCATGTTAAGCTTATGCTTTTTGTTACCGAGTTTATCCTAGTGTAAATGAAATACAAGTTGAAATTGTGTATTCCTTGATTCAAATTATCTTAAAGTCTCAGTCCTTTTCAGAGTTTAATTAATTAAATTTTCAATTAAAAGTTCTATGATCAAATAGTGAAAATTCGAAAAGGTCATGCTTTTGAGATTCTGGAATACCGTCCTATATCAATCTTGTACCGATTTTTTTTTATATTTAAAGATGGTTATTTCTTATCCACGTTCCATTTTAGTTTTTGACGTCGGAAATTTGATTTAAACAATTAAAACAATTTTTGAGTTCTTAAAAAAAGATATCTTTTATCAATATAAAAGTCTTTTAGAAATTTATCAAGGACATACGCAAAAATTATAATAATTTTTATGATAAATTGAAAAAAAATATCTCTCCGTTAAATTAATAAGCAAACACAAATTTTAATTATATTCACACAGCAGTTGTTTTTTAAAAAATTTCCCCTAATCAATTTATTTTTAATTATTTTAAAATAAATTTTTACATATTTTTTTTTCTTGAATAATGTTTCGTTTACCATATTTCGCTGCATGAATTTTGTTTGGTGTAATTATAATGATGTTTCTTCCCTAGGGAGTCTATGAATATATACCATCCGGTTTTTGTACAATGGGCTACAAAAGTAGCGTACTTTTTTTCTCAAAAATTTTGATAGTGGATTTGTGCCTTATTTATTTGGTTTTCGGGAAAATGTTTCGAATAAAAGTTTTTAGTACATTTTTAATTAATCACTTTTATACGAAGCTTTTTTCGAAAACCGAATTAATAAGATACAAATCAACCATGAAATTTTGAGAAAAGGACCACTACTTTTGAGACCACTTGTATCATATAAAATTTTTGTATTGTTTCCAATAAAAATTTTTATTTTAATCAAAAAAATTAAATTGGTTTTTGTTGAATGATTGTTTTCGAAACGATAAATATTAAGTACGCCATAAAAGCAATCATAAAAAAATTACTAGGTATTAATTAAACTATAAATAATTTATTTGCAATTTTATTTTTCGTATAATTACTAATTTTCTGATAATTTATTCAAATATTATATTTGGATAATTTAGTATGGAAAATAATTTGTCATAAAACTTTTTTATGGGAAATTTTTTAGCGTCTTTTTTGGGCGTTACAACAAAATTTATTTTTTTAATCTCTGTTAGCCCAGTATAAAATAATGCCAAAAATTAAGCGACAAAAAGACCTACCTAAAATTTACGCAGAACCGTAGTTCGTGAGATATACGACTGATAAAACTTCGAGTTTTACAAGGGACAAAATGTATCGTCCAATGTTCAACATAATAACAGGTCGCCTAACGAAAGAGATTTTTGAAAAATACCAAAATAACGGAAAAATAATAGAAATTCTTCTAGAAACTGGGGATTTAAAAAAAAAAATCAAACTGATTTACACACATTTTTATAAAATCCCTTTGTCATTGATTCGGAAAATTGACAGCAAATTTGATAATTAATATTCAGCAGAAAATAATATTACAAATATTCGAGATTTGGATCATTTTAATATCGAAATGACAGGATTTCGAGTGAGGGGTATATGAAAAAATTTCATTTGATGTATTAATCAACGTTTTGTTTCATGTAGTTTTTTTACATCCCTTGTTCCGATTTACGAACAAATCACGTTTGGTTGCAACTTGAATTAATCACTGATCTTCTATACTATCTCAGTCTTTAGAGTTAAGTTTCAGTATTAACTCTGAATACATGATGTTCGGTTACATTCACTATATATTCTTACAATAGGATCATAAATAACTGCTTAGCTATATATACCTATAAAAATAGAACATGTCACAACCAAAAAGAGTAACACTCGGTATTATAACATTGAAAATACCTTTATGTACATGTTATTAATAATAATTACAATATATTTAAATCTGTGCAATAATGTGAAGCTGCATGAATCAAATTATTGATAACAGCATATCAGAACTAATTGAATAAAAATTATAACAATAAAACATGTCTCGCTCGTAAAGTAAACTCCCGCATAGCGTATTGTTGATCATAAATAAAAAAATGACAGACATGATTCATTACTTAGATATTATAATAAATTATATATATATATATATATATATATATATATATATATATATATATATATATATATATATATACTTTTACTATTAATTTAATATTTATTTAATATATTAATAATATTAAACTAGTTACAAATTTAGTTTATGAATTAAATAATTCTGATTAATGATCAATCATTTCAATATTGTATAGGTCTATGAGTCTGACTGTCTGTGTATTTGACTCATTTATAAAATTGAAACAAGTTTTACTGTACACAAAACTGCAATTCGGAAAAAAGTTAGCAAGAAATGAATCTATGAATATCGTTAACTTGTTGAAAAAATATACTATTTGAAAAAACATACAAATAACATACTATTTGTGTGTATACTTAAACGTCATAATACTACTCTCCAGTACGGTTATGAAGACACATGTATGAAAGAACTAGCGTATACGCCGTATACATATATAGACTAGTACGTCTGGAATTTATTAATTAATATTAATATGAAACAAAGGAATTAACTGAATTAATTGCTTAAATACTTGGTATAAACTGAATTTACAAAAAAAAATTTCAAACAAAAATTGTTTATTTTTAAAGAAGGGACATTTTTTGTTTTTAAACTTTTGTTCTATCAGTTTTGCCCATTTTACCCAAACATTATCCGATCTGACACATTCATTTTTAGCTCTATCTCTTTTCGTTTTTGAGTTATCGTGTTGACAGACAAGCAGCCGTTACAAAGTCGGCACTAAACTTAATATACCCTCGTATCATATATACCGGGTATAAAAATTAACCCATCCGATAGGAATCGATCCCTGGACTCCTGGATTTTGTGCCCATACGGTTACTCATACGGTTTTTGGAAAAAAGTTTTGAACAAAAGTTGTTTTTTTCCAAAAATCTAATGACGAAAGCATAAATCAACTATAAAATTTTGAAAAAAAGGATCCGAATTTTGTGATCCTATGTACAGGAGAGGTTTCTTCTTTTATGAAAGTAAAATTAAAAATATTGAGTCTTCATAATTTTTTCCCATAAATATAGTTTGTAGTACAAAAATATGATCGAACACTAATTATGATTAAAACTGTAGGCTTCAAACAGGTTTGCATATGTCCAGCCAGCCAGCTAGCTAGCCCCAACCATTGTGTGTGTGGATGCCTGTTTTATAAATCAGCCTCAAGCCATGTCATATATTTTAAATTTTGGCACTTCAATCGCTATGCAATATAACTATTAAAAAATATTATCGATATAGTAATTCTTTTTTTTTTTTTTTGTGGAAAGAATTTAATTACTTTTGGTAAGTTCGATTATCTTTTATGGACACACCTTCAAGGGATCATAAAGTATGAGATCTGACGTTAATATGTTATGGATATGCTAGACACGTAATGTGATCGAATAATTATAAAATGTTCTAGTTTGATTTTTAAGTTGTTTGTGTTTTGGTTGAAGAAATTTTCTTTAAGGTTGTTGTGAAGAAAATTCAATTTAATGACTGGTTCTTCAAAATTTTATAGCTTATTATTTAAATAGTAAAGAATATCCTGTCAAAATTTGAAGTTGATCCTGTTTTTAGTTTTTGAGTAAAAAAATGTTAAAGTTAAGATTTTTAACAGATTTTTACATAGCTTAAATGGACTCGTCGGTAAAAACATGAATACAAAACTGTATATCTCGACAACCAGATATGTCAGTGTTATGAAAAACTGTTATAATATTTATCAAAGTCTTATAAATATACCTGGACTATATTTCAAATTAATCTTGGTTTTTTGTTTCTGAGATAATTAAATTTATTTTTAGTTATATTTATTTTTATCTAGTGTTATTTTTAGTTATATTTATTTTTATCTAGTTTTATCGCCATGCAACTTTTTTGAAATACATAAAACCATATTTTAATTATTAAAACTCTTCGAAAAAATGAAATTTAGGATTTAAGTTTTAAACAAAATGTTTTTTACAAAAATTAAATTATTTGAAACGATTTATTGTAAAATTTGTAATTATTTAGAGTTGGCAATGGATGAGATATCAATGCATTTAGTATAGAACAAACTCACCACCCCTACTTTCCCTCACCAGTTTCACAACAACCTTAAGGGGTTACATGGGTTTGAAAATTAAAAAAAATTTATTTTGTTATTGTCTTATTAAATAGTACAATATGTGTAGAATATTCTCCCAAAGTTTTAAGTCAATTAGAGTAAAAGTCTGGGATACAAAGCCTTGAGAAATATTGAGGCAGCTGGTTAGCTTATTATTATTGTTTGTCTGTCTTTATTCGCGTTTTTCTCAAAACTCTATTTTTGAAGTCGGTTGACATGTGTTCTCAAAACATAATGATCCGATCTTGATCAAATTTTGCACGCTTCTTCAAGATCAGATTAACTAGTGCTTGAACGAAGGTTTTTTTTATCACAACTAATTTTACAAAGCAATACATGGTGCAAATTATACCAAAAATAGTACGTTTTTGTTCAAAACTCTGCCAAATATTCAAATTTTAATTTTTTTTCCTGCGTCCTTCGCACGAGCTTTATATATCTACTAACAGAAATAATTTGATTTTTTAATTTCGGATTTATCTATCATGAGTTATTCTGCCTACGCCAAGGGAACTTTTTTCTGGGGGGTCACAAGAAATGAGGTCCTAATGGTTGAATTTTCAAAATTTTGAAATGAAAATATCACAAAATATTTATCAAATGTTGATCTTTGATCTGTTTAAAGGTTGAATCAAATATTTCATTTATTATATTTGAAAAAACTTATAGAAAATATGCTTTTTTTTTAGCCTTTGAAACCCATGGGAAGAACCCCTTAATATCGACTTTGGTTCGTTGAGAACATTCGTCATTTTTGTTGACGTGGCCCAACCTCCCTTAAGTGATAATCTTTTGGATATACAATTGTTAATTCGTAATGGTTTTCAAATAAAATACAAACGAAAAATTACTTTGAATGAATGATCCCGTATTTGTATGATTGTTGAATAAAGCGCCCCATTAAAGAAATTAAAAAATAAAAAACATTATTTATTTATTAATAAAATAAAAAAATATATTAATTATATTTTAATAAAGACATTTTTTTTTTTTTTGTATAAAAATAAATTAATGACTTGTCATGTGAGATTTATGCGGGTCTCTCAATATTTATTAAAAGCTTAATTTTGTTGTGAGAAACTCAGATTCCATATAATTTAAATGACTTCTTTATTGAAAAAAAGAGAAAAAAATGTTGAAGCTCCTCCCGTTCTTGGAATATTGTATTCCTGTATATTCACACACGACACCCAAAATTTGGAATTTCCGTCATTTCATATAAATACCATAATTAATTGCAAATACTATGCTTCCGGGATATAAGTTTCGAAAGCTCAGCACTGTAGCTCTCTCTTTTAGTTCAAAAAATTACAGGGGATCGATTTTGGCTGTAGTAATTAATATTCACTGTCACGTACGCATGCCACACCCCCCTTAAACTTGGGCCTGACCCATTGCAGTGCTATAGATGGGGAGAAACATATTCATGTGCTATTTATTGCGAGCCAAGAACTAATCCAAAATATGCGTTTTGTTAAATAAGATTGCCTGTTTGAAAGTGCTTTAAAAAGCCCCTTTAATTCCTTGTTTTTTTCGAAACTCAAGGGAGACTACAAAAATACGATGAAATCTTGAAATCGATTTATGGATTTTTATAAGCAGGATAATTAGCATGGCGGGGAGGGTAGGTTCCAAACAAAAATTAAATTTAGCCTGTGACATGTTCTATTGCGAATGGTATATATATAGTTAGCAAACCATCATAACAGGTAGTTAAAATGAATCCTGTAAACAGAGATAGTATAGAGATCAGTGATTAATTCAAGTCGCACACCAAAGTAATACAAATGATACAAAACTACATGAAATAAATCGAAGATTAATACATCAAGTAAAATTTTTCTTTGAATTCAAAGAATATATATTTTGTGTGATAATCACTTTCAATCAACGTGTCGCGTAGCTCAATTGATTCATTCGTTTCCCCGTATTTATACGCACCGCGTAGTTAAGATTGTTGTGAAAGTTAAGGTTGTTGTGGTGAGTGATACTAAATGCATTGATATCTCATCCATTGCCAACTCTAAATAATTAAAAATTTTGCAATTAAATCGTTTCAAATAATTTAATTTTTGTAAAAACCATATTGTTTAAAGCTTAAATCCTAAATTTCATTTTTTCGAAAAGTTTTAATCATTAAAAATATGTTTTTATGTTTTTCAAAAACGTTGCATGGTGATAAAACTAAATAAAAATAAATATAACTAAAAATAAAACTAGATTTATAACATTTTTCAATCTACAAATTTAATTATTATCTCAGAAACAAAAAACAAGATTAATTTGAAATTTGGTTCAGGTATTTATAAGACTTTGATAAATATTTTTCATAGCACCAGCATATCTGGTTGTCGAGATTTAGACTTTTGTATTCATGTTTTTACCGACGAGTCCATTTAACCCATGTAAAACCTCTTAAAAATCGTAACTTTAACATTTTTTTACTCAATAACTAAAAACAGGATCAACTTCAAATTTTAACAGGGTATTCTTTATTTTTGAAATAATAAGCTGTCAAATTTTGAAGAACCTGCCATTAAATTGAATTTTCTTCACAACAACCTTAATTAACCTCAATTTTTTATTGCATTTATGCATTGTCTCTTTATAAACAGTTTGGTCAATAATTCTGCAATGTTAATAACATCTACATAAAATGATTTAAAATAATCTATGGTTTGAGTCCTAACGGTTTCCATTATCTATTTCATAGTGTTAAGTTCAATCGCGTCGCTAGAATTAATTTAATTAGTTTGATGTCATATCTAACGATTAATGTGACGAGAAGTTCAAATAAAATTTGATATCAACGGGGATAAACAGACAGACAGACCACACGAAGCTATTTTAAAGGAAGCCATATAGTTCAGTCATAGATCAAATTCAGTGAATAATGATCATGGTGATACTATTTACTGACTATACCCACCGAAATTCAAAAGCCATATGTTATGAATTTGTGTGTTTTATGATCTTTGAGTCAGATCTGTGCCCAGCTGTTGTCACAACGCCCCAAATGTGTTGCTGCCTATATGAAACGATCTTTATCTCTGTACACTAAAAATATAAAGGTCATCAATCATCTCTCTCGAAGACTCTATTGTAGAGTATGATTTAGAAAAGATTATGTATCAGTTGGACTAGTAAATAAATGACCTTTGTAGAGTTATTGTTTTCAGTTAAAAATCAAAAGGTCATTCGTTTTATATTCAAATTTTTCTATTGTTCAAAAATTTCTATATTTTTCTTAATATTCTTCAACCGATTTCTAAAGGTTGCATCCTCTGTAACCCTAATAAATTATAGAAAGAAAAAAGTGAAATTTGTGTCGAAAAAAAAAGTTCAATTTCGATAAAGTAGTATAGATTTTTTTCGAGGAGATTTTGGATTCGCTTAGAAGGTTATCTGGCACAATATTCATGAAAAAGTAGTTTTCGTCGATAGTTTGAAGATTTTTTTACTTAGCCGAACGGTCTAAGGCGTTAAGTCTGCGCAGTATGCCTACTTGAAAACTGGGAGGTTATTGGTTCGAATCCCGACATCGGCAGTTTGTCAATTATTAAAAAGAAAAGAAAAAGGGGTGGATAATTGACTAAACTGTCGGCGTATGGACATGAACGAAGTAACCGGCTATGCTTGAGAAGGTTTTCTGCAGTTTTCTTCACGAACTCCAGATGAATATCGTCATAGTCCCTATCATAGTCGGCTGCAGCCGCATATCCTACCAATTCCTAGTCTATTCACAAATTCCTTCCACTTCACTCACATCCTTAGGCGTCACAATGGACCTTATGGTCGAAGTGTAGCCCGTCCAGGGCAGCTTCTACGATCTATCCATCTGTCTACTCCAGAATCTATCTATGGCGAATACGTTCAGCTTACGTAAAAAAATTTTAAAACGAAAGGGGTTCTTATTTTTATGTCAAACAATAGGGAATATGCATGAAAAATTTTTATCACATTTATTTTCAGAATATGAAAATACTGTTAATACTGTAAGAATATTTAAAAACGAAATTAAAATCCGACAAATATCAAGGAAGCTATAAGCTTTTAAAGAGATTATTATCTGTCTCTTTCTTGCAAAAATACTAAAAACGGAGTTTTACGTGTATTTTAAGTGGAAAGTGTTATATGACGTCACATAACATATCAAGAGGGCTATCACTCTCTTTGTCTAATCGGGAATTTCAATCATTCATATCTCGCTTATTTTTAAAGTTATTTAAAAAGTAATTTTACCTTGATAATTGTCAATTAAACATGCTTCAATTCAAGTGAAAAAAAATTTTTATGCATATTCCCTATTCTTAGTCCAAACTTTGATTCAAAACCCAAATAGATTCGGCACTAATTAACTTCTGCAAAACATTTGAAAAAAAGAACCTGGCACTTTTTGGCAGCAACAGTACTACATTTGCTTAAAAAAAGAGAGAGAGGCATCACATTTCGCGCTAGATTTGAGTAGTGTGACCTTTGCTTTAGTTTCTGTTTAAAGAGAATTTCATTATTCAGTAGTGCTGAGATGATGATGTTGATGTTGGTGTGTTGTATGTATAGATCAAACTTAGATCTTGTAAAGTAGTTTTTTATAATCATCTCAATAACATGAACATAAAAATAAAATTCATTTCAGATACAGAATCACATACATACATACATACATACACACATACATATGACTTGTACTTGTAACTCTTGTATTCATGTAATCATAATTTTTATTTATAGTTTATTGACCTTAACAGCATCATTATAAAATGTTTTATTTATATTAGTGTATACATAAACATATATATACATACATACTGAATACTCAATACATACATACATATACATACTGAATACTCAATACATACATATGTACAAATACACATATATTGAGAAAAATATAGATAAAATAATAATGCTTTCATATTGTATATACAGTATTGGAAACTATATCCTTACATAGTATAAAATATAGTCCCCCAGCCGCGTCTGTCTGTCTGTTCGCCATTTACTCAAAAACTACTGCATCGATTTTCATACTGTTTTCACCAATGGATAGAGTGATTCTCGACGAAGGTTTTAGTATATAATTTGTCAAGTTTTTGTATAAATTGGTCCTTATTAATTTATCCTTATTTGTATAATTTATTGATGTATAGGTGTATAATTTATCAGTGCATAGTGACAGATGTTCGTTGTTTAGGTGCTGTGTGTTATACATTGTCTGTCAGGAGTGGGGTTGTAGACATTTTGACTGTTATTTATATAAGCATGCAACAGACAACAGTCTGCATAAAGTGATTGATATGTAACAATGGATCATATATTAATACAGTCCATTGTTCATAAGCAGACGTATAGGTGTATAATTTATCAGTCCTTGACGGGAAAAAATATAGGTTATAAGGGCATAACAAAATTTTTGCGGGCGAAGCCGCAACGGGTAATGATAGTTTATTATAACTTTATACCATGTAGACAAGAAACAAAGAAAGAAAACATGTAATCCTATGAAGACCCCTTACGATTGAATAAGAAGAAATTAATAGCTATGAATGAATGATAGTGAGGAGAATTGGGAACACTGCGACCTATAAAATCTATTGTGCTACCTTATCTGGTGCCTGGCGAGGAACAGTCTCGCCTTAGAGCACCCGATCCAGCCCTATTTCTTTCAGGAAGTATATATATATATATATATAAACCAGACAAGTAGCCGAGCGGTCTAAGGCGTCATGTCTGCGCAGTATGCAGTACTTGGAAACTGGGAGGTTATAGGTTCGAATCCCGACATCGGCAGTTTGTCAATTATAAAAATTTAAAAAAAAGCGGCGGTTGATTGACTCAACTGTCGGCGTATGGACAAGAACAAAGTAACCGGCTATGCTTGAGAAGGTTTTCTGCAGTTTCTTTCACGAACTCCCGATTCTTTCCAAAAATTCTTTCCATCCCTTTCACATCCTCACTTCCAAAGGCATCACAATGGACCTTATGACCGAAGTGTAGCCCGTCCAGGGCAGCCGTTGCAATCTACAATCTACCTCATATATATATATATATATATATATATATATATATATATATATATATATATATATATTCACCCATATTTACAATTTAGATTGTGACTTACTGTTTCAAATATATTGAATTTGAGTGTATAGACCTAGTTCGCTTTTAGTCGTGGATAAAATTTTGTTTTAACAGGTATATAAAACGTTTAAGGGTAATTGATAAAATACCCCTAATGGTTATTGCTTGCTGTAAACCCCTGTTTTATATGTTACAATAATACCGTATATCAATTTCTACCCTTGTTTTTCTATTAAAAAACAAACTTTATTTATTGGTTAAAACTGTAAGGAAGTATAAATTGATCCATTATGACGAATAAAATTACAAACATACTTTTGGCAATCATACAGGGTAAATTTACGGAAGTGGAATGATTTATTTCAATAGTCTTTTCGACAAATTGAAAAAATACAACTCAGGCAGAGAGTTCTAAAAATAGTAGGTAGCTATTCTCTTGACCGTGAGAACAGAATACCTGAAACTGTCTGGGAAAAGTTAAATGTAATATATTTGAAACAGTAAGTGTTTCAAATGTTTTAACAGGTTGGGGGGGGGGGGGGGAAAGGCATGTACTATGAACCAAAAAAGTTGATAGCATTTTTTAAACTTTTTTAATTGATTTGTGCCTTATTGATTCTGTTTTCGAAATGTTTCGGATAATAGTTGTTCATTAGAAATATAGTAACAACCTTTAATTGGAAATTTCTTTCGAAAACCGAATGAATAAAGCTCAAATCAACTATAAAATTCAAAAAAATGACCAACTTGTTTTGGTCATATTACAAGTCTATATAGTATACGCTAGTTCTTTCATACCTGTGTCTTCATAACCGTACTGAAGATAAACATTGGTGGCCAAGTATACATCTAAATTAAAACACCGGTTATATCTTCGCCTGTTTCGCAATTTTTGCTGATGCGGTTTTAATGTTATGGAAATTGGATACAATAGGGAATATGCATGAAAATTTTTTTTCACATTTATTTTCAGAATATGAAAATACTGTTAATACTGTAACAATATTTAAAAACGAAATTAAAATCCGACAAATATCAAGGAAGCTATAAGCTTTTAAAGATTATTATCTGTCTCTTTCTTGCAAAAATACTAAAAACGGAGTTTTACATGTATTTTAAATGGTGAAAGTGTAATATGACGTCACATAACATATCAAGAGGGCTGTCACCCTCTTTGTCAAATCGGGAATTTCAATCATTCATATCTCGCTTATTTTTAAAGTTATTTAAAAAGTAATTTTACCTTGATATTTGTCAAGTAAACATGCTTCAATTCAAGTGAAAACAAATTTTCATGCATATTCCCTATTGCTATAAAATTATATATACGATACTCCGTAAACGGCTTACTGAAACATCAAATGTGATTTTCCTGAGGTTCGGATCCAATTTACCTTCTATAATGCACTTCCTTCAAATCAGAAAATTATTCATCTGCATAGAATAGGACTCCATAACGGATCCATTGTGTAGATTCAGCGGCGAGGAGGAATCCAACCACATCATCTTGTAACTGCGAATCTCTCGATTACAGCAGATACGAGATATTCGGTGAATCTCACTCCGAATATATGAATCTTCAGGAAAAGCTGATAAGCAAGCTACTGGCCATTGCCAGCACATGGGGAAAAACGAATCTCGCCAGGCTCAAGTAAAAGGGTCGTGCACAATGGGCCATAAGATCGAAGTGCAATACATTTATATACCCCAAGATAGGGCACAGAGGACCCCTTGGTCTAGGTGCTAGGGACCCGTATGCGGTACCTCTCTTTCTGATTACTCCAAGATATATCTATCTATATGACTTTTCAAGGTTAAAATGCCAAAAAAAAAACTATATTCTCTAATAAAATCATATATAGACTTTTCTTGGAGAAAAGTCTAATCTGTTCGTTCATCAAATATGACCTCAAAAGATTGACACAATTTTAAATATTTTCCGTTTAGAATATATGAAATCTCAATGTCAATAAATTTCCAATACTGTATAATATAGAGAAATAATTATACCATTATTATTATTTTTTATACAAAGACATCTGTTCTTGAAATTTTATACAAAATTGTAGTAAAAATTATTTTAACATGCAGGCATTATTAAACATTAAAAACAATTGTGGGGGCCTTAAATTTTGGGTTGTATTTAATAATTATATAATAAGTCACGATGTATAAATTATATAATTAAAAAAAAAAAACCGAAAATCTTCATCCCATGGCAACATCAAAAATATCTCATTCCAGAAACTAAAAGTACCCATAATTAAAGACTTATGGAATGTGTACCCATATTTCAAAAAATACAGAATGTATTCCAAATATATATCTTCATTAAATTTCAAATTTTGCCTCTATTCCTAGAACATTTTGTTTGTATTTTATAAATACGTATTTCGACTACAATGTAGTCATCATCAGTATGAATTAGCTAATCGTAACTATCTCTGGGATATGGATTCAGAGATATGTTGCTTGTTGCTAATTTGGTGCGTGTCTCACAATGATATTAAAAAAGTTCTGTCTTTTATACGATTTGACTGAGGGTATGACCTGACCTGAGGATTATTTAAGTTGCCTGACTATTGGATTAGGTGTGTGAAGACCTCCACCTATTTATTTGCGGTATTCCATTGTGACCATGCGGCGTTGTTTTCGACAGTGAGGGTATCGAAGCTAACCTTGATATTCAGGTATTCGATTTTTTTGAAACGCAAAAAATCCTTTTAGTTAAAACGTTTCCTTTGTTTAAAAAGTTCGTATGAAACGAACGTTTCCTCGTTAAATGTCTAGGGTCGATGATACTTAGATCCCTATATTAGTTATAGCGTCAGAATTTCCAAATTCCTTTGAGTATTTCGTAAGTTACTAACGAAAAACTTGTGGACATCTGTTTTACTTCTAACGAGCGTGACGATCAAATATACCCGGTATATATGATGTATACATGGCTGAAATTGTGTATGTGTATTCTAGAGCTAAAAAGTAAGGTTAAGTTCTTCGTGAATGGAGGAAAATCGGAACCTATTCGGAAAAATGAGCAAAACTGTTCATCTTCCAAATCCGTAAGATATAGAATAAAAATTTTAAGGCAAATCAATGTTCCTTTTTTAAAAATAAACTACTTACTGCTTGAAACTGTTTTTCATAAACTCAGTATATACCGGGTATTTCAGAAATTAACTCAGTTGATATTTTCCACTTGTTTCTATTGAAATTCATCCTTAACACAAATTCTAGATTCATATTGAAATGCGAATCGAGTCTTCGAGCTGATCCTTGAGGTTTTCGATATTTTTCCATAAATGCTAAACTTGAATTAATAATGCGAAATAGATAACGCAAGCAATAGGACTCGAACCATAGACTTCCGACTATCCGGGACGGTGCAAAGACCAATAATTTTAAATGTAAAAATCTTACAATTTATAATAGACAAAATGAATTTTCTTAGAGTATGAAATAAAAAAGATGAAAAGAGAACCTTTGAACGCTGATGATGGTGATGGGTACTTTAAAGAGAAGCTAAACGTTTTAGCAAACAAAGCGTAGTACACTTTGTTTAAAACATCATACAGAATTCAGAGCAAGCAAGAAGCAAATAAACACCGTTACTTACAAAAAAATACCCTCCAGATATATATTTGCGAAATAACAATAAAAATAAAGAAGATATTATTACGATTCACAAGAGTAGTGTTTGTAGAATGTAGTAGAGGTATCCACTACCAAACCAACTCGTAACTATTACCAACATAATAAAAAATAAAATATTCATATAATTCTCTTCAATGTCCAATGTCCCATGTTCTACTATATACAAAAAATATCTCAGAAACTGTAGACACAAAACTTTTTCTGAAAGGTAAAAAAAAAATATTAATTCAAATGTAGGATTGTAGATATAGAGTTCGTAAAATATTAAGGCTAGAATAAACTATAGTCTTTATCGAACAAACATAACCCCTTTTTACTCGTGAAAGTTTTGATGAAAGTCTTCAATCGCTTATTTTTCTGAGCATGCGCAGTATTATTTTTATACCCAGTATATTTGTAAATATACAAGGTATAATTAAGTTTAGTCCCAACTTTGTAACGCTTGAAAATATTAATCCTAGACATAAATGCTTCACAAAGATGTTCATAAAATGATCTAATTCGGCCACATGTCCGTCCGTCTGTCTGTCTGTCCGTCCGTGAAGCCGATAACTCAAAAACGAAAAGAGATAACGAGCTGAAAATTTGTGTGTGTGTTCTAGACCAAAAAAGTAAATGTTAATGGGCAAAATCGGAAAGTGTTTCAATTCAAAATCAATTATAAAATTTTGATAAAAGGACATCAATTTGTAGCCATTTGTACAACGGGAAATATAGAAAGTTTGGATCGAAAAAAAAGGTAGACTAGTGATTTTTCAACGGGTGTTTCGTAATAAATAAAAACTTTATATATATATACATAAATTTTTATATTGTTTTTTTTTTTTTTGCAATCTATAAATTTTATCTTTAACGGAACCAATAAATTTTAAAGATAAATAAACAAAGAGAATTTTGAGAATGGGTGAATTGAGGAGATACGATGAAATCACAGAGCGCACATTAAACATTTATGTGTACAATTGTGTACCTGATTTATCATTATAATCTTGATACAATTGTTAAGTATGCAGATAAACCACACTGTAAATGGTACAAAAGTGTTTATTTGATAGATTAACGATGTGTTTATTTGATAGATTAACAGTATATCAACTGGCGGAATATAAGCGACGTTGCCGGATTGCAACTTATAGTATAGACAAGTATCGTATGTGCAACGTGTCTACCGGTACAGTCTTGGCCTAAAATTAATGGCTTATTATACTATACGTTACCCTTCACTCTTACCGTACGCTTACGCTCCACAACTTTTTGACCATATTGTATCACGACAACTACCTTAAGCAAATATTCAACCAAAAATTATTTTGTCGAAACACTGCGAGGTCTTGTAAAATAATTGATGCTTGTCTATACACATCGTATATGATAATAATGAATGATATGGGTGGATACCGTATCGTATACCGCCTGGTTTGGAAAGCTTTGCTAATAGAGAATCAATGTTAAATATTATTTACTATAATAACTACACAATGCTTCATAAAGAAATAAAAAGAGTGGGGGTAGTCTGTAGTGTGTGTGTGCATACGTAATGAATAATCTATACATATTAAATGCTTTCTCCTGAATGACGTAGGCATCCGATAAGAATTTCTATCCCTAAGGGAGTGAAAACGGGGGCAAAGTTTGTATGGGACAATGTGATTCCTTGGGCCAATCTACTTCAAATTTTGCATAAACATTCAGTATATTTACTAAAATACTAAGTAATGTAAGGTCTGTAAAATTACTATTTTTGTGGGCGAGGCTGCGACGGGTAGTGCTAGTAATATTATAAATTAAGTGGGCATCATTAAATTCCCACTCTTAAATGACATCAATCAAACATCATACTACAAGCAGCCAGATGTTTGTAAGTATGTGTGTGTATGTATGGTTTTATAGTAAATATTTTATTTATTTAACATTGATTCCCTATTAGGAATGCTTTTGAAAACAGACTGTATATTTATTAATAATTTTCTATTGAAATATTTCTGTATTATACATAATATAAATATTGTAATAATTATTGTTTGAAATATGAAATGCTGATGGTATAAATTTACCAATGTAACAGCTTTGTAATATCCATCTCCATATTGTTGTCTATCGGTCTGTCTGTTAGTCCAATGTATATTGTATTGTATTTTATTCACCCTTATTCGATTTATGAAGGGGGAAGGTGGTGGAATATGATGTTTTTAATATACTTTATGAGTTGTTATAATAGACATCAAAAGTTGATGTTAGTTTTTAAAAATTTGATAAATTATTTGTGTTTTATTCATTCGTTTTTCGAAAAACATTTTCGAATAAAAGTTGTTACTGTATTTATAATGCACAACTTTTATCTGAAGTATTTTTTCGAAAACTGAATCAATAAGTCACAATTATAAAATTTTAAAAACTAACATCAACTTTTGATACCTTTTGTATACAAGGGCATATAAAATATAAAAGTTGATACAACACGAGTAACGAACGACAGCTGCTTTGTTTGGGTTTAATGAATATTATAGTCAAATACATTTGATTTGACATACAACACGTCAGACAAATATATACTACTATTATTAAGGACGTTCTCCAGCACTGTGTTATGCAATCAGGACAACAAATCGGTTTGATTTTTTTATAGTACAAATACATAAACACACATATACAACACATAGACACAAACACTGTTCACATATACAAGATAATGTAACTTTGAAGAAAATAAATAAATTTAAACTTCGAAAATAAAACGGTAACACCCGATTTAAAAAAAAAATTTATATAATAAATATTTATCTTTACTCTCCTAGTTTTTTTTTTAAATTCTGTCGAGTATTTTTCTAATACAACAGTTAATAGTTGGGCGGTCATGAAGTTTTACATGCTTCTTATGAGAGAGACTGATAATTTTGATATTAATTATCTCGCGTTCTAAACGATCAAAAATTCTGAAACTTTGGGTTTCATTAGAAAACATTATTTTTCGATTTTCAAGGAATTAAATAATTTCGGTAAATTTACGAATGTTAGAAGAGGAGAAAAAATATGTTTACTTTACATTTTACCTTTTCCTAGACCAAAAAAAAAAAGAACAGGATCTAATTAATTAATATAACAAAGAAAAGGAGATACTTTACGACAAAAACCTGGAATATACACAAAAAAAATACACGCCGTGCTACCTACATATATATCAAACTCTATACACTTTCTATATTAATTAAAAAATATCCATGATGTTGATGCTTTTTTTCTCTTCGGATTCCGTACCTTAGACGGAAAAAAATGCTACCCTTATCAAGATCACTGACATAATTAAAGGTCTTATTGGATAATTAATCGAAGGTTAAGCATTTGGTTTTAGTAGAAGAGACTCGACCCCCTGTTTATTTTGTTCTCTATAAATCACGTAACACCTATTTTGAGTCTAGAGAAATCTCTGAGCTACCCTGGTCCTCACAATTGATCACATTTTGCGCAAACCTCTACGTTCCCCCCGAACGTGTGATATAAGCCATATTTCTATACAACAACACGAGATAGTTGATTCTTCCTTTAGGTAAATTAATAGGACTTAAAGCTGTGAGTAATCGCGGAAAACTCTCACCAGTGACATGTTTCATTGGGATGGGTATATGTATATAGTTATCAAACCATCATGGTAGGTAGTTATGATCTCAGTTTAGTTTGTGAGTTTTTAGTTTTTGTGATTGCATGCCAACACCATGGAGTCAGAGCTACTGAAACTGAACTATGTAGATAGAGATCAGTGAATAATTCAAGTCACAATACAAAATGATCGAGTTTTAAGTCCACTCTTAACAATAACATCAACTGGTTGATAAAATACGAAACCCTGATTCACATTTGACCGAATTTTATGAAATAAAAAACCTCGAACGTGTCATCCATATTATTGTGATAGTTGGTAGCCAGTTTTTTTTCCCGCTTTTGTTGTTGTGATAACTAGCAAAAGCAAAAACACAAACCATACACACATCCATACAGAAAGAATAAATTGACACGGACAGAACGTTTGAATGAACTTGCTGTGAACATAAAACTTCAATATTCGACGAGAAAAATATTGTTTGTTAATGTACACTCTCGTTCATAAAATTTGAACCACCAGTAAGTCACAATCTAAGGTCATATATATTAGTAAATATATGTATATTACATACAATAACACTTAGAATATTTCAACTGGTTCAATTTTTTTTTGGACGGGAGTGTATACAATTTCATATTTGATGGAGTCTGGTGGCGTTTATTCTGTTGTTTGACAAACAAACAAACTGTTGGCTGACTGGCACAACCACAGATCAGCAGTGTGCGTGTGTGTGTGTTTGTGTATTTGTTTGTGTGGTATTAAATACTTTTTTGATTAAAAGTATGGTTTTTAGTATGAGGGGAAACAAAGTTAGTGGTAAGTGACGCGACTTGATTATTGTTACCAACTGTGTAACAAATAAAAAATATATATATATATATATATATATATATATATATATATATATATATATATATATATATATCTCGGTTTTGTCAACAAGAGTGACACAATTCAAAATCATAATTTTAACTATCAAATTATTTTTTATAAACACATTTTATTTAATACCCTGTATATACTGAGTTCTCTTTCACGCAATGTAGTTGGCCGATACTGCCTATAGGCAAATGAATGGCACTTAAGCTCAATACCTAAACATTGAAATATTGAAACTATTTTTGTAGAGAGTTAATAACTACGCGATATAGTTGCTATTATACACTCCCGTTCATAAAAATTGAACCAGTTGAAACATTCTAAGTGTTACTCTATGTAATATATTAATATATACGGTTAGAATGTGACTTAATGGTGTCTCAATTTTTATGAACGGGAGAGTATATATAGTATGCACGTTGATTAAATGGTGGGTGTATGCGCGAACGAATGTGACTTACAATAGGTGTTTCAATTTTTATGAACGGGAGTTTATATATAGTATTCACGTTGTTATAATCAAGTTTAAATGGTGGGTGTATGCGTGAACATCATGTATTCAGTCAATACTGAAACTGAACTGTGTACACAGAGATAGTGTATAGATCAGTGATTAATTCAAGTCGCAATCACTCCAAGTGACAGAGATTTTGTTCGTAATTTTTGATACAAGGGATTCAAAACTGCTTAATAAAATAATGATTAATACATCAAATGAAATTTTTTCAAGTAATTATCAACAAATTTATAAATTTGCGTCAAACTTTGAATAATATTTTCACCTTCGCAGTGTAGTTCATCGATCTGATTCTTTCGAATCACCGTATTTATACCTGCCGCATAGTTTTTTCAAACGAATTAATCTTTTTTTTTAAATTATGTGCCATAGTTTTGAAACACATTGTAACTACAGTATAATAGATATCCAATTTTCATATATAAAATAAAAATCCTCTTAGAGTCTCGTTCGTATAAATGAATAATAATACATACAGTTCGTACGTTAAAGTACTCAGTACTCAAGTACTTAGTACAATATATTACTTATTACTACTTATTACGTCATATAATATTTAATATAACATTATCGTATGTAATTTCATATTTAATAACTTACTATATATGTTTATTTATTATCGTCTGTTTGTCTGTCTGTTGTATATGTTGTCGTTTACTGTTTATCTGTCCGTCTGTCTTTATGTCCGTTTGTTATATACTTCAGTTATTGTTAAATTAAAATAACTTAACAAACAAAATATCTAATGTGAAACTTAGCCACAAAACATCTATATACATACATAGACTACATTGTATGATCGGTTATCAGATTTAAGAAAATTTGTAGGAAATACAAAATTTTTATTATCTCTCTTAGATAGATAGATAGATTGTAGATGCTGCACTGGACGGGCTACGCTTAGACCATACGGTCCATTGTGATGCCTAAGGATGTGAGTGGAATGAAAGGAATTTGTGTGTAGACTATGAATTGGTAGGATATGCGGTTGCAGACGACTTTGATAGGAACTACTCATCTGGAGTTCGTGGAGGAAATTGCAGGAAACCTTCCCAAGCATAGCCGGTTACTATGCTCTTGTCCATACCCCGACAGTTTAGTCAATTAACCACCCCCTTTTTTTTTGTTTAATAATTGACAAACTGCCGATGTCAGGATTCGAACCCATAACCTCCCAGTTTCCAAATA